>JAPQVY010000100.1:12882500-14130000 GCA_028535165.1 Quercus tomentella | reverse complement strand
TGGAGATTGCTAACAAACAGAGAGAATTAAATTCAATTAGCTAGATGAGTAAAGCATAGTGAGGGATTAGGTGAAATCGATTTCCTAGAAGTTTCTTTCTCATTAAGTTGATTTTCAAGCAACATCTTTCTTTTCCTCTGCGTATTTTCTTTAGCTTGATTTTATTTTAAATTCCAATTACAAAAATCTTAGTGATTTCTCTAGATAAAATCGAGATTAGCAAAATTTTGGTATTTGTCAAAAGTAAGTTACCAATCCCTAAGGACGATACTCTTCTCATCACTTTACTATAAAACTACGATACCGTGCACTTGCAGTTTTGCACCGATCACTCATTTGTAGGCTCTTGCTCTCCCTCTGTCCCTTCTTGTTCCTCTACCTCTAAGTCTTCTCCCACTAAGTCCACCATCGGGGATTTTGGATTCCTAATTGGTTCAGAAGTTTGGGAGTTAGAATCAAAACAAATTATCACAAATTTATTATTACACATACTCATTGATTAATAGGCATAAATTCATAATTACACAGATTCACAAATTCTATCAACGCAATCATAATTAAACATGATTAACTACAAATTCAAACACTTACTTGTTGTTTAATGGTGATCTTGAGGGTGAGTTGCCAGGCGACAATGGCGAGGGTGATCGTGAAAATGGCGAAGGAGATTGCATAGTTGGCAAGGGACAACGTCCGGTTCTCAAGGGAGAGCCACTTGGCAAGGAAGAACCAGATTTGTTTGTGTTTGTGTTTGTGTCTTCCATCTCCGTTTTAGGATCTGCATTCCCAACAAACACAAAAAACAAACAATTTCTTCCATTAAACAAACTATGCAGAAATGAGGGAAAGAACAGGGGAACAAAATGCTTTGAGACTTGAATCAAGTGAAAGATATGTGTACAAAAATTCACTACCATATTTCACACTTAGTTTCACTGATTTCAACATCCCCAATGTATTACTTATCATCAAATCCAATCCTAATTACCAAACAAACAAAATCTCCATATATATATGGAGGGTCCTGGCCCTCATTAGAAGCAACACAACACTTCAATCCAATATTTGAGCCGTGTGTTTGACATTTTTTCAAGTCATTTTCACCAATCAACTAAACTATGTCTTTGTGCTACATGAAGCCCGACATTCTTTAATGTTTTCAGGGGCCTTGATCTCAGTTTAAAAACTTAAATCACACTCACATTAAACTCACTTCCATCCTCTTTTATTTGAACAATATCATGGCATTAAGATTTTGCCAGACCAAGAAATAAGAGAGAATATTCTGAAGTAATGGAGCAGTGCACTTGTATTTGCAAAACACTTTTTAATACCAAAAAAATGCAACCAAGTAAATGTATATACGCGAAACAATAACCAAAAGATGCAGGTAGTTGTATTCACATGAAACTTTACAAGTTGACAGATTGCAATTTTAAGAGCTGACCAAGATCTACATGGGAAGCACCTAAACCTTTGCAATTTGGTCCTAAAGCACAATCTACAACTAAACAGACTTTTTACTTAATATTTACATGCATTGGACACAACTTTTTTTTTTTCCTCCAAATTAACTGCTCAAGAATATGACTTTATCAAACCCAAGTTGTATAGAAACTTTTCTGATCTGGATCGAAAGATATTACCCAAAGAGAATCTCACTGAACAATTTTAGTAAAAGGTGGCACAACACAAACAAATGGCAATTACCCAATTCAAACATAAATATCAACAAATACACTTAGAACACACACAAAAAATAGAGCATCATACCCCATCATCAATCATCCAAATTTTCACACACATCTCATCATATCACATAATAAAAACTACCCAATTTTGGGTAGAGGAAAACCGAAACAGAAAAATTGAAGCCAATTCAAACATAAAAACTACCCAATTTTCACACACATCTCATAGTTCGTGATTACAAATGGCAATTTGGTACCTTCGGTTTTGCTTGCCGGAACTTCAATCGATCTTGAGGAAGAGCGAGGTCGTGAGAGTGAGAAGGCAAGGGAGGCGTGACTGAGCTGAAATGAGGGAGTGTCGGGGTGAGCTGAAATGAGGGACTGAACTGAGGGAGAGGGAGTGTCGAAGTGAGGAAGTGTCGGACTGAGCTGAGGGAGGCGAGGGAGGCTGAAGAAATGAGGGATTACTGGATTAGGGTTAGATTATAGGTATATATATATATAGGGTATTTTTGTAATTTAGGGTACCGGGTTTTTAAACGGGCCGGGTTTCGGGTTTTTTTTATAAAACCCGGACCCGACCTGGACCCGCTTCGGGGTTTTTTTTTTTTTTTTTAAACCCATACCCAACCCTATTCCTAATCGGACCAGGTAAAACCCAGCCCATTAGGGTTGGGCCAGGCCGGGTACCCGCGGGTCGAGCAAAAATTGCCATCCCTAATATTAACTTAGTTGGTGATTTGTTTGTGCTACCATGTGTATTGCATGTTAATTAACTTAATTAATTTACTTGGCTAATTAATTGGTTAATTTATCACAAGGGGTCAATACATTCTTGGCCTATCAATACTCTTGGAGTATTCTATAATTACTTGCATTTCATGGCCAAAGTTCCAACCTATTTCCGTTCAAACCCATTAATAAATCAGCAAACCTTGTCACCTAGTGGCGCATATCAACTAAACTTTCCATTATAAGGCTACGATGCACCAATGTGTCTCTTACAAATCAACTAACTTTTCCATTATTAGGCTTATTGTGCGTTTTAGGGCTAAGCTTTTGTCGAGTCGGGTCGGTTTCTCATCCACCCGAAACTTGAACCGGTATTTCCAAGGAGGAACTCAACCCAACCCAAAAATTCTGGCCCATGGTCAAGTCGGGTTGGTCCTGGGTCAAATTTGTTTTTTGTATTTTTTTTTGTCCTTGTTATTGAAAAATAAAATCAACAAAGAGCAAACAAAGATTAATCTTAGGATACTCTTCTATATTGTTGGGCTTCTTGTTATTGGGTCTTCTTGCCAAAGTAGGCATCAACAATATTTATACCAAAAAATTATTTCTTTCACAAATGCATTAATCTCATCAAATTCCACATCTTCATAAAAGAAAGGGAAGAGAAAAACCCAAAACATAACCTGTAAGTGAGTAGTTTGAGGGAGTGTCCATTTTGTATTAAATAAAGATACAATTGTATAAAGAGAGTTAGTAACCTGTTTTCAAATTTATAAACTTGTACTAGCCTCATCACATGTGCTTCGCGCGTGCGATGATGCTTTTTATTTTTTATTTTGAGTTTATTGTAATTTTTCAATTTGAATTTATCTATTGTAGAAAAGATTTTTAAGAAACTAACATTTAGGATTTGATATGGAGTAAACTATTGGGTTTAGTGTGTGCTAGTTTTTAGGAAAAAATGTATTTAACGTGTGTGAGATATATTAAAATAAAGAGTGTGCTAATTTTTAGGAAAAAATCTTCTATGGTAGGTTTTTTTTTTTTTTTTTTTTTTTTTTTTTTTTTGAATTTTGAATTTTGTTGAATTACAATTTTAACCTTTAAAAAAAAAAGAATAAAAGTTATCTAATTAGATTAGGGGTATTTTTGACATTTTTAAAGCAATAACTAACTTTCTAAATCCTTTTGAATTTTGTTGAATTACAATTTTAACCTTATTTTTTATTTTTTAAGAATAAGGATTATCTAATTAGATTAGAGATTGTAAGGACAGCAATTAGACCCTTAGCCCATCAACAATGGATGATGGCCCAATAAGCCCAAAACAATATATTTGTTAGAGAATGAGTTTTACAGGAAAAAAACTCAGCAAATCAAGTATGGGCCTTAATTGATTGGATTCATGCCAAGAAGATAAGAAAACACAATTTAGTAGAAATAACACTCCTTAGTCAAGTCTGAAGATGAAGTGTTCATATATTCGCTCAAGTTTATCTAAGTACAAGGTATTCTTTCTTTTTTCTTCTTCCTTCTTTGATCACCTCCCCCATTCACGGGGGCATTTCCCTTATATAGTCCTTCCATCCTTCATCCCAACCTTCCACTTGTTGATCATATAGGCGATCTCTTGGATGCTTGTCCCATCAAAAACCTCCTGGAAGATTTGTGAATAGCTGTAAACTAAGATATCATTGTTCAGGTGTTATCTCCACATAAATGCGGCTAGATGGTTTGGTGTAGAGCATTTAATGTGGTGATAGCAGCTTTCTCCCCAGATATTTCCTCCTTTATTGTTGGCTACTTTCCTTGATATTTATCCTCAGAAGAATAGTTCCCTTTTGTACAGAATTTCTGGGATAGCTGAGCTCCATCCTCCCATAATACTTTCCGAGGAGGCTTGGCTCCTTGAGAACTATTGCCTGTCCGTTATTATCTTTCCTTATCCTCGGCTTATCAACCCCACAGTTCATCAAACCTTTCGACCATCCTCGAGCTCCTACATGTCCTTGGGCATGGCCCACGGCTTAATACTCTTGCTCGGCCTATTTATTCTCACAGAGGTATTTTTGACATTTTTCGAAACCATAACTAACTTTTTGAATCCTCTTAATATATACAGATAAAATAAACATACACATACAAACATACAAGCAAGTAAATATATATATATATATATATATATATATATATATATATATATATATATATAAGAAGAAGAAGAAAAGAATGAGTACTAAGAAAAATATGTACCTTTGCTTATGTCTTGGTGAAAAAGAGATGGATGGGGAGAGAACATTTATTTATGTTTTGTTTTATTTGGCAACTGGCTTGCCATTCAAAAAAAAAAAAAAAAAAAAAATGGTGGTACCTAAATTTAAGGATATGGATGAGAAGTTATAGTAGTGGTTTCATAGTTGGAGGTTTTTTTTTTTTTTTTTTTTTTTTTTTTTTTTTTTTTTTTTTTTTTCAAATAAAGAAGAGATTTGGGAAAAAGAAAAATAACCATGAGATTAGAGTAAGGAAACTGGAAATTTTACTGAAAATAAAAAGGGACAAAAGAAACAGATAAGTCTCTTTTTATTTAGGTAGAAATAGATAAGTCTTGATAAAGGGAAAAAAAAAAAAAAAAAGTAAAAACATGGGGTGAGTAGAATATGGGAGAGATAGGAGAGTTGGGGGTATGGAATAATAATGGTTTTTTTATAGTAGGAGATTTTTTTTTTTTTTTTAAATAAAAAAAGAGGAGATTTGAAAAAAAAAAAAAAAACCGTGAGATTAGAGTAAGGATAAAGGAAAAAAGAAAAAAGTAGAAATGGTGAGTGGAATATGGGAGAGATGTGAGAGTTGAGTTTGAAAAACTAACCGGAAGAGTATTTTGTAGGGAATTAGAGATGTATTTTTACCGAAATGTCCTATTTAATTCTAAGAGTGTAAGAGGAAAAGCCACCAAGTAAAATCAAAGTGCTTACAATAAATTAATATCAACTCTTAAATAATCTCTATGGCTACCTCCACTTCCACTAGATATCTACTCACATGTCCACGTGCAACTCCAACGTTGTTGGACTTTTCTAGTCTAGATTTTGTTGACACAAACTTCCTGCTCATGACTTTGGGACCACCTCGAAGATTCTTCACAGCAACGTGACTATGTAGGCTTTGTGGTTTCAAGATCTTCTATCACAAATATGATCAACAAACTAGCATGGATGTCTCATGAAAGCACAAGGATGGAGATTGTATTTTCTCTCTGAACAACACCAATTTTCAGCCTCTACATTTCTTAAAACCGTGCTTAAGTTGTGTTTAAATAGGTGCTTGAATGAGGGTTAAAACACTAGCTGAAACTGAGTCTGAAATAGAGTAGGCAACTGTTTCTCACATTCTCGCTTGAGCGGGATTAGTGAGCTACTTGAGCGCGCCTTTCTATCTCCACTTGAGCATCCTTGAACTCTTCTTGAGCAGAATCTTCCAGCAAAAAGTCTTCAAGCTTTCTTTCAAAGACTTTAACCCATTTTACATCAAACGAAATACTTCAAGAATTTTGTTTGATTACAAGCAAATGTCATGGAATGAGACAACACTGAAAAAACTATCAATCTCCTCCTCTGGCCATTAGGTGACAAAACACTTAATACAGACTCATCTTATCTAAAATAGACAATCCTAAGAAACCATAAACTAAACTAGGATTGACTAACTTATAAGAATCAATAAAATACAGCACGCAATTGTAGAAAACTTGTAATTCCTGAAATACTTGAACAAAACACATTACACATATCATGTGAAAAATAGAACAAGTAATATAACAAAATAATAGCTCAAATAACCACAGGTTACAAAAAGTTAATTACACAAATGACAATAATATTTAATAACTAGTAACCTCAGCCCATGTGAAACAAAATTAATAGATATCAGCTGTCTAAATAACATAATCAATGAAGACAGACATGATATCTCAAGTCAATGAATGAAAATTTTATGTGACTTTTGATCCTGATTTGTCAAATTACAATTGAGTGGAAACCTAACTTCATTTGTTACCAGCTTCGTAAGTGTTGTATATTTGTTAAATATATGTAGGTTGTAATATTAGAAGTTAGATTGAACAAGAATCCTATTGTGAAAGTCTTCATTATCTCAGTGGAATGAGATGTCAGATGAGGATTAGGTGAGGTTCGATCTCTGTCTGCAATTCTGACAAGTTGGGTCGATTAAGATGTTAGGTGAGTGTCAGGAAAACCCTTATCCCTGCAAATTAATTCTACAGTGTTTTTAAAGTTTTACTGATCTTTTTGACATGGTTTCATGTGTCTAACGGTTAGAAATGGTTCAAGCTATTTTCTGAAAGGGTATAACACCTAACTGGTGTCCTTTCATGGTGCCTATTCATTTAAATCCTCACTTCATCTATAAATAGAGGGCAAGTTCATTTTTTTCTTGCACTTCTATTATTTTACTGCCAGAACATATTTTCTAATAGAAGTTCTTGAGTTTAATTATTATCTACAAATACTCAAGCTTAGTTGTATCTTAGAGACTAATTAATTGCTTGCAACCCTTAGCAAACTCTTTGGATTCTAGTGTTAAAGACAGCAACTATGCGCCTTAAAGCCTTCATTATTGTTCTTCCTGACCCCACTATCCCCAGCAATAAGTACCCGCAGCTTGCCAGGTATATTTCATGAAAGTAGAATTCATCTTGAGCGTAAATAGGAAGTGTAAATCTAAAATAAAAGGAGTATAGTGGCATGACGTGAAATAAGGTATATAAAGGAGTAGGGCGAAATACCACCACAACATTCTAGTTTCAATGCAACCACCAAATTTCAGGCACTTTTCATTGTTATTTCAATTCTCTATAGCTTGCAGTGGTGTCAGATTTCCCCAACCAAATATCCCAAAGATGTTCTCTAAGTTTTACAAATGTCGGTTCTTCAGTCTTCACCCCAAAAGCACGGAGAGCAATGTCTGAATTGACATATGCTAGCATGTTTGAAAAGAACCAATTGCCTGTGAACTCGAATCAGAGGACAGTATAACCCAAGCTATTAAACGGGAAGTTGTAGTTGATTAAAAGAGCCTACTAAGATGCATGGGGCATTGATATATATATATATATATATATATATATATAGCTTGTTTCGAGTTGTTACAATGGAAGAAAAATAAATAAATTGAACTGTTGATTGCGGCTGTTAAATTCCATCACTTGTAAAGTCAAGTTGTATATATATATATATATATATAGCTTGTTTCGAGTTGTTACAATGGAAGAAAAATAAATAAATTGAACTGTTGATTGCGGCTGTTAAATTCCATCACTTGTAAAGTCAAGTTGCATCTGAAGTCCTTGTTTCAATTAAGTTCTAGCTTTGACTTAGAAAAATCCAGCTTAATTATGTGGTCTTTTACCCTATTTGTTAGGACATATGTGTTTCACTTGTTTAGAATATATGTCATGATTTTATGTAATTGGCTTATCCTTTGACAAAACGCACTTTACTTGTATTTGGGTAGATTCAGGATGTTTTAAATACTTCAAGAAACCGTGTTTCAACATCAAGTATTGAACCTTTCAAGTCTGTTCAAGAAAACAACTTTAGAGTGCAAAATCATTAAAACTCGACAGCTGCATCTATCGAGTTTAAAGAAGCTGTTCTACATTCGATGTTCTCGACACCTGATCGACAGCTGCTCGACACCTGCTATCTGTCGAGGTTTAAGATTTTCAGAATTTCAATATGATTTTCTTGGGATCCGTGAATGTGTCTTTGGGCCTTCTTTTCTCCTAACCCTAGACATATAAAAGGATCAGTTTAAGGGCCGTCAAAGTGTTCACAAGTTGCACAAGCTTTGAGCAAACTCTGTTCAAGCAAATTGTGACCGGAGACGAAGTTCTTGCCCTAGTTCATCTCTTTCTCTTGAAGAAGTTGCTGTGTATGTGCACCGTAGGGTTTTGTGACCAAGCATCTTCTTGATCTTCATCGTGTGGATGAATTGAAAAACTTTGCAACCAACAATCTTCTTAATTGGTGATTGAAGTCGCGTACTGGGATCCGCGCAATTGGTTAGTCACGTAATGGGAGTCGTGCATCTGAAAGGGGAACTGTCACTACAAAATAAGTCCAATTGGGTATTGGGGTAAGGGTTCAACTGTAGGTTGGTAAAGTACTTGGATTCCTTTACTTGTAACCGCTTGTTATGATAATAGTGGAGTTTCAGGAGTGGTGACCTGAAAATCACCCAGTGGGGTTTTTGCCATTAGGTTTTCCCCATTCGTAAACAAATCACCGTGTCTTTTATTTTTCGCTGTGTATTTAGTTTATTGGTGATTTGTTTGTGCTACCATGCGTTTGCATGATAAATTGATTAATTAATAACTTGGCTAATTAATTAATTAATTTCTATCACAAGGGGTCATTCAGTTTGTGGCCTATCTAGTGGTATCAAAGCAGGCACACTCTAATTAGCGTTTAATCTTTGCTGTGTTGATCCATTGACCCCTGTTTGTCATGGATAGAGGACAGTCATTAATCATACCTCCTTTATTTGATGGCACTAACTATGCATACTGGAAAGTACGCATGAGAGCTTTCTTGCAGTCTTTAGATGAGAAAGTGTGGCAAGCTGTGGAGATAGGCTGGACTAAGCCTACAGAAGTGCCAGCCAACTGGGATGATGCCAAGATTAAGGCGGCAAACTTCAACAGCAGAGCTTTGAATGCATTGTTCAATGCTGTCACCAATGAGGAGTTCAAGAAGATATCCTCCACTGAAACTGCCAAGGAGGCTTGGACCATTCTCCAGACAACCTATGAGGGTACTAAGGCTGTCAAGGACTCAAAGCTTCAGAGGCTCACTACAAGCTTTGAAGAGATAAAGATGAAGGAGGATGAGTCTTTCGATGAGTTCTATGTCAAGCTAAAGGATATAGTGAACTCAACCTTCAATCTTGGGGAAACCATTCCTGAACCCAAGATTGTGAGGAAAGTGCTCAGATCTCCACCCGAGAGATTTCATGCCAAAATTACGGCAATAGAGGAATCAAAAGACATTGACAAGATTCCTTTAACTGAGCTGGTTGGAAACTTGCAGACCTACGAGCTAGGGTTGACTAAAATTGGCAAGTCGGGTAAGAGCAAGAGTATGGCACTAAAGGCCAAGAGCAGTGAAACAGATGAATCTTTTGATGATGAAGATTCCAAGATGAAGTCCTACATCACCAGGCAGTTCAAGAAGTTCATGAAGAACGCCAATGGAAAGGGTTTCGACAAGGACCGCAGGCAATCCAGTTCTTCTTAGTTTAAAGGCCAAGACAAAGGGAAGAAGGATGCTAAGGAAGGTGGTCAGTACACTGTTCCCTCAAGACTTAAGTGCTTTGGGTGTCAAGGGTTCGGTCACATGAAGCATGAGTGTCCTACATACCTCAAGAGCATTGGGAAGAGCAAGGCACTTGCTGTTACCTTGAGCGACACTAAGCCTGAGGATGATTCTGACAATGTGGATGATGGAATCTTAAATGCCTTCATAGCCACAGTTAATCCTACTGATGGGATTGTTGAAGATGTGGTTGAAGAAGAAGAACTGGTGGAATCTAAGTTTGAGAAGATGGATGATCAAGATGACATCCATACAGCCTATGAGAAGCTGTATAAGCTTTCTGAGAAGCATGAGAAATTATATAGGCTAACCACCAAGAAGCTCAGTGATGTGGAACTTGACTGTGAGGAGCTTTCCACAAAGTTTGATGAGGCCAATCAAACTATTGGAGCACTGAGATTCGAGAACAATTTCTTGGCCGAGAAGACCAAGAAGCTTGAAGCGGAGCTGTTTCAAGTCAGAGCTCAATTGGAGAGGACTTCAAGCGCAAAGCTAGATGAGATGCTAAGCATTCAGAAATCTGCTTCAGATCGAATAGGCTTAGGGTATGGTCTTTCTTCCTCTAATAGTGCTTCTTCTAGTACTACTGTTTTTGTTCCTCCTGCTAATAATGTTAAAACTGAGAACAATGAGATTAAAACTGAATTAGCTAGTGAGAACTTAGACAAGGGTAAATCTATCTTAGGAGCACCCCCTAAGTTTGAGAAGAAAGATGTTAAACACACTAGGGCTAAGAAGGCTAACTCTCAAAAGCCTAAACAAAAGAAGCAGTATCTCTGTCATCATTGTGGAGCTATTGGTCATACTCGACCAAATTGCTACAAGTGGCTTGCCACTCAACAGAGCAACGGCTTGATAGCATCTGGGAACCAGAATCAACTTCAATCCTCTCTCGCTCTCCTTGGTGATCTTCTCAAAGCCCTCATGTTCCTTTCGAACTTGAACGGTTTTAATTCTTCCCCTTCACCGCCGGTTCAAGGGTTTGCTAGACGGAAAGGTTTTTCCAAGGTGTGGAAGGAAAATGGCTCCAAGTGATTCTGTCACTTTTCTCTCTCTCCTTTTGTTTTTATGTGTGCATTACTTATGTGTTTTGCTTTCATGTTTTGAGTCAGTCTAGTTTTTATGCTTTGTTTGATTAACATGTTTTTGGTTGGTTATTTTTCAGTTTTTTTTTTTTTTTTTTTTTTTTTTTTTTTTTGGTTCTTTATAAAAATAAAAAAAAAAATTGAAAAATAAAAAAAATACAAAAACAGTGTGTGTTTTGTGTACATTGGTACTTGTGTACCTTGGATGGCCATTGAAACAAAGTCTTCTAAACTTTGTATCATCTGTAGCTTAGATGAGCATCTCTATGCACAACTAAGCAAGTGAGCTTTGTGGCTCATGTTTGTGATGAGTACAATTAAGTTGTCTCTTAAACTTAACATGCATATCACTCTTTTTGACGGGAAGAACTAAAAAATCCTGAGAGAAAGACATAAATAACCATCTCACCACTGTTGCCCGCCAATCATAATATAACACCTGTATGCTTCGGCATAGCAAAAGTGCAGTGTCAATGACATTTGTGTGTTTAGGCATAGCAAAATTGGAATGTCAAATATCATTGGATATTTCTTTTCTCTCTCTAATAAGCTCATGCATGGTATGTTTAAAAGAAAAATATGCAAAGAAAAATCAAAAGCAAAAAGATAAAAAATGCTTTAAAAATGATTGCAAGCGTGTATTCTAGGAGATGTGGGAGTTATAGGATGTACCTCAAAGGTGATAGTCCCCATCAAGCAGTTATGATTGTGTGTGAGTTAAAGTGATTTTCTCATATCTCAAATCGTTATAACATGCATACACTTATGCAATCTTGTGATGTTTTTCACACACAACACGCAATATTCTTTGCTACTCTTAATACATGTGCAGGTACAATGTGATTTGGCCATCACAAGGTTTTACAAGTATTAATGTATGCTCACTAAACTGTCTAGACTTGTTTTTGAAATATAAAATTGGTTAGACTTGTTTAGTGTGTGTGTGTGTTTGTGAAGATCCATGTGCTTAAATTTTCATTTGAGAGATGCTTTTAAGAGCTTAATATGTTGATTGGATCGTTGGTTGAGTTGCATGTTGGATATCATGGCGTAGCTGCAGTGCATGGATGCTTGCCTCGATACACTCTCTACGGAGTTGTCTCAGGTGAACATTCATGTCGGTCGTATTGCACGACGACAGGCCTCTATGGGTGGCTTTGCTCCTGAGGCTACTCCTTCACCATCTTCTCCCGTGGCTTCTGCTTCTGAGGATGAGGATGATGATGATGGTGATGACGATGATGCATGATGATGATGGAGATGCTAACTCTATTGATGAGATGTTTACTTGACACTCTTACCCTTTGTCATTCGTGACAAAAAGGGGAAGTAGTTTTGGTATGAGAGTAGTCTATCTTAGGGGGAGAATTAGTATATAATCATTTTGTTAGGGGGAGTGTTGATACATTTTTGAGGGCTGTAGTAAGGATAGTATGTATCTTTTCTTTTCTTTTCATTCTTTTTAGATACATTACTCTTGTACATGAGGTCTTGTGACCATTTCTAGAAATACATTGTACTTATCTCTTTATTTATATTGATATATGTTTGTCTTTCACCTACCCCTTCATGTGTTGTTTCTTTTCTCTCTTTATACACATGTTTCTTATACTTGTATGCAATCTATTATTTCTATTTCACACAAAGATGCCTTGATGAGTTTAGTTTAAAGTGTTTCAGAAATACAAGTTGTCAAAGTCTACTTGCCATAAACTCTCTTCTTGCAAAGTTTTTCAAGAGTTTGTGTTAGGATAGATTTTATTGTATTCAACAAGTGAATATGAGTTAAGTGATTTACGACTTCTCTCATATGTTCATTTGTTTGTTGTGGTTTTGTCACGGATTGCCAAAGGGGGAGATTGTTAGGACATATGTGTTTCACTTGTTTAGAATATATGTCATGATTTTATGTAATTGGCTTATCCTTTGACAAAACGCACTTTACTTGTATTTGGGTAGATTCAGGATGTTTTAGATACTTCAAGAAACCGTGTTTCAACATCAAGTATTGAAGCTTTCAAGTCTGTTCAAGAAAACAAGTTCAGAGTGCAAAATCATTAAAGCTCGACAGTTAGCTCGACAGCTGCATCTATCGAGCTTAAAGAAGTTGTTCTACATTCGATGTTCTCGACACCTGATCAACAGCTGCTCGACACCTGCTATCTGTCGAGGTTTAAGATTTTCAGAATTTCAATCTGATTTTCTTGGGATCCGTGAATGTGTCTTTGGGCCTTTTTTTCTCCTAACCCTAGACATATAAAAAGATCAGTTTAAGGGCCGTCAAAGTGTTCACAAGTTGCACAAGATTTGAGCAAATTCTGTTCAAGCAAATTGTGACCGGAGACGAAGTTCTTGCCCTAGTTCATCTCTTTCTCTTGAAGAAGTTGCTGTGTATGTGCACCGTGGGGTTTTGTGACCAAGCATCTTCTTGATCTTCATCATGTGGATGAATTGAAGAACTTTGCAACCAACAATCTTCTTAGTTGGTGATTGAAGTCGCGTACTGGGATCTGCACAATTGGTTAGTCACGTACTGGGAGTCGTGCATCTGAAAGGGGAACTGTCACTACAGAACAAGTCCAATTGGGTATTGGGGTAAAAGTTCAACTGTAGGTTGGTAAGGTACTTGGATTCCTTTACTTGTAACCGCTTGTTGTGATAATAGTGGAGTTTCAGGAGTGGTGACCTGAAAATCACCCGGTGGGGTTTTTGCCATTAGGTTTTCCCCATTCGTAAACAAATCATCGTGTCTTTTATTTTCCACTACGTATTTAGTTTATTGGTGATTTGTTTGTGCTACCACGCGTTTGCATGATAAATTGATTAATTAATAACTTAGCTAATTAATTAATTAATTTCTATCACAATGGGTCATTCAGTTTGTGGCCTATCACTATTTTTGGGTGGTGGCTAGAAGGGATATGGGGGCAGAGCAGAGGGCAGGAATGATAGAAGCCATCCATGTGGTGGCAGTGTGTGTAATGAAAATGCAAATGTAATAAACACAGTAAGAGTAAGTTCTGTTCTTTGTACCTGTTCTTCTTGTAAAGCAAAAATAAGAAATTTTCTTGTTAGTCTCCCATTGCTTACTTTTTGTAGCCAACAAAAGGGAGCTATGTTACTCAATTAAAAAAGTGTAACGGTAGCTGTAAATAGGGAATCCCATTCTCTGTAAGCTGTAGCTAGTAAGAATAATAGTTAGTAAATTGTAAGAGATTAGGTCTGATATTTGTTTATGAATCAGGGTAAAAGGGCACTTTAGTTTGTCCTTAGCAGCTACCTACTTAAGAATGCTATGGTTATTTTATGGAAGTATGACGTATGTTGATGGTTTTTGAGTCGCCTCATGTCCACACTTGGCTGGTCACCCTTGTCGACTTGGATTTAGTTTGGGGAGCTGAATCCGCCACTCTTGTCTACTCGGATAGTGATGAAGGCTAGCAGCACATCCTAGTACAACGTAGCACTTGACAAGCCTATAAAAGAAGGAAAAACACTATGGCCTGCTCACAAAATTTAGACAAATTGTGGTGTTATCGTGTTAGTTTTAGAATAAAGGATAATAGGGATTAATGGGATGAAGGAGAAAATAATCACTCTTGTTTAGTGCCCTCACAAACTTATGGAAGTGATTTTTTTTTTTTTTTTTATTGGGAATATTACTGCATAACATTAATAAAACTTAAGTGCTGCAAGCAGCTACATTAGAGGCCAAATCATCTTCTAAAAAACTGGGGGTTTCCTCAACCCATGCCTCAAAATCAACTACAGACTTAGCATGATGAGCTAGAAGATGGGCTGGCCTATTGCCTACCCTTTTTATGTGAGAAAAATCAAAAGAACGAAAAGCTTGAAGATGCTATAGAATACCTTCCAACACGTTAGCAACAGCAGGTGGGACTAAGGAGCCTCCTTTAAGAAAATTGTATACTTGTAGAGAGTCCCCTTTGAAAATGATCTCTTGAATTCCAACATCCCTTGCAAACAGCACAGCAGCTTCCATCGCCTTAGCTTCAGCTTCAAGAGCGCCTAATGGAGCATATATCTGCTGACTTAAAGCACCAACAACCTGACCATCAGCATCGCGAATAATCACACCCGAGCCAGCGATAAGTTGCTACTTGAAAACAGCTCCATCAATATTTGCTTTATACACACCAGGCATGGGGGGTATCCACCTAGTATGGAGAGGGATTGTAGGCAGTTTGGGGCGATCTTGAACAGCCTGAAATTTTGCAATCAGCCGAGAAGCTTCAAACACAATATTTGTCACAGATTTTGGCACATCACCATGTTGAATCCCATTTTGATTGTTCCATAAATTCCACGAGATGGACATGAAGTGAGCAAGTTCAAAAACTGCTGGACCAGAGCCATCTACATTTCCAAATCATATCCTCAAATGTGCAATTTCTATCCATCACCAGACTGCAAGCTTCCCATACTGATTGAGCAAAAGCACAGTGCAGAAGAACATGGCTTATTGTCTCCCTACCCTGGTCACAATGCTCACAAACCTCAGAACTGATCACTTTCTTGTGGAATAGATTAGCTTTTGTAGGGAGTATATTCTGACAAGCCCTCCAAGCAAAATTCTTTATTTTATTGGGCACATTAGCACTCCAAATGGACCTCCAAAGTTGCTGTTGTCCGCTAGGGCCTGAGGTAATTTCATTTTTTGCTCTTTTCATATCCAAAGCCAACCAATAAGCACTTTTCACCGTGAACTTACCGTTTGGTGGTCCTGCCCAGACCAATTTATCCCTAGGCATACGTGTGCTCAAAGGAATACTAAGGATAATATCCGCTTCAAAGTTTAGGAACAACTCCCTTACTAGATCAAATCTCCAAGTGCCATGGTCTGCATCAATGAGAACATTTACTGTTGCATCCTCAGGTAACAAGGTTCTAGGAGAGATAACTTGATAGGTGGATGGATTTGGGATCCATTTATCTTTCCAAATACAGATATTCTCCCCATTTCCAACTTGCCAACGCATTCCATGCTTAATTATTGGCTGCGCTGCTAGAATGCTCTGCCAAACATAGGACGGATTCCTTCCTTGTTGAGCTTGTACAAAGGAGGTGTTAGGGAAGTACTTACTCTTGAAAACCCGATAGAAAAGTGAGTTTTATTGTTGTTGCAGCTGCCACCCTTGCTTAGCTAGAAGGGCAAGATTGAATGATCTTGGGTCCCTGAAACCCATACCACCACAAGTTTTCGGAGTACACAACTTTTCCCATCTCATCCAAGCCAATTTACACTCATTATTTTTCTGCCCCCACCAGAATTTGCTTACCATACTATTCAAGTCATCACAAAGGGACTTTGGTAGTAGAAAGCAACTTATAGTATGTGTTGGGATTGCTTGCACAACAGCCTTAATCAGCACCTCCCTACCTGCCATAGACAAAGAAATTTCCTTCCAACCGGCTAGTTAGTTGGCCACTCATTCCTTTAATTGCTAGAATGTATTACGCTTGTTTCTACCTACTAAGGATGGCAAACCCAGGTACTTCTCATGCTGACGGATGATATCTGCCCCAAATCTTTGCTTAATATCTTCCTGGATCTCCACGGCTGTATTAGGGCTAAAAAGTAACGAGGTTTTTTGTCTATTTACTTGCTGCCTTGTTGCTCTTTCATAGACCAGCAGCAATCTTTGGATTTCTTCACAGTCTACAATGGTAGCATTACAGAAGAGAAGGCTATCATTGGCAAAGAAAAGATGAGTGTTGTAAGGGCTTCTCTTGCAAACTTGGAGACCTCGAAGGGTGCCTGCCTCGAAGTGATTTGAACCATCTATTGAATGTTTTTGAAAGTCTATGAAGAGTGTAAAAGGCATAAATATAATTTCCTGTATTGCTCCAGATCTTCTAAGGTCTAATCTTCCTAGTGTTCAAGTCCTCCATTTAAAGATTTTTGAGTCACTAAAAAATCCGTTGAATGAGAGGAAAACTTGATGTGCTTGCTAGATACTACTATTGACTTGCTTTGAGTAGTGAAAACTGAAAAGCATCAACTTGCTACTGATGAGAAAGTATACCATGTTTTGATAATACCAACTCAGTATCTGTTTTGGTATTTCCTACCCAATAAATGAGTGACACCTATTTCAAAAAATCACATCAGACTACTCCAATAAATGATTAATTTATCTTCTCGATAGTATAGAAGATTGTGATTAATTTATTAGAGTAGTCTGATATGGTTTTTTGAAACAAATGTCACTCATTTATTGGGTAGGAAATACCAAAACAGATGCTGAATTGGTATTACCGAAATATAGTATACTTTCTCGCTACGGATTCCTCTTAAGTCTCACACAATTAGTTGGCCGAAGGCCACGAAAATATATTTCTTCAATAGGGATTTGACTTTCTCGATTTGCTGAATGTGAGGATTAGGACAATCAACATTAAATGCTAATTGAATCCTTTATTATGAGCAAAGATTTCTATCTTGTAAAATTTGTTTGTCTTTTTGTTTTATTTTTTTGAGATGGGTAAGGGATTTCAAATCCTTTCAACAAATATTTTAGTTCTTTCATGAGTCTGGGGTGTGCAAATTGCATGGCTCATGGGCTCTATGGTTTCTTAAGTGTTCCAAAGCTCAGCAGAGAGACCTTTTATGAACCCAAAAGGCCAAAACTAATGCAAAATGACCCTTTTTCCTCCAGTTTACCGCTCCTAATTACTCCTTTGTTGGGCTTCTTACTTTTTCATGTAGACTTGGTCCGTAGTAAAATGGATCTGGCCGAAATTACTTGCTGACACCAACTTCATGGGTCCAAGTTTGGCCTTTTTATGCTGGTTTAGCCTTACAGATACTTAGAAAGACCAAATTCATGAGCTTATTTGCATGGGCTGTGTTTTCACGATCTGTGGGCATGAATTGCTAGTACTTTAAGCTTACATGCCTTGGGCCTTTTTTTTTGGGTCTAGCCTGTTGCTCTGAAATACCCTAAATATGTACTGTGTCTTCAGCCCAGTAGCTGCTAGTTCTGGTTTATATTCTGCTAATTCTTGGAATCAATTCATTGATTCATTCAAATAAATAAAAAAAGCACCCATTGAAAACAAAGCAATATGGCATCCAATCTGTCCTCGATCAATAATAAGAGTAGTGGCGCTAAATGTAAATCAATAATTATCCTTATTGTTAAGTTTTATTTATGTTGGAAATTAATGAGCAAAAGATAAGTTTTAAGTATCTTTAGAATATTATTTTGAAGACAAGATTGCTGCAAAGTTCTACAATTCAGAGTGCAAATCTAGAAATTTCGACTGATTGATTTGCAGATTTTAAAGCCCAGCTCATCATCCTATCTACTAGGGTTTTGTGCCACTTATTCTACACTATATAAGAGACTCTATTGATAGAGAGAGAAGTGTCTCTTGTACCTCCAATTCTAAAGATAGGGTTTTTGTTCCCAAAACTCTCTCAAATCTTCTACCGGTAATATTCTTTGAAGAAGCTCAAGATCCAGTGTCGTAGAAGTTGTTGCTTCATTCTAGTCATCAAAGCTGCTAGAGATCTAAATCTTCAATGGTAGTATTGAAGTCATAGACTGGAGGTTTAAGTTGATTTAAAACTTCAATGGGATTTTTAAGTGCGTGGATTAGAGGTTCATGTTGCAGCAGTTCACTGTAAAGAAAATCTGTGGGATTCAGAGCTCAGTTAAGTAACTAAAGTTAGATTTACTACAAATAGAGTTATTATAGATTGTAAATCTCCAGCTTATAGTGAAATTGTTTCCTTGGGATTTGTTTCCCAATTTTTTACTATGAAACTAGTTTGTTTTATTGGTTTTCATAGGTTATCATATATTGTATTATTTACTTTTCCGTTGTGCATGATATGGTTGATTATTTGTTTAACCTAAGGCTTGCATAATTAATCTAATTAACAACTTGGCCTTAAAACTGGTTAAATACTATTTGTTCAAGTGTCTAAATCTAACACTTATAATACAAGTGATATGCTTCCATTCCTCTTCCATTTTAATGGGTTCACTCTACACTTTATTATTTTCTCTGTAATAGCAAACATTGGATTGGGCTTCTCCTACGTATTGCATTCAGTTCGATTCCTCAAATTTTATAAAAACTTATATTGCTTTGTTCGTTTTGACGGAAAACTTTGTATAAAGATAATTTTTCGTGCTTTTTAGTGTTTGGTAACATAAAAATAAAAAATAAAAAATAAAGAGTTAAAAGAAAACTATCTTTGATAAATAGAAAAAGTATGGCTTATTTTTAGAGATTGATTTCCATTAAATTTTTTGGAAAACGACTATATCTCTCAACAAGTTAAATAAGGGAAGTTAGAATATTATTTTTTAACTCATTTAAGGTTTCTATTGAACATAGAAAAATAAGATAGTTTTATAGAAAATACTTTTTGGAAAATAACTCATTTTCTAGAAAACATTATCTCAGAAACATGAGATATTTTTTATTTAATGATTCTTACAAAATATTTTAAGAATGCAACCCTAGATAACTTGGCAAATTGGTTAGTTTGGGTTAATCCAGTTCTAGTAAAAAAAAAAAATTTAAATGGGTTACAAGAGAGTCAAATCAATTGGGTTAAGAGTCATGTTGATTGGGTTATAGGTCAATTCGGATTTTTTCAGTACAAAATAATAATAATAATTATTATTATTATTATCCCCACACACACATATATATATTTATTATTTTTGTCTTCTTTTCAATACATATAAGAGAACTAATAACAAATTACTCAAAAATAAAAATTAAATAGTGCATAAATTTTTAAGTTTACACAATCCTTAATTTTCCATCACCATAAAAGAAAAAATATATATATTATAAATGCTGTGAATCATAAATTGTTTTAGGTACAGTATATCACCACCATAAATGTGTTTGTCAATTGAAATGAAAATAGGTACTTTATTTATTTATTTTTTATATAGAGGTTCAATCTATGTATTTATTTTTAATTATTACACTTTTTATCATCAGACCAAGAAATCAATTGATTTTTGATATAAACGATAATTGAAGTCAAGATCTCTTATTCCATGATACCTTATAGTTATAGGTATTGTTTATTCATCAGAAAAAGAATGTATGTACTGTTTCGAATTTGATATATGGAAAAAATTACTTTAAAAACGGGTTGAGACAGGTCAAAAGTTGACCCGATTTGGAGTTAAACGGGTCAGATTGTTATCCGAGTAAAAAAAAAAAAAAAACCGTATCAGGTCAGTTATTTTTCTTCCTCTTCGATTCTAAAATTATGGCATTTCGAGATCTGTCAAACCCTGAACTAAAGTCTACTTGTCAAATTGAAGAAATTTTTCATTCTCTAGAAAGACAGAAACATGTCAGAATCCACCAACCGGCAACCAGGTTCCTTGAATGACCTGACAGCTTGGGCTGGGAAATCAGAATAATTTTCAATCCCACGTGACGGGTCATTGAGAAAACCTGATTATAACAAGTTGGACTACTACTGCATGTATTTGAAAAAGGATCCTCAAAATTAATATGTTTTCCATTCACACTAATTAATGTGGAACCTCTGGTCTATATTCAAACGGTAAATTCGTCTTTTACATTTTCTGGAACAATGTAAATATATAAAGGTCCATATTCAAAGGGAAATTCTTCTTTTACTTTATCCGATACAATGTAAACAAACAATAAAGGTCCATATTCAAATTTTTTACAGTAACATGGTATAAGTCATCACCAATTCATATGAAGGATGATTTAGAATTGCCAACTCTCTATCCGTCTGCACATTGTGTAAACGTATGAGAAGGTACAAAGGCCCAGAATTACAACAAATAACAGTTCGCTCTTTAATATAACTAGCTTCTTGAATCGTCTGTTACTGATTGTCTTTGCCTAGTTATAGTCCATCAAAAGTTTGCACTTTGATACCCGTTAAGCAAAAAATTTATATTTCACCCACGAATCCACGATCAATGATATGCGTATTCCATTCATTGCAGCAAGGGGATTGTATAATATATACTATATATTACTTTCTCTAAACAAAGAAGTACACTACAATCAATGATTGTCTTTAAACTTCTTGTTGTGTACTGTTTCTTATCCTGCTTCTTAAGATTTTCTGCTGCAATAGACACTATCACTCCAAGCCATTCCATCAGAGACGGTGAGACTTTAGTTTCAGCTGGTGAAACCTTTGAACTGGGATTCTTCAGTCCTGGCAATTCAAAAGGCCGATACTTGGGAATATGGTATAGGATATCTACTGACGTAGTTGTATGGGTAGCCAACAGGGAGACTCCAATTCCTAATCGCTCCGGAGTTTTGAAGGTTACAAATGAAGGAGATATTGTTGTTCTCAGCAACACAGATACTATCGTTTGGTCATCCAATACGTCAAGTGCTGCAGAGAGTCC
Organism: Quercus tomentella; assembly: GCA_028535165.1. Lineage (NCBI taxonomy): Eukaryota > Viridiplantae > Streptophyta > Magnoliopsida > Fagales > Fagaceae > Quercus > Quercus tomentella. Next base: position 14,108,692 of record JAPQVY010000100.1, on the reverse strand, counting down.
AGTCGTACAGCTCTTGGATTCAGGAAATCTTGTTGTGAAAGATGGAAATGACGATGACCTGGAGAACTTTTTGTGGCAGAGTTTTGATTATCCTTGCGACACATTGCTGCCAGGAATGAAGTTGGGAAAGAACTTTGTGACAGGTCTAGAATGTTCTTTAACATCTTGGAAGAGCACAGAAAATCCTGCTCAAGGCGAGTTTTTATTAAGAATAAATCCTCATGGGTTTCCACAGCTAGTTGCTATGAAGGGAGATAAAATAACTACCAGAGCAGGGTCATGGAATGGCCTACGTTTTACAGGATATCCTGGGTTAATACCAAATCCAGTATTTCAGTATGAATTTGTGTTGAATGAGAATGAGGTATATTACGAGTTCACACTTGTGAACAGTTCAGTCATTTCAAGGCTTGTATTTAGCCCATCAGGCATTGCGGGACGCTTTACATGGAATGATCGGACACACGGTTGGGAGCTTTACTCTACATCCCAGGTGGATCAGTGTGAAAATTATGCCTTCTGTGGTGCATATGCTACCTGCAATGCCAATAGCTCTCCAGTATGTACATGCTTGGAAGGGTTTGTGTCCAAATCTCAAAAACATTGGAATTCAGTAGATTGGTCTGATGGTTGTGTTCGGAGGACTCAATTGGAATGCAATGATGGAGACGTCTTCCAGAAATACACGGGGTTGAAATTGCCTGACACATCTTCTTCCTGGTTTAATATGACCATGAGCCTTGTAGAATGTGAGGGATTGTGTTTGAAAAACTGTTCTTGTACAGCACATTCAAATTTAGATATCAGGGGAAAAGGAAGTGGCTGCTTGCTTTGGTTCAATAACCTGAACGATATGAGAGTATACTCCCATGGTGGGCAAGACCTATATATAAGGCTGGCCAGTTCAGAAATAGGTACTTTTTACTTCTCTTGTATGTTTTCTTTTGATTTTTCTCATTTATTATAAATAAAGGACAAATTGGCCACCTATATTGCTTCGTTTTCTGTTGGTACTTTCTTTTTTGGATGAATCAGTGAATTGATTCATAGAAAGATACACAATATAAGCTCAAACTGGCAGCAACTGGCCTGCAGGCATAGTACTTCCACAGAAGAACCATAAGAATCTAAACCTTACAATTCACTAAAATTTCTTGCTGAATGCAGAGAAAGGTATTCCCCATTTAAAACATAAGGCCCTTTTTTAAAATTGAGTTACTATAGCTTGCCTTAAACACCAACCAGCACTAACTTCCCATTAGATAGCATGGATTGTACTGTCCTCTGATTTGAGTTGACAGGCTATTTGTGGTTTTCAAAACTACTAACATATGTTCATTCAGACATTTTTTTTGGGTACATTTTCGGGGTGAAGAAGGAGCGAGTGGGGATGGGGGACAAGAACCAACATTAATTTGTAAAAAAAACATATGCAAAATCTGTTGGATGTTTGGTTGGTGAAGTCTGACTCACAAGCTAGAAAATTGAAAAAGAATGTGAAAAGTGCAGGAAACTGTGGTGGTTTCTGTGCCATGGGAACTAGGATGTCATTGTGTTGCGCCCTAATGATTCATCCACCTTATTTTTACCATTTCTCTTTCCTATTTAAGGTCAAGATAAATTATTTTCATGAATTAGGCTTGGCAACCAGCAGGTACTTATGAAACTAGTAACAAAAGCCACATATATGTTCATTTACTCTACTTCTCATTTTCAGATGATATTAAGAAAAACAGACATTCCAGCAAGATAAAACAAGCAGGAATCATAGTAGCCTCTGCAATACTAGTCATGGGAATTATAATACTTGGAGTGATCTCATATGTGCGGAAGAAGAAACTTCGTTTCAAAGGTAAAGCTGTAAGACATGGGCTGATAATTTCTGATGCATGATAATAGATTTTACAACAAAGAAATTTTAATTTGAAGAAATGCATCAGACTTGATGGTTAGTCAATTCAATAATACCATTCAAGTTATTCATGCCAATCCATCTCCTATTATTTCAGGAATCATGAGGAATGATTATGACAATGAAGGCAGGAAAGAAGATATGGAGTTACCCATCTTTGATTTGATGGCCATCGCTAATGCCACCTGTAACTTTTCAAGCAACAACAAGTTGGGAGAAGGTGGCTTTGGATCTGTATATAAGGTAAACAAAAACATGCTTAGCTAGACGAGCTATCTTCTTTGGCAAAATTTCCTAATCTTTTGATTTTTAGGGTACACTGCAAGAGGGGCATGTGGTAGCTGTAAAGAGGCTTTCTAAGAATTCTGGACAAGGATTGAATGAGTTCAAAAATGAAGTTATTTTAATCGCTAAACTACAACACCGCAATCTTGTCAAGCTTCTCGGTTGTTGCATTGAAGGAAATGAGAAAATGTTAATCTATGAATATATGCCTAACAAAAGCTTGGACGCCTTTATTTTTGGTTTGAGATTTGACCTTTCTTGCTCAATGACATTCAAGTTTAATGTTTTCATCTTCCATCAATGAAATTGCTTGTTAAGAATTCAGGTAGGATTATGCTAACATGAACATAAATTGGTCAGATCATACAAGAAGCACATTACTAGATTGGCGTAACCGCATCCACATTATTTGTGGCATTGCTAGGGGGCTTCTCTATCTTCATCAAGACTCTAGACTCAGAATTATCCACAGAGATCTCAAAGTGAGCAATATCCTACTAGATGAAAGTATGAATCCAAAAATTTCGGACTTTGGCTTGGCTAGAACATTTGGTGGAGATCAAATTGAGGCCAACACCAATAGAATTGTTGGAACATAGTAGGTGGACTTTTACTTTTTACATAATTTACACTTCTTTTCTTTTGTAAGATTCTCTTAGTTTGCAATGGTTTTTTTGCAGTGGTTATATGTCTCCTGAGTATGCGGGGCATGGATAGTTCTCAATCAAATCCGACGTCTTTAGCTTTGGAGTTTTGGTGTTAGAGATAGTGAGCGGGAAAAGGAACCGGGGATTTTTTCACCTAGACGACCACCTCTATCTCCTTGGACACGTAAGCATGAAGTGTTATTCTACTAATTTAGTATGTTGAACAGAGTTGCAGTTTTAAATAGTATAGTTCCTCTAAGGAAATCTGCCAATGACATGCTTTAGCAATCATATATAATTCCCTTGTTTTTTCCTCTAATCAAGCGAAGTAGTCATGGGCTAAAAGAAGCACAAATTAGGAATAAAAAGATGTCCAAATCAACCTCTTACATTTATGATTTTGACCTCGTTTAAGGCCTGGAGATTATGGATTGAAGATAAGGCAATGGAACTGGCAGATAAAGCTTTAGGCAACATGTGCACTCTATCTGATCAAGTGCTACGATGTGTTCATGTGGGCTTGTTATGTGTGCAGCAACGACCGGAAGATAGGCCAGACATGTCATCTGTGGTTCTAATGTTAAGCAGTGAGATTTTACTGCCTAAGCCCAATCAGCCAGGTTTCTACATGGAAAAGGCTCTACCTGAAGCAGATTCTTCATCAACAAAGCATGGAGCATGTTCAGCCAATGAAATTACTATCACGTTAGTAAAGGGAAGGTAAAATGTCATCACATTGCTCAAGATCAAATAGCTTTAGTTTATAGCCAAGGACTCTAATGTTTGGGATCTTGTATTTTTGAGAGTTAAAAGTAATAACGTTTAAAAAGTCTTTTTATGAAAAGAGAGACAATATGTTGAGATATACCACATTTCAAAAGTTGGCATTTTGTCCATAGAAAAACCTCTGTTGGTGTATTGTAACCCATCTCTTCCTTTGCCGTTAGAAAAAAACACTTTTTTTAAAAAAATTAAATAATAAAAATAAAAAAAAATAAAAAATAAAAAAACCTAAGATGAATCAAAAAGAAGGGTTTGAAATTTCATTTGCAATGTTATCAATTTCTTAATATAGCTTTAACCAAGAAGAATCAGTGATACTGACCTTCATTTGTATGGTCCAAATAAAGCAAAAATTTATTATCCATATGTAACACATCCCTATTCTGCACAAAAGTTTCCAATTTGTTAAAGAAGATACCTGTAATCAAGTAAAATGGGCCCAATATTATTTTTACACTGAGATTTGGCGATTAGTTGGGCGAAGGAGGAAATTTGGCCATGGTAAAGACAGAGGAGTTTCGTCGGTTGCAAAATAGAGTCAGAATTTGGGGATCAGGTTTCTAGAGAGAGAGACAGAGCTCATGTTTTTTGAAGATACGTGGAAATTTCCAATGAATATTATCGGTTGTGCCAGTTAAGCTGTGGAGATGGAGATGGATAATGGCCAAATACCACGTATGACCAAAATTTTCAGCAAAATAGTGCTATGCGCAAACTATATAGGAGAATACCTCCCTTTTGAAACTCCATTTTATGAAAATCAAGTTTTGTGTAGGACTCAATTTCACAGATATCGAATTCTAAAAAGAAATGCACATAACTCAATTTTATAAATATCGAGTTTCATGTGGTATTTTTTATGCATAAAACTTGATATCATTGAAATCACAAAATTGAGTTTCAAAAAAGTCGTTTTCTAATACATAGTTTGTGAATACTGCTATTTTGTTGAAAACTTCAAAAATATGTGGTATTTGGCTATTTTGGCTAATGGATTAGTGGGTGGGCTCTTAGTGGCTTGAGCTTTATTAGGCAGATTGCAAACGATTTTGAAATTGGGTGGGTTACTTTATGTGATAGAATAGGTGGTTTAAATGTTTAATTCATTTTGTTTCTATGAAATGGCAATTTTTTTTTTTTAATCTTGTTTTTTCCTTAATTATATATATATATATATATATATATATATATATATATTTGTTCTGTTTTGGCATAAGAGAGACATAAAAAGAGAACAAAAATGCATTTTTTGATTATAGGAAACAGAGCAAATTTTAGGAGGATAAAGTGTCAACTTTCAAATCACAGATAGAAAACATGATTTCAGGCCAAGTAGATTTACTATAATTACCCCTTAAATAAACTAGTTGCAAACCTATACAATGCACGATAAAGCTTTACATAAAGATATAACTTAATTTTGTTTGTCTCCCGTTTAAACAAATAAAGTTGGGTTTTTTTGGTCTCTTCATGCACAAAGCAAATCCAACTAAATGAAAACTGGTAAAAAAATGGAAAGGCCCCTTCAAAGAAAATAATAGATAACAAAATTTGAAAAGATATTGAGAAACATAGAAAATTGTAAAGGCTAGCATGTAATATCAAGATAGCAAAGTGTTTGCTGATATTATAGAAAATTTCCATAAAATCAGTGGCAGAATCGAATTGGGGCATGGCTCCTGAATGTTTTTTCCAAAAAAAAATTGTGATAGGCCACAAACTGAATGACCCTTTGTGATAGAAATTAATTAATTAATTAGCCAAGTTATTAATTAATCAATTTATCATGCAAACGCGTGGTAGCACAAACAAATCACCAATAAACTAATTATGCAGCGAAAAATAAATAACACGGTGATTTGTTTACGAATGGGGAAAACCTAACGGCAAAAACCCCACCGGGTGATTTTCAGGTCACCACTCCCGAAACTCCACTATTATCACAACAAGTGGTTACAAGTAAAGGAATCTCAAGTACCTTACCAACCTACAGTTGAACCCTTACCCCAATACCCAATTAGACTTGTTCTGTAGTGACAGTTCCCCTTTCAGATGCACGACTCCCAAGTATGTGACTAACCAATTGCGCGGATCCCAGTACGCGACTTCAATCACCAACTAAGAAGGTTGTTGGCTGCAAAGTTCTTCAGTTCATCAGTTTATCCACATGATGAAGATCAAGAAGATGCTTGGTCACAAAACCTTACGATGCACATACACAACAACTTCTTCAAGAGAAAGAGATGAACTAGGGCAAGAACTTCGTCTTCGGTCACAATTTGCTTGAACAGAGTTTGCTCAAAACTTGTGCAACTTGTGAACTGTTTGACGGCCTTTAAAACAATCCTTTTATATGTCTAGGGTTAGGAGAAAAGAAAGCCCAAAGACATATTCATGGATCCCAAGAAAATCATATTTGAATTCTGAAAATCTTAAACCTCGACAGATAGAAGGTGTCGAGCAGCTATCGAGAAGGTATCGAGCACACTGAACTTTGAACAGCTTTCTTAAGCTCAATAGATACAGCTGTCGAGCTTTAATGAATTTGCATTATCAGCTTGTTTTCTTGGACAGACTTGAAGGCTTCAACACTTGATCTTGAAACATGATTTCTTGAAGTATTTAAACACATCCTAAATCTACCCAAATACAAGTAAAGTGCGTTTTATCAAAGGATAAGCCAATTACATAAAATCATGACATATGTTCTTAACATGTAAAACACATATGTCCTAACAATCTCTCCCTTTGGCAATCCGTGACAAAACCACAACAAACAAATGAACATATGAGAGAAGTCATAAATCACTCAACTCATATTCACTTGTTGAATACAATAAAATCTATCCTAACACAAACTCTTGAAAAACTTTGCAAGAAAAGAGTTTATGGCAAGTAGACTTTGACAACTTGTATTTCTGAAACACTTTAAACAAAACTCATCAAGGCATCTTAGTGTGAAACAGAAATAATAGATTGCATACAAGTATAAGAAACATGTGTATTAAGAGAGAAAAGAAACAACACATGTAGGGGTAGGTGAAAGAAGACCATACATCAATATAAAGAAAGAGATAAGTACAATGTATGTCTATAAATGGTCACAAGACCTCATATACAAGAGTAATGTATCTAAAAAGAAGGAAAAGAAAAGATACATACTATCCTCACTACATCCCTCAAAATGTATCAACGCTCCTTCTAACAAAAATGGTCCTATACTAACTCTCCCCCTAAGATAGACTACTTTCATATCCAAAACTACTCCCCCCCTTTTTGTCACGAGTGACAAAGGGTAAGAGTGTCAAGTAGACATCTCATCGGTAGAGCTAGCATCTCCATCAGCATCATCTGAAGCATCATCGTCATCACCATCATCATCATCCTCATCCTCAGAATCAGAAGCTACGAGAGAAGGTGGTGAAGGAGTAGCCTTAGGAGCAAAACCACCCATGGATGCCTGTCGCCGTGCAATACGACCGACACGAACGTTCACCTAATACAACTCCGTAGAGAGTGTATCTAGGCGAGCATCCATGCGCTGCAACTGCGCCATGATGTCTCCTAAAGTCACATTGCCCGAAGAAGAGGGAGGAGCGGATGTGGATGGAGCAGAACGGGATAGAGCTGAACGGGAGGGAGGAGCTGCTGAATCCGACTGCCGCGACGAAGCTGGGCCTCGCTACATTTAACGGTAGTGTAATCTATGGCACACATAACAGTAAAATGGTCGGAAGAGGGAAAAGGAACGGAAAAATGGTGTAAGATCCTCGTGATAGCGGAAGGAAAGATGAGCTTATCACGGGACACCGAATCTAAATGAACATCTATAATAGAAAGAATGAAATGAGAAGGGAAATCTATAGTAAGATGCTCAAGAAGAGATAACAAAAATCGAGCACGAGACTGTGATAGAGTTATAGTGAGAGAGTGAATGCAAAACAAAGGTCATCACCATGTTCATGAATCTAGGACCTTTAGCAAAAGGTCGACATGGTGTAAATAGACGCTCACCCCAAACAGAAGGGCACTCACAGAAAGCAAACATGAGCTCATCCCTGGACATAATCCTCAGACGCTCACAACTAGGATAGTCAGGAAACTCTATCCTAGGGACCCGAAGCACATCCGCAACAAGTTGCGGTGTGATAGGAATGTGCGTACCTCGAACGTGAGTGAAGAAAAGAGGTACTGAACGATCAATCCCGTGCATGTTGGAGTAAAACTCCTGGATAAGCACTAGAGGACAGGTGACCGGGATGTCACACAGTGACTCCCATCCCCTACTGTGAATGACAGAGGGAAGGTCGGTGTCAGCAAAGTCCAACAGAATGACTTGGCATTCCGAATGAATGCCTCGTCTAGAACGCTTAGGTGCCATAGACACGACTAACGTAAACAGAAAGAGAGGGAGAAACAGAAAAAGACAATCAAAAAAGTCCCAAGCAATGACAAATATATCAAGTATATGAAAAAAGAGTACGTATGCATGGGAAATGCATGAACATGTGACATGCAAAAGAAATTGCATCATGGGCTCAGCCCAATCCAAACCTATCAGCACATAAACAGATAGCACACATCTAAATGCATGACAATACCATTATAATGCTAATGTGATGCAATGTATGAGGTTTTAAACTCATTTAAGTGAAAACCCATCCCAAAATTTCAATAAAAACTCATCAATTTTGAAAAACCCCAAATTTTTTCAAAAACCCCAAAACCTAGGTTTCAAAACATGAAATGCATAAATGTGAGAGGATTAGAAGCTTACCAAGGGAAGAAATTCTTGGAAAAGCTTGAAGAATCCTTGAAGAACAAAGTTTGGAGTGAGATGAGAAAGTTTTGAGAGAGAAAACAGAGAAGTATCGAGAGAGAGATCGAATGAAATGAAAACCGGATCGCACAGGGAGCTTAAATAGTGCCAGTAGTAAATCTCGATAGATGCAGGTGTCGAGAAAATGGTCGTCGATAGTTGAGGTATCGAGGAGGTGTCGAGGAACAACTCAACAGATCAAGAATAGAAGCTCGATCGATCCACCAGGTGTCGAGAAGCTATCGAGGATGCAGACCCATTCTCGATCGATCCACCAGGTATCGAGAGGCTATCGGGATTGCAATAAGAAAAAGCTGAAGAAGCTCGACAGATAGCAAGGTCTCGAGGACGTATCGAGGAGGTGTCGAGCCAGCTTTTAAAAGCAGTTTTTCGAGATGTGAAAAACATAGACATGAATGCAATCCAACATGCAACTCAACCAATGATCCAAACAACATATTAAGCTTTCAAAATCATCTCTCAATAAAAATTTTAAGCACATGGATCTTCAAACACACACACACACACTAAACAAGTCTAACCAATTTTATATTTCAAAAATAAGTCAAGACAGTTTAGTGAGCATACATAAACACATGTAAAACATTGTGATGGCCAAATCATATTGTACCTGCATATGTATCAAGAATAGTAAAGACTATTGCATGTTGTATGTGAAAAACATCACAAGATTGCATAAGTGTATACATGTTATGACGATTTGAGATATGAGAAAATCACTTTAACTCACACACAATCATAACTGCTTGATGGGGACTATCACCTTCGAGGTACATCCTATAACTCCCACATCTCCTAGAATACACGCTTGCAATCATTTTTAAAGCATTTTTTATCTTTTTGCTTTTGATTTTTCTTTACATATTTTTCTTTTAAGCATATCATGCATGGACATATTAGAGAGAGAAAAGAAATACCCAAAGATATTTGACATTTCAATTTTGCTATGCCTAAGCACACAAATGTCATTGACACTGCACTTTTGCTATGCCGAAGCATACAGGTGTCATATTATGATTGGCGGGCAACAGTGGTGAGATGGTTATTAATGCCTTTCTCTTAGGATTTTTTAGTCCTTCCTGTCAAAAAGAGTGATACAAGTGTTAAGTATAAGAGACAACTTAATCTTACTCATCACAAACAAGAGCCACAAAGCTCACTTGCTTAGTTGTGCATAGAAATGCTCATCTAAGCTACAAAAGATACAAAGTTTAGAAGACTTTGTTTCAATGGCCATCCAAGGTACACAAGTACCAATGTACACAAAACACACACTGTTTTTGTAATTTTCTGATTTTTCAATTTTTTTTTTTTATATGAAAAGCAAAACAAAGCAAAACTGAAAAATAACCAAACAAAAACATGTTAAACAACCAAAGCATAAAAACTAGACTGACTTAAAACATGAAAGCAAACAAATAAGTAATGCACACACAAAAACAAGAAGAGAGAGAGAAGTGACAGAATCACTTGGAGCCCTTTTCTTTCCATACCTTGGAAGAACCTTTCCTTTGATTAAACCCTTGAACTGACGGTAAGGGGGAAAAACCGTTCAAGTTTGAAAGGAACATAAGGGCTTTAAGAAGATCTCCATAGGGAGCAAGAGATGATTGAAGTTGATTCTAGTTCCCAGATGCTATTATGCCATTACTCTGTTGAGTGGCAAGCCACTTGTAGCAATTTGGTTGAGTATGACCGGCAGCTCCACAATGATGACAAAGATGCTGCTTCTTTTGTTTAGGCTTTTGAGAGTTAGCCTTCTTAGGCCTAGGGTTTTTAACATCTTTCTTCTCAAGCTTAGGGAGTGCTCCTAAGATAGATTTACCCTTGTCTATGTTCTCACTAGCTAATTCAGTTTTAATCTCATTGTTCTCAATTTTAACATTATTAGCAGGAGGAACAAAAACAATAGTACTAGTAGAAGCAGTATTAGAAGAAGAGAGACCATACCCTATGCCAGTTCGATCTGAAGCAGATTTCTGAATGCTTAGCATCTCATCCAGCTTCGCGCTTGAAGTCCTTTCCAGTTGAGCTCTGACTTGACACAGCTCTACTTCAAGCTTCTTGGTTTTATCAGCCAAGAAATTGTTCTTAAACCTCAGTGCTCCAATAGTCTGATTAGCCTCATCAAACTTCGTGGAAAGCTCCTCACGGTCAAGTTCCACATCACTGAGTTTCTTGGTGGTTAGCCTATACAGTTTCTCATGCTTCTTAGAAAGCTTGTACAGTTTCTCATAGGCTGTATGGATGTCATCTTGATCATCCATTTTTTCAAATTTTGATTCCACCAATTCCTCTTCTTCAACCACATCTTCAACAATCCCATCAGTAGGATCAACAGTGGCAGTGAAGGCATTCAAGATTCCGTCATCCTCATTGTCGGAATCATCCTCAGGCTCGGAGTCACTCAAGTAGCAGCAAGTGCCTTGCTTTTCCCAATGCTTTTAAGATATGTAGGACACTCATGTTTCATGTGACCGAAGCCTTGACACTCAAAGCACTTAGGTCCTACGGGAACAGTGTACTGACCACCTTCCTTAGCATCCTTCTTCCCTTTGTCTTGGCCTTTAAACTGAGAAGAACTGGATTGCCTGCGGTCCTTGTCAAAACCCTTTCCATTGGCGTTCTTCATAAAATTCTTGAACTGCCTAGTGATGTAAGACTTTATCTTGGAATCTTCATCATCTGAAGACTCATCTGTCTCACTGCTCTTGGCCTTCAGTGCTATGCTCTTGCCTTTACCCGTCTTGCCAATCCTTGTCAACCCTAGCTCGTAGGTCTGCAAGTTTCCAACCAGCTTAGTCAAAGGAATCTTATCAATATCCTTTGATTCCTCTATTGTTGTAATCTTGGCATGGAATCGCTCGGGTAGAGATCTGAGCACTTTTCTCACAATCTTGAGTTCAGGAATGGTTTCCCCAAGATTGAAAGCTGAGTTCATTGTGTCCTTTAGCTTGGCATAGAACTCATCGAATGACTCATCCTTCTCCATCTTTATCTCTTCAAAGATTGTAGTGAGCCTCTGAAGCTTTAAGTCCTTGACAACCTTAGTACCCTCATAGGTTGTCTGGAGGATGGTCCATGCTTCCTTAGCAGTTTCAGTAGAGGATATCTTCTTGAACTCCTCATTGGTGACTGAACTGAATAAAGCGTTCAATGCTCTACTGTTGAAGTTTGCCGCCTTGATCTTGGCTTCATCCCAATCGGCCGGTGCTTCCTTTGGCTTAGTCCAGCCAATCTCGACAGCTTGCCACACTTTTTCATCTAAAAACTGCAAGAAAGCTCTCATGCATACTTTCCAGTATGCATAGTTAGTGCCATCAAATAAAGGAGGTATGATTAATGACTGTCCTTTATCCATGACAAACAGGGAGTCAATGGATCAACACAGTAAAGATTAAACCTTAATCAGAGTGTGCCTGCTCTGATATCACTTGATAGGCCACAAACTAAATGACCCCTTGTGATAGAAATTAATTAATTAATTAGCCAAGTTATTAATTAATCAGTTTATCATGCAAACGCGTGGTAGCACAAACAAATCACCAATAAACTAATTATGCAGCAGAAAATAAATAACACGGTGATTTGTTTATGAATGGGGAAAACCTAAAGGCAAAAACCCCACCGGGTGATTTTTAGGTCACCATTCCCGAAACTCCACTATTATCACAACAAACAGTTACAAGTAAAGGAATCCCAAGTACCTTACCAACCTACAGTTGAACCCTTACCCCAATACCCAATTGGACTTGTTCTGTAGTGACAGTTCCCCTTTCAGATGCACGACTCCCAAGTACGTGACTAACCAATTGCGCGGATCCCAGTACGCGACTTCAATCACCAACTAAGAAAGTTGTTGGCTGCAAAGTTCTTCAGTTCATCCACACGATGAAGATCAAGAAGATGCTTGGTCACAAAACCCTATGGTGCACATACACAGCAACTTCTTCAAGAGAAAGAGATGAACTAGGGCAAGAACTTCGTCTCTGGTCACAATTTGCTTGAACAGCGTTTGCTCAAAGCTTGTGCAACTTGTGAACTGTTTGACGGCCCTTAAAACAATCCTTTTATATGTCTAGGGTTAGGAGAAAAGAAAGCCCAAAGACATATTCACGGATCCTAAGAAAATCAGATTTGAATTCTGAAAATCTTAAACCTCGACAGATAGAAGGTGTCGAGCAGTTGTCGAGAAGGTGTCGAGCACACTGAACTTTGAACAGCTTTCTTAAGCTCGATAGATATAGCTGTCGAGCTTTAATGAATTTGCACTATCAGCTTGTTTTCTTGGACAGACTTGAAGGCTTCAACACTTGATCTTGAAACATGGTTTCTTGAAGTATTTAAACACATCCTAAATCTACCCAAATACAAGTAAAATGCATTTTGTCAAAGGATAAGCCAATTACATAAAATCATGACATATGTTCTTAACATGTAAAACACATATGTCCTAACAAATTGAAATATATAAATTTAAGGAAAATTATAGTAAACCCAAGTTAGGCATGTTTTTATTTTTCCATCCTTGGTATAAAAGTTCACACTTTGCCCATGGGAAATTTTAGCTAGCTAAAGAAGAAAGGAAGAATTCAGGCGAGATGTAATCAGGAAGTTCAATCTGTGACCCGTGTTTTTCAAGCGCAAATGGAATCAGAAGTGGTCGTTCTTGGTTGGATTCACAATCACTAGTGCTATCAAAAGGCCAGTTTTGTTAGTCTGTCATAACTTACCTCATTACTTTGCCTTGAAAACACAAAAAACATAATAAATCAGATCAAAAGGTGTTTTTTTTTTGGGTAAAAATTGTGCAAGGGAAGAACTTTAAGTGAATGCTTTTCAGAGGAGGATCATCAATGCGTCGGTAAACACTATTGCTAGTGATGGTACTAGTGTGTAGAGCGCATAAACAGGTTTGAGTTTTGTTTTATCACTTTATGTTATGAGTTTTGTATTTTGGGGCTTTTGGTAGATGAGGTTTGAGGTCTCTATTTATGGAGATGATGAATTTGGTGGGGATTGTTGCTTGTAATGAAGGAGATAATAGAGAAATGGGAGATTTTGTATTGTGGGGGCCAAGGGCGGAGCCAAAAATTTTGGTTTGGGGGGGCCAAGTTGTGATGCTAATATATTAGTTAAGACAAAACTCTACACACACACATGTATATAAATTAATTTACTAAGAGAATTTATCATTTTCTAAATTTTAATGAGTATACAAAAAAGTCATGTATTTCTTCTACTAGACATGTACAAAAATTTATCATTTTCTACATAGTTTAATTTGTTAAACCTCTGAAATTATATGATTTTAATATAATTTCTCTTTCTTTTAAGAGCACCATTGAAATAACTCAAAATTTGGGGGGGGCCAACTTCAATTTTTACATGCTACATTTTTTTAAATGTAAATAACATACATACTATAAATTAATTTTTTAAAATTTTGGGGGGGCCTTGGCCCCCCCACCTTTGTGTGTGTCTCCGCCACTGGTGGGGGCAAAGATGGATTTGGGGTTTATGGAGAGAGAGAGAGAGAGAGAGAGAGAGAGAGAGAGTCAAGCGCAACGATAAAGAGCTACTCCGATTGCTAGTGGTGGCCAGGGGCGGAGTTAGAAATTTTGGTTTGGGGGGGCCGAGGTTAAACTATCTCGTAGTGAGTCACAATTCAAGAAAAACTCAAAATGCTACATATATGTTTTTGTGTATTAGTTTAATCAATGTAATTCTTATTAGCACTTAAAAAAACTAAATGACCAATTAAGTATCTTAAGTTCATTTTCCCTTCTAAGTTTCTCTTAGTCCTTTTAACAACCATAAGTTCAACCATTCAAGAAATTAAATATAAATATAAGAATTACATCTACAAGAAAATATAAAATTTTTAGAATTAAAAATAACAAAATCCTTATAAGCCAATATGAAATTATATATAAAAATACAAGATGACTTTGGTAGTTTGAATAAATCTTATCAATTGGTTTAATAAAAAAAAAGAAAAAAAAAGGAGAAGAATACTCTAGTACTTCTCAAGATCTTAAAGTCATTTTTGCTAGTTTCAAATAAGCTTAGCACTCTTTTTTGAGACAAAATTATAAATTTTATGCAAAAAAAGAAAGAAAGAATACAAAGCCAAAAGAATGGCCATAGCAAAATAGAGCAGAAAAAACAAAGTAGGAAAAATAGTAATAGGTATATTAAGTAATAGAGAGCAACATTTACTAGCAAGTAGCAACAAATGCGGAAAACAATCTCAGCTTACAACATAGAGCAATATAATAACAATAAAGAGCAATATCAGCTCACACCAGATCAGAAAAATATATTGAAGCTTGGGAATTGAAAAGGTAAAACTTCTAATCAAGCCAATGGTTTGACATATGAAGGAGTTTCAACAGTAAAAACTAATAATAAATGAGGGAAAATATTAAACGTGGATAAATGGGGGGGCCAAATAATTTTTCATGTGGGGGCCAGTTCTTAGAAAAATGGTTCAAGTATGCAATTTTACCTACTCTAATTTTTTTTTTTTTTTTTTTTTAAGTTTTGGGGGGGCTATGCCCCCCCCCCCCCCCCCCCCCCCAGTCACCGACGTAGCTCCGCCTCTAGTGGTGGCAGCCATGACGTTCAACAATGGCTCGCAATGGCAGTGCAGCGGCTGAGGGTTTTTTTTTTTTTTTTTAATATCCCAAATATGAGGGTAGAAGTGATTTTTTATCAGAGACTTTATTAGTGCTTTACAGTTGAGAGAGTTTCAACCAAGTGCTTTACATGTACCACTTGCTCCAATTTCAAGAGGATGAGTGATCATGTGTATGGTTAAAAAATCATTCACTTTAGAAGCAAAAATTGATATTGGTTTCTTTTTCTTATTTTATTTTTATCTTTAATTGATAAATATATTATATAACTTATAACATAAATCATTATTAATTTGACAAAAATATAATTTATATTTGATTATTTATTTATTTTTTGCATTCAATAATTGTTCTATAATTTTTAATAATCTATTAATAACTTTTTATCTTAATAATTATACTTAATGCGCAATTTAAATTGAAAATCTAGATCAAATGGACAAGCTAATTAAAATCCTTTTTTTTTTTTTTTTTTGAGGGACAAGCTAAAAACTATTGAGTTATAAATTACTCCACTTAACTTGTATTGCATTTCGAATTGTACTTATTATATTATTTTAATACATGCCTACATGGGTATAATATATACAGAGAAATAAATTAATCATCTTATTTTTATTAGACCCCCAAGACAAATTTCTGGTTTCACAACTGTATATAATGTAGCCATATCTCCCTCTCAACTTTTTCTCCATCAGTCTATCTTCAATCCACCTAAAGAAAACAAAAATGAAGAATTTGCTTACGAAAATTATAAATAAATAAAAAAAAGAAAAAAAAAGAAAGAAGAAATAACATTAATAGCCATCAAAAGCTAACTTAGAGGGAAAAATCCAATTGAATTCTCTCATTCCATATCATTGATAAATTTATCCATGGTTAGTGTTAGAGATCATATAGTCCGGTTTGACATTATCCGTAGTACTGAGAAAACAAAGTTGAAAGGAAAATAAATAAAAAAAGGTTGGATTTAAATTCTTACTCAAGCTCACAACAATAGCAATTATCTCTTCTTCTCAAAAAAAAATAAAAAATAAAAATGCAATTATCTCGATAGTGATGTCCCTTCCGGAGTGTGCATTGGGCATTATCTAGGAAATGAAATACAAACACTGAAAGAAGCACCACAAATTCCGTAAAAAGGGCCAAATAGCACTATTTGACGAAATATTTAGTAATTTACCATTGTTTTAAAACTCGAGTTCATAAAACTCATAAAACTTGATACAAAATGTGCCATGGTGGCACTCGATGAACTAAAATTTAGAATTAAAAATGTTACATGGAACTCTAGATCCTTCTCTAATTTTTCACTGGTTTCAAAATAAAGTGGGTCTTCTAAAATAATAAAAATCAATCAAGTTTTCACCGATTTAGAAAAAAAAAAAAAAAAAAAAAAAAAAAAAACATGGTTTGGGTTCCAAATTAACACTAGCTCTTATCATAAACCAATAAACTTCAAAAATTGAAATATGTTAGGTTCTAAGGAATTAGAAACTAATGTATTAGAACTTCATTATGTATATGTTGGCAAACCATGATCAAAACATTCAGTCTAGATTTAGGCTGCTCAAAGTGTGTTTCTGTGTAAAGTTGGAATCGAGTGTACTACAGGATTTAATGTGTAAATCTGCAAAGCTCGATCGATCAAAAATTAGACTCGATCAATCGAAGCTTGTGCAAATTGTTTTTCTGCAAAATTTTCCAACTTAAGCTCAAGCCCATATGACGTGTAGGGTTTTTTGTTTTGCTTCTAGTATAAAAAGAAAAACCCTAACCACGTTTTAAATGTTGTTGATATGCTGTGTGTATGAATCTTTTGTGAGATCTAGATGTGTTTGCCTTTATACATAGTTAGGGTTATCAAGATCAGGATTGATGTTGAGAGCTTGGTAATCGCTTCAGTTGCTACATAAAGAGCTTAAAGAAAACACAAGTGAGAATGCTCGTGGTAGTTGTGAATCCAAGAAAGAAGTAGTCTGTGGACTCGAAGCTGTCACATGGTCGTGGTAGTAAGTTTTCTACTCGAGGTAGCAATAGGATGTTAGTAGTCTAAGTCGCTATTGTAAAACTTTAATTCTTTCATAGTGGATCTGTTTTACCTTGAGGATAGTTAGGTTAAATCCTCCCCAGGTTTTTTACCGTTTTGGTTTTCCTGGGTTATCATATCGTTGTGTTCTTTATTTTCTGCATTGTTTACTTGATATGATTTATTTGTGTTAACCTAGACTTGAATAATTTATCTAAGTAATCACTTGGCTAAATATCTAGGTTAATCAATTTGTGTTTTAAGGGGTCTAAAAACGTACAAGTGGTATCAGAGCAGGTTGGCTCTAGCATTTAGATCTTTTGATCTAAGAGTTGATCCTTGACCCCTGTTGTCATGGATACTTGGAAGTTCTTATTGCTAAAGTTCCAACTTGTCTACTTTTGGTTTGTGTCTCTTGTTGCTTTTGTTAAGTCTTTCCTTGAGTATCTTGGTATAATTACATGTGATGATAATTATTTGTGTTATACTGCTTTAACCGCCTTAAAGGCATGTGATGACTCGATTAGATATTACTTTGATAGGGCAAAAACGTATTGACCCCTTGTGATAAATTAATTGATTAATTAGCAAAGTTTATTAATTAATCAAATTAACATGCAATGTACGTGGTAGCACAAACAAATCACCAATTAAACTAAGTATGCAGCTGAAATTAAATTGACACGGTGATTTGTTTACGAATGGGGAAAACCTACACGGCAAAAACCCCACCAGGTGATTTTAAGGTCACCACTTCCGAGAATCCACTATTATCAAAACAAACGGTTACAAGTAAAGGAATCCTAGTATCTTATACCAATCTACAGTTGAACCCTTACCTCAATACCCAATTGGACTTCTTCTGTAGTGACAATCTCTCTTTTTCAATGCATGGCTTCCAGTATGTGACTAACCAATTGCGCGGTTCTTAGTACGCGACTTCAACCACCAACTAGAGAAATTTGTACCTCAATACCCAATTGGACTTGTTCTGTAGTGACAATCTCTCATTTTCAATGCATGGCTTCCAGTATGTGACTAACCAATTGCATGGTTCCCAATACGCGACTTCAATCACCAACTAGAGAAGGTTGTTGGCTGCAAAGTTCTTTAGTTCATCACACAATGAAGATCAAGAAGTTGCTTGGTCACAAAACCCTATGATGTACTAACACAGCAACTTCTTCAAGAACGATGAACTAGGACAAATTCTATCTCCGGTCACAATTTGCTTGAACAAAACTTTGCTCAACACTTGTGCAACTTGTGTCACCTTTGACGGACCTTAAAATAATCCTTATATATGTTTAGGGTTGTGAGAAAAGAAAGCCCAAACATAGAATCACAAATTGGATGAAAAACAGTCCTGAAAAACTGAATTTCATAAATCTCGATAGATACCCTATTTGTCGAGCCACCGAATTCAGACAACTCTAAGTCTCGATAGATGTTAGCTGTCGAGTTTTAATGAACAACACTTTTCAAACTTGATTCTTGGACAGACTTTCATGGTTTTAACACTTAAACTTGAAACCTTGTTTCTTGAAGCATTAAACACATCCTAGGTCTACCCAATTACAAGTAAAGTGCATTTTGTCAAATGATTAACCAATTACATAAAATAGTGACATATGTTCCTAACATGTGAAACATATATGTCCTAACAATCTTCCCATTTGGCAATTAGTGACAAAACCACAACAAACAAATAAACATATGAGAGAAGTCATAAATCACTTAACTCATACTCACTTGTTGAATACAATAAAATCTATCCTAACATGAACTCTTGAAAAATTTTGCAAGAAGAGAGTTTATAGCAAGTAGACTTTGACAACCTATATTTTTGAAACACTTTAAACAAAACTCATCAAGGCATCTTAGTGTGAAACAGAAATAATAGATTACATACAAGATATAAGAAGCATGTGCATAAACTGAGAAAAGAAACAACACATGTAAGAGTAGGTGAAAAACATACATCAATATATAAAGAATATAAGTACAATGTATGTCAAAATTGTCACAAGACCCATGTACAAGAACAATGTATCTAAAAAGGAGAGAAAAGAAAAAGATACATAAAATCCTCACTATATCCCTCAATATCAACACTCCCCCTAACAAAAATATCCTATACTAACTCTCCCCCTAACTATGACTACTCTCATAACCAAAACTACTCCCCCTTTTTGTCACGAGTGACAAAGGGTAAGAGTGTCAAGTAGACATCTCGTTAGCACTGGAAGAGCTAGCATTTCCATCATCTTCATCATCGGAAGCAGTAGCATCATCATCATCATCCTCATCCTCAGAAGCCTCTAGAGTAGGTGGAGGAGAAGTAATGAAGCCACCCATAACCGCCTGGCATCGTGCAGTATGACTAACACGAGTGTTCACCTGACACAACTCATCACTGAGAGTGTCAAGGTGAGCATCCATGTGCTGAATCTGTGCCATGATGTCCCTGAAAGTCACACCGCTCATAGAAGAAGTAGAAGCGAATGTGGATGGAGCTGAAGGAGTGGGAGGAGCTGTTGATTTGGACTGCCTCGACCGAAACTGTGCCTTACTCCGTTTAATGGTAGCGGCATCTATAGCACCCATAACAGAGAAGTGGTCGAACAAGGGAAAAGGAACAGAAAAATGGCGTAAAATCCTCGTGATAGCCGAAGGGAAGATAAGCTTATCACGAGTTGCCGAATCCCTATACACATCTATGATAGAAAGAGTGAAATGAGAGGGAAAATCTATACTAAGATGCTCTAAAAGTGAAAGCAAAAATCGAGCACGAGGCTCTGTAATAGAGTTATAGTGAGATAAGGGATGAAGAACAAAATTCATGACCATGTTAAGAAAATGAGGGCCTTTAGCAAAGCCCAAACAGTAAGTGAACTGACGCTCACCCCAATCAGAAGGGCGCTCACAAAAAGAAGAAATAAGCTCGTCTTTAGACATGGTCTTAAGACGATCACAACCAGGGTAGTCAGGATGCTCTACCCTAGGGACACTGAGCACATCAGACACAATATATGGTGTGACGACAATGCGCGTACCTCGAACGTGAGTAATAAAGAGAGGTACTGAAAAATCAAATCCATGCATGTTGGAGTAAAACTCCTGGATCAGCACGGATGGACAGGTGATCGGGATGTCACATAGTGACTCCCATTCCCTACTGTGGATGACAGTGGGAAGGTCAGTGTCGGAGAAGTCCGACAAGATGACTTGGCGTTTAGAATGAATGCCTCGTTGGGTAAAGTTCTTAGAGAAGTCCGATTTGGCCTTCTCATCACGAAACCGAACATGAGATGGTGTAGGATCAGAAGAAGTGGATGTCCCGAAACGAAGAGGGTTCTGGAACGAAGTATATTTGTGTTTGGGTGCCATAGAAGCAGACTAACACAAACAAAAGAGAGAGAGAGGGAGAAAGAGACAGTCATAAAAGTCCCAAGCAGCAAAAATATATCAAAATATTGTGAATAGAAAGAACGTATGCATGAGAATGCATGAACATTGTGACATGCAAAGATAATTGCATCATGGGCTCAGTCCAATCCAATCCTACCAGCACATAATCAGTTGCACATATATCACACACATCTAAATGCATGAAAATATACTCATAATGCACATGAGATGCAATGCATGAAGTTTTAAGATCACATAAGCATAACCCAACCCAAAAATTTCACCAAAACTTCATCAATTTCGAAGAACCCCAAATTTTTCAAAAAAAAAAAAAAGAAAACCCAAAATCTAGGTCAGAATGTATGAACATGTATGATGAAAGACAAGAAAAGAGACCATACCTATGAAAATGTAAGCAAATGATCAAGGAAAGAGTAAGGAAGATGAAGTGGTTGAGTTGAGAGTTTTGGGAATGAGAGAGATGAGAAACTGTCAAGAGAGATCGAAGAAATGAGATTAGAAATTGCAATGCGCATATATATAGAAACCTCATAAATCTCAATTGATCGAGATGTATCGAGGAGCTATTGAGCTTTAAAACACGTCTTCTAATTGTCGAGCCAACTATTGAGGATCTATCAAGGGGACCGAAAGTTTTTCGATAGATAAGCTAGGTATCGAGAGGTGTCGAGGAGCTGTCGAGATTGCTTAAAAACGGTTTTTCAAAGAAGAGAAAAACAAAAATATGAATGCAATCAAGCATGCAACTTAACTAAGGATCCAAACAACATTTTGAACTCTTAAAATCATCTCTCAACAATAAAAATGTTAAGCACAACAATCCCAAAACACACACATACACTAAACAAGTCTAACCAATTTTATATGTCAAAAACAAGTTAAGACAGTTTAGTAAGCATACATTAACACAAGTAAACCTTGTGATGGCCAAATCACATTGTACCTGCACATGTATCGAGAGTAGCAAAGAATATTGCGTGTTGTGTGTGAAAAATATCGCAAGATTGCATAAGTGTCTACATGTTATGACGATTTGAGATATGAGAAAATCACTTTAACTCACACACAATCATAACTGTTTGATGGGGACTATCACCTTCAAGGTACATTCTATAACTCCCACATCTCCTAGAATACACGCTTGCAATCATATATAAAACATTTTGATCTTTTTGCTTTTATTTTTCTTTGCATATTTTTCTTTTAAGAAAATCATGCATGGGCATATAAGAGATAGAAAAGAAATACCCAATTATGTTAAGCATTTGACATTCCACTTTTGCTTGAAGCATACAAATGTTATTTCATGATTGGCGAGCAATAGTAGTGAGATAGTTATTTATGCCTTTTTCTTAGGATTTTCTAGTCATTCCCGTTAAAAAGAGTGATACGAGTGTTAAGTACAAGAGATTACTTAATCTTACTCATCACAAACACGAGCCACAAAGCTCATTTACTTAGTTGTGCATAGAAACGCTCATTTAAGTTACAAAAGATACGAAGTTTAGAAAACTTTGTTTCAATGGCCATCCAAGGTACACAAGTACCAATGTATACAAACACACACTGTTTTTGTATTTTTCAATTTTTTTATTTTTATATGAAAAACAAAATAAACCAAAACTAAAAAGAAAACAGACAAAAGCAAATTAAACAAAGCAATGCATAAAACTAGACTGACTCAAAACAATAAAGCAAAACACATAAGTAATGCAAACTCAAAAACAAGAAGAGAGAGAGAAAAAGTGATAGAATCACTTGGAGCCCTTTTCCTTTCATACTTTGGAAGAACCTTTTCTTTGAGTGAATCCTTGAACCGAAGGTGAGGGGGAAGAATTGAAACCATTCAAGTTCGAAAGGAACATGGGGGTTTTGAGAAGATCTCCAAGGGGAGCAAAAGAGGATGGAAACTGATTCTGGTTTCCTGATGTGATCATGTCGTTGCTCTGCTGCTTCTTCTGTTTAGGCTTTTGAGAGTTAGCCTTCTTAGCCCTAGGGTTTTTAACTTCTTTCTTATCCAGCTTAAGGGGTGCTCCTAAGATAGATTTATCCTTGTCTATGTTCTCAATAGCTAATTCATTTTTAACAATATTGTTCTCAGTTTCAACATTATTAGCAAGAGAACAAAAACAGTAGTACAAGTAGAAGCGATACTAGGAGAAGAGAAATTATACCTTAAACCGGTTTGATCAGAAGCAGATTTCTGAAGACTGAGCATTTCATCGAGCTTAGCACTTGAAATCCTTTCCAGCTGAGCTTTGACTTGGAACAGTTCTACCTCAAGCTTCTTGATCTTCTTAGCCAAGAAGTTATTCTCAAACCTCAATGCTCCAATAGTCTGATTGGCTTCATCAAACTTTGTAGAGATTTATTCTCGCTCCAATTCCACATCACTAAGCTTCTTGGTGGTCAACTTATACAACTTCTCAGGCTTTTCAAAGACCTTGTATAACTTTGCATAGGCTGTGTGGATGTCATCTTATTCATCCATCTTCTCAAACTTGGACTCTACCAATTCCTCTTCTTTATCCACATCTTCAACAATCCCCTCAGTAGGATTGACAGTGGCAGTGAAGGCATTTAGGATTCCGTCACCCTCATTGTCGAAATCATCCTCAGGCTTAGTGTCACTCAACGTAGCAGCAAGTGCCTTGCTCTTCCCAATGGTTTTGACATATATAGGACACTCTTGTTTCATATGACCAAAACCTTGACACCCAAAGCACTTTGGTCCTGAGGGAACAGTGTACTGACCGCCATCCCTAGCATCCTTCTTCCCTTTGTCTTGGTTCTTGAACTGTGAGGAGCTAGATTGCCTACGGTCCTTGTCGAAGCCCTTCCCATTGGCATTCTTCATGAACTTCTTGAATTTCCTTGTAATATAGGACTTCATCTTGGAATCTTTATCGTCTGAAGACTTATTAGTATCACTGCTCTTGGCCTTCAATGCCATGCTCTTGCTTGATTTCCCGATCCTTGTCAAACCCAACTCATTAGTCTGCAAATTTCCAACCAGATTTGTCAGAGGAATCTTGTCAATGTCCTTTGATTCCTCGATCGCGGTGATCTTGGCATGGAATCTCTTGGGTAGAGATCTGAGCACCTTTCTCACAATCTTGGATTCAGGAATGGTTTCCCCAAGATTGAAAGTTGAGTTTACTATGTCCTTAAGCATGGCATAGAACTCATCGAATGACTCATCCTCCTCCATCTTGATTTCTTCGATGCTTGTAGTGAGCCTCTGAAGCTTTGAATCTTTGATAGCCTTGGTTCCTTCATAGGTTGTCTGGAGGATGGTCCATACTTTCTTCGCAGTTTCAGTGAAGGATATCTTTTTGAATTCCTCATTTGTGACTGCACTAAATAAGACATTCAATGCTCTGCTATTGAAATTTGTCGCCTTGATCTTAACATCATCCTAATCGGCCGGCGCTTCCTTCAGCTTGGTCCAGCCTATCTCCACAGCTTGCCACACTTTCTCATCTAGAGACTGCAAGAAAGATCTCATGCATACTTTCTAGTATGCATAGTTAGTGCCATCAAATAAAGGAGGTATAATAAGAGATTGCCCTCTATCCATAACAAACAGGGGTCAATGGATCACACAACAAAGATTAACCTTAATCAGAGTGTACTTGCTCTGATACCACTTGATAGGCCAAAAACGTATTAACCCCTTGTGATAAATTAATTGATTAATTAGCCAAGTTTATTAATTAATCAAATTAGCATGCAATGTATGTGGTAGCACAAACAAATCACCAATTAAACTAAGTATGCAGCGGAAATTAAATTGACACGGTGATTTGTTTATGAATGGGTAAAACTTACATGACAAAAACCCCACCGGGTGATTTTAAGGTCACCACTCCCGAGAATCCACTATTATCAAAACAAGTGGTTACAAGTAAAGGAATCTTAGTACTTTATACTAACCTACAGTTGGACCCTTACCTCAATACCCAATTGGACTTGTTCTATAGTGACATTCTCTCATTTTCAATGCACGGCTCCCAATATGTGACTAACTAATTGCACGGTTCTCAATACACGACTTCGATCACCAACTAGAGAAGGTTGTTGGCTACAAAATTCTTTAGTTCATCACACGATAAAGATCAAGAAGTTTCTTGGTCACAAAACCCTACGGTGTACAAACACAGCAGCTACTTCAAGAAGGATGAATTAGGGAAAATTTTGTCTCCGGTCATAATTTGCTTGAACAAAACTTTGCTCAACACTTGTGCAACTTGTGTCACCTTTAACGGCCCTTAAAATAATCCTTATATATGTTTAGGGTTGTGAGAAAAGAAAGTCCAAACATATAATCACAGATTGGATGAAAAACAGTCTTGAAAAACTGAACTTCATAAACCTCGACAGATACCCTAATTGTTGAGCTGCTGTTGAGCCATGGGATTCAGATAGCTCTAAGTCTCGATAGATTCTAGCTGTTAAGCTAGCTATCGAGCTTTAATGAACATCACTTTTCACACTTGATTCTTGGACAGACTTTCATGTCTTTAACACTTGAACTTGAAACCTTGTTTCTTGAAGCATTAAACACATCCTAGATTTACCCAATTATAAGTAAAGTGCGTTTTGTCAAAAGATTAAACAATTACATAAAATAGTGACATATGTTCCTAACATGTGAAACACATGTCCTAACACACTTTATTAGGGATCTGGTTGAAAGAAAGATTGTGGCTCTTGAATATATCCCTACTGAACGTCAGAATGCTGATATCTTCACCAAACCTCTTGATAGAAGTAAGTTTGAGACACTTTGTCAAGTAATTGGTGTGATTCTGTGTCCCTAATCATCTTTGGTTTTCATGGTCCTTGAGCTTCATCTCTCTATTCTTTGTGACCTTTCTTTTTTATTGTTTTTGTTTTCTTTGTTTTTAGGATTTGCATTGCATAACATTCATGCATTTCATGCTAGGTTGTTTTTGTTATTTTTTCAAAAAAAAAAAAAAAAAAAAAAAAAAAAAAAAAAAAAAAAGAGGAAAAGGAAAGAAAAATGTGTTTTGCATTATTTTTTCTTCAATTTGAAATCAAGGTTGGCCATTATCTTTACATAACATGTGTATGTATCCTGTTTAGCTTGGATGAGCTTATTTTATTGCACTTTACTAGTTTGAGTTTTGTAGTGCATGTTCTGTGGGAGTTGTTTATAGTTTTTGATCACATGATCTTGATCTTGAAGTCACATGCTTTTGATTGTAAAGACTAAAAAATCCTAAGAGAAATGCATAAATAACCATCTCACCACTGTTTACTAGCCAATCATGAACACCTTAGTGCATATCATATGATTTTGTGCTTGAGAAAGTGTAGCACATGCACAAAAAGAATATAAGATGTAGTCTCGGTTTAAATAATAAAATTGGTGTGTACATTATTGGGCTATAATAAATTCAAAATTAAATAAAATTGGAGTGTGTACATTATTGGGCTATAATGAATTCAAAATTTAATAAAATTAGTGTGTACATTATGAGGCAAATCAAGAAACTTATATGATTGCAAGCTTGTTTTCTAGGAGATGTGAGAGTTATATGATATAACTCTTTAGGTGATAGTCACTTTCAAACTTATGTGATGAATTTTGTAGAAATTGTGATTGATTATTATCTACTTATCCCATCACATGTATCTCATGCTTCTACTAGTTGCATACACTACACAAGTTATTCTTTGTTAAACTTAGTACATTACATTGTGTGTGAACTTATTGTGGCCATCCAAGATTAAAATTTCCTTGATTTTGATGCAAAATATATTTTAATATTTGAGCTTTGAGGACAAATTGATTGAAAATCTTGTTTTTGGAAGATCTGGGTTGAATTCAAGGGTTTTTGAAAAACTTTTCATCTCATACTCATGCATTTCATTCATAAAATAATGTGCTTTGAGGAGTTTCTACATCAAAATGCTTTGCTTGACCAATCGAAAATGTGAAAAATATTTTCGTTTTAATCTGCCTGGCTCGATCGGTGCTCGATTGGTGCTGGATCGATCGAAATTGATTATCGATCGATCGAACCTAATTTTCGACCGATCGAAATTCGGTCTGAAGGTTTTTTAAAAAGCTTTTTCTCTCAGGTGTTCTTCACTTTATTCAACTTTTCAAAAAACTTTTTGCTCTCTCTCTTCGACCGATCCACCTCAAAGCAATTTTTGTCGTTTTTTTCCTAATTTTTCTCAAAAGTTTTTGTCTTCAACTGTTGGTATGTCCTTTTTACCTCTTCTTTTTCATTTTATTCACATATTTCATGCATTTTTGGTGTAATTTTTGGACCTATAGGAATTTGGGGTTTTTGATGTTTCAATTGGTTTCTTTCAAATTTAATCATTGGCTTTTTGTTCCTAGATGCTGTAAACATGATTCCCATGCTTTAATTTGATTAAATTTGTGATTTGGGAAAATTTTGAAATTCTAGGGCTTGAAACTACATGAATTTGGGGATTTTGTTTAATTGGGCTTAATTTGATAAAATTGACTTGTGTAATTGATTAATTATGTCATTATATATTGTTATCTAATTAGTATAATAATAAATTGGTCAATTTGGTTGGATTTTTGAAGTTGGGTATTTTCAAATTTGGGGTTTTTGTACTAAAACTCATGTTCAAGTCAATTGTTGGTTTCTAAAGTGTAATTGAACTGTTCTCAATGCATTAGTGCATGCATCATCTGTTCATTCTGTTCATGCATCATATAGATTTTTCTTTTCTATATTTTTGTGCTCTAACTCTTTTTGATGCAATCTGCCCTTGGTTTTCTTTGTTTTCTTTCGTTGGTCTCTGTTTTTGTTTTTCTTTTAATCTTTTAGCATCATGGTTAAGAAAACTAGAGCCAACAGGAAAACCTCCTCTTCCTCTACTTCTGCCTTTGAGAGTGATAGGTTTAGAATCGAGAAACACCAAGATAATTATGAGAAACTTTATATCTTTAGATCAATGTGGGCTGAGCGTAAAGTAACCCTTGATGAGTTAGATCCTGAGATACATAGGAACTTTGAGAGTCGGGGTTGGTTACCTCTTTTGGACATTTCTCATCCCCATTTGGTTGTTTTGATTAGAGAGTTCTACTCGAACCTTTCTGTCCACTCTACTTCATCCAACATTCAGTTTGTGAAGAGTTGGATAAGGGGAGAAGAGTATGTCATTACTCCTCAAGTAGTGGCCTCTGCTCTTGGTGTACCTTTGGTACAACAACCTGTCTATCCTTATGATGAGGACCCTCCCCTTGATGAGATCTTGTCTCACATTACCGATACTTCCATTCGATGGGGTTCCGATCCTTGTATCACTACTCATGAGCTTAACTATCTGTTTTTCCGGATTGCTTGTTATTCTCTTTGACCTATCTCTCACTTGCATACCATTCCTATTGAGCGATGTGCATTTTTGTATGCCCTTATGACTAATGCTCCTATGAGTTTTCCTACCCTTTTCATTCATTCTTTGGTTAAGGTTCATAAGAGTAGTTCTAAATCATAGTCTTTTCTTTCCTGTTTTTATTCATAGGATTTTGTTACATCTAGGTTTAGAGGTTTTTCCTACATCCGAGCCTGTCTATATTATTGCTCCCATAGGTGCCACATTTCTTAGGCAGAGAGTTGCTCAGTTGAAAGCTAGCTCTAAATGCCCTCGAGTTGAGTCTTCTACAGGTGTTGCATCTCAGCCTCCTACTTCTGGCGACCCTACAATTGAGGAGTATGTCAATCCCATAGCTGCTGTTAATCCTCCACCGACTTCTTCTTCGAGCGATGCTTCTTTGCGGAGTATGTTGGAAACTATCATGACCATTTAGGTGGCTCAGGGACAAATTTTGGTGGATGTGCTCATGGAGCTTCAGGCTTTGCATGCTGATTTGGCGAGTTCTAGACGTTCTCCACCACCTCCTTTTGATGTTGAGTCTTGATTTCCCTTTGGCAATTCTTCACAAAAATGGGGAGTACATACTGATGGAGATAGGGGGAGTTTTGATGTTTTTGGAGCTTTAGATTGTATCTAGGAGCTTTTTGTAAATGTTTTTGGCTTGTGATGTATTTTTTTCTCTTCTGATGTATTTATTTTCTTATGGGTTGTATATGTCAGGGGGAGACATTATTATTATTTTTTTTTTATTTTTTTTTTTCTGTTTCTTGTTTTACATGTGCAACATTGGCTATTGATTTATATTATGAGGTTATTCATGGTATATTTCTTTTTATTTTATGTTGTGAAATCAAGAAGTTATGTTGTTTTACTTATATTTTCCACACATGCATTTATGTGTTTGTTGAATGTTTCAGGAATATACAGGTTGATTCAGTCGTGCTGCTATCTACACTAACAACTGATAGATAATAGTTAGGTCGAATTGTTTATTGGGCATTTTATTGTAATGGGCTGTTTTGTAACTTTGAGCATTTTTGTTTTGGTATGTGTTTTGTCACGGATTGCTAAAGGGGAGTTTGTTAGGTTCTAAGTTGTATTTTCCACACATGCGTTTATGTGTTTGTTGAGTGTTTCAGGAATATACAGGTTGATTCAGTCGTGTTGCTATCTACACTAACAACTGATAGATAGTAGTTAGGTTGAATTGTTTATTGGGCATTTTATTGTAATGAGCTGTTTTGTAACTTTGAGCATTTTTGTTTTGGTATGTGTTTTGTCACGGATTGCCAAAGGGGGAGTTAGGAATTAGGAACTAATGTATTAGAACTTTATTATGTATATGTTGGCAAACCATGATCAAAACATTCAATTTAGATTTAGGCTGCTCAAAGTGTGTTTCTGTGTAAAGTTGGAATCGAGTGTACTGCAGGATTTAATGTGTAAATCTACAAAACTCGATTGATCGAAACTCATGCAGATTGTTTTTCTGCAGAATTTTCTAACTCAAGCCCACGTCCATATGACGTGTAGGGTTTTATGTTTTGCTTCTAGTATAAAAAAGAAAACCCTAACCACATTTTAAATGTTGTTGATATGCTGTGTGTATGAATCTCTTGTGAGATCTAGAGGTGTTTGCCTTCATACATACTTAGGGTTATCAACATCAAAATTGATGTCGAGAGTTTGGTGATCACTTCAGTTGCTGCATAAAGAGCTTAAAGAAAACACAAGTGGGAGTGCTTGTGGTTGTTGTGAATCCAAGAAAGAAGTAGTCCGTGGACTTGGAGCTGTCACGTGGTCGTGGTAGTAAGTTTTCTACTCGAGGTAGCAATAGGATATTAGTGGTCTAAGTCGCTATTGTAAAACTTTAATTCTTTCATAGTGGATCTGTTTTACCTTGAGGATAGCTAGATTAATTAATCCTCCCCAGGTTTTTTACCGGTTTGGTTTTCCTAGGTTATCATATCATGTGTTTTTTATTTTTCGCATTGTTTACTTGATATGATTTATTTGTGTTAACCTAGATTTGAATAATTTATCTAAGTAATCACTTGGCTAAATATCTAGGTTAATCAACTTGTGTTTTAAGAGGTCTAAAAACGTACAAAATCTAATATGGTAGGGATTATTGCTCAGCTCATACCCAAATCCCGATCTCAACTACTGATGACGAGAGACTAAGATTAAATTTTAAACCTCTCAGCTCCTAAGATATTTGGCCCATTTCATATATGTAATCTACAAATTGGTGGATATAGAAATGGAGGGTTAGATCGTAAAGGAGATAGTGACGTTGATTGTTGGAGAATGATCAAAATAAGAAGGAAGCAGTGGGCCCAAGTCAAAGTTCAAGTCTCTATGGAGGACTCCAGCAAATAGCGATGATGCTCCTCCTTCTCCGGCAATGATTGGTACCTCACTTGAGTCTTTGGCTTGCTCTTATTGATGTCGTCGCTGTCGTAGCTTCAAAGATTAAACTGGCTTGCTCTTATAGTGAGTCTTGGCTTGCTTTTATATATAAGCTATTAGAAGATCCATTTTATTTTGAAACCGGTGAAAACTGAAAACTTAAACAAGGAACTCGATTTTAGTAAAAAAAGGTGTTCCACATTAGAAGAAACTTAATTTTCTGAACTCGAGTTTCGCGTGGCATTTTTAAAATATATAATACTTTTGAAAGTATTTTATAATTACTTGCATTTCAAAGCCAAAGTTCCAACCTATTTCCGTTCAAACCCATTAATAAATCAACTAATCTTGCCACCCAGCAGATCATATCAACTAACCTTTCCGTTATAAAGCTACAATACGCCAATGCGTATCTTACAAATCAGCTAGCCTTTCCATTATTAGGATGCATCTCAAAAACTCTCAACTCAGAGTTACGATCGTGATTATGACTATTATAGGGGAGGCCGAAGAGAGAAGTAATCTCCAATATGAAAGACTACTTGAATGGAACTATCAAATCCGACAAAACTACAGTATGTGGAAAGAATTTATATATTATTATTATTTTTATTTTTATTTATTTTTTTTTTTTTCCTGTTCAGATGTGGAAAGAGTCTTGTCTTGTGAATATCAGTTGGTGGTCTCATAATTCCATTGAAAAGAAAATTTCTAAAAATGAGGTGTGGTGTAGGGTCATAAACGAAATTGTAAAACATCTATAGTTGTGGACGGAGGGGAACATTTAACAATTAACGTTATGTTTAGTGCGCAGCTAAGACTTGTAAGCAAGTTAAATTTTTCCATTTAAAACGAAAAGGTAAGCAAGTTGATTTCAAGAAGGAAAAAAAAAAAACTGTGTTTATATATATATACACACACACATCGTGGGTTTAGCCAACCCCAAGGAGAAAAATCCACTAAGTACAATCAAAGTGCTTAGAATAAATTAATATCAACCCCTAATCTCTATTGCAACCTCCACTAAATTCCTATTCACATGCCCACATGCAATTCCAAGTCGTTGGACTCTTGTACTCTAGATTTTGTTGACACAAACTTTCGGCTTGCGACTTCAAGGACCACCTCGAAGATTCTTCACAGCAACGTGACTATGTAGGCTTTGTGCGGTTTCAAGCTCTTGTATCACAAATATGATCAGCAAACTAGCATGGATCTCTCATGAAAGCACGAGGATAGAGGTTGTATCTTCTCTCTGAACAACACCCAATTCCTGTGTCTACAATTCTTAAAACTATGCTTGAGTTGTACGTGTTTAAATAGGTGTTTGAATTAGGGTTAAAACACCAGTTGAAACAGAGAGCAGGCAACTGTTTCTTGCATTCTTGCTTGAGCAGTTGAGCGGGACTGATCTCTGCTTTAGCGGGACTAATCAGTTGCTTGTGCACATTGCGTTGATCATGGACTCTATGGTTCCAACATTTGATGAACCCAAAGGCAAAGCAAATTGACTCTTTTCCCTCCAATTCATAACTACTGATTATCATTTTGTTGGGCTTCTTCCTTTCTCATGTGGACTTGGTCCACACAGCGAGAAGGAAGAGGTCAGAAATTTGGGTCTGAGAACATTACTTGCTGACTAATGCGTGGGTCCAAGTTTGGCCATTTTCTGCTGTTTTAGTCTCACAGACTCCATGGGCTAAGTGAATGCCTTTATGGGCTGACTTCATTGAATCCAAGTCGGACCAAATTAATGAGCTTATTTGTGTGGGCTGTCTTTTCACGAGCTGTAGGCCTGAATTGGTAGTGCTTTAAGCTTAAGCTTACGGGCCTTCGGCCTTTTTGTTTGTTTTTGGTGTAGCCTGTTGATCAGAAAATACCCAAAAAAAGTACTGTGCCTTCAGCCCAGTAGCTGCTAGTTCTAGCTTGTATTGTGCTAATTTCTTTGAATCAATTCACTGATTCATTCAAAAATGAAAAGCACCCATCGAAAACCAAGCGATATAGGCGTCCAATTTGTCCTCACTCCTCAATTTCCAATAAAAATGCAAAATCCAAGGACAAGAAAGAACAGAATTATAAAATACCGTTTCTGATTTGGCCAGCCTTAAATATATGTCTTTCCCATCCATGACTTATTATTAGGGCATTTCCAGCCGTCATTTCAAAATTTTGTACTAAAGAGTAATTAGTTCATTTTGCTCTTTGTTTACTTACTTTTTCAAATACATTTTTCAACAAATTTTTTACCCTTTTTTTTATCTTATATAAATATTATTTCTTTAATATTTCTTTATTCACTTTTCAAACTTCATTCATTCCTTAGTCCTTATAGCTATATTTTTCAAATTCCTAACAACTATATTTTTTAAATCTCCCAATGGTAATTATAAGGACACGATTTGCTCCCAAAGTCCAAATGGAAGGTCAATGGCCCAAAGAGCCCAAAACAATAAATTTGTTAGAGAGTGGGCTTAAAAATGAACTTTCAATGAGTTAAGTGGATGGTGATCACAGTAGGTTAGATGTCACTAGAAAGAATATAATAAACAGTTTTATGCAAGAAAAATCCCCCTCAGCCAAGTCCGAGGATAGTTTGTTCTTATATATTTCTCTTAGACTTATAAAAAATTACAGTTCTTGAGTATACAGTAATTTTTCCTTAGATTTTTTGATGATCCCCTTGTAATTGGATTTTTCTCCTTTATATTCTCCTTCATTCTTTCATCTCAGGCCTCCATGTGTAGATCAAATTGCTGACTTTGATACTTGTCCTATTAGCACTTTCTTGAAATCTTTGGGGGTAGTTATAAGGCTGAAGGTTATTGTTCAAGTATCACCTCCACATTAATGCAGCTAGGGGGTTAGATGTAAAGCATTCAATACGGTGGTAGCAGCTTTCTTCTTAGATATTTCCCAACTCTCTTTTGTCTTATCCCTATTTGATGTTTATCCTTACCAGCACGATTGCCTGTTGCCTTGTTCTTGATGAAAGGTCGAACCTTTGACCTCTACTCTGTTTAGCCGAGGAGGTACTTCTCCTCGGACAACATTTTCAGCTCCTTATGACCAGACTTCTTCCACGGCCCATTAACCTGTATGCCTTCGTTAGTATTTACCTGTCATCGGGCTATCTGATGTCCTCGAGGATAGCCACGACCCAATACCTATATTTGGACCCTTCATCCCTACAATAATATTTTTAAATTTTCCAATGATATTTTTTTAACAAATCTCATGGAGCACTTGTAGTAACGATATAATGAGTTGTAGGATCATCTAATTTTAATGAGAAATGCTACATTTACAACAAATCTTATGTGGTAAGTTGTTACTGTTTTAATTTGAACGTATCACTAAAATTATTTTTTTCTCATCAATATTAGCTAATAACAACTTACTACTTAAAATTTATTGTGAAAATATTGAAGTAGCATTGAGTAATTTCTTTTCTTCCTTCACCATGGTTTTTCATGGAGTATTTTCTTTCTCTCTTGCTCCTTCGAACAGAAGTTAGTGAATTTAGTTTTGTTAGCTTGATGAGTTTTTCTTTTCACTAAAATTTTAAAATGTTTGATATTTGGCTAGAAGGTCATGAAGCATGTCTCATTCTATTTGTCCTCACCACAAGGAAAACATTTAGGTAAGATACATAATCTATTTTAAAGTTTGAATGGAAATTACCATATCATACAAAATACAAGAGATAAGTTTTTAAGGGATGAGCTTAATTATTTCTTATTTTCAATAATAAATAATTTTACTGCAATACTAGCAATTGGTTGTGGAAATATAATATTGTATGTTTATATTGCTATAGAGTAGAGAATGGTAGAAGCCAACTTTTATACAACTACTTAAACTGAATTGACTAAATTCCTTAGAGCTAAAAAAAAAAAAAAAAAAAAAAAAAAAAAAAAAAAAAAAAAAATCCCAGAGTTACTGGGTATAGCATGAAAGATAATAGAGTTAATTTTTGTAATTTTTATTTTCTTTCCATGTCTTGAATTTTCTCTATATTATTATTACAACAAAGCAAATATTGAGAAAGTGATATTACTACTCTAATTTGAAGTTTGATGCATCTCCTCATGTCATGGTCTTCATCCATATCTTTGCAATTTATATTTTCAACTGTTGATGGGAAAATTAAGGCTTGGTTGCTCAATATGTAAAAATTCTAACAAAATCAATTCAATATATATAATAATTACACATTGAGTTTTGCTTTATTAATTTATGAATTGTGAATTATTTTGTAGGTTTCGGTAAATATCCACCTAGAGTGAGTTATTGATAGCATAAACCCATATTTTTGGGATTTTAAGAGTCTATAAATCCTTTGCATGACAACAACGAGATTTGTATAGCCAATCATGTTTTCTAGAAGGCTGCTTTAAATAACAGGTCAATACATTTCTTGCATTTGGGTATTAGCTAGAATTGTTTTCAAAATAAAAAGAGAAAGTAATGCAATGTTTGATGTGGATAGCTCATTATTTCTTGGAGATGAAATTTCTTTACGGAAAATGATATGTTGTAATTATTTGAAACTAGCCGATATCCTGTGCGATTTGCGGTGCAATTTGATAAGTTTTGTAAGAAATTATTTATGACCCATTGATTTCATGAATACTATTATTGTTAGTCACACTTAGTCTATGAGGCTTTCTACTAAAACTAAATTCAAACTAAATACATTGGGGGAAAAATTCCTCTAATTCATGCAATCAAGAAATGTCACCATATCATGGTGAAATTGTCACCTACATACTTGTTGGTTCTTAGGTGTCTTTCTTGTATTATTTATGTTTTATATATCAATTAGCTATAAAACCTTCTAGAATTTCATGATACAACAATAGAAAAAATAATGCCATAGTGATGCAATAATATCACAATTTAACCTCCAAATTTTAATTGAACTAAAAGTAGCTAAAAATAGATCCTTACCAAGTATATGCATCATATAGAAAACCAAAAATGTAAATTGGCACATAATATGAAAAACAAGCCTAAATAAATTACAATGCTACATAAGTAAAACTGTATACATAAAATCTAAACAAAATATCTAAGACGAACGTAATATTTTGAAAATTAACATATATCTCAGAAAGAAAAACAAAGATATTGTGAGAAAATTATGAAAGTTTAATTTTTAAGTCCAATGGAAATGGTAGGGGTGTCAATGTTCGACCTAACCTGCGAACACGACACGAACCCAACACAGGTTTTTGCGGGTTATGGTTGGGCCTTAACGGGTTAGAGTCATAAACGGGTCAACCCAAAATCAACACGATAAGAAACGTGTCATAAGTGGGTCAACCCATGTAACCCGCAATAGACACATTTGACATGCCAATTTATTTGTGTCAACCTGAAATGATCCATTTAACATAACCTGTTTAACTCTTATAACAAATAAATATTCATTTTATTTTAGATTTGTCAAATATCTTTTATATCCAACCTATATTTTAAATTTAAAAAGAAAAGTGAGTAATTACAAAAACTTACAATGGATATAATTGGAAATTGAAACTTTACAAACCCTAGATCTCTAAACCCTACAAACCCTAAATCTCTAAACCTTCTTATAAATATCTAATACCCTAGTTCTATAAATATTTTTTTGGCATAGAACTTGCACAAATGAAATTGGATGAGCTTGTGGGAGGTGTTATGAATTTAGACATCAACAAAGAATCTATGGATGATAATTGTAGTCATAGTCAGGATTAGTCTACTATTTGCTCTAACTCTTTCAATATTGATACTTAGAATTTGGCGAGTTCTGAGGATATTATATTTTTGTTGAACTATGTTATTTTGAATTTAGGTTGAAGTGTATGCACTTCTTTTGGAATGTAAAGAACTTATTTCTATATGGATGCTATATTTTTGTTGAACTATATTATTTTTAATGTGGGTTGAAGACTTGAAGTGTATGCATTACTTTTGGGATGTAAAAAATAATAAATAAAAAAAAATTATTTATAGATGGATGTTATATTTAGTGTGCGTTTGGACAGCACTTAGTTTACTGAAAAATGAAAATTTATTGCTAAAAACACTATAACAAAATATTTTTTATTGCTACAAATTACTATTCACCCATTTTTATCACTTGGCTGGTCCATGAACAGTACCATGGACCAGCCAAAAAAAACGCAAGGGAAACAAATGCAAACGCAGCCCCTCAACACAAATGGACCCTTAATATTATATAGGTTAAAATGGGTTGTGTTACATTCGTGTCAACCCAACATGACCCATTTATTAAGTGTGTCAAGTGAGTTGGGTCCGGTTAACTCGCCTTATTAACTAGGTTGGGTTAGGGTTAAAGGATCACGACACGATTATTAAATAGGTTGGGTTCAGGTTGAGCCATTTAGTCAAATACTCTTACCTCGACATGACACAAACCCGACACGCTAACCCAAATTGACACCCCTAGGAAATGGGGATTTATATTGGACAAATATGGAGACAAATAATATTTGACCAATTCATTGAATTCAACTCTTGTAATTTTACATTGAAGTTAGTCTTATGAAGAAAATTGAAAAGTTTTTTTTTTATTCCTACATTTCCCATGACTTTTTAGATTCATTCGTATCAATTCAAAGCATGTTAAGTTATAAATGTATACAAATTTTTTGAATTTTATTCATACATTTCCCATGACTTGATTTATATTGGACAAATGTGGAGATAAATAATATTTGTCCAATTCATTGAATTCAACTCTTGCAATTCTACATTGAAGTTAGTCTTATGTAGAAAATTGAAAAGTTTTTTTGATTCTTATATTTCCCATAACTTTTTAGATTCATCCCTATCAATTCAAAGCATATAAAGTTATAAATATATACAAATTCTTTGAATTTTATTCTTACATTTCCCACGACTTTTTAAATCCATCTGTATCAATTCAAAGCATGTAAAGTTATAAATGTATACAAATTCTTAGAATTTTATTAATATATTGAAATAAATGCATTTGCTGTTACTTAATAGTTTGACATAAATACTAAATTTAGATAAGGTGGAAACCTAAATGAGAAAGATGTCATACAATGTGTCACTTGGCAGAATTTCTTACTTTCCCACATGAGGTCTCTTTTTTTATATATATATTGATGGTTTTTTATTGGAAAATGCTTGAACCATATCATTGTAGCTGTTAGAAGAATGTTGTATATTTGACTAATCTATTTATACATATTTTCAAAGTTTAGTATGAATTAGAATAATCAAATTTGTTGGTTTTAAATGATTGTACCAACAAAAGTAAATAATAACATGTTTGGTAGACTGTAATAGGCGCTGTAATGTAATAGTTATTCCTTTGGTTTAGTTATTCTTTATTTTGGTTATGTTTTTATTACAAGGAATAATCATTCCTTATGAATAACTATTCTTCAAAATGAGGAATAACTATTCCTCTTTAAAATGTTGTATTAGTTATTCCTTAGTAAGTGCAATTATTTCAAAACTTAATATATTTCCAAGTAAACAAACTTTCCATATACATCTAACAATTATAAAAATAAAAAATCATAAAAAATAACACATATCTCTCTTAAATTTAAAAATAACAATTTTTAAGGAAATATAATTGTATGAGTAAGAAATTTCCAAAAATAAATGTTAAGTTTCATTCTAATGTTATAACTCACAACCAAACTAATGAATAGGTTTAGTTATTACATTACAACACATTTTATTCATAGTAATAAATATTACAATTCCTGTCGTAATTTCCATTCAGTATACCAAACGTACCCTAAATGTATATAACTTTTGTTCAACTATCCGGTATATCGCATGGATTATCGATCGCATTGATTAAAGATGACATATAATATATTAAATTATTAACAGACACGTTCATTTTAGATTTAGCAGCACAATATTAACTTTTTTTGAGTTAGGCGTTAAATATTCTTTTTCCAAACATTACATAAAGTATGAATCCTCTAAATTTGAAAGTTTAGATGGAAATCAAAATCACCCAATCTTTACTCGTCAAATTGAAGACTTTTCTCAATCTCTTCAAAAATATTACAAAACAGAATCAGGATAATATATCAGGTTTTATGAATGACCTGACAACTTGGGTTGGGAAAACAGAGTAATTTTCTATCCCACAAGACAAGTCATAGTGTCATACAGGAAACCTGATTATAACAGGTTGGACTATCGTATTCGGGAAAAAATCCTCAGATGACCCATTTCATTTCATGGTTGCTTTTAGATTCTTTTCCCTTGTATTTGTAATTTGAGTGCTTTTCTCACAATTAATGCAGGAACCTCTGGTCTATGTTCAAATTCCATACTGACAGTGAAACAGCCGTCGCTATTTCATAAGAATGATGAATTTTCAAATGTCAATACTTTCTATCCGTCTGCTCATTGTGTAAACATATGCGAAGGAACGAAGGCACTGAATTACAACAATTAACAGCTTGCTCGTAAATAAGTACACAGCTTCTTCGTTTAGTCTGTTATTGGCTTAACTCGTTCTATGATCAATAGTTTTGTGTCACATGTGGTACTAAAAATATGAGTAATGTTAGTGATACTACAAATTTTACTTCATAATACATGCGTCACCCATCACAAAAAATTAATTTAAACATTCATTTATTAGATTATTGAAGTTCTCCAATCACATTAATTACAAAATTAGTTAAATTTTTTGAAGTAATTGCATTGTTTTAGCATTTTCCTAAAAATATCGTTCCCTAGTTAGACATAGGATAAAGTTAATGGGAGAATTTAATGGGAGAGTAATGTTTTCAAAAGTTTGGTATGAATAATGATCTTTTTTAAATTTTAGGGATGAAAAACAAGCTTCATGCAAACTTTAGTAATGGCAATAATACTTTTGCCAAAATTTTATATTCTCTTAAGGAAAATTAGAGCTGCTTTGTTATACAGTGCATGAAATGATAAATGATCAATTATTTCAAAAGTGTAAGCCAAAGATAGAGGAGGACATGCCACTTGTTTTAATACCATGATAAATTATCAATTGACTCAAAAACTTAAATTTTTACAAGATAGTGAATTTAATCATTTAATCGTAATTCTATCGAGGAATATGTCAAACAATCAAGGAGGTGGATTCCATGCATTACAGGGGGATTGTATATATTATATAACTCTCTCTTAACAATGAAGCACACTATTAGGTAATCAATGATTGTCTTTAAAGCTCTTTTTGTGTTGTGTCTCTTATCCTTCTCCTTAAGATCCTCTGTTGCATTAGACTCTATCACTCCTAGCCACTCCATCAGAGATGGTGAGACTTTAGTTTCAGCTGGTGGAAGCTTTGAACTGGGATTCTTTAGTCCAGGTAATTCAAAAGGCCGATACTTGGGAATATGGTATAGAATATCTACTGACGCGGTTGTATGGGTAG
This sequence comes from Quercus tomentella, assembly GCA_028535165.1. Taxonomy (NCBI): domain Eukaryota; kingdom Viridiplantae; phylum Streptophyta; class Magnoliopsida; order Fagales; family Fagaceae; genus Quercus; species Quercus tomentella. Next base: position 14,068,886 of record JAPQVY010000100.1, on the reverse strand, counting down.
CCAACAGAGAGACTCCGCTTTACAATCACACAGGAGTTTTGGAGGTCACTCATGAAGGAGATATTGTTCTTAACTCAAGTGGTATTGTTTGGTCATCCAATACGTCAAGAGCTGTAGCGAGTCCAGTCGTACAGCTCTTGGATTCTGGAAATCTTGTTGTAAAAGATGAAAATGACAATGACCTGGAGAACTTTTTGTGGCAGAGTTTTGATTATCCTTGCCACACATTGCTACCAGGAATGAAGTTGGGAATTAACTTTGTGACAGGTCAAAACAGGTTTCTAACATCTTGGAAGAGCATGGAAGATCCTGCTCAAGGTGAATTTGCATTACGGATCGATCCTCGTGGGTTTCCACAGTTAATTGCTGTGAAGGGAGATGAAATAAAGGCTAGAGCAGGGTCATGGAATGGCCTTCGTTTTACAGGACATCCTGGGTTAAGACCGAATCCAGTATTTGAGTATGAATTTGTGTTGAATGAGAATGAGGTATATTACAGCTACACACTCTTGAACAGTTCAGCCTTTTCAAGACTTGTAGTTGTAGTTAACCCATCAGGCATTCTAGGACGCTTCACGTGGATGGATCGGACACACAGTTGGGAGCAGTTCTATACATCTCAGGCAGATCAGTGTGATTTTTATGCCTTCTGTGGTGTATATGCTACCTGCAATGCCAATAACTATCCAGTATGTGCATGCTTGGAAGGCTTTGTGTCCAAATCTCCAAAAGATAGGAATTCAGTAGATTGGTATGATGGTTGTGCTCGGAGGACTCAACTGGAATGCAATGGTGGAGATGGCTTCATGAAGTACACGGATTTGAGATTGCCTGACACATCTTCTTCCTGGTTTAATACAAGCATGGGCCTCGAGGAATGTGAGGGATTGTGTTTGAAAAACTGTTCTTGTACAGCATATTCAACTTTAGATATCAGGGGAAAAGGAAGTGGCTGCTTGCTTTGGTTTGCTGACCTGAACGATATGAGAGTATACTCCGAAGGTGGGCAAGACCTATATATAAGGCTGGCCAGTTCAGAACTAGGTACTTTTTACTTCTCTTGCTTGTTTCTTTGGATTTTGCTCATTTTTATTTATTTAATTATTATTATTATTTGAAACCTATTCCGCTTGGTGTTCAATTGGTTCTTTTTTGGATGAAACAGTGAATAGATTAATAAATAGAAGCGCAATACAAGCTCAAACTAGCTGGGCTGCAGGCATTGTACAGAGTACTTCCACTGAACAACCATAACAATAGAGTATCTGCTAATGACAAACTAATCTTCCATTTTCTCCTAATTCATATCTAGCCATCAGGCCTTACCCTTACAATTCACCAAGTAATTAAAATATTTCTAAATACAGAGAAAGGGATTCCTAACAGTATAACCGCTTAAGACCCCTTTTTAAAATTGAGTTACTGTAGCTCCCATTAAGCACCGACCAGCTGGCATCTCTAGTAGCTTCTCCAAATTTTTGTACTGTTTGGAGAATGAACAGTGATATTTAACTTTTACCTACTCATTTTTTCAAATACACTTTCCAACAGATCTTCTATTCTATTCTCTATCTCATTTAAATATTATTTCTTCATTCATTTTTTATTCTTTTTTTATCATCATTTATTCTTTCTATATTCATTCTCAACAATTATATTTTTCAATGAAAAGTGTTATATTCACAACATTTTTCGCAATACTTTCACAAGAATCACATCAAAATCTTATGTGGAAAATTGTTACTAGTTCTAATTTGAACCCATTGCTGAAATTATATTTTTACTCACCAATATTAGCTAATAATAATATGTTACTTAAAATTTATTGTGAAAATATTGTAGTAGAATTTCTAAATTGTCATTTCCTTTTTTATATTATTTTTCCTTTCTTTCTTTCTATCATCCATACGGTTTTTTTTTTTTTTTTTTTTTTTTTTTTTCTACTTGATTCCAACACATTATCCAGCTTTCTCTATAATAAGAAATGGAGAAAGAGGTAGAGAGAGAAAGAACAGATGGGTTAGATGGCTCCGCTCCGCCGTGCCTTTCACTCCACTGTCGCCGCTCGTCTTCCACCACACCACCACTCGTCGTCCTCCCCACCACCAGGTTGGGTCAAATCGGCTTGTTCTTCTTTTTTTCTTTTTCTTTTTTTCTTTTTTCTTTCTTTTTTCATATTTGCTTGTTCTGATTCAACTTTATTTTAAGGATTGGATTTTGTTTTGTGTTTTGTGTTTGGATTATGTGAGAAACGGAGAGAATGAGAGAAAGAAAAAAAAAAAAAAATCTGGAGGAGAGAAGTACAGTATTCTCTAAATTAAGAGAAGTACTATAGCAACTTCAAAAAAAAATTAGGAGAATCTGTGTGTTTAGAGAACTAGTTGGAGTGTGAACAGTAGCATTTTATCTGCTAAATATAGAGATACAGTGACTGTTGGAGATGCTCTAACTTCCCATTTAATAGCTAGGATTGTACTGTCATCTAATTGTGCTTTTTCAAACATGCTAAGAGCATTTCTAGTAGTTTCTCTATATTTTTATACTGTTTGGACAGTGAACAGTAACATTTACTTTTTAAAGCAACCACACTAGCTCATGGATAGTTTTCTAAAATACAAAAAGTGCTCAATTTTACACATTTTAACCCAAAAAACCCCCCACATCAGTCTTTGTAAAAATGTCTAAATATGCACAATGATCTTGTAAATGAACAGTAACTGTGTATATATACACGGTTACTGTTCACCATGTAAATGATTTTTTTATTCTTTTTTTCTCTCTCCTCTCTTCACCTCACTCTCTTTTCCTTTCTCTCTCCTCTCACGGTTACTGTTCATAGTGTTAAAAAAATGAATATTTTATTTGAATAAATATGTATAATAGATAAACTGATGTGAATGTTTTGTAAAAATATGTGTGTAAAATAGAAAAAAGTAGGTTTTAGATCTGCAAAATGGAAAATTTTTTGCACATACTGATGTTGATGCTCTTACTTATCTACTTTTTCAAATACATCTTCCAATAGATTCTCTATCCTTTCTCTATCTCATTTAAATATTATTTCTTCATTCATTATTTATTCATTTTTTAACACACATATTCCCATACCTCCATCCCCACTCCTTTCTTTGCTAATTTTTTTATTTAATTTTATTCTTTTACTAATGTATAGTAGCCCATTAGATTTGATGAGCTACTGTTCATGAGCCAAAAAAAAAAAAAAAAAAAAAAATCATGATTTAGAGAATCCATTGGAGACCATTTTTTGGGTCTCATTCTCTATTATAGAGATTATTTTGCTTTTACCTAAGCTATTGGAGATGCTCTTACCTAAGTTCATTCAGACATTTTTCTGTTCTTTTGGGGTGATGGGGGAGCGAGTGGGAGATAAGAACAAACATTTGTAAAACATAATGAAAATCTTTTGGATGTTTGGTTGGTGAAGTCCGACACAACTACAGCTAGAGAATTGAATAAAGTGTGCAAAGTGCAAGAAACTATAGTGGTTGATGTGCCATGGGACTAGGATGTCATGCTGTTGCACCTTACTACTTTATCAACTTTATTTCAACCATTTCTCTTTCCTTTTAAGGTCAAGATACATTTTCTTTTCATGAACTAGACTTGGCAAGTTGCAAGTACTTAGAGCACTCACAGGAATGAAGCTAAATAGTTATATAGCTACGTTAGCTTCACCAAAACACAAAAGCCCATACTACAGCAGTGGAGCTAAAAGTAAAATTTTTACCTTCATTGCTATAGTGCACAGCTATGTATGGCTGTGCACTGTAGCTGAGTGCTAAAAAAAAAAAAAAAATCTCCAACCAAATTAAAATATTATTTTTTCCTTTTATTTATTTATTTTTCTTCTTAGAACTCTCACAGTCTCTCAACTCTCTCTCTCTCTCTCTCAACTTTTAGACCTCTCATGTCGTCGACCCAAGCCGCCATAGACCCAGCTCTGACCACAGCAACCCCCACCACCACCACCACCACCACCACATCAGTCACAAATCTAACCATACCCACACTCATCAAACCCACCACCACCAATATCAATCACCACCTCCACCACTGCGGCAACCCCCACCACCACCACCACCACATTAGTCACAAACCTAACCACACCCACACTCATCAAACCCACCACAACCAAGAAAAAAAAAAAAAGAAGCAAACATCGGCAAAACCTACGGCCAAAACATCACCAAAACCTACTGCCAAAATCCATCATTGAGAGAGTCACAACCCATGAACCATGACCGGACTAAGCGGACTTGAGAGACCCACGAGCTAGAGGAGAGAGCTGGACTTGAGAGACCAACGACAGATCCACCCACGGAGAGAAGACAGAGGTTTGGCTTGATCAAGTGGGTTGCGGTGGGTTGCGTGGCTTGTGATGGTGGTGGGTTGCAATGACCTATGATGGTGGTGGGTTGCAGTGGCCTATGATAGTGGTCTGGCCATGGTGGCTTGGTGATGGTGTTCCACCATGGGTTTTGGGTTTGAAGGGGAGAGAGCAGAACAAAAGAGAGAAGGAGGAGAGAGACTGAAATGAAATAATGAGAGAGAGTGAAGAAAAATCAACCAATAATTTGCATATATATAATTTGGTTTAAAAAAAAAATAATGTTGTTATACTAGACGTTAATAGGCTATCATGACGATTAAGAAATTTTTTTTAGTCAAAAGATAAATTTGTATATATATAATTTGGGGTTAAAACAAAATATTATTGTTACACTAAATGATTATTTGCTATCATGATGATTGAGAAATTGTTTTAGTAGAAAAAAAAATGTATAATTATAATTTGGGATTAAAAAAATCACTTGTTAACATTAGACAATAATTTGCTATTATGTGGCGACGGTGGTGGAAGAGTCTGTGGTGGCAATGGTGGGGGCAGCGGTGGCGTTGGCGGTGGAAGAGTTGGTGGGGGCGGCGGTGGCGTTGGCAGTGGAAGAGTCAGAGGTGGCGGTGGTGGTGGCGGCGGTAGTGGCAGCGGTAGCAATTGCGGTGGCGGTGGAAGAGTCGGTGGCGGCGGCGGTAGTGGCAGCGATAGCGGTTGCGGGTGGTTGTGATTATTGTTTATTGTAGTGGATATATTATTTTATTGAAGTAGATGTATTATTTTATTGTGATGTTTATATTATTTTATTGTGTTGAAAGTTAAAATAGATCCACTGCTGCAGCATGTTTTGTAAAGTGAGTAGATAAAATAGATAAAGTAATTTTTTGTGGTGCCAAATAGCTAATTTTTTAGCTCCACTGCTGTGGATGCTCTTATGAAGCTAGTAACAATGGCCACATATATGTTCAATTATGCTGTTTCTTTTTTTTTTTCAGATAATATTAAGAAAAACAGGCACTCCAGCAAGATAAAACAAGCAGGAATCATAGTCGCCTCTGCCATACTAGTCAAGGGAATTCTAATAATTGGCGTGATCTTGTATGTGCAGAAGAAGAAACTTAGTGTCAAAGGTTAAACTATAAATGATAATAGATTTTACAACAGAGAAATATTAAATTGAGTCTTAAACTTAGAAATGCATAAGATTAGGTGGTTAGTCGATTCAATAATAACATTCAAGTTATTCATGCCTATCCATTTCCTAATATTTCAGGAATCACAAAGAAAGAGTACAACAGTGATGGTGGGAATGAGGATATGGAGTTACCCATATTTGATTTCACGGCCATAGCCAATGCCACCTGTAACTTTTCAAGCAACAACAAGTTGGGAGAAGGTGGCTTTGGACCTGTATATAAGGTAAACAAAACATCCAAACCAGTTAAGCTATCTTCTTTGACAAATTTACCTTATCTTTTGATTTTTAGGGTACACTGCAAGAGGGGCAAGTGGTAGCAGTAAAGAGGCTATCTAAAAATTCTAGACAAGGATTGAATGAGTTCAAAAATGAAGTTCTATTAATTGCTAAACTACAACACCGCAATCTTGTGAAGCTTCTTAGTTGTTGCATTCAAGGAGATGAGAAAATGTTAATCTATGAATACATGCCTAACAAAAGCTTGGACACCTTTATTTTTGGTACGGGATTTGACCTTTCTTACTCCACTACATTAATATTTAGTATTTTCATCTTCCATTAATGAAATTGCTTGTTAGGAATTCAGGTAGGACAACACTAACATGAAAATGAAATTGGTTAGATTGTACAAGAAGCACATTACTAGATTGGCGTAACCGCATCCACATTATTTGTGGCATTGCTAGGGGGCTTCTTTATCTTCATCAAGACTCTAGACTCAGAATTATACATAGAGATCTCAAAGCGAGCAATATCCTGCTAGATGATAGTATGAATCCAAAAATTTCTGACTTTGGCTTAGCTAGAACTTTTGGGGGAGATCAAACCGAGGCCAACACCAATAGAATCGTTGGAACATAGTAGGTGAACTTTAACTTCTTATATTGTTTACACTACTTTTCTTTCGTAAGCTTCTATTAGTTTGCAATGGTTTTTTGTAGTGGTTATATGTCTCCTGAGTATGCGGGGTATGGACAGTTCTCAATCAAATCCGATGTCTTTAGTTTTGGAGTTTTAGTGTTAGAGATAGTGAGCGGGAAAAGGAACTGGGGATTTTGTCATTTAGACAACCACCTCAATCTTCTTGGACATGTAAGCATGAAGAATTTTATTCTGCTATTTTAGCAATCATATACAATACCCTTGTTTTTCCTATAATCCAGCAAAATATTCATGGGCTAAATAGAAGTTCAAATTAGTCACTGATATATATGGTTTTGACCTGTTAAGGCCTGGAGACTATGGATTGAAGGTCAGGCGATGGAACTTATTGATAAATCTTTAGCAGATATGTGCACTCTATCTGATCAAGTGCTACGATGCATGAATGTGGGCTTGTTATGTGTGCAACAAAGACCAGAAGATAGGCCCGACATGTCATCTGTGCTTCTAATGTTAAGCAGTGAGAGCTTATTGCCTAAGCCCAGTCAGCCAGGTTTCTATATGGAAAAGGCTCTACCTGAAGCTGATTCTTCATCAACAAAGCATGAACGATGTTCAGCCAATGAAGTTACTCTCACAATAGTAAAGGGACGGTAAAAGGTCATCCCATTATTCAAGATTTAACAGCTTTAGAGCAAGGGAGCTCTTCCTCTGATGTTACTCGTCCACCAAATTTGACTTCACACTGAACTAAATCATATCATGGCTCACAAATTGAACTTTGTTTTTGGTACCTTTTCAGTAGTTCCTTCTTTAATTCCTGCTACAAATTACATCTAAATTAGTTAAAATGACTTTAAATGATGGAATTATTTTGATGAATCATATATGTCCATAAAGGCCATACAATTATGAATATTATTACTTTTTGGGATCCTGGATTTTTGAGAGTTGAAAGCAAAAACTTTGAAAAGTCTCTTTTTGAGAGTTTAACTTTATGTGTAATACTATTAGGTTAATCGCTCACTTTTCTTACTATTACTTAACGTAGGACTAACTACTTAACCAATCACATTATTAAGTGGGAACCTTAGCCATAATTGCCTAAGGTTCTACTAAGCCATACATTCATTGTGTAAAAATGAGAATTCTCCTCATTTCACCCCACCTCATCAAAATCAAAACTGTTATGTTAATGCATTGATTAATTGCCATATAGTAGTGGGGTAAATGCATTAATTTTCATGTATTAATTATCTATAGACGATGCACTACTTATTTATTTAAAAGTTAACATGGTTATTTTTATAAAATTAATATAACAATCATTATTATTATAAATAAATAAATAACTGATTTTAAATATAACATCCTCTTTTTTATTTTTTTGGCAACAATTGAAACAAAATCCATCAAAAGGCAAAATAAAATTTTATACCACATGCAATAAAAAATAATTGCATGCCTAAATAGTTGAAAATCACGTAAGATAACTATATTGTACCATGTCTCCCAAACAAGTAATTATTTAGTGCTCTCGAAGCACAATAAATGGGTGCTTTTCCTTTTCACATGTATGGTGGATCTTACCATGAATTAATTAGTGTGATCTATTGTTATGTAAGAATGGAGAATACACATTTGGGATTCTTGCATTTTTTAGAGTTGAAAGGAAAATCTTTAAAAAATATATTTGTGAAAAAGATATGCAATATGTTGAGACACCACATTAACGGATTAACCTAAAAATTCAAGTAAACAAGTCTATGTTTAACACTATTAGGTTAATTCTTGTAATAAAAAAAAATATATATGATAATTTGATAGTTAAAATGGGAGTGGGGGGATTTGAACCTTCGATCTCTTGGAGATATCAGGATGTGCCAACTAATTGAGTCACAAGAATCTAAGCAAAAATACAAAATTTAGGTTAATCACTCACTTTTGGATTTTCTTAATAGGACTTAACTATAACCGTCTACATTATTATTATTATTATTATAAAAACGTGTCTAAGTGGCACATTTATTGGGAAGGAATGAGAATTCTTTTCTTTTGGTTTCTCATCAAATAAAATAAAATAAAATAATTTATGTCAATGTATTAATTAATTGCCATGTGTTAATGGGGATGAATGCATTGATTTTCAAGTATTGGCAACAATTTAAACAAAAACTATCAAACATATAAGCAAATTTATTAAACACCCAATAAAGATATCTAAAAAATAATCTTTATGCTTAAATTAGTTAAAATTATGTAAGAATAATTATTATAAAAAATGCTTTATAATATTATAGTCTTCCTTAGGTTTAATTGATTTGGCAACTATTGAAACAAATGACATTAAAAAATAAAAATAAAAATAAAAAGCAAATTTTGCAACGCATGTTGCAACACATGTTATAGTCTTATAGCCAATATAAAAATAGTTGTATTTCTAATTATTTGTAGGTGATGCACTGATTATTTATGTACATGATCAAACTCCGTGTTCTATCTTTTCTACACATTTTTGTTGTTCTTAGTTTCTTTTATTTTTTGGGTCAATCAATGTCAATGTTAACTTGGTAAGGCCATCTGCATTGGTTTTGCCTCGTGGATCAACTTTTATATATGTGTGTGTATATATATATATATATATATATATATATATATTACATAATGTGGTGGCCGTTTTTGTTGCGGAGTGGGAAACTCTTGTACTCCCACTCCACTTTTTTAGGTGCGTCCCACATCGAAGAAATCCCCTTCCCCCCTTTGCCTTATAAGCGTGAGCTAAAGAGAAATGAGTACCATCAGTTATTAAGTTTTTATTCAACGCAACAAAAATATCTAATTCAATGTAATATGCAAAGAGTTTCGTCAAGGATATATTATATGGAAAGGTAAATGCATTAGTTTCATATATTAACTATTTATAGGTGGTACACTAATTATTTATATAAAATTTAATAATAATAATAATAATAATTGTGGGGTCAAGGAATTTGACAACTCCGGCCCACTTTATACTAAGCCCAAGGCCCATGTCGAGGAGGAAGAAATGGCCGAGGACGAACGGAGAAAGCCCAAATTGCCAAGAAGCATTGCCGAGGACAACCCTGTCCTCGGCCAACCGTAACCCTATAAGGGAAGAACGGTGCGTCATCGAAGGCAACCTCCCAAAGCATCCCAAGGAAAGGACAAGTACAGTAGGACATCCATGGGAGCCTGGTGGAGAAGCAATTCAAGGAGAAACTGTCATCTCCGCATTAAATGCGCACAACTAACGTTCTGGCCGCATTAATGAGGAAATGACCCCAGAACAGTGCTGTTTTGGTTGCTGCAACACACAGAAGGCCTGAGAAGGTGGCTGATGGGACAAGCACTCAAGTAGTGGCCTGCATAATCAACAGATGGAGGGCCAAGATCAACTGGAAGGGGGCATATAACGTGAGAAACCCTCCAGAAAAGGAGAGGCTGGATGATCTTGGAAACTTTTGTAATCGAGCACTAAAAAGTTAATAAGAACACAAAACTCCTCGGACGAAAGGCCCGAGGACAAAATTTCATACTTTAGTTCATATCCTTGTTATTCAATCCATTCATAGCCATGTCTAGTTGTTGTAACCCTTACTGAGACCTAGTTCTTAAACCTACTCGCTACAAATTTATTGTATCGGGCTAGTTGGGCTTGAGTCCATTCGTTTGGTAGAACAAGTGCTCAATCCCAGTCCCTACAATTGGCGCCATCTGTGGGAAGAACTTGTGTGTTAGGAAAGGCAACAATCAAGCATGGTAGGATCAGGCCCTCATCAAGCAGGCTCCCATCAGCTTGAACCAGCTAGATCCCAACAACAGGGTAACTTTCCCAACCCTGAACGTGATCAAAATGAAGAGAATGGAAGGTTTCGAGAGGGAAGTGTACGCACCACTCAAACCAGCAGGAGCCACTCTCGTATGGACAGTCACGTGTTCTAGAGACAAAATAACAACCGGGCCATGCAACCAGAGGAAGTTAGGAGTCACGTATCCCAGAGATAGGATAACCAGCAGGCCATGCAACGAGAGATAGACAACTTGAAGAGAAAGCTGCGCCATGCACAGCGAAGGCGATCTCATTCTAGCCCTGACATGCCCTCCGATGATGAAAGCGATGATGACTACAGGCAAAGATCAAGAACTCCTCCAAGCAAGACCTTCTCTAACGAAGAAGAGTACTACCGGAGGCATAAACGCAAGAGCCCATCTCCTAGGGGCTTGGGAAACAATGTCATGAGCAAGGCATTAGATCAACTCTCCAGGTCACCTTTCACACGTCATATAGAAGGGGCTACATTTCCTCGGCGTTTCCAGCAGCCAACCTTCACCATTTATAACGGCAAAATAGACCCTGTGGAGCATGTGAGCCAGTTTAACCAAAGGATGGCTGTCCATTCTAAAAACGAGGCGCTGATGTGCAAGGTCTTCCCGTCCAGCTTGGGACCAGTGGCGATGAGATGGTTCAATGGTTTAAAGACGAACTCCATAGATTTGTATAGGCAGCTAACCCAAGCCTTTGGCTCCCGTTTCGTTACAAACAGCAGGGCTCCTCGGCCCTTGAGTGCATTATTGTCGTTATCCATGCATGATAGAGAAACTCTAAAGGCCTACTCGGACAGATATTGGGAGATGTATAATGAAATAGACGGCAACTTTGACGAAGTCGCCATCGGCACCTTCAAAAATAGTCTCCCAGCCGAGCACGGCTTGAGGATGTCTCTGACTGGCAAGTCTGCCACTAGTGTGCGCCAACTGATGGATTAGATCGATAAGTATAAACAAGTAAAGGAAGACCAGCTACAGGGAAAGGGAAAAGAGAAGGTTATCCTTCAAGAGAGGAGGGATTTCAGGTCGGACCGATATAACAGTAGCTGCCCGATGAGAGATTTCATAGGGCAATCTAGAGCAACCAACACGCAAACTGTCAATGCTGTGTTCCGAGAGCCCGTACATCGGGTGTTGGAGAATATCAAGAACGAGCCATACTTTAAGTGGCCGAATAAGATGGTGGGAGAGTCCACAAGGCGCAACTAGAAGCTTTATTGCCAATACCACCAGGACCACGGACATACCACGGAGAATTGCAGGAACCTCTAGAACTACCTGGACTAGCTAGTCCGAGAAGGGAAGCTAAAGCATCTTCTGCATCATTCCAGTGGTCATCAAGGCCAGACCCATCAAGAACCCTGGAGGGATACTGCCCTAAGGCCACCCGTAGGGACGATCAACATAATCTTGGCCGTGCTAGGAAGAACAGGCACGCGCCCTTCACGAGTGTTATCTGTGGCTCAGCTGCCTGCCAAGGAGTCCAAGCCAAAGCCGAAGAGGGCCAGAACGAATTTTCACCCAATCTTGAGTTTTTCAGAAGAAGACAAGATCGGAACCAACCAACCTCATGACGATGCGCTGTTAATCACTCTCAGAATTGGGGACTACGATGTGAAAAGAGTGATGGTGGATGGTGGATGGTGGCAGTGTGGCTGAGGTTATATATCCTGACCTCTACAAGGGGCTGGGATTAAAACCGGAAGACTTGACGCCCTATAGCTCTCCTTTGATGAGCTTCGATGGGAAGCTTGTTATGCCAAAGGGCATGATTAGACTACCCATCCAGACCAACCCAGAGATAGTGGAGGTGAACTTTATCGTGGTGGATACCTACTCTCCATATACTGCCATCGTCGGTAGGCCCTAGCTCCATACCTTGGGGGTTGTTACCTCCTCCTTACATCAGAAGGTGAAATACCCGTCAGGGGACCAGGTCCTCGAAATCCGGGGGTGCCAATCCATGGCAAGGCAGTGTGTGGTGGCTGCCGTCTCACATCGGCTCGATGCGAAGTCCTCGGCCTCTGCTGAAAAGAGCTTATAGCAATCAAAGGCCCCGGTGACGCCTCCTGATACAACTGCCAAGGAGAAAAAATGTGAAGATCTAGAGGAGGTGGTCATTGGCGATGACCCGGAGAAGTTCTTTTGGGTGGGGGCTTAGTTGCCTCTTCAGGAGAAGGAGGAGCTGATTGAGTTTCTCAAAAGAAACATTGACGTATTCGCATGGGATGCCTGCGATGCTCCAGGGATTGATCTAGCCTTCATCTGTCACCATCTCAATGTCAACCCGTCCATCACTCCCAAGAAGCAGCCACCCCGTCGCCCATCAAGAGAGCGCGCCGATGTGATTAAGGAGGAAATGGCGAAGCTTAAGCGTGTAGGGGCTATTAAAGAGGTTTTTTACCCTGAGTGGTTGGCCAATACTGTGGTGGTCAAGAAGAAAAGTGAAAAGTGGCGGGTTTGTGTAGACTTCAAGAACCTAAATAAAGCATGCCCAAAAGACCCGTTCCCCATGCCTCGGATAGACCAGTTGGTGGATGCAACGACATGCCATCCTCGGATGAGCTTCTTAGATGCCTTTCAAGGCTATCATCAAATACCACTAGCCCTGGAGGATCAGGAGAAGACAGCCTTCGTGACACCTACTGGGAACTACCACTACAAGGTAATGTCATTCGGTCTGAAGAACGCAAGGTCCACTTATCAAAGGATGATGACGAGAATGTTCGAGCCACAGTTGGGCAAGAGCATCGAAATCTATGTTGATGATATGGTGGTGAAGAGTAAAGTGGTGTCCGAGCATTTAGGAGACCTCGGCGGCACCTTTGATGTCTTAAGGAAGCACAAACTGCGCCTAAATGCTTCCAAATGCTCATTTGGCATGGGATCAGGTAAGTTTTTAGGCTACATGGTTACTCATAGGGGAATTGAGGTCAACCCCGACCAGATCAAGGCTATTAATGATTTGAAGCCACCGCAAAACGCCAAGGAGGTCCAAAAGCTTACTGGAATGATCACAGCCCTGAATCGATTCATTTCCCGGTCGGTGAATAGATGCAGACCATTCTATCTCTTGATTAACAAGTGGAAAGGATTTGAGTGGTCCGAGGACTATATTGTGGCCTTCCAGCAACTCAAGGAATACCTATCACGGCCACTCATCATGTCCAGTCCTGAGGCCGATGAAGTCCTATACGCATATATTGCTGTGGCCCCTCATGCTGTGAGCTTGGTGCTAATACGGGAGGACAATGGGCTTAAGAAGCCAGTCTATTACATGAGCAAGTCGCTGCATGAAGCTGAGGTCAGATACCTATCCCTAGAGAAAGCCATACTGGCTGTGGTCCATGCTACGCGAAAGCTTCCCCATTATTTCCAAGCCCACACAGTGGTTGTTCTAACCCAACTACCCTTGAAGTCCGTACTTCGGATCGTTGATTACACTGGAAGGATTACCATATGGAGCACAATTATGGGAGCTTTTGACATCAAGTACATGCCTCGGACCTCCATAAAGGGCCAGGTCTTGGCTGACTTGGTGGCCGAATTTGCTGAACCACCAGTAGAAATAGTAGCAGGGGAGCGCAACATGGATGGAAATTCGGTTGGAGTAATCTCTATGCCAGGACCCCTATGTTGGAAGGTTTACGTCGATGGCGCAGCAAATCAAAGGGGGTCCGGAGTAGGGCTAGTCCTAACATCTCCTGAGAAGACTATCATAGAGAAATCCCTAAGACTTGGGTTCTCAGCCACGAATAACAAAGCCGAATATGAGGCCTTGTTACAAGGAATGGCCATGGTGCAGAAAATGGGAGGAAAAGCAGTGGAGATGTTCTCGGACTCAAGACTTGTAGTGGGCCAAGTAAAGGGAGAGTTAGAAGCCAGAGATGCGAGGATGCAAGAGTACTTAAGCCAGGTCAAACGCTTGCAGTCAAACTTCGATCTTTTCAGCCTGTCACACGTCTCCAGAAGTGGAAACACCCATGCAAATTCATTGGCCACGCTTGCTACCTCCTCAGCAGGTGGTCTGCCTCGAATCATTCTTGTCGAGCATCTGGATAGAGCAAACAAGATTGCAAAAGACGTGGTCCATATCCATAAGGTTAGAGTGGGTCCTAGCTAGATGGACCCTATAGTGAGGTTCCTCAAGGATGATGTCCTGCCTGAGGAGAAGTCAGAGGCTGAAAAAATACGAAGAAACGCCCCTCGGTTCTGGTTGTCCGAGGACCACAAATTGTATAAGCGCTCCTATTCTGGGCCATATTTACTATGCGTCCACCCTGAAGCATCAGAATTATTGCTTGAAGAGCTACACGAAGGGATTTGTTGGAGTCACATAGGAGGAAGATCTCTGTCGCACCGAGCTATTACCTAGGGATATTGGTGGCCGGGGATGCAGAAGGAAGCCATAGAATATGCCAAGAAATGTGACCGGTGCCAAAGGTTTGCTCCAAATATTCATCAGCTAGGAGGGGTCCTCAATCCCTTGTCCAGTCCATAGCCGTTCACCCAGTGGAGCCTGGATATTGTAGGCCCTTTCTCCAAGGCAGTAGGAAATAAGAGATATCTGCTGGCCGGCACATATTACTTCACCAAATGGGTCGAAGCTGAGCCATTGGCCAACATCAGAGATGTGGATGTTAAAAAGTTCATCTGGAGAAACATTGTTACGCGACTCGGGGTCCCTCGTACCCTCATTTCAGATAATGGACTTCAATTTGATAGCAAAGCCTTCAGAAGATACTGTTACGAACTGGGGATCACTAACAGGTACTCAACTCCAGCTTATCCTCAAGGAAATGGACAGGTCAAGGCTGTCAACAAGGTCATAGTTAACGGGCTTAAGAGGAGACTAGATGACGCCAAGGGAAGGTGGGTAGAAGAGCTGCCACATGTCTTATGGACTTACCGAACTACACCACGGCGGTCAACAGGGGAGACACCTTTCGCCATGACCTATGGGGCCGAGGTTGTTATCCCTCTAAAGGAAAACTTCCCAACGCTGAGGACGAGCTCCTTCACTCCAAGCAGTAATGATGAACTACTGGGGAAGAGCCTGATCTAATCGATGAACGCAGAGAAAAGGCAGCGATCTAGCTGGCCTATTACCACCAGAAGCTCAAGCAGGGATATGATGCCAATGTGAAGCTAAGACCACTAGCACCAGGAGACCTAGTGTAGAGGAAGGTTGTGGGTGCTGCCAAGAACCCATCCTGGGGAAAGTTGGGACCCAATTGGGAAGGACCATACCGAATCACTTCAGTAGCAGGAATAGGTGCATACTACTTAGAAGACTTAGATGAAAAAACTGTATCTCGTCCGTGGAATATAAATAACCTGAGAAGGTATTATTATTAATAAAAACATTTCTCTAATTCAAGTTTTAAGTTTATTGTGGTTATATGTCCTGTATTTTGGCAAAAATCTAAGTGCTAGACAGAACTAAGGTCTTGCATGGTCCTCGGACTCAAACCTATGGGGAAACTAGTTACTTCAAGGAAATCTAAGTGCTAGACAGAACCAAGGTCTTGTATGGTCCTCGGACTCAAACCTATAGGGAAACTAGTTACTTCAAGGAAATCTAAGTGCTAGACAGAATCAAGGTCTTGCATGGTCCTCGGACTCAAACCTATGGGGAAACTAGTTACTTCAAGGAAATCTAAGTGCTAGACAGAACCAAGGTCTTACATGATCCTCGGACTCAAACCTATGGGGAAACTAGTTACTTCAAGGAAATCTAAGTGCTAGACAGAACCAAGGTCTTACATGATCCTCGAACTCAAACCTATGGGGAAACTAGTTACTTCAAGAAAATCTAAGTGCTAGACAGAACCAAGGTCTTGTATGGTCCTTGGACTTAAACCTGTGGGGAAACTAGTAACTTCAAGAAAATCTAAGTGCTAGACAAAACCAAGGTCTTGCATTGTCCTCGGACTAAAACTTATAGGGAAACTAGTTACTTCAAGGAAATCTAAGTGCTAGACAAAACCAAGGTCTTGCATGATCCTTGGACTCAAACCTGTGGGGAAACTAGTAACTTCAAGAAAATCTAAGCGCTAGCCAGAACCAAGGTCTTGCATGGTCCTTGGACTCAAACCTGTGGGGAAACTAGTTACTTCAAGGAAATCTAAGTGTTAGACAGAACCAAGGTCTTGTATGGTCCTCAGACTCAAACCTGTGGAGAAACTGGTAACTTCAAGAAAATCTAAGTGCTAGACAGAACCAAGGTCTTGCATTGTCCTCGGACTTAAACCTATGGGGAAACTAGTTACTTCAAGAAAATCTAAGTGCTAGACAGAACCAAGGTCTTGCATGGTCCTCGGACTCAAACCTATGGGGAAACTAGTTACTTCAAGGAAATCTAAGTGCTAGACAAGAACAGGTCTTGCATTGTCCTCGGACTTAAACCTATGGGGAAACTAGTTACTTCAAGAAAATCTAAGTGCTAGACAGAACCAAGGTCTTGCATGGTCCTCGGACTCAAACCTATGGGGAAACTAGTTACTTCAAGGAAATCTAAGTGCTAGACAAGAACAGGTCTTGCATGGTCCTCGGACTCAAACCTCTGGGGAAACTAGTTGCTTCAAGGAAATCTAAGTACTAGACAAGAACCAAGGTCTTGCATGGTCCTTGGACTTAAACCTATGGGGAAACTAGTTGCTTCAAGGAAATCTAAGTACTAGACAAGAACCAAGGTCTTGCATGGTCCTCGGACTCAAACCTATGGGGAAACTAGCTACTTCAAGAAAAACCTAAGTACTAGATAGAACCAATGTCTTGCATGGTCTTCAGACTCAAACCCATGGGGAAACTAGCTACTTCAAGACTCGTAAAAGTTGTGAATATGGCCTAAGTACACGCTCGGTACCTCGGATCATATACTCAACCCCCTAAAAATATGAGCAAATGCAAACTAAGTGTCCCCCTAATGCCGGTGAGTTAAAATTTAAAGGTCTAATTTCAAATGTGATATGTACATAGCCATTTTTACCCATTAGGATGAGAAACCCAGGAAACACGAGATTCACAGTAATAACAGTAACAACAACAACAATAACAGTAAACGCACAACATAAAGAAAAGAAGAAGAAGAAGGAATTTCATACATTTAATCCAAAAGTTTAATTACAATGATTCCAATGTCCTTACTAAACTAAAAGAAAAAAACTAAACTAATACAAAAGTTAGCCGAGTCACCTATTTCTTCAACTTTATCTTGGCCCCTTCCTTGGGGAGCTGAGGAGGAACGACATCAGGACCCCTGGAGCCCTCACTCGGGGGAACAGTTTGAAGGGGCTGAACCGAGAGAGCTGGCTCCTCAGCATGAGGGGCCTGAGCATCAACCATAGACTCTGCAGTCTTCTGGGGCGCTACAAGGTTCTAGTTTTCATGTGTTTCTGTCATCCCCGGAAGCTCACCCTCCTTGGTTGGCTCATTATGAGCGGTTATGGCCAGAGTAGCTTCTTCAGGCCGAGCAGCCTCAGCCTCGGAGCTGGCAGGGGCAGTTTCGCGGATGGACAGAGTGTAGTATACATTCTCCACCTTCCACAGATTGGATGAAGCCTCAACCCCAGCTTGTTTAAGGGCTTCATTCCAAACCTGGGAGCAGTAGAACCTGCATACTCCAGGCACTTGAGCCTTGAGGATGGCCTGGGTCTCAGCCACTCCCAGGTCATAAGCCTCCTCCTCAATTTTCTCCTTGGAGCTCTCGGCCTCCGTCCTGGCGAACTCCACCTCGGCCTTAGCCTTCAAGGCTTCATCCCTGGCCCACTCAGTAACATTTTTGGCTCTTTCTGCCTCAGCCAGCTTCTTCTTCAGATCAACGATTTGCTCTTTAGCAATTTTCAGTCTCAAGAAGGCGCTTAGTCTGGCTTTCAGCCTGCCTCTGAGCGCTGGCTAGGCCTAATTCGGCACTGTCCCTGGCCCTTGTCATCTCCTTTAACTCCTCCCTGGCCTTCGAGAGATCAGCCTCAGAGTTCTTAAGGGTCCACGTAGCATCCAAGCTCTTGTCACGCTCGAGCTCCAGAGACCTGTTCTATTCCTTAGCGTCCTCCTCTAGCCTATAAGTGGCCTGGACAGCCTGCTAATTGGAACAAACACACAGTAAGTTGGAAACCAAGGAATAAAGATCAACAGAGCCACGTGTACTAGAAACCTTACCATGCCTAGGTACCTCTTGATGCTGAGAAAGACCTCCTACCTCCTCAGATTCCCCAACTCAGCCATATCAGTGGGGAGCAACAGGGACCTCTCTAGCGCGTCAGCCACGTAAGTGCCTTCACCCCCTTGGAAGTCCCTAAGGGAGGCGTTGTCCATCAACGGCTCCCCGTGGAGCATTAGGGCAGGAAGCCAAGCCTTGGGCACGGATGGAGCGTCGACCTCCTTTTCCTGGTCGTAGTGCCCAATCTTTAGTTGCTTTGAAGCTCGTGGGGCTTCTTCTTCCTCCCGGGACGAGCGAGATTTCCCCCCATCCGCGGGCTCCTTTCCCTTGGAAGCCCT
This sequence comes from Quercus tomentella, assembly GCA_028535165.1. NCBI lineage: Eukaryota > Viridiplantae > Streptophyta > Magnoliopsida > Fagales > Fagaceae > Quercus > Quercus tomentella. Next base: position 14,050,104 of record JAPQVY010000100.1, on the reverse strand, counting down.
CATCCTTTTTGGATTGGCGGGCTCGGGCCGAGGAGGCAGGGTCGATTATGGAGGAGGAGGAAGTCCGGATCGTGGGGATGATTGCTGTTGTTAGGCGGAAGACGACCTGGTCTGGGCAGGCTGAGGCTGGGGTGGAGGAGGAGGAAGCTTGGATTGAGACTTCCCCGATGCATCCTTCCCCGGTTGGCCCTCAATTAGGTCGAATAGGCTGGCCGGAGGTTTCCTCTTAAAGCCCATTTCAGCCTGAGAAGATGTCCCTCCTGATAGGAGATCCGCTTCGGTCAATTCGGGGTCGCCAAATCAGCAGAGGGATCCTCTGATAGACTAACTTGGTCGAATACACCAAATTCTTTCTTGGACGGACCCAAATCACTCTCGGCCTCCTTTGCTTGGTGGGATGAAGAAGGGCTTGCCAATGGGATGCCTTATGGACAGGAGATCCTTCGGGAATCAAGAACCCGTGCTCTGCTACGGTGATCCTGTGAAGCCGAGGATCGTTAACTCTGATCATGTGCTTCGGAGCGGGGAACGATTTCTGGATGGGATCGTATCCTAAGATCTTGTGAGCGGCCCTAACTTGGTGGTCGGTTTCGTTCACAAAAACCGCCGCCTTGAGAACAGTTTCTAAATCTCCTCGGTTGATGAAGTGAAAGTGTCATTCAAAGGCGTGTGGATCTGCAAAAAGAAAACACATTCACATTAGTAACCAAACAATGCAAATTGTGATGGCACAAAAAATTAGCCCTCTCCTACTCTCGATACCCCACCTGATTCCCCCTCCTCTGTTAGGCAATAAAGGCCGTCATGCCACTCCCCAGACACAATGAGGAAGTCCTTATTCAACCTTTTGCTGGTCTCCGGGAGGCACTGGATAAACCGAACCTTATCGTCCCTTGTCTTCATATACTAGGACTTACCCCTTCAGTGTTAGAGGTTGTAGCACCAGTTTACATCATGATGGGTTAACCTCAACCCCATTTTCTCATTTAAGGCATCCACACAACCCAGGATCCTAAACACGTTGGCGGCGCACTGGGTGGGAGCTAATCGGAAATGCCTAAGGTAGTCCCTCATCACCCGCCCCATAGGGATTCTCATACCACCTTCTATGAAGGCGATCATAGGAATCACTACTTCACCCCCTTGTCTCCTAAAGTACCACTCCCCTTCTTCGCAGTACCTCAAACCTACATTAGGGGGTATCCTATAATCGACGATGAATTTTTGCATCACCTCTTCGGACTCAACCAACTTTTTTAATTTACCCATCCTTAGAAATGGCTAAAAAGACTTAGGGAAGGACGAAAGAAGGAGAGGGGTAAGGGGAAAAGAAACTTAGAAGAGAGAAAACGTGAGTTAGAGAGAGAAGAAAACTTACAGAAATGAGGAAAAGCTACTCAGACAGGCTTTTTATGCTGGAAGGAGGCGTGGGTTTGGCTGGAGATTTGACTGAACTTAGGATATATGCGCAAGAACTCTTGAGTGCAAAAATAAAGAGACGAATCGGTTCAAATGGGTATTTATACCCCCAATTAAAAATAACTGTGCGGGGTTTCCCACCTATAAAGTTGCAGAAATCCCCACTGTCAGATTACCATCACACCGTTGAACGTGGGGAGCACAGAGCCGCCAGAATTTAATGAGGACGCGCTCCGTATAACCGAAGCGCCAAGAATGTGCCTTAGACAAGTGAAAAGGCTCTGGCACTGATGGAGGACAAGACTTGACAAGCCATGGTAAAGGCCCGAGGACACCAAAACCCTCCTTTCCGTCCGAGGAGTCAGACAACAAGATTTTGAGGGGCTATTGTGGGGTCAAGGAATTTGACAACTCCGGCCCACTTTATACTAAGCCCAAGGCCCATGCCGAGGAGGAAGAAATGGCCGGGGACGAACGGAGAAAGCCCAAATTGCCAAGAAGCATTGCCAAGGACAACCCTGTCCTCGGCCAACCGTAACCCTATATGGGAAGAACGGTGCGTCATCGAAGGCAGCCTCCCAGAGCATCCCAAGGAAAGGACAAGTACAGTAGGACATCCATGGGAGCCTAGTGGAGGAGCAATTCAAGGAGAAACTGTCATCTCCGCATTAAATGCGCACAACTAACGTTTTGGCCGCATTAATGAGGAAATGACCCCAGAACAGTGCTGTTTTGGTTGCTGCAACACACAGAAGGCCTGGGAAGGTGGCTGATGGGACAAGCACTCGAGTAGTGACCTGCATGATCAACAAATGGAGGGCCAAGATCAACCCGAATTTGAAGGGGGTATATAACGTGAGAAACCCTCCAGAAAAGGAGAGGCTAGATGATCTTGGAAACTTTTGTAATCGTGCACTAAAAAGATAATAAGAACACAAAGCTCCTCGGATGAAAGGCCCGAGGACAGAATTTCATACTTTAGTCCATATCCTTGTTATTCAATCCATTCATAGCCGTGTCTAGTTGTTGTAACCCTCACTGAGACCTAGTTCTTAAACCTACTCTCTACAAATTTATTGTATCGGGCTAGTTGGGCTTGAGTCCATTCGTCTGGTAGAACAAGTGCTCAATCCCAGTCCCTACAATAATAATGCTATTTTTTCAATTCAATTATATTTTTTTAATCATCAATTTCAGTACTTTAAACCATTCTCTTTTAAATTATGAGATATTATCTTTTATCTTATGGACTATATATAATATTTATTATGCTAATGGTTAGGTTGTACTGGTACAAATATCTCTTGTTATTAATTCTTTTTAATATTTCAATAGTTTTTCCTCTAAAAAATAGTAATATTTAGCTTTCAATTTTATAGACAATACAAAAAGACAATAGAAGTTTTATAGTAATTTGATCATACTATTTGTGTTTATAAATTTGATAAATGCATTATATAATGACTTATATAAATACGCATGTTTCATGTCTACTCATGAATGCAAATATCATTTTGATAAAATAAAAATACAACTATTCTTCAATTATTTTTTTACATTCTTGATTGTGTGTTATTATTATTATTTTTCTTTTGTTGGACTTTGTTTTAATTTTTGTAAAAGCAATTACATTTGAGCAAGAATGTTATATTTCAAATCAATTTTTTCTCATGTAAATTTAATTATAAAAATGATAAAAAAAAAAATTCATGATGCTTAAATAATTATTGCACCAATTAAAATAATTAATATAACAAAATAAATGTATTTACCTTATTAGAAATTTTTTTAATTACATAAAATAAAACCTGAAATGTAGGTTCCCCATATATATACATACATACATACATATATATATATATATATATATATATATATATATATATATATATATTACATGTCATTATTAAAAGGAGTTAAAAAATCTAAATGGTTAAGATTAATTTTGGTGAATTAACAAATATTTATTTATTTTATGACTTTTTGTGTCAATTTTTGTCAAAGCAGCTAAACATAAAGAGAAATGTCATATTCTGAATCAATTCTTCTTTTTCTTATATAAAATTTGTTAAGATAATCATAAAAATTCCTTACAATTAACGCACAACATCTTCTTCTTCCTTTTCTTCTTCTTATAATTATATAAATGCATTTAATATAAAAACTTAAAGCACAACTATAGATAAGTAATATATGCATTTACTTCATTGGCTAATTCAATGAACTAATACTTTGATATAAATACAAACTTTGTTGATGTGGAACTCTAATTAAAAAATATCTGATCATTAAATACCACACATGACAGAACCTCTAACTCTTCCACATGAGGCATCTGCTTATATATATATATATATATATATATATATATATATATATATAATGATTTTCTTTTTCTTTTTCCCTTTCTTCCATTCTAAACTCAAATCCTTAAAATCACCTTAAGATTGAAATTACCTCAAAAAACTTCCAAAGTTAATTGATCTGCCTCCAAAACCTCTTAAATCACCAAAATATCCTTAAAATATTCAAAATGATCAAAAATATACTCAAAACCTTAAAAATGACTGAAATATACTTAAAATCTTTAAAATCACCAAAATAACCCTAAAAACCACACACACACACACACACACACACACACAAAATGACAGAGACTGTCGTTGAAATACCCTTGAAGCCTCTCAAGTGCTCCCTAATACTATCAAAATGCTTGAAATATCCTTAAAACCTCTAATGATTAAAAATACCCCTAAAATTTCCAAAACACGCATAACAATTAAAAGAAAAAAACCATTAAAAATTCAAATTGGCAAAATAACCTGAGAACTTACCAAATGACCAAAATAACCTTGAAATTTCCAAAATACCTCAAAATCTCCAATAATATTGAATATTTATGAAATCATAAAAAATGATAAAAATACGTTTAAACCATCAGAATGAGGAAAACATCTCCGAAATAACCATGATATGCATCAAAACTTGGGAATTACCCCAAACTTTAAATTTTGGCAGAAAATTAAAGTAACTTTCAAAATCCTCAAAGCAACCCACAATTTGTAGAATCGCAAAAACCTCAACTGTGTTGCAAGTATAGTGATGCTTATAGTGCACTCATTGTAATGGATCATTTTATCTCTTTTATAATTCCTTAATTTTTATAAATTGTTAGGATTTTATGGACATTTTGATCATTTTGAAGGTTTCATGAGTATTTTTTTAATTGGGGCGGTTTCTATCCATAAAATTGTTTTGTGGGCATTTTAAGTTCTTAGAGGTTTTAAAAGTTTTAGGAGATATTTCGATCATTTTGTATAATTCTAGAGTAGTTTCGATCATGTTAGTTATTTTTGTATTTTGCAATAAATGGATCGAGCGGGTGATGAATACTACTAACTATCTATTTAAATAAGTAATTATATACCCAACCTATCCCATCCAAAGTCTCCCCCTTCCTGCCATCTTGACACCCCTAGTTTAAACTTTACCATCAATTTTTATTTTTATTTTTGAAAAACGTAAACCATGAATTTTGTACCGAGCACTCATGCTTTTAACAAAGACAGCCAGAATAGCACCATTGTTCTTCGTGGCTTCACGTCGGGTGCTTTCTCATGGTAACTAACAAATCATGTAATTCAGCTCAAAATCCATAAACATTATCCTGTATTACTAAAGTGAGAGTTAATTTTATGAAGTGTCCCTAAGATATCTTAGACGTTGAAGTATTCCTTATAAGATAGATTTATATGGCATTTTACCTTTAAGGAGCTTCATCATCTTCTGTTGTTCTTTTTTAATACTATTAGGGTATAATGTGTCTCTTATACGATGATGACTATAAGACGACAAGTAGTCTTATAGTCAATGAACTTATAATATATGTTAAGTTCTAAAGTGTAGGACTTTATGTATTTAGAACTCTAATTTGTATTGTTGGCAAACCATGATCAAAACAATGTGTTTAGAAGTGTTTAAAGCTAGCTCAAAGTTGTATGTCAATGTAAAGTTGGAATCGAGTGTAAAGCAGAAAGCACTGTGGCTTTCGGCCTGGCTCGATTGATCGAAGCTTAGACTTGACCGATCGAATCTCGGGCAGATTGCTTTTCTGCAGAATTTTTCCAACTCAGCCCTAAGTGTTTTAAAATGTTTTTAGGGTTTCTTATTTGTCCTAAGTATAAAAGGCAAACCCTAGCCACGTTTTAGTGTTGCTCATAATTGCGGTTTGTGTAAATCTCTTGTGAGATCTAGAGGAGCTTTCCTTTACACAAACTTAGGGTTTTCAAGGAGGAGATATTCTCTACACCTTGATGATCAAAACAGTTGCTGCCATTAAAGCTTAAAGAATACACAAGCGGGGGTGCTTGTAACTGGTGGGAATCCAAGAAAGAAGGAGTCCGTGGATTCGGAGCTTGCACGTGGTCGTGTTAGTAAGTTCTACTGGTTGGTAGCATTAGGAAGTCGAGCGGGGGTGCTTGTAAGTCCTTTTGTATGAACTTCGATTCTTTCAAGATAGTGGATTCAAGTTTACCTTGAGGATAGCTAGGTCAAATCCTCCCCAGGTTTTTACCGGTTTGGTTTCCTGGGTGATCATATCGTGTGTTATTTATTTTCCGCTGCTTTGCATGATTTGATCTTTATTATTGTGATAACCTAGACTTGTTTAATTGGACTAAGTAACAACTTGGCTAATTACCTAGGTTTAATCAATTGTTTAAGGGGTCTAAAAACCAGCAAGTGGTATCAGAGCGGGTAGCTTTTTTGTTGTTGATCTTTTGATCACTGAGCTGATCCTTGACCCCTATTGTCATGGAACACAAACACTCTCTAGTTATTCCTCCTCACTTTAATGGGAATAATTATGCTTACTGGAAAGTAAGGATGAAAGCCTTCCTGAAATCCATTGATGAGAGGGTGTGGAACTCCGTTGAATACGGATGGGAGAAACCCACTACTCCTGTTAGTGAGTGGCAAACTTCTCAAAAAGAAGCAGCTTCGTTTAATAGCAAGGCTATGAATGCGATTTTTAACGCTGTTTCTATGGAGAAATTTAAGAGAATCCCGAATGTTGAGATCGCTCATACTGCTTGGAATATTCTCCAGACTGTGCATGAAGGCACAAAAGCTGTCAAAATAAATAAATTGCAGCAATTGACTTCTAAATTTGAATGCATTAGGATGTCTGATGATGAATCTTTTGATGAATTCTATGCTAAATTGAATGATATTGTTAATTCTGCTTTTAACTTGGGTGAAATCTATGATCAACCTAAAATTGTTAGGAAGATTCTTAAATCTTTGACTGAAGACTTTAGACCCAAGGTGACTGCCATTACTGAAAGCAAGGATGTGGACTCCATCCCTGTTGATGAGCTTGTAAGATCTCTTCAATCCTATGAGTTGGATCTACCCAAAACTACCAAATCCAAATCAATGGCTCTTAAGTCAGTTGATGATGTTGATAGTGGTAGATTTGATGATGAGCTCTCTGCTACAGAGATTGTCTATCTTGCCAAGAACTTTAGAAACTTTCTCAGGAATAACAATAGAAAGGCAAGAGGCACAAACACTGCTGAACCTAGAAATTTTAAGAAGCATGATCCCACTAAGGTTAATAACAATGATAAACCTAGAGAAAGAGTAGGTCAATCTTCCAATAATTCCTTGGGCTCTCAATGTTTTGGATGTCAAGGGTATGGACACATGAAATCTGAATGTCCAACCTATTTGAAGTCTATGGGTAAGGCTATGGCTGTAACCCTTAGTGATGGTGAAGTTTCTGATCATGAGTCTGATTGTGATGAGGATGGAAACTTCATTGCTTTCACTGCTATTACTGTAGTTGATGAGAGCATATCTGTTGAAGAGAACCCTTCTGATGGGGAACTCTCTAAAGATGCAGATCTTCAAGAGGCCTATAACAAACTTTGCAAAGTTGCTGCAAAGGATGCTATGAATGTTGAACTTGGCCTAAAGAAAATTGAATCTCTTGAGCTTGAAAAGAAAAATTTGCTTGTTAAATTGTTTGATGCTAATGATCTTTTGAACAATGTGAAAACTGAAAACATGCTTTTGCTTGATAAAGTTAAATCTTTGGAACATGATTTATCTGTTGCTAGATCTGCTAGTTCTAAACTTGATCAAATGCTGAGTGTTCAAAAGTCATCTTCTGACAAAACTGGTTTAGGTTATGTTGATAGCATCTGTGTGTCCGCTCCCCATTCCACTAAGTTTGTTCCTTCATCTTCTTCTTCTGAACCTTCAGTGAGTAAGATAGTGAGTGAAACTGTCAAACCCCCTGTGAGTGAGGTTGTTAAACCCTTAGAAGGTTCATCATCTAGGAAGATTAGGGTTGATCTGAAAGAATCTAAGCCTAAAAAGCCTACCCTATCTAAGGACAAAACACATGATAAACCTGCATGAGTTTGTCATTTTTGTGGAAAGACTGGACACATACGTCCAAATTGCTACAAGCTGCAAGCTGCAAAGAGAGCAAACAAACCAAAAGTACCTGTGCCTCATGCACTTGATCCTATGGTACTTATTGGTGATTTGGTAAAGGCTTTAAACCTTTATTCTAATTCTGGAGTTGGTAATCATTCTCAAATGAATAAGAACTCCAATGCTCGTGGTGCATCTAAAAAGTTTTGGATGCAAAAGACTCGACCTAACTGAGTCTTTCTGACATGGTCCTTGTGCTTCATTGCTCTACCCTTTGTGACCATTGTTCTTTGGTTTTGTTTTTTTGTCTCTAGGATTTGCATAGCATAACATTCATGCATTTCATTCTAGGTGTTTTTTTTTTTATTATTAAAAAATAATAATAAAATAAAAACAAAGGAAAAAGGAAGCACATTTTGTTTTTGCACTATTCTTCTTGGTTTTTGAGAACAAGGTTGGTCAATTTATTTTCACATAACATGTCTATTGTACCTTGTTTAGCTTTGATGAGCCTATTTATTGCACTTTACTAGTTGAAGATTTGTAGTGCATGTTGTGTGGGAAAGATGTGTATGGTTTTTGATTACTATGTCTTAATCTTGAAGTCACATGTTTTTAACTGTTGGACTTGAACTTTTTGAGAAAAGCATAAATAACCATCTCACCACTGTTCACTAGCCAATCATGAACACCTTAGTGCATATCATAAGATTTTGTGCTCGAGAAAGTGTAGCACATGCACAAAAAGAACATAAGGTGAAGCCTCGGTAAAAGTGCTTAATTCTTAAAATCTAATTGGTGTGTACTATTAGGCTTGATGCCAAACTCACATGAACTTAAAATTGGAATGTATATTATGAGGCATAAATACAAGAAACTTACATGATTGCAAGTTTATGATCTAGGAGATGTGGGAGTTATATGATGTAACTCTTTAGGTGATAATCTCTTTTAAATTCTTTGTGATGAATTTTGTAGACTTTGTGATTGATTGCTATTCACATATCACCTCACATGTATCTCAAGTCTTTGCTAGTCGCACACACTACACGAGTTACTCTTTGCTAAACCTTGTACATGTTATTGTGTGTGTTTATGGTCTGACCAACCATGTTTTTGCAATCACTTTGAATTATGTGTGATGATGCACAGAAAATCAGTAGGCTGAATGCTCCGGGCTTCAATGGACTAATGGTTGCTTGGAAGGCCTGAAAAGAAAGGAACACAAGATCAAAGGTGACCGGGGTGAACCGGCCAAGAACCCTCTGATGCTTAAGTTAGTCTTTGTCTTTTGGAAACTCAGGAATTCCCAACTTTTATGTAATAGTGAAAAAAAAAAAACTCCTTTTTATTTTGCATGGATGAGTCTTTATATAGTAGGCCTTATAGCGGTTATTTGTTTAGTAACCGCCCCAATATTCATGGAGATTCTGAAGATTCAGACTCAACTCCCACAACCGCTATAGCAGTTAGAATAAGAAGTCTTATCTTCTATAACTGCCATAGCGATGAAGAAGATAAAATAGTAACGCGTGGTCTGAATTACAAGCTGGTGTAGACAAATCCATCTTCGGAATTTTTCCTAAGTGTTGGGAGATCATCTAGGTCACTTCGTGAGCTAGACGACCCTTATGGTCTTGGACGACCTTTTTGGTCTAGGACGACCCTTGTGGTCTTGGACAACCCTTTTGGTCTTGGATGACCTTTCTGGTCTTGGACGACCCTTGTGGTCTTGGACGACCCTTTTGGTCTTGGACGACCTCTCTGGTCATGGACGACCCTTATGGTCTTGGATGACCTTTCTGGTCTTGGACGACCCTTGTCGTCTTGGATGACCCTTTTGGTCTTGGACGACCTCTCTGGTCATGGACGACCTCTCTGGTCTTGGACGACCTCTCTGGTCTTGGACGACCCTTCGGGTCTTGGACGACCCTTATGGTCTTGGACGACCTTTCTGGTCATGGACGACCCTTATGGTCTTGGACGACCATTCTGGTCTTGGACAACCCTTCTGGTCTTGGATGACCCTTCTGGTCTTGGACGACCTTCCGGGTCTTGGATGACCTTCCGGGTCTTGGACGACCTTCCGGGTCTTGGACGACCCTTCTGGTCTTGGACGACTCTATGGACGAACTGGAGATAGTCCGATTTTTAGTTCACCATCAGTTGTCCCCTTTGTCCATGAGTTGTCTTAGTCACTGTAGCAAAATTCTTGTTCATTGTTCATTTTTGGCATGTGTCGATGTTTCATTAGTCAATTGGCATGCCACGTGGTGTCATTGTTGTTGTCGATTTTTGACACCTCAGATTGTGCTACATGTTATGATCTCATTGGTCAACGTATTATGTCGATTCGTTTACAGAGGAGATTGCCACATGTCAGCTTCTGGTTGGTCCACATCAACCCATTGACTTGGTGCCTATAAATTGGTACAATCTCTCTCTTGCTCTCTCATTTTTCTGATATTTTCCTCTGCCATCTCGTCCAGGAGCCTTGTCTAGTCATCCTCGTCCTTAGGCTTTCGTCAGGTACTTCTTCTTTTTCTTCATCCTTAGGTTTGCCTTAGAAAATTCTATATTTTTCCTATCATGTCTTCATCTAGTGGTAGTACTGTGAGAGTGATAGACGAGTATCAGGATGAGTCCAATGGAAGTAGCGATAGCACCAAGAGTAGTAGTAGTAGCTTTAGTTCCCAAGACGAGCATTATTCGTCTGGGGCTCTTGGAGTTCCTTTGGAGGTCTTCCAGGAAGAGATGAGGCGGAGTGTAACTTCCAGTTCTAGAGCTAGCTCGTCAAAGAGGGCTGAATCATCCAAGACTCCTTCTCAAGACGAGTAGGAGAATGTCATCTATAGTTGATTAGGGGTCGTAGTTCTTCTAATAGGTTACGAAAGACGAAATTTTTCTTCGTCTTTGGAAATTGGGCTGGGGACCCAATTGATGTAAATAGAACTCTGTTCCCTCCTTTTACCAGTGCTCTAGGTCGTCTTCGTCCTGAGGGTATGTTTTCTTTGAAGTTACTTCGTCTTTTCATTTGCTCTTTCCCTCATCTAACATTGCTTCTCGTCCATGCAGTTGTTACTCGTCCACACTTAGACGACTATAGAAAAAGCTCGCAATTATCTTGATAGGTCCTTCCATAATTTGGCAACGCTTCGTCGTCTTGAGCCCATTAAGGAGAATCTCATTCACGAGGAGACCACTCATCGAAGTAAGAGTCGTCTTTCAAATTTTTTTTTTTTTTTTTTTTAGTCGTCTAATTCTTCATGCTTTCTCTAGTATAGGACTAGTCACCATGAAGGAGAACAAGGGTAAGAATGTTGCCAGTGGGATTGAGGAGGAGGAAGTCCAAGTCCTCTAGGACAAACTAGTTCCTTTGGTCGTCTAGAGCCCCACCGTCAAACCTCATGCTGGGAAGAGGAAGGGTATCTCCATTGATGTGGACCTTAGAAACCTTACTAGTTGTCGACATCTGAAGAAGGTCAGAACTAACAAGCCCCCTTCTATGACCCCCTCGTACAAGGCCCCCAAATCCAAAGATGCGATGGCATACCTGGACGGACTGGCTGTGAACTTGGTCTTTTCTGAAGTTCCTCCTTCAGCCATCCAGGCTGAAGCTCTTCATCCTTTTGTTGGTAGATCTCCTCGCAAGACTCATCCTTCAACTCTTGTTGAGGCTCCTCCTATCTTGGTGTTGGACGAAGGCCATGCATTTTCTTTGTTGATTTTTTTTTTTTTAAGAGAAAATTTTTAACTCTTCCTCGTCCATTCCTATGTCAGGCAATGGAAAATTTTTATGCTACGTCCTAGCAGGCTAGGGAGTTGAGTGACGATGTTAAGGTTCTGGCAAAAAAGAACGAGTTGGAGGACGAGCTTCATCTGAAAAAGGGAGAGAGGATCAGGCTTGGCAAGGAGCTTACTTGTCTTCTGGAAGTAGAGAAGGAGCTGGGGAATCAAGTTGAGGAGCTTAAAGAGACTCGTGTTGGTCACCTTAAAGGAAAATGCCAAGAGTTATCCTCGTCCTTAGAGAAAGCAATGGACAAAGCAATCGAAGCCTTCAAAATGTCTGACGAGTTCACTAGGCGTCTGGACGAGCAATATGCTGCTGGCTACGAGGACTTTCACTTCGATGCTAAGGAAGCCTATCCTAAGATGGACTTCAATGTCTTCAAGGTTCCAATTGCTGCTGAGAGTTCTTTGCTTCAGATGAGCTCTGAGGATGTAAATATCATGGACGATGCCTCTACTGAGCCTTCCAAGGATGATCCAAAGTCTGGGGATGCTCTCAGTGGTTTATCAAAGTAATCTTCAATTTAACTTTGTTTTTATATATTGTTCATGGTGCCCTTTTTTTTTTTGGGGGGGGGGGGGGGGGGGGGGGGTGGGGGGGCTTATTTTAAGTTTTATCTAATTACAATCTTCTCGTCCAAATGTATGGATGTATGATAACAGATACAACTGCCTTTATTGGCATGTACAATTTAAGGGTTTTTGGATGATGGTCGTCTACCCTTTTTATGTTTTATGAATGAATATTTACTTCCATTTTCATTCTTCGTTTGGTGTTGAATATGTTATATGCTTTATGTATGAACGAATTTTCCCTTATTTACATCGTCCATGTTATTTCTATGGTTTTAAGTGTGGTCCATCCACTTATAAGACATTTTATCTCGTCTTAACTATATGAACGAATTTCCTTTGTTTACATCGTCCATGTCATTTTTTATGGTTTTTAAGTGTGGTCCGTCCACTTATAAGACATTTTATCTCGTCTTAACTATATGAACGAATTTCCTTTGTTTACATCGTCCATGTCGTTTTTTATGGTTTTTAAGTGTGGTCCGTCCACTCATGAAGGCATTTAGCTCGTCCATGTTAGAATAATTTTTTATGTTCAACATTTTTACCATTCTTTAAATTTTACAAGTATAACTTGTCTATGAATGGTATTTCTTTTGCTAGCTTTATTCGTCCATAGATTTGACTTATAGCTTGCATTATCCCTCATCCATAGGCTGGACGGTCCTTTACTCGTCTTTGGGCAAGATGTTGCCAGCATTTACTCGTCCAAAGATTGGACTGTTTAGCTGGTCAAATTCATCCATGGATTTTGAATATTTTTACGTGCATATTTTTCCTCGTCCATTGGTTAGACAAATATACCTTAGGTTTTATCTCGTCCATTGATTAGACGAATATACCTTAGGTTTATTTTTCTTTGCTTTATCCTTATTTTAAGGAAAGCTTATAGACGTTACATCCTTGCGTCCAGAGATTTGACTCGTCTTGGGCTTTTAGCCTTCTTGTGGATTAGTTTGAATGAAAACAACATGAAAATTAGGAATTCGCACAACATTATATACATTGGGAATCCAAACTGTATATACACAACATAAACATCGTCCACAAGCATGGCACATGCTTAGAAGCCAGTGCCTTTAGGGAATTAAAAATACTTATGTACAAACAGACCAAGTCCATGACTTCGTCCATCACAATTTCGCCCATAGACAGCGCAGAAGTTGGAAACTAATGCACTTTTTAGGGAATTAAAATATTAAAAACATGTAGTACTAGCAATAAACATAAATAAAAATGAGGGAAGTAACTCATAACTCCAACTTCGTTCACTGATACTATCTTCTTAGATGTTCAACATTCCAAGGGTGTTCTAGCTTCTGTCCGTCTAGGGCTTCCAAGTAGTATGATCCTTATCTTTTGCAATTGACAACCCTGTAGGGTCCTTCCCAATTAGGCCCCAGTTTTCCATGAGCCGGGTTTCTGGTTGCCAAAGAGACCCTTTTAAGGACGAGGTCCTCAATGTTGAAACACCTAGGTTTCACCATTGCATCATATTGTCTAACCATAAGATTTTTATATCTTACTGTCCTCTACTCTACATCCATCCTTACCTCGTCTATTAGATCGAGGTTAAGACAAAGTTGCTCTTCATTCTCCTCGTCTGCCCCCCTCGTCCTTGGTGGTCGTCCAGAGAGTTGGACATTCTACGCCACCTTCAGGTATGTCTTTCTTGACTTGGAATATTGCCCTGTTGAAGTTCCTCCTACAATAACTCTTATTTCTCCAAGTGAGGGCCGTGAAGGTTCTTCTACCTTTCCTTTCAACTTCTCGTCTTTATGATCTCGTCCAAGAAAATTCCTCAACTTTCCATGCTTGATAAGATTCTCTATCCGCTACTTTAAGATATAGCACTCGTTCGTGTCATGCCCGTGGTCCCTGTGGAAGCGGCAATACTTGTTCTTATTGTGCTTATTAGGATCTCCCTTCATCTTCTCTGGCCACTTCAAGGATGGGTAATCCTTGATTTGCATAAGCACTTGATCAAGTGGAACATTCAAGAGCGTGTAGTGCTGACTCCTTCTTGAAGACAAACCTGCCTTCCTGTTGTTTTTCTTCTCTCCCATCTGGGCCTTCTTTGGACGAGGGCCTTGGTCAGGATGGCATGGGAGATCAGCTTCCATTCGCTCTGCTTTCTTCCTCTTCTTGGCAATGATTGCACCCTCTGCATTCATGAAGTTTTGGGCTGAATGGACGAGTTCAGCCATGATTTGTGGTTCCTGATCATAAAGCTTATGGATGAATACATTCGAACTAACTCCATTGTGGAAGGTTACCAACAGCAACGTGTCATCCATCTCGTCTACCATCAGGGCTTCCCTGTTGAAGCGAGTGATGAAGGACCACAAGCTCTCATTTTCTCCTTGTTCTATAGTCAACAGGCTGGACTAGAAGCGTTTATGCCTTTGTCCTCCAATAAAGTTGTTGACGAACAACTTATTTAACTCCTCGAAAGAACCAACAGTATCCGGAGGTATTTTACTGATCCACAGTCATGCTGGCCCCTTAAGGGTGGTTGGGAAGGCCCTACACATTATCTCATTTGGAACTCCCTGAAGGTGCATTGTGGTCTTGAAGGTTGCAATGTGATCACACGAGTCACGTGTTCCATCATACGAATCCAAGGAAGGCATCTTGAACTTGGAAGGCAGGGGATAACTATTGATAGAAGCTATGAAAGGGGAATAACATTTTCTCCTTCTCTAACTTCTTGACTCTAAGCTTGCCCTCCTGCGCACCATTCATGACGTTGCCTCGTTTGGTTGATCTCCCGGGTCAGTTCTTGATTTTGACGCCATGGCGGCTGCCATGGACTGTATTTGTGGGATGGAAGGCGGTTGCATGATAGGTGCTGACTGGTGAGCGTTGGGGTGGCTGGAAGCGTTCCCACTCTCCTAGTGGCCTGGACTAGTGGCCCTTGACCTTGTCCGGACCATACAGCCTTTTGTCTAAGAAAGATAAATTGCAAAATACAAATTTAACTTTCCCACAGACGGCGCCAACTGATGATGCACAGAAAATCAGTAGGCTGAATGCTCCGAGCTTCAATGGGCTAATGGTTGCTTGGAAGGCCTGAAAAGAAAGGAACACAAGATCAAAGGTGACCGGGGTGAACCGGCCAAGAACCCTCCGATGCTTAAGTTAGTCTTTGTCTTTTGGAAACTCAGGAATTCCCAACTTTTATGTAATAGTGAAAAAAAAAAAACTCCTTTTTATTTTGCATGGATGAGTCTTTATATAGTAGGCCTTATAGCGGTTATTTGTTTAGTAACCGCCCCAATATTCATGGAGATTCCGAAGATTCAGACTCAACTCCCACAACCGCTATAGCAGTTAGAATAAGAAGTCTTATCTTCTATAACTGCCATAGCGATGAAGAAGATAAAATAGTAACGCGTGGTCTGAATTACAAGCTGGTGTAGACAAATCCATCTTCGGAATTTTTCCTAAGTGTTGGGAGATCGTCTAGGTCACTTCGTGAGCTAGACGACCCTTATGGTCTTGGACGACCTTTTTGGTCTAGGACGACCCTTGTGGTCTTGGACAACCCTTTTGGTCTTGGATGACCTTTCTGGTCTTGGACGACCCTTTTGGTCTTGGACGACCTCTCTGGTCATGGACGACCCTTATGGTCTTGGATGACCTTTCTGGTCTTGGATGACCCTTGTGGTCTTGGATGACCCTTTTGGTCTTGGACGACCTCTCTGGTCATGGACGACCTCTCTGGTCTTGGACGACCTCTCTGGTCTTGGACAACCCTTCGGGTCTTGGACGACCCTTATGGTCTTGGACGACCTTTCTGGTCATGGACGACCCTTATGGTCTTGGACGACCATTCTGGTCTTGGACAACCCTTCTGGTCTTGGATGACCCTTCTGGTCTTGGACGACCTTCCGGGTCTTGGATGACCTTCCGGGTCTTGGACGACCTTCCGGGTCATGGACGACCCTTCTGGTCTTGGACGACTCTATGGACGAACTGGAGATAGTCCGATTTTTAGTTCACCATCAATGTGCAAATTAAATTTGTTTCTTAAAAATTTGTGGAGAATGCAAAATTTTGTTTTTGGGAATATTGGGCTTAAAATTCTTGTTTGGAAAATCATATCATCTCATACTCATGCATTTTTGTTCTTAAATTTCAATGCTTTGAGTCAAATCAACTTGTTTTTCAAAAATTGTGTTTTTCCTGAAAAATATGGTGAGCCTCTGCCTGATTCGATCGGTCCATTCTGTTTTTTCGACTGATCGAAATTTTTAAAATTTTAAAATTTTTGAGAGAGGGAGTCTCTATCTGTTTCGACCGGTCGAGACTGATTTTCGACCGATCGAAACTCGTATATCAGGTTTTTTAAAAATGCTGAATTGGACTTTTTCAAAGTCACTATTCAAACTTTTTCAAGCTTTTTCTCTCTCTCCGCGTTGGCTCTTGGCTCCACCATCATATTTTTGTCGTTTTCCTTCAAAAAATTTGCAAGGTTTTCATCCTTAGAAGCCGGTAAGACTCTTTTGCCCTTCTTTTTCAAGTTTATTTCTTGTTTTCATGCATTTTTCATGCATTCTCATGGGTATTTTCGGCATCTTCAAAATGTTTGGGGTTTTTGATGATTCAAGACTTTTCTTGTGTAATTGATCAATGGGTTTTTGTGCCATGATGGTATATGGATGTTCCCTATAGTTTAATTTGATCAATTTTGTGGTTTTTGAAAAATTGGAAATTCTAGGGTTTTGAATTTGATCCGAATTGGGGATTTTGTCAAATTGGCTTAGATTGATGAAATTGGCTTCTCTAATTGATGTAATTGGTCATTAGTGTTGTTATTATATCATGTGTAATGATCAATTCGTCAATTTTTTTAAAAATTGATCAAGTGGTTTCTTTATTTTGGGTTTTTTGTGTTAAAAACTTTAATGTGCAAGCCAATTTTGTAATTTGAATCTTTTTGACTCAATTCACTGCATTAGCACATGCATCATGATATTTACACTTGTTCATGCATCATATAGATTTTGATTCTATTTTTTGTTTTTGTGCTAACTTGCAGTCTGCCCTTGGTTTTTGGTTTGTGGTTTTTGTTCTTTCGCTCTGTGTTTTGATCCTTATCTTAGCACCATGCCTAGGAAAACTAGAGCTCATAGGACCACTTCCACTTCCTCTGAGTCTCCACCTAGTGTTGAGCTGTTTAAGAATGATAAGTGTAGGGAAGCCTATGACACCTTGAACTGTAGGCGTAAGATCTAGTCTGAGCGAGCTGTTGTGTTTGATGAGCTTGATCCGGCCATTAGGGCCAATTTTGAGTCTAGGGGTTGGTTGCCTCTTGTAGAGATAGATCATCCACCTCCAACCGCCCTGATTAGAGAGTTCTACTCGAATCTCTCTTGCCACATCTATGATTCCAACACTCTTGTTAGGAGTTGGATACGAGGTGTAGAGTTCACCATTACCCCTCGGGTGCTGGCTGAGGCTCTTGGGGTGCCGGTTGTTCGGGATGCTGACTATCCCTATGATGAGTCACCCTCTTTAGATGTTGTCATGTCTTACATCACTGGGTCATCTATCCAGTGGGGTTCTGATCCTCGGATCACGTCCGCTGAGCTTACCGAGACTACCTATCTCTTCTTTAGGATTGCGTGTCATTCCTTGTGGCCTATCTCTCACTTCCACACCATCCCTTTAGAGCGATGTGTGTTTTTGTACGCCTTTGCTTCTGGAGCGTCTATCAGTTTTCCTCACTTGTTCCTTCGTTCTTTGAACGAGGTTCATAGGAGTTCTGCCATAGGGCATGCACTGATTCATCTTATTTTCATTCATAGGATTTTGCTCTACTTAGGTCTAGATGATTTTCCATCTGGTGAGCCTGTTCATGTGATAGCTCCCATAGGTGCCACCTTTCTTCGTCAGAGGGCTGCTCAGTTGAGAGTTGCTCCTCCTCGTTCTAGAGGTGCGTCATCTAGTAGTGTTCCCCCTCCTCCCTCTTCTACAGGTACAGCTGTTGCTGAGACTTTAGGTGCTGCTGCAGATGCTGATGCTGCTGTTCCTCCACCGACTGCTTCGGATGATTCTGACATCCATCGCACGTTGGATCATGTCTTGACCGTTCAGGCGGCTCAAGGACAGATTTTGGTGGACGTACTTGATGAGATCCGTGCTTTGCGTGTGGAGTTGGCGCAGTTTAGACCACCTCCCTTTTGATGATGGATATCTTGTTTGCCCTTTGGCATTCCGTCACAAAAAGGGGGAGTACTTGTAGGTTTTTGTTTTTAGGGGGAGACTTTTTGATTTTGGTTGGAGCTTGTGGAGTTTTAGATTGTATCTAGGTGCTTCACTGTGTACTTAACATTTTTAGCTCTTACCTTGTTTTTGATGGGATATTCATGTTAGGGGGAGTTTTATGTTTTATTTTGGTACTATATTTGTTTCTTGTTTCAAACTGCTTATTGATTTATATTTATGAGTTATTCATTGATATATGTCTTTATTTGTGTGTTGTTTGAAATCAAGAAGTTATTTTGTTTACTTGTATTATTTCCACACATGCGGTTATGCATTTTGTTTAGTGTTTCAGGAAATATACAGGTTGATTCAATTGAGCTGCTGTCTATACTTGCAACTGATGGATAGTAGTTAGGATTGAATTTGGTTTATGAGCATTATTTTGTAAAGGGCTTTTCATTTTGTAAACTTTGAGCTTCTAAGTTATGTTTTGTCACGGATTGCCAAAGGGGGAGTTTGTTAGGTTCTAAAGTGTAGGACTTTATGTATTTAGAACTCTAATTTGTATTGTTGGCAAACCATGATCAAAACAATGTGTTTAGAAGTGTTTAAAGCTAGCTCAAAGTTGTATGTCAATGTAAAGTTGGAATCGAGTGTAAAGCAGAAAGCATTGTGGCTTTCGGCCTGGCTCGATCAATCGAAGCTTAGGCTCGACCGATCGAATCTCGGGCAGATTGCTTTTCTGCAGAATTTTTCCAACTCAGCCTTAAGTGTTTTAAAACGTTTTTAGGGTTTTTTATTTGTCCTAAGTATAAAAGGCAAACCCTAGCCACGTTTTAGTGTTGCTCATAATTGCGGTTTGTGTAAATCTCTTGTGAGATCTAGAGGAGCTTTCCTTTACACAAACTTAGGGTTTTCAAGGAGGAGATATTCTCTACACCTTGATGATCAAAACAGTTATTGCCATTAAAGCTTAAAGAATACACAAGCGGGGGTGCTTGTAGTTGGTGGGAATCCAAGAAAGAAGGAGTCCGTGGATTCGGAGCTTGCACGTGGTCGTGTTAGTAAGTTCTACTGGTTGGTAGCATTAGGAAGTCGAGCGGGGGTGCTTGTAAGTCCTTTTGTATGAACTTCGATTCTTTCAAGATAGTGGATTCAAGTTTACCTTGAGGATAGCTAGGTCAAATCCTCCCCAGGTTTTTACCGGTTTGGTTTCCTGGGTGATCATATCGTGTGTTATTTATTTTCCTCTGCTTTGCATGATTTGATCTTTATTATTGTGATAACCTAGACTTGTTTAATTAGACTAAGTAACAACTTGGCTAATTACATGGCTTCACGTCGGGTGCTTTCTCATGGTAACTAACAAATCATGTAATTCAGCTCAAAATCCATAAACATTATCCTGTATTACTAAAGTGAGAGTTAATTTTATGAAGTGTCCCTAAGATATCTTAGACGTTGAAGTATTCCTTATAAGATAGATTTATATGGCATTTTACCTTTAAGGAGCTTCATCATCTTCTGTTGTTCTTTTTTAATACTATTAGGGTATAATGTGTCTCTTATACGATGATGACTATAAGACGACAAGTAGTCTTATAGTCAATGAACTTATAATATAAGTTCATTGACAAGTAGGTGGGGCCAAGGAGAGAGAGAAAGTCCAAATTTCTCCTGAAAAGTCCAACATGAATTCAAATCCGAGAAAACTACAATCCGTGGAAAGAGCCTTGTGATTGTGAACATTAATTGGTTGTTTCATAGTTCCATTGAAAGGAAAAAAAAAAAAAAAAAATTGAATGAGGTGTCGGGTCATACACGCTAATTTGATTTTTTGGTTTTGTGGAGATAGGATGGGGAATCTAACATTGGTTTTAGTTTCTACACATCTTTAGTCGTGGAGGGAGACAAAAATGTGCGCAAAGACTAAGACTTTTAAGCAAGATAATTTCAAGAAGAAATGGAAAATCTAACCACTTAGGTTTATACTTTTATACATTTTTAAAAAAAAAAAAAAAATTTAAGTAGGTTACAATTTATAGTAAGTCTTACATCTATCATTATACTTGCTGAAATGTCTTCTTTCTTTATAGTAACAAAAATCATTATGTTTCACATTATCAGTATCACTCATAGGCTAGGTTACGGAGATGAAAAGTCAAAACTCAAAAGGCAAGGCACCCATTCCGTATGATTTATGGATCAGTCTTTGGGAAATTGATGACTATCTTATGTTATGCTCTTTTTCGTCCAGCATGTCATTATGTATGTAATGCTTGAATTTAAACATGCTCACCATGTGATATTATAGAAATTGAACTCTAATCTAACGCATGATCATATAGATACATGATAATATTAATCAATTCACATTATCGGCAATCAATATGCTATTCATGCTCCTGATGATGGCTCCTGATGATAGCCAAGTTGAAACTTGTTGTATTTCTCCTCTTTGGATTGATCCACTAGCCTTCCACTTGAGTATTTTAGGAAGTTGTGCATGTTGAAATGTAGGAGTTATATCATCATACCATGATTGGTGAAACATAAAATATGACACTTTATGCTCCATTAATCATAACTTGTCATGTATTTATTTGATTTTTTTTATTGAATAAACAAAATTTGAAATTAAAAAATAAATGTCATACCATGATTGATAAAAAATAAAATGGGACACTAGTAAGTATTGTGGGACTTGACTTCATTAGGCCTCACCCATCACCACTCAAAGGAGTTGTCCCCGGCTCTAATACTATTTGTAGGACCAACACACAACTGGCATAACATTTTTCTGCTTTGGCAAATCCCGTGGACACTTCTTGGTTTTGTTCTTCCTCACATGACACAAAGCCTAGTGGGAAAAGGTCTTGTGCCAATTAGTAAGGCATTCCCTTTTGAACCAAGCTTGGGACACTAACGTAATTAAGCGATGTGGGAGTGGGTGAGGCGTAACGAAGGTAAAGCATACCAAGACTATTGTTTTTCTTGATCCTATTCTACAGTGCATTTTATTTTTACTGCTTTTGGAAGAGGACGTACATGAGCATAAAAGGATAATAAATCCTGGAAGAATTTGTTGGTCGCATCTGCTGTGCTTGTTACATCTACAGTTTTTAATAATAGGACGGACATCAAAGAATGTGAAACTCAATGGAAGGCTTTAAAATTATTTTTTTGTTCTCTCTTTTATTATCACTTTTAGGAGTTCCCACGGCACTAGATACTATAACTCCAACACTTTCAATTAGAGATGGTGAAAGTGAAACTATAGTATCAGCTGGTGGAAGCTATGAGCTGGGGTTTTTCAGCCCCGGAAATTCGAAGAGCCGGTATTTGGGAATATGGTATAAGAAAATTTCTACTACTTCAAGGACAATTGTATGGGTTGCCAATAGAGAAGTTCCCCTAACAGATACTTCAGGAGTTCTAACCATTACCCACCCAGGAATTTTAGTCCTCATCAATGGCACAAGTGGTATTGTTTGGTCATCCAATACAACAAGAACCACAAAGAGTCCGGTTGGACAGCTTTTGGAATCAGGAAATCTTGTTGTGAAAGATGGCAATAATGAGAACCCGGATAGCTTCGTGTGGCAGAGTTTTGATTATCCATGTGACACCTTACTACCAGGCATGAAATTTGGAAGAAATCTAATAACTGGTCTTGATAGGTTTTTATCTTCTTGGAAAAGCACATACGATCCTGCTCCAGGTGAGTTCACAGTACGCTTAGATCTACATGGATTTCCGCAGGGATTTATCATAAAGGGACAGACAATCACTAACAGAATTGGGCCATGGGATGGTGCCGGTTTTTCAGGGATTCCTTCTGGTCGAACCAATCCAGCAAAAGGATATGAATTCGTGATGAATGATAATGAGGTATATTACAAATTTTCGAATCCATATGGTTCGACTTTTGCAAGAGCTGTTCTAAATCCATCAGGCGTTATGCAGGCTTATCTATGGAATGATCCAAATGGTTGGCAGTTTTATCTTACGATGCCAATAGATCAATGTGACTCTTATAACTTATGTGGTGCATATGCTAGCTGCAATATCAAGCGCACTCCGACTTGCGAATGCTTGGAAGGATTCATACCCAAATCTCCAAATAATTGGAATAAGCTAGATAGGATTGAAGGCTGTATTAGAAGAATTCCATTGGCTTACAATAATACTGATGGGTTTAGGAAGTACACTGGGTTGAACCTTCCGGACACATTCTCCTCCTGGTATAATAAGATCATGAGCCTCGAGGACTGTGAGGAACTCTGTTTCAAAAACTTCTCTTGTGTGGCATATACAAATTCAAATACTAGCGGAGGAGGAAGTGGCTGCTTGTTATGGTTTGGTAGCCTAATTGATATGAGAATAATCACAGACAGCTTGCAAGACCTTTATATACGGGTAGCGGCTTCAGAACTTGGTATGTACTGTATGAGTCTATTCTTCCTGCTTTACAAAATTATAAAATGTTTCAATAGTATAATACATAAATGGTGAAAAGAACTCTTAGTATAATAGGATCAATCTATACAGGATCTACTATTATGTAAGAGGTGGGATTAGACATTTATACCCGGTACCCGGTACTATTCTATAATTATTCACTTTATTTGCTATTCTTGTTTGGATCCTCCCCCACTCCCTATTTAATATGTACATATGAACAAAATTTCACTTAAAAATTATGCAAATAACAATTACATCAATAGTAAGTTCATACGAAAATTATATTACTCTTAATAATAACTTAACATTTCCTTTTTTTTTCTTTTCTTTTTTTTTCTTTTTTTTTTTTCCCCTCTAAGATCTAAATTACATATTTTTAAAATTTGTGTGATTTGTCATTTTTTATCTCTAAAGTTTCATTTTCTTTCTTAAATTTTAGGTTTGTTTTGGATTAAATCCTTCCCTCCATATAGTCGTCGTCATCATTTTGAGAAACCTTCCCTTCATATAGGGAGTGTTTGGATAGAACTTATTTTGCTAAAACTGAAAACTGAAAACACTGTAGCAAAATAATTTTTAAATGTGTGAATAGTACCGTGTGACCCATTTTTAATGAAAAAGTTGCTGAAAAGTATAATTTGTGAGTCCGTGAACAGTGCATGTTTACACTGTTCACTGTGGGAAGTCAACATTTGCGGTTACTGTTCAATGAACAGTGCATAAACAGTAACCGCATTACTCCAAAATGCGTGAAAAAAAAAAAAAAAAAAAAAAAAGGAACGAAAACGCAGCTTTGAAACGCAACGCAGCTTCAGTGGAATCCAAACACACACATAGTTAATAATTTAAAATGTACGTTGTCATTACATCTCTTTATAGAACGAACTTTTGTTTTTAACCCTTATTTTATATACTAAAAACTTTACTCACATTTTTTTATTTAAAAAAAAATACAAGATTATTCATTATATGGTGGTACCTGTAATGCCGTAGAACTTGGAAGGCGTGGTTATCGTGGTGTCTAATCTACCCTGCTGCTTCATATTATCTCTTTGGCTTTTCCGTGTTCAAATATGGCTGAATTAAGACCCTTTTCTTTACTTGAATCCTCATAGGGTCTCAACAGTCAAGTGAAGGTGTTAAGTTCTAGGCTGCTACTAACTTGGCTGAACTCCAGTTCAAACCCTATTGTAATTTTTATTCGTTCAAAATCTAGAATCTGCTGGTGGTGTATTCTAAAAAGATACAGTTAATATGTTTATTTTTCATAACATGTCTATTTTAATTTCATGTTTATAGGAATTGAGAAGATCATTTTATTATTGGCTTTATTCAATGACAAAAAGTTGTTTGTAATGCATTTTATGTTTGGTGTAATTTTCCTGGGCTTTAATGTAATTTGGGGTAGAGTACTTGAGCCTCTCCTTCAATTTTGGAAACTATATCAACCAAGGATATTGCAACCAAGAGGTGACCAAGGGGGCCCATGAGCTCCACGTGGCAGGGGTCTGGATGAGAGTGCAATTGTGTAACTCGCAACCCTCACGTGAGCTTAGGGGGTGACATGGTCGCGAGTTGCATGATTTCTGTACTCTGCATATCTGCCAGCTCACACACACACAACTGTGAGTCGTGACAAGAGGCTTCAGATAAAAGTTATACAAACCCTAGAAACCATAAGAGTAAAAGAGAAGAGAAGCCTATCAAGTATATAAAAAGAGAGTTTTTGCTTTGAGAAAGCCTATCCAACTTCTCTTTTTCATCTCCTTCATTGTATAGATTGAGATATTGTAAACACCTTCCTCACCCATATACACAAACCTTGTGAATGAGAGAATGGCTATGGAAACTTGAGAAGCCATATTCAAATCCAAATCCTTTGGTGACTTTCAATTGGTGGCTCAATGGTGATGACTCCGGTAAGCTAGATGAAGAAAAGACTTAAGGAAGTTGGTTGCTAGTTGGAGCTTAGAGGACTCAAGTACACATGGAGATATAGACTTGGAGGGTTTATTGTCATCCATGTATTGTAACTATTCATGCTAGTGGAGTTTTTTGACAGGTGGTCAGCGGAGAGGTTTTTCTCGGCCGGGTGATCGGGTTTTCCTTCTCAAAAACACATCTTGGTGTTTTCATGTGGTTTGATTTATTTTCAGCATTTACATATTGCTCTTTACATGCATTAGTTTGTTCTTGAACATGTTTGCAATATGAAACTTGGCTGAACACGTATATTGGACTAAGTTGTTAGTTTAGTACCAAAAGTGATTAAGCTGTGATATTTTGTTTAAAGGGTCTAAACATTGTGCAAAGATTAATATAGCATATTTCAGGAACAACACCTATCAAGTCTAACATGACATGGTGTTTTGTTATTCCTAGTTATTTTGGGGTGCAGTTGGTCATAAGGCTCTAATTTTGTGAACATACTTAAATCATTAATAGTATTTCATTCTGTGTTATCTTTTTATGTATTCCAGATCAAATTAAGAAGAAAATGCACTCTAGTGAAAAGAAAAAAGCTGTAATCATAGCCAGCTCTGTCATACCAGTCACAGGAATAGTAATACTAGGACTCATCATGTGTATACTGAAGAAGAAAGTTCAGAAACGAGGTAAAAGAACCTAACGTGGCTTAGTATCATAATTGTTGCATCAACAAGAAACAGACAACAAGAAGCCTATAGAAAATTTTGCAAAGTACAAAGAATGCATTAGATAATTAGGTGACCTAGTCGGTTGTTTGGTTGTGAATGCATGACAAATCCATCTCTTAATTTTCGACCAGGGTCTAGAAATAGAGGTTGCAGAATGGATAACATCAACGAGGATGGGGAGGAGGATCTGGAATTGCCAGTATTTGACTTGAATTTAATAGTTAATGCTACTCATAACTTTTCAAATGACAAGAAGCTGGGAGAAGGTGGTTTTGGACCTGTTTACAGGGTAACGTAATTATATGCCAGTTAAGATGAGCCATCTTATAACATAAAATATCATAACTTCTGTTACTAATGATTCTTCTTAGGGTGCATTAATGGATGGGCAAGAAATAGCAGTGAAGAGGCTTTCAAAGAATTCAGGGCAGGGAGTCATGGAGTTCAAGAATGAAGTTCAATTAATAGCCAAACTTCAACACTGGAATCTTGTAAAACTCCTTGGTTTTTGCATTCAAGGAGATGAAAAAATGTTAATTTATGAATTCATGCCCAACAAAAGCTTAGACTTCTTTATTTTCGGTATGAAACTCTTTGCACATTTTTTTTCTAGTCTTATCATTATCAAAGTAGGACTCCTTTTAAAAGGATTCAGTGGAACACATAACTAACAAACGTGAAAATTTTATCAGATAAAATACAAAGCAAATTGCTAACTTGGCATATGCGCATGAATATTGTTGGTGGAATTGCTCGAGGGCTGCTTTATCTTCATCAAGACTCTAGACTACGGATAATCCATAGAGATATTAAAACCAGCAACATTTTGTTAGACAAGGATATGAACCCAAAAATTTCTGACTTTGGCATGGCTAGAACATTTTGGGGAGATCAAATTGAGGAAAATACTGAAAGAATTGTTGGGACATAGTAAGTATGCCAATTCTTGTTTCGTGATTTATGTTGCCTTGTCTACAAACTTGATTTCACTTGAACTTTATTTCACTTGCAGTGGTTATATATCTCCGGAATATGCAGTTGACGGGCTCTTCTCAATCAAATCTGATGTCTTTAGTTTTGGTGTCATAGTATTAGAGATAGTAAGTGGAAGGAAAAACAGGGGATTTTATCACGCAGACCACACTCATAACCTTCTTGGACATGTAAGAATAAAGAAATTTTACTAAATAACCATAAACTTCTTGGACGTGTTTGATTAAGAAAGAAATTTTACCATATGGCGTGTTAATTAACATGTGGTAAAAGTTGCAGTTGCTCTCCACTTAGAACCTGAATTGTGTTGCCATTCTAAACTAAAGTAAGATACTATTAATTAAAAAATTGGACTGCTTAAGTAAATTTGACAACCTTTAACAAAGATAATTATAACTCCCCCTCATGCCATGATCTTTAGCTCTCTCAAAAATCTGACAAATCAGAGAGGACTCAACTACTCCAACTTTGCACCAACTGACAATTTTTTGTGTGTTTTAGGCATGGAGACTATGGATTGAAGAGAGACCTCTAGAGCTATTGGATGAAGTGCTAAATGACTCCTTCACTTTGTCGGCATTACGATGCATTCACGTGGGTCTATTATGTGTGCAACAACAACCCAGTGATAGGCCAGACATGTCATCCGTGGTCCTAATGCTAGGGAGTGAGAGTTTATTGCCTTCACCAAAGCAGCCAGGTTTTTATACAGAAAGGAGTCTGCCTGAAGCAGATTCTTGTTCTGCAAACGAAGTGAACTTTTCATCATTGGCAGCACGGTAGATTAGTCACTACAAAAAAAAAAAAAGGAGAGGGTTTTCTTGAGTAAAGTGACAAGATAAAGAATTATGCAGGTAAGTTAATCGTAAAGTTGTCACATCTTTGCCCTGCCTACTAGTTCCCCACAGTGTAAGTTTGATATGAGATTAAATGAATGAATAAGCATCTATTGCACCCTCTACATTATTTATATTACAAGGCAGATCAGTATTCTAGTAATAATGAATGGAGAAATGGAGGACTTATATTTTGATTCTATTTATGTACGGTTGTGGTTGGATTAGGACTGTTAAGGTGATGAACAGGTGTATGCTGCTTGATGACTTATTTGTGCTAAATCCAAAATGAGTGGTTTAACAGGATATGTCATTAAATACCAACTAGTGTATTTGTTTCGCTCTTAAACGCATGCAATTTATGGGTATCTAATATCCTACAATCTATCTGGCATGTTTTAGGCTTGAGGGTTTTTTTTAGGCTTCAAAGGGAATCAATGACATGATATTTTTCTATAAGATAATGCAGTGATGTTTCTGAAGTACAAATTTTCATTTAGGAAATTAACATTTTTCCAATTAAGCACATTAAACAATGTTTTCTTTTCCTATCTGAAATGAAAAAATTTATTAATTGGGAATCAAATAGAATAGTTCCAATTGAATATATTTTCAACAGCAAAACGCATACATAAATTAGTATGAACAATATTGTGTGAGTCACTACAGAAACAATTTTGGTTTGATCCTCAAATTGTGAAAACTGCAATTATTGACCATTGTATATAGTGCACTCCAACTCTCCATAAATACATTGAAACATGCTTTATACCAAGCCAGGAGAGAAGCAGTTCCAGATGTAACCATAACTTGGAAACAGGGTATTGACAACATAATGAGCAGAATGGAGGAGTTCTGCCTGGAAACGTCTAATCTCATCCTTTTCGTATGTCTGCCCAGGTGCGTGAAAAATTGCAATACAGATAAACCGTATGTTCTCATCTTGTACAGCGTGATCACCACCATAGACCGAATGTGGAGGCATGCCAGTCCTCACATAACAAAAATGTCTTTCTCCTCCTCCTCCTCCTCCTCCTCCTCCTCTATCTCCTCTATCTGCCCCTCTTCCTCCTCCCCTTCTTCCTCCTCCTTTATCTCCTCCTCCTCTATTAATGGGGCTATCACAGCTATACTGTTGTGGTAACATCCATAAAGGGTGTTCTCTACAAATTTTGTCTTACCCCAAAAATTACCAAGATAGTGAGGGATGCTTGCGTATTTTATCCATCGATATGTGTCAAGATCGAAAAAATAGAGGTGTCGTTTTCCCTCCCGCTGCCATGCTACAAGGACAGCCTTCCTTCCCACAACAATATGCCCAACCCATCTCGTGTTCACATTCCCTTAAGGGGGGGATTTGGCAATTTGGTCCACTTATCATCTATAGGATCATAGATCTCAAAGTAAGCAAAGTTTTTAAGATCTAAATCCTTTATTTTACATATGTCACTGATGCTCATTTTGATTATGCTTCCAACCATGCAAATCTTCCCATCGGCCACAAAGGCCCTGGGGCTGGCCTTTCCACTGTTCATCGATGTACTGCATTCTAGCAACTTATCCAACAAAGAATCACCTGAACCACCAATATTGGACAGGTCTAGAATGTAAACCTCCCACGAGAAAACATCCCGTTCCACATTCTTAAGCTTCTTCTTTACATCTTCATCAATGTGTGGGTCATCAATATTGAATTCACCACCATAAAAGTACAATTTGGAGCCCAAAGAAATGCAACAAATGCTGTCAGGTTATTCTTTGGTTTTAAGTTGAAGGATTGGGGAAAGTTTACTCATTTCGGTGACTTGGGTGGCTTTTGTTGGTGGAGGAACTTCAATCTCATACAAGGTACACAAGACTGGGCTATATGAGTGCCAGAAATATAAGTACAGCTTGTTCGCTCCTAATGCAGCACAATGCAACTGTGATGGAGGCGGTGACTTGGCTTCCATTTTTTCCGAATCCATCTTCGTATCCAAGTACTGCTTCTCCAATTTTGCTACTGATGGTGTTGGCCGTGGATGCGATTATGATGGCAGTAACTTGGTTAAGGATTCCCTTAATTTCAAAGCCCTAAATTTCGATGAAACAAAATAAAACCCCCCTTGTTTGATTTGATAAAGGGGGAAAGAGAGAAGTTTAGGGACTAGCAGAGCATGAATCACTTACCCAAAACTGTACTTGGGAGTTGCTGGAGTAGACCTAGCACACCGCAAAATCCATCTCCTTCTCTCTCTATCTCGATCTGAATCTCGGTCTCTCTTTCTCTGTCTCGATCTCGATCCCTAAAACTCTCTCTCTTTCCCCCTCTTTCTTTCTCCCTTAATTTTTCTTTGTTAGGGCATTCATCAGTGATTTTATTTGTTTTGTTTTCAGGGGTAGGGAAATGACGTCGTTCCCCTAGCTGCCTTCTTTTTTTATCTTTTTTTTTTTTTAACAAAAACTAGTTTTTCACTTTTTTTATTACTAAATTTAAAAAAAAAAAAAAAAAAAAAAACCCAAATAAACATTTTTTTTTATCACTTCATTTAAATATTTTTATTCTTTGTCTCTTTATCTCTCTTTCTCTTTGTCTCTTTACCACCTACAAC
The DNA here is from genome assembly GCA_028535165.1 of Quercus tomentella. Classification (NCBI taxonomy): domain Eukaryota; kingdom Viridiplantae; phylum Streptophyta; class Magnoliopsida; order Fagales; family Fagaceae; genus Quercus; species Quercus tomentella. The sequence continues at coordinate 14,020,125 of JAPQVY010000100.1, read as the reverse complement.
TACCAAATAGATAATAGTTTTTTCCCCCGATGAACTTGTAAAGATAGCAATTTACTGTTCACAATTTAAAAAAAAAAAAAAGAAGAAGATATACTACCGTCATCGTAGCTTGCTTTTTAGTATTTGGTGTTAAAGCTAAACCTCTCACATGTTTTCATCTCTCTCTTCTGCTTTTCTCACTCTTAGCCTCACCATGCCTCTCCTCATCATGCCGCCGAATATCTCTCTTTGATCGACAAGTTATGGGTTGTTTTGGGGTTTGTTTGTTTTTGTGGAATGGGTTTTGAGAAGTGAATGCGGTGGGTTGTTGGTTGTTTGTGGTGGTGGTTTTGTTGGATTGTTGCTATCAGTGGCGACGCCACATACAGGTCAGGGTGTTCCCAGGAACACCTTGACCTGGAAAAAAATAAAAAAATAAAAATTTATATTTAATCCATATTAGGAACACCCTCAATCACAAAAGCCTAAAGAAAGCACACACGATACTCTCTTGATGGAACAGAAACTAAACTGTTAGTTCCTGGTAGTAAACCTTGAATCCACGAGGGGTTTCCCTGAATCCACAAGGAGAATAGAACTAGAATCCACCAGAAGAAAATTTGACAAGACGTCTGTGTTTATTGATAATATTCTATTTGCCTCTGACGGCTACAAAACATATAAATACTAAGGAAAACGTCTAAAACCCTAATTCGCACTAATTACGCGATTAGGGGACAAAAATACCGAATTTTACCAAAAATGGCAAAATTGAGTTTAATGTAGAATCATAAACTACTGACCTTAAGGGTCGTCCCAAAACAGACAGGACCTTATTCTGACTTTTAAACTAAAAGTTATTAAGGAAAAACAAATATTACTATAAATAGCAAAAACACTGTTATCGGGGCCTTAATGAAGGAATTCGCCTAAATTTTGGCGATGTTCATGGCATGAATCTGGATCAGAATGCTGTTTCCCTTCAACCTGCCAAATTTCTTGCAATTCCGACACTGTTACCCCGATGGCCTCCCTACTGGCACCCCCCTTTGATCTTGCGTTGTGACTTCCTGCACCCCTGCTGCTCTAGGAAAGCATGTGCTATCTGTTCTACATCAGTCCCCCCCCCCCCCCCACTTGAAAAGAACTCGACCCCGAGTTCCCACTATCTGGTTCATCAGGAGGATGACAATCATACAAGTCAGCAACATTGAAGGTAGAAGAAATGCTCATGTCTGAAGGAAGAGCAACCACATAAGCATTGTTGTTGATCTTCTTAGTAATCTAAAATGGCCCATACTTCTTGTCCTTCAATTTGTTGTAGGTACCAACAGGAAATCTCTCCTTTCTAAGATAGACCAGCACTAAATCCCCAACATTGAAGATCTTCTCACGCCTCTTCTTATCAGCAGCTTCCTTGTACTTGGCATTTGTAGCTTCAAGTTTTTGTCTCACCTCCTCTTGCATGGCCTGAATACGATCAGCCATATTCTCTGCTGCTTGACTCACTCCTGGAAGCTCAGGCAAAGGTACCAAGTCCAAAGCGTGTTTTGGGGGCACGCAGTTGACAATGGCAAATGGAGACTTACCAGTGCTTCTATTGACTGAGCTATTGTACGCAAACTCTGCTTGGGACAATGCAAGATCCCACTGCTTGGGCTTCTCGCCTGAGATACACCGGATCAGATTCCCCAAAGTGCGATTAACCACTTCTGTCTGGCCATCAGTCTGAGGATGACTAGTGCTACTGTAATTCAAGGAAGTGTCAAAACGCTTCCACAAAGTCCGCCAGAAGTGACTAATGAACTTGGTATCCCGATCAGAGGTGATGGACTTTGGCACTCCATGCAAACACACAACTTCCTTATAGAACAGATTGGCCACTCGAGTAGCATCTGAAGTCTTCTTGCATGCTATGAAATGGGACATCTTCGAGTACCTGTCAACCACAACAAAAACAGAATCCATACCTCGTTGGATTCGAGGAAGACCCAGTATAAAGTCCATAGACAGATCCTCCCATGGTGCTTGTGGAACTGGCAAAGGCATGTATAAACCAGTATTCTGAGATTGACTCTTAGCAGTTTGGCAAATTGGACACTTCCTCACATGATTGCTAACATCCCTCTTGAGTTGTGGCCAATAATACCTCTCTTCCACCAGTGCTATAGTCTTATCTCTGCCCATATGTCCACCCAAACCTCCACCATGCAGCTCCCTAATAATCTGCTCCCTCAATGAACTTTTAGGGATGCATAATTGGTTACCCCGAAAGAGGAAACCATCCTGGATGTACATACTATTAACAGCAGTATGAGTTTGTTGACACTTACCCTAGATATCACCAAAATCCTCATCATTCTCGTACAACTCCTTGAGGCAATCAAACCCTACAACTTCAGTACGTAGGGTGGTCAACAAAGATGCTCGCCTACTGAATGCGTCAGCCACCTTATTAGTGACACCAGACTTATGCTTCAATGTGAAATGGAAGCGCTGTATATAAGCTACCCACCGAGCATGCATCCTGTTAATGCTAACTTGACTATTGATGTGCTTTAATGCTTGATGATCCGTATATAATACAAACTCCCTCTGAATCAGGTAGTGCTCCCAATGCTTAAGAGTCCGTACTACAGTAAAGAACTCCAGTTCATAGGCCGACCATTTACTTCGAGCTTCACAGAGTTTCTCACTGAAGAATGCTACTGGTCTGTTGTCTTGTGAAAGAACAACGCCTATCCCGACCACAGATGCATCACACTCCACCTGAAACACCTTATCGAAGTTGGGCAATGCCAAAACCGGGGCTGTGCTCAACTTTTCCTTGATCAAGGCAAAGCTTTGTTCTGCCTCCTTTCCCCATAAGAACTTCCCCTTCTTCAGACACTCAGTGATAGGGGCTACTATGCTACTGAAATCTCGAACAAACCTCCGATAGAAGGTTGCTAGCCCATGGAAGCTTCGTACATCACTCACTGTCTTTGGGGTTGGCCATTCTCTGACTGCACGGACCTTGTCCTTATCAACATGAATCCCATCCGCACTGACCACATACCCTAAGAACAGCAACTTATCAGTCAAGAAGCTACACTTCTTCAAGTTGATATACAACTCATTGCCCTACAATACCGCTAATACTTCGCACACATGATTATAGTGGGCTGCTTCTGTCTTACTGTAAATCAGGATATCGTCAAAATAAACTACCACAAACTTTCCAATAAATGGTTTCAATACCTGATTCATAAGTCTCATGAAAGTGCTGGGAGCATTGGACAATCCGAAAGGCATTACCATCCACTCATACAACCCCTCATTTGTCTTAAAAGCTGTCTTCCACTCATCTCCAGGTCGGATCCGAATCTGGTGATACCCACTCTTGAGATCCAGCTTGGTGTAACACTTGGACCCACTCAGCATATCAAACATGTCATCTAGTCGAGGAATAGGAAATCGATACCTAACTGTGATCTTGTTGATGGCTCGACTATCCACACACATACGCTAGCTCCCATCCTTCTTTGGTGTTAACAATGCTGGTACTGCACATGGACTCATACTCTCCCTGATCTGCCCCTTGCTCAGAAGCTCATCCACTTGCCCTTGTAGAATCTGACCCTCTTGAGGATTCATCCTGTAATGTGGCAGATTTGGTAGACTAGCTCCAGGAGCTAAATCAATGCAATGTTGGATGTCACGCATTGGTGGTAAACCTGCAGGCAACTCTTCTGGAAAAAGCACTTCAAACTCCTTGATTAATGGTTGGATTGCCTCAGGTATTTCAGCAACCTTCTTTGGCTGGCCATCCGTCACCACTATAGCATATACCTGTTTCAACTCCTTACACTCCCTATCAAACTCATCTTCATTGTTCACTATGAGGAGTGCTGGCTTCCCCTCCACTTTAGAAGCTTTGGGTATACCGCCTTCCTTAATGGGACCAAGGACAATTTTTCTTCCATTCTTAAAAAACACATACACATTATCCTTACACCTATGAGTAGCATCTACATCATACTGCCAAGGTCTACCCAGTATTAAATGACATGCATCCATTTCAATAACATCACAAACTACTTCATCTACATAACATTTACCCATAGAAAAAGTAACACGACATTGTTGAGTAACAAGAGTTTCCGTACCTTTCTTGATCCAACTTATCTTGTATGGAGATGGATGCTTTTCTGTTTTCAGTCCCAGCTTGGTAACCAAACTCTTCGACGCAATGTTCTCTACACTGCCACTGTCAATGATCAAATCATAGACCCTCTTACTGATGGTGCATCGTGCTCGGAAGATCTCATTCCGCTGATCACCGTATTCCACCCTTGGTGTGAGCAACAACCTTTGAATCACTAAAGACCGCCCTAATGGCACGCCTTCCTCGTCCTCTTGGACCTCATTGGGATCATAGGCATATGGATCAGCATCATTATACACCTCTTCACCTTCCTGTTCACCTTCTACCTCGCCCTCTTTTGCCACCACCAGATTCACTGCCGCTCGCTTAGGGCAAGTACTAGATCAATGTCCTGGTTCTCCGCACCTGTAACACTTGTTCCCAGTTGGCTTAGCATAGGGGTTGGCATTCGCTATCGGCTGGGCCGCGGAACCTACTACTGCCATTGTGGATTGGTTGACACCACTATTCTCCCTAACCATGGGTTGTGACCGTGGTGTAAACATGGGCTGTTTACCTTTGTTGGTAGTGGAATTAGAGGACTCCGAATTGCGGTTGGAAAACTTTAAACCTGCCCTGAGATGCTGATATTCTATTTTCTTGGATAGGGTTACAGCCTCATTCAAAGTATATAGGGTTTGTAGGGATACCTGATCTTGGATGGAAACTCGCAACCCGTGTACAAATCTGGATATCCGTTGATCTTCAGTTTCCTCCAAATCATTGCGATTCGCCAACCTGTCAAACTCCTCCATGTACTCATTAACTGTCCGAGTACCCTGCCTGCAATCCTGGTACTGTCTGAACAACTCCTGCTGGTAATCTGGTGGTAAGAACCGATCTGCCATTAATCTTTTCATTCTCCTCCATGATCGTATTGGAAGCTTTCGTTCACGGGTACGGTTTAATTGAACACGATCCCACCAGGCAGATGCTCCTCCCTTCAATTTGTAGGCCACTAAACACACCTGTTTGTCATCTACTGTACCCATATAATCGAAAAACTTTTCCACCTCACTAACCCAATCTAGATACTCTTCAATGGAGACATTACCATTAAAGGATGGTAATTCCACTTTCATCCGATAGTCCCTTTGCTCCTGATAATCTCGACCATTATCCCTCGCAGGACCACGATGATTTCCAAGGACTCTCTCTGCATACTCCTCGTCTTCATTGTCTTCTTCATTGTAGTCTTGCTGCCTGTTCTGGTTTGGACCACGATGGGGAGGGCCACGCGCTCGGTTATCACGTCGCTCTTCGTCATCACGATTAGGGTTTCGGTTAAGCAAGGTGGCAAGCGCTTCTTGAATCTGGTCCAGAGTCTGCTAGGTTGAATCATGAAATTGTTGATTTTCATCACGAAAATCAAGGAACTCAGCCCTAGTGAGGACTGGGTTGTTGACGTCGTCACCACCGTCATTGTTGTGGTGGTCACCGTCTCGCCGGTTAGCCATCAGACCAGGGTAAGTCAAGGCTCTGATACCAACTGATGTCGCGGAAGCCTAAAGAAAGCACACATGATGCTCTCTTGATGGAACAGAAACTAAACTGTTAGTTCCTGGTAGTAAACCTCGAATCTACGAGGGGTTTCCCTGAATCCACAAGGAGAATAGAACTGGAATCCACCAAAAGAAAATTTGACAAGACGTCTGTGTTTATTGATAATAGTCTATTTGCCTCTGACGGCTACAAAACATATAAATACTAAGGAAAACGTCTAAAACCCTAATTCGCACTAATTACGCGATTAGGGGACAAAAGTACCGAATTTTACCAAAAATGGCAAAATTAAGTTTAATGCAGAATCATAAACTACTGACCTTAAGGGTCGTCCCAAAACAGACGAGACCTTATTCTGACTTTTAAACTAAAAGTTATTAGGGAAAAACAAATATTACTATAAATAGCAAAAACACTGTTATCAGGGCCTTAATGAAGGAATTCGCCTAAATTTTGGCGACGTTCATGGCATCTGTTATGAATCTGGATCAGAATGCCGTTTCCCTTCAACCTGCCAAATTTCATGCAATTCCGACACTGTTACCCCGATGGCCCCCCTACTGGCACCCCCCTTTGATCTTGCGTTGTGACTTCCTGCACCCCTGCTGCTCTAGGAAAGCATGTGCTATCTGTTCTACATCAATTTGCAAAAAAAAAGAAAAAAGAAAAAAAAAAAGATATACTACCATCATCGTAGCTTGCTTTTTAGTATTTGGTGTTAAAGCTAAACCTCTCACATGTTTCCATCTCTCTCTTCTGCTTTTCTCACTCTTAGCCTCACCATGCCTCTCCTCATCATGCCGCCGAATATCTCTCTTTGATCGACAAGTTATGGGTTGTTTTGGGGTTTGTTTGTTTTTGTGGAATGGGTTTTGAGAAGTGAATGCGGTGGGTTGTTGGTTGTTTGTGGTGGTGGTTTTGTTGGATTGTTGCTATCAGTGGCGGCGCCACATACAGGTCAGGGTGTTCCCAGGAACACCCTGACCTGGAAAAAAATAAAAAAATAAAAAAATAAAAATTTATATTCAATCCATATTAGGAACACCCTCAATCCAAAATTAGGAACACCCTCAATCACAAAATTAGGAATACCCTCAAATTAAATAAATAAATAAATAATTATCTGTTCTACTTTCAAGCCAAAAAAAAAAAAAAAACCCCGAAAAAAAAAATTTGAACTAAAATCTGAAAAAAAAAAAAAAATGGTAACAGAGCCAAGCCCACGGCAAGCCCAACATAATATGGAGGTAGCAAACCCATGGATTCTCACCCAAAAAAAAAAAAAAAAGTACAGAGCAAATCAGAAATCAAACCACGGTCACATCGTTGGCAGAGATCAATACAATCTATACTCTATACAAAGCAAAAGCAAACCAGACCCCATTACCCAACACTGCAATACAGAGGTGTTTATCAAAAAAAAAAAAGAAACCAAATACAGAGCAAAAAAGAAACCAAATACAGAACAAACCAAACCCCAGACCCAGAGCAAACCAAACCCACGGTGGCGCTGCCACTGCTCGCAGGCGCAGCTCGCTCCATGACCTCCGTCGCTCGTCGTCCTCGCCTAGTCGTCGTCGCTCGCTCGCCTGCCGTCGTCGCTCGTCACTTGCCCGCAGTCGTCGCTCGTCGCTTGCCCGTCGTCGCAAATCGCAAATCGGTCTCACCGTCTCAGTTGCTCCGGTGCTCGGCCTTAAGGTATTTCTTTCTCTTTTTCTCTCTGACTCTCTCTCAGTCTCTCACTCTCTCTCTCTCTCTCTCTCTCTCTCTCTCTCTCTCTCTCTCTCTCTCATTGAACTGAAAAATATGAAATGAAAATGTCTGATGTCTCTCTCTCTCTTTATTCTAGTCTCTAACTTAGTAACTCTCTCTCTCTCTTTTGAACTGTAAGACTCTGATTGGCTGGGCTGCCGAATCTTTACTCTCTTCTTTTTTTTCTTTTTTTTTTTGGGAACCAATCTTTACTCTTTAACTTTATTTTGCTTTTTGTCTGTTTTTTGGCTTTATCTTAGCTTTATCTTATTCGTTGCTTTTGCCTGTTGGTCAGTGACTCAGTGTGTGTTGGTGAGATATTGATTAGTAATGTGTTTTGTGATTGTGAAATTTTCTGATTGGCAGGTTGTGATTGGGGGATGGTTTGTGCTTGTCTGTTGAGTGGGGTAGGGATAGATGGGCTGATGGGCAGTGGGCACGTGGGGCTGGGTAGTAAATAATAATTAAAGCAGTGTAATGTGTTGCACATTACACTGCTTTTATTATGTTGCACATGGAATGTATAATGTTTAGCTCTTTTAGTGTAATGTGCACAAGGAACTAAACAATATAACAAATTAAAGCAATATAATTAATAACAAACAAATTAAAGTAATATAGTTTATTGTTACGCTAAACAACAATAATTAAAGCAGTATAATTAACCAATACATTATAAAAGACAAACAAATTAAATTATGTTAGGCTAAACAACAATTAATAATTTAATAATTAATGAAATAACAATACAACAAATTATAGTTTATAAAAGACAAACAAATTAATGAAACAATTAAACAACAACAATTAATAATTTTATTAATATGTCAAATGAACTTATAGTTTATTGTATATGTACCTTTGTTCATTTCTTTTCTTTTCATTTTTTTTTTTTCCTTTTGAGGTTTTTCGGTGTACAAAATGCAAATTTGTTTTGGTATTAAGAATTTTTTTTTTTAGCACAAACTTCATGCCGGTCAAATTTTGAATTTCGATCAGTATTTACCGAAACGTCTCGAAATAGACCGAAATGACTCGAAATTTTTTCAAAGTGGAATAGGAACACCCTGGATAAAATTCCTGGAGTCGCCACTGGTTGCTATGAGTTTTCTGTTTTGTGTGTGGTTATAGGTTGATTTTGATTGGGGTGTGGTGGCTAATTGCTGATCTTGGTGATTCTAGTTATGGCAATGAGTTTGGATTTGTGGGTTCCGATTTAGAGGTGGATTTGGATGTTGTTGTAAGGGTTTTATGGGCTTTTGCATCTTAGATTTTTTTTTTTTTTTGAAATCACAATGGCCAGTGGTTATGGGTGGTTATGAGATTATAGAATTTCAACTTATGTAATTCATTAACTAGAATCCACACTTGTTTCCATCCAAACAACGAAAATACTGTCATAAATTCAACTTTTAGAGAAAAACTAGATAATTTCACGCGCAATGCATAGATACTTGGCAAAATTATTTGAAATAATTTTTATGTTTTAGACCTATTTATAATACACATTTTGTTGTATAATATTTATGTTTTACCACAATATTGTTGAATGCTTTGAAACTCAATTTTGTTAATTCATATTTTATATAAAAAATTTGTCATAGAATTGGTTTTCGAATATTGAGTGAAATTGCTCTATTAATCTAAATTTATGAAGTTAGAACAATTAATATTTTTGGACATTTCTAGGAGACTAAAATATTATATTATTGATTAAGAAAGACTATGTAGCATGTTAAGTAACATGCGGTAAACATTGCAGTTGCTCTTCACTTAGAACCTGAATTGTATTGCCATTCTGAAATAAAGACTAAAGTAAGATGCTATTAATTGAAAAATTGGACTGCTTTAGTAAATTTGACAACCTCTAACAAAGATAATTATACTGCCCCCTCATGCCATGATCTTTATCTCTCTCAAAAATCAAACAAAACAGAGAGGACTCCTAACTATTCCAACTCCGCAACCAACTGACAATATTTTTGTGTTTTAGGCATGGAGACAATGGATTGAAGAGAGACCTCTAGAGCTATTGGATGAAGTGCTAAATGACTCCTTCACTTTGTCAGAGGCATTACGATGCATTCACGTAGGTCTATTATGTGTGTAAAAACAACCAAGTGACAGGCCAGACATGTCATCCGTGGTCCTAATGCTGGGGAGTGAGTTTATTGCCTTCACCAAAGCAGCCAGGTTTTTATACAAAAAGGAATCTGCCTGAAGCAGATTCTTGCTCTTCAAATTTAGTGAGCTTTTCTACGTTGGCGGCATGGTAGATTAGTCACTACAAACAAAGGAGAGGGTTTTCTTTTGAATAAAGTGACAAGATAAAGAATTATGCAGGTAAGTTAATTGTAAGGTTGTCACCTCTTTGCCACACTGTAAGTTTGATATGATATTTGCCAACATGTATTTCTTGAGCACCTAAATGCATGAATAATCATCTATTGCACCCTCTACATTATTTATATTATAAGGCAGATTAATATTCTAGTAATAACGAATGGAGAAATGGATTGCGAAATGGAGGACTTATCTTTTGTTTCTATTTATGTCCGATTGTGGTTGGATTGGGATTGTTAAGGTGTTGAACAGGCGTATGCTGCTTGATTACTTGTTTGTGCTAAATCCAAAATGAATGGTTTAACAGGTCATGTCGTTAAATACCAACTAGTGTATTTGTTACACTCTTAAATGCATGCCACTTATGGGTATCTAATATCATTCACACCATCTGGCATGTTTTAGGCTCGAGGCTTTTCTTTAGCTTCAGTGGGAATTAATGACATGATATTTTTCCTTATGATAATGCAAAGTTGCTTCTGAAATACAGATTTTCATTTAGAAAAATAACATTTTCCCAACTAAGCACATTAAACAATGTTTTCTTTTATAATCTGAAATGTAAAATTTGATAATTGGGAATCAGGTAGAGAAGTTCCAATCATTGAATATACTTTCACCAACCAAACACATACATAAATTAGTATGAACAATATTGCATGAGTTCACTAAAGCCATAATTTTGGTTTGATTCTCAAATTGTGAAAACTGGAATTATATACCATTGTATATGGTGCACTCCAAATCTCCATAAATACATTGAAACATGTTTTTAGGCAAATGCTTTATCGAGCCTCTAGCGATGTAATTGTTAGTCCATTTGTTGAAAATCCTTCTTGCTTGATTGGTGAAGAATCCATTTCTGATAGATGCCTTCCAGTGTGAAAACCAGGCTCTTTAGGCTCAGGCAGTGCAGTCTCACTACTCAACATCAAAACCACTGTAGACATGGTCGGTCTATATTCTGGACATTGCTGCACACATAACAGACCTACATGAATTGATCGTAACACTTCGTTTTGATTGCACAATTCCTTTTCTGAATTATCAATTAGTTCCAATTGTCTGTCCTCCTTATATAGTCTCCATGCCTGAGAATTTAGATCACTTGTAAATGTAAGTTTAGGGGGAAAAGATATTATATTGAAACCCTGAAAGTTAGCAAAATATGGCCAAAATCACTCATCTGAAAATTTAAAACAGAAAATAACAAAACAAAACCAGAAGGGATTATATTGGTTGACATCACTTACATGTCCAAGAAGGTTAAGATTGTGGTCTGGATGAGAGAATTCCCTGTTTTTCTTACCACTCACTATCTCTAATACCAAAACACCAAAGCTATACACATCAGATTTTATTGAAAAGAGTCCATCAATTGCGTACTCCGGAGGCATGTAACCACTGCAGAAAATTATTCATTAAATGAACATGTTTATGGATAGCGGTTGCAATTACAATATATATGGAGATTCTTACAATGTTCCAACCACTCTGCTTGTTTTTGCTTCAGTTTCGTCTCCTCCAAAAATTCTAGCCATGCCAAAGTCAGCAATCTTTGGATTCATCTCATAGTCCAGTAAAATATTGCTAGCTTTTAGATCTCTATGAATAATTCTCAATCTGGAATCTTGATGAAGATAAAGTAGCCCCCGTGCAATCCCATTGATAATGTGGAAGCGCTTAGGCCAATCTATTAATATGCTTCGATTTGGATCTGCAAGTTTAACATCAAAGTTAATTCATGCTGGGGCTGTCAATTATTTAAATATTCACTGAACCTAAAATCAAATAACGTTGCTAACATGGACATTCTGTACAAGTAATTTCAAGTGGCTGCAAAGTTAACAATCATAGCAAAAACTAGGACCACAATCTGTATAGAAACATTGGTTCAAGTGAAACAGTAAAGAAAAATGCTATTTGGTGCAATTTCCATCCTGAAGATCTACAAAACTATGACTGGTCTAAACATTAATTCAACCAGAAGTTGCAGAACTTAAAAGCTAATCTAGATAAATTTATAGTCTAAATAAGCTAAGATCTTGATGAACCCAAACCAAAAATGAAGTAGTCCAAGCTTTTGTTGGGCATGTATTCATATATCAGCATTCTTTCTTCTTCTTGAATGCAACATCCTAAAATCTTCACAAGGTTACGATGCTGAAGCTTGGAAATGCTCAAAACTTCATTTTTGAATTCGTGGAGTCCTTGTCTTGAATATGCTGAGAGCCTCTTAACAGCTATTTCTTTATTTTCTTGTCCCTCTGTTAGTATGCCCTGTGTATCATTATTAATAGGCATCAGTCACAAACGTTCAGCTATAAGGGATATTATACTTTTATATATTGCTTGTATGCATGCATTCATATTTATAAATGTATGAAAAAGTTCTATGTGCTCAAAAGACTATTTATAACCCCCACCTAGATGACTATAAACAATAGAATATAAAAAATAGTTTGTGTAGAGTCTGCAGACATTAATTTCATATTTCTGCAAAAGAAGTCATCTTTTTTAGTTAATTACCAATACTTGTACATGCACCAAATGCCCAGAATTTCTTGTAAATTTCACAAGAATTGACTCATAAGTTAATAATTTCATTCAGAAAGCAAACTGCTACTGAAATATTAGGTAAGTTCAATAAGATAGTTTGCTTTACTAAGCTGAAGTTATCAACAAAACTACAGAATCGGAACTAAATTCAAGGGCAGAAATACTATTTTGGTTCCTGAAATTGGTTCCATGTAGAGTGGATAGTCCCAACCATATTTATGGAACTGTATAGCTGTATTTCTATTTAGATACCTTGTAAACCTGTCCAAAGCCGCCTTTTCCAAGCACATTCTTAACTGAAAAGTTATCTGTGGCATAAGCTATTGCAGCAAATCTGAATAATGGTAGCTCTAAATCGTCATTCTCACTTCCAGTGGTGAAGTCCTGTTTTGGTCCCGGATTGTATAAAATAATTCCTGCAAAGAATGGAGCGCATATGAAATAAGGAAGGAATACATATATTTCAGGAATGTTGAAATTTTAAAAACCCATGGAACACTTATGAGTTAGATTATTCCAGTCAATGCATTCCAAAGTGGTACACACTGACAGACTGTGATCCTGACTGATTGATCCAAGACATGGTAAAGAAAACAAAAACATCCTATAAATGATTGCCAAGATGAGGTTGGACAAGAAATTAGAAATCAAAATATGAAATAGGATTGATTTGGGATTGTGGTCGTCAGATTAGTCATCCTTCCTTATAATACAATTTTTCACTGATCAAACCGGATTTTGGTATTTTTTACATGTATTACCTTCTCTTTTAGGCTTCTTCTTCAAGACATATAGCATCAAGCATGGGCCAAGGAGAGCCATTCCAAAAGATAATAAAGCAATAACTATGATCCTCGCTTGTTTCTTTCTTTTCGAGCTTCCATATGCCACTGCAATCATCAATTCAATATAAGAAATTAGCATTAGCATTATGGAAAATAATTGTCTCAGATCACTTTATCATTTTCTCACATATGGACTAATTCCTAATTGTTCCTTCTGTTTCCATATGCTTATATTTCAATTGGCCTCATTTACAAATTTTGAATCCAAACAAAATTTATTTAAGAGTAAGAAAAATGAACCTTACCTAATTCAGAGGCAGCCATCCTAATGTAAATGTCTTGCCCATATCCAGCGTACACTCTTATATCAATCAGTTCTCCAAACCAAAGTATGCAACCACTTCCTCCTCTGGTGATGTCCAAACTAGAATAAGCTGTACAGGTGCAGTTCTTCAAGCACACATCCCTGCATTCATCAAGGTCCATTGTCCTGTTATACCAGGAATTCCTTGTGTCTGGCAATTTAATTCCAGAGTATTTTAGAAAGCCCTCACCAGCCCCACAATTTAAAGGTGTCTTCAGTACACATCCATGTGACCAATCCGTCTCATTCCAATCTTTTGGAAATTTTGGCACAAATCCTATCAAACACTCACAAGCTGGGGAGTTGTTGATGTTGCAACTACCATATGCACCACATAGTGCGTACCTGTCACAGCCATCCATTTGTGCTGTTAAGTAGAGGCTCCAACTCTGAGTTCTATCAATCCATATAAGCCGCTGCAATTTGCCATCAGGAGTTAAAACCATCCTTGAAACAACCGAGTCATTAATAAGCTTATAAGTATAGTAAGTCTCCACCGGATTGGAAACATATTCATATTTATAAATTGGGTTGGGTTGCAAATTAGGCATACCACTGAAATGTAGACCATTCCAGGGTCCTGCCCGGAATAACACTGTTGGTCCCTCCCTAAGAATAAACTGTGGTAATCCATTTGGATCAAGCTGATTAGTATAATCACCTCCTGAAGGGTCGTCAGGGCTCTTCCATGATGTCAACACTAGACTCAAGCCAGTTACCAAATTAAATCCGTACTTCATACCGGGCAGAAACGTATCAGCTGGATGATCAAAACTCTGCCAAATTATATTTTCTGCATCACTATTTCCATCTCTCACTATAAAGTTTCCTGTATCAAGAAGCTGCGCAACTGGGTTGCTTGCTGCTCTTGATGAATTGGAAGACCAAATGGCATTGTTAGCTTCATCCGTAAGGACAAGAATTCCATGGTCCACAAGTTTGAAAGCTCCTGTTGTATTGTTAAGAGGGGTATCTCTGTTGGCAACCCATACCACTGTCATTGTAGATATCTTCTTGTACCATATTCCTATATACCAACTTTTGGAATTACCTGGGCTAAAGAATCCTAGCTCAAAATTCCCACCCGATGAAACTAAAGTCTGACCGTCTCTTATTGACTGAGTTACAATAATGGTGTCTACTGCTGTTGTGATTACAAAGATGGAGAATATACAACACAAAAAGTAGAGCACAAAATAGACTTGCATGGGTTGCCCCATGCTTCTCATGATCCAAGTGGACCTATACAAACTAATATACTGCAGGACTGACATAGAAAAAATGAAATGCTAGAGCATTCCAGCTTCCAAAGTCCTTTGCTATTGGAACTTTGAAGGGAACATAAAGGGCCTCCTATGAATTGCAAGTTCTTAAATTACATTGTTCAAACATTAAAGTATAAAATTAAAGCATCACCTTCTTCATATTTCTTACTTTTTTTTTTTGGGTTTTGTTTTTTAAGATATATTATGCAGGCCTTATTGTAATTTGAATTGGTGAACACATAATTGAAAGGTACTGTATTTTGAAAGGTACTCAAGGAGTATGGAATTATCATCACCATGCTGTTTTGAACGGTTGACACAGAGTCGCTATTATTTTCTATATATAAATCTATATATTACTAAAAGCTGAAACGTAGCATTTAATATTGCTATGCTCAGGTTGAGCCGCATCAATAGCCATGTCATTACCATTTTTTTTCTTGAATTTGTCCTTCAATTTAAAAATAGTTTTCCTAAATTTAAAAATACTAATAGAAAGAAAATAATTCCCAACCCTATCTCTTACACAGTTACAATTTTAGATGGCAACCTTTTGTGTTCCATAGTTACAATTTCAAATGGCAACCCTTTATGTTTCACGATTACAATCTCAAACGACAACCCTCCAGCTTTCTAATGCCAGACTATGGCTTTCTAACTCCATCTATTCCTCTCTTCATACTATTTTAATACAATTTAAAAATAGTTTTCCTAAGTTTAAATATACTAATAAAAATCTATCTATATATTACTAAAAACTAAAGCGTAGCATTTAATGTTGCTATGCTCAGGTTGAGCCACATCAGCAGCCATGTCATTACCATTTTTTTTTCTTGAATTTGTCATACAATTTAAAAATAGTTTTCCTAAATTTAAGAATACTAATAAAAAGAAAATAATTCCCAACCCTATCTCTTACATGGTTACAATTTTAGATGGCAACCCTTTGTGTTTCAAGGTTACAATTTCAAATGGCAACCCTTTGTGTTCCATGGTTACAATCTCAAATGGCAATCCTTCAACTTCTTAACGCCAGACTATGGCTTTCTAACTCCATCTCTTTCTCTCTTCACACTATATTAATACAATTTAAAAATAGTTTTCCTAAATTTAAAAATACTAATAAAAAGAAAATAATTCCCAACCCTATCTCTTACACAGTTACAATTTTAGACGGCAACCCTTTGTGTTCCACGATTACAATCTCAAATGCAACCCTTTAGCTTCCTAACGCCAGACTTACAATCTCAAATGCAACCCTTTAGCTTCCTAACGCCAGACTTTGGCTTTCTAACTCCTTCATCTCTTCCTCTCTTCACACTATATTAATACTGAAAAGCTGGACGATTCAGTTCAAGTATCTCTAAATCCCAGTTGCTCTTGACCTCTATTCTTGTGACGGCCCTGCATAATAGTTCAATGTAAAGATTAGATTAATAGTATTGTTCTTTTTTATTGCTTTTTTTTTTTTCTTTTTTAATTTTGTTACTACCTCTTTTGTGTCGTGGGTCATATATGGGTTTTTATGTATTTAGGTTGGGTATTTGTACTGATATATGATTGTTTGTTTCTATTTTTAAAATTGATTTTTTTTTTTTTTTAATGTTTTAGATGGTAACATTATCGGTTTATATTGTGTAATCAGTGTGATAGAGTTTTAGTAGTTAGAAAATTGAATGATAGGGTTTTAGTAGTATCCATACCTGCAAAAATTCAATTGAATGGTGTAATTCGTGCTTGTAGAAATTCAATTTGCTAAGGTGTTTTAGTAGTTAGCAAATTGAATTACAGGGTTTAAAATCCAATACTATACTCAAAACATGATACTTCTCCTTTTTTCTTAGTCTCTTCATTTAAGTGAATCGCTCCATCATTGGAATCGATTTAAAATTCCTTCTATTAGCTTTGATTGTATTTGATTGTACTCTTGACCATCACATCAATATCATATCATATATTATATATAAAAGCAGAAACTTTTTTCCTGCAATTAAAGCTGTGATGCCACATATGAAAAAAAGCCATCTAAAAATCTGCCACCTTCACAATTAAAAAGCGATAAATTATATTCTTCCACAACGCTTAAAACACTGTTTTATAGTTTTTTCAATAAAAAGAAAACTAGCCGCTTGAAATACACGGCAAAGGCTTGCAACACTCCCCCCCAAAAAAAAAAAAAAAAACTTGTGATACAGAGATAGAAAAGAAGAAGAAAAAACATGCAATACAGAGATAGAGAAGGAGGAAAAAAAAAACTTACGACATAGATATAGACTACCATCCATTCCCTCACTGGACTTAGACAACCGAAACCGCAAGCACATAGAGAAAGAAAATCTGCCACCATGAAATTGTCGGAACCAACACCGATACATTTTTCTCTTTTTTTTTTTCTTATTTTATTTTATTTATTTATTTTTTTTCAGATTTGGGTATGCAATGTTACTTTTTATTGAGTTTTTTTGTTGTATAGGTTTAGATTTGATTTTGGCTTTGATTCGTTTTTGTTTCGTGCTTTTGAGTTCTCCATGAAATTTTCATTGGGATCAAATAAGTATAGAATTGAATGTTACACTTGCTGGGTCCTAAATAATATTATCAACAATATTAGCAATCCAAAATAGCAATCACACACAATAACACAAATATTTACGTGGAAAACCCTTTTTATTTGAAGGGAAAAAACCACGAGATAAACTCCGAATAATTTCACTATTATGAAATCAATTGCAATAATTTTTGTGTATGTCTCACGGCTAAAGAAAAAAAAAATCTCTCTTATTTTTCTTTGCTCTCACACACAAATTATCTTTCTCAAAGGCCACAATCCTTTTTTCTTTTCTTTTTTCACTATGCGGCACCCACGTTTTTCTTTTCACTGTGCGGCACCTCCTTTTTCTTCTTGTTTGTGTTCTACCTTTTAGCAAACCACACGCATGCCTTTTATTTATAAAAGCATTCCCTCACACTCTTAAATCAATTAGGAGTAGGAATCTTGGTACACCACGTACAGTACTTTGCAAGGAATTAGGACTCCTTGCTATTCAAGCCTATCACAAACTCATTAAAGAGTAGTGATTAGATGCGACTGGGCTCCTAGAAACACACAAAGTACAAACTGACCATGATCTCTTATTTCAACTTGATATAGGAGTCTTCATCACTTGGGCTTTTATTTTTCATGGGCTAGACTATGGTGTATGTGCACCCAACAATCTCCCCCTCCAACCTACCAATGGGAGGAGATCTTCATTCCATCTCTTCAATTTAATTTATGTCAGTCAAGCCAACACAAGGCTTGATCTTTTTCATTATCTTCACTAATACTGAGAACACCTCATCAACGTCAATCCCTTTCATTTTCAAATAATTAATCTCATCTTGGATTTCTTTAATCCAATCCCTTGGCTCCCCCTCATCAAAAGCCCAATTATTCTTGAAGCTAACAATATGATGTTTTCTAGTAGTCCTCTTCTCATGAGGTTCAACAATCTCTAGTGGAGGATATTGCTCCCCCTACTCAAGCCCTCTAGGATCTTTCACTTCATCGTCATCCCATGTAGCCTTAGCATCTTCATATTCTTCATCACCTACCACTTCCTCTCCTGAAGCACTATTAGGCAACGGGAATTTCACCCTCTTGGTTTCAACACCAGTAATCCCAACACTCATCTTTGGAGTCTTCTCAAAATTTTTAATCTCATTGAACTTCTTCTTACAGGTCTTCACATGAGTCCCGTACAAACCGTAACATGCATGTCTTTTTGCAACAACCAATGCCCCCTTAGTAAGTTTCCATCTTCCATTACCAAGGTAGTTACAATAACCCGCTCGATCCATAGCCAATGTAGAAAACACATTCATCCTTAAATTTGGAACATATCGCACATCCTTCAACATCATAGTGCTACCAACATTGGTTTCAATGCACACATCACCAATTCCCACAATTTTTTAGTAACTAGAATTACCCATCTTCACTGTAAAAAAGTCTCCTACTTTGTACGTGGTAAACAACCCCTTCGTAGGGATAATATAGTGGGGGGCTGCAAAATCAACAACCCACTCAACATCATTATTAGCAACATGCCCACACTTTTGCTCTTCAATAGTGATAGACCAAGAATGTATTGACCCCTTGCGATAAATTAACCAATTAATTAGCCAAGTGAATCATTTAGGTTAATTAACATGCAATACGTGTAGTAGCATAAACAAATCACCAACTAAGTTAAATGTAGTAGAAAATAAATTTGACACGGGTGATTTGTTTACGAATGGGGAAAACTATCGAGGCAAAACCCCACTGATGAATTTAAGGTCACCACTCCCAAGAATCTACTATTATCAAAACAAGCGGTTACAAGTAAAGAAATCCTAGTACCTTATACCAATCTACAGTTGAACCCTTACCCCAATACCCAATTGTACTTGTTCTGTAGTGACAATCTCTCCTTTTAATGCACGGCTCCCAGTACGTGACTAACCAATTTGATGCGCGGATCCCAGTATGCGGCTTACTCCTTTGCACGAATCCAAGTACGTGACTAACTCCACAGCAACCATTTAATTGTTGTAGTTGATTTGCAGCAGCTTCACATAGAAACACCAATAAGATCTTCAATGTTGGTGCAAGAGACTTTGCTTGGTTACAAAACCTAAAGGCGTACAAGAAACGCAACAAGAACTCTTTCTTCTATAGGAGGAGACTAGGGTTTCCAAAAGAAAATCTTATGAAGCTTTCTAGGGTTAGGTTTTTCTTTTTCCACCTCCTTTAAATAGAAGCTTAATGGGCTCTCCTATTCCAAATAGGTTTACAAAAACCTTGAGCTTTCCTAGTCTAATAAGGATTATACAAACCCACAAACCTTGGGTTTTCCTAGTCCTATAAGGATTATACAAACCCATAAACAAATAGCCTTTTAAAATAAAAATGTTGCTGGCTATAGTCTTAATCCCGTAAGCTCGATAGATCGAGACATGTGTCGAGCTTTAATGAATCTCGACAGATCGAGCTTCTGTCGAGGAGGTATCGAGACTTGTAGATTGCACTTTTCTTGACTAGTTCTTAAGTAATCTTCATGTCTTCAATTTAACCACTTGTAATGATTATCTTGAACCTTCTTAGATTTACCCAAATACAAGTAAAGTGCGAGGATATGCCAATTACATAAAAATATGTCCTTAACAATCTCCCCCTTTGGCAATCCATGACAAAACCACAAGAGTACATTGAATGTCCTAGAATACATTCTACTCAAGATTACAGAATAAATAAGCCTAGTCTAAAAGATTTGAACCTTGGAAGTTGCTGCAAGAAAATCTTGACTTGGCTTTAACTTGTCTTTCCTGAAAGGTACTAAACAAAACACATCAAGGTACCATGTGGAAAATAATGACTAGTTAAATAAACAAGAAACATGTGTATAAAGAGAGAGAAAAGAAACAACACATGTGAGATAAAGAATGAAACACATACATCATCATCAAATATAGAAACAACACATGATGTATGTAAATGGTTACAAAACCAAGAGATACACAACACAAAATATATATCAATATCAAAGTGTATCAAACTAACTCTCCCCCTAAGTTAGTTACATCAAAAACTTTCTTCCCTTTAAAAAGAAGTTCTCCCCCTAAGTCTATTTCTCCCCCTGAGGAAAGACATTCAATTCCCAAATTTCTCCCCTTTTTTGACACGATTGTCAAATGGCATAAAAAGCCAAAAGACTTGACCAAAGACCAAAAAAAAAAAAAAAAAACAAACAAACACAGAGGGAACGAGGAGAGCAAGGAACCATAGACCAACAAGAAAAGGAAAAACAAGATGTTATGGACACAAAGGGAAAAAAAATGCAAAACAAAGAAAAATGAAATGCATGCAAGGGTATCTCGATCGATCGAGGAGGTGTTGAGAATCTATCGAGAAGAAGCCAACCTCGATGGATCGAGAATATGTCGAAGATCTATCGGCCAGACAGAAAGATTCTTGATGGATCGAGAAGCTATCGAGAATGCAATAAAAAGCAACTGAAGGGTCTCGATAGATAGTCTAGCTGTCGAGAGGTGTCCAGCAGCTATTGAGATTGCTTAAAAACAGTTTTTCAAGAAGAGAAAAACACAAATATGAATGCAATCAAGCATGCTATACAACCAATGATCCAAACAACATTTTAAGCTCTCAAAATCATCTCTCAACAAGAAAAATGTTAAGCACATAGATCCAAAGCGCACGCACGCACACACTAAACACATCTAACCAATTTTATATTTCAAAAACAAGTTAAGACAGTTTAGTGAGCATACATTTACACAAGTATTCCTTGTGATGGCCAAATTACATTGTACTTGCACATGTATCAAGAGTAGCAAAGAATATTGCATGTTGTGTGTGAAAAATATCGCAAGATTGCATAAGTGTCTACATGTTATGATGATTTGGGATATGAGAAAATCACTATAACTCACACACAATCATAATTGTTTGATGAGGACTATCACCTTCGAGGTACATCCTATAACTCTCACATCTCCTAGAATACACACTTGCAATCATATATAAAGCATTTTGATATTTTTGCTTTTATTTTTCTTTGCATATTTTTCTTTTTAAGCAAACCATGCATGGGCATATAAGAGAGAGAAAAGAAATACCCAATTATGTTAAGCATTTGACATTCCACTTTTGCTATGCCGATGCATACAAATGTCATTTCATGATTGGCGAGCAACAGTGGTAAGATGGTTATTTATGCCTTTCTCTTAGGATTTTCTAGTCCTTCCCGTCAAAAAGAGTGATACGAGTGTTAAGTACAAGAGATCACTTAACCTTACTCATCACAAACATGAGCCACAAAGATCACTTGCTTAGTTGTGCATAGAAATGCTCATCTAAGTTACAAAAGATACAAAGTTTAGAAAACTTTGTTTCAATGGCCATCCAAGGTACACAAGTACCATTGTACACAAAACACACTTTTTTTTTGTATTTTTCTGATTTTTCATTTATTTTTTTATGAGAAACAAAATAAAAACTAAACAACCAAACAAAAACAGACAAACAACATGAAAGCATGAAAGAAATATGCATATGCATGAAAGCATGATAGAAAGGTGCAGATGCATGAAAGCATAATTCCCAAAGCAGATAAGAAATCAAGCAAAGAG
This sequence comes from Quercus tomentella, assembly GCA_028535165.1. Classification (NCBI taxonomy): domain Eukaryota; kingdom Viridiplantae; phylum Streptophyta; class Magnoliopsida; order Fagales; family Fagaceae; genus Quercus; species Quercus tomentella. The sequence continues at coordinate 13,998,216 of JAPQVY010000100.1, read as the reverse complement.
AGTCTTACTTTAGATAGAAAGAATTAAAGTAAAGGACAAACAGAAAAGACAATTAAGTTTTAGACTCTTTTCTCACCCACACAACATGAGTCTTTGGCTATGAACATGAAAAGGCATGTGTCCTAGTATGACTACTAAAGGACATAGAGGAATTAGAATTCCCCTGAAATTAAGTCAAAAAGCTCAAAGTTTTTAATAACTCACCAAGAATAGGTACAGAGCCTTTAGACAAAGAATGAGACCTATTTGACACTCGCTTATAAGGAAACAACTTGAAACAATTAGGATGAGTGTGACTAGAAGCACCACAATGCTAACAAACATGAGTAGTTTTAGAACTATTCAGTTTCCTAGAAGGAGGTCTAACCTTAGAGGTTGACAAAGACCTCAATTTAGGACAATTTGGCCTAATATGACCAACAATATGACAATGATGACAAGTGGGGACAAATTCAGAATTTTTATTCTTCCTAGGAGGAGTTTTAGACATAGGTTTAGAAACTTCAGCGTTAACATTAGAATTTTTACCTTTTTCTATCCTAGCAATATTAGCCTTCAACTCTTCTTTATTCCTTTTAAATGGAGGAATATAAAAATCTTTTTCTTTTGAATTAGGCTCAACAACAAGTTTGGCACTAGTTAATTTTTCAACTTCAGTTTTAGATTCAACTAGTTGCTCTTCCAAACTCTTAATTTTATCCACCTAAGATGAAATTTGATTTATAAATTTTTTATTCAAATTATTGGCTTCATCCAATTTTGCAATTAAATCATCTTTTTCAAGCTTGACCTTTTTAAATTTAGCTTTTAATTTTGTAGAACTTTTAAGAGATCTCATACAAAAATTATAAAGCTTACAATAGGCATCTTTAATATCATCATCATCATTCAACACAAGATCATGCAAATCAAAACAATCAAGAGTTTCCATGACAACAGGGGTCAATGGATCACACAGCAAATATTAAAACCTAATAAGAGTGTGCCTGCTTTGATACCACTTGATAGACTAAGAATGTATTGACCCCTTGTGATAAATTAACCAATTAATTAGCCAAGTGAATTAATTAGGTTAATTAACATGCAATACACGTGGTAACACAAACAAATCACCAACTAAGTTAATTTGACACGAGTGATTTGTTTACGAATGGGGAAAACCACCAAGGCAAAACCCCACCAGGTGAATTTAAGGTCACCACTCCCGAAAATCCACTATTATCAAAAAAAGCGATTACAAGTAAAGAAATCCCAGTACCTTATACCAACCTACAGTTGAATCCTTATCCCAATACCTAATTGGACTTGTTCTGTAGTGACAATATCTCCTTTTAATGCATGGCTCCCAGTACGTGACTAACCAATCTGATGCGCGAATATAAGTACGCGGCTTACTCCTTTGCACGAACCCAAGTACGTGACTAACTCCACAGCAACCCTTTGATTGTTGTAGTTGATTTGCAGCAGCTTTACAAATATGTTTTATGTTAGCTTTTATTCTGTGTCAAATTTGATTGTATTTTGTTCAATCATTTCCCTATATTTTTTGAGGGATTTAATGTAAGGGTTGAGCGTGAGAGTTTGGTGAAGATCTGTGAAGAAAGTGAATTTGCGACTGGCTCGTGAGTGGACAACCTGCAAAAGGCCACGTGAGAAGCACATACTGAAATTTGAATAGTCTCATGCTAGGCTGGATTTCACGAGTCACTTCGCGACTTAGACCAAGTCACGAGTGACTTGCGAAACTCTCTACCTGGAGCATTTTAAAGTGTGTTTTCCTCATTTTTTTTTTTTATCAAAACTATAAGCCCACATTACCCACAAAATTGTAAGGAGTTTTTCTAAGAAAATTTTGAGAGAGAAAACCTTCGCAATACACTTGAGAGTTAAATCGACAATCATCTACACAATTTCTCATAATTTTTCTTTACTCCTACCTCTCCAATTACACATCCTTGAGAGGTTCTTAGCCCAAACACTTACCTCACCCAATCTAAACGTTGAGAGAAGTTTTGGTGTGTGTAGGAAGTATTGGAAGAAGCCATCGATTGGCGGATGCAATTTGGAGCTAATTGCAAGATCTGGATAACTAGTGAAGACATGGCTCGGTGAAGCCCATTGGTAGCTGGAACTTGGAGGGTTCAAGTACATTGGGTAGATTAGGCTTGGAGGGTCTTTTTGATATTCGTGTACTCCAACTTTATTAGTGAATCAATTTCGGCTTGGAGGGTCGCGGAGAGGTTTTTCGCCGAGTACTTTGATTTCCTTTTCGATAACACGTCTCGGTGTTATCTTGTGTTTGCATCTCTCTTCCCTTACTCTTTAAGTTTTATATTTGTTATTGCTTGCTTGTAGTTATGGCTTAGAGAGTAGTTCCGATTATTGTGTATCATTTACTCTTGTTTCCTACTTAGATAAGTTAGAGTAAAAGCAATTAAGCTGTGCTTTTAAAATTGATGATCTAAACAAGTTATAGTGTTTTACACTATTTAAGCTTTCAATTTGTTTTTGTGGATGGGTTTTGAGAAGTGAATGTGATGGGTTGTTGGTTGTTTGTGGTGGTGGTGGTGATTTTGTTGGATTGTTGCTGTGAGTTTTTCTTTTTTGTGTGTAGTTATAGGTTGATTTTGATTAGGGTGTGGTGGCTAATTTTGGTGATCTCTGTGATTCCGGTTATGACAATGAGTTTAGATTTGTGAGTTCCGATTTAGAGGTGGATTTGAATGTTGTTGTAAGGGTTTTATGGGTTTTTGCATCTAAGCATTTTTTTTTTTTTTGGGCAGAAATCACAATGGCTGGTTATGAGACAATGACCTATTACGTCTATTGCCTTGTTTTTAAAGAAACTATAGAATTTCAGCTTATGTAATTCGTTAACCAGAATCCACATTTGTTTCCATCTAAACAACGGAAATACCGTCATATATTCAACTTTTAGAGAAAAACTAGATAATTTCCCACGCGATGTGCGGATACTTTGCAAATTTATTTGAAATAATTTTTATGTTTTAGACCTATCATAATACACATTTTGTTGTATAATATTTATGTTTTACCACAATATTGTTGAATGCTTTGAAACTAAATTTTCTTAATTCATATTTTATATAAAAAATTTGTCATAGAATTGTTTTCCGAATATTGAGTGAAATTGCTCTATTAATCTGAATTTATGAAGTTAGAACAATCAAGATTTTTGGACATTTTTAGGAGACTAAAATATTATATTATTGATTAAGAAAGACTATGTAGCATGTTAAGTAACATGTGGTAAACGTTGCAGTTGCTTTTCACTTAGAACCTGAATTGTATTGCCATTCTGAAGTAAAGACTAAATTAAGATGCTATTAATTGAAAAATTGGACTGCATTAGTAAATTTGACAACCTCTAACAAAGATAATTATACTGCCCCCTCATGCCATGATCTTTAGCTCTTTCAAAAATCTGACAAAATAGAGAGGACTCCTAACTATTCCAACTCTGCAACCAATACAATTTTTTTGTGTTTTAGGCGTGGGGACAATGGATTGAAGAGAGACCTCTAGGAACTATTGGATGAAGTGCTAAATGACTCCACTTTGTCGGAGGCATTACAATGCATTCACATGGGTCTATTATGTGTGTAACAACAACCTAGTGATAAGTCAGACATGTCATCCGTGGTCCTAATGCTGGGGAGTGAGAGTTTATTGCCTTCACAAAAGCAGCCAGGTTTTTATACAGAAAGGAATCTGCCTGAAGCAGATTCTTGCTCTTCAAATTTAGTGAGCTTTTCTACGTTGGCGGCATGGTAGATTAGTCACTACAAACAGTGTTTTCTTTTGAATAAAGTGACAAGATAAAGAATTACGCATGTAAGTTAATTGTTAAGTTGTCGCCTCTTTGCCCTGCCTACTAGTTTCCCACACAGTAAGTTTGATATGATATTTGCCAACATGTATTGCTTGAGCAACTAAATGCATGAATAATCGTCTATTGCACCCTCTACATTAATTATATTAAAAGGCAGATCAATATTCTAGTAATAACGAATGGAGAAATGGATTGCAAAATGGAGGACTACTCTTTTGTTTCTATTTATGTCCGATTGTGGTTGGATTGGGATTGTTAAGGTGTTGAACAGGCGTATGCTGCTTGATAACTTGTTTGTGCTAAATCCAAAATGAATAGTTTAACAGGTCATGTCGTTAAATACCAACTAGTGTATTTGATTCACTCTTAAATGCATGCCATTTATGGGTATCTAATATCACTCACACCATCTGGCATGTTTTAGGCTCGAGGCTTTTCTTTAGCTTCAATGGGAATCAATGACATGATATTTTTCCATAGGATAATGCAAAGTTGTTTCTGAAGTACAGATTTTCATTTAGAAAAATAACATTTTCCCAACTAAGCACAGTAAACAATGTTTTCTTTTATAATCTTAAATGTAAAATTTGATAATTAGGAATCAGGTAGAGAAGTTCCAATCATTGAATATACTTTCACCAGCTTAACGCATACATAAATTAGTATGAACAATATTGCATGAGTCACTAAAGCCATAATTTTGGTTTGATCCTCAAATTGTGAAAACTGGAATTATATACCATTGTATATAGTGCACTCCAAATCCCCATAAATACATTGAAACATCTTTATGGGCAAATACTTTATCGAGCCTCTAGCAATGTAATTGTTAGCCCATTTGTTGAAGATCCTTCTTGCTTGACTGGTGAAGTATCCATTTCTGATAGATACCTTCCAGTGTAAAAACCAGGCTCTTTAGGCTCAGGCGGTGCAGTCTCACTACTCAACATCAAAACCACTGTGGACATGGTCGGTCTATATTCTGGACATTGCTGCACACATAATAGACCAACATGAATTGATCGTAACACTTCATTTGGATTGCATGATTCCTTTTCTGATTTATCAATTAGTTCCAATTGTCTGTCCTCCTTACATAGTCTCCATGCCTGAGAATTTAGATCACTTGTAAATGTAAGTTTAGGGGGAAAAGAGATTATATTAAAACCCTGAAAGTTAGCAAAATATGGCCAAAATCACTCATCCGAAAATTTAAAACAGAAAATAACAAAACAAAACCAGAAGGGATTATACTGGTTGACATCACTTACATGTCCAAGAAGGTTAAGATTGTGGTCTGGATGACAGAATCCCCTGTTTCTCTTACCACTCACTATCTCTAATACCAAAACACCAAAGCTATACACATCAGATTTTACCAAAAAAAGTCCATCAATTGCGTACTCCGGAGGCATGTAACCACTGCAGAAAATTATTCATTAAATGAACATGTTTATGGATAGCGGTTGCAACTACAATATATGGAGATTCTTACTATGTTCCAACCACTCTGCTTGTTTTTGCTTCAGTTTCATCTCCTCCAAAAATTCTAGCCATGCCAAAGTCAGCAATCTTTGGATTCATCTCATAGTCCAGTAAAATATTGCTAGCTTTTAGATCTCTATGAATAATCCTCAATCTGGAATCTTGATGAAGATAAAGTAGCCCCCGAGCAATCCCATTGATAATGTGGAAGCGCTTAGGCCAATCTATTAATATGCTTCGATTTGGATCTGCAAGTTCAACATCAAAGTTAATTCATGCTGGGGCTGTCAATTATTTAAATATTCATTGAACCAAATATCAAATAACGTTGCTAACATGGACATTCTGTACAAGTAATTTCAAGTGGCTGCAAAGGTCACAATCATAGCAAAAACTAGGACCACAATCTGTATAGAAGTATTGGTTCAAGTGAAACGGTAAGGAAAAACGCTATTTGGTGCAATTTCGATCCTGAAGATCTACAAAACTATGACTGGTCTAAACATTAATTCAACCAGAAGTCGAAGAACTTAAAAGCTAATCTAAATAAATTTACAGTCTAAATAAGCTAAGATATTGATGGACCCAAACCAAAAATGAAGGAGTCCAAGCTTTTGTTGGGCATGTATTCATATATCAGCATTCTTTCTTCTTCTTGAATGCAACATCCTAAAATCTTCACAAGGTTACGATGCTGAAGCTTGGAAATGCTCAAAACTTCATTTTTGAATTCACGGAGTCCTTGTCTTGAATATGCTGAGAGCCTCTTAACAGCTATTTCTTTATTTTCTTGTCCCTCTGTTAGTATGCCCTGTATATCATTATTAATTTGCATCAGTCACAAACGTTCAGCTATAATGGATATTATACTTTTATATATTGCTTGTATGTATGCATTCATATTTATAAATGTCTGAAAAAGTTCTATGTGCAGAAAAGACTATTTATAACCCCCACCTAGATGACTTATATAAACAATAGAATATAAAAAATAGTTTGTGTAGAGTCTGTAGACATTAATTTCATATTTCTGCAAAAGAAGTCATCTTTTTTAGTTAATTACCAATACTTGTACATGCACCAAATGCACAGAATTTCTTGTAAATTTCACATGAACAGGCTCATAAGTAAATAATTTCATTCAGAAAGAAAACTGCTACTGAAATATTAGGTAAGTTCAATAAGATAGTTTGCTTTACTAAGCTGAAGTTATCAACAAAACTACAGAATAGGAACTAAATTCATGGGCAGAAATACTATTTTGGTGCCTGAAATTGGTTCCATGTAGAGTGGATAGTCCCAACCATATTAATGGAACTGTATAGCAGTCTTTCTATTTAGATACCTTGTAAACCTGTCCAAAGCCGCCTTTTCCAAGCACATTTTTAACTGAAAAGTTATCTGTGGCATGAGCTATTGTAACAAATCTGAATAATGGTAGCTCTAAATCGTCATTCTCATTTCCAGTGGTGAAGTCTTGTATTGGTCCCAGATTGTATAAAATAATTCCTGCAAAGAATGGAGCACATATGAACTAAGGAAGGAATACATATATTTTAGGAATGTTGAAATTTTAAAAACCCATGGAACACTTGAGGTAGATTATTCCAGTCAATGCATTCCAAATTGGTACTCACTGACATACTGTGATCCTGACTGATTGATCCAAGACGTGGTAAAGAAAACAAAAAACATCCTATAAATGATTGCCAAGATGAGGTTGGACAAGAAATTAGAAATCAAAATATGAAATAGGATTGATTTGGGATTGTGGTTGTCAGATTAGTCATCCTTCCTTTTAATACAATTTTTCACTGATCAAACCTGATTTTGGTATTTTTTACATGTGTTACCTTCTCTTTTAGGCTTCTTCTTCAAGACATATAGCATCAAGCATAGGCCAAGGACAGCCATTCCAAAAGATAATAAAGCAATAACTATGATCCTTGCTTGTTTCTTTCTTTTCGAGCTTCCATATGCCGCTGCAATCATCAATTCAATATAAGAAATTAGCATTACCATTAGCATTATGGAAAATAATTTTCTCAAATCACTTTATCATTTTCTCACATATGGACTAATTTCTAATTGTTCCTTCTGTTTTCATATGCTTATATTTCAATTGGCCTCATTTAAAAATTTTGACTCAAAACAGAATTTATTTAAGACTAATAAAAATGAACCTTACATAATTCAGAGGCAGCCATCCTAATGTAAATGTCTTGCCCATATTCAGTGTACACTCTTGTATCAATCAGTTCTCCAAACCAAAGTATGCAACCACTTCCTCCTCTGGTGATGTCCAAACTAGAATAAGCTGTACAGGTGCAGTTCTTCAAGCACACATCCCTGCATTCATCAAGGTCCATTGTCCTGTTATACCAGGACTGCCTTGTGTCTGGCAATTTAATTCCAGAGTATTTTAGAAAGCCCTCACCAGCCCCACAATTTAAAGGTGTCTTCGGTACACATCCATGTGACCAATCCGCCCCATTCCAATCTTTTGGAAATTTTGGCACAAATCCTGTCAAACACTCACAAGCTGGGGAGTTGTTGATGTTGCAACTGCCATATGCACCACATAGTGCATACCTGTCACAGCCATCCACTTGTGCCGTTAAGTACAGGTTCCAACTCTGTGTTCTATCGATCCATGTAAACCGCTGCAATTTGCCATCAGGAGCTAAAACCATCCTTGAAACAACTGTGTTGTTAATAAGCTGATAAGTATAGTAAGTCTCCTCCTGATTGGAAACAAATTCATATTTATAAATTGGGTTGGGTTGCAAATTAGGCATACCACTGAAATGTAGACCATTCCATGGTCCTGTCCGGAATAACACTGTTGGTCCCTCCCTTAGAAAAAACTGTGGTAATCCATTTGGATCAAGCTGATTAGTATAATTACCTCTTGAAGGGTCGTCAGGGCTCTTCCATGATGTCAACACTAAACTCAATCCAGTTACCAAGTTAAATCCATACTTCATACCTGGCAGAAACGTATCAGCTGGATGATCAAAACTCTGCCAAGTGATATTTCCTGCATCACTATTTCCATCTCTCACTATAAAGTTTCCTGTATCAAGAAGCTGCGCAACTGGGTTGCTTGCTGCTCTTGATGAATTGGAAGACCAAATGGCATTGTTAGCTTCATCCGTAAGGACAAGAATTCCATGGTCCACAAGTTTGAAAGCTCCTGTTGTATTGTTAAGAGGGGTATCTCTGTTGGCAACCCATACCACTGTCATTGTAGATATCTTCTTGTACCATATTCCTATATACCAACTTTTGGAATTACCTGGGCTAAAGAATCCCAGCTCAAAATTCCCACCCGATGAAACTAAAGTCTGACCGTCTCTTATTGACTGAGTTACAACAATGTTGTCTACTGCTGTTGTGATTACAAAGATGGAGAATATACAACACAAAAAGTAGAGCACAAAATAGACTTGCATGGGTTGCCTCATGCTTCTCATGATCCAAGTGGACCTATACAAACTAATATACTGCAGGACTGATAGAAAAAATGAAATGCTAGAGCATTCCAGCTTCCAAAGTCCTTTGCTGTGAACTTTGTAGGGAACATAAAGGGTCTCCTATGAATTGCAAGTTAAATTACATTGTTCAAACAAGTGTAAAATTAAAGCATCACCTTCATTTTTTTTCTCTTTCTTTTTTTTTTTATTCGGTTTTGGTTTTTAAGTTATATTATGCAGGCCTTATTTTAATTTGAATTGGTGAACACATAATTGAAAGGTTCTGTATTATGAAAGGGACTCAAGGAGTTGAGAATTATTAATAAACATCACCATTGACTTGACCATAGTGTTTTAAATGGTTGACCAGAGCTCACAATTATTTTTGATAAAATAATCTCATTTTCTATTGATGTTGGTGGAGGAGGCCATCAAAGTGAGATAATAGTTTATCCACATAGGTAGATAGTCAATTGAGACAATAGTTTACTCACTGTTCATAGGCCTACACTGTTCATACATTTTTACTTAGTAATCCTAATACTTCCATTAGCCCCCTAAAATAGCCTATGGTCCAATTTTTATTGATTACATAAAGGAACATAGGCATTATTTCATAAACAATTTAACTGGCACTGCTGCAAATCCTCATGCTATGAATGGTACAGAGCATTAAAAAAAAATTTCAAAAGTGAAGTCACCATTAACTTCCAATCAATCTAAAGAAGTGATGGGCTCTGGCATTGTCTCTCTCTCTTTTTCTTACGCCTCATCCTAAATGACAGCGTACTGACCCAAGACTCAGACTGGAATTTAACCGTCAGGACAAGGATAAAGAGACCAATTTTAAAGTTCCGCTAAGATGTAGGTGTGTCTTTTAATTCTTTATCGGTTTCTCTATATGTGAATTGATTCTTGATAGAATCAAATTTTGGATGTTAGGATTCAATGTCAATTTTCAAGTACCTTAACTGATGATGCACAAAGATTGTCAATGAGCTGATCGTCCTCGAACGCTCTAATGGATACCTGAAGAACAAGAAAGTAAGAACCAAACAGAGAGCAATGGTGGGATGCCGGCCAAAGTCCCTCCGAAAATTAAGTCAGTGAATGAGAAATTTCCAAGAACTCTATAGTGAGAGAGCTAGGGATTTTTCTGCGTACTTTGGAAAAGAGAAAACCTGTTATTTATATAGTGATGCGGAGTAGACTTAGATCTCGGGAATACACGGGTTTTCCTTATAAGGAGGAGGTGGAGTTAACGTCACTGAGATCTTTAGGACATCTTCCCATATTAGGAAGATGAAAATCGCGTAGTATAGTCTTGGTGCGTGGCGCGCAAAATATTTCCGTATAAGAATATGTGTGGAGATCACACAAGGACACGAAGGAGGTGGAGTTAACTACCCCCTACTCTATGTGCCCGTCGGCTATGCTTGACGCGTCTCGGAGTAAAATGGGTTTTCATGGATATTAATTGCTTTGTTGAGAAGCATGTCATTGATGAGGGTAAATACCTTTTCAATAAATGCTAGGTGACATGTAGTGCTCATTGATTGGCCTCGTTTCCAATCAGAAGCATCGCTTCGTATACTACGCTCATTGCTCTATAATTAGTTCTTTCCCTTCTATTAGTTTCTTTTGTTTTATTTTCTCCTAACGCTGATTGTGATTTCAAGTCCCCCTGTCACTGCTCTCATACTTGTCTACATCCGTCATCCTGACAGTTGATCCATCGTCGACTTCTTTTTTAGGTAAGTTCCTTTACCTTGTTCCAATTATTATCTGTTGAACTTAGTTGGTCGTTGTTTCCAAAGACCCGTCGCACGAGTAGGCTCTTAGTATACATTCATCACTTGTAGGTGAATAGATGTCAAGTAATAGAGAAGCGATGAGTGAACAATCGTCGTCAGTCCATGAAGGTGCAGGCTACGACAAAGTCTTTCAATCGGGACATGAGCCCATGGTGAAGGATTTGACCTGGTCCCCAGAAAGGGAACTGTCTGTCCATTTTCTTGCTGAGGAGGAAAAGGAGGAAGAAGAAGGGGATGAGAATGAGTGTGAATAGGAAGATGACGGTGAGGAGGGAGAGGACCATGGAGAAGGAGATGAGGCTATAGGCGAAGTGGAAGTTGATGTTCATAGACCTTTCATCTTTCTCCTGATATGGATGGTAAATGACTTCTACCTGACCATGTCGTTGAAAGTTTTCAACAACCTCCATACTCGTTTTCAAATTCCCGACCACATCCCTGTGCGGTTACCAAGGAAGTTTGAGAAGTGTTACTCAAGCAAGACAGCGGACATCAGTTTGTATGACGCAATGTTAATCACTGGGCTGAGGTTGTTGTTGACAGAGCTGCACCATCAACTTGCCAATTATTTAGGCTTGTCTATCAGCCAGATCGCCCTAAACACATGGAGTATTTTTATCGGGGCCAAAGTGATATGGGGTCAGCTGAGTGGAGGCAACCATCGTCTCACACTTGAGGAGTTCTTTTATTGCTACAAACCACAATAGATATATTCGTCAAAGGGTATTCACAACTTTTTGGCAAGGAAATCATATTTTAGATTGGTATCAAACGTGCCTGATTCCAGCCAAAACTAGAAGAGTAGGTACTTTTTTGTACAAGGGACGGACTAGGTGTGTAAACCCGAAAAGTGGGCTAGCATGCCCAACGGGTTTGATAATACCTGGGATGTTTTAGATAAGTTTGATAAGCCGTCGGTGTTTGTTTTCTTGTCGGTTCGGTTAGCTTTGATTATGTAACTAACCTATTGCTTTTGATTCATTTCAGTTTATGTCCGTCTAGAAATAAGTGAGGAACAGGAGAGTTTTCTTAGGCGATTTTGGGCTATTCCGCTTGGGCAGAGAAAGTGGAAGGACCTGGTCACGCTTGACACCCTCCACACTTTTTTTTGTGGTTCTGAGCCAACGGTGGAAGCCTGACGGTTAGACACATATGTTCGTCGACGTAAGTTTTCTTTTGTCCATCAGCTTCCTTGATTGTTTATTCTAACCCGTCAGTTTTTCTTATTCCTTTCGTTATTATTTTTCAGAGATGGACAACGGTAGGCAGAGGGCTTTGGTGAGGCAAGTCGCCACTGCTCGCCTCAAGCTATGAGGGGAGGTGTCGGCTTCTCCTTCTAAGGTGACGCCTCCTCCCAAAGTTGCCCTTCAAAGGAAGGGGATGGGTAAGGATGAATGTCTCGCTAAAAAGGTGATGGGCCAATTCGCCACAACAAATCAGGTGGATTCATCACAAAAGGCTCCCCCACCTCCGTGCCATGGTGCCGGTAAAGGTCTGATGACGGCTCAAGGCCCTGTCGCTTCTGGCCTCGTCCAAAGGCTTATGAGCCATAAGAAGTATGCCATCAAGATGGTCCACTCGATCATTAAGGACACAAATATGGACGAGTGTGGCAAGCATGGCACTGGAGACTTGGAGGAATCTAGTCTTTTTTATCTGGTGAGGGTGAGTATGCGTCCGGTTCGCCTCTTTCTTTCTTTTTTGTGCACTAAGTCTTTTATAATCATCGTCTTTTGTAGGCTACGGTGAGGATGAAGGCTCTCTGAGTTAGGTACGTTGCTAAAAAAGGGGTGGTCTGTCGCCAATGTATCCATTTGGAGCACGAGGCCAACTAGCTGTTTCAATATAAGGAAGCTACTCGTATCCTCAACTTCAAGGTGAACGAGAAGAAGATCGAGCTGGAGGCAACCACCCGTCGGTGTGAAAAGCTAGTCAAATCAAACACTAACCTGACGACGGAGCTTACCACTCTTCATGAGCAGATGGAGCAGGTTAAGGCCAACACTGTGGTGGAGTATCAAACCTCTCAACCTTCCTATGACGAGTTGGGTGGCTTGTATGGCGATGGCTTCGAGGATGGCCTTAAGCAGGTCGCCGCTCTTTACCCTAACCTAAACCTGTCCTAAGTGATAATTGACGACACCATTCCGCTAACACCTGGCAGTGCCAACGTTGTCATGAACGAAGCCGACGGTGTTGTCCACTTGGTGGAGGGATAGGTAAAGGAGTCCTTTCATGCTGAGGGCGACGGCTAGAACGTCCCCAAGGATTAAATCATTCCCAAAGGTTTGTCTATTCTTAAAGGTTCGTCAGCTCCTGAAGGCCAATCTGTCCTCAACGCTCCTCGAGCATAGCTTTCCTTTTTCCTTTTTGTCATTTATTTTTGTGCTTTGTACGAATAATTTCAAAACAATGGAGTGCCCTGTTTTGGGCTTTATGTATTTAACTTTTATCCCCCATCAAGTTTGTTAAGGCTTTCATTATATTTATCTTGTTTTTATCATTCGTCGCTTCTATACATTGCTTGTTCGTTGATTATCTTTCATTTGTGTGCTTCTTGTAATTGTGAGTACGCCCCTTATTCGTCGTAAGGATTTGGATTATTCTTGAGTGATCGCATACCCGTGGGTAATTTTGGATGTCCGTCCACCCCTTAGATAAGATATATGAATGTCTGTGATTAGGCACCTGTCGATGTCCTTGGTCATCCGTCCACCTATCGATACCTTTGACCGCTTGTCCTTCTCGTAGGTAGGACTTAGAATAATTTGTGCCTATAGGTAGGACTTAATAATTTTTGGTTCAAGGCACCCGTCAATGTCCTTGGTGATTTGTCCACCCCATAGGTAGGAATTAACAAAATTTTTCAAACAGAGGCACCTGTTAGGATCCTTGATGGTCCGTCCACCCTAGAGGTAGGACTTAATAAATTTCATGATTAAGGCACTCGTTGGTGTCCTTGATGACCCGTCCACCCCATAGGTAGGACTTAATAAATTTTTTGGACCAAGGCACCCGTTAGCGTCCTTGGTGACTCGTCCATTCCATAGACAGGACTTAGGATTGTTTGGGGCCAGGTACCCGTTAGTATCCTTGGTCATCTGTCCATCCTGTAGGTAGGATTGAGGATTTCTTGTAACCAGTTACCTGTCGGTATCCTTGATCATCCGTCCACCCTGTAGGTAGGACTAAGGATTTCTTGTGACCAAGTACCTGTTGGTATCATTGGTCATCCATCCACCCCGTAGGTAGGACTTAGGATTTTTTGTTGTAGACAATTTCTTAGAAGGTAGATTCTTAAAAAAAGATATAAATAACATAGAAAAAATGTAGATAATGTGCCTGATAATCCTTAGGAGTTTTATTTCAATAATTGGAAATCTGAATAGCCTACTTTAAGAAAAAAAGCAATAACATAGTTTGTAGTTGTTCACTACTGATAATATCTCCACAGGTGCTTGGTGTTCCACTGTTGATGGAGTTTCTGCCCGTTGAGGGTCTCCAGGTGGTAGGTCCCCTTCCTATGGCAGCCAATGATCCTATACGGTCCTTTCTAGTTGGGGCCTAGTTTACCTTGTGTGGGGTCTTTGGTAGTTGTCATCATTTTCTTTAGGACTAGGTCCCCAATCTCAAAGTGCCGAGGTTTAACCTTGGTGTTGTAGTGCTTGCCATTAGGTCCTGGTAACAAGCCATGCGTTGTTCGGCCATAACTCTGACTTCATCCAACAAGTCCAACTGTAGGCGCATTTCCTCTTTATTCCTTCCTTCATCATGGTGGGCCACCCTATAGCTGGTTAATCTAATCTCTACTGAAATGATTGCCTCGCTCCCATATGCAAGGCAGAAGGGTGTCTTACCTGTAGGCGTGCAAGCCGTTGTCCGGTATGCCCATAACACACTTGGTAGCTCATCCGGCCATATCCTCTTTGCCCCCTCAAGCTGAGTCTTCATTATTTTGAGTAAGGATCGATTTATAAGCTCAACCTAACTGTTGGCCTATGGGTGGGCGGGAGACAAGTAATGGTTTTTTATTCCTAGTTGTTGGCAAAAGTCCCTACATGCGTCATTGTCGAATTGCTGCCCATTATCAGAGATTAGGACTTTGGGGATTCCGAAGTGGCATATGATGCTTTTCCAAATGAAGTTTTGGATGCTTTTCTTAGTGATGGTGGCTAAGGGTTTTGCCTCGACCCATTTAGTGAAGTAATCAATTCCTACGACAAGGAACTTGAGCTACCATATTGCCATAGGGAAGGGTCCCATTATGTCAAGCCCCCACTGAGCGAATGGCCATGGAGCGTTCATTGGGGTGAGCTGCTCAGACAACTACCGTATGATGTTGCTAAAGCGTTGGCATTTGTCACAAGTCTTTACATAAGACTGGGTATCCTTCTGCATAGTGGGCCAATAGTAGCTTGCTTGTATGAGTTTGTGAATCAGTGACCGTGCCCCCGAGTGGTTTCCACATACTCCCTCATGGATTTCCCTCATAACATAGTCTACTTCGTCAGGGACTAAGCACCTTAGGTATGAATGAGAGAAGCCTCTTTTGTAAAGAACATCTCCAATCAATACAAAGCATGACAATTGTACCTTTAGCCTTTAGGAAGTGTTGTGGTTTTCCAGAAGCATCCCATTCCGAAGGTAGGAGACAATTGGCATCATCCAGTTGACTCCTGTGGGGATGACCTGTACATCTATTTTGTCAATGGTAGGTGAGTTTTGAACGAAGGACAATACCTGACTGTTGACGACCATGTGTTCTACGGACGCTACTTTGGCTAGACAGTCAGCTTGCTCATTCTCTTCCCTCGGGATCTACATAAGTCTTGCCAGGAACTTCTGACTTACCCTCTCTTCGACCATGCTTAGGTTTTCCTTCATCTGTTCCCCTTTGGCCTCATAGTCTCCGTTGATATGTCCGACGATAACTTGAGAGTCACTGTGTACAACCACTGACGAGGCCCCTGCTGCTTTGGCTAAGTCGAGACTAGTCAGGACTGCTTCATACTCGGCTTCCTTATTGGTCGTTGGGAATTGGAGATGGACTGCACATTCTATTAAATCTCCTTCTGGTGATTGCAGGACGACCGCAACTCCCTCAGGGCGTTGGTTGGACAATCCTTCCATCCGTATTATCCATGGTGTTGGTCCTTCATTTTCATCTTCCTTTGCTGTGAATTCGGCGATGAAGTCAGCCAAAGCCTGGGCTTTGATCGCAATTCTTGGACGGTATTGTATTTCAAACTCGCTAAGCTCTATCGTCCACAAAACTAACCATCCAGCTGCCTCTGGATTGTTCATAGCCTTCCACAGTGGCTTGTCTATCTGGACCACTATGATGTGTGTCTGAAAGTATGGCCTAAGCTTGCAGGAAGCCGTGATTAAGGCAAATGCTAGCTTTTCCATAGGGGGGTACCTCTCTTCTGCCCCTCGAAGCATTTGGCTAGTGTAGTAGACAGGTAACTGTATGCAATCCTTTTCCCGGATGAGGGCTAAACTGGCGGTCGTTAGGGATATGGCCAAGTAAAGGGAGAGTTCCTCACCGGGCTTAGACGGACTAAGTAGCTGTGGGATGCAAGGTATGTATTCAGCTCTTTGAAGGCCTTCTGGCATTCGCCGGTCCACTCAATGACCTTCTTTATTGTTTTAAAGAATGGTAAGCATTTATCCATCGCCCTAAAGACAAATCTGTTGAGAGCCGCCACCCTACCATTCAAGCTCTGTACCTCCTTGATGTTCTTTGGAGGTGTCATCTCCAATAGGGCCTATATTTTGTCAAGGTTTGCCTCTACACCTCATTATGATACCATGAAGTCCATAAACTTTCCCGACGATACTCCGAATACACATTTTTTGGTATTAAGTTTCATGTCGTAGAGACCAAGAGTCTCGAATGTTTCTTATAGGTTGACCAAGTGACGATCCTCCTTCTTGCTTTTCACTAGCATGTCGTCTACGTACACTTCAACATTCCATCCAATCTGCTAGACAAACATTCTATTCACAAGTCTTTGATACGTCGCACTCGCATTCTATAATCCAAAAGGCGTGACCTTATAGCAAAAGAGCCCTTGGCTCATGACGAACGAAGTCTTTTCTTGGTCGACTTCATCTAGCCTGATCTGGTTGTAGTCGGAGAATGCGTCCATAAAGCTTAGTAAATGATGTCCTACTATCGAATCCACGAGGAGGTCGATACGTGGGAGAGGGTAATTGTCCTTCGGGCAGGTTCTATTTAAGTCGGTAAAATCCACACACATCCTCTATTTGCCGTTCGCCTTTTTGACCATCATTACGTTGGCCAACCAATTAAGGTAGTAAACCTCTCTGATGAAATCCGCTTCTAGCAATTTGCAAACTTCTTCTACTATTACCTTGTCTCTTTCTTGAGCAAAGACTCTCTTCTTCTATCGGACGGTAAGGAAAGATGAAGACACATTGAATTTATGAATCATGATACCTGGGTTAATCCCCGACATGTCCTTATGGCTCTAAGCAAAGACGTCCTGATTTTTCTTTAGGAAGTGGGCGAGTTCTTTGCGGATTGAAGGGTCTGCCTGTGTGCCGATGCGAGTGATCTGACTGGGGTAGTTGTCATCTAAAGAGATTTCCTCCAGGTCTTATGTTGGTTCTACCGTCACCCGTCGTTCCCTGGTGTTTAGTGTTTGCAGATGATCGTCCATCTCCAACATGGCTATGTAGCATTCGCGAGCTGTCATCTAGTCTCTGCGTGCTTCCCCTATCTTGTACTCTGTTGGAAACTTCACTAGTAAGTGGTATGTAGACATGACCGCTTTCCATGCGTTAAGCGTAGGTTGCCCAATGATGGCATTGTAGGCGGAGGAGCAATCGACATCTAAAAAGCTGATCTCCTTAATGAGCTGTTGAGGGTATGTGTCAATGGTCACCAGCAAGGTGACGGTTCCAATGAGGAAGACTTTGGTACAACCAAATCCTACTAGCGGTGTATCTAAGGGCAAGAGTCGCTCCTTGTCGATCATCATTTGTTGGAAAGCAGGGTAGTAGAGGATGTCCGCCGAGTTCCCATTATCCGCCAACACTTATTGGGTATTGAAATCAGCAATTGACAGGTTGATGACTAGAGCATCGTCGTAGGGGTGGTGGAGTCGTCGGGCATCATCTTTAGTGAAGCTGATGGTTGAGTTGTCAACCTCAGTCATCTTTGGTATTCGGCTAGAAATCTAGATGCTTTGCACCATCCATAAGTATGTCTTTCTTGTTTTCCTAGAGAAACCAGCCATCGTGCTTCCCCCTACGATTACTCTTATCTCTCCAAGCGGAGCTCTTGATCATTCTTCGGCCCACTGGTTTGGTTTGGGGTCCCTCGACAAGTTCTCCCCGCCCCTGACGAACCTCTGTAATTTCACTTGCTTGATAAGGGCTTTTATTTGCATCATAGCACTCAGAAGTGTTGTGCCCATAGTCCCGATGAAAACGACAATACTTTTTCCTTGGGCTTTTGTTTGGATCACCCTTTAGCTTGTCCGACCAAGTCAGTGTCGTGTCGTCCCTTATTTGTATGAGGACTTGCTCAAACGAAGTGTTTAGCAGGGTGAAGTTGATAGTCCTCCCAAGAGGAGGTTTTGGTCTCCTATCGTCCCTTCGGTCATTCGTCCGGGCAAACTTTCTTACTTTGTCCTAACAGGGATCATCTTGCCTCTCCCTCTTCTTCGGTCTACCCCTTCGAGCTATCATGGCATCCTCAGCATTCATGTACTTAGTGGCCTTATACAACATGTTAGCCATCGTCTTTAGGTCGTTCTTGTAGATGGAAAAAAGGAATTCTCCCGACTAGAGCTCGTTGGTGAATGTAGTAACCAAGACTTTATCGTCGGCTTCGTCAATCAAAAGGGCCTCCTTGTTGAAACGAGTCACGTATGATCTCAATCTTTCATCCTCCCATTGCTTAATGTTCAACAGGCTTACTGAGGATCTCTTGTACCTCTGGCCCCCGATAAAGTGGGTGACAAAGTGTCTGCTCAATTCCTTAAAGGTAGAGACAGTATTTGGGGTCAGTTTTTTGAACCACACTCTTGCTAGTCCTTTGAGTGTAGTGGGAAATGCCTTGCACATGATCTCATCTGAAACCCCATGTAGATGCATAAGGGTCTTGAATGACTCGAGATGATTAAGCGGGTCCCATGACCCATCATATGCTTCCACCTGCGGCATCCGAAACTTGGTTGGGAGGGGGAAGGAAGTTACTTGCGCTGTGAAGGGTGAGTTCGTCCACTGAACTTACTCGTCCAGGTTGGTGGATACCCATCCCTTCATGGCATTCATCATCATGTCCATCTTCTCGTTCATCATCTACATATCCTACACCATGTGCATTGCACTGCTTTCCAGTTCCGACAAGCAGTTGGTGTCTTCCTGCCCGTCTTGCCTGCTTGGGATGTTGCTTTCTTCCTGATCTTCCCTTTTCTTATCGGTCTCCTATCGGGAGGTGACTACCGTTCTGTTCCTTGTTGTCTCGTTTGTCATGCTGATCTTCGAGACATCGTTTGTTCCTCTGGTTTAGTTGTTGCTCCAACTCTTGGTTGCATTGGGTGAGCCGCTCAATTACTGCGGCCAAGGTTTGCACCTGTCTTTCCAAGGCGTTGGGGGGGGTTACCTGTCTCTTGTTAATGGTAGCCACCGATCGCGTCTGGACCATGCAACTCTTTGTCTTAGAAGCAGTGATATGGCTAATCACTCGTTTCCCACAAATGGCGCCAACTGATGATGTACAAAGATCATCAGTGAGCTGATCATTCTCAAATGCTCCAATGGGTACCTGAAGAACAAGAAACCAAGAACCAAACAGAGAGCACCAATGGGGTGCCAACCAAAGACCTTCCAAAGGTTAAGTTAGTGAATGAGAAATCTCCAAGAACTCTATAGTGAGAGAGCTAGGGATTTTTCCTACGTACTTTGGCAAAGAGAAAACCTATTGTTTATATAGTAATGCGGAGTAGACTTAGATCCCGGGAATACAAAGGTTTTCCTTATAGGGAGGAGGTGGAGTTAAAGTCACCGAGATCTTTGGGACATCTTCCCATATTGGGAAGATGAAAATCGCATAGTATGGTCTTGGTGCATGGCGCACAAGATATTTCCATATAGGAATATATGTGGAGATCATGCAAGGACACGTAGGATCCATCGGTACGCCTATCTGTCCTTAGGAATGATCCATCTGCTTAGTACCGGGACATGTATCCGTCGGCTTGGTATGGGCTCGTTTGCTTGGTCATCACGAGCGAGCATCGCCCTACTATTATAACCTGGCCTTCAGCTTCTGTGGGTGCTGGGTACGAGGTTCCAGGCAAACCCCCTCTAGAGATCGATGGCTACTAGTGCTGTCGACTCACAATTGTGGTGACGTACATTCTCCTGATGGGTTCTAAAGTTAAGGATTCTTTTTCTATTGCAAAAATGTCCTTATCATTAACGATGATTAATGTTTGCTAATCTTAGAGTATCTTCATTTCATCGATGATTATTTTATATATGTTTGCTTCAAAAAAATTAATTTGGGAATTTTATGTTCTATTGGATTTGAAATGGGAAAGACCCAAAAAGAAACGAGTTATTTCTAGGGGTGGCAATTCGTGTTCGCGTGTTGGGTTCGTGTCGTGTCAACTCATGAGTATTCGACTATATAGGTCAACACTAACCCTACATGTTTATTAAACGGGTCAAGATTCCTTAACCCTAACACGACCCATTTATTAAACGGGTCAGTCGTGTCGACCTGTTTATCAGATTTTATTAAAATGAAGAAAAAAAAAATTTATGAAAAAACAAACAAATAAATATTTTTAATATAAAATTCAGAAATAACGAGTAATTGCATCACAAATAATCATTCAAAACTGAAGCATATCTCAATATCACAAATAATCAATCACAAAATGTCAAAGAAAATAAACCACAACAACTAATAAGTTTATATACCTAAAGTTTGAAGGATATATTGATAAAATGTTATTTAATTAAACGGGTCAAACAAGTTAAACGAGTTCTATGTGTTAAACACTTACCTAACCCGTTTATTAAACGAGCCAGCCATGTCAACTCAAATATGACACGAACCCGTTAAGTTTCAACCCATAACCTGCTAATTTTGTGTCGTGTCGTGTCGAATTCGCGGGTCGTGTCCAATTTTGCCACCCCTAGTTACTTCTTTAGTCCAAGTATATATGTAATTTTTCAATAATAAAAAAGTTGCCAGGTCATTTAAAAAATGAGTTATTCACCCTCAGGGATGGTTAGTCCAGTGATCATGAGCTCACTTCTAAGGATTAGTCTAAGCCTGGCAAGTAGAGTGTCACTATATTCATGTGGTAGCAGAATTTTTGTTTAAAAATTGTCATGTCATTACTAGTAGTGTTGATTTGAAAATTTTACTGTAGAAACCTAACAGTATATTTTGACAAAGATGAAACTACATACGATGCATCACTCGTGCGTGCTGGACGGGCCTCAGTTGAGTCTTGCAGAAAGTAACTATAGGCCTATGGCTGTAATTGAGTATTGCAGAAGTATCACCTTTAATTTCAACTAACCATTTCTCTAAAAATAAAAAATAAATTCAACTCTATCCACATACTTTCCATTTTAGCATTGCATTCAAAAGAGATAGATATCTACTACACAGCACATGGTGGAGGTCTTCATCGATATCTACACAGCACATGGTGGAGGTCTTCATCAAATGCTTAATATTTTCTTTTGTATCTTAATTGGAATACACGAAATTAAAAATCCCTCCATCTATCCCTCAATTGTTTATAATTATTGTCTTTATAACATATTCTTCCAATTACATTCTGTTGCAGGAGATCCTCGTGGTATTGACTATGTCTAGATGAGATTAATAAGTGAAAAATATGAGCACCGGAACCAGTGAAAATGAGGTTTTAGATTGAGTAATGAGCTGGAGTCTTCGTCAAAAGATGCATTGAAAATCAGGGGAAGTTATTGGAGATGATTTGATAATGTGTAGACATGACAATTGTGTACATATAATTGAAAGAATAAGTTGTTTCAAGTTGAAGGAGTGTACATATAATTGAAAGAAAAGGTTGGGGGAGGAAAAAAGAGCATTTCAATTAAAGGTGTATAATTTCAGATAAAATATGTGATGCTCAAGAGTCCAAATCCAGATAATTAATTCAGCGTGTGTTGTGTGGATATGTGTTGAGTCTCACATTGGGTAAACATTAGGCCTATCTGAGCTTTATAAATAGCTATAAAGAGTCTCAATTTTAACTAGACTAATCATTTTGGTATCTAAAAAAAAAATCATTTTAGTATCTAGAGCAGATGTGATCGATGCTTTTTATTACAAATAATATCTAACAAGTACTTCACATGTTAAAGTTGGGAAGATCATATTTAGCGTATAATATGAGTGAAGGCCAGTCTTTTTTTTTCTTTTTCTTTTTTTGCTAAATGAGTGAAGGCCAGTCTTGCGACTGGATCGGGTACTCGCACATGGAATTAAGTGTTAAAATTTTAAAAGAAAGTTTTTTTTAAAGCAAATTTTTAAAGAAAGTTTGACTATTTAGTTTGCAACAATTTCATCTTACAGTTGTTTTTTCCCAAACGTGTGTTATGCCATGAAACTGTCCATGTTGGAAGTTAGCCAATCATATAGTCAAGGATTTTTAAAGATAGTGGAATCCATTAAAAGATAATGAAAGTATAAGATGTAAAGAAGGTACAAAATTTTTATGAAAGTTAAAAAAGAAAGGGACTTTTATATATTTATATTATGTAATACATAAAAAGTGATAAATATTGTACACATTTGCAAAAAGTGATAAAAATTGTACACTTTTTTTGCAAATGTGTACAATATTTACCATTTTTTGTGTCACTTCAATTTAAATTTACATTGCAAGTATAATATAAACTAAGAATTTTCTAAAAGAAAAAGAGTTTTATACGAAATGGTGTATACCACTTTGAAAAGGCATATGCCATTTCTATTCAAATAGTTTTTTAGAGAGTAAAATATTATTTCTTCACTCCCAAACTTTACTAAATGTTTTTACCTTTTCATCTTTAGGCTTTAAAAAGTTCTTTTTTTATCTTTAAACTATTGAAAAGTTCGTCTTTAGTCCATAAAATATTGAAAATGTTTTACTTGTTATCCTTAAACTTTAAAAAATATCTTTTTTTTCCCTAAATTATTGAAAAAAATATATATTTATATCCCTATTTTTGCCTCTAAACTATTATAAAAAATATAAAAAATAAAACTCTTTACAAAGTTTTAAAATGAAAAAAAAAAAATTAAAATTTTGGAATGAAAAATAAAATTTTGATAAAATTTAGGAACCAAAATAATATATTACCCTTTTCTAAAATAACGTTTTCACACCAAAAATTAATTTCCCAAAGACAATAATTTTCAGGACTTTGTAGCTAGCCAGTGTACAAAACTAGGAAACAGGCATACGGTCCTTTGCCATAGACTTCAAAAGAATCAAAATTATATTTTTCTCAATTCAAATTCATTCAATTTTATTTAGGTGCTTTTGCATATGTCGAAACGAAACCAAAAATGTCTAAAATATGTTAGTAAACATAAAACAAGAAAACATGCAATCAAACAAACATTAAAAGTTAAATTTTAAAATTTTTATTTGAATTAAAAAAAATAAAACATTTTATTTTACCATTTTAGCAATGAAATAATATTGTTTTGTCAAAAAAAAACCCAAATGGAGCACATTTTCAATTTTTTTTTAGTTATTTTAATAGTTCAATAATTAGAAGCGGGATTTGATGTATGTTTCGGTTAAAACACCAAGAAGTACAGGTTTTTTTTTTTTTTTTTTTTTTTTTGAGAAACCAAGAAGTATTAGTTAAAGTGTTAAACTACAAGGTACGTCCTCATTTTGAAAAGGAGAATTTGATCACGAGTTCAGAATCACTTCTGAGTTCTGATACATAATTATAGACTTGTAACCCATTGTATCAAATGTCATCAGTCTCGGCCCATTGAAGATTATTGTTCTGTCTGCTCACCTATCTACACTGGGCTGGGATTCAATTCAAGCCCATCTTAATTTAGTCCATATGCCACCTCCACTTCCACGTCACCAGAGACCCCAGTTACCTTTCACTTTCCTTGTGTTTATGGATAGACTTTTGTTACTTTTTCTCCTGACTCCTCTTTCCATGGACACAGTAAACAAAAAAAAAAAAAACAAAAGAGGTAACAAAAAGTCGAAAAGTAAACAAAAGTTGTTTTGACTTTTGACTTGCTCTTTTTCCACAGAAAAAACTGGACAGTTATGCCCCTAAAGAACCTTCAACAGAAATAAAAAGGCACCCAAGAACTAGCCAGCAACCTTCTAGTCAAATTACAAATATACCCTCCCAAGACTTTCTGAGAAACCCAATTGCAACCCCAAAATGGACCGGCTCTTATTCTATTCTATTCCTAATCTTTCATGATCTGTATTTGTCTGTCTGTACATTAGTTGTCTTCCATGGCCTCTCCTTCTTGGAAATCTCAACCCTCTTTCTCCTTAGTATATATAGCTACGTCTATCACATGTCCAACCAATTTCATTACAAACTCACACAACAATCTCTCTCTCTCTTCTCTCTCTCTGTCTCTCTGCCTATTTTATTGCAATGGCATCCCAAACCCCACAAAGCCAGACCCAGTTCCAAGATTTCTTGCCCATCATGGCCCAAAAGCTTGGTGGGGATGGTCTAATCGGAGAGCTCTGCAATGGGTTCAATTTGTTAGTCGATGGTGACAAAGGGGTCATCACTTTTGACAGCCTTAGAAGGAACTCGGCTATGCTGGGTCTGCAAGATTTGAGTGATGAAGATCTACGGTCTATGTTGAAGGAAGGCGATTTTGACGGTGATGGTGCACTCAATCAGATGGAGTTTTGTGTCTTGATGTTCAGATTAAGCCCTGAGCTTATGGAAGAGTCTTATTTGTTGTTAGATGAAGCTATTCAACAGGAATTCCAAAGTTGTAATTAGATTTATTCTTTTAACTCAAATTTTTTCTATGTTCAATTCCATATTATGTGTATCATCAAGAATTTTATGAGTTTAAGAGAATAGAAGATGACCAAGAAATTTAACTTCAATAATTTTGTGAAAACTTGTGGATTGGCAATAAATTATTCAAATATTCTTATTAATTATATGAACATACTGGATTAATTTGCGAAAATGAAAGAGAGTATACAACAAACAATTCTTATTCTTGTTCCGCAAGATTTGTTCCAGATGAAATCTATGTCAAAATTTTCACTGCCTATAAAAAAAAAGACATTTTTATTTTATTTTCCTAAATAAAAGTATAAAACGCCTCTACCCAAATTGTTCGGGTATTATCAAATTCTCTTTTTCCAGGCTGTTTATAATTTTAATTTTTTTTCCCCCTGAAACTGAATAGCTGTTCAAAGCAGTTGCTGAGCTGGTTTATTACTTCGTAGTGTTGCGACTTGAATATTTATTGTATGTTCCCACGGCCAACCCACATAGAAGTCAATGCGTGAAAACACCGTCAATTGTCATCTCTCAAGTCTAAGGGTGGTCAATGGGCCGGCTCGGCCCATTTTTACTTAGCCCATGGACCAACGGGTTGTTGACCAATATAGGCTGTGTCGGGTTGGGCTGGATGGAAAATCAGCCCATAGACCTACCTATGGGCAATGCTTCTTTGGTCTTAGTGGGCTGGGCTAGTACGGTAGGATGAATAGGCTACTTATGAACATTTGATATGGGCCTTGATGGGCATATAAAAATTTAACTAAAATAATTATAATTATATATTATTACAAAATGCTTGTCAAATTGAACAACTAAATCTACTAAAAATATTCTCTCCAAAAAAAATCTACTAAAAAGATATTCTTAAAAATGTACTAAAATAAGATTAATTAACTTGTATTGATTAGAATAAGAGAGATGCTACATCCACAATATTTGTACAACATTTTCACAACAAAGCACAAGTGGTTAGTTGTTATTGGTTCAAATTTGAACCTAACACTAAGATTACTTTTTTACCCAATAATAACAACCCGCCACTTAGAATTTGTAATAAAAAAGTTACGAAAAAGTTGTGGACATATCATTTCTCTTAGAGTAAATAAGTATATTGATATGTCCACTCGAGCCTCTCTAACTTCAATCACTCAAATGCCTCTACTAATTCAGCTTCTCGTGCTGCTTCTTGTTGTCTTCTGTCACACACACACACAAAAAATGCTTCTGATGCAACTGTGGAAATAGGAACTGATAATATAACACAAGCTATAATGGAAAGTACGGGATACTTACTTTGATTTGTTTTCCACCAATCCAATAAATCAAACGATCCTTCTTCATTGATTTCAAGTAAAGGTTGATTTAGATAACGTTGTAATTTAGATAAGACACCTAATGTTATTGAAGATGCTTGTCCTCTTCTTCTTTTAACCATATGATAAGCAATTTTTTTTTTCTTGGTCACCTAAAAAACTAGCAGAGGACAAAGAGCTTCTTGTGTTTTGTGTTTTGGGCACAAGTTTTAGAATTTTTATAAACATTTCTATAATAATCAAATAATTGTGTCACTGAATTTTAAAATGCTAGTATGGTTTTGAATTTTTTCAACATCATCATTATAAATTATTTCTAAGAAAACTCTCAACTCTTCAATTTTAAACCTAGGATCAAGAATAATAGCCATTCCCAAAATCAAAGGCATATCTCCCTAATATTTGTCAAATTTTTGTCTTATTAATTTTAACGTCTCATCAAATATTCCAAAAGTATAACCATAAATCTTCATGGAAGTGCAATTCTTGCTTTATCAGAACTCAAAAAAAAAAAAAAAAAAAAAAAAAAAAAAAAACACTTAAATACATGAACTATTACAATTTCTTTGTACTAATAAAGAGAAACTAAAAAAATTGAACTAATAAGAGATAAATTGAAAAATTGAAAATGTTGAGATAACAATAATAAAGCAAGAAAGTATTTGAAATGATAACATAGAAGAAAAAAATGAAGAGAGAGAGAGATGATATTTGCTATAACTACGAGCTGAACTGCTAAGGAAAGCATAATTTTTGTTATTGCAAATTTAAAGAGAACATAACTAGCAGCACTGTTAAGGAGGACTCACCATCACAATATTTTCAAATTAGAAATTATTTTTATACAATAAGTTGAACAAGTTACAAATTGAATGATTATGGGTTTTTATTTGTTTTTGTATTAGAATAGACTTTTGCTGAATATATATATATTGATACAAGATAGAATTCTACTCTATCCTAATCTAAGTGTATATGTGTGTGAAATTCCCTCCTGGAGACTTGAACCTCAGTCCTTACCCCTCACACCCCACAAGCTTTTATACTTGTGGAGTGACCACCGCACCAAGAATGCACGGTGGTTTTTGTTGAATAATTTGTTCACTTGTTGTTTGATAGTCTTATTAGTACTCTTATTATTTTTTTGGGTTACTGTTTTTTGTTATTTGGGCTTTTATTTATTGTTGTTATATAAGACTTTTTAAAAAAAAATATATGGGTTAAGAATTATGTTTTGGGGCTAGATTATTTTTTGGAATAATGCTATGTTCATAACATTTTCACAAAAAAATCTTATGTGACAAGCTGTTTTTGATGGGTGAAAAAGTGAGGTCAGTATTTTGCACAAATTTGAATCAATAACAGTTAACCACATAGGATTTGTTATGAAATTATTATGAAAATGTTGTGAATATAACATTATTCTTATTTTTATTGAACTCAAATTCTTGTGATTCTCAAGTCAAGATGTTCAAAATTTTTATAGTTAGTTTAATATATAATTTTTTTGAAATATATATATATATATATACACACATTTTTATGCAAGTTAGGTTGATCATGTGACTCCACGAGGAGCCAGTAATGGGATTTTTACAAACATGGAATTCGCTATCTGCAAGAAGTCAAACAATGAGAGGTACCAAGGGACTAGTAAAGAACTAAGGAAGAAGACCTTAAGGAATTTCATTAACACTAGAAGATTCAATGAACTCTACTATTTGGAAGATTTTTTAAGAAATAAATCCCCGATTATATTTTACACAATGTATCTATTCTATATCTATATCTATGTATTACTAAAAGCTAAAGCATAGTATTTAATGTTGTTACGCTCACGTTAAGCCATGTTAGCAGCCATGTCATTTCCATAATTTCTTTTTGTATTTTCCCAACAATTTAAAAATAGATTTTATCAATTTTAAAATAATAAAATAAATCTCACCTCTATCTTCACCATAAAGGAAACTTCTTATTAAATTAATTTTCACCACTATCTCCACCATAATTCTCACCACTATATCTATATCACTTTCTCTCTTCATCTTTGCCAAAACCTACCATTTCAAACTCTTAATCTAATTTTCACTAGCATTTTCCCTTAAAAACCAACAAATACAACGTTTCGGCTTTAGGAAGTTACAAATCTCACATCTATCTCCACCATAATGCCCACTTCCTATTAAATTAATTTCCACCACTATCTCCACCATAAATGCCATTTATTAATTCCCACCACTATCTCCACCATAATTCCCACCACTATATCTATATATTTATATCTATATCTATATCTACATTAGTTGCTCTCTTCATCTTTGCCAAAACCTACAATTTCAAACTCTTAATCTAATTCTCACTAGCATTTTCCCTTAAAAACCAACAAACACAACGTTTCGGCTTTTAGAAAGTTACAAATCTCACCTCTATCTCCACCATAAAGCCTACTTCTTACTAATTTAATTCCCAGCACTATCTCCACCATAATTCCCACCACTATATCTATATATCTATATCTTTATCTATATCAGTTTCTCTCTTCATCTTTGCCAAAACCTACAGTTTCAAGCTCTTAATCAAATTCTTTCTAGCATTTTCCCTTAAAAACCAACAAACACAACGTTCTAGCTTTAGGAAGTTACAAATTTGTAACTTTCATATTCCTTCTCCCTCAACTTCTTTCTTTATCTCTCTCTACACTCTTCTCTCTGTCCCTCGATCTAAAATGCCAAAGAAACCTTCTCTCATTCTACAACCCTTCCTTCTTCTTACCTCTCGCCTTTCTTTGAATCTAACAACAATGAAGAAGCATGATGGTTGAATCCGAACTGTTTAAATTGGAACTATTGGCAACGGTGTTGTTAAAGGCGAGAGTGGCCTTGATGATCGCCTCCTAGGTTGTTCGTTTCTCCAATCTAGAAGACCAAGTCATCCTGCACAATGATTTAAAGGCTTCCCAACAGGTTTATAACTCCAAAGATCAAAACTTTTTTTTTTCTTTTTTTTTTGGTGGGTTTTGTTGAAATTTACTATATGAATGAGATGGTTTATCTATGAACGTGGGATTTGAAGAATTTTTACTTATTTTGTAGTATTACATAAAGCCCAATTCGTGGAAATGCAAATTGAAACATACGGGAAGAATAGAAAGTAGTTTTTTTTTTTGGATCAAGAAATGGATGTGTGAATATATATGGAGACTATGGCGATAATTAGTTGGTTGATAAATCTTTAATTTGCAAATAATTTGGAGGCCATGCTTAGCAAGTTGTTATATTTAAAGTTGTTTTAATATGTGGTTAAATGAAATACTTTATTTTGAAGCAAACTGGCTATGTTAGATAATGATTATTTAGAGTTTTGTTGTTGCATTTGAATTATGCATCAATTCATAATTTTTGTGCTACTATTTAAACCCCTACTTTAAACTTGGATAAATTTCATAGTGTTACATGTGCACAAATAGTTTGATAAAATTCTTAAGTGATGTTTCATTGGCCTTTTTTAAAAATGTTATTTTTCATACAATATAACAAAAGTTGCCTACAAATTTTTTATTTTATTTGGATTATGTTTCTCCAACTTAAAATGAATTACTGGCTTCTATGGATGGCATCTATTCTTTGAACTTGATTTTAGGTTTCATTTGATTCTATTCTTTTAGAAAACATATACATTCTCCAATTGTAAGTTTTGGTTTGGTTGACAGATCTTGAATTGGCAAGCAAGCAGAAGCTATCTTTAATAGTTTTAAGGTTGGTAATTAAAATCATTCATTAACCTAGTAGATGTTTAGGATTGTGTTTGGTTCTAAAGGGGTAGTTTCTCTCTCTACTATTCGATGAATTTTCTTTTTCAAATTTAAAATTTATTTTATTTTATTTATCTTGGGTCTCATACTGTTTTTCTCATTGTTTAATCAAAATGCAGAAATTCAATTTAATTGAAGGTCATCAAAGTTGTTGGCCAATATCCTGTACTCATGGGCCTATCTGTTGGGAACTTAATTGCTTGATGAGATGAAATGGTAAGTGTTTTTTCTTGAATCGTCTTTTTGGGTTGCTTTGAATTAATCTATTCTATAGGTGTTCTTTTGGTGTTGCATAACAGATGCTAGATGAAATCTCTTTTAAATTTGATGTGAAATCTTTCCATTCAAAGTTTTTTCCCCTCCTCATGTTGTGATAAATCTAAGTAGCTATACTATGGTTGTAAAAAATAAATTTTTCTATGCAAATGATTAATTTGGTTATAATAGAAATTTCCCAAACATATTTATTTAAATAAAAAATTAATTTGATTGTAGACAACTTAACTACTTTTATGACTCCATGAATTGACTAATATGTCATTTACTATGATATACAACAAATTTTGTGCTAATTGTTTATAGGTTTAATTTTCTTTCTTGTTTGCTTTGCACTTCTTACGAATGGTTTAATTTTTTTTTCATTTCTTACTTTGACTAATTTTGCTTATTGTTGATTTCATCAAAGAGTAGTATTACCAACAAAATAAAGAAAAAAAGAGAAAGGGAGAATTGAGGTTGTGGGTCATAATATGTAGGCTTTTTATTTTTTAATTTATATTTTTAAATGTACTGTTATGATTTTATGAGATTGTTATGCCACTTTGTAAATTATTAGCCATTTTCTCTAACTTCTAAATTTGGAATGATGTCTTCGGACTATATAATGGTTGTTGGAGCATCAAAGCCAACTGCAATGGCTGATGTTGATAGGTTTTCCAGTATGAAAAGGTAGAATGTTGATGAGTTTTATTTAGTTTCAATTTATTTATAATGTATAAATTGTGTTTCACATCTCTGACCTTATGAAATTTGACGAGTCCAAACAAGTTCCTATAAGTACACTTTGGTGAGATTTTTTATCTTCAAAGAATTGGCATAACAATTATCATGGAATTTATTGTAGCATAGGAACTATAAAGCAATTTGCTATACATAGCCATCAATTTTGATTGGGTAAAATACTATTTTGGTCCCTAAACTTTGACAAAAATTTGTTTTTCGTCCCTAAACTTTAAAAAGTTTTTTTTTCATCCCTAAAATTTGTAAAGAGTTTTTTTTTTTAATGGTTTAGAGACAAAAGTAGGGATGAAAAATGAACTTTTTAAAGTTTAGGGACGAAAAACAAATTTTTGTCAAAGTTTAGGAACCAAAATAGCAAAAGGAACTGATTTCAATAATTTAGGGATGAAAAGTAAAGTTTAAGGTCATAAATAAAACATTTTCAAAAGTTCTTTTTTCATCCCTAAAATTTGTAAAGATTTTTTTTAATGGTTTAGAGACAAAAATAGGGATGAAAAATGAACTTTTTAAAGTTTAGGGATGAAAAACAAATTTTTTCAAAGTTTAGGAACCAAAATAACAAAAGGAACTGATTTCAATAATTTAGGGATGAAAAGTAAAGTTTAAGGACATAAATAAAACATTTTCAATAGTTTAGGGTCGAAAAATGAACTCCTTAAAGTTTAGGGATGATAAAGTTTAAGGACCAAAATAGTATTTTATCCATTTTGATTCTATATATCTATTATACCAAGCAATGATTGATGCTTTTGAATGCTTCAAATTCTATCCACAATTTGTTCGGTTTTCATGGATAATCTATTGTTTCAGGTTTAGGTTATTCATGATACTCAGATTCAGAGTTTGAACTTTTGGATTAAGTTTACTGTAAATGATTGCATCATTGTGGTGTCCTTCATTGCTTTGAGAAGTAAATTTTGACTTGAACGAATAAGATGAACTAAAGTATATATGAATGATATAAGATGCATGTGGTTGTGTTGTCAATTGCCATTACTCATATTCTATACCATATATAAACTCTACAATGACGTAGCTCTTCATTATAACGAATGGTCTTGGTTGATGAAAGTGGAAAATCACTAAAGACAAAAATCGAAATTGCTATCTTTATTTTGAACTCATATGTGCTCAATTAGGATTGATATATATTGGTCATGGTGAGCAAAGAAAACAAAACTTATTTTTTATTTTGCACATATGCATGCAATGAATATATGAACAAGATGGCTTCAGTCAGTTTGCTAGATAATGTCTTCCAACTCTTTTTCACATTGCTTCACAAAATTAACATCTCATGTTGATGGTGTTTGATGATGTGTAAGGCTATAAGATGTTGAAACATAAGAAACTCTAGGATCTTTTGTTTTTGGTTTTGCATGGTAAGAGCTTGCAATTACAAATGGCAAAACCCACCCACACTCCAAAAAAAAAAAAAAAAAAAAAGGCACTTAGATTTGGGCAAAAGTGACTTTTATTTACTCAAAATCATTGGCTAAAACTATTTTACTTAAAATTGTTCATATGCAGGTTTAAAGAAAAGAGATGAGACTCTAGAAGGAGGATGCTTGGGTGAAGATTATTAGGTGAATGATCTCCAAAATCATATAAGTGTAGAATATATTTATGTAAGGAGGTTTATTTATATGTAATAATTTATAATAGAAAATAACGTATATTTATATGTAATATGAAGTCGTATAGATTTGTTGGTGTAAAAATGAATGTAGATTTTGCATAAAATTCTCTCATTGCCTTGATTTTTTTTTTTATAAAAAAAATTACCATCTTTATTTTTATGTTGTATTCTCTTTTTTCTTTTAGTTTATTTTTGCTGGGCTAATTAGGCTCTTATTGATATTTGATTTCCTTTAATCTCATATTCCATGTTAATTAGAATTTAGAGGTGCATGTTTAAGAAGAATAAAAAGAATAGATGGGATTCTAGAATGATATTTATGCTAAAATTTGAAAATCCTTTATTTTTTATGATGGCATAATAGTGTTTTAGGTCTGACTATAGTAGATAGCATGCTTGATCCTAAGAAGTCACAATTATTATTTTTTAGACCTTAACAGTATCAAATTGGTCTCTTCAATTTTTGGGAAATTATTCTAAAAGCCTTTCTAAGCATTTATATTCATTTTATATTAATTTATCTTTAATGCAGTCACACATTTGTTTTATCTTTGTTATTATAAATATAAGTGATTTTAAATTTAATTATCCCGTGTATCGCACGGGTTAGCGACTAGTTATTTTAAATAATGAAAGACAATTATTTATTTATTTTAGTAACATACACAAACAAGAGAGATGTGATGAACCAATGGAAGTGTTAACACAAACAAGCTCCTCCCAAAAGTCATACCCACCAAGAATGAGTAGAGTTTGTGACGAGTGTATGTTAAAAATCTATCCCCTCTTCCTGGTGTGTGTGCTTCTCTCTCTGATATGTGTTTGTTTCTTAAAGAAAAAACACCAGTTTTTATAATTTAATTGGTTTTATTTCTTCAAATACAATATCTTTTTTTTTTTTTATTGAAAAAAGGATTGTAATTTATAAAATTCATTATCTTACATTAACCTTTGGCTTAATATCGTTTTGATAACTATGCATTATAATATAGGTCAAACATAAATTAAATATTAATGTAATGGTTGAATTCATGAACCATCGTACTCCTTTCTTAAGGTGTGTGTTTTTGTCTTAGAATCTCATTTATTTTTCTTTATATGTGTTTGGTTTTTAAAAAGCACACACCAAAAAAAGAAAAAAAGAAAAAAAAAGAGTGGGTTAAGGTTGGGCTTAAAGCCCCTCCTATTTCTAGTCCTAGTGTGAACTCGCAATAGCAATCTGAATTTATAACGTTGCGGGCTTCTTGGCTATTTTCGTGAGAAATTGATACCAAGCAGTAATTATGGCTTGGCCAGGAGTGGAGGATGACTGGATCCAAGCTTAATTAAAAAAAACTCATTGGGTTAACCTGTGGGCTTATTTGGACTGTAGGTTGGATTGGGCCTCAAGTAGAAAAGATTCTAGGAATCTCTCATTCTGAACCTATAAATGCTCACTTTTTTTGTGCAATTTTTTAGGTGGAAAATACGTTTTAGTTCCGTTATTCCCATTTTAGTTCCTACATTTTATTTTTATCACTTTTACTAAAAAATGTTTTCTGTTTTGGTCTCTGCTGTTACATCATAAATGGGAAAAACAAACGGCAGGAATAAATAATACTAAATTAATGTCCACTTGACTTATATTAATAATAAAAAATATTTTTTGGCATTAAAAAATGCCACGTCAGCATCTAAATTAAAAAAATTAATTTATTAATTTGAACTAATTAAAAAAAATTAAAAACTAAATATCATATGAATTGAGATCTAAGTGTGTCTTAAATAAGGACAACAAAAACACAAACCCAGAAATTAAAAAAAAAAAAAAAAAACCAATAAATCTTTGTCGTTGAGAAAGTTTCTGCTTCGCTTGAGGAACCGCAAAGGGCAAAACCAATGTCCACAGGCACAAATAGATGAATATAGGCAGAACCTATTAAATATCACAACAATTCAACAGAATACACAAAGCAATTCAAAGATAATAGCCATTGGACTTGATAACCCAACAAAAAAAAGAAAAGAAAAGAAAAAAAAAAAAAAAAAGCAAAACCCAGAAACCAAAACAACTCAAAATCAAAATTTAAAGCCAACCCAACTTCAAAAAAATTCAAAGCCAACCCAACAAAAAATTAGTAAAACCCAGAAACCAAAACAACTCAAAATCAAAACCCAGATACAAAAAACAATTGAAAACCAAAAATTGAAACAAGAAAGTGAATGCAAATAGAGGGAGGAAAGAGACTAACGGTGCGGCCATCGATGGTGTGCCTATCCTGGAGGACACGGTTAAGAACAGAAGGGTCACAGAAGACAACAAAGCCAAAGCCACGAGGGCGACCAGTGGGTTTCTCGCGCATGATAACGGCTTGGGTGACTTGACCGTACTGGGTGAAGTACTCAGTCAAGGTTTCTTCGCTGGTGTCCCATGCTATGCCTCCTATGAATAGCTTTCCTTCGTCTGAATCCATAGCTTTCCTAGGAAGGGAGTCCTAGCAGCTCGTCGATTTCTCAAGCGGAAACGGGTAAGGAAGCTTTCTGGGTTAGCCGAGAAATTTGGAAAAAGAGAGTAGAAATGAAAGCATTCTCTGTTTGGTTGCCGAGAAAACGCAGGAAAATAATTTGAAAGCGAAAGTTTTGTTCTTTTCTTTATAGTAAAACCCTCTTTAAGCTTTGTAGAGTGAAGGTTTTGAATTCTCAGCTCACAAAAATAAATTGATGTTAGAAGTTGTAGTTTACTTCATTCGCCTGTGTTTTCTTGCGACCAAGTGAAGCAGAAACTTTCTTAGCGACAGATTTACTGGGTTTTTTTTTTTTTTTTTTTTTTTTTTTTTTTTTTTTTTAAATTTCTGGGTTTGTGTTCTTGGATCTGGGGTTGTGCTCTTGTTGTTTTTGTTCAAAACACATTTAGATCTCAATTCATATGATATTTAGTTTTTAATTCTGTTTTTAATTTTTTTAATTAGTTAAAATTAATAAATTAATTTTTTTTTAAAATTTAGATACTGACATGACATTTTTTAATATAAAAAATATTTTTTATTATTAATTTAGGCCACGTGAACATTAATTTAGTATTATTTATTCCTGCCGTTTACCACGGCAGTTTTCTCCATTTTTGATGTAACGGCAGAGACCAAAATGAGAAGCGTTTTTCAGAATAGGGATTAAAAGTGATAAAAATAAAATGTAGGGACTAAAATAGGAATTGCCTGAAAATGTAAGGACTAAAATATGGTTTCTGGCCTTTTTTTTTAATATATTTTTTTTTGGTTGATTTGTCTTTCGAAAATTAAATCAGGCTTTTCTTTTGCAAATCAAAAAACTATCAAGGCTACGGCTAGGCTAGTCTCCAGGTCGGCTTGTGATCCAAAGACAAAATGTCAATTGTCGGTTAAAGAGTGATTTGTTTTCCATCAAGTCTGTTCAATATACGAGAGCAACATTGGCTTTGCCTCGTAGCCTAAATACAAGTTTGGATAAATATTGTTCAAGGGTGCAATGAATGAGAAAATGGGCAAGGCTTACCTCCAAAATGGCCACGTGTGTGCAATTCATACAAGGGTTGGACTTCCCGTCAAAAATGATCACGCTTGCATGTAGACTCTTATCACAAATCCTGAATTCAAAGTCCAGCAAAACATATATATTTGATTCCTATTTTTTTTTTTTTTTTCGTTTCTTGTGGACCGGGAAGCAATGATTATTTCTTTTGAGTGTCAAAAGGAGTTGTAAAATTAGAATATCCAAGTTGGTCTAGTCTTCCTAAAAATTTACTGTTGTGCAGATAGCACCCCAGGACTCAAATCAATAACAGTAAATAAACGGAAATTAAATAACAAGCATACAGAAAGAACACAAGAATTTACGTGGTTCGGCAAACTGCCTACCTCCACGGAGACGACGGAGAAATTTCACTATAAAAATAGGGAGATACAATAGTGCACAATAACACTCTCAAGAAACCCAAATCCCAATACACCCTAACTCTCTCTCACACACAAGACAAGAAAACACTATTCTTCTTCTTATGCGGCTGCTGCTAGGGTTTTAGGAATTATTCTAATTCTCTCTATGTATTTTCATTCAACCCAAACCTAATATATATATATATATATATATATATTTATATATTATAGGTCGGCTATTACTAGGAATTATATTCCTAGTTGTATTCGGTTTCCTAATACTACTTGTATTTGATTTAGAAGACCAAATTGGGCTTTGGCAATTCAAGCCACACGGCCCACATCAACAAATCTCCACCTTGGCTTGAATTGATCAAACTACACGAGCAAACTCCTTCATCGCCTCCACCTTAGCCCTTTAGGGCTCACAAGCTACAAACACCAATCAAGTCCAAGCAGTGCTTGAACTTGTCTGTTGGAACTGGCTTTGTTAACATATCAGAGGCATTCTCACTAGTGAGAACCTTCGACAAAGAAATATCACCAGACGAAATCCATTCTCTGATCTTGTGATACCGCATAGCAATATGCTTTGTTCTTGCACGATATACCTGATTCTTCGCCAAATGAATTGCACTCTGACTATCACAATGTAGCACCATGCTATCCTGCTTGAAACCAAGCTCATTAACCAGTCCACTAAGCCAAACGGCTTCTTTTCCTGCCTCTGTCATCGCCATATATTCTGCTTCTGTAGTGGATAAAGCAACTACATCTTGTAGTGTAGACTTCCAGCAAATTGGGCCATCAGCAAACCTAAACACATAGCCTGTCGTGGACTTTCTAGAATCAAGGTCCTCTGCATAGTCGGAATCCACATAACCCACAGCTTCTGTACTAGCTCTCTAATCAAATAGGATTCCAAAGTCACAAGTGCCTGTAAGATATCTAAAGATCCACTTTATTGCATTCCAATGCTCTTTGCCTGGATCTACCATATACCTACTAACCACACTGACTGCATGAGAAATATCAGACCTTGTGCACACCATCAAATACATAAGACACCCAACTGCATTTGCATATGACACTTTAGACATATACTTTGACTCCTCATCTGAACTTGGACACAACTGTGAGGATAGTTTAAAATGGGCAGAAAGCGGTGTACTAACAGGTTTTGCATCAAGCATACTAAACCTCTCTAACACCTTCTTAAGATATCCCTTCTGAGATAACCATAATTTACCAGCCCTTCTATCTCGGTGAATTTCTATCCCAAGAATCTTCTTGGCAGCTCCAAGATCCTTCATGTCAAATTCACTACTTAACAAAGACTTCAACTTCACAATTTCTTGCTTACTCTTTGCAGCTACTAACATGTCATCAACATATAGAGCAAGAAATATATAAGAGCCATCAGCAAGTACTCTAAAATAAACAAAACAATCATACTCACAACGCATGTACCCATGTGTGACCATGAATGAATCAAACCGTTTGTACCATTGCCTATGAGACTGCTTCAAGCCATATAATGATCTCTTCAATAGACAAACATAATCTTCCTTGCCAGGTTCTTTGAAGCCTTCGGGTTGTTGCATGTAAATCTCTTCTTCTAAATCTCCATGGAGGAATGCAGTCTTCACATCTAGCTACTCTAACTCCATGCCATGCATTGTCACAAATCCTAGGATTACTCGAATTGAGGTGTGCTTCACAACTGGTGAAAAAATCTCATTATAATCAATTCTTTCTCTTTGTGAGTAACCCTTTGCCACTAACCGTGCCTTGAATTTTTCACCTTCCTTTTCTGACAATGCTTCTTTCTTACGGAATATCCACTTGCAACCAATAGTCTTCTTTCCCTTGGGCAATTTCACTAATTCCCAAGTCTTATTCTTCTGTAGTGACTCCATCTCTTCTGACATTGCTACAAGCCATTTATCATTATCTTTCCTATTTGTAGCCTCCTTCAAAGTGAATGGATCTCCACCGCTGGTTACGAGAGCAAAACTAACCATGTCTTCAAAGCCATATCTCTGTGGTGCTTTGTGAACCCGCTTCTCTCTACCTTTAGCAATTGAATAAGACTCTTCTTGTTGCTGCTGTGGATCAATCTTAACATCACCCTTATCATTAGGTGAACTATTCTCGTCAAGCTCCACCTCAACAGTTAATTTCTCCTGTGGACTATCATCACATGTCTCTGCTTCATTCTGTTTCAACATAAAGGCTTTATCAAATATGACATCTCTGCTGGTCACCGTTTTCTTTGAGATTGGATCCCAAAGCCTGTAGCCTTTAACACCTTTTTCAAAACCAAGAAATACACATTTTCTTGACTTTGAATCCAATTTAGAACGCTCTCCACTCTGCACATGCACATAAGCTGGACAACCAAAGATTTTTAGACCCGAATAATCAACTGGTTTACCTAACCAAACCTCTTTTGGAATCTTGAAATCAATGGCTGATGATGGAGATCTATTAATAATGAAGCTTGCTGTGTTAACTGTCTCTGCCCAAAACACCTTAGGCAACCTTGCATTCAATCTCATGCATCTGGCTCTTTCTGCTAAGGTTCTGTTCATTCTCTTTGCAACCCCATTCTGCTGTGGAGTTCCTTTAACTGTGAAGTGACGAGTAATGCCTTCTAATTCACAAAATCTTATGAATTCTTTATCTCTATACTCTAGTCCATTATTTGTTCTAAGGTATTTTATTTTCCTGCCAGTCTGATTCTCAACCTGTGCTTTCCACCTTTTAAATATGCCAAACACATCAGATTTATGCTTCATAAAATAAATCCATACCTTTCTAGAGTAGTCATCAATGAAACTGACGAAATACTGAGCACCACTATGAGAAGAAATTGATACTGGACCCCAACATCTGAATGAATGTAGTCAAGAACACCTTTACTTGTATGAGAGCCTGTCTTGAAACTGACTCTATACTGCTTCCCATACACACAATACTTGCAGAAGTCTAGCTTGCATGTCTTCACCCCTTTCAATAAATTTCTCTTGTGCAACTCTAACATACCACGTTCACCAATATGGCCAAGTTGCATATGCCATAATTTTGTGTCGTCAGTGCTGGACTCCACCGAAGTGGTGACTGCAACTCTTCCTACAACTGTGTTCCCAATCAATCTGTAAAGCGTGCTTATTTTTTGTCCCTTCATCACCATCAAAGCACCTTTGGTAATCTTCATGATTCCACCCTTAGATAAGTATGAATAGTCCAAATCATCTAATACTCCTAAAGAAATTAAATTCTTTCTAAGATCTGGAACATGCCTGACATTACTAAGAACTCTCACAACTCCATCAAACATCTTGATCTTCACGGTACCAATTCCAATAACCGGGCATGTAGCATCATTACCCATTTGGACCATACCACCGTTGTAAGGCTTATACGTGTCAAACCAATCTTTCTTTGGAGTCATATGATATGAGCATGCTGAATCTAAAACCCAAGATTCCAATAGAACATTGTTACTTGATGAAACTGAAAGTAAATCTGCACCAACTTCATTGTCATCTGATGTTTCTTCAGCAACACTAGCTGATTCTAAGGGCTTCTTTCCATTCTTCTTCTCCTCTAAATGCTCTTTCAACTCTTTACACTAATTCTTATAGTGCCCTTTCTTGTGACAATAAAAGCACTCTACGTCTTTCTTTGCACGTGATTTAGACTGTGATCTGTTCCTGTTGGAGTTCCGTCCTCTTGACCTACTTCTACCTCTATTGCTTAACTCAGACTTTACAATAAGTCCATCAGCCTGAGAACCATTACCATCTTGCTTCATCTTTATATGTGACAAGAGAGTACTAGTCACCTCCTCGAGTACTATAGTCTCTTTCCCGTACATCAACGTAGTCACTAGATGATCAAAAGAAGTAGGAAGCGACGCTAATAAGAGTAATGCTTTATCTTCATCCTCATAATTCACCCCAAAACTTGACAGTTGGGTGTTCAACATGTTAAACGTGTTGAGATGCTCCAACAGATCTGAACCTTCCTTCATATGCAAACTATACAGTTGCTTCTTCACGTACAACTTGTTCGGCAGATTCTTTCTCATATAAAGACCTTCTAATTTTTCCCAAACCTCCTTTGCGGTCTTTGCTTCTAGGATGTTGTGAATGACCTCATCACCTAGGTTAAGACGAATAGCGCTAGCTACTTTCTCATCCATCTCTACCCATTCTACATCCTTCATCGTTTCCAGTTTCTTCTCCTTCCCAAGCAAGGCCTTGTGAACTCCTTGTTGAATTAGGAGATCCTTCATCCGCCTTTGCCAAAGAGAACAATTTCCCTTACAACAAAACTTCTCTACATCATACTTTGTGCTTGACATCTTTACTGTATTCAAAGGATTGAATCCTAACCTTGCTCTGATACCACTTGCTGTGCAGATAGCACCCCAAGACTCAAATCAATAACAGTAAATAAGCGGAAATTAAATAACAAGCACACACAAAGAACATAAGAATTTACGTGGTTCGGCAAACTGCCTACCTCCACGGAGACGACGGAGAAATTTCACTATAAAAATAGGGAGATACAATAGTGCACAATAACACTCTCAAGAAACCCAAATCCCAATACACCCTAACTCTCTCTCACACACAAGACAAGAAAACACTATTTTTCTTCTTATGCGGCTA
Source organism: Quercus tomentella (assembly GCA_028535165.1). Taxonomy (NCBI): domain Eukaryota; kingdom Viridiplantae; phylum Streptophyta; class Magnoliopsida; order Fagales; family Fagaceae; genus Quercus; species Quercus tomentella. The sequence goes on along the minus strand of JAPQVY010000100.1, from coordinate 13,957,190 downwards.
CTGCTAGGGTTTTAGGAATTACTCTAATTCTCTCTATGTATTTTCATTCAATCCAAACCTAATATATATATATATATATATATATTATAGGTCGGCTATTACTAGGAATTATATTCCTAGTTGTATTCGGTTTCCTAATACTACTTGTATTTGATTTAGAAGACCAAATTGGGCTTTGGCAATTCAAGCCACACGGCCCACATCAACATTTACAGTTTCTCAATAAAACGTGCAATTTGATTTGTCTGTATCTATTTTTTTTACGAAAGGACTAGTCATGAGTTTTACCAATTTTTTCACGACTGTTACTGTTACAAGTCTTTGTGTTACGGTGGATTCAGTCGAGTATTGTCTCAAATGCTAATAAAGTAAGATGTAAAAAAAAAGCAGTCTGATTTTTTGATGTCTGCAACTGCAAGAAAAAAAGCACTCATTCATATCTCTTTCACCAACTCTATGCTGAGACTCATTACCAACTATATCAATTCAGGATCAACATAAAAGCCGACTCAAAACTCCTCAATGAATTTCCTCATAATCTATGTGATTGGATCACATATCCTTTTCTCATTTTATTTTAGGACAAAATGCTAATAGATTGTCGTGTGCAGTAGGGAATAATGATTCAGGAAAATAAGTGTTATTGGTTGAAATGTGGAAAAAGTCAGATAAGGAGGCCGCTTTCATAAATGTTCCAGCCATCAATGTGTAAGCACTAGCACTATACACACTTTGCATTTGTCCTGGCCCTTCTTTTTGTCAAATACATGTAGTGTTCAAGGTCTATGTCGTTTTAGCTTGTTAGGTACTCCATCGGGGTTTATGAATCATAGGGGTTTATGATCTATATTTTGAGTTTTTAGAGGGATAATCAAGGAGGTCTAAAACTAGAAATCAATGGGAACGCTTTCCTTTATTTCCATTTTTACTTGTTTACTCATTTTGTTCTTCAAAGTTTCATTTGCAGCCGTAGATAGCATTACTCCATCCCAATCTATTAGCGGTGGAAGTACCTTAGTTAGCAAAGAGGGAAGCTTTGAACTGGGTTTCTTCAGTCCTGGTAGTTCCAAGAATAGGTACTTGGGAATATGGTACAAGAATATCCCAGTTAAAACTGTTGTTTGGGTTGCAAACAGACTCAACCCAATCAATGACACGTCTGGCTTGTTAATGATAAACAGCACAAGTGGTCTTGTGCTTATGAGTAACAATAAGAGTGTTGTTTGGTCCACAGGATTAGGAACACAAATACAAGCCAATAATCCTGTATTGCAGCTCTTAGACTCTGGAAATCTTGTACTAAGAGATGGAAATTCAGAAATCTCTTTGTGGGAAAGCTTTGATTATCCATCTGATACATTGTTACCAGGAATGAAGATGGGATGGGACTTGAGGAAAGGTATTAAGCGGCGTTTTACAGCTTGGAAAAGTCCAGATGATCCTTCTCCGGGAGATTTAACATATGGGATTGAAATGCAACCTCCTTCACAGCCTGAGGCTTATATTATGAAAGGCAACAAAAAGTTCTACCGGAGTGGTCCATGGAATGGCCTTCGGCATAGTGGTGCACTGGCAATGAAGCCTAATCCGCTTTATACTTTCGACTTTGTCTCTAATGAGGATGAGGTTTATTACATCTACAGCCTCAGAAATAATTCTGTAATCACAAGGTTAGTTTTGAACCAAACCAGCTCTTCTCGTGAACGCTATACATGGATTGAAGCAGAGAAAGTTTGGAGGCTATATTCATCAGTACCTAGAGACTACTGTGACAATTATGGCCTTTGTGGAGCCAATGGAAATTGTATCCTTAGTGGGTCACCAGTTTGCCAATGTTTAGAAGGATTTGAGCCTAAATCACAAGAAAAATGGAGCTTAATGGACTGGTCTCAAGGTTGTGTACGCAATAAACCACTGAGCTGCCATAAAGATGGGTTTGTTAAATTTATTGAGTTGAAATTGCCAGATACTACAAATTCATGGGCGAACAAAAGTATGAGCCTCAAAGAATGCAGGGATAAATGCTTGAACAATTGTTCTTGTATGGCTTATACAAACTCAGATATTAGAGGAGAAGGTAGTGGCTGTGCGCTTTGGTTTGGTGATTTAGTGGATATTAGACAGTTTCCAGCTGGTGGGCAAGAACTGTATATCAGAATGTCAGCCTCAGAGATAGGTGTGGGGTTAATATTTTTCATAGGAAAATCCTTATTGAATTTAAATTATTGTTTCCATTGTGTTTTGCATTCTGTTTCATTTTGTTTCTTTAGAAACTGCAGTGCTTCCCTTGCTTTTCAATATCCTTTAGCTGTAGTTTAATTATATGTTCCTTGATGTGCCAAATTCAACTATGAAGAGGCAAAAAAAGGTCGTAGGATGAAGAGAGCAGTGATAGTTGCTGTGTCCCTTGCTGTAGTTTCTGGAATGCTCTTAATAATTGGCTTTTACATATGCAGAAGCAGGACAAAGTTAAGAGGTAAAATAACTTTACTCTTTTACTCTTAACAACCATTGCAAACATATGGTAATATTTGTCTTATGGAATTACTTAAAATGCTTTTCATTTTTAAATCTCTTAGTAATATAAGCAGAATCAACTTTTGCCCATTTGATAATACAGTATTTAGAACAAGGATTGCTATGAGGTATAATTCAATCATGTTATATTTTTGTCGGTGCTTTGCTAAATAGTTTCAGAAATTGAACAGTGTCATCAGACCAAGCAAACTTACGCAATTTGTTGCATGATTAATCCCCATCTAATTTCAAGGTTCAAACGCTGAGATTTGTTAGACCTTTATTAGTTTAGCCCTCTACAAATCCAGAGAAAGTTTACGATATAGACCTTTATTAGTCTTGAGTTCTCAATGGACGTATCTTCTGTAGTTAGGCCTAGGTACTCATTTTAGTTGATATCTGTAGGAATGATAATTAAAATAGCAAGGTGCTTATTAGACTTGAGTTCTCAGTCGACATATCTTCTATAGCTTGGCCTGGTTTTGATTGATACACCTTGAATTTGAAAGTTTTGCAAGTTTGATTAGTGTAGATGTTTTTGATAATGGTACCTTGATTTCTTTGAGATCACTTACATATAAGTACAACTCTTCTCGTATTGCTATATATTGTATTCATTTTCATGCTAATCTCATTATCCAAGTTGGATAGTATCTTTTTGGCAGAAAGAATGTGTATATAAGATATGAAGAAGGTTAATACTTTTATTAATTATACGAAATTAGTAATATGAGATTTAGGTTATAATTTCGGCTAAAGTAACTCTTATACTGTTTTTTACCTCTTGAATATCTCAGCCATTACTATGATTCTTATTCCTTCCTCTACCCCACCCCCCCCAAAAAAAAAAAAAAAAAAAATTCGTTTCTATTATTTCTGTAAAAACAGAGAGGAATGAAGTTGTAGGCCATCAGAATAATGAAGGCCAAAACGAAGACCTTGAGCTCCCTTTCTTAGACTTATCCACAATAGCTAGTGCCACTGATAACTTTGAAATCAATAAAAAGCTTGGGGAAGGTGGTTTTGGACCTGTTTACAAGGTAAATTTGTGATGTCTTGTACAAAAACAACGACAAATGAGGAAGCACTGTTTAGCTATCTTTCTTCAAATGATAATTTCAGGGTATACTAAAGGATGGACAAGAAATTGCTGTCAAGAGACTTTCAACGAGTTCTGGACAAGGATTGAATGAGTTCAAAAATGAAGTAAGATTGATTGCCAAGCTTCAACACCGAAATCTTGTAAAGCTTCTTGCTTGCTGCATTCAGGAGGAAGAAAAAATGCTGGTTTATGAATACATGCCAAACAAAAGCCTGGACTCCTTCATTTTCGGTTTGAATCCCAAAACTTAATACATTTTGTTTAGCTAGTGCTATGTTATAAATATTGAAATATATGAAATTCCTCATGTTTTCTTGAAATATGGGAAAATATAATTAACTTGAACTAGAAACTTACCAGATCAAACAAAGAGTAAAATGTTAGACTGGTCCAAGCGCTTCCACATCATATGCGGAATTGCTCGGGGGCTTCAATATCTTCATCAAGATTCCAGATTGAGAATTATACATAGGGATCTCAAAGCAAGTAATGTTTTACTTGATAGTGAGATGAACCCTAAAATTTCAGACTTTGGCATGGCTAGAACTTTCGGAGGAGATCAATTAGAAGGAAACACAAATAGAGTGGTTGGAACTTAGTAAGTAAAAAATTCACATGCTTTTCATGTAAATCTACTTCATTTCCTAATTAATATTTTTCACTTAAAACTAGTGATGATGCCTTGCAGTGGTTATATGGCACCAGAATATGCTTTTGATGGGCAATTCTCAACCAAATCTGATGTCTTTAGTTTTGGGATTTTATTGTTGGAGATCATTAGTGGGAAGAAAAGTAGAGGGTTTTACCATCCAAACCACAGCCATAATCTTATTGGAATTGTAAGTTTCAAACAGTCGGATTTCTTATCCAGGTATGTTGGATAGATGAATGACAAATGGTGTTTTTCTATTTTCAGGCATGGATACTTTGGAATGAGGGAAGGCCTTTAGATTTGATTGATGAATGTTTAGGAGAAACATGCACATTGTCGGAAGTGCTCCGTTGTATCCATCTTAGCCTCCTATGCGTGCAACAGCGTCCTGAGGATAGGCCAAGTATGTCATCTGTGGTTGTGGGTTTAGGCAGTGAGAGTGCATTGCCTCAGCCCAAAAAACCTGGTTTCTTCTTGGAAAAAGATTCAAATGTAGCACATGGTTTCTCAAGTAAGCACGAATCATCTTCAACCAATGAAGTAACAATTACAATATTGGAGGCTCGTTAAGAATTTTTTACTAATGCAGTACTACTGTAACTATACAATGTTGTCGATACAAAACGAATCATCAATATAATTTGTAAATTGTATACCTACATTTGAGTAAGCCATGTCAATTCTATTGCACTTATTGAACAACAATGCAACCAAGGATTTAATCCTTGGAGCTTGCTTTGATTGGATGTATGACCAAAAAGTGAATTGAAGCTGGAGCAGAGGGGAAAAAGAAATTAACCAACCTCTTTTTATTTTTTGAACAACCAACGTCTTTTTCATTCCTTGTCAAAAATGAATTTCATGTTTTTATTTTTTGAACAACCAATATCTGTTTCATTCTTTGTCAAAAATGTATTTCATGTTTACCTTGAAGAAGATGAGGATGGAGAGTCCGACTCATGAAGAAGATGAGGATGAAGAAGTAAGGAGCTTGACTCTCCTCTCCGGCCGCCAGTCTGACTCATGTTTTGCATTGCAGCCTGCGATCTAGTCGGAGGCACCAAGTCCATGGCCATGGCCATGCCAATCGCTTCCGCCGTCAAGATGATCCACATCAAGTCTCTCATCACAACAATCTCACTTGCATGGAAAATTACAATCTCCGCCGGTGAGGGAGTAAGGGAAGGAGGAGAAAGGGTGCAGGTTGTGACAGTGGTGGAGGAGGTGAGTGGAATTGCCTCCTGAACTTGCCCATCGCCATTGTTGCATTTTTCTTTCTTTCTCTTATTTTCACAGAAAGGGATATGGGATTGTGAAGTTTGTGAAAGATTGATTTTTTTTGTTTCTTTTGGGAGAGTAGGATTGTTGAAGGGTTGTGAATTTTACAAAAAGTCAATTTCTTCTTGTGAGTTGTGAGATCAAAGATTTCTCAGATTGAGGTGATGGGATTTTCTTGCTTCTAAATGGGTTTTTGATTCTTTTGATACACGGGAAAAAAAACGGAAAGAGCTATAAGTTGTAACACCATTTGTTCAGTGTTTAAGTAAATACACGTGGCTGAAATTTAAGTGGAGAACTTAAGATACTACACCTAAGGTACTATACCTAAATTTTGCCATTTCTTGTATGTCATCCCACCAGTTGATCGCATCACTCTTTTAACTTAGATACAAGTGTTGTTGTTTTACCTTCATCACGGGTCTCCCTGTAAGTGTTGGATAACTCCATGAAAAATTTATTTGTATTTGTTGGTTTTTAATTGTATTGTAAATTGTGGTAATGAGGGCTGAAGTTGAAGCATATGTTTATTGTGCAAAACTAAAGACCTCAATTGAGCGAGAGCTGGCTGAAACTTTCGATAGTCTCATTAGACACTCGATCAACCAAGATCCTATTATGGAAATTCCAGAATTTGTTTCCATAGCAGTTGTTGCAGCCACCTCAAGCATATATAAACCCTACATGTATAAAACCCTATTTACAACCCTAAGACAACCACAAAAACAAAGAGAAACTTTGAGAGAGCCTTTTCTTTGTCTTCCAACCCTTTCCATGTTCAAACTAAAGGAATTCATTCTCTATCACTGGAATTTCTGCCGTCATGTTCATTTGCCATTTGACAATGGCAAGAACTTGACTCTCACACTAAGTGATTCAGTGATTTCCCATAAGAAACAAAACATGCCTATCTAAAGGCTAAACTTTTGAATTCACAAGTCGGTTCCTTAAATCCCCAAGGATGACTCTATAGACCACCAAAAAGAGAAGAAAAATGTTTACATTAACCAATGTCTGAATGTCCAGGTTTATAATCACTAATATATAATAGAAAAAGTGTTAGGGCCGCTAAGAAACTCTATAAAATCCTAATTCGTGTTGATCACCTATTAACCAAGTCTAAGAGCTAGACCAAGAGAAAATACACTGTTACGGGTGTATGTTTCTCTCCTCTCATAGTTGGTGAGACCCACCAGCTGTGGGTCCCACCAACTTATGAGAGGGAGGAAGCATACACCCGTAACAGAGAGTCATTAATATAACCAATGAATCATCGATTGAACTGCAGTTTGAGAAATTATAAAATAAATATGTAAATTGTAAAAATAGTGTTAGAAATATGTGGTTAAATGATTAAATTTATCATATTCTAATAACTTAAACTTTTGAGACAATCAGTAATTTAACATGGTATCAAAGCATGAGATCCTGAGTTCAATCCTTGTCTCCTCTACTCTACCTCCTATTTAAATTCCTACGTGTTGGACCTCACCTATTAAAAGGTAGTTTCAACCCACACATGAGGGAGAGTGTTAGAAATATGTAGTTAAATGATTAAATTTACCATATCCTAATAGTTTAAGCATTTGGGACAATCGATAATTTAACAAATAGGCATGCCTAAATTAAGTCTATAAAAGCAATTACATTAGTCCGGCCAAATTTTTCCATTTATTTTACACTAAAAACCTACTTTTTCTATTTTACACTATCACTTTTCCAATATACCCACATCAGTTTATCTATTTTATAATCTATTCTATTCAAATAATAATAATTTTTTATTTTTTTATTATTATTCTTTTGTTCCTATCTTTTTATCTTTTCTTTGTACCAATCTCTTTATCTTTATCTTTGTCCTTATCTCTCTCAGACTAATCTTTTGTCCTTCCTCCTCCTCTTCTTCTTCTTCCTTTCACGTGTCAGATCACCTCCCTTCCACAACCCTTCCACAAGCATCTTCTTCTTCTTCTTCTTCTTCTTCTTCTTCTTCTTCTTTCTCTCACAGTCAAATTAGCTCTCCACCACAAGCACTCTCTCACAGTCAAATCAGCTCTCCACCACAAGCACCAATCTCCACTGCCAGCTTCGATCCACAAGCATCAAAACCCATTTCTATCGACCCACAAGCATCGATCTCCATCACGAGCACTGATCCACAAGCATCCAGACCCATTTCCATCGACCCACAAACTTCGATCTCTACCACTAGCACCGATCCACCGATCCACAAGTAGCCAACACCAACACCGATCTCTCTCTCTCTCTCTTTGTTTGTTTGTTCGTGTGGGTGTGTTTGTGTATCTCTGTGTTGATTTTTCTGTGTGGATGTGTTTGTGTTTGTGTGGGTGTGTTTGTGTGCATATGAGGAAAAAGAAGATGAGGAGAGGAGAAGTGTGAGACCGAGTTCGTTTTGCACACGGAGAAGAGAGAAAAAAAAAAGGTGCGAAATAGTACAATAGTACCTATAAAGATAATTTTGATTAAAATCACAAAAGTGGTTGGGTGAAAACATGCCATTGAGAATCTGAGATTGCATGGATTATGATTAACCCACTAGGCTTTACCAGTCAATTGCACTAAAAGTCCAATTGAACTGGAATGATTTAGGTATGGCTTTACTAGATTATTTGATTTGATTGGGGTTTGTATGGGTTTAATAACTATGATTAATAAGTCAATTTTAACTAAAATATGTTTTTTAAGAGAGTTTCAACTTATGTCGTTCGCTCCTGATAGTAGCTCTTATTCAATCATCAGAAACTTTACTAGTTGAGTTAAGTGGAACTCATAACTAAAATACTCTTAAATCCCTCTAAACCAAGAAAAATGAAGTCCTAAGTTGTGAAAATGACAAAAAGAAAAAAGAAAAGAGTAATGCTTCAAGTTCAACCACAAACTATTTTACAACATTTTACAAACTATTGATGTAGCAAATTTCTACTAGTTTTAATTTACGTCCATCACTAAAATCACATTTTTATTTACCAATAATTATTTAGAAAATCCTAAAATCACATTAACAGTTTGTAATATATTGTAAAATAGTTTGTGTTTATTGCATTACTTAAAAGAAAATAATAAATTTCATATTCTTTTGTACATAAATAAATGATACTGTTATTTTGTTCACATGTTCATTTAAAAGGCTTGTCCTACAGGGAAACTTGCCAACGTGGTGAGAGTGCTTGGACGAATGGACGGATACTTTCTCGTGCATTCAGCGACATAAACTTGTAGCCTAAAATGATGAGTGTGGACATTATGAAAAATCGCAATTATTGCAAACATACGATCTTTCTTTTACTTTTTTTTTTTCTTTGTTTTTGTTTTTCATTGTGGACCAATAAACATTGACTTCTAGGGGAAATATACTATCTAAGAAATTTCCGACTTCTAGCGAGTGTCAAGAGGATGTAGTAGACAATCCAAGAATTGGTCAATCTTTTGGAAATTTATAATTTCTTTATAAAGGAAAAATTTTGTTATATTTTAGAGGGGTTACTATTTAGTGTCTATTTGGCTAGCTTATTTTTTGCCAACTTATTTTACTATTCAACTTATTTTTGTTACTATTCATGAGCCTACTGCAATTTTTGGCACTATTCATGGGTCCTACTGTACTATTTCAACTAATATTTACCTTTATCTACAGTATTTTCAGCAAAAAATTTTCAGTTTCAGCAAAATAAGCGAATCTCAAACAGATTCTTAGTCAGCAGAATACTCTAAACTCAGGGGCAAAATTAAGAAATTGCCTTTAAAGTAAGTGGCGGAGCCAGAAATTTATCTTTGGGGGGGCCAAATAAAAAAAATGAGATGATTAAAATTTTCCCCTATCTATACTACCACATCCATCATTCATGCTAAGTATAATAATTAAAATTTTTCTGTAAATACATACTACAAAAAGTGTATTTATTAAATTTAAACAATTCATGAGGCAAGATTGACAAAAATATTTAATAATATTAACTTATGAATAATCAAAATAAGTCAAAAACAAGCAGTAATATAAAAAGTTAAATATTTTTATTCAAAACTGTAATCTATACTCTTTAAAAGGGAATTAGAAATAAAATTATCAATAATTTTCCTTTTTATATAAAAAAAATTTAGACCGTGTATTTGTATCAGTTTTAATAATAGTTTATTATATTTATATACCATATAATAGATTAATTAATTTAATGACCAATAACAAAGGTAAGAAAAATCGGGTAATTATTGGGTACTCCCGGACACTACAAGAAATTTGTACTATTGCGGTGGGTGCAAAAACTGCCGCTATATGTCGCATATTGCGGCGTTTTTTCAGATCGCCGCTGTACATTGGATCTATTGCGGCACTTTTTCGGACCGCCACAGTAGTTCTAATATTTTGTGGTGTACTACAGCAGCGGTACATAGAACCGCCGCAATATGTGTGTTTTAGTAGCATTTACATAGATATAGCGGTGCTTTAGAAACTTGCCACAATAAACATAGCATTTGTGGGGATGCTATAGTGGCGGTATCAAAAACCGCCGCAATATGTAAGTTTTAGTGGCGTTATACCTAGCTATAGTGGCGCCCCATAAACCCACTGCTATAGCTAAGATTTACTGGCATTTGTTTCGGTCTATAGCAGCGGTTTTGTGACTGCTGCAATAGACCTTTGAATTACCCATAATTAGTCCAATTTTTTTTTTCTCTTTTTCCCCCTACCTAAATCAATCAATTTGGACCCTAACCTTTTCATTTCTCATCCGATTGTATCCCTCTAAAACACACACACACACTCTCTCTCTCTCTCTCTCTCTCTCTCTCTCTCTCTCTCTCTCTCTCTCTCTCTCTCTCTCTCTCTCAAATTAAAATCTCACATCGTTGATCTCAATACCCAAAGATCGATCTTCCCACCACCACCATGCATTCTCACTCTCAAACCCAAGATTGGGCCTCTCTCTATTAGCACTCATCTTCGCCTCTAGCCAATTGAAGCCCCCAATGATCAATATTTGAATATTAATTTCACCAAGTCTAGTGGTATCGGGACTCTCTATTAAGTTTAACCGGGTTTGACCAACTTAAACTAAACTTTGACTGTGCCTTTCTCTAAATTCGACCATTTGATTGTGACCATAATTTACCAAAATTAACTTTTCATTACACTTTTCAGATCCAACGGTTAGATTTCAAGTTTAAGTTTGGCACGTGATAGACATGTGCTGTGTACCGATATGGTTATGTTTTCTCAATCTGATCATTCAATTGGTCTCAAATTTCACCAACACCAGTATGTTACCATACTTTTCAATCCTATTGATCAAGATTTGAATATGAATTTCACCAAGTCTAGTGATCTCGAGACCATCTATTAAGTTTGACCAGGTTTGGCCAACTTTGACTAAATTTTGACCGCCCCTTTCTCTAAATCCAACCATTTAATTGTGGCCATAATTTACTAGAATGAACCTTTCATTACACTCTTCAAATCCAACGGTTAGATTTCAAATCTAAGAATGGTACGTGATGGACATGTGTTGTGTATCTATATGGATATATATATTCTCTCAATCTGACCATCCAATTGGTCTCAAATTTTACCAACACCAATATGTTATTATACTCTTTAATCCTAATGATCAAGATTTGAATATGAATTTTACCAAGTCCAGTGGTCTCAGGACCATCTACTAAGTTTGATCGGGTTTGACCAACTTTGACTAAATTTTGACCCGCGCTTTTCTCTAAATCCAACTGTTTTATTGTGCCCATAATTTACCAGAATGAAACTTTCATTACACTCTTCAAATCTAACGGTTAGATTTCAAATCTAAGTATGGCATGTGATGGACATGTGTTACGTACCTATATGGCTATATACATTCTCTCAATCTGACCATCCAATTGGTCTCAAATTTCACCAACACCAGTATGTCACCATACTTTTCAATCTTATTGATCAAGATTTGAATATGAATTTCACCAAGTCCAGTGGTCTCAGGACTATCTACTAAGTTTGATCGGGTTTGACCAACTTTGACTAAACTTTGACCAAACTTTGACCGCGCCTTTCTCTGAATCCAACCGTTTAATTGTGACTATAATTTACTAGAATGAAGCTTTCATTACACTTTTGAAATCCAATGGTTAGATTTCAAATCTAAGAATGGCACGTGATAGACATGTGTTGTTTACCTATATGGCTATATATATTCTCTTAATCTGATCATCCAATTGGTCTCAAATTTCACCAACATCAGTATGTCACCATACTCTTCAATCCTATTGATCAAGATTTGAATATAAATTTCACCAATTCCAGTGGTATCGGGACCATCTATTAAGTTTGATCGGGTTTGACCAACTTTGACTAAATTTTGACCGCACCTTTCTCTAAATCCAACCGTTTAATTGTGACAATAATTTACCAGAATGAAGCTTTCATTACACTCTTCAAATCCAATGGTTATTCAAATCTAAGTATGGCATGTGACAGACATGTGTTGTGTATCTATATGGCTATATATATTCTCTCAATCTAACCATCCAATTGGTCTCAAATTTCACTAACACCAGTATGTCACCATACTCTTCAATCCGATTGATCAAGATTTGAATATGAATTTCACCAAGTCCAGTGGTCTCGAGACCATCTATTAAGTTTGACTATGTTTAACCAACTTTGATTAAACGTAGACCGTGCCTTTCTCTAAATCCAACCGTTTAATTGTAATCATAATTTATCAGAATGAAGCTTTCATTACACTCTTCAAATCCAACGGTTAGATTTCAAATCTAAGAATGGCACGTGAACCTATATGGCTATATATATGTGTTGTGAACCTATATGGCTATATCTAAGAATGGACATGTGTTGTGAACCTATATGGCTATATATATATATATATTCTCTCAATCTGACCATCCAATTGGTCTCAAATTTTACTAACACCAATATGTCACCATACTCTTCAATCCTATTGATCAAGATTTGAATATGAATTTCACCAAGTCCAGTGGTCTCGAGACCATCTATTAAGTTTGACCGAGTTTGACTAATTTTGACTAAACTTTGACCGTGCTTTTCTCTAAATCCAACCGTTTGATTATGACCATAATTTACCTTTCATTATACTCTTCAAATCTAGCTATTAGATTTCAAATCTAAGTATGGTGCATGATGGACATGTGCTGTGTACTTGTATGGTTATGTTCTCTCAATCTGACCATCCAATTAGTTATATTATTTTTTTAAAAAAAGTAAACGTAGTTAGTCACATATTAAAATTCTTACATAAATTTAATAATAGCTATGATCATTTTTTTTTAATTTTTAATAAGATAGAATGTGTGATAATTTTTGTTGTGTGGTATTTATTATTATTATTTTTTTTTTGAGAAAGTTGTGTGGAGAATTTTATTGAGTATATGTGATCGTTTTTTTGTTTTTAAATTTTATTTCAAAGCTCATTAATAAAATGACCAAAATACCTTGAAATTATATTTTAATTTTTAATTCCCATACTTTTTTTTACTTGCCCCCCCCCCCCCCAAAAACACTTCAGCAAAATATATCCTTTTTTTTGGGTTAAAACTTAAAAAAAATATTTAAAAAAAAATTTAAATAAATTTCAGCATAAATTTTCACTTCCCACACATTTTAATTTTCACTTCCCACACTTTTTTTCACTTCTTGCCAAACACTTCAGCAAAATATAATACCCTTCTTCTTTTTTGGTTATTTTGTTATTTTTTTTTTTTTTGATAAGATTAAAATTGGTGGGCTGGTTGGTAGTACAATACACAAGAGCCCAATTCACCTTGTTCTAATACTAATGAGCCCAAACTACCATAAAAAAATAGAATAAGCCCTAAACAAAATTTCAGCCGTAGGATGCTCCTTAAATGTCATCCAACCGTCCAGAGAGAGTGCAGACATAACTTCAAAACCCTAGCCTGGGTGTTTGGTTTGTGTTTTCAAACAACCATTTTCAGTTTTTAAACAGCATTACACGTATTTCCACACACTTTTTCACCCATACGTATTTTCACAAATATTTTCAAACAACAATTTTAAGTTTTTAAACACATATACCAAACGGGCAGCCTCTTAGTTTCAGTCGCTTTTCCTCATAAAAGAAAAAAAAAAAATTCAGCAGCTCTCTTCTCAAAGGATTGTGCAATTCCTATCCATGCTTCCAGAGGATAGCAATAAATCAGAAAACAATGTATGACTTTTAGTAGCTTTCACTCTCTCTTACAAACTAACAATTTTTTTTTTGTTGAATAAGGGATGATTCTAATAGGCATATGAAGGTTTTATGAAGTTTTATTAACCTGAAATCTTGATTATATAGAGCATGAATTAGAAACTTCCAGCTATTAGTTTCTATTTGATCTCTACGAAATTCTGTATGATTTTCATGTGTTTGTGATACGACCCCCCGCCTCGGCCACGTGTAGCACCTCTTTTCCCCCATGGGGCTATGGTTAGATCGAGGAAATTCTAGAAATTAACAGAAAAAAGAAGGATAAATTTCTGGTTATGCTTTGAGGGATAACCGGGACTTCCTTAACAAGCAAAAGCTTGATTATTTTACGGGAATATTCAGATGTCGTCTTATTAATAAACGTAGACTATAAATAGCCTCCAACTGAGCATACAATGCATTCCTAATGATAAAGATAAAATAACATCAAGTTCTATCCTATTTCCAACTCCTATCTCTGTTGGACACACCCAAGCAGAGTCATTATTTGAAAAGCAACCCTATAAACATAAATAAGATAACCACAAATAACTCCTAAACAGATCCTAAACAATCAGATAACTTCAACAAGTTAGAACCAATCTTGTGCAGCAGATAACACTCATCCAGAGCAGCCAAGAGATAGTAACAACTGTGCTGCATAATCTGAACTGTGCTACATAATCTGATCTGAACTGCTATCCAAATCCACTTCAACAAGCTGGTTCATAACACTCCTTTCCCCTTAAAATCATCCCTTGTCCTCAAGGGACCCTTCTCCATACTCATTCGGCCAACCCACCTTAATAAAAAATAGCTTCTTACATTGGTGACCTAGTGCAAATTTCTCATCACAATTAAAGCACAAGCCCTTGTCTCACCTCTCTTCTAGTTCAGTAGGTGTAAGGTTCTTGATAGTCTTAGTAGTAGGACTCACTTTGCTAAGAGATGGAGGCAAAGGCTCTTCATTTTCTTCAGATGGAGGTTGTTGATGTTGAAATTGGGACTTGGCTTCATAGAGGTGAGCTAAGCCCACTGCAGCAGATAAGGAAGTTGGTTTGAGGGCTTGAACATCAATTCGTAGATGTTCTTTAAGGCCACTAATGAAGCAACCCACTTGTTGTGCCGGTGGTAATTTTCCTACTCTGCTAAGCAATCTTTCAAATTGGCTTTGATACTCTCTCACAAATCCCATTTGCTTAAGCTTCGTTAGATCACCAAAGAAGTCATCAAACTCTGTTGGGCCATAACGTGTGTACAAGCACTCTCTCTTCTTCCTTTAGTAATTGATACCATAATTGTGCTTCCCCCTCCAAGTGGTAGGCAGCCAATGAAATTTTTTCTTCCTTAACAATATTTTGGAATTCAAAAAATTGCTCTGCATGGCAGATCAAACTAGTTGGATCTTCATTTCCGTTGAAGCGTGGTAAATCTAGTTTTGTCAACCTTGGAATGACAGCACTATGTGAGCTGGATGGTCTAGAGTTGAATCTACCTGAAGACATTCTCCCCTCACCACGCTCGTGAGAATTCTCACTGCTATGATTACTCGAAAGGTTGTCAAAACGAGTATGCATTGCAGCAAGCATTCCTTGTATCTCCTTCATCATCTTCTGTTGTTCCAAAACCATGGAAGTTAGGTTGTTAACCTCACCTTCCAATTTGTCCACACGATCCTCAGCCATAACCTGCTCTGATACCAAACTGATACGACCCCCGCCTCGGCCGTGTGTAGCACCTCTTTTCTTGCGTGGGGCTATGGTTAGATCGAGGAAATTCTGGAAATTAACAAAAAAAAGAAGGATAAATTTCTGGTCTGCTTCGAGGGATAACCGGGACCTCCTTAACAAGCAAAAGCTTGATTGTTTTACGGGAATATTCAGATGCCTTCTTATTAATAAACGTAGACTATAAATAGCCTCCAACTGAGCATACAATGCATTCCTAATGATAAAGATAAAATAACATCAAGTCCTATCCTATTTCCAACTCCTATCTTTGTTGGACACACCCAAGCAGAGTCATTATTTGAAAAGCAACCCTATAAACATAAATAAGATAACCATGAATAACTCCTAAACAAATCCTAAACAATCAGATAACTTTAACAAGCTAGAACCAATCTTGTGCAGCAGATAACACTCATCTAGAGCAGCCAAGAGATAGTAACAACTGTGCTGCATAATTTGATCTTGACTGCTGTCCAAATCCATTTCAACAAGCTGGTTCGTAACAGTTTGTGTGGTGAGGGACATCATAATTTTTTGAACTCAGTTGGGACATCTGATGTTAGCCCACAAAATGAGAATTTGTTGTTTGGATTCACAATTGGGGAACCCGTTTCTAGTGGCATTTGTTGTTTGTACGACTATTGATTAGAAGCATTCTTAATTTTCTCCATCTTTGTCTGTGAGTGTGTACTTTTATCTTATGGGTTATAATTTAACTTTAAAAAATTTGGTTCATGAATCATGGTTAAGTTAAAAATGTTAGGTTCATGAATCATGCCCAAATTAATATTGACATTTCAGATTTATGTGCTTGTTATATTGAAGGTTCAGGTCGTTATCAATAAAATCACATTACAGTGGAACAAATATCATCTTGATGTAATCAATATGCTATCATAAATTTTTAATTGAAAGATGTTGTTGGCAAATTCACCAAGATATTGTTAAAAACCATAGAATTTGCCAGAAATGGAGCAACTTTAAACAAAGCCACTGGCAACGTGGCCTTGCAACATGCAAACCATATATATAGGGTCAGGATCATTAATACTTGATGTCATCTTTTTTTTTTTTTTTTTTTTTTTGTTATTGTTTTTGTGAGTTCTATAATTGTTGTTAATTTTGGTTGGTTTGGGTGTTCAGGAAGGAGGTGCGCTTACAAATAGTGAAGCAATTGTAAGGTCTGTGAAGGAAACATTGAGATATGGTCTATTTCTTGGCACTTTTGCTGGTGCATTTGTCTCCATGGATGAGATTATTAGTGCTTTGGGTGGTCATCATAGTCATTTTCTTTTAAGTATATATAGCATTTGTTAACCTTAAAACACTAATGAATGAATGTGAGTATTGAGTTTATTAAATATCGTAGGCATAGTGTAGGCTTTGATGGATTTTTTGAATTTAGGTTGTCATTGCTAATTGCTGTTTTTATTATTTTATTAAATTAGGCCTTAGATTTGTTGTGATATTCTATGGAGGTTAATGGGTTTGTTTGGTTTTGAGTCATATGCATGTCATTTTATGAGATTGGATAAGAGTACTTACGAGATTGTTTGGTTATTTTATTTTTTATAAGAGTATGCATATACATGTTTGTGAAAATGCTAAAAATGGCTATTTTTTGTTTTTTGTTTTCTGTGCGTAATTTTTCATTTCCTTAGTTATTTAATTAGATCTTTATTATTGTAATAATATACCTCTTGTATTGTTGAGAAATGTAATTTGATCTTTATTATTGTAATAATTAATGAGTGTACCTCCCATATTATTGAGAAATGACTATGATGAATCTAGAGCTTCCAAGGACAAATTGATCACAGTTGCTTTCTAACTTGTAGATTTTTCTTTTCTTCTGTTTGCAGGTTAAGCATTATTTGTTTGTGTTCACTTTGGATTTCTTTTCTTTGGTAGAGGTGTGTGCTAGCTTGAGCATAGTAAGTAATTTTTCATTAATTTCTTGTAAAATTCTATAGTATAATGTTAATAATTGGTATTGTAGTGGGTTGTTGAGTTGGAGTAAGCGGGTGCCTTGCATGGTGTTATAAGGTGATATAATTTGATATTGAGAGTGTTTTTTATGTTTAGAAATTGTGAATGAATATTATTGAGTTACTGTTGTTTGATTATTTTAATTTTTTTTTTTCAATACTTTTAAGCATTTTATATTGTGATGATGATTGGTATAAGGTATGTTACTACATAAATTAGTTTCTCTAAACATTTGACAATTAGGTTTCATTACATGCTGCACTACTTATTAACATATAACCACATCTACTTATTAACATATAACCACATCCATTACATGCTACACTACAATGTTTTCTCCACCTAATGAACCACTAGATTGGATGACTGACTCAACGCCCCTTTCAAATGAGCAAGGAGGCCTTAGTGTATCTTGCAAGTGCAAGTGTAATTTTTCATGTATATATCTCTTTCATCATATAGACTTTGAACAAATAGCTTGTCTAATAGCTAGAAATAGTAGCTAGTTTATGGAGATAATTTTTTAAGTATTTCACATAAAATGCCTACATATAGTTACATATTGGCTAAAACTTTGTGATGGACACTAAGTTATGTTTTATTGTTAAGGTCGTGTTTGGTTGTATTTTTTTGAAATTTGGACTTATTGCTTTTGGAAAATTAGTCTTCATGTTGATTAAGTTTTGATGGACATAGCCTGGTGATAAATATTTCTTATGTAGACCAAAACCTCCATTAAAGACCTCTCTCTTTCTATCTTCTTCTTTTATTTATTTATTTATTTATTTTTTATTTTGGTTACAAGGGAATTCATTCAACTAAAAAAAGAATAGCAGCAACATCAGAGTTAGGACATAGGAGTGGCAGCCCAACCCTATTTATATATATTGGGTTTGTTCACTCTTCAATGAATTTATATATATTGGGTTGTTCATGCCTTTTGTTGGGACTAAGTTTCTGATCTCAAAATGACATAAATTGAATTATTTGGTGATCATTTTGCGTGAGAAATTAAAAATGAGTTTTGGAGTTTTTTTTAACAACTTTTACATGTTTTCTAGGAAATGGGTTTTTGTTAAATTCAGTCATCCTGTTTATGAAAATCTAATTTAAGCAATTCAAACTTTTTTTTTTAAATAATTTTTTAAATAGATACAATACAAGCTCCAGTACTACTATTTTGCTAGTTTTACAAGCTTCTTCTTTAAAAGCTGTGTAACTATTTATCTCAAAGTTCAGGTCTGCACATTTGGCTTATGTTAATATACTATGTAGCTTTATGGGTTTGTTTTGCTGTATTTTGTTGCATTTTGTTCATTGTTGTGCTCCTAGGTTCATTTTATCACCTAACTTGAGTTGTTCACAACTTATTTTTTATTGGAGTTGAGCTTAGGTAGGAAAACAAATTTGGAAATTTTATTTAGGAATAAGTTTTAGGAACTTGTAACTTGGAAAAAGTTTGGGATATTTACCTGTCCTTTAAAATCCTTCTACCATTCCCAATTGGGATATTATGCAAATAAGCCAAGACTCTAGAGAGCTTGTGGCTTCGAGGAGCAATGATTGGATTAGATTTTTCTAGGTTAGGAGGTGTTTTAACACCTTAAGTTTCCAAGTTATTTTTTTTAGTATTTGGTTTGCCTAAGGTAGCACGTATCCATTGTATATTCTACTTTGCCATTTTCTCTAACTATTCTCACATTTTTTAAAGAAGCAAACAAGATTCTCATAAAAAGTTATCTAATCTCTAATATAGGATGAATGGCATTTTATGAAGACTTGAACTTTTTACTTTTCATTAATAATTGTGTCTTTAGAACCAAGACACTTGTTTGGGACATGAAGAGCCTATGTCATGCTACATGCTAATGGTGTTGCAGTGGAGAAATAGCTGATAAAATTAAATGAAGAAGCCCAACTAAATACATAGAACCATGTCAAGTCCCAAACAAAATCATGGAAAAGTCCTAACAGGCTTGATGAGCTAATATTTATATGCACTTGTTGAGTAATCTTGGTTTGTATGCACTTATTGAATGAGCAAGATGAAAAGTCCTAAATCTCTAAGATTTTCTTATCATTCGATTCGATCCATTTATATGCACTTATTGAGTAATCTTGGTTTGTATGTAGGATGTTCCTCCAATCCAACAATCTCCAGCTCTCCAAAAATCATCAGCTGCATCCCATCAACCAAGCAGCTTATAAGTTTTATGTTGGTGTTCGAGGACATTTTGTGTGCAAAGAACTACATTTGAACAATCGCATTTTTTGCAAGTGTTGAAGGATATTTTTAAATACTTTGGAACTTTGATTATAGTATTAGCTTAATTTAAGCTATTGTTTTATTCAAAGGACCACATCTTTTTTTTGTTAATCTTATGATGATGGTTATAGACAATGTTATGTATTTGATAATATATTTCTATGTTAATATAATGTTAGTTTGGAGACATTTGTGGTGTTATCTAGTTATATTTGTGGTAATGTCTTAGTGGAGCTAAAATTATTACAAGTTATTTGTAATAGAAATGTGGTTTTAGAACCCAGGAGGAAAAAAAAAAAAAACTTATAACGGAGGGCAAAAACCACCACTGAAGGACTAAAATTATGAAATAATTGAAGACCTATAGTGGCGTTTATAGCCTGCCACTAAAGCTTCACACATAGCGATGGGTGTAACCGTCGCTAAAAGATGCATAGGGTTTGTTGTTAATAAGCCCTATAGCAGCGCGCCTATCCCGCCGCTAAAAGGTTTTTTGGGCTTTTGCAACGGTTTTTGCCTGCCGCAATAGTATAGTTTTTTTGTAGTGGGAGTACCATAAATGCGTACTCCTCCCTCTCACATAACTGTGTGTCCCACTAATTAAATTTATGATGGGACCCACAATTTATATGAGAGCAAGTACGTATTTATAGTACACCTATAGTATTCAATAATTTTCCAGGAAAATCACACTTCAGGTCCAAGTGTAGGACCTGTAGCAAATTGTAATCTAAATTGAAGTGTAGGTTGGGGAGTGCAACCCAACACGTGTAGGACTTAAAGCAAATTGTAATCTCAAATCTGTAAAGAAAATCTTATTTGAATAAATAAACCACTGGCGGACTGAACGAAGAAGTAAAGAAAGGAAGAAAAGATAAAAAGAAAAGCAGATTGACTAACAAGTGAGTCTAAACGCTGGAGATTAAGAAATGAGAGAGAGAGAGAGAGAGAGAGAGAGACCCTCTGTGATTGTGGTGGCGCTCTAATTTTTTTCCTAGAAAGAATACAAGATGCAAATTAGCGGAGCTTGGTGGTGCCATTTGTGACTGTGCTCTAATATTTTGAGGATGAAGAAGAAACCCTCCGCCATTAACTCCAAACTCCAAAGTAAGCTAGAGAAATTTTTTAGTAAGGTCGAAGCAAAATTTACTTTTTTTGGTTTTTGATTTCCTTTTAATGATGTATACAATTATGTTTAATAGGATTGTAAACCTATTTAATTAAGGTAAATTATTTTATACTTTCTTTTAAAAGACAATAAATACTAATTATACATATATACAAAATTTTAGCCGGAAATGAGGGGGCCAAAAGCATATATTTTCTTTAAAAGGGATGAACTTGCTAGGATCACTATTTACAAATATATCTACTAATTTTTTTTATAAAAAATTTGGGGGGCCCAAGGCCCCAACGTGGCTCCGTCAAGGCCTACAAATGATAAAAAAATTTCATCATTCAAGAGTTAAAAAAAAAAAAAAAAAAAAAAAAAAAAAAAAAAACTAATTCTATACTAAATTAACTCATGAAAAATAAATTTAATATTCATTAAGTATTAACAAATTATAAACATAAATAAAGATAAAATAAATTATTTTTTAAGACATTTCAACTAATTATAATCATTTAGGATATATTAGAATGGAACTTAGTGTTCTTTTGAATTATGAAAAATATTTAATTATTAATTTTGTACCAAATTTTGGAGTAATTTCTCCTTTGTTGTACACAATCAAAGAGTTCGCTCAAATATATATCTTCTTTCAATTTGTTTGAAACCTCATTTTTATAGTTTCCTTGATTGAAATGTTCATTATATTGTTGTAATAAAAAATAGAAGAATAAGTATAAGTACAACCACTTCATAAACAAATTGGAAAGTTATTTATTTTTTAGTCCTTACTACTATTGGCACAATTAAAAAATTTTTATCAAATTCTTAAATTCCAAATGTTGTACCATATTATACTAATACTGGTGAAATTCCATTTTCAATATTAGTTTCTCATGATTTGTGTATTTTTCCAAAAAAAAAAAAAAATTGTTTAGTGAAAAAAGAAAAAGAAAAATCATCAATTCAAAAAAGATTCATGTATCTCTCAAAGATCCAGAGTCGAGTTAAAAATATGCAACTTCATTATGTGTTCACTAACTCGATAATTTACTTCCTGTAATTGGAAATTTATTGCAACATTAAAAATATCAAATCAATAGTAATACTCAATTGTAAAATAATTTTTTTGATGGCAAGATGAAAAACACTTAAATAATCCTTTAAATGGAGCAAGACAACACGTCCAAAGACCCAAGCTTTTGATTTTGGGTCTCAAAGTATGCCAACCACCAAAATGTCATTATAAAACACATTTATATAATATCTAAAAATTAACGTGTAATATTTATTATTGCTATGCTCTTGTTAAGCCCTATTAGCCTAGCATTTCAGTTCATTCGGTCTATTTTGGTTCACTTTGGCCTATTCGTTCTACTTTGGAACAATTTAGTCCATTTGGTGTTATTCAGTCTACTTTGGTTCAGTTTAGTCCATTAGGGTCCACTCCAATCCTTTCGGTCCATTTTGGACTAAAGGGACCTTAAATTGATTCTTTTTTCAAGTTCTTTTTTGATTTTTCACTCAAAAATTTATTTTTTTCCTCTTAATTTTAGGTTGAAAAGTATGAGATTTTATTCTATTTAGGTCAAAATTTGTAGTTTTCAACTAAAAAATACAAACAAAGTAGGCATTAGAAATTAGAGATATGAGCCCCAAAAAAACATTAAAAAATAAAAATGATAAATATTCACAAGATTACCTTCAAATTCAAGATTCAATAATATATGCATTATACTTATATTTGGAAAGAAAAAAAATGCTACAATTTTAAACTTATATAATAATTTAAACTTAATGTAATATGTTACATGTGTTCCATAGAATGAAAGTGTTCATTTTAATTAATATTCTTGTATATGTTCAAATTAAACAAATGATTTAGGTATGTTTAAAAAAAGTCTTTTTAATAACATTTTCTCTATTTATATAAAACAATATTATATATATATATTATTCTTAAAAGGGACTTGTGCTTTTGTTAGTTAAAAAAGCGATTTCAATATTCAATAAGCCTAGATACACAACAAATTTCACAAGTTTTATTTTATATAATAATTACAATAATAGGTTGTGATTGGTGTAACAAAAGCATTAGAATTTGTTTTGTGCTGCTATTGTTTTATTCATGTTTTGGAGGCGGGCATCAACCACATATATGAGATAGGTGGCTACTTGAATATTTGGGGGATTGATTTTCAAGCGGGGGCCCAAGTGAGACCCGTGGAGGCGTGGTTTCCATCAATGAAACGATTGTTGGAAGTGGTAGCGCCACCACAAGCAAGTGGTAACTGATAAGAGTAAAGAGGTTGACGTCTCGGTCTATGTTAAAGTAAGGTCATTAGGCTTTATTTTATTTTATTTTTTTTCAAGACAAAATGCCTTAAGTATCGTATGGGCTACGGTATACTGGTGCA
This sequence comes from Quercus tomentella, assembly GCA_028535165.1. Taxonomy (NCBI): domain Eukaryota; kingdom Viridiplantae; phylum Streptophyta; class Magnoliopsida; order Fagales; family Fagaceae; genus Quercus; species Quercus tomentella. The sequence goes on along the minus strand of JAPQVY010000100.1, from coordinate 13,933,894 downwards.
AGAATGACCCCTGTTCTGTGGAAAATATGAAATGTTGAAAAGTCAAGTATGGAGTCGATATTGACAACTTTCAATACACATCTGCAGTTGCCCCTTCCTGCTCGTTGTTTGAGTTGTGATTGATAAACAAAGAAATCAATATGTGATTTCTTACATATTTTCTCTGTAGGAGGTCTGTAACTATGAAATCAATGAATATTCTCTCTTTTATTTTTATGCTCACATATTTACTCTTTTTGTTCTCCAAAGTCTCCCTTGCAGGAGACAGAATTACTCCATCACAAAATATAAGCGGCGCAAGGACCTTAGTTAGCAATGATGGAAGCTTCGAACTAGGTTTCTTCAGTCTTGGTAATTCCAATAATTACTACTTGGGAATATGGTACAAGAAGATCCCGGTTAGAACTTTTGTTTGGGTTGCAAACCGACTCAACCCAATCAATGACTCGTCTGGCTTGCTGATGATAAACAGGACAGGTAGTCTTGTGGTTATGAGTCAGAATAAGAGTGTTGTTTGGTCAACAGGATTAGGAGCACAAAAACAAGCCAACAATCCTGAATTACAACTCTTAGACTCAGGAAATCTTGTACTAAGAGATGGAAATTCGGAAACCTCTTTGTGGGAAAGCTTCGACTATCCATCTAATACATTGTTACCAGGAATGAAGTTGGGATGGGACTTGAGGAAAGGTATTGATTGGAATCTTACAGAATGGACGAGTCCAGATGATCCATCTCCTGGAGATTTAATCTATTGGATAGAAAGGCATTCATACCCTGATCCTGTTATTCAGAAAGGAACCAACAAATTTTACCGTACAGGCCCATGGAACGGCCTTTGGTTCAGCGGTTCACCGGGTTTAAATCCGGCTTATGATGAATACTTCGTTTCTAATGAGTATGAAGTGTACTACACCTACACCCTCAAAAATAAATCTGAAATCTCAAGAATTGTTTTGAACCAAATGAACACTTTTCTTGAGAAACACATATGGAATGAAGCTAGTCAAATTTGGCTCCGCTATCCATTACTACCTAGAGACCACTGTGACAATTACGGCTTTTGTGGACCCAATGCAAATTGTATCATTAGTTATAGTGGGTTTGCTATCTGCCAATGTTTACTAGGATTCAAGCCCAAATCACCAGAAAGATGGAGCTTAATGGAGAGGTCTCAAGGTTGTGTACTCATTAAGCCATTGAGCTGCCAAAAAGATGGGTTTAATACATATTTTAACTTGAAATTGCCAGATACTACAAATTCTTGGGTAAACGAAAGTATGAGCCTCAACGAATGCTGGGCCAAATGCTTAAACAACTGTTCCTGCATGGCTTATACAAACTCAGATATCAGAGAAAGTGGCAGTGGCTGTGTCATGTGGTTTGGTGATCTAATGGATATTAGACAGTTTCCAGTTGGTGGGCAAAATCTATATGTCAGAATATCGGCTTCAGAAATAGGTATGCCATTAATTTTGTAATAGGAACTCCTTATTGAAGTTAATTATTTTTCCACTATACTTTGCATTCTGAATTGATTTTGATTCTTTAAAAACTGCTCTGCTTTCATCTCCTTTAGCTGTAGTTAAACTATAATTTTCTTTGCTGTGTCAAATTCAACAATGAAGTGGCAAGAGAACATGGACGTTGGATGAACAAAGCATGGAGAGGTGTTGTTGCCGTTGCTGTAGTTGCTGTAATGGTCGGAGTTGTCCTTTATATTTACAGAAGCAGAACAAACATAAAAGGTACTTTACTCTGACAGCCGTTGCAAACATATGTTTATATGTAGAAAATCTCAAAAAGTCAATTTAGCAACTAATACTCTCATAATATATTGTACATAAAAGGAGGTAAACTCAAAAAAAAAAAAAAAAAAAAAAATTGCTATTTGTAGCTTAAAAATTAACAAAATAAATAAATTTTTAATGTGTGGTGTTAAAAAAAAAAGTATTTTAATATGTTGATAGTTGTGATTGTTATTTATTATGTTGGATATATTATTTTATTATTTTGTTTATATTATTTTAATATGTTAAATTCTAAATAAAACATTTAATGTTGGCTATATTATAAAATAAAATATTAAAATAGATAAAATAGTGTTTTGAGTTATTAAAAATTATATTTTTATTTCTTAGTGTGAATGCTCTTAAATTTGGTAAAATGATAATACTTGTTGCTGTTTCACAATTTTGCGCATTACAAAAAAAGACTGACCATGACTCAATAGAACAGTCAACCCACTTGAATCCCAAGGAAAAATATAGGTATGGACATGGATTTTTGTACCAGTGAACAAGGGTCAACTTTTACCCAAGGGTCTACCCGTGATTCCGTGAATCACAATCTTGAACCCTTTTCTAGTTCCCAATTAATTATTTAGTTTTATTTTTTGTCTTTTATATATATATATATTGGTTTTTGGACTCTTGTAATTGTGTGAGAAATTTCGAAATTATGAACTTTTTATTTTGAATGATTAGGAATTTGATTATTTAGAAAGTTGATATATTACCAACACAAACACAAACCCACCCACACCCCCCCCCCCCCCCCCCCCCAAAAAAAAAAAAATCAATTTAACTTGTATTTGAAAGAGTCTAGACTTGATTGGAGGTAACATGTAAAGTTGGATGTTCTCTCTTCATGGAATGAGAAATATAATTGGCCTTTTGAATTCTCTTTAATGGCATGTGGTCTCTTGAGAATTTCTATAAATGTGGTTTCTTATGAATCAACTTTTAGTATTGGAGCTAAAATTTTTACTTAGTATTGATCTTTTTTTTTTTTTGGTAGATAAAATTGAAGCTTTTGTTCGCAAGCAAAGTTGGTTCTATAGATTTAAAGGTAGTATTTAATCCATTTAAATAATAGTCATTTTATAAAATTTTATTTCTTTATTGGCCCATTTTCCTTTTATACTAAAGTTATATTAAAATTTCGTGTTGTAGGTGAAAATATTGACGAAATTACTCCTCAACATGAGATGCAACTATCAAGTATGAATACTTCCACTATTGGATCTACTACTAACATTAAGTAGAGTGAGATACAATTCATATTAATTATTTACTTATTTTTGATAAAAGTGACTTAAATGGAGGTCATAGAAGCCCATTAAGGCTTAAAAGATTTTGAATTAATTGATATAATATTAAGGCCTTAAAAAAGTTTTTCCAATGTATTATCCACCCCACGACAAGTGTATCAGTCTTTTTTTTGTTTTATCTTGATCGAATTATGTATTTGCTTCTTGTTAGTCTTCATCTTGCCTTTATATGTCTTTCTCAAAAAAAATAAAATTCCTATATATGTCAATGTTAATTGTGTACAAAAACTGACAATATAGCATTCTTATTAATTTTTATGTGATCGTAATGTCATTGGTAATGGTCCCAATTTGTAGCTTAGAAACACGCAGGCATTTTCGCCGTTTGGACTGGTTCAGGAAAAGTCCATGGTCTCTCTTCAGATGTAGGAATTATTAGCCCATGGGCCAATTTTGAGGATGGCATAGAGGTCACCAGCCGTGTTGATATTCGACTTGGGCTCTTTGTCCAAAATTAAAGCTCCCTATTTCTTCAACTTATAACATGGAAGCAAAGACGTTTAGAACTATAAATCAATGAGCCCCTTTTCCTATATCTATTGGTGACTTGAAAATATTTTCATCTCTAGCTTAGATATTGATGGAGTATCAGTGATTACAAGACTGATCTAAGTTTTGGATGAACTGGCAATCTACCTGCACACTTAAAGTGGATTAGATGACTTACGACATACCAGTGATGTTAGTCTAAATTTATCCTACTGGACGAAGAGTGTTAATATAGCTATCATAATCCCCTAATTTTTTTTTTTTGATTTCATAATCCCCTAATTTCTTAATCCTTGCAATTTTCCAAAATCTTGTGCGTTATGGACTTCATTGGGGGTTATTGACACACTTCTCATAGGTGCAAATTTGTCATATTTTGTCTTTAATTTGAGCAAAGACTCCAAAAATTGCAATTTTAACACTAAAATCAAGGGAATGCTAAAATTAACCTAATTTGTCTTTATTGAATATCAAAGTAGTAAATTTTATAAATCAAGATGAAAAATGACCAAAATACCATTCATTGATCAAACTTTGATTGAGTTGATTAGGGGTTGTTTGGATTTTCAGTTTCCATTACCCATAACTCTGTTTCCATCACCTATAACTCAAAACTGATGGGTCCCATGGCTGAGTAGTGTGTTTGGATGTGTTTCCAGTTTTTGTTTCCATCACTCAATTTTCTGATTTTTGAGTGATGAATTATGAAAATTGAAAACACATTTTAGGTATTTTCAAGTTATGGAAACAGAGTTATAATGGCAATATAGTAATTTCATTACACTCATGGGACCCACAGGTTTGTCTTGTCATGTCATGCCAGCTATTCCCCACCGGCTCTCTTTTCTCTCTTTTTAGTTTTCTTTCTTTCTATTCTCCTCATCTCTTCATTCTTCATTTTTTCTTCAACACAGAGCCTCAATTTCTTCATTCTTTCTTTCATTTTTTCCGATTCCAGCGAAACAAACTTTTCAATTCAAACAATCTCCAAAATCTCTGACCCACCACTTTGTTTTTCTCTCTCTTTCAGTTTCAAACTTTTCATCAATGGCATCTACAAATGTCGAATTCCGATGCTTTGTTGGAGGGCTCGCCTGCGCCACCAATGACTAAGCCTTGGAGCGTGAGAAATACAAAAATATCCTTGAATCGAAGGTTCGTTGGTCGACGATCAGCTCAAAAAAATTGAAGGTCTGTTGGTCCAGAGGGCTCGCCTGGGATCTATAAGAAATCACACCAGGCGTAACCTTCATCAAGCTCAGAACAGTCACACCAGGCGCAACCTTGGGGTTTTTGAGTAAAAAAATAAAAATAAAAAAAGACATTAATTTGACAATATACTCACATGGGTTTTGTTGGGTTTGTGTTTTGATTATAATAGTATATGAGAATTGCAGGAAGAGTGTGACTTTGATTGAGTGAGAGATCAGAGATGGGTATTACTATTTCTAGACAGTTTTTTTTTTTTTTTTTTTTTTTTGGGTGTATCATAAATAAGTATGAATGGAGTTTTGAATTTGGGGTGATGAGTTGCTCTAGGTGGTGTTAAATCGTTGAGAGTTTTTGTTGTTTGTACTTCTTTGGTTGCACTTTGGCACTGTGACTATGGTGGTGGCAAAATGAAATGAGCAATGAAGAAAATGGTGGGGAATGAGGGTGAGGCGGGTAGGCTAACAGAAGTCTTTGACCAATTGTTTAGGTATGGGTCCCACAAAAAGTAAAAAAAAATTGAGTGATGAGAAGCTGAAAATATGTGCCAAATGTGTGGGGTTTAAGAAATTGGGGTATTTTAAGTGATAAGTGAGGAGTGATGAGTGATGAGTGATGAGTGATGAAAATTAAGTGAGGAGTGATAAGTGATTGTTTTTTAAAAACCAAACAGCCCCTTAGCAGTCAAATGAAGTAAAAAATATAACTAACCACTAGAATTCACCATTTTACATCAAAATTTATGTTTTGAAACAATTTTCTCAAGTCTGACAATAGTCAACCTGAGTTTGACCTTGATTTAACCAAATTAACATTCAACCATTCGATTTGGGATAAATTTGAGCTTTTATTAAAAATAACTGAATTCCCTTTAAAATGATTGCTCATGGGTCTAGATCGAACATAATAATAATTGCTCTTCTTTTTTTGGTGGACTAGATTTTTTTTTTTTTTTGGGGGGGGGGGTGGTTGAGGATTAAAAATACACTAATACACACACTTGCACACACAAAATAAATTGAAATTGTGACTTGAAATTGATGTGCAAGAGTGTGTGTATTAGTGTGTGTGTGTGTGTGTAATAGACACTACCCATTTTTTTAAACAAATATGGTCTATTTCTTGTGGCCATCCCTCTGGAGTCTGGACCTTACCTTGTGGCTACGTAAGAATAAATGAATCTTCAAGCAAGCAAGGCAAAACCATCATTTACATGGGGAAGTATGTCACAAGGTTGTGGAAGTATATTTTTATAGTTCATAATAAGTATTAACAACCCATTCTAGAACGCAGTGGATTGAGATCGTCAAGTGGGATAAAGAGCTCAATTAATTTAAACTTAAACACAAATGGGTTTTCAATGGGGAATCTGGGGATGGCAGGAGTTGGAGGTCTTATTGGAGATGATAGGAGAATATCTTAATGGTTGTATTAGTTGACATAATTTGTGTATTCAGTTGCAGTTACAGGTTGTTGAAGTGGAACGTGATGTGAGGATTGTAGTTCGTATGCTTTCCAAGGCCACAAGTTCTAATAATGTTCTTTCTTCAAATATGGCTAATTGTTGGGAGTTGCTAAGCTAAAAACTGTAGATTAGAGCATCCACAATGGTGTTTCTAAAAAGCTAAAAAGCTATTTTTAGCACCACCATCTATAAAAAGGGTGCTGCAATGGTGGTGGTATAGGTAAATTTTTTACCTCCATTGCTACAGTGTATAGCTATATATGGCTATGCATTGTTGCTGAAAGCTAAAAAAAAAAAAAATTATTTTTTTATTCTACCTCCGTTTAAAATATTATTTGTTTGTTTCAACTTTTTCTATTTCTTTTATCTCAACCTGTCTTTCATCACTCTGTCTCAACTCTTAACTCTCTCACAACTCTCATCTCTCTGTCTCATTGCCGTCGGTCCACCCGAAGCTTAACGTCACCAACCCACCCGAAGCTCAACGTCACCGGCCCATGCCCCTGACCCACTCTGTCAACCCACATCGCAGACCCATCTCGCCCACGCCGTTCAAGTCCCTAGCCGACCCAAGCCCCAAGACCCAAGTCCAAAGTTGACCCACGCCAACCCGTCTTGCCTTCTCATCTGTCTGACCCATCTCAGCCTCTTCGATCCAGCTCGGCCTCTCTTCTTTTCTATCTGACCCACCAAGTTCGAAGCTTGCTTGCTGAGCAGGTGAGTTATCTCTGTCTTTTTCCATCATGTAATGCTTGGGATTTTTGATTTAGGTAATTGGAATGATAAATTTTTCATGTCAGTTGGGAATTTTCTGTTTGCAGTGAATTTATATTTGTTGATTGTAATGATAAATTTGCAGAGAATTGGAATGTATTGGAAATTTTCTGTTTGCTGGGAATTTATGTTTTTGTTTTTAATGTATTGGTGTAAATGTTAGGTAATTTTTTGTGTGTAGGGAAGGCTACATTTTTTTGGTTTCTGTTTTTGCTTCTTGCTGATTTTTTGTTTGTTGTATCTAATTTATTACAATAAATGTCATGTTGGAAATTGTTTTGGGAATTTTTTGGTTGCAGGGAAGTTTATGTTTGTTGTTTCTAATGTATTGATGTAAATGTTAGTTTGGAAATTTTTTGTGTATAGGGAAGTTTACATTTTTTTTTTCTAATTTATTATAGTATTGGTCTTTACTTTCAGTTTGCTTGGAAGTATATATTGCTATTTCTAATTTTATGGAGTCACAACGAGACCTACCATATTACACGGGTATCATGACCGGGGATATTATTATTGACTCACAACTTTTGGGAACATCTCAAAATAATCCTATGTCAGTTTCTGATTCTCCACCTCAAGTTGAGAATGTCTCTTCTATGAAAGGAAAACGGGGCACTAATTTTAGTGTAGAGGAAGATCAAGTCCTAGTATCGGTATGGCTCAATTCTAGTGTTGATGCCATACACAGTAATGAACAAACACATAATCCATTTTGTCAAAAAGTTTGGGAATACTTCACGCAGTACAATACATCTGATACTGCACGTACTGCTATCTCCTTGATAAGTCGTTGGACAATGATTAACAAGGAGACAAATAGGTTTTGTGGGTGCATGGCTAAAGTTAATGCGTGTCATCAAAGTGATATAATCGAACAAGATAAGGTATAAATTATATTACAATAGTGTTAACATACCCATTCACCAATAGTTTGAAGATACTAATCATATTATATTTCTTTTAAATTTTTTAGATTACCAATGCGAAGGCTTTGCATAAAGAGACCTTCAAAAAACCCTTTCATTTTGAACATTGTTGGCTCATCTTGAACATTGTGTGAGTGTGTGAGTTTTATTATGATTTGGTTTGAGTTATGTATGTGAGTAATCTATGGACTACATTATTCTAGTTATAATATGTGTTCCATTTTATATGTTTTCTTATAAGGTTCCTCCATTTCATAGTTCACATTGTTCCAAGATTGCTTTTAGACAATTGAGACAATTGTTTTAGTAAAAAAAAAAAAAAAAAATTGTATATATATAATTTGGGGTTAAAACAAAATATTGTTGTTATACTAGATGATTATTTGCTATCATGATGATTGAGAAATTGTTTTAGCAAAAAAAGAAATTGTATAAGTATAATTTGGGGTTAAAAAAATTATTTGTTACACTAGACGATTATTTGCTATCATGTGGCGGTGGCGGTAGTGGCCGCGGTAGTGGTCGCGGTGGTTGTGATTGTTATTTATTGTAGTGGATATATTATTTTATTGTGATGTTTATATTATTTTATTGTGTTGAAAGCTAAAATAAATCCACTGATGTTAAATATTTTGTAAAGTGAGTAGGTAAAATAGATAAAGTAACTTTTTGTGATGCCAAATAGTTAAAAAAATAGCACCACCATTGTGGATGCTCTTAGGATCGGGATTTGGTGTTTGCTTCAAAGAAGCCAATAAATGTGAAGATGAACTAGCACGGTGAGGGACCAACCTGCAACAAGAGTTCGTTATGCGATGGGCATGTACTAATAGGAATATAGGAATATAGTTTACAAATTATAATGATGAATACAATTCTATAATGACAATGTTGTATGAGTTGCATTGGTACAGCCGTGGAGAATATTTAACGAGGCTCCAACAATGTAACTGTTATTTCATTGGTTGAAGATGATTCATGATTACTCGAGAAAAAACTTGCTCCATTTGAATCCTTTCCCAAGAAGAAACCAGGTTTTTTGGGTTCAGCCAAAGCACACTCACTGCTTAGCATCACAACAACAGAAGATATGTTTGGTCTATCCTCAGGACGCTGTTGCACGCATAAGAGGCTCAGATGGATGCAGCGCAACACTTCTGACATTGTGCATGATTCTCCTAAACATTCATCAATCAATTCTAAAGGCCTGCCTTCATTCCACAGTATCCATGCCTAAAAATATAAGAACATGATTGTCATTCATCAATCCAACGTATCTAGAGAAGTAATCTAACAATTTGAAACTTACATGTCCAATAAGGTTATGCTTGTGGTTTGGATGATAAAACCCCCTACTTTTCTTCCCACTTATGATCTCCAACAATAAAATCCCAAAGCTAAAGACATCAGATTTTGTTGAGAATATTCCATCAAAAGCATATTCTAGTGCCATGTAACCACTGCAGGGCATCACAAGTTTTAAGCATAAAATATAAATTTGAAAATTAATAATTATATGAAAGAATATCAATGAAACTTACTAAGGTCCAACGACTCTGTTTGTGTTTCCTTCCAATTGATCTCCTCCAAAAGTTCTAGCCATGCCAAAGTCTGAAATTTTAGAATTCATCTCACTATCAAGTAAAATATTACTTGCTTTGAGATCTTTATGTATAATTCTCAATCTAGAATCTTGATGAAGATATTGAAGCCCCCGAGCAATTCTGCAAATAATACGAAAGCGTTTGCACCAATCCAACAATTTACTTTTTGTTTGATCTGGTAAGTATTTAGTTCAAGTTAATTATATATACCTATGTTTCAACCACACATTGCAAAATTTCTAAATTTTATAAACTATTGATCACATAATTAAACCAGCTAGCAAAATGTATTATGTTTAGGGATTTAAACCAAAAATGAAGCAGTCCAAGCTTTTGTTGGGCATGTATTTATAAATCAGAATCTTCTCTTCTTGTTGAATGCAACAACCAAGAAATTTTACAAGATTTCGGTGTTGAAGCTTCGCAATTACTCTTACTTCATTTTTGAACTCATTTAATCCTTGTCCAGAACTCCTTGAAAGCCTTTTGACAGCAATTTCTTGGTTGTCTTCCAGTGTACCCTGAAATTCTCATTTGCAGATTGCTAAATTCTGAAATGAAAACAAAATAAAAGAGTACTTCATCATTTTAATTTCTTTTGTGCATGCACATCACAAACTTACCTTGTAAACAGATCCAAAACCACCTTCACCAAGCTTGTTCTTGAACGAAAAGTTGTCAGTGGCACAAACTATTGTGGATAGTTCAAAGAAAGGGAGCTCAAGGTCTTCCTTTTGGCCTTCGTTGTTCTGATGATCTGTAATTCCACTTTTCTTTGTTTTAGCTGAAATTGAAAAGAAGTTTTTTTTTTTTTTTTTTTTTTTTTTTTTTTTAATTTTTAAATTTTTAAATTTTTTTTTTTTCATAAAAGAACGGGCATCATTATAAGTATAAGAGTTAAGATACGAAGATGCCTATAAGTAATATATTTAGACTAAATACGTTAGAGTTGAGCTGGAATAATAAACAAAATCTCATATTACTACTTTTTTTTTTGAGAAAGAAGACTTCAAATTAAATTAAATCAAAGCTGTTAAATCAGCTTGAACAAACTGAAGAATATCTGGTGGTACTTCCTCCAACCAGATATTTATATCGGGTGTCGAAATAGCCCTTCTAGCCAAACCATGGGCTACATTATTTCCTGTTCGACAAATGTGAGAAAAACTAACATGCGAAAAAACATTTGCTAACTGCAATACATCAAAAATCAGGTGTCCGTGTAGAGCAAGAGAAGGTCCTGGGTTGACTAGGTCCTTATAAATGACTTCGGAGTCTCCCTCAATAACGACTTGATTGATGCCAATCTCCAAGGCGAATTCAGCTGCTCTTCGTGCTGCCAAAGCTTCCACCTGTGCAACTGTGTTTGGCAGAGGAATTTGCTGCGAAAGGGAGGCCACCACTGCTCCTTCAGAGTTACGTATGACCACGCCGATTCCAGCTCTGCCTTGTTCTTCGAAAATTGCTCCATCATAGTTGACTTTGAAGCTTCCGACGTCAGGTGGCTTCCATCTGGTGTGTTTCCGGTGTAACTGCTTCGGAAAAATTGGCTGTGCTGTTTGGAACTCCCTCCTTCGTTCCCTTGCGAGTTGTATAACCTGGTTCAGTGGGCATTGAGTCTCATTTACACGGGCCTTATTTCTGCAGTTCCAAAGCGTCCATGCCGTGTAGGCTAGCAATTCTTTGTCTTCCTCCAATGCGTGACTAAAAATCTCCATTGCCGTCTTCCCTTGCATTGTTGACAGCCACTGCCACTGTTGATCTGCTACCCAAACAACCTGCACATCAGAACAAAAAAATAAAGCATGTGAACAGTCCTCCGTTTGCGCCTTGCACCGATCACACATTGCATCAGCTGTGATTTTTCTCCGGTGTAGGTTTGCTTTGGTTGGGAGTGCTTCTCTACAGGAGCGCCATACAAAGTTTTTGATCTTGTTTGGGATATTCATCTTCCACAACTTTTTCCAGCAACCAGAGGTGTACAATGAGGATTGTTGAGTGGGTTGGCTTGTGCTATTCTCTTCAAAGAGGAACCTGTAGCCTGAGTTCACAGTGTACTGTCCATTAGGTGTGAAAGGCCATACCAGAGTATCCCGTTGGGGATAGGAGCTCAGAGGAATGTTCTTTATGACTTCTGCCTCAGTTTTATTAAAACAGTGATCAATAACTTCTTCTCTCCATCTTCGGGTGGACTGATTAATCAGGACTTCCACAGCTGAATTCTGTTGACCAAATATCATTGGAGAAGTGACTTTTGGCTGATTTCTTGTTGGCAGCCAATTATCTCCCCAAATTCTTATTTGTTTCCCATCTCCCACTCTCCATAGAGGCCCCTTCAAAATCAACTCTCTTCCTCTTAGAATGCTCTTCCAAGCATACGAGGCAGAGGTAGAATCTTTAGCATCCAATATTGTGCCATTAGGGAAAAATCTTGCCTTAAAAACTCTAAAGAAAAGAGATTTATCATCATGTAGCAATCTCCAAGAGAGTTTTGCCAACATTGCATCATTGAACATGGTAAGATCTTTGAAACCCATTCCCCCCCGATCTTTGTGCTTACACATTTCCTCCCATTTCACCCAATGAACTTTCCTCCGCTCACCCCTTTGCCCCCACCAAAACTTTCGGACAAGGGTTTCAATCTCATGGCACAAGGTGATCGGCAACTTGAAACAACTCATCGCATACGTGGGTATGGCCTGAATAACTGGCTTAATAAGGACCTCCCTTCCTGCTTGTGATAACAACTTCCCTTCCCAGCCTTGTAGCCTCTTCCACACTCTTTATTTTAACTGGTCAAAACTTGCTCTCTTATTTCTCCCTACCAAAGCCGGTAGGCCCAAATAGGCTTCATATTGCTTCAATTCGGTTACTCCAAATTCTGCCATAATCTCGGATTGCACTCCTGAAGGTGTGGACTTGCTAAAAAAGAGTGTTGTCTTCTCCTTATTTAACTTTTGGCCAGAAAGGTTTTCATAGGTTGATAAGATTTCAAGAACCTTTTGACACTCACTTCTAGTAGCCCTGCAGAAAAGTAGGCTATCATCTGCAAAAAGTAAGTGCGTTAGTCTCGGGCCATTTCTACAAATGGATACCCCTTTTATTTCCCCATTATTGGCAGCAGTCTGGATGAGCCTGTGAAGGCCCTCTGAACATAGTAGAAAGAGGTATGGGGAAAGGGGGTCACCTTGACGGATGCCCCTGGTAGGTACAATGTGTCCCTGTGGTTCACCATTTATTAACAAGGAATAGGAGACAGAAGTGATACAAGTCATAATAAGAGCAACCCATTTTTCATTGAAACCCATCTGCCTCATAACATCTTTCAGGAAAGACCATTCCACCCGGTCATAGGCTTTACTCATATCAAGCTTAAGGGCCATGAACCCTGTGGATCCTGAGTTATGATTTTTCATATAATGTAGGGTTTCAAATGCAACCAAGATGTTATCTGTGATCAATCTACCCTTGAGGAATGCACTTTGATGTTTAGAAATAATAAGAGGTAAAACTCTTTTCAATCTATTAGCAAGGACTTTTGAGAATATCTTATAAAGCACATTGCAAAGGCTAATAGGTCTGAACTCTGTGACTTTTTCTGGGTTTTTAATTTTAGGTATCAAAGTAACAAAGGTATGGTTAAGAGTTGAGGGCAATGAACCAGAATTTAAATAATTCAAAACAGTGGTTGTGATGTCACCTTTAACCAAATCCCAGTAGTTCTGAAAGAATAATGGTGGCATTCCGTCAGGACCCGGGGCCTTGAGAGGCGCCATTTGTTTAAGAGCAACTTCTACTTCCCATGCTTGAAAATTATCTGTGAGGGAGGAGTTCATTTCTTCAGTCACAAGTTGTGGAATGGAGTTCAAAACTGTTGGCATGCTTTGGAGGTTTGTGGAGGTAAACAACTCCTTATAATACTCAATGAAAAAGCCTCAGTAATCTGCTCAGGCTGCGTGCACCACTCCTCTGCCCGATTTCTAATGCCTGAGATTCTGTTTCGGCGCTTCCTTAGAGTGGCTCGGCAATGGAAAAACCGTGTATTTCTATCCCCCTCCTTCAGGTACAAAGATCTCGACCTCTGCCTCCACATTCGCTCTTCCTTGTCCATCAATGAATTTATTTCTTTTTGGATGGTCATCAAACGGATTGCACTGCCACCTTGTAATGCTTGCTTCTCAACCCGTGCCAACTCCTTTCTCTTCTTAGCCAATTCATTTCGTATATTACCGAACCGCTCCTGGCTCCATCTCGTAAGTTCCTTCCCACACGTTTCTATCTTCCTCAAAACCTTTGTATTTTCCGTTCCTTCCATTCTTGCTTGCCAAACTCCTTCCACTACTTCACCACATCCCTTGTCAACCAGCCAAATCTCTTCAAATCTAAAGAGTTTCTTTTTGTGTCTGAAATCCAAATCTGCTTGCTCAATCCATAGCAGCTTGTGGTCCGATGTGGTGCTATCCACATGGTGGACTATCGTGCCGGGAAAATCCGAAAACCATTCTTGTGAAGCTACCACTCTGTCTAATCTCTCTCAAACAGAGGACCCGTTCTGCCAGTGCTTGCTCCAGGTGAAAGGAAACCCTTTAAAGCCTAAATCCATAAATCCACATTTGTCAAGGACTTCTCTAAACTGCTGCATTTGGCTATGAGGACGAAGTCTACCACCTACCTTCTCAGACTGCTTGACTATCTCGTTAAAGTCACCGGCATAAAGCCACGGTAGAGAGCTTTGTCGGTGAAGTTGTCGGAGAAGATTCCAGGATTCAAATCTTCTGTGAGTTTCGAGTTCGCCGTAAAAACCTGTAAATCTCCATGGTTTCTCAGAAGTTCTATTGACTATGGCATCAATGTGATTCAGGGATGACGACTCAACATCCACTTCAATTCCATTTTTCCAAAAGAGCACTAAACCTCCACCCCTATTAATTCTTTCAACAAAAAACTTATGATCAAACTGAATACGATCCTGAACTAAGTTTAGCCTTGCTTCGTCTGCCCATGTTTCGGCTAAGAACACGAGAGAGGGAGCTTTTGCCTGCACCAACTCCGCAAGCTCTTGAACTGCACGTTGGTTCCCGAGCCCCCGGCAGTTCCAGACTATGCAACTCATTGGAACTGGCGGGACTGGAAACCAGTCTCCGCCAAAACAAGGAAATTTTCTTTATCATCACTTGAAACCACCAACTTCTTGCATGGTAACTCGTAATTATCAACCACCATATCCACTGGGCGTTTTGCACCAATGGACTCCTTCACTATGACCTGGGAACTGACAGACAAACGAGCCAAACGTTTCCATGTGGGGTGTGGGTTCTTATCTGCAACACCAGAGAGGTTAGGAGCATTTGAAATATCTGATAAAGGTAAGGGATGAACCTGGCTCAGTTCATGTGGCCCCATGTGCTTTTCTTTTTGAGTTTCCTTTCCCACGTCGGTTATGGCTTGCATGGCTTGTTGCTTACGTGGGTCAATTGTTGGCTCCCTTATAATGGAATTCTCGTTGAATCCGAGATCTTTATCAATCTCCCGGATTTGTTGCTCAAAACGATCCCCTGTTGTCTCAGGATCCCTTAAAATCTGCTCCTTATCCTTATTTAGTTCCGTGGACTCGTCCACATTTAAATTCATGAACTCCATAAAATCTGCCCCCGTATATGCCGTTTCCTTTTCTGGTTGTGTTTCCCTTACCGGCGTTGAGACCGGTATTGAGCTTTGCTTCTCCGCCCTTCTCCGTCGAGTAGAGATGTTTTCCTCTCGGTCTTCATAATAACCTGAAACTCGTATCACTCTGTTGCTGGTGGGTGCATATGGTGGGGCACGCAGCCATGAACCATACTGCTGAGATGATAATAGTAGAGTGCCCTTGCTCTGGATCCAGATATCGCAATCCTTATCTCCATGATCGAAACAGCCGCACCAATAGCAAAAGTTCGGCAAACGTTCGTATTTGAAGCTCACCCAAAGTTTCTCTCCATCCTCAAGTTTAATGACTCTACCACGGCATAGAGGTTGATATACATTTAGGGTAACTCTTACCCTCATAAAGCTCCCACCCCCTCCCTCAGAATTTGCCACAGAACGATGCACCTGCCCAATGGATTCACAAATGTCTTCTGCCACCGATCTGTTCCTGTATCTGATAGGGATATTATGAACTTGGACCCAAAAAGAAGCCTTGTCGAAACAAAGTTCCTCAATCGAGGAGTTTCTATCAAATCTTTGGGTTACCACTAGCGACTTATCGAAACTCCACGGTTCAGTTGATAGGATTCTATCCACATCCTCTTTATTGTCAAACACGAAAAGAACCTTATGGTCCCCTTCTCTCTGAATCTTGAAACCGTTTTCAGACCTCCAAAGTGGCTTAAAAGTCCTAGCCACGGCTTCCATGTTTAATGCTCGTCGTGTTAAGAACAAAGCTGCAATAATATGCTCCTTGGATTGCCGATCTTTCTTAATGCAGAGATCGTCTCCTTCCCTTTCTGAAAGGGAGAGACAATTCCATTGCTTCGCAAGGTCGTCCATGGCTATAAGAAAAAGAAAAAGGTTTTTGACAAAACAAAAAGTATAAGAAAGAAAAGGTGTTTCCCCGCCCCGCGAAGAAAAAAGCCCCACTAGCCCTACACGTAACTTTGTTACTGAGGGAAAAAAAAAAAAAAAAACCTTACAAGAAGGAAACGTCAATTCTACTGCCGTGGGAAAGCTGGAGGAGAGTCTAGCTTTCTAGCGGCAGAGAAACCTAATTTAGCTTTGTATCATGAAAGCTTAGTATTCTTCATATCACTAAAGCCATTTGGTTCAAGAGTCAATGGCCATTTGGTTCAAGAGTCAATGGGGGCTTGAGAATGGAAGCATTGGGCCTTAACACTGAATTAGATTTTGTACGGACCAAGAATAGTAGTTCGGCCTCGAATTGCAGGCCCACTCATTGAATGGTCTCAGTCCATCTCGACCATTTAGCCAAGCTGAGATGGGCCTGGCTGAACATTCAAACTAAGTACCCCAAGATATGCCTTGAACAAGAGAAAATGCCTTAGGGGAATCCGACCATTGAACAATAACCAGCATCAAGCACAAGTTACTAGGAAGTCATGTTAGCAGGAGGAGATAGGTCCCCTTTGGTCAGCAATATGATACGGAGGGACCCACTAACATGGGAGAGATCCCCTCATCATAATAACCCCACTAAGGGGAGGATATAAATAGGAGAGGAAAGGTGGGAAGAGGGGGTTGGAAAATTTGGGAAAGTGAAATACGAGAGTAGTAAGGAAAAATGCATCCCGAGGATTAAGAAATCCTATTTGGATTTCAAGGAAAGGGATCAGCTTCCTTGTCATCATCTCGGATGAACCAAGATCAAGAGAGCTTAGGGCCAAAGTAACACTTCAACTCCATCAGTGACTTGAAAAGCCACTTTTCGGACCTTCCATTGTGGGATAAGCCCAACCCAAAGTACAAGTGAATTAGGGGTCAAGGCCCAAAAACCTAAGGTCGTTAGGAATGGACCACCATAGATTTCATTCAATTTTTATTTAGGAAGCATGGACTCTTCATTTGGGATGATGTACCCATGTCATATCCATGTCATAACAATGTCCTATCTATTATGTCATGTTATAAGTTTTCAAACCGTATCATACCCATACCGTCTCTGTGTCCATGCATCTTAAATTTTTATTCTCTTCTCCTTTGGTGGACAATCTGTCTCCAGTTCAAAAAGATGATTTTTTGCTCTTTGCTGCAATTCTCTGTGATGGAGTTTGGAAGTTGAGAAATAAAATTCAGTTTGAAGGTCTTTCGCTGGATTTTGATGACTTATTTCCCAAAATCTTAACACTGATGGCTGAGCATAAGATGCCAAGGAGTTCTACAGGTAGCACTCAAGTATCCGTGGCTTTGGCCCAGCTCTGGTCCCCTCTATAGCGGTTTTTGATTAAAATCAAAATTGACGTTGCCGTTGGACTTATGTTCTCATCTATTATTGCGGTGGCGAGAGACTGGAGAGGGGAGCTGGTATTTGCTTGCTCTCAAAGAGTGAATAACACCCTCCCTCTCTAGGCTGAGGCTGAAGCTATTAAATGGTCTCTGTTTTTGCCAGCAAGATTGGTGGCTGATTCTGTTTAGATTGAGACTGATTCTAATATTCATCACAGAGTTCTGCTCGATCCAAGTTGGCCCCACCTTGGAGAATTGGATCTTCGATTTTGATACGCAGAATTTGCTGTCTTCCCATTATAATTTCTTTATATCTTAGGTTCGTAGGCAGACTAACTTGGCTGCCCACACCTTAGCCAAATGGTCTCTTAACTGTAAAGTTTTTGGTTCTTTTGTTTTGATTCAGTTATCTGGGGAAGCTTGTTGTTCCTCGTAGTTATGTTTCTCTAATATAGTATTTATTCATAAAAAAATAAAAACATTCCTTTCTCCCATAAAGATACTAGCCCACTTCATGTAATAAAAATAATATCCCACTTGGACAATGAGCCTTAACACTAAAATGGATAAAATATAGCAGTATAGAGTTGTGCTTGTATAAGAAACAAACTATAAAGCTTTCAAAATTAATCTCTGTCAAGACCAGGCCAGGTCTAACAAGCAATTTTCCATTTTAAGAACAGAGGAAGATCAAGAGTGAGCTAACAAACACACACACACAGAAAGAGAGAGAGAGAGAGAGAGAGAGAGAGAGAGAGGTACAGGAAAAAAAAAAACATAGACTTACACAAGACAATTCAACATATGTTTGCAATGGTTGTCAGAGTAAAGTTATTTTACCTTTTAAGTTTATTCTGCTTCTGCAAATGTAGAAGCCAACTAATAAGAGCATTCCAGAAACTACAACAAGGGCGGCAGCAACAATCGCTGCTCTCTTTATCTTACGAACATGTCTTGCCTCTGCTTTGTTGAATTTGACACACAAAAATAAAATTATAGTTCAACTATAGCTGAAGGATGTGAAACAGAAAGGGAAGTATTTCAAGAAACAAGGTCAAATCAGAATTAATGGAAACAATAATTAACTTTAATAAGGAGTACCTATTACAAAATTAATCTCATACCTATCTCTGAAGCCGGCATTCTGATATATAGATCTTGCCCACCAGCAGGTAACTGTCTAATATCCATTAGATCACCAAACCACAAGGCGCAGCCACTACTACTTCCTCGGATATCTGAGTTTGTATATGCCATACAGGAACAATTGTTCAAGCATTTGGCTCTACATTCTAAAATAAGCATTTGGCTCTACATTCTAAAATACTCATACTTTCGTTTACCCAAGAATATGTAGTATCTGGCAATTTCAAGTCGACAAATTTAAGAAACCCATCTTCATGGCAGTTCAATTGTTTATCGCGTACACAACCTTGAGACCAGTCAATCAAGCTCCATTTTTGTGGTAATTTAGGCATGAATCCTTGTAAACATTGGCAGACCGGTGACCCAGTAATGATACAATTTCCATTGGGTCCACAAAGTCCGTAATAGTCACAGTAATCTCTAGGTACTGATGTATAGCGGCGCCAAACTTGCTCAGCTTCAATCCAGATGTACAGCTCACGTGTATTGCTGGTTTGGTTCAAAATTATTCTTGAGATTACAGATTTATTTTTTAGGGTGTATGTGTAGAGCACCTCAAAGTCATTGGAAACAAAGTTGTAATCATAAACCGGGTTCGGCTTTAGATCCGGTGAACCACTAAACCGAAGGCCATTCCATGGGCCGGGACGGTAAACCTTTTTTTTTCCTTTCCAAATAACAGGCTCAGGGCATGCTTGCATTTCTATCCCATAAGTGAAATCTCCAGGAGGTGAATCATCTGGATTTTTCCATGCAGTAAGACTCCACTTCATGCCTTTCGTTAAGTCCCATCCCAACTTCATTCCTGGTAAAAATGTATCAGATGGATAGTCGAAGCTTTCCCACAAAGAGATGCCTGAACTACCATCTCTTAGTACAAGATTTCCTGAGTCTGAGAGCTGTAACACAGGATTCTTGGCTTGTTTTTGTGTTCCTAATCCTGTTGACCAAACAATACTCTTATTCTGACTCATAAGCACAAGACTGCCTGTACTGTTTATCATCAACAAGCCAGACGAGTCATTGATGGGGTTGAGTCGGTTTGCAACCCACACTACAGTTTTAACTGGGATATTCTTGTACCATATTCCTAAGTAGCGATTCTTGGAAATACCAGGACTGAAGAATCCCAGTTCGAAGCTTCCATCTTTAGAAACTTAGGTACTTCCATCACTAATATATAGGGATGGAGTAATGCTATCTACTGCAAAGGAGACTTTGGAGAACAAAAAGAGTAAATAAGTTAGCAGAAAAATAAAAGAAAGAATGCCCATTGATTTCTTAGTTTCAGACTTCCTGGCTTATGATCACTCACAACTTAAACAATGAGAAGAAAGGGCAACTGCAGATGCGTTCACATTTTATTGGTGAAATTTTATCAATAGTGCAGTCTTATCTGACTTTTCAGCATTTCAAATTTTCAACAGAATTGGGATTTTTCCTGCACCACTAACTATACCTAATCCTAGTGACAATAAATACAACATTGTTTCTTGAAATGGAAAAGACAGGTACCTTGTCACATGGACTATATACATGAGAGAATTAAGACGTTTTGTGTCCATCTGCGTGGTCGTTGGACTATTATTGACTCGTAGCATTCAAGAATTTCGTTTCATATATTTTAGTTGAAAAACAGCACTTCAATGTTTTGCATTGAGCGGTTAGCAAAAAAAAAAAATGTTTTGCATTGAGCGTGCGCGCATGTGCATCTATAAGAACACCACGCATAATGTTTAGCAAAAAAAAAGAACACCACGCATAATTATTACTTATTAATTATTTAACGCCACCATTCCCATGCTTTTTTTTTTCTTCTTCTTTTTCTATATAGAAGAAATTCCTTGCTTTCTGCCTATGCTTATGGCTATAAGAAAACCTCTAGGGTTTATAATCACCAATTTATGATAGAAAAAGACTTAAGGCCACTTAAAAACTCTATAAAATTCTAATTTTTGTTGATAACCAATTAACCCGGTCTAGGAGCTAGGCCATAATTGGGTCATTAGTTTAACCAATGCATCACCGACTGAATTGTAGGGTCAAATAAAAATTTATAAAATTTAAAAATAATTTGGAGAAATCATAAGATAAATATTTAAATTGTAAAAACAGACATGCCTAAATTACTAATTAAAATTAAGCCTATAAAACTAGCCACGTTTCATAAGTAAAAATACTAAAAAACAAAAAAAAATAAAGAATGTCATAGAATCACAGCCAAGTATTTGTTAAATAAAATCATATTAAATGAAGAACAAAAGCATATCTCAAATTTCAAAGTCACATTCTATGTACATTGCATATTTTTGTAATTGTTTCGATCTCATAGATTACGATGTGAACTAAAACTTGAGACTCTATTTTTCTTTGGAAGCGTATATCATCAAATTTATTATAAAATCCTATACTTTCATTAGGCTCCTCCTTTGAAAAATAGTACCTATAAAAATAATTTTGTTTAAAATCACAAAGTGGTTGAGTGAAAACAGCAGATCGGGATTGCACGGATTACAAAAAGCCTATTGGATTTTAAAATTTAATTGCACATGTCTAATCAAACTAGAATGATTTAGGAATAGGTTTACTTGTTTATCAATTAGACTGGGGTTGGTTTGGGCTTAATAAATGTTTGAAGTCACAGCACAAGATTAAGAGGTATTAGTAGAGGCCATCGGGACGATAGTGTCAAAATTGCGTGAGATTTGGCAAGTTGAAGGGAAACGGAATTATGATCCAAACTCGAGACATGTCTCGAGCATCGCCTAAATTTAGGCAAATTCCTTCGTTAAGGCCCAAAAACAGTATTTTTGCTATTTATAGTAATATTTGTTTTTCCTTAATATAACTTTTAGTTTAAAAGTAATGTAAGGTCGAATTTATTCAATCATGTGTTAGCTTTATTCCGTGCCAAATTTGCTTGTAATTTAGTAATTAGATACCCTGTATTTAGGTGGGAATTATGTAAGGGTAATGTGTGAAGAAAACTCATGAAGTGTGCACTCAAGAAGAGCCTCGCAACTGGATCTTATGACTAGCTCGCGACTAGCAAGTCACCAGAATGGCACACATGTGAAGCATGCAGGGGGAGCTGAAGGGTCACGCTAGCTGTAGCACTACATGACAAAACTTCCAGTCTGGCCAGGCAGTTAGCTCGCGACTCGTTTCAGTCGCGAGGTCGAGTCGACAAAATGCCTTGTTTGGTTGTAATTGACTCTTCGCATTCCTTATACACCTTACTATAAATACCCTTATACCCACGAAATGTAGAGAACTTCTAGAGAACTTCTGGAGAGAATTTTGAGAGAGAAACCATAGAGAAAAACAAGATTGAATCATCCACAATCTTCGCCTTTTGATTCTCCAAATTCCTCTACTCTCACCCTCTCCAATGACATATCCTTGAGAGGTACATTTGGCCAAATCTTTATCTCATCATACCCATATTAGTGAGGAGGTATTTTGGTGCTTAGGAAGCAGTTCAGAAGGGACCAATTCATTTTGGTTGATGCAATCGGCTATTGTGGGATCCAGTAAACTAGAGAAGACAAGGTTCGGCGTAACCCTGTTGGAGCAAGAAGGTTGGAGGGCTTAGGTGCACTAGGTAGATTAGGCTTGGAGGGTCTTCTGCTATTCATATATCCCAACTTCATTCTCTAGTGGATTATTGACCGCTTGGAGGGCAGCGGAGAGGTTTTTCACCGAGTACTTCGGTTTCCTCTTTAATAACACATCGCCGTGTTATCTTTGTATTTGCATCTTTCTTTCCTTTCTCTTTACCTTTTAATTACTGCTATGATTGTGATTAATTATGATTTAGAGTGTGTTGTCAATTTGGGTTTAGCTTATATTCATATTCCATACATAAATTGTTTGTTTATAAGCTTGTGTTGGTAATTTTTATTTGGGGGTCTAAACGTTCATAGGTGTTTTACACACTATTTGAACTTTCAAGTAAGAATAAGATCTCGTCTATTTTGGGATGACCCTTAAAGTTAGAAATTTATAATTTTGCATTTAACTCAATTTTACTATTTTTGGTAAAATTTGGTATTTTGCCACCTAAGCTTGTAATTAATGTGAATTAGGGTTTCAGACGTTTCTTAGTCATTCTAGGGTCTTATTTTCTTAGTATTTTATATATTTTGTATCCTCCAAAGGCAAAAAAAAAATTATTATCAATAAAAATACAGATGTTTTGTCAAATTCTTTCTTTAGTGGATTCCAATTTATCTCTTAGTAGATTTAGGGAAACCCTTAGTAGATTCGAGGCTTACTACGAGAAGCTAATAGTTTAGTTTATGTTCCATCAAGAGGGCATCATGTGTGCTTTCTTTTGAATTCCACGACATCAAGAAATAAAATGCAATTAAATAGTCTTTGTAAGGTTGAATTTATTCAATCAAGTGTTGGCTTTACTCTGTGCCAAATTTACTTGTATTTTACCAATTAGATACCCTATATTTAGGTGGGAATAATGTAAGGTTTGTGTGTGAGAGAGTGTGAAGAAACTCAAGTTGTGTGCGTTCAAGAGGAGTCTTGTGACTGAATCTCGCGACTGACTTGTGACTAGTAAGTCGCCAAAGTGGCACACGTATGAAGCATGCAGGGAACTGAAGGGTCACGACAGTTGGAGCACTACAGGAAAAAAATGAACAGTCTGGCCAGGCAATTAGCTTGCGATTCAAACTTGCGACTTGTTCCACTCACGAGACTGAGTCGCCAGAATGCCTTGTTTGGATGAAAACTGACTTTTCACATTCCTCACATACACTACTATAAATACCCTTATACCCACGAAATGTAGAGAGCCTTCAGAGATAATTTTGAGAGAGAAACCCTAGAGAAAAACAAGATTGACTTATCCACAATCTTTATCATTTGATTCTCCAAATTGCTATACTCTTACCCTCTCCATTGACATAACCTTGAGAGATACATTTGCCAAATTCTTATCTCACCATACCCATATCAGTGAGGAGGTATTTTAGTGCTTGGGAAGTAGTTCGAAGATGACCAATTTACTTGGTTTATGTAATGGGCTTATTGCAGGATCCGGGAAGATAAAGAAGACAAGGTTAGGCGTAACCCTATTGGAGTAAGAAGCTTGGAGGGCTTAGGTGCATTGGGTAGATTAGACTTGGAGGGTCTTCTACTTGGAGGGCTCCAGTTGCGAGTTTACTCAGAATGCTTCGCAACTCCCTTTGTGAGTGGACCTTCCAGTCGCAAAAAACACTTAGATAAATTTTTCAAAATTTGTGACACGGGATTTTGGCGACTTGACGTGGTGACTTGCTTATGACTCATTCCAATCGCAAAAAATGCGTGTTTTGCACAAATAGGGTTAAATTCAAGACGGTTTCAAAAACTTTTCAGTTTTCCCCCGCATCACGTGCTGTTTCGTTGTCTTGTTCGCCTCTCCCTCTTCCAAAACCACCATTTTCACTCACAAAACCTCCATTTTCTTCATCAATCCTTCACCAATCTTCAAGAATAGGTATGGGTTTTCTCTTATTTTCAAAGTATTTCATGTTTCTAGCCCTAGTTTTCTTGGATTTTGTGTTTTTGTTGAGATTTGAAAATATGATTTTG
This sequence comes from Quercus tomentella, assembly GCA_028535165.1. NCBI lineage: Eukaryota > Viridiplantae > Streptophyta > Magnoliopsida > Fagales > Fagaceae > Quercus > Quercus tomentella. The sequence continues at coordinate 13,909,639 of JAPQVY010000100.1, read as the reverse complement.
GAATATGGTTTATTGATGTTTTGTTGAGTTTGATGTATGGGCTTTGTTAGTTTTGTTAGTATAATGCCTATTATACATGTTTTACATGTTTGTTTCTCATTTTTGTGCATTATACCATGTTTGTGTTGTGTTGTGCATATCATGTCCATGATAAAATGTCTCATGGATGTTTTCTTGTGTTTCTATGGATTCCATGGAATACAATGGTTGTAAGGATAATCATGTTTCTTTGATTTTGAAACATCATATGATTATGTTTTCTTACACTTTGCCCTAATTTGCACACGTTTTGCATTCGATGCACACACACACACACACACTCTTTGACATGTTTGAGTGTTTAATGTCATGATTCTATCATGTTTTGATGAGTTATGTCTTCACATGTCTTTTTTTTTTTTTGAATTACTTTATAAATTTATGTTTTTAGGGTTTTAATTCAAAATTTTGATTTGGGACTAACTTGGTGCTAATCAAGTTTGTTGCCATTTGTGTTCTCTCTTGCTCTTTGATATTACATGATACAGCTTGACAATGTCTCCATTCAAGAGATCAGCCACGAAAGGAAGTAGTAGCAAAGGAAAAGAACCGATGATTGATCTTGAGAGCCCCACTCCTAGGTCAAAGAAGACTCGATCATCAATAGGTTTCTATGATGTCAGCAAGTTCAGATCATATGCTGCATCTCAAGCTTATGAGAATTACTTCAAAGATGCTCCCTTGTTGGTGGAAAGGGTGGTTGAGTAGGGTTCTCTCCTTGATACGAACACTCCGAAATGGTTTGCTAACAGGGATTGGAACTTCCTCTTAACCAACTTAGACGAAACGTATGAACAACTGGTGAAAGAATTCTATGCAAATGCAATTTCTAAAGGTGATAAGCTGAAATGTTGGGTTCGAGGTAAGGACTTCACAGTGACACCTTATTACCTTAGCATCATCTTAAATATCAACCGACCAGTGTTTCGAAAACCACCAGTGTATGATGACTTGAATCCGGAGGAGGATTTACTTCGGGAAACTGTCGGCGATAGCTTGGAATTCTCTCTAAATGGGAAATCAATTAGTGTTTCTTCACTACCTCTCGAATTGAGAGTGCTTACAACGATCATGTTCCATAACCTCTATCCTCTCTCAAGCACCAGATACATGAATCTCAGTAGAGCTTTGTTTCTTCACGATCTGATTAATGATGAAGAAATTGATGTTTGCTCACATATCTTTTATATTTTAAGCAAAATTGCAAAGAGAACTACCTCAAGGAACTGCATTCCTTTTTGCTGCCTCATTTCAAAAATTTTGAAGCTCAAAGGCGTTCATCCATTGGAAGATGAGTCTCCCTACCCTAAGCCAAGTTCGATCAACATTCGTACTCTTAATGCAAGCATCGGTCACAACTGAAAGGGAGTCAAGCAAGAGGGTCATGCTCATCATGGTGGTTCATGCTCTAGCTTATATTCCTATGATGAGAAGTTAGACAACATTATGGCATCTGTCCAAGAGCTCAGCACCAAGATGTCTGGACTTGCAACTATCATGCACTCTCACCGCATCCAATGTGAAATGAAGTCCACATCTCTCCAAACTCAATTGGACCAAATCCAAAGGAAGCTAGAGGAAGATGAGGACTAGCTATTCCATGACAAAAAGCGGGAGATGGTTCATGATAGGGGGAGGAAGATCTTGATCAAAAGAGAAAGATTGAAGTTGAAATGCAAGAGAAAGAAAAAGCCTATGTTTAATACTTTGCTTTATATTATCTATGGTTTTTGTTCATAGTTCATGGTTATGTTTTAGCTATTTAAATTATGCTTTATTATGTACCTTTGCTTTTGTAGCCTAGTACTTTTAGTTAATGTTATGCATTTTCTTTAGTACTTCACACTTGTGCCCTTGTTGGAACTTGTATCCTTGATGCAACTACCTTTGTGTTTTTGTATTGGTTGTGTGTTGGACATGCAAATGATATTTTGCATTAAGCTTAAATGCTTGCATGTCCGAATGTTCACTCCTTGTGTGAATGATCATTGTGATCACTATTTATAGTGATTGTTCAAGTTTGATCAAGCCATGCTTTATTGCTATAGTCTTTATTGCTTGATCACATTGTGCTTGTTCCGTATGTATTTCAAGATTTCTGCTTACAATGATCATCTTGTGTTATTGCTTTCAAGAAAACTTGTTCGTTTGGTTCAAGAGCTTCACAGTTTCTAGAGTTAGGTGTGAGTGAGTTTTGGTAATTGTTCCTAACTCACATTTTAAGTCTAGAGTCTGTTTTAGGGTTTTGTCATGGAATAGCCAAAAGGGGAGATTGCAAGGTTGAATTTATTCAATCAAGTGTTGGCTTTATTCCGTGCCAAATTTGCTTGTATTTTAGCAATTAGATACCTTGTATTTAGGTGGGAATAATGTAAGGGTTGTGTGTGAGAGATTGTGAAGAAACTCAAGTTGTGTGCATTCAAGAGGAGTCTTGCGACTGACTCGCGATTGGCAAGTCGCCAAAGTGGCACACGTGTGAAGCATACAGGGAACTAAAGGGTCACAACAGCTAGAGCATTACAGGAAAAAATGTATAGTTTGCCCAGGCAGTTAGCTCGCAACTCAAACTCGCGACTCGTTCCACTCGCGAGATTAAGTCGCCTGAATGCCCTGTTTGGATGAAAATTGACTTTTCATATTCCTCAAATACACTACTATAAATACCCTTATACCCACGAAATGTAGAGAGTTTCTAAAGAGAATTTTGAGAGAGAAATCTTAGAGAAAAACAAGATTGACTCATCCACAATCTTTATCATTTGATTCTCCAAATTCCTCTACTCTCACCCTCTCCATTGACATATCCTTGAGAGGTACATTTGTCAAATCCTTATCTCACCATACCTATATCAGTGAGAAGGTATTTTGGTGCTTAGGAAGTAGTTCGGAGATGACCAATTTACTTGGTTGATGTAATAGACTTATTGCAGGATCCAGGAAGCTAAAGAAGACAAGGTTAGGAGTAACTCTGTTGGAGCAAGAAGCTTGGAGAGCTTAAGTGCATTGGGTAGATTAGGCTTGGAGGATTTTCTGCTATTCATGTATCCTAACTTTATTCTTTAGTGGATCATTTGACCGTTTTTTGCCGAATTCTTTGGTTCCCTCTTCGATAACACGTGCCAGTGTTATCTTTGTGTTTGCATCTCTCTTCCCTTACTTTTTACCTTTTAATTGCTGTTCAATTGGGAGGTTAAGTGAGGCCCGTGGAGTTGTGGTTCCAACTTCCAGCAATGAACCGATTGTTGGGAAGTAGTGGCGTCACCACAAGCTAATTAAATACAAAAATGGTCCATGTGACAAGGCACCTATCATTTTTTTTTTCTTTGTTTCAAGACAATTTAGGGGCCATTTGGTATGTGATTTTAAGCAACACTTTTCAGTTTTTAAATATTACACGTATTTCCATACAGTTTTTCATCCATATGTATTTTTAAAAAATACAAACAACATTACTAGAACAACGTTACCAAACGGCCCTTAGTATCGTTTGGACTATGGTATAGTATTGTTGCAGGAAAGACCCATGCATGTTCTGTGGAAAATATGAAATGTTGAAAAGTCAAATAAGGAGTCGTTATTGATAAATTTCATCGATGTGTAAACACATCTGCAGTTGCCCTTCCTGCTCTTGGTTTATGTTTTGATTGATAAACTAAGAAATCAATGGGCGTTCTCTTTTTTATTTTTCTGCTAACCTATTTACTCTTTTTGTTCTCCAAATTATGCTTTGCAACCAAGGGCGGAACTAGAGGGGGCACCCCTAACTCCTAAAAAGTCCATTATATATGCTTATGTAAAGTTGAGTTAGCCCCTGACATAAAATAAAAAACAAAGATTATGTAAAGTTGAGTTAGCTCCTGACATAGAATAGAAAAACAAAGAAAACATTTTCCCTAAACAAACTGTACATGACATGAAATAAAAAATAAAAAAACAAATTTTTTGATTGAGAAAGTTTAGAGGTACAACAAATCTCACAATATTTTCACAATACTCTTGTTTTTAGTTGAGATGAATCTTAGAATATTTTATTTTATTTTATTCTGACCAATAATGTACTAACACCTTAATTTATTGTAAAAATATTGTGAAAGTCTGTGCTATTACAAAAACAACTCCTTCCACTTTAAACAATCTAACACAAATAAATGCCACCAAACTTGTTAAAGCTTGTTGGGTTAAGATGGTTTAACCCCGGTTAAGTAATTCAATTACCCAAGTTGATTAATTAGGTTCAATTGCATGCTCATCGTGAGGGCACCAACAAATCACCAAAAATACTTAGTGCAGTGGAAAATAAATTAGATATGGAGATTTGCTGACAAATGGGGAAAACCTTGTAAGGCAAAAAGGCCACTGGGTGATTTTAAGGTCATCACTTCTAAGAATCCACTAATCAACAATTAAGTGGTTACAAGTATAAGGAATCTTACCAACTACCCTAGCCTATCTTGAAATACCAACCTACCATTGAACATTTGCTTCAATACCTTCTTTCCTTTGATGCACAAACCTTCAATTTGTGACTAACCCTTTGCACAGATCCTAGTACGTGACTAACTCCAGTAACTTTAACAGATGTTGTTGGCTGCAAAGTTCTTCACTTCATCAACAATGAAGATCAGGAAGCACTTAGTTACGAAACCCTATGGCGTACAAACGCAGTAGCTTCTCACAGAGAAAATAAGTCTCTTGGTCTCTGTATCCATGTGTGATGGCTCTTAAAATAAGCCTTATATATGTCTAGGGTTGTGAGAAAAGAAACCCTAAACAATTACACAAGCTTGGGCCAAATTTCAGATCTGAAAATTCTAAAATCGTAAATCTCGATAGATCGAGCTACTATTAAGCTTCACATTAAGTCTTGATAGCAGGCATCTGTCGAGCTATCTATCGAGACTTAATGAACAAATTTTCTTCACTTGTTTCTTAGACCAATCTTCATGACTTTAATACTTGACTTGAACAACATGTTTGATGAAGTACTAAACCCATCTTAGATCTACCCCATTACAAGTAAAGTGCATTTTGTTAAAGGATTAGCTAATTACAATAGAATACGACTCTAACAATCTCCCCCTTTGGCATTCCGTGACAAAACCACAAACAACAATTATGAGAGAAGTCTAACACAACTATCCCATAATTTACAAAAGTATAAAAGTTTAACCCTACTACGAACTTTTGAAAAAATTTGCAAAAAGAGAGATCATGGCATGGTCAACTTGCAACTTCTCTTAACTGAAAAACTTAAACAAGATTCATCAAGGCATCAAGTATGAAACATAGACAAGTTGTATACAAGAAGAAACATGTGTATAAAGAGAGATCATGGCATGGTAGACTTGCAACCTGTCTTAACTAAAACACTTAAACAAGATTCATCAAGGTATCAAGTGTGAAACATAGACAAGTTGTATACAAGAAAAAACTTATGTATAAAGAGAGAAAAGAAATAACACATGTGAGACAAAGGTGAAGAAAACATACATCATCATATATCAAAGAATACAATGTATGTAAAAAGTGGTCACAAGACCATGGTACATGAAGTGAGAAAAGATACACCAAAACCTCACTACATCCTTCATAAACACTCTCCCTCTATCTAGTATATCCCATGCTAGCTCTCCCTCTAATAAAAAGACTACTCTCATATACAAAACTACTCCCCCTTTTGTCATGAGTGACAAAGGGTGAATCACTGAGAGATCGTCATCTCATCATCACTAGAAGAGCTAGAACCATCAACATCATCATTATCATCTCCACCAAAAGAAGACTCCTCAACAGACTCGGGTGAACATAAGGGAGCAAAACCACCAAGGCAAGACTGGCGACGAGTGATGCAGTCGATTCTAATGTTCATCTGACACATCTCATCAGATAGATGGTCAAGACGACTACTAAAATCAGCACTTATGTGCTAAAGCTACTCCATGATGTCAGCGAGAGAGACATCTGCCCTAAAGGAGGAAGAAGGGGCAGATAAGGAAGAGGGTTGAGAAGAAGGGGCTGCATCCGTCTTTTCCACAAATGGCCGCTTCGCAACAAGCTGCGCTGCATTCCTCCAAATAGAGTCCTTGATAATGGCACCCATGACATGGAAGCGAGGAGAAGGAGGAATGGTGAGGTGCATGTGTGTGAGGATGCGCATGATAGCCGAAGGAAAGATGAGCTTATCACGTGTAGCAGTGTCTTGATAGCAGTCTATAATAGATACTATCATGTGTGATGGAAATTCTATAGAAAGACCTTACATGAGAGAAAGAAGGAAATAAGCATGAGGTAAGGTGATGGTGTTATAGTGTGACCGTGGAGTGAGAACAAATGTCATCACCATATTAAGGATCTGTGGACCCTTAACAAACTTGATTATGGAGAAATTTAGGGTACCTCCCTGCAACATGGCCTTCTCACAGAAGAGTAAGGCCAACTCGTCTCTAGAGATGGAAGAGAGATGGCGATGACTAAAGTAATCCGGAGCTCTAGGGTAACTATGATACGTGTACCTAGGAATACCATACTAAACCTAGGTACAAAGGTATCGATGGCATGCATGTTGGAGTAAAACTCCTTTATGAACACGTCAGGACACCTCGAGGGTTTCTCACATAGAGAAGCCCATCCCTGAGACCTAAATGCACAGGGTAGAGGAGTGTCTGGAAAGTTAGACAGAATGACCTGGCATTCCGAATGAATCGTTCAGTCAGAAAAGTTTTCAAAGAAGTCATCTCGTGCTTTCTCATCACGGAACAGAATAGAATTAGGAGTAGAAGAAGAGGAGGCGGAACCACGACGAATCGGGTTTTTAGAGTTTTCAAAGAAGTCATCTCGTGCTTTCTCATCACGAAACTAAACAAAATTAGAAGGAGTAGAAGAAGAGGAGGAGGAACCATGACGAATCGGGTTTTTAGAAGGAATGGATTTCTTAGGTGCCAGGACAAGGAGACTAAACGAGAGAGATAGAGAAGAAAGACAAAGAATCACAGCAGATGATAAGGCACAAGAAAGAATAAAAACAATGTGCAATGCATGATAATGCATGAACATGTTACGTGCTAAAGAAATTGCATCATGGGTAGAAACCCAATCCAACCTAATAGCACTCACAAGATACAATCAGTCACACAACCTAGAATGTATGAAACATTGTTATAATGAACATAGAATGCAATGCATGAACATGTGAGATCATTTTAACAAAACCCAACCTAAAAATTTTGACAAAAACACAAAAACCCTAAATTTTTTTCCAAAAACTAAAGTCTAGGTCATAAAATGCATGAAATGCATGAAGAAGGGAGAAAAGGAGAGATTTAGAACACTTACCAAGAGATTGAGACATGGATTGGCCTGAAATCTTGAATGGAAGAAGGATTTTGGTTAAAGGGAAGGGTTTGGGTTAAGAGAGAAGTGAGAGAGATCGAGTTATTTGAAAAGGTGCAAAACCAGGTCGGACCTCAGATGTATATATAAAAAACGCAACTCGATAGATCAAGAAGGTATCGAGCTTCTGTCGAGAACAAAATCTCGATAGATCGAGAGGTATCGACAGCAAAAAATCTCGATAGATCGAAGGAGGTATTGAGCATCTATTAAGCAGACAGAGACTCCAAAGAATTTGGCTTGATGGATCGAGTATCTGTCGAGAGGTATTGAGAACAAACCTAGAAATCTTGATAGAAGAGGCATGTATCGAGAGGTATCGAGAAGTTATCGAGGAGGTGTCGTGTTGCTATCGGGAAGCCTAAAATGAGGTTTTCAAGGAGGAGAAGCAACACAAGATGAATGCAAACAAGATACACACCAAAACAAGCAATCAAAGAGCATGTTAAGCATAAAAACACAACCTCAACTCTAGATGCAAAGAATTCCTAGATAAAAAATGCACTAAACCAGTCTAACCAATTTTATTGCAAAATATGTTTAAACAGTTTAGAGAGCATATACTACCACATGTATTCCTTGTGATGGCTAAATCACATTGTATCTATACAATAGTATCAAGAGTAGCAAAGAGTATGTGTGTTGTGTGTGAAACTTTTGCAAGAGAGCATAAGTAAATCATTGTATGAAAAGTAATGATATAAGAGGATCAAATATATTCACACACAATCATAACTGTTTGATGGGGACCATCACCTTCGAGGTACATCATATAACTCCCAAATCTCCTAGAAAAATGCTTGCAACCATATTAAAAGCATTTTGATTCTTTTTTCTTTTCAAGTTCTTTGCATATTTTTCTTTTAAGCATGTCATGCATGGGCATATAAGAGAGAGAAAAAAAAAAAACCCCACTTATGTAAGCTTGAACATTCTTATTTTACTGTGCAAGTGCTACACCTTACCGAGCATAACTTTTATGAATTGCACATAGATGTTTTATAATTGACGATTTTTATTGGTGAGATGATTATTTATACCTTTCTTTTAGGATTTTCTAGTCCTTCCCATTAAAAAGAGTGATTTAAGATATGAAAGATAAGAGATCAACAAAATCATACAATTCACATAAAAGAACCACAAAACTCACACTGCTTAGTTGTGCATGAAGATACTCATCTAAGCTAAAAGAAATACAAAGTTGAGAAACTTTGTTTTAAAGGCCATCCAAGGTACACAAGTACCAATATACACAAACACACACTATTTTTGTATTTGTTTTTCTTTTATTAAAAAAAAAAAAAAACTTAAAAACAAAACAAAAACAAAAAACTATCAAAACTAGATTGACTCAAACCACAACATGAACCACGATAGAGATCAGAAAATAGAAGAAATCACTTAGAATCTTTTTCCTTCCAGATGGGAGACCTGGATGGGGATCCTTCCTTTTGCATGAACCTTTGTTTAGATGGATAAGGAGGAGAGTTTAACCCATTGAAGTCCGAGAGAAGCATGACCGCCTTAAGAAGTTCTCCAAGAAGGGCTAAAGAAAGTTGGAGTTGATTTTGGATCCCCAGAGATGACACACTATTGCTTTGTTGAGTGGTTAACCACTTATAGCAATTTGGACGAGTGTGCCTAGATGCTCCACAATAGTGATAGAAGTGAGGCTTCTTTGGTAGAGACTTCTTATTGGTGGAGCGATGATTATTCTGCTTAGTCTATTTCTTACCAACCTTAGGGGGTGCTCCTAGAAGGGATTTTCCCTTATCAATTTTATCCTTACTCATATTTTCAGTTTTAGGATTAGTTACCTCACAGTTATCATTATTAGCAGGTGAAACAAAAATAACTCTATTTAAAGCATTAGAAGAGGTACTACAAGAGGAGAAAGAATGACTATACCCAAGACTTGTTTTGTCAGATGTAGACTTCTAGAAGTTTAGCATTCATCTAGTTCGGCACTTGAAGTCATTTCCAGTTGTGCTCTCACTTGAAATAGTTCAGCATCCAATTTCTTGGTCTTTTCAACAAGAAGGTTGTTCTCAAATTTCAGTGCTCCAATGGTCTGATTAGCTTCATCAATCTTGGTGGAGAGTTCCTCACATTCCAACTCCACTTCACTGAGCTTTCTCATAGCCAACCAATAGAGCTTCTCATGCTTCTCAGAGACCTTGTACAACTTAGTGTAGGCGGTGTGGATGTCATCCTAATCATCAATCTTCTCAAACTTTGATTCTATCAGCTCTTCTTCCTCATCAATTAGGTCTACTACTTCCTTGGAAGACTCAACAGTAGCTATGAAAGCACTCACTATCCCATCTTGGTCACTTTCATTAGAATTTGCTTCTGGTTTCGTATCACTCAAGGTGGCAGCTAGGGCTTTGCTTTTGCCAATGGATTTGAGATATGTGGGACATTCTTGCTTCATGTATCCAAATCCTTGATACCCATAGCACTTTGATCCAGTAGGAACACTATTGCCTTGACCAGCATCCTTGAATTCTCTCTTGCCTTTGTCTTAGGACTTGAGTTAAGAGAATGCAGACTGTTTACGATCCTTATCACCTGCTTTGACATTCACATTTTTGATAAACTTCTTGAATTGTTTGGTGATAGATGATTTTAACTTGGTATCCTCATCATCAGACGACTTATCGTTATCATCATTCTTAGTCTTCAAGGCCATGTTCTTACCTTTGCCACCCTTGCCAACCCTTGCTAACCCTAGTTCATAGGTTTACAAGTTTCTAATTAGCTTTGTTAAAGGAATAGAGTCAAGATCTTTTAATTCTTTGATGGCAGTGATTTTGGCATGGAATCTCTCCAGGAGAGATCTGAGGATCTTCCTGACAATCTTGGGCTTCAGAATCTGTTCTCTAAGATTGAAGGCTGAATTCACTATGTCCTTGAGTTTGGCATAGAATTCACCAAATCGTTCTCATCCATCCTTATTTCCTTAAAACTGGTAGTGAGCCTTTGGAGCTTAGAGTTTTTAACAGCTTTTGTGCCCTTGTAGGTATTCTGAAAAATAATCTAGGCTTCCTTGGCATTGTCAGTGGAAAAGATCTTCTTGAATTCTTCATTGGTCACAGCACTAAACAGAGGATTTAGTGCTCTACTGTTAAAGTTTGCAGCTTTGATCTTGGTATCATCCCACATTGTAGGTGGCTCTTTAGGTTTCTTCCAACCCACTTCAATTGCAAGCCATACTTTCTCATCTAAAGACTGCAAAAAAACTCTCATACGTACTTTCTAGTATACATAGTTAGTATCATCAAATAAAGGAGGAATAATCAAGGATTGCCCACGATCCATAACAACAGGGGTCAATGGATCACACAGCAAAGATTAAAACCTAATTAGAGTGTGTCTGCTCTGATATCACTTGTTAGGTTAAGATGGCTTAACCCTGGTTAATTAATTCAATTACCCAAGTTGATTAATTAGGTTTAATTGCATGCAAATCGTGAAGGCACCAACAAATCACCAAAAATACTAAGTGCAATAGAAAATAAATTAGATAGGGTGTTTTGTTGACAAATGGGAAAAACCTCGCAAGGCAAAAACCCCACCAGACGATTTTAAGGTCACCACTCCCAAGAATCTACTAATCAAAAATCAAGCAGTTACAAGTATAAGGAATCTTACCAACTACCCTGGCCTATCCCGAAATACCAACCTACAGTTGAACCTTTACTCCAATACCCAATTGGACTTGATCTTGTAATAGCCTTCTTTCCTTTGATGCATAAACCTCCAATTTGTGACTAACCTTTTGCGCGGATCCAGTATGTGACTAACTCCAGCAACTTGAACAAATGTTGTTGGCTGCAAAGTTCTTCAACAATGTAGATCAAGAAGCACTTGGATACAAAACCCTATGGCGTACAAACGCAGTAACTTCTCACAGAGAAAATAAGTCTCTTGGTCTCTTTATCCATGTGTGACGGCTCTTAAAATAAGCCTTATATATCTCTAGGTTGTGATAAAAGAAACCCTAAACAATTACACAAGCTTGGGCCGAATTTCAGATATGGAAATTCTGAAATCGTAAATCTCGATAGATCAAGCTGCTATCAAACTATCTATCGAGCTTCACATTAAGTCTCGATAGCAGGCATCTGTCAAGCTATTTGTCAAGACTTAATGAACAACTTTTCTTCACTTGTTTCTTAGACCAATCTTCATGACTTTAATAATTGACTTGAACAACATGTTTCTTGAAGTACTAAACCCAACTTAGATATACCCAATTACAAGTAAAGTGCATTTTATCAAATGATTAGCCAATTACAATAAAATATGATCCTAACAAAGATGTTTACACTTTTGACCAATAATAATAATAATAATAATGTCTTGTATGGTACTAAAGCATTAAAATGTTCATTACTTTTTTCTCCTTCATCTCTTGCATTTTCATTGTTTCAAAATTTGAGTTTCTACCATAAATCCAAAATTTTGAATAATTAGATCTCTAACATTTATGTATATAGATTAATCTCTTACTTTGATGATTGATCGTTAGTAACTATGAATTAGATGTTTTACAATTGTTTATTTATTTCACAATTGTTTAATTTTATTAGGCTTTGTATGACGATTATTGTTTGTTTATAATTTTAGGTTATTTTTTTATTATTGTCTTTTGATCTTGCCCCCCTTAAACTAAAATCTTGACTCCACCATTGTTTGCAGCAGATTCCATTACTCCATCACAATATATTAGCAATGCTGATAACACAAGCTACCTTAGTTAGCAATGGTGGAAGCTTCGAACTAGGTTTCTTCATTCCTGGTAATTCCAACAATTGCTACTCGGGAATATGGTACAAGAATATCCTAGATAAAACTGTTGTTTGGGTTGCAAACCGACTCAACCCAATCAATGACATGACAGGGTCGTTGATCATAAACAGCACAGGCTAACAAGCAGTCTTGTTCTTAACAAAAGTGCTATTTGGTCCACAGGATTGGGAGCACAAAAACAAGACAAGAATCTTGTGTTACATCTAAGTGACGAAAATTCAGGAATCTCTTTGTGAGAAAGCTTCGACTATCTGTCTAATACATTTTTACCAAGAATGAAGTTGGGTTGGGACTTAGGCTTCGTTTGTAAGGAGGGAATGGAATGGAATTAAATGAATATTTTTAGAATATTCTTCGCTCCCCTTGTTTAGGAGTTTTAGCGGAGGAAAGGGAAGGTCCATTCCCTTATTTTGGAGTTTAAGTGGGAGAGAATGAAATGGTTAGAAGGAAACACTCATTCCTCCATTTTCCCTGAAAAGCTCAAATTTTTGTTCCCCCTAAAATTGGGAGGAATGGGAGGGAATGAATTTAGTTTTAATGAAATTTTTGTTAAAACCCCTAAAATACCCCTTTAATATCAGCCTTTTTTTTTTTCTCATTCAGCCATAAAAAATATAGCTATCATTCTTGCACATTATTGCCCGCTCTCTGCAAAGTGAAGCTGATGCCGCTGGTCTTTCTTTTTCTTTGTCTACTACAATTTTTTATTACTGCTCACAACAAGTACGTCTTTCTTTTTCTTTTTCTTTATCTGCCAGTCATTTCTAGTCTCCAAAGAGTGATAGCTATGGGTCTTTCAAGTCTCTAGGTTTGTCTTTCAAGTCTAATAAATGATAGCTATGGGGTCCACGGAGGAAACAATTTCATAAAAATCAACTATTTTCTAGTCATTCATGCCTTTCAAGTCTTACGAAAATTGTTTGCTAGTCATTCTTTTTTTTCTTTTTCTTTTTTTGATGAATTGTTTGCTAGTCATTCATGAGAGTGATATATAGTGTTTTTTTATATTTTTTTGTGTGTAGTCTTTTATATTGGCAGAGTGGTTATTCTGCTATGAGCTTTGTTTGTTTTTTCTTTCTTTGTGTGTAGTATTTTCTTTCTTGCTTTATCTACTACCGTGATATGCATAAGACTGTGTGTTATACACATTATTTGATGTACACTTTATGCCACTTTGTCTGCTACCATTAAAATATTTGACATTTTATTTCTTTTGCAAACGTTTCTTGTTCATATATTTAATTATATGTAAAATATATAAAAAAATATATATATATTTAATTTACAGTTTAAAAGAATGCAAAAGCATATTGTGAAGTGTCCAAATTTTATAATGAATAGAACATGTGCCTATAATTTCTTTGACTAGGACTCTGACTAATAACATAACTATTTTTTTTTTTTTTTTACTTAGATGGATTTGAATGATGAGGTACTTAAGACCATAATTTTTTCGGAATATATGCGAAAACTAGCCTTGGTTCATGCTTCATGCCATTATTTGTGCTACATTATTCATCGAAGGCAATGATTGAAAAACGTGTTCCCCACATTCCTACACAATCAACCATAGAAAGACAATTAGTTCGTGATGAAATAATGCATCAACTTAGATCTAGTGAAAAATGCTATGATGTAATACGCATGGGTCCACAAGCTTTTAAAGTTTTGTGTGACATTTTGCGAAGAGACGGTGATCTTCAAGACACACAACGTGTAACACCCCAACCTAAGTGCATAATTAATTTTATGGGTTTATATGCTTGTTATTATCTTAATTACTTTTAAGTGCATGAAGCTTTGATTTTGTGATATTATAAAACATATATGCTCTTTTAATGTTATGGATATAACTTTATAAAGGTAAGGATATATATATATATATATATATATATATATATATATATATATATGCAAAGTGATATTATTCTTTGTGCCTTTTAAGAAATATAAACTTATAAGGGGGTGAAAAGTGTAAATGCCAAAAAGTTGAAAAAGGGGGTTGTGATTTTTCTTTCCAGGGCTGGTTAAACTTCACTTTCTTGCCTTTATCTTGTTCCATTACTGCTTTCATTTTAGTACATTCTTGAATGTCTTCTTCAACAGCTTCAACAAGTATAACCAAATTCTTGTAGTCCTCAACTCGAGAAGTAGTCAAACGTTGTCTGATTTTGAAATTCAGCCCTTTGCGAAACTTCTTAACCCTTAAAGCTTCAATAGAAACAAGGTGAGGAGTAAAATGAGACAACTCAGTAAACTTTGCTTCATATTGAGCAACCCCCATACTCCCTTGGACAAGTTCATCGAAATTTTCAGCTTGTTTATCTCTGAAGCGTTCTGTAAAATATTGATCCTAAAATTTCTTCACAAATTCTGCCCAACTATAAGTTGGGAGCTACATATGGATGGAAGGTGCTCAATTTTGGTATCCATTACTACTTAGAGAGAACTGTGACAATTATGACCTTTGTGGACCCAATGTAAATTGTGTCATTAGTTATGGTGCGCCGATCTGCCAATGTTTACAAGGATTCAAGCCCAAATCACCAGAAAGACGGAGCTTAATAGAGAGGTCTCAAGGTTGTGTACTCAATAAACCATTGAGCTGCCAAAAAGATGGGTTTGATACATATTCGTACTTGAAATTGCCAGATACTACATATTCTTGGGTAAACGGAAGTATGAGCCTCAACGAATGCTGGGCCAAACTTAGATATCAGTGGCAGTGGCTGTGTCATGTGGTTTGGTGATCTAATGGATATTAGACAGTCTGCAGTTGGTAGGCAAAATCTACATGTCAGAATATCGGCTTCAGAAATAGGTATGCCATTAAATTTGTAATAGGTACTCCTTATTGAAGTTAATTATTTTTCCAATATACTTTGCATTCTGAATTGATTTTGATTCTTTAGAAACTGTCATGCTTCTCTCTTTGTTTCATGTCCTTTAGCTATACCGATGTGCATGGGTCTGGTTGAGAGGTTTTTTCAACCCAACCCATTATGAAATTCAATCCAACCCAATTTATCACAAGGCTTCAACCCAATCCAACCCAACACAAGTGGATCAGGTTGAACTCGTGGGTTGGATAATTTTTTTTTTATATTATTATTATTATTATTATTATTATTAAATTGTGCATTAGAACAACACCACCACAAATAAGAGAAAATTTATAATCAAATAATATTGAGCATAACACCAAACCAACACAAATTATATAAGGAGAACTTAGGGTTTGGATTTTATATAGAACCCAGAATAGGAGTGAGAGTGGTGATAGAGAGAAAGAGTAACATGTGATAAGAAGGAGATTAAAATGAGAACTTAAGGTTTGAGTTTTATTTAGGAAGAGGGGCAAAAGAGTATATAACAAAATTGTATAACATATTATTAAATATATATTATCAAAATATATATATATATATATATATTAAATACAGGAACATAGGTCGGGTCGGATTAGGGGAATTTGTGAATCTTATGACCCGAACACAACCTAATCCATTGTAAAAGAAAATTTCACAACCCAACCCAACCCACCAACTCCTAAAAACTGACCCAATAACCCAATAGATTGGGTAGAATCGGCTCAGTTTTAGCAGGTTGGCTCCACACTCCTATTTAGCTGTAGTTTAACTATAATTTTCTTTGTTGTGTCAAATTCAACAATGAAGCGGCAAGAGAACATGACCGTTGGATGAACAGAGTATGGATAAGTGTTGGTACCGTTGCTGGAGTTGCTGTAATGGTGGAGTTGTCCTATACATTTGCAGAAGCAAAACAAACAAATAGGTACTTTACTCTGACAAGTGACAACCGTTTGCAAACATATGTTTACATATAGATTTAGTAAAACGATAATACTTGATGTGCACAAACAATTTTACACAATTTTACACACAACCTAAAAAACAACTGACCATGACTCAATGGAATGGTAAACCCGCTCAAATCCTAAGGAAAAAAATATAGGTATGGACAAGGATTTTGTACCAGTGAACAAATACAGGTCAACCTATACCCAATTTGTTGAAATACGGGTCTACTAGTGGATGTAACTACCGTTTTGAGTTCTCTTTAATGTGGTTGCATATGAATCATTTTTTGGTATTGAAGCTAAAATTCTTACTTTGTATCGATCTTCTATTTTGCTAGATAAAATGAGAGTTTTGATTCATATGCGAAGATGTTTCGATAGATTTGAAGGTAGCATTTAATCCTTATAAAATAGTCAAGTTTTAAATTTTATTTCTTTATTCACCCGTTTTTCTTGTATACTAAAATTATATTAAAATTCGGTATTGTAAATGAAATTACTGAAGATATTACTTCCCAACCCGGAGGTGCAATTCTCAAGTATGAATAATACTTCCACTGTTGGATCTACTACTAACATTGAATAGATTTAGGTACAATTCATATTAATTATTTGCATAATTTTCTTTACCTAACATGTATGTAATTTAAATTTGGAAACGGTCCCAATTTTTAACTTATATAAGTAGGAAACACACAGGAACATTTTCGCCGTTTGGACTGGTTCAGGAAAAGTCCGTGGTCTTTCTTCAAATGTGGAAATTATTAGCCTATGGGCCAATGTTGAGGAAGATTTAGTCACTGAAGGCATAGAAGTCACTAGCCGTGTTGATATTCGACTGGGATCTTTGTCCAAATTAAAGCTCCCTATATCTTTCTTCAACTTATAACATGGAAGCAAAGATGTTTAGAACTATAAAATTATAAATCAATGAGCCCTTTTCTTATACCTTTGGTTGATCAACGTCCCCACTCGTACTTGAAAATATTTTCATATCTAGCTTAGATATTCATGGAGTATCAGTGATTACAAGATTGATCTAAGTTTTGGGTGAACTGGCTATCTACCTGCACACTTGAAATGGATTAGATGACTTACGTGATACCAGCAATGTTAGTCTAAATTTATCTGATACTTAAGTTGTAATTTCTGTGTTTTGGTGTGTATTGGAGTTAGAAGTGGATGCTCACTCATACCTGGTGGAGGAAGAGTGTTCATATAGCTTTCATAATCCCCAAATATCTTAATCCCTGCAATTTTCCAAATTCATGTGCGTTATTTTTTTGATGAACAAGAAATTTTATTCACAAGACAAAAATTACAAAGAGGAAATAAGAGCCTCTTCCGTAATGATAAGCTCAAAATAGGAAGGGCCGAAACCTACATCGAAAGAACCAAAAACATTATTCACAAATGGAGGTACTTCTCGTATGTGCAAATCTATTTTGTCAGTCTCCAGTTTGCTTACATGTATATGTACGTGCAAGTTAGATTTTTAGAGGCTATAAAAGTGTATATCTTTAAATCCCAAACTTAGTAATTTGAATAACTATCTATTGTAAGTTCTAATTAGCTCAACCGATAAAGTCTTTGATAATTGAATAAGAGATCTGGGGTTCAATTTCTACCTACATCGATTTGGGTTCAATCTCCGTTTATACCAAAAACTCATTGGTGTCTTGGTTTGATGATAAAGAACTATTATCAGGAATGAACATCATAAATTAAAAATCTCTCCCAAAAAAAAAAAAAAATACTATCTATTAGAGATAAAAATTGGATTTAAGGGAGTCATGTGATTCAGTCTGACAGCCTACGTCTATAGAAAAAACTCTATTTTAAAAATCTAAAGAATGCTCTTTTTCGTTTCTTAAGTATAAAATCAAATCAACAATTGCATCAGTTGGCAAAAAAATCACAAAAGATATCCACTTTTAAAATCTAACAACAATAAACAAAGAGTTCAATCAATTAAGATAAATAAAAATAACTTTCTTTGAAGAACGCCACAGAGGACGCCGCTAGGCAGCAGATATATGTTCAGCCCCCACGTTACCAGTTCTACCTTTGTGTTTGCTCATATTTATATTCTCACATCCACATATGCGGCTAACGTAAAGCCTTATTATTAAAAGCCCAACGTGGCCCAAAAGTAAGAACTGCAGGGTACATGTTCTGATGAAGAAATAAGGAGCCCGACATCAAACATGCAATCAAGCCCATCTGCAGATCTCTTACGAAAGCAAACTTTTAAATTTTTCTCTCTTTACTTTTCATTTGCTCTCCCATGCCCCCCAGGTTCCTTCCTGTTTCTTTTATTTTTCACTTCCTTTTCTTTGCTTTGTTTTTCTTTTCTTTACTTCATGACTTCCAGGTCTTTCATTGGCTTGGCAATTGGACTAGCCCCATTTTGCATATAAAGCTTTTATTACCTACAAACAAAAATAATGTATAATTAGTTACGAAATAACATAAAAATAAGGTTAAATATGCAAAATATAAGAGTAATTTATTGTATAAGTTTTATGCACTTCAATTATGATATTTCTCTCTCTGATTTTTAGTTCTTTCTTGTAACTCTATTTTAGGTTGATGAATTTTTATGTTTTTTAATATCTCTAATTTGGGTTGATATGTTTGGTGTTGTGTTTTTTGAGTTCCCCGGCCATCACAAGTCATCTCTATGTCTCTTATAACATTGGTTTGTGTGGTTCGACGACTCATTTAAATAATACCCATAATTTTTACACATGTAATGAATTTATATATATGACTAATGCATCATTTTTGTTCCCTTTAATTACTTTTATACCACACGTAACTCATTAAATCAAGGTTTATTCAATGTATTTCATAAAAATAGATAAGTTTATAAATCACTAATGCACTCTTTTTTATTCTAATTACTCTTGTACCATAATAGCCCATTGAACCAAACAATATTTCAGAAATATCCTCGAAATATATAAGTAAATATTTTTGATAAAAATATTTTATACTATTATTATTATTATTATTATTATTCCAAAAATTAGAGATATGAACATTTTTATTTTCTTTTAGATGATATGATAATTGTGGATTTCATGGTTATGAATAAAAAATCCTTTAGTTTTTATTGAAGCAATATTTTCATTAACTTGGCTTTTATATTTTTAGACATGTAAAGACTTGCTATATGTATTACAAACGTATTTTATGTGAGTGTGTGTGTCTCTATAGAGAGAGAGAGAGTATTCTTTGAATTTCATTTTTTTAATATATATATATATATATATATATATATATATAACTTGGCTTCCCTTGAAAATACTTTTTGGCTCCACCACCATGTGGGAGCTTCAAGTTAAATGCTAGGAATATGCCATTGCGGGATGGAGCAAACTTGGGTATCGAGGCATCAACCACTTACAACACGTGCTCAGATCTTCCCGTGACGAACCCTTGCAAAGAGCTGTTTGGGAACTCGACGAGAGAGAAAAGAAGAAGAAGAAGCAATGAATAAAAAATAATAATTATTCGATATGTTAATGATCATTACCTTAATAAGTGTATTGAGGTACTATTCATTACTTAAATTTTTGGATAAGTTGTCGAGGTTGATGGAGGGTGGGGCAATTATCATTACCATATAACTCTTGAAGTGGAAAAGCTTCTTTTTCTTTTTCATTTTTTTTTTTTAAATTTTATTGGATGCCAAGTGAGGAAGGTTACAAAGACTAATTAAGCCAAGAAACCAAAAACAAGACAAAAAATTAATTATATTCTAAATCACCCACATGCTTCATGAGCTCTCCCCGCGTTTCAAGGTCTAGATTATATATACACATGCGCGCGACATGTTAACAAATAGGATCTTACATTCCATTAAAAAAATTAAACTTTGACGCGTAGTATTGTGAGGTGACTAAAGGAAAATAAATGCTAAGGGTACGTTTGGTACACTGAATGAGTATTACGACAAGAATTGTAATCTTTATTACTAGTAATAAAGTGTGTTGTAATGTAATAACTAAACAAATTCATTAGTTTGGTTGTGAGTTATAACCTTAGAATGAAACTTAATATTTATTTTAGGAAATATCTTATTCATACAATTATATCTCCTTAAAAATTGTTATTTGTAAATTTAAGAGCGATATGTGTTAATTTTTATAATTTTTTATTTTTATAATTGTTAGATGTATATGGAAAGTTAGTTTATTTGGAAATATATTAAGTTTAAAAATTATTGCACTTACTAAGGAATAGCTAATACAACATTTTAAAGAGAAATAATTATTCTTCATTTTGAAGAATAGCTATTCATAAGGAATGACTATTCCTTGTAATAAAAACATAACCAAACTAAAGAATAACTAAATCATAGGAACAACTATTATATTACAGTATTTATTACAGTCTACCAAACATGCCCTAAAGGTTTGAATATTGATATATGATTCTATTTTCTTTAAATGGGTCCATTATTTCTTGTTCTTAGAAAGTAGTTTTGTTAAAACAATTAAAGTGAATATATTGGGACAACTTCTTCTATCCAAAAGGAAAATGAAAAATACTGATTTAGAACCCATCGACATGAACTATCAATTAATTGATTCAATTTTTAATCAAGATTATAGAATCTTGATTAAGAGTCAATTTCTTGCCGGAGGTCGTTTAGGTTTAATTAAGGAAACAATATATTTGGGTATCGGTTAATACTGGTGTACCGTTTCGGATTACTGCTATTTTTAAAAATATATATAATTAAATGTAATTATAGTTATTTTTACTGACATATAAAATAAATAATTTAAATATTATATAATTATATACTATATTTCTATAGAAAATAAACATTTTAAAACTAATCTATTATTTTAGTAATTATTGAATTAGTTAATATAATTTTGTTTTTATTATATTCCATACTATACAATTTTTTTTTTTTTTTTTTGCTAGGCATACTACATACTATACATACTAAATTACTAATATATTAGCCCAAGCCATCTTGAAAAAAATAAAAAGCCCAAGCTCAACGTAATTAATATGTTTTTCCCTCTTGCTTCTAAAAAAAAAAGTTTTTCCCTCTTCCTGGTTCTTTCTCCCCACCTTTTTTTTAATTTAATTTAGTTTGATTTTCTTTTTTTTGTTATTCTTCACACGTTACAGCCTGAATTCCAATTTTCCATGTTCTTATTAACCACTGAATTCACACAGTTTTTGATACGGTCTTATCTCTGTCTCACACTTTATTTACTCATTTCCTACTTTCAAATTTCTTATGTCTTTTCGAATACCTTCTACGCTCCATTATAGAGCTCTCTCTATCTCTTTTATTGTTCTTTTCCGACTATACTCTTGTTTCCATCTCTCTCTCTCTCTCCCTCTCTCTTAGTTTCAGCTCCATTTATAACATCAATGACTTGCAACCTCAATGAATCATCGGTGCCACCGCTCACCATCAGTTAGAAATTGTGAGGAGGAGAGAGAAAAAAGTGTTTCTATGTGTGAGCTTCTTATCGGTTCGGTATCCATTTACCGGCCGAAATCCGGTATTTGCTCTTATACGGTTGATACAGCTCTGGTATGATCGGTATATAAACCAGTACAAATACTAGTATTTCTATACTGGTCTGAGCTCCGATACGATAAATTCCAACCGTATTGGCCGGTATGGCACGGTATTAACTTCATTACTCAAAACACAATTAAATTATATACAGATAAAATAATGAAGAACTAACACATTCACAATTACATAAAGAGAGTATTTATATTCACGAAATAAAAACCCTTATAGGAAACCTAAAAGGCAAAATCCACTTATTTCAAATTTTCATTGGCCTACAATATTTTCTAATATTTGTAATTTGTCTACTATAAAGAGTAGTTAATAGTATTTGTTCACAATATTTTCACAATAATTTTATAACAAATTATAAGTACTAAGTTGTTATTGGTTCTAATTTGAACCAACCACTTAAAATTTCTTTTTTGTCCACCAATAACAACTTGTCGCTTAGAATTTGTTGTGAAAATATTGTAATTTGTCTACTATTTTTTTTTAGAGAGTTTCAATTTACGGCGTCCGCTTCCAATGATAGGTCTTTATCATCAGACTAAGACAACAATCGTTTTTTGGTATAGATGGAAATTAAACTCCAAATCTCTTATTCAATCATCAGAGTGGTTAATGTTATTTCATCGTATTGGTTTAGGATTACATTATGTTAATTGTTAAGTTGAGATGCCCCCACTCCAAATAATGGATTAATTTAAAGAAAATAGAAACATTAACTAATACTCAGGCTTTTCTCAGTTGTTTAGTTTCTCTTATATGTCAAACCACAGCAATAAATCAAAATTTTATTTCTCATAATCTTATATTTAATCAATATACTCCCTCTGCTCTTTTAATTGATTCTTCTTTTACTCTTTAAATAGTCCTAAATGTATTATAAAAATAATATTGTATTTTTAAGGTTGTTGCCGCTATAAAATAATAAAAGAAGATCGTCTGCTTCTAATGATAGCTCTTTATCATCAGACTAAGATACCAATCGTTTTTTGGTATAGATGGAAATTAAACTCCAAATCTCTTATTCAACCATCAGAATAGTTAATGTTATTTCATCGTATTGGTTTGGGATTACATTATGTTAATTGTTAAGTTGAGATGTCCCCACTCCAAATTATGGATTAATTTAAAGAAAATAGAAACATTAACTAATACTCAGGCTTTTCTCAGTTGTTTAGTTTCTCTTATATGTCGAACCACGACAATAAATCAAAATTTTATTTCTCATAATCTTATATTTAATCAATATACTCCCTCTGCTCTTTTGATTGATTCTTCTTTTACTCTTTAAATAGTCCTAAGTGTATTATAAAAATAATATTGTATTTTTAAGGTTGTTGCCGCTATAAAATAATAAGAGAAGTTTTTTTTTTTTTTTTTTTTTTTTTTTTTTTTTTTTTTTTTTTGAGAAATAAAAGAAGAACCTTAATTAACAATTTCAGAGTAGTATGGAGCAGTAGCACATTTATGTTAAATTATCAAAGAAATAAAATCAATTAGAGAAGGAATAATTGTGTGTTGTACTATGATTTAACGCATTATATTATATAATCAACAGAGTTGGCCCTAGACATTTTGGAGCCTTAGATGAGAACTAAAATGAGGTCTTTTTTTTATATTTATGTATTAATTAAATTAATATTTATTTAATATTTTTATATTATAATATATTTAATTTAAAATCTATTTTCCTTTTGAGATGCAAATTGACTAATTAAATTTTGGTATTCAAGTTCTTCTAACATCTCATTTTCAATCAATAGTATAGCTAATCCACTTAATCTTTCTTGAGACATTGTCGATCTTAGATATGATTTTATTTATTTTAATTTTGAAAAACTTCTTTTTGCAGAAGCAACTGTAACAGGTGTGGTTAGTAAAATTCTATAAGTAATGCATGTATTTTGAAATGAATCTAACCTTTTTATAGAATTTAGTATGTCAATTGGAGTATATTCTTTTATTTGTAAAATTTCTTTTAAAACTTTTAACTCTAAAAATAAATCTATACCATCAATATCATAATAAACATCATGTTTGAGAAAAGATTCAAGTTTAAGACAGTATTTTTGCAAACTATCATCATCTAGCTAAGAGAGAGAGGCGGAGCAAGGGTGAGAGAAGAGGCGAAGAGCAAGAGTGAGAGAGAGAAAAGGTATGAGTACCAATGTTTACAAGAATGTTCAAGATTTTTTATTCTTTACTCACAAGGATGTATAAAATTTTTTGAAGTTTCATCTGAAATTAAATTTATTATTATTATTATTATTATTATTATTATTTCTACTACCCCTTCTTTTCAAAATTTTGGAACCACCTTTCACTTAGGGGCCGTAGGCAATGGTCTAATTGGCCTAGTGGAAGTGCCAACCCTTTTATCAAAAAAGTAAAATCATGTATAGAAAGAAACATATTATATCAATTGTTGGTTACGAAAAACTCTCTTTTTATATTATTAGATTTCAAATTGAAGAAATATTAGTTGATTATGTAATCATGATTCTATTTCTATCAACTTAAACTAATGACATCCAAACAATTTAGTTTCAGTCAAAGTGGTTTCTTTTTTTTTTTCTTTTTTTCTTATTATTATTATTTATTTTTTTTTGAAAAAAAGAAAAAAAGAAATCACTTTGGCATCCTAACAATGTATTTTCAATATCCTAACAAGAAATCAAATATTATTACTTCATCCTTAATTTATTCTTTTTCCCTGAAGTAATACATGCGTCAAAATATTTTGTACTTTAATTGTTTCTTTTTTTCCATATTGTTCTTGGTTTTGAAAACATGGTTCCGCTTGCTTGACACAACATTTTAAGATAAAATTAGTCTTCTTTCACTTCAAAATTTTGTCAATTTCTACTACAAAAGAGAAAATTGGTTGAATTTTGAAAATGTGCTACAGTTGTTAGTGAGTTGTAGGCTCCGAATCATGCCAATAAGTACCTGCGAAACAAGAACAAAAGGACCAAATAGAAGGCACCGGTGTGGTACCGCCCAAAAACCCTCCAAAGGTTAAATTAGTGAATGAGAAATCTCTAAGAACTCTATAGTGAGAGAGCTAGGGATTTCCTACGTGCCTGAGAAAAGAGGAGGTCTGGGGCTTATATAGTGGTGAGTAGTGAACCAAGATCCTTAAGAGCGGGAATTTTTCCTTGTAGGGAAGATCTGGTATTAGGGTTTCTGAGATTTTAGGGTGTCTTTTCATACGAGGGAGATATGGGTGAGTAGTAGGGTTTTTGTGCGTGATACACAAAATGTTTCCATATATAAGTATTCGTGAGGACCAAGCAAGGCCATGTAGGACCCGTCAGCTTTTCCACTCCATCGGCCCGTGGTCATCCGTCACTTGAGGATCTCCTGTTAGTTCGTGTGGGAGATGCATCTGTTGGTTTTTATGGTGGAGTTGTCCTTTGAAAGCTCTTTCGGTTCTTAAGGGTGCGTCACCCCCATTGTCATCATCCTGGAGCCTTTGCCAGTTTCTATGAAGCCGACGGCCCCGTAGGTGTCGTCAGCTCTCTTAGTCTTTTGTCTATAAGTCAATTTCTTTGTCAAAAATACCCCTATCAAATTTATATTTGAAAAGAGAGAATTAATGATGAGCCGGTTGATGTGGATACCTACAAAAAAGAAGGTAAAAAATACTCAGGTTTACGTGGTGCCAATCGCAAATGCATATATTAATTCCTGTTCTCATTTTTGGAAAGAAAATTGATAATTCTCTGGTAATTAGTGGGTGATTATTATCTTGATTGATATATCGTGATTCCGGTCATAATAATTGTGGGCTGGATAACAATTATATAATTGTAGGTGAGATTCTTAATTAGCAGTATTCTTTAATTTGCTTTCATGTTTTAGTTGATTGACACGGGGCTTCGCTGAGCTAAATTATTACTCAATCATTTTAAGCATGCTTCAGCAGGATTCAGTTTAAAGTGGTTTGACAAAAAAAATTTACTTTGTGGAATAATAAAATTTACTTTAATTGTTGGTTTGACTAAGTTGAATTAATGATAGGGATCCTGGGTCTACATTTTATTAAATTTATTAAAAAAACTGACATAAAATAAAATTATTTTTTAACGGATAGCTTACTGTACCAGTTAACACTATCCTTAATATTACAATCAAATAATACAATCCAATAGTCTTGTTTGTGCAAAAACCGATGGATCCAAAAACTAGAGCAAGGGTGTCCCTTATGTGTCAGGCTAGCATGGTTCTTGGGGCATTTATTTAATGATTCCTATGATGCGAGCCTCATGCATGCCCTAACAGTTATATACTTAATGCTAAAAATTAAAATTTAATGAATAAACTCATCTATCTAGAGAGACATTATTACACGTAACTTGTAAAAACGTGATTATTCTGACACACGCACGCGTGCACCCACCAAAAAAAAAATCATACATTATTTATTTATTTATTTTTATGTTTGATTTTCAAGACTGATTATCAATAAGGAGAAAACTTAGGTACGATATTTTAAGTGCAGTTCTTTAGATTTCGCTTTTCAAATTCTATCACATGGATATTTATCTAAAAAATACACTTTCATCTCATGAAAAAAAATGCACATGGTAGAATCTTGAAAGGAGAACCCAAGGAACGACATTTAAATACTATACCTAAGTCTTACTCTATCAGTAAATCATTGAATTTTTATTTGTATAGAAGTTGTAAATGACACTCAATCTCATCTAACACCATAATTAATTTTGCTAGATTTGAAAAAAGTTACGATCGCAACTTTTACCACAATTTGCTCACGTGACAAGTTGTGAGTGTAGAGTAAAAGTGGTGAGTCCACAACTCCACCACTCATGACTTGGCACGTTAGCAAGTTGTGGCTAAAATTGTGCTCCTATTCTCTCCTTTTTTTTTTTCTTTTTTTTTGTTTGACCAAAAGTCATATAGTAACTGTCTTCTTAAAAAAAAAAAAAAAAAAAAAAAGAAGCAAAAGTTATATTGTAACTTACAATAAGACTCATATACTACACGGCGGATCTCTCTCTCTCTCTCTCTCTCCAGTTTCTGATTTCATAACAAGCATGGTTATTACATTTGTCCGAGGTATATTTGTTATTCAAAAAGGCCACATGCTAAGTAATTATCTTATATCATATTCGTACCATAATTAATTTTAAATGGAACTCATTGATGATAACCAATGTCGGACCTATTCACCAATCAAGCTGATACTGAATACTGATAAGCAAATTGATATCCACCTGATTGGCTGATCATGATTTTATTTTATTTCCTTCAAAATAATTTATTTTTTTAATACTATATTATGTTCTTAAATGATTTTTTTTTAAAAAAATTGAAAATATTGATGAGTTTATATTAAAAAATTGAAAAATTGAAATTGAATAATAAAATTTACTTTAATTTTTGTGGTGAAAGTACATTGTTTATTGATGAGTTTATATCAAAACAGTAAAATATAATGTATTATTAAATAATTTCAAATAAAAATTAAAACTAATTTTAATTTTTTTGAAAATTTGGGTAAAAATATGTAATTGGAGATTTTTTTTTTTTTTTTAAAAAAAATTGAATATAACCTTTTGAGAAAATTATGTTACTAATTTTAATGTATTCTTAACATGCACAAAAAATCACTTTAATTAAGTTATGCCGCGAAAGCACATTGTGGAAGATTGAGTTTTTATCAAAACCAAACCTATAATATAGACTATTAAAATAATTAATGAAGCTTGTTTTAAATTTTTTTAAAAAAAATTGTGATAAAGTTTTAATTAAAGTAGTATTCTTAAACTTCTTAAAACTTTAAGAATGGAATTTTAATTTTAAAGTAAATCATATTAATAATTTTTAATATATTCATAACAATAGAAAGAGAGAGCATCCATTTGATGAAACCACGTAATACTGTTTTTTTTAGATTAAAAAAAAAGTATCACGTGACACATAATTTTTATGATTTAGTATAGTAAATGATATTGAAAATTAATGCTATTAATATATATTAAAATATAGTTACGCAGTGCAGTCTCAAACTCTTTGTTTTTTTTGTTTTGTTTTATTTATTTTTATTTATTTTGGGAATTTTTCGAACCCAAAATCTTTGCCTTTTTTAAACACGGCAAAGTGAGGCCCACATGCGTAAACCTCGTACAGACACCGCTAAAAATGTCATTTTTCTGCAGAAAGATGTTACTTCCACAATATTTTTACAACATTTTCACAACAAATCACAGGTGGTTAGTTGTTATTAGTTTAAATTTTAACCTAACACTAAGATTACTTTTTTGCCCCAACAATAATAACCAGTAATAACCTGTCACTTAGAATTTATTGTGAAAATATTGTGGACATATCATTTCTCTTTTCGTGCTGGACGGATAATAAACTTTGTAATTTAGGATTCCCTTAGCAATCGGCTATCTCAAACGAGTATATAGCATGCTGTCATGCGGAGTTTTTTAGGTATATATGAAGTGTAGTGGTCACGCACCTTGAATCATATGGGATGCACTAATATCAATGATTGCGGGACCATCTAACACGGGCCGGGTTAATTCGTTAAAGTGAAGAGTGACTTGCTATTGCGATTCAGCATTTTTCATTTATAGATAAAGTATAGATATGTATTTGTAGTTTGTAATGTATATATACATTTCATGATCATCTCAAGTTCTTGGAAGATCACCAGTCCCCAACTGCGTCAGACTAATAAGCAATCAACTTCCTTTACACCTTTCTTAGAGAATCTCATGAGCCATACAGATAACAACTACGTCCATAGAGAGACTGAAGCTTCAGATTCACTAGCTCATGATGACCAGTCTCCATATCAGTCAAAAGTCGAGCTCAATCTTTGCACGCCATCTATGCCAATTGGCAGTGACCCCAAGATGGCTAAAAGGATTTACCACAATGCTAGCGAGCGTGATCGTCGCAAGAAGATGAATGCTTTGTACTCCACTCTCCGTTCACTACTTCCCTCGGCTGATCAAGCGGTACTGATTAAAATTCATTCATTCATTCTTTCTTTTTAAGTTTCTATTGATCTTCGTGGGAGTTTCCTAGGAAATTAATTGAAGAAAGTATAGCACTTAGTAGCAGCCACTAGAAGTGTTTCTAATTCTGCCCTGCTATTATTGTCCAGGAAGTAACTTTTTCACTTTCAATCTTGCCAATATGCAGTGGCCAATCTAGGACTTTTTTTTTTTTTTTTTTTTTAGAAGGGTTAGTAAGAAGATGTATCTTGGGGTAGGAGATAAATGTTGTGATCTATATAGTTTCCTTATTACAAATTTGTTCATAATACTAGCAAGAGAATAAAAGATAAACTAGAAGTTCATAAAACATAATGTTTCTTAATACAGTAAACATACTAATTATTATAGCTAAGATTAAATCATGGAAATCATCTATTGTTTCTAGATATAATAAACATATTAATTATTTTTGTTCAGTGAATTTTAATTATTACTGCTTAGAATACTTTCATTTATTAGTTTATGTTTATATTCTGTTACAATTATTTTATTTAACAATTCAACTTCACTTTGATAACTATTGGTGTTTGTAGTTGTAATAAGAAATTTTTTGTTGTGTTAGCATTTGCTTTTGTCTTCACAAAATCACTCTCCTATCCCACGCCCCTAGTCTAATTTTTTTAAGAATTACCCTCTATCTAATTGTTTAATTGTCTTTTAGTGTTAACATTTGCTACCCACTAACTGAATGACCCACGCCTCCAGTCCCCACTCATGAAATAACAAACTAAAAACACATTCAAATTCAACCACTCCACTCACATATTCGGATAAAAGTATAAATTAATTGAGAAATACTATGTCGACAACATTTTCATAATAAATTCTAGGTGGTAAATTGTTACCGATTCTAATTTGAAACCACCATTAAGAAATTACATTTTTGCTCAATAGTAACAGTTACTAAGAACTTGCCATTAATAATTTCTTGTGAAAGTGTTGTGAAATATTGTGGATATAGCATTTTTCAAATTTATTATAACTTTATTTGCAAGAATAGATTGTTAAGAGAATTATATTCAAGCTTAAAAAAAATTAGGTACAGAGTGTTCAAAATTTTATTTTAGGGGCTCTAAACAAAACAAAAAATAAAAAAAATTATATATATATATATATATATATATTTTGGCCGGCTCAGGGGGTTAATTTGAACCCCTGGACTAAAGGTGACGTTGCCCCCGGCCAATATGGCCCATTTTCTCTTGTGAAAAAGTGGAGCATGATTGTTTACTTTATATAACTACTGTGTAGCCTTGTGCACATGCACGGATACAATTATAAATAATCACAATTATACATTTTTTTTTGTGCTAGAAGATGTTCAAATTATGCATGATAATAGCTTACATTTTTTTTAAACCATACATTTCTAAAATCTGTAATGGTTTTATTTATATACATATGTGTGTGTGTGTGTGTGTGTGTGTGTAGGTTTTAGACTCTTCGGTTTTTGCACCCAATAATTAGCTTGTCACAAAAATTAAAAACTTAGATGGACACGTGACGAAAAATTGGACTCTAATTGAAATCCAATTTAGAATCTAATTAAATTTGGACTCTTCATTTTTACACTCAATAATTTACTTTTCACTAAATTAAAAATTAAATAGGACGCGTGACTCAAAATTGATAATCTAATTAAAATATAATTGAATTTTCTTTAAGGCTTCGTCTGAGAGGAGGGAATGGAATGAAATGGAAAGGAATGAAAAGAATAATTTTAGAATATTCTTTACTTCCCTTGTTTGAGAGTTTTAATGGAGGGAATGGAATTGGTAGGAGAGAACACTTATTCCTCTCTATTCCCTTAAAACCTCAAATTTTCATTCCCCCCGAAATTGGGAGGAATGGGAGGGAATGAAATTAGATTTAATGATTTTTTACTAAAACTCCCGAAATACCCCTATATATTCAACTCTTTGTTTTAAAATAGGGGTCTAATAGTAATTTTGTCATAAAATAATTCCATTTCATTCCCTCCATGTTACTCCCAAACAAGATTACTTATATTCCATTCATTTTCATTCATTTCCATTCCTTTATTTTAAAACATCCAATCAAGGTTACTTAATTACATTCAATTCCATTCTTTTCCCTTACTTAAATACATTCCATTCCATTCCCTTATGATCATTCCATTCTATTCCCTTATGAACTCCCAAATGAAGCCTAAGTTTTGGCTATCCATTCATTTTCATTCATTTCCATTCCTTTATTTTAAAACATCCAATCAAGGTTACTTAATTACATTCAATTCCATTCTTTTCCCTTACTTAAATACATTCCATTCCATTCTATTCCTTTCCATTCCCTTATGATCATTCCATTCTATTCCCTTATGAACTCCTAAATGAAGCCTAAGTTTTGGCTATCCATTCATTTTCATTCCTTTCTATTCCTTTATTTTAAAACATCCAATCAAGGTTACTTAATTACATTCAATTCCATTCTTTTCCCTTACTTAAATACATTCCATTCCATTCTATTCCTTTCCATTCCCTTATGATCATTCCATTCCATTCTATTCTATTCCCTTATGAACTCCCAAATGAAGCCTAAGTTTTGGCTATTAATATATATATATATATATATATATATATATATAGAGAGAGAGAGAGAGAGAGAGAGAGAGAGAGAGAGAATATACTACAGGATTTCGTATAGGCCAAATTCGAACCCAAGCACTTTATTTGACAACAAAATAATTTACAAGTTGGGCTAATTGAAAATCATCATATAGGTCTAAAGTGTAATTAAGAGTAAAATCAATAATAGGAAACGAGAGGTAGATTTGAACCACAAACATGCATAAAACACCATAAATTGTGTTTATCACTAAGTTATCATTTGAATCCTTATGCATATACTTTTCTAAGTAGCAGTATATATAGTCTTTCCTGTTCTCACAGGTAACTATATACTGCCATTGATGTTTGGTTGGCTTAAGAAATTTAAATATATATTTTTTAGAAAGTTTCAACCTATGACATTCGCTCTTAATGATAGCTCTTTATCATTAAACAAAGACACCAATCGGTTTTTGGTGTAAATGGAGATTGAATTTCAGATCTCTTATTCAACCATCAGAGACTTTATCTATTATCTAATGAGCTAACTGGAACTCACAAGAAATTTAAATAGAAGTTAGAAGAAGAGCACGCTATTAGGCCCTCATAGACATTTGTGATGCATTTTCCATCGCTATCCTTACCTTTAGAATCCATTTCATTTGTGTTGTTCACAACATTGGTGTTTTTGTTATAGGAAAAATTAAGTGTTCCGACTACAATTTCGCGCATGCTTAAATACATACCAAAACTAGACCAAGAAGTGGAGGTACTGATGCAAAAGAAGGAAGAGCTTATATCAAGGATTTCTAGGCAAGGTGAACAAATTCATCAAGAAAATCAGAGACAAATTGTAGGTCGGAGCTCTTTATCTGTTGTTTCTGCAAACTGGCTTAACGATAGAGAAGTTATGATTCAGATATCTACATATAAGGTTCATAAATGTCCATTAGCAAATATCTTGCTTAATTTGGAGAAGGATGGGTTTCTAGTATTAAATGTTTCTTCCTTTGAGTGCTTTGGAGGAAGGGTTTTTCATAATTTACACCTCCAGGTATGTATTATGTTATTTGGGTTTTTTTTTTTTTTGATGAAATATTATGGTATTTATTAGTTGGTTTTGTTGTCTTTAAAATAAACGGATAATATGTACATAACAGTTGTCAACAGAACTATACATCCACCTATTTTGGAATTTTTAGGATAAATTTACGGTAGAATTGATTTAATTTATTTATTGATAAGTAAATGGTTTAAATTTGGGAAAATTGCATTTTGTCATCCTAAACTATACCTTCGAAAACATTTTGTACCTTAAATTATGATATTTTATTACACTTTGCACCCAATGTCAAGTTTACTATTAACTTGGACTGAAAAGTATGCGCCAAGTGAAATTATTCAAATTGCCCCTCTTTTCATGCAATTCCTTAAAAACAAAGTAGAATTACACTTTATCACTCTAAACTATACTCCCGATTACACTTTACATCCTAAACTTTGGATTTTCGTCCAAGTTAACAACAAACTTGGCACCAAGGTACAAAGTACAAGGATCATGATTTATGGTGCAAAGTGTAATTTGAGGTATAGTTTAAGATGGTAAAGTGTAATTTTTTTAAAATTTTATCAAATCATCATTATTTAAATAATTAATCGTAAATGTTTTGATAAATATATGTTTTTTTTTAATAATTCAATTGTCAAGAAGTGAGAGAAGGGGATTCAAACCCTGATTCTTCTCCTTCAGGAAACTAGGCAAATGGAATTGAGTTACAAAACTTTTAACTATATATACATCAATTAAGAAATTTTTTTTACTATATATTTGAATTAAGTAATTGATAACATAGTGAAATCTAAGTCACTCATTTATCAATGAATACTTGGATAGCCAAGATTTTAAGAACATTATGGTAGTATTAGGGCAGAAACTCTTGAGGATACTCCGTTACTGGTAGAAACTTCTTGATCAGCATATACTGTTAATTAGTATCACATCTTGGTCTACCGCATAATTTAGATCTTGGACATCTATCTATTACAGTATAATTTTTTTTAGGCCTACCGTATAATTAATTGGAATACAAAATTTACTTGGTCCATTGTGGATATATTCTACAGGCAGAAAGGAGTTATGCTTTGGAGCGTGCGGTGGTTTTGAGTGAGAAGCTCCTATCATTATATGAAATGGGGAAAGGGTTCAAGCACGAAAATCATCATGGCTCCGTTGGAAACGCATTCATGAGTTGACAGTGACCAGTCCTATCTATTGTTCTAGTACGGTTTGAATATCCACTTTACTTTTGCAGAATTTAAGCTGCGGGTTTGTAAGGAATTTGTTATTGATATATCTATGGTTTTGAATATTTTGATGGAGGTGAGATAAGTGAGTGTCCGTTTGGAACAAGTTGAAAATTTTGACTCAGCCCCAAACTTTGTCAAGGAGTTGTTATGCTCTGATGTTAATGGGGTTAACTATTGTAGGCTTTCTGCCGTGAACTTAGCCATTTTGGCTTCCTAGTTTGTTTTATTTATGTCCTTATAACCAAAAAAAAAAAAAAAATTAGCTTATTTAATACTATTTATAGGTCTTATTATACTTTTTGGTATTATTCATGAGTCTTACTATACTATTCAGCTAATTTTTACTTTTATTTACAATACTTTCAGCAAAACGTTTTCAATTTCAGCTAAATAAGCTATTCCCAAACGGACACTAGGTATTAAGTGATTTAATTTAAGACAAATAAAAACGTACAATACGTTACGTACTATTTTTTAAGTTTCTCTCTAAAATTCAGTTACGTAACTATTTAATTAAACAGCTGGAAACGGCTGCTAATACCCCGTAGGCTGAGGAGCAAAAGGAGGAATCCGCCTGAGGAGGGGCTCGCGTCTGATTAGCTAGTTGGTGAGGCAATAGCTTACCAAGGCGATGATCAGTAGCTGGTTCGAGAGGATGATCAGCCACACTGGGACTGAGACACGGCCCAGACTCCTACGGGAGGCAGCAGTGGGGAATTTTCCGCAATGGGCGAAAGCCTGACGGAGCAATGCCGCGTGGAGGTAGAAGGCCTACGGGTCGTGAACT
The DNA here is from genome assembly GCA_028535165.1 of Quercus tomentella. NCBI lineage: Eukaryota > Viridiplantae > Streptophyta > Magnoliopsida > Fagales > Fagaceae > Quercus > Quercus tomentella. The sequence continues at coordinate 13,875,309 of JAPQVY010000100.1, read as the reverse complement.
TCTTTTCCCGGAGAAGAAGCAATGACGGTATCTGGGGAATAAGCATCGGCTAACTCTGTGCCAGCAGCCGAATACACTTTCATCTCATAAGAAATAAGACACATATCAAAATTTTAAGAAAAAAACTTAAGAAGTAGTAATTAAATACTGTACCTAAATCTTCTGCTCAGATTTAAGGTTGTTTTTCTTGAATGGTTTCTGTTGAGAATGGCTAAATATTAAACTCCAGCAGCCACAACCAAGGAGATGACCTAAGAAATGGGAGATTCTCTCCTCACAGCAGCCTTTTCAAATTTTCAATGGAGAATCGTCACCCTTACACGATCTTGTCCATTTGTAATTTTGTAGTTTGTGCCTTGCGGTGACTGATCAGGCCACTGTGCACAGAGGGAGGAATTATTTATTTATTTATTTATTTTCTTTCTTCTTGGAATGTAATTATTATAAATAAGCATAAATTAGGTACAAAATAGCCTGGGGTGAGAAACTCCCCAAAACCAAAATTTGGAGTATTATAATACATAACAAAAGTCTTCGTATTTTAAATTTCTACTTCAGCTAAAAAATCACCACAACTATCTCCATTAAGGGTGTGCATAGGACGGATTAGGTCAAGTTCAGGGGATTTTTCAACCCAACCCATCATAATAGGTTAAAAAAAATCCAACCCAACCCAACCCAATTCAACCCACATGAATCGGGTTGGGTTGGGTTAGGTTAAACCCAAGGGTTGGACAATTTTTTTTCCACACATGCGTTTATTGTTTGTTTTCAGTATTTCAAGAATTTATAGGTTAATTGTTTCAACAGTTGCTGTTTATACTAGCAACTAATAGTTAGTAATTGTGATAAAATTGTATTAGACCAACACTTTGTAATTGGGCTGATGTTTGATTTTAGCAATTCATTTTGTATGTATGTTTTGTCATGGATTGTCAAAGGGAGAGATTGTTAGGTTCTAAAAATTTAGGAATAAATGTTTAGAATTCTATTTTGTATGTGTTGGAAAACTAAGAACAAAACATGTCTAATCTATGTGTTAGGCATTGCTCAAAGATGTATGTTTTAAGCTTCAAGTTCGAGCTAACTGTAGAAAAGAAGAGTCAGAATCTAACAAGTTCGATTGATCAAAAATTAGATTCAACCAATTGAGAATCACAGAAATTAGATTTTGCAGAATTTTAAAAGAAGGCCCAAGCCCGCAAAAACGTTTAGGGTTTCAATCCAACTTGTCCACATATAAAATGGAAACCCTAGCTAATTTTTGAAAACCTTTGGAAGACTTATGTGTTACTCCTTGTGAGATCTAAGAGGTGTTGTACCTTCTAACTGCACAAGTGTCTACCGGAGCAAGATCTACAATCAAGCATTGATAGAACTTAATTGCTGCTACAAAGATCAACAACTGAAGGTGATCTGAAACCTTTGAGTGGGATCTTAAAGTCACAAGCGTGGGTGCTTATGTTGCAGTGAGTCCAAGAAGAGAAGGAGTCCGTGGATTCGGAGCTTTAGGGGCGGCTCCAGGATTTTTGTCCAGGGGGGTCAATAAGAAACATAAATTATATAAGAGATGAATCTTGGGTAGGAGATGAATCTTGCAGCCTACGGAGTTTCCTTATTACAAATTTGTCCATAATACTAACAAAAAAAAAAACTATAAGTTCATTCGACATATTTCTTTCTAATACAATAAACATATTAATTATTGTTAAGTAATTTTTTGCAATTATTTAATGTATAAGTTTACAATTCTTTAAATGTTTTATATTTTTATTGTCCTTTAGTGTTAATGTATTGGCCAAGTCACATAGCCAACAACCATTCACAACTCACAACTCACATTCAGCAAAATTAAAAAAACCACTCACAAGTCACAAATTAATCAAATAGTCAAACTGCAAAAGATGAGTCATAACTCAACTTTATATCAAATCAATACAAACACTTACAACAATACTACAACAGTAAAGAAACTCAAAACTCAACAACAGTAAAACACTATAAGTTCTCTAACCCATTAACCCCCACAGGCCCACACACACAATCAAACTTATTATAGACTCAAAACTCAAGTTGACTAGTTGAGTTACTCAACAACAAATATCAGAACACAATCACAGTTCTTAACCCCATAGCCCTCCCCACACACAGTCCAAGATTCAAAACTTAACAAAAGAAATCAAAAGATAACTCCACACACACACGGTGATTCAATCACACAGATTCAGTGAAATAGCATATCAAAACACTATAAACACACTCTCACAGTGAAAGAAAGAGAGAAAGAGAGAGCTGAAAAACCAGATCAAGCGGCGACAGAAGGTAGACCAGGCGATGGTGGCAGTAGCAGATTAGGGACAGTCAGGCGGTGGCAGATCGTGGGGCCTATGCAATGGCAGATTTTGTGTGTGTGAAGTAGAGGAATATTATATATATATATATATATATATATATAAATTTCGGGTCAGCAGGTTCATTTGAACCCCCTGACTATAACGTACCGCCGCCCCTGTGGAGCTTGCACGTGGCTATGTCAGTAAATTACTACTGGAGATAGCAATAGATTTAAGGTTAAATTTGATTGTAAAAATTTTGATTCTCTTATAGTGGATTTGTTTTACCTTGAGAATAGTTAGGTCAAATTTTTCTCAGGTTTTTACCTTGAGACGGTTTGTTTCATTGGTTTTCTTGAGTTATTATATCGTGGTGTTATTTACTTTCAACTGCTTTGCATGATATGATTTATTATTATTTAACCTAGATCTGAATAATTAACTTAAGTAATTACTTGACTAATATATTAACTTAAACAATTTGCTTTAAGGGGTCTAAACAAACAAACAATATCCTCAATTCCTAATGTGAAATAGTCGAAGACTCGGGACCATGACAGACTATAAAAAATGCTGACATATGCAAAAGGGAATAACCATACATGTACAGCTAGCAAATTCTTCTTCTTTCTTTTTTTTCTTTTTTTTCTTTTTTTTTTTTTGATAAGCATGTACAGCAAATTCTTGTTCACAACAAAATTTATAATTTTCGAACATGCCAATCGTTGAGTGTTGCCAATGCAAACCACGTGTTTGAGTCGATGCATGACCTTCTATGTTCTGGTCTTTGCACATTATAAGGGGTCTAACTTTAACATGCTGGCTAAGAGCAAAACAGAAAGCAATGGACATCTTTGCTTTCGTGTTTTCTGAGTTCCATGTGTTCTCGATGCTGCTGACAGCATTACTCAATCCCAATCCCTCAGTCATAGTGAAGACACAACCTTGGCCTCTAAAATTGAACAACTATACCCCAGTTAGAACGGCTGTTTCGGTAGCAAATTAACCGCGGCAATCCAATCAAAGACATGTCTGGCCTGTTGATGGTAAGCGTTTCAGATAGTCTTGTTCTTCTCAGCCAGAAACCAGAATATATAGGACTGTTGCTTGGCCAGCAACACCCATTTTGATGAAATAATGTTCTGCTACACGTAAGACCATCTTGTTTTGGTGAGAAACAAGTGAACGGTTGGGGTTCATTTAAAAAAATAAAATAAAATAGAACAGTTCGGATTAGACATGTTTTCTATAAAAAAGAATGAGACTACCTTTCTCTATAAAATTGATGGTGGGGGCCATTTTGATAAGTGCATAAATAGGTTTCTCATGTAAGCATATTTACTTAAGGATTTTCAAACCCTTGGGGGCCATGGTTCCTTCGGTTTCTATGTGGCTCACCACTACCTAAGTCACAAAAAAGAAGAGTGATTTAGCTATGAGCTTAGATCCAACTAAGTAATATATATTAAACACTTACAATTTTCTCATTATTATTCGATGTGTGACTTTACTAACACGAGTATATGTAACATTCAGATTACCATGATTTGTGACAAATTTGGAAGTTATTAAAGGGGATTTGCAAAGAGTGTTGTATAACCATGGTGATCAGACAAAACTAAAAAGAAAATCTCTACTCAAGAAACTATAGTCTATTCCAGTGTGCCTGGGAACAAATTACATCATAGAGAAGCAAGGGTGGATGAAATTTTTCGCACAATGTGCTTTTGTCCTTTCATCCAAAGTCTCTCAGTTGTGAGTTATTCCATCAAACTGCACAGTGCACACCAAGTCAGTGTTCCTACTAAGACAGTGAAGTAATTTGCAGGCTAGCATTAGTGAGGGAAACAATATAATAAGTTGACATGCGTTAGAAACAAAATTGCAAAATAACACCTTGAGTTTTAAAGGCTCAATTTCCATCTAAATATCGAGACTCAAAGACATGAGTTCCACTTGCTGATGTGGAAGTTTAATGCCACATGGATCTCCAGTCCCATAGACTCGAGTTTTAAAATGCAAAATCAAGTCTTTAAGACTCGATTTACGTCGACCTAAATATAAAACGCACAGACCTCACACTGCCTCTAACACTCCTCAGTCCTCACTGCCTCACTGCACACTCACCCATAACACTCCTCATTGCCTCTAACACTCCTTACTACCTCACTGCTCACTCACCCATAACACCAGTACTTATCACACCACATTGCCTCCGATCTCACACCACATTGCCTCTCTCTATCACTGCTCCTCCCTCTCAACAAATTTACATCTTAGGTAAAGGTTTGAGTTTTATTGTCACTGCAGTTGGGTATTATTTATTGCTGGGTGTGGGTTAAAGACTTTGACTATTTATTTGGTAGATACTTATCATAACTTAGTTAAGATAACATGATATTGTGAATATATACAACTTTGTTTTGTTAGTGTAAAATAATGACATACTAACTTCACGTAATAATGAATCCCACCGCGATCATTACAATCCCTTGTATAATTTTCTGTAATTTCAAATCCAGGTGCTCACCCCACCCCTTAAGGTTTTGTAGGCGTATGTGAACCTGTAAAATTTTATTTCATATTAATAAGAGCTAAATAATATTTGTAGAAAGAGTAAATTTTCGACCTATCACAAGCTGACACATCATATTACCAAGTCCACAACATATGGCCAATTACAAGCGCCACGCACTGCTACTAGTTTCTACTATCACCAATCAGACACCAATAGAGATTTGCCAAGTGTCAATGAAATAAAAACATAAAAGCATGAAAATGCCAATCACACATCGGCGTGTGTAAGAAACGACATAAGCAGTCCAATCATGTGTCACCTTGAAAATGAAGACATTTTGGCCAATCAAACAATGTCATGTGTCTTGGAGGAAAAGTCTTAAAGCTCCTTGAATCAGGCCATGACATGTGTCATCAATCAGACTCCATCATGTGTCGCTCACCCACCCCCAAACTCCTATAAATAGAAGCCTTTCTAAGGCATTTCTACACACTAAGACATCTACACTTCAAGCAGCGTCAAAGAAGATTCAGAAGCACTCTGAAGTATAGAAGCTCTGCAGGAATCAAGTCTCAAAGCCTTCAAGAACTTCAACCTTAAATACAAAGAACATTTGAAGTGAAATCATCCAAACTACCTGCCTAGATCTTAAAGTTTGCTGGAATCAAGCCCAAAAGCCTTCATAAACTTCAAGAAACCACAAATTAGTGAAGCTCTATGGATTCAAGCCCCAAAAAGCTCCAAAGAACTTCCACCACAAACCTTTGAAGACAAAGAACATGCGAAGAACATGAAGAACACACGATGAACAAAGAATTTCTAACAAGCTTATAGCCAGAGATTCATTGTAATTCTGTTTCAAGGGTCTTTGATCCATCCTTCAACCAAATTGAAGGATATTTGGTGTTCGAGTCAAAATCACATTACCACAATTCTAATCAATTAGTCAAGGAGATCAAATCAAATGATCACTCTTTTGTAATTTTAGAGAATTGTACCACACATTGATCAATACAAAATAATATTTGTGAAACTATTTTACTTGTATGATTTATTTCAATGTAGAAATTCAGTCGTCTATAATATTTTCTCTATACTAGCCTCATTACATGAAACATTTTTTTTATTTTATTTTAAGTTTAATGTCATAATGTTTAAAGTGAGATAGAGATGTGAGTTTTTTTTTTTTTTTTTTTTTTTTTTTTTTTTTTTTTTAAGAAAGAGACAAGGTAATGTGGAATAATATTTAAAAATGAGATAGAGAAAATATCGTAATTTTTAAGATTTTTCTATACATTATAGTAGATGGTGATTTAGATTGGAGATGAAAAAGGAAAAAGGAAAAAGCCTAAAATTTATGAACTTTTTTAAAAATAGTTAAATAATTTTTTTAACAAGTTTGTGTTTTTAAATTTAAAATTATTTAACTAAATGATAGGAGTATTTTAGAGAGTTTAAGAATTTGGGTAAGGATATTTTAGTATGCAAAATGATGAAACGAAAATAGGGAATCCTGTTATAAATAGTATCTCTATATATTAAGTGAATTCAGAAAATTAGTTATGACTTTAGAAAATGTAAAAAATGCCCCTAATCTAATTAGATAATTCTTATTCTAAAAAAAAAAAAAATAGGGTTAAAATTGTAATTCAACAAAATTCAAAAATGTAAAACTACTCAAGAAATTTTTTTTCCTAAAAATTAGTACACACTCTTTATCTAAATATATCTCACACACATTTGATACATTATTTTTCCTGAAAATTAGCTCACACTAAACCCAGCAGTTTACTCCTTTTCAAAATCCTAAATTTTAGCTTCTTAAAAACCCCTTCTCATGTAACTTCACTAATAATAGACAAATTCAAATTGAAAAATTATGACATTAAACTAAAAAAAAAAAAAAAAAGAGCATCATCAACACGTGTGATGAGGCTAGTTTCTATATATTAAGAGGATTTAGAAAGTTAATTATGATTTCAAAAAATGTCAAAAATGCATCTAATATAATTAGATAATCCTTGTTCCTAAAAAAGAAAAAATAGGGTTAAAATTGTAATTTAACCAAATTAAAAAAAAAAATACTAGAGAAATTTTCTTTTCTAGAAATTAACTCACACTAAATCCAATAGTTTACTCTTTTTCAAAATCCTAAATTTTAGCTTCTTAAAAATCTTTTCCCGTGTAACCTCACTAATAAGTAACAATAGGAAAATTCAAATTGAAAAATTATTTAAAAAATGAGATTAAAATCGTAATTCAATAAAATTCAAAAAAAAAAAAAAAAAAACTATCAAATAAATTTCCTATAATTTCCCACTAGAGTCTTAGACAAACCTAAATTCCTCCGTTGTTTCTAAAAAAAATAAAAAATAAAAACAAACAAACAAACAAAAAACTCATATCCCATGGCTCACAAATTCCCACCCCATGTCTAACAAAACTACAAACAAAAACTCTTCCCAATAGATGAACGTGGTGAACAACGAAACTTCCCATTGCAAACAAATAATTAATCTTCCCACCCCTCCTATCACAAACTACAAACTCTTCCCAAGGATTACCATTCCGGAGAAAGTTTCTTTGCAATCTGAATTGGAGGGAGTCTCTCCAAACTACAACGTGTCAATATCAGAGAGTGACACCTGTCCAACCCCACTAAGACTCAAATTCAAGAGATAACTTTTCCGTAACTTTTTTTATTAAAAAAATAATTAATTATTTCTCACCACCATCACCTAAACGATTAGTCCTTTCTCTCTCTCCCCTTCAACGCAAATCGGTTCCCCATCTCTCTGTTTTGTTCCAGACCCTTTCTTCCTTTATTCGTTTGTTTTTAGCCCCAACCAATGCTACCTCTGCTTGTCCCCCCGATTTGTATCTTGTCTCCGACGATCCCACCCATCCACCACTCTCCACCATTCCACCCATCGAATCCCTCATTCTACCATTCCCATTCCTCACCCACACTGTTGCCACTGAGAACCACCCCTCCAAACCCTTCTTTTTGTGGCAATCCTTGTGTGATGAAGATGATTATTTTCGCGGTTATATTAGTGACTAAGACAAAGGCGATTCTTTTCGTAGTTATCTCTATGACAAAGACAGAAGATTTCGTTCGCGGTAGGACTAATATTGGGTCGGGTCGGGTCGGGTTGGGTTTACTGTGACCTGAAACCTGACTCGATATAAATTGGGTTTGGTTGCCTGAAACCCAACCCGACCCGAAAAATCGGGTCTGTAATTAGGTCGATTTTCGGGGTCTCGGGTTGTAATTTTTTTTTTTAGTCTTGCTGAGCGGACCCACTTTTTTTTTTTTTTTTTTTTTTTTTTTTTGTTTCTTCTCACAAACTTCCAACTCATTAAATTTCTCACGTCCCAATTTCTACAAACCAGACCCACTAAGCCCACCGAGCCACTCATCCTGGTTTGTCGGCTCTCTCTCCCTTCTCTCTTACCCATCTCGCACAGAAAAAGAAAGTAAGGAGGAGGGCTTCTTGGTGGGGAGCTATGATGCCGGTGGTGGTCAAGGAAGCTTTCCGGCATGATCTAGATAGCGGCGATCAAAGGAAGGTGCTTTGGTGGAGATCTGAATGGGTTTTATTTCGTGGGTTTTGGTTTGTTTGAAATGAAGATGTGGGTCAACATTGATGGTAGATCGCAGTTCCATTTCGTCTTTACAAAGTTGTCTCTACGGTACGTGGATGATGGCTATGGTGGGTTGTCTGAGGTTGACACTGATGGTGGGCTGTGATGTTTTGTAAGATTGAGACTTGGGAAGTAGTTGAGGGCGGAGAGAGACCTTTGTTGGCGTAGGGTTTTTTTCAAAAAAAAAAAATCGAGTTCAGACTAGAATATATAAATGACCTAACGCCGACTCGATACCGACCCGAAACCTGACCCGAATATTCTCAGACCCACCCAAAACCTGTCAAGTCGATCAGGTTTTCGGGTGGGCCGGGTCCATTGCTCAGTCCTAGTTCGTGGTAATCTCTATGACGAAGAGAAAGACGACTGCTTAACCTTTTTCAAGGTTTGTTTTCCATTAATAGATTTGAGATTTTTATGCGTGGTTTTGTTATTTCTATTGTTGTTCATTGTTTGTGATTGATTTTCAAAGTTTGAATATTGGAGTTTTCCTGATTTTAGTTGAGTTTTGTAGCCTCTAGTACCGGTGGAATTGTGTCTAAAACTGATGTTGTACTATCTATTTAATTTTCCTATCAGTTTTTGTTGGTAGTGATTATCAATGGTAGTTGGGTTTGTTGTGGCTAAACTTTGATTACCGGTGGTGATTGGGTAGGGATACTAGAAGTTGTGAAAGAGGGTGGAAGGATTCTTGGAGGAGGATTTGATGGTGGAGTTTGGGTTGTCAGCCAACTGTTGTACAAGGGAGTTTCTTGCTTGTTGGGTGGGGTTTTAGGAAGGATTACAAAGAACATAATGAGAATGAAAACAAAAATTGAACGGAAAATTGAAAGGCCATTACAGACTTGTGTTAAAGCAGAAACAATTAGCCAATACTCCCTGTTACTGCATAATTTAGAGCAGACTTAGGGGAATGGTTTCAAAGTTCAAACTCATGCTTAAGTAATATGTGGATTTTCATAGTTTGTGGGTAGGCATTAAAATTGTGATGTGTTAATTAGTAGTTTGATATATATATATATATATATATATATATATATATATATATTTGTATTATATGTAAATGCATTACACACTTTCTATGCAATGATTGAATGGGGAACCAAAATGCAATAGGCTGTTATGTTTGAATGGCTTAGTTGAAATTCCTAATCCTTTATCTAGCAATTTGTGAAGTCTTGTACTTTGTATTTTGAAAGACAAAGTCGCTGCACTTGTTCTTAATAGTAGCTCTTAGGTTTGCAGCCTTTGTTATGGAAAGCGAATACCAAGCTAGGAGATACAAGTTGTTAAGAAAAACATTGTTTAATGTACTGTGATCACAATTGTCAAAGGCTTAAAGGTGCAAAGTCATGTTATTTTGTCTAATCTATTGTCGTAATTGAGATTTTGAAAATTGTTGATGCTAGATGTCTATAAAGGCTTAAAGGTGGTATAAAGTTCAAACTTTCTTTCTTGCTTCGTAAATGTTAAAATAAGTTTCTTTAAATAGATTAAAGTCTAAATCAAACTTGAGAAAAACACTAATCAAGAACCATAATGTATAAAATGGCATTGCTGAATTTTTCTTTGTGAAATTTTGCACTAAACTTTGTAATGGACTTCGTAATGTTACAAATTTGAGTGCTACTAGTTCATTTATATATAATTCCCATTATCCAAAAAAAAAACCATGGGCTATTTGACATGTACATGTGGTTTAATTACTGTATTTTTGTAGAAAGGGACTAGCTAATACAAGCTTCTATACTATGGTTTAGAAGCTCTCATATTGCTTTTATCCCTCAATAAGTTATGTTTGAAAACTGTATTCACCATTGGCCTTGTTATATTTATTCTTTTTTATCATATATGTAATATCATGTAATGTTTGCGTCCATAAGATGTTTAATTTTTTTTTTTCATGATTATTTCAACATATAGGGAATGGGAGGATGAATATAAGCAAGGGTAAGCAGGAAAATGAAAAGAAAACCAAGAACTGAAAATGAAGGAGAAGACAAAAGTTATTTCAACTTTGCTGTGTGGAGTATATGGAAAAGCAGAAATTCATACGTCTTCAACAGGAAAAATCCAAATCCAAATCTACCTATGGAGATCTACAACCAAACATTGGAGTTTATGTATTGTGTGACTTCACCACGAAATCCAGTCTGCAAAACTAGCAAAAGAATCCGTTGGGAGAAACCTTCATCAGGGTGGAAGAAGTTGAACACTGATGGATCGTCTATAGGCTGTATGAAGCGGGCTGGATGTGGAGGTGTAATTAGGGATGAGCATGGAAATTGGGTTGCGGGATTCACAAGACACGTTGGAGCAACTAACAACTTTGCTACTGAACTTTGGGGGCTTAGGGATGGTCTTATGTTGTGTTGTAGCTTAAATATACCCTGCCTTATTGTTAAGTTAGAATAGGCGCTGATCTGATGGCTAGAATAGGTACTGACCAAGAACTAGATTTCACTTTGTTTACAAGTCCACTTGTGGACTTAGCTAAGGCTTTGAAGGATGACTGTAATGGTGTATTTTTTTAACAGACTTTGTACTGAACTGGATGTAGCTTTTTAGTTTAATTTTATTGTCTTTTAACCAAAAAAAAAAAATCCATTGGACTTTGTATATGGAATGTGCGTTAGCTAATATTCTTAAAGATGAGCACAACTTAAGCCATAATGCAGATATCATTGCTGAAAAGTGGGAGATATTGCCTCAAGTTTGCACTAGAGATTGGCTAAAATGTTGTTGAATAGCCTTTTGGTTTCCTTTTAGTAGTTTGTTTTGGAAACTGTCTTGGCCTGTAATTGCTTGTATTCTTGTTAACATTGTTTAGCTTGTTTTGGTAATTGTACTTGGCTTTGGATAGCCTATAAGTACTTTCTCTATCTATTTTTGTTTAGTTCAATAAAATATTCGCTTGTTTTGAAGAAGTTGCAAACATAACGTGCAATCTGAAAAGTCATAAAGCTTCTATGATCTATCACTTTGTTCTAGTTTATAGATTCTATAGCATGAAATAAAGCCATTTTGAAACATAAAATCCAAAAATGAACACCACCTAGCAATGAAACAAAAAAGGCATATACAAAACTTTTTCATTACATAATATGCAATTATGCACATATGGATCTTAACATATAGAAATGTACATTTCCATTGCATTTAAAAATATTTGTCATTTTACATATATCATTAGTGCCTAACTAGAAGCTACTCAAACATGCAAATATAGAACCTAACATGTTTGAGTAGCTTCATTAGTTACAAAAATTGTTAGATATTATTTCCAACAAATTGTCCAATATGTTGTTGTCCACTAGCTGTCATTTGTATGTGCCATATATTGTCCATTAGCTGTGCAAAAAATTGTCCAAAAATATTGACTAGCTTGCCAAGTAAGACATGCTCTGCAAAAATATTATTCAAAAAGTTAACATAAACTAAGTTGAAATCTAAGGGTCCGTTTGGTTAGAGGAGTGGAAAAGTGAGAGGATGGAAAATTAGTGGGAGGATGGAAAAGTGGGAGGATAGAAAATATTTAGTTTTCTCTTGTGTGTGTTTGGTTGGAGGGATGGAAAAGTAGGAGGGTGGAAAACTCTTTTGTTTGGTTGGAAAGAAAAGTGGGAAGATAGAAAATGTAGTTTATATAAATTGACTATTATACCCTTGTTACATAATAGGTAAGAAATAGATTTATTTGTACTCATTAAATAATATAAAATTTACCAACAATTATATTTTTCAATGAGAAATGTTACGTCCACAACATTTTTCGCAATACTTTCACAACAAAATTTATGTGGAAAGTTGTTACTAGTTCTAATTTGAATCCACCACTGAAATTATTTTTTTACTCACCAATATTAACTAATAACAATCTGTTACTTAAAATTTATTGTAAAAATATTGTGAAAATATTGTGGTAACATTTCTCAATTAGGATTTTTTATTATTTATATTATTTCTCCTTTCTCTCATTTCATTTCATCCATACGTTTTTCTCTTCTTCTTTTTTCTTTTTCTTTTTTCTTCTTCTTTTTCTCCTCCACACGCATTGTCCTTATCTCTATCCCCCCTTCTTTTCTTTCTTTTTCTCCCTCATTCAAGAACGTTCCAGCACTTTGCAGCTCTCATTCATTCTTTTTTTTTTTTTCTCCAGCTCTCACTCTCTGTTGTCATGTTCTATGTGCCTTTCCTCTTTTGAACCCGCCATTTATTTCATCAACTGTTCAATTCTTTACTGTATACGCCTTTCTTTTTTCTTTTTTCTTTTTTTAGCAGCTCTCATTCTTTCTTTTTTTTCTCCAGCTCTCACTCTCTGTTTTTTTTTTTTTTTTTTTTTTTTTTTGAGAAGAAAAATGTAGGTGAGAAGGCCATCAGGTCATGAATGAGGGTAGGTGGGAGAGGGCATTTGTGTAAAAATGCCATTAGTCCACTTTTCTCCCCACAATTTTCCTCCTGATTTGGGAGGATGAGAATTGTGGGCCCGGGAGAGAAAATTTTCTCCCGGGTTTTCCTTCCTCAGTGGTTTCCTTCTTTTGCCAAACAGTGGAAAACACTGTTTTCTACCCTATTTTCCTCCCTTAGTTTTCCATCCTCCCTAAAATCACTCCAACCAAACATAGTGTAAGCCTCAAATCTAAGTTGAAATCAGTACCTGTTTTAGTAAGTATATGCTTTTGTTTTCTAGATACCCAGTTACAAAAAAGAACAAAACTTAGATACAATTGGTTCAATGTTGTACCTTATGTTCTCCAATTAAATTTAACTATGTATTTGCCCCTAAATAGTTGAATTTAATTAGTGAACTATTAAAAGTGCAAGCAACATCCCACAGCAAAGTTGCATAACCCAAGCCATAGAGGTAGCAAGTGGTGCAACAGCTGCTGATGAGAGATGCACTAGCCAAGCCACAAGAGTAGCAAGCAGTGCAGCAGTTGCTGATGCTAGATGCACTAGTCAAGCCACGAGGGCAGCAAGCAGTGCAGCATTTGTTGATGAGGAGTGCATTGCTCAGACCACGAAGCTTGCATCAGATGCCTTGATTAGCACATAAGTCTTGGAACTGATTGAGGCAATGCCACATCATGAATTCTTCATCCAAGAGCATTGAAGGAGTTAGTTCCGTGAAACAAGGAGGTTGTTACTCAAAGACTGACACGTGTACAGTTTCTAGAAGTTTCAAATAACTGTTTTTTTTATGGCGCCTTTAGGGAGTTAGTTATATTTTTTTGTGTATATAAAATACAGCACCTTATGTATTGATTTCATTCATTCTTTTCCAAATTCTTGTAATTCTCTCTCAATCAATGAAATCCTCTCAATTCTATTTAGATTTCTCAGTTTTTACATGAACCTAAGTAAAACTATAGCTAAGTTTTTTCAACCCAAAAAAAAAAGCCTCAATTTTCCTTCCACTGTTGCAAAGATTTCCAATCCAAACAAACAAAACCTCAAAAGAAATTTCCCATTTAAACATTTTCCTCCAAAAAATTCTTTTAAAAGAAAATCCACAAGAATCAAGAAAAAACCCAAGAGCTTACTTTGAAAATCCACTAGAATTCGAAGCTACAAAACTCAACTCAGATCAGGAAAGCTCCAATATTCAAACTTTGAAAATCGTCTTTGTGTTCGTCATGGAGATTACCACCAAAAGAATCATCTTTGTCTTCATCACAGAGATTACCGCGAAAATAATCGTCTTCGTCACTAAGATTGCCACAAAAAGAAAGATATGGAGAGGTGGTTCTCGGTGGGGACAAGTTGGGTGGGGGATGGGGAAGGTAGAGAGAGAGAAGGGGGAAGGGAGTGGGAACGGCAAAATGAGAGAGGTTTGGAGGGAGTGGCGCCAACTGAGAGGAAAGGAATTGGATGGGTGGAATGGCAAAGAGTGGTGGATGGGTGGGACTATCTGAAACAATGAAAAGATTGGGAGGGGATAGGCGGAGGGAGCATTGGTTGAGTGCGGCTGAGATCAATTGAAGAGAGAAAGGGAAAAGAATTAGAGGGAGAGATGGAGAAGGGATTAAAGTTGTATAAGGTTGAAGGAAGGAGACAAAGAGAGTGTGAGTGACTGGTGTGGTTTAGGGACTGAGCATTTTCATTTGGAGAAGTTTTGGTTATGGTGGGAAATAATTGCTATTTTGATAAAAAAAAGAGAGGGAAATATAGCTCAGTCCATTACGAGAGAGTGGCTAACATTTGAGTTAACAGGAGTTATCTCTTGAATTTGAGTTTTAGTGGTGTGGGACAGGTGTCACTCTCTGATAATGACACGTCAGAGTTTGGAGAGACTTCCTCCAATTCAGATTGTAGAGAAACTTTCTCTGAAGAGCCAAAAAGTTTTGTGCGGCACTAAGGGGAAAAAAAGAAGTTAATTTTAATGTACTCCCTTTTCCCTTTTCCCTTTTTTTTTTTAAAAATGTTGTATTTATTTATTTATTTTGATGTTTGAACTGTTTTCTCTTCATATATGTTTGTAATGCCTTTTTTTCATTTTGATGAATGTCTTTTCTTTGTCCAAAATAAAAATTACTTTGTGTGTGGTTTACTGAATAGAATAGAGAAAAAGAGAGAAAAGCACACAAAATAGAAATTGTTTCAAGCGGCTACTTTTTTTTTTTTTTTTTGGTATAAAAGTAGTGTTAACGAAAAAATGAACACCAAAATAGCATTGAAATCACATGTTCGTGTGTACAAATCTTGCCCATCTCACCCCGGGGTGTAAGGCTAAAAAGCTGAAGCCATCCCCATCTCACCCCGAGGTGTGAGGAAAAAATCTTGCCCAATCCTCGTCCCCATAGGCAAAGGGAGGGGGGCTAGGGGGGCCATGGCACCCCTGGACTTTCCAAAAAATGTCCCCTCCTCCTTTAATTAATGTTAAAAATTGAAAATATTGAGTAAATTTTAGGTGATAACCCCATTTCATTCCCAAAAAAAAAAAAGTATACATGCTCTTTAATTTATTGTTGTCTCATTTATTTTTCTTCTAATATTGACTTTTTTGTCATTTATAAGTCAGTAATTTTAGAAGCATTTAAAGTATAAGTTTTTTTTTTTTTTGAGAAATCATTTAAAGTATAAGTTAATAACAATATATAAATAAATATCTTTAGCAAAATATTTTTATTATTTTCCAAAAATAAATTCATATGCATTTATATAGAGAGTTAAAGCAGCTGAAATACAATTATACATTTGGCTTGACCCCCTTTCGAAACTTTTTTGGCTCTGCCACTACTTGTCCCACCACCTTACTGGGCAGGAAAAAACCCGCATGGGTAAAGCTGGGTGGAGCGGGTTAAAATAGGATGGTCAAAAATTATCATCCCTATTTTACATTCTAGTGCAAAAATAGTAGGACCAAGATAAACTACGAATATATGACTTCTGCAAAAGGAAATAACGACTTGCTTGAGTCAATGCATGATATTTAACGTTAATGTCTCTAGTCATTCTGATGAAATCCAGTTTTCCACTTATACTTAACATGTTGGCTAAGAGCTCTAACAGAAAGCAATGGATGTCTTTGCTTTTGTGTTTCTGGGTTCCAGTTTGCTTCTTTTATTTGTATTCTCAGATGCCGCATACCGCATTACTAAATCCCAGTCCCTCAGTCATGGCAGGACCTTGGTTTCTAATGATGGAAGCTTTGCCCTGGGGTTCTTCAATCCTGGTAATCTCAATAATCATTACTTGGGAATATGGTATAACAATATCCCAGTTAGAACGGTTGTTTGGGTTGCAAACCGAGTCAATGCAATTAAAGACTGCGTGTTGATGGTAAACAGTTCAGGTATGGTCCTTCTCAGCAGTGGCGGATCTAGAAATTTTTTTAAGTCATTAAGAAACTTAAATTATATACAAAATCTAATAAAAAGATAACTTCATATATTGACACAAAAAAAAATAAATAAATAAATAAAAATAAAAACACAAATATATAAGGTCTAACAATTTTCTTCTAAGACTTTTCTTATTTTGAAACTGTTGCATAATAATCTATTATTAATGTTTCAAACTATATCTCTTTCAAAATTTTAGTTATATAAAATTTTTCTTAGCTTTTTCTTTTAGTTTGTAAGGGCCAAATATATTGTTTAGGAGATCAAAATTTGGCTACAAATTTAGTTATAGTCTAAATCTACAAATCTCACTAAACAGATTAACATAGCTATATATTTTTAAGATCTAACCATTGAATAATATGTTTTTTATGTTCTTAAAATATATGTCAAACTTCATGTCAATTGGATGTTATTTACTATTTGATCTATAAACTTATTTTTAATGTATACGTTTAGACTACAAATACTCGATATTTAAACATTTGATTGATGATATAGCTATTAATCTTTTATTTTCTTGAAATTTTGTAGATATAGAGGATATAAGAAAATAATTTAAGTTAATGGTGGATTTGTTAAAATTTACATCCAATAAAAAAAATATTGAGTGGAGTTATAGTTTTAGTCTATAACTAAGTTTGTTACCAAACTTTGTCCAAAGTATAATTATGTTGTGCTTAAAAAAATTTAGGGTGGTCATAAATTTTTTTTTAAGGCTAAAAACTCATAAAATTTTTAAAAATCATGTATAATAATAATTATTTGTTTCCAGATCAGGTAGTCCTGACTTCAATGTGGAGCCGCTTATGCTTCTCAGCCAGAATAGGACTGATGCTTGGTTGGCGAATTCAACAAAGGAGGCCTTAAATCCAATGGTACAGCTTTTAGATTCAGGAAATCTAGTATTAAGAGATGAGAATAAAGAAAACCCAGAAAGTTATCTGAAGAACTGAGTTGGGGGATTGAACTTCATAATTACCTTGAGAAGGTCATGAAGACTTCTGCACCGGCCCATGGAATGGCCTAGGTTTCAGTGGTTCACCAGACTTAAAGCCCAACTCGGTTTACAATTTACAATTTAGTCACAAGAGCTGTTTTGAACCAAACTCTGTACTTGTATGAGCGCTACATATGGGTCGAAGCTGATAAAAAATGGAGCCTGTACTTACCTATACCTAAAGACAAATCAAGTGGTCCAATTAAACAACGGCGGACCGGCAGCTGGGTCGGGTTGGATTTAATAACTATGGGCTGATGTGCAACAAGAAATGGGGTTTAATTTTTATGATATGCTATTTTCTAAATTTTAAGTAATTTTAAATTTGAGGTGTTTTAAAGGATTTTTTTAGTCAAATTAGACTATCAATTACATTTAGGAATATTTTTATTTGAAAAATAAGTTTTTTAAAGCCTTTAAATAGTCTTGCAATATGTAAAGTGAAAATTTAAAATTTCATTAATAAAATTTCAGAAAGGTGGCTTTTGTCTTTTCAAATAAGGGAAAAATTAACTAATACTTTGAGAGCATTTTGTTAATGAACTATTTTAAGAAAGTTTGAATGGGAAAAGAAAAGAAAAAGTAATTAATGTTTTACCAGCTTTTTCAATTTCAAATAAAAGTGATATAAAAATTTTCCTTAAATGGTTTATTAACTATTATCCTGAGGACACCCGTTAACATGATCTTTTAAATAAACTCTTGGTGATTTTTTTTTTTTTTGTCTATGGCGGTTTCATAAGATTGAAGTGAAGCGGTGATTGGCTCTTCCCCACCACTAGAGTAAAGAAATAATGACTTTATATAGGACCTAAGGTGCCAAATCCTACATTGAAACACCCCCCACTTTGGCTAACGTTTGTTTAGAGGTTGTTAGAAAAATGGATGGCAGGGGATTTTTGTTATGATTGAGAAAATTTGAGGTTTTAAATGAAAGATTTGAATTCTTTAAAATTATATTTGAGACTAAAGTTTATTAGGTTAGGGAAGGAAAAAAATAAAATAAAAATTGAAACTACCCCCAACACTATTTGGGTAGTTTCAATTTGACACTAACCTTTGAAAATTTATTTGAGACTAACTTTTATTACCAAAAAAAAAAAAAAAAATCACTACACTATTGGGGTTAAAATGTAAATCCATTCCCCCCCCCCCCCCCCCTTTTTTTTCCCCTTTTTATTACTTTTGGTTTGGTGATTTTTTTTCCGTGGAAAGAACATCTGGTGATGGTTAAATGGCATAATTAGTTTGTACCTTAAGTTCTCTAATGTGCATTCAATTGAAAAGAGTTTCCCTATCAACAAAAAAAAAAAAATGAAAAGAGTTTCCATATTCTAATTTCATGTTATTAATGTGAAGCCCATTTTGCTCTTCACAGAGAAAATGGAGAATAATGTAATGGTAGACCAAAACCCTTTTAAATTTTATCCCTATTTTTTAAAAGAGCAAAACTCTTTATCCTAACTCCAAGCAATGAATTTCTTAGAATCCAATCAATACAAAACCTCAACAAAACCCTTTCAAATTAATACAATAGAATACCCATATGGTGTTTATTGAGCTCAAAAAACTACCTCTGAAGAAACCAAGAAACAGTTGGCATTGAAATGTTAGTGAATACGAATTTGTTATAAGATGGGTATTGAATTGTTGTTGTGGTGGTGGTGGTTATGCTGTAGCAGGGTATTGTACATGTTGGTTGGGCCTGGGGATTTCAGTCACAAAGAACAAACACAAACCACAATCATGAAGTCAAAACTCTTTTAGAAAAACTTACAATGATAACAAATTATTGTTTTAAGTCTTAATTAACAGTACATAATGTAATCGTAAACCTTTTTTTTATATACTAGATATAAATTCTACTATAATATAATCTAAGTGTATATATATGTGAAGCTATCACTTGGAGACTTGAGTTTTGACCTTTTTTTTCTCTCCCATCTCATAAGAATTTTGTACTTGTGGATAATTATCATACCAAGAGTGCACAATAATGTAGTTATAAAGTATAAACTAACTATCATAGCAATTATCATCAATAGCATAACTCTTTTAGTGGCAAATTTAATTAATTAGTTAATTAATTTGGATACAAAGTTTAGGGTTACACGACTAAGCCAGTAAACCAAAAAACAAGACCAAATTAATACTACTTATATTCTAAATCACCCACCATGAAGCACTCCCCGAATTTCAAGGTCCACATTATTCGCATGCCATATATTCATAAATTCGCATAAAAAACTAAACTTTGAGTCTTTGACATGTAGTGTTGTAGGGTGACAAGAGATAGACAAATGCCAAAGGTTCTGAATAATGATCTATTATCTCTTGTTCCTAGAAAGTAGTTATGTTATAACAATTAAAGTGAAGATGTCGATCCGAAAGGATTAAAATACTGATTTAGATCGCATTGACTAGAAGTACCAAATTTGGATTGGACTGATTCAATTCTAAGTCAAGATGGTTTACAATCACAAGAGTCAAAAAAGAATTAAATAATATATATAGATATATATATAATCATGAAGAACGAACACAACTACAATTACACAAAGAGACCATATTTATACACGAAGTAAAAGTCCTTATAGAAAAATTTACCAAGGTACAAACACCCTTGAGAATGAACTCATATATAGAGTTTGTATACTAGAAAATATTAGATTAATTACAGACTAACCCTAGGATTAATTTCCGTATTTTAAAATTTCATTGGCCTATAGTAGTTTTGGATCTATTGGACCATCATATCTCTACATATTTAAGTTATAAAATTTTATGGTTAGCATGCAGATGAAAGATCCTATATTTTAATATGCTGCCAAAAAAAAATTATGTTTTTTAATATGGCGCTTGCACATATCGGATAATATTTTTACTATAAAGATTTGTTAATGTTATTTGAGATTCTACATTGGTTTGCGAATAAATTATTATATTAAGTTGAGAGGTAAAGTTCTCCGCTTCTCCCCACTCCCCCAGCCCCCAACTACCCAATAAATAAATTAAAAAAAAAAAAAAAAAAAAATTGCCCATCAACATAAATTAATACACATAGGTCATTGCTGATATTTTCCCTCTAAACTTTTTAATCGATTATATTAATCTTTCAATAGTCAACTTATATTACAAAAGAAAATATTGTATTTTTATGATTGTCAGCGCTATAAAGAGGAAGAACCTTAAAACAATTTGAATATTTGATAGTAGAACGTAACAGTAGCACATGTATGTTAAATTATCGAAGAAACAAAATATTTTAAAGAAGGTATACGTTTGTTTTGTACTAAGTTTTAACGCATTATGTTATATCAATTGTTGTTTACCAAGAAACTCTCGTTTATATTATTAGATTTTTATTTTGGAGAAATAATAGTTTGATTATGTAATCAAGATGTAATCGTGATGCTTATCATATTAAAATGATGACATCATATTTTAAAATGATGCTATCATATTAAAATGTAATAATAGTCAATTTTTTTTTTTTTTAGGAAAGTAATAGTCAATTCCATTCATAGAGTAATGCTGATGCAAAAATGATGGCATCCTTAATATATAGTTTTAATCCTAACAAGCGATTAAATATTTCTTAATCATTAATTTATTTATTTTTGTTAAAGTAATTCTTGTTAATTTTTATTTTTTATACAAGATAGAAATTCTTATTTTTTATACAAGATAGAAATTCTACTCTAACCTAATTTAAGTGTATATATGTGTGAAGCTCTCTCTTAGAGATTTAAACCTGAACCTTGTTCTCTCTCACACTCCACAAACACTTATACAGTGACCATTACACAAAGGGTGTATGTTGATTATCAAAATAATTTTTTAATTACTTCAATTGTTGCTTTTTCTATTTTTTTTTTTTTTTTCTCACTTGATTGAAATCTTGGTTCAGCTTGTCACAATATTTTCTGGTAAAATCAGTTTTCTTTCACTTCAAATTTTGAGCGCTAGCTTTAACCAATTTCTACTACAAATGAAAAAACTGGTTGCATTTATATATGAAAGTGATAATGATGAGCTAGTTTTTTTTATATAGGGATAATGATGAGCTAGTTGTTTGTAAGGTTGATGTATACCTACAAAAGGAAAGTTAAAAAATACACAAGCGTTTTGTCCCAAACACTTTGACCATGAGGTATATGAACCATTTCTCTCTTAGTATATAAATTTTACAGCTGCATAAGACGTAAGACATATGTGATGTTTTAGCTAATTTCAGTCAAGGTAGTTCCAATTATAGAGTAATGCTGATGTAAATATGATGAAATCCTAGCAATTTTTTTTTTTTTTTTTTTTTTTTTTTTTTTTTTGAGAAACGAAATCCTAGCAACGTAGTTTCATTTCTAACAATTAAATATTAATTCATCACTTTTTTTTTTCCTCTATGAAGTAATAATGCTTCTCAATATATTTTGTACTTCAATTGTTTCTTTTTTAATTTTGTTCTCGCTTTATTGAAAGCTTGGCTCCGCTTGACATAACATTTTAAAAGTAAAATTAGTTTTCTTTTTAATTCAAATTTTGAGCACTGACTTTAACCAATTTTTACTACAAATGAGAAAACTGGTTGAAATTGCGGAAAAGTATAGAGTCCCTTGTGCAATTTTCCGTAATTTCAAATCCAGGTGCTCACCTTTACGTTCCTTTGTCCCCCTTTCACATTAGGGATTGCATGGTTTTGTTTAAACTCGGGCAAATAACCTTGCCCCAATTCCCACCCCTTTGAGGTTTTGCAGGCGTATTTCACCCTGCAAAATTAAATTTCATATTAATAAGGGCTAAATAATATTTGTAAAGAGAGAAAATTCCTGACCTATCACAAGCTGACACATCATACTATCAAATCCACAACGTAAGACCAATTATAAAATGCCACATACTACTACTAGTTTCTAATATCACCATTCATAAACCAATAGAGATTTGCCAAGTGTCACTAAAATAAAAACATAAAAAGCATGCAAAATGCCAATCACACATCGGCATGTGTAAGCAATGTCAAAAGCAGTCCAATCGAGTGCTAACATGTGTCACCTTGAAAATTAAGACATTTTGGCTAATCAAACGATGTCATGTGTCTTGGAGGAAAAGTCTTAAAGCTCCTCCAATCAAGCTATGACATGTGTCACCAATCAGACTCCGCCACGAGTCGCTCACCCACCCCCAAAATCCTATAAATAGAAGCATTCCTAAGGCATTTCTACACACCAAGACAAGGGATGACAATTTTGTTTTGCCCCGCCCCTCCCCGCTTCGCCCCATGTGGGTTTCCCTGCCTCGCAAAGGCGCCGGGGGGGGGGGGGGGGGGGCGAGGATGTGACGAGATTTTAGCCCACACCATGGGGCGGGGCGAGGATGGGTTTAGACATTTTAGACTCAACCCGCCCCGCTCCGCATTAATAAGGGTTAAATTGTAAGTTTTTTATACCCTAAAACCCTTCTATTTAAACAAACATATCATCAACTTATTTATTCTACCCAACAAGGCTTTTTGCCTCTCTTTTTCTCTATCAAGGTTGGAAATAAGGTACCAATTTTAACATTTTCTTTTGTCTTTATTATAAACAAATTTATATACTATTGCATCATTGATTTTGTATTATGAGATTTTTGTTTTTTTTTTTTTTTTTTTGTGATATAGTTTTATTAAACACTTTAATAAAATTATTCAATTTTTGCTAAAAATTAGTTTGATTTGATGCGATAAATTTATTTGTAATTTTAATTATATTTTTATTAATGAAACAGGTTTTATTAAAAAAAATTGTAATAGCTGTGGGCAAATTAACAAGAAGTAGAGTTTTACGAGATGGGATGGGGATTCGCAGGGTCCCAAGGGGCGAGGATGGGGCAAGAAAATTTTCTTCGTCATGCAAGGCGGGGCAGGGAAGGGATAAGAAAAAATCTTGTGGGGCAGGGGCGAAGACCTCATCCTGCGGACCCGCTCTACCCATTGCCATCCCTAACCAAGACATCTACACTTCAAGCAGCATCAAAAAAGATTCAGAAGTACTCTGGAGTACAGAAGCTCTACAGGAATCAAGCCTCAAATCTTTCAAGAACTTCAACCTCAAATATGAAGAACATTCGAAGTAGAATCATCCAAATTACCTGCCTAGATCTTAAAGTTTGCTGGAATCAAGCCCAAAAGCCTTCTGAAACTTCAAGAAACCACAAATTAGCGAAACTCTACGGATTCAAGCCCCAAAAAGCTTCAAAGAACTTCCACCATAAACTTTCGAAAACAAAGAACACGTGAAGAACATGAAGAACAAAGAATTTCTAACAAGCTTATAGCCAGAGATTCATTGTAATTCTATTTCAAGGGTCTTCAATCCATCCTTCAGCCAAATCGAAGGATATATAGTGTTCAAGTCAAAATCACAACCACAATTCCAATCAATAAGTCTTTCAAGGAGGTTGAGTAAGAGGATCACTCTTTTATAATTTCAGAAAATTGTACCACACATTGATCAATACAAATTCTTATTTGTGAATCTATTTTACTTGTATGATTTATTTCAAACTAGAAATTTGGTTGTCTGCAATATTATCTCTATACTAGCCTCACTACACGCGCTTCACGTGTGCGATGAAACTCTTTATATTTTTTATTTTGGGTTTAGTGTCATAATGTGTAAAAGTGAGATAGAGATGTGAGTAATTTTTTTATTTTTTTTTATTTTTATTTTTTTTAAGAAAGAGATAAGGTAATGTGGAATAATATTTAAAAGTGAGATAGAGATAATATCCTAATTTTTAAGATCTTTCTTTACGTGAGAGTAGATGGTAATTCAGATTGGAGAGGAGAAAGGAAAAAGCCGAAAACTTATGAACTTTTTTTAAAATAGTTAATTAATTTTTTAACCAGATTATGTTTTTAAATTTAAAATTATTTAACTATATGATAGGAGTATTTTAAAGAGTTTAAAAATTTGTGTAAGGATATTTTAGTATGCAAAATGATGAAACCCAAATAGGAAATCCTGGTATTAAGAGAATTCAAAAAATTAGTTATGACTTTAGAAAGTGTCAAAAATACCCCTAATCTGTTTAGATAATCTTTATTCTTAAAAAATAAAATAATAGGGTTAAAATTGTAATTCAACAAAATGAAAAACTACCCGAGAAATATTTTTCCTAAAAATTAGAACACTCTCAATTTAAATATATCTCACAAATGCTTGATATATTTTTTTTCCTAAAAATTAGCACACACTAAATCTAACAGTTTACTCATTTTCAAAATCCTAAATTTTATCTTCTTAAAGATCCCTTCTCGTGTAACCTCACTAATAATCGACAAATTCAAATTGAAAAATTATGACATTAAACTCCAAAACAAAAAAAAACAAAAAAAAACAAAAAAAAGCATCATCAATACGTGTGATGAAGCTAGTCTTTATATATTAAGAGGATTCATAAAGCTAATTATAACTTCCAAAAATGTCAAAAATGCCTCTAATGTAATTAGATAATTCTTATTCCTAAAAATAAAAAATAGGGTTAAAATTGTAATTTAATAAAATTCAAAAGAAAAAAAAAATTAGAGAAACTTTTTTCCTAAAAATTAAGTTACACTAAACCCAACAGTTTACTCCTTTTCAAAATCCTAAATTTTAGCTTCTTAAAAATTTCTTCCCGTGTAACCCCACTAATAAGTAACAATAGACAAATTCAAATTGAAAAATTATTTTAAAAATAAGGTTAAAATCATAATTCAATGAAATTCAAAAACAAAAAATCTATTATACAAATTTCCTATAATTTCCCACCAGAGTCTTAGACAAACCCAAATTCCTCAACTGTTTCTAAAAAAATTTTAAAAATAATAATAAAAAATAAAAACCCTCAAATCCCATGGCTCACAAATTCCTACCCCACGTCTGACAAAACTCCAAACAAAAACTCTTCCCAATAAATGAACGTGGGAAGTACGTGTGGTAAGGCTAGTATTTTTTTTTTTTTTTTATCAATACAATATCACAATAAAATATAAAGTCTTAATATTTATGCATTTATATACTTAGTAGTACAAACTAAATCTTTAACACTAATAGAGTTGGGTGGGGCTAAAAGGTTGAGGTCATCCCCATCTCGCCCCTGGGTGTGAGGAAAAAAGCTTGCCCAATCCTCATCCCTGTAGGCAGAGGGAGGGGGCCTAGGCATGGTTTTTAGAACCAGACCGGACCGGGAGGTCGGATCGTGAAAACTGAGTACCGGGATGAAAACCTGTTTTTTAAGCCTAAAGAACCGGATTTTTTGTTAATTCCGTGAACCCCTAAAACCGGGCTTGGACCGTACGAACTGATGAGAACCGTGCGGTCCAACCCCTTAGCAATTTTTTTTAAAAACAACTTAACATAATTTTATTCTACTTAATTAAATTATCCATCTCTTACAAGGAATAAAAAAAATTATAATTAAAATCCTTCAAAGATATTCAACTTTACTTCAAAAATTAATCATAAATTTTAATGTTTTCATGGCTATTATTTTATTTTATTAACTTTCTTATTTAATTATTAAATATATGCTTGAAAATCATTAAATTTCTTTTCTTTTCTTTTTGTAAAAAAAATCATTAAATTTCCCTCACATATATAGATATATTGTTAATTTTGCTAGTTTTATAAATTTAATATCTATATTTAGGCTTTTATTAATTATTAAATTAATTATGACATCATCACGGTTCGACCTCGGTTCGACCTCAAAAACCTTGAACCTCTCCCTTTTACGGTTCAATGAACGGTCCGGGTCTGAAAACCTTGGGCCTAGGGGGGCAATGGCCTCCCTCGATTTTCCAAAAATGCCCCCTCCCCCTCTAACTAATGTTAAAAATTAAAAATATTGAGTAAATTTTAGCTGATGACCCCCTTTCATTAAAAAAAAGAAAAAGAAAAAAAAGTATACATGCTCTTTAATTTATTGTTGTCTCCTTTATTTTCCTTTTTATATTGCCTTTTTTTTTATCACATATAAGTCATTAATTTTAGGAACATTTAAATTATAAGTTAAAAAAAAATAATATATAAATAAATATCTTTAGCAAAAGATTTTTATTATTTTCCAAAAATAAAGTCATATGCATTTATATAGAGTTAAAGCAACCAGAATACAATGATACATTTTGCTTGGCCTAGGCGTGGCAAAATTGGACACGATCTACGAACCCGACACAAAATTAGTAATTTATGGGTTAAGCTTTAATGAGTTTGTGTCATATTCGGATTCACATGACTGACCAGTTTAATAAACGGGTTGGGTTAGTGTCCATCACATGGAACCCATTTGACTTATTTTACCAATATACCCTTCAAACCCTAGGTATATAAACTTATTAGTTGTTATGGTTATTTTCTTTGGCATATTATGATCTTTTATTTGTGATATTGAGATATGCTTTAGTTTTGAATGATTATTTGTGATGTAGTTACTCGTTAGTTCTAAATTTTATATTAAAAATATTTATTTGTTTGGTTTTTCATAATTCATATCAATTTGGTTAATATTAAATTTTTATTTTTATTTTTATTTTTTTTCGTTTTGATAAAATCTAATAAACAGGTCGACACGAATGACCTGTTTAATAAATGAGTTGTGTTAGGATTAAGGAATCCTGGCCCGTTTAATAAACATGTCAGATTAGGGTTGACCCATATAGTCGAATACCCATAAGTTGACATGACACGAACCCGACGCTCAAACACAAATTGCCACCCCTAGCTTGGCCCCCCTTAAGAAAAATTTTTTGGCTCTACCATTGCTTGTCAGTTATCCCACCACCTTACAGGATAAGGAAAACTTGCACTGAGCAAAGCGGGGTTGGGTGGGATAAAGTAGGATGGTGAAAAATTATCATCCCTATTCCACATACTAGTACAAAAATATTAGGCCCAAAAGGAAATAACGACCGGCTTGAGTCAATGCGTGATATTTCACGTTAATGTCTCTAGTATTATGATGAAATCCATTTTTCCACTTATACTTTAACATGCATGTTGGCTAAGAGCTCTAACAGAAAGCAATGGATGTCTTTGCTTTTGTGTTGCTGGGTTCCAGTTTGCTTCTTTTATTTCTATTCTCGGATGCTGCTTACAACATTACTAAAACCCAGTCCCTCAGTCATGGCAGGACCTTGGTCTCTAATGATGGACGCTTTGCCCTGGGGTTCTTCAATCCTGGTAATCTCAATAATCATTACTTAGGGAATACGGTATAACAATATCCCAGTTAGAACGGTGGTTTGGGTTGCAAACCGACTCAATCCAATCAAAGACTTGTCTGCAGGCCTGTTGATGGTAAATAGTTCAGGTAGTCTGATCCTTCTCAGTGGCAACTCTAAAAATTTTTCCGAGGTAGTTAATTATTAAGAAAATTAAATTATACAAAATTTAATAAAGAAAATAACTTTATATATTGACAACCAGAAAAAAAAATAAATAAATAAATAAAATACATAAAGTCTTACAATTTTTTTCTATGTATTTTTTTTATTTTGAAATCATTGTATAATAGTCGCATTATTAATGTTGCAAACTATATCTCTTTCAAAATTTTAGTTAAATAAAATTTTTCTTGGCTTTTTCTTTTAATTTGTAAGGGCCAAATATATTGTAGAGGAGACCAAAATTTAAGGACAAAATTTAGATACAAACTTAGTCGTAGTCTGAAGCTACAAATCTCACTAAACAAATTAACATAACTATATAGTGTGAAAATCTAACTGTTGAATTGTATGTTTTTTTTTTTTAAAACTTATTTTTAATGTATAAGTTTAGACTACAAATACTCGAAATTTAAAAATTTGATTGATGATATAACTATTAATTTTTTTATTTTCTTGAAATTTAAGCTAAGAGAAAAATTAACCAATGCTCTGAGGACATTTGTTAATTAATAAACTATTTTTAAAAAGTTTGTATAGAAAAAGAAAAAAAAATGTAATTAGTGTTTTACCAATTTTTTCAATTTCAAATAAAAGTGATATAAAAATTTTTCTTAAATGATTTATTAATCATTACTCTGAAGACACCCATTAACATAACCTTTTAAATAAACTCTTGGTAAGCGGTGGTTGTTTTTTTTATATGGCGGTTTCATAAGATTGAAGTGAAGTGGTGATTGGCTCGTCCCCACGACTAGAGTAAAGAAATAATTACTTTATATAGGGCCTAAGGTGTCAAATCCTACATTGAAACACCCCACTTTGGCTAACGTTTGTTTAAAGGTTTTAATTAGAAAAATGGATGGCAGGGGATTTTTGTTATGATTGAGAAAATTTGAGGTGTTAAATGAAAGATTTGAATTCTTTAAAATTATATTTGAGACTAAAGTTTATTAGGTTAGGGAAGGAAAATAAAATAAAATAAAAATTTTAACTACCACAACACTATTTGGGTAGATTCAATTTGAGGCTAACTTTTATTACCAAAAAAAAATAAAAAATATCACTACACTATTGGGGTTAAAATGTAAATCCACCTCCCTTCCCCCCCCTCCATTTTTTTTTCATGGAAAGAAAATCTGGTGATGGTTAAATGGCATAATTAGTTTGTAGTTTAGGTTCTCTAATGTGCATTCAATTGAAAAGGGTTTCCCTATCAAAAAAAAAAAAAAAATTGAAAAGAGTTTCCATATTCTAGTTTCATGTTATAATGTGAAGCCCATTTTGCTCTTAGCAGAGAAAATTGAAAATAATGTAATGGTAGACCAAAACTCTAATAAGTTGGTTGGGCCTGGGGATTTCAGTGTAATGGTACACTATTACAATGGAGAATAATGTAATGGTAGACCAAAACTTTAAGGAATGGTAGTGTAGTAAGTTACTACACTACCATTCCTTTGCATTTTGCTCTTTTCACTCTCCTTTCACTCTCTAGAATTTTTTTTAAAAAAAAATCCTTAGTTTTGATACTGATAGACCCGTGTGCAAAGGATGCAATGGACCTTGCATTTTTTATCTCTGTATGCTTCCTCTCTAAATTGATGTGAGACTCAATTTGTATTTTCATCTCTTCTTTTTTTCTCTAGGTTTCATGGTTTGGGTGAAAATCAAATCAAATTCCCAGTCAATATCATATTCTCATTGCATATATATGTTCAAAACCCAAAAACCCAACTGCAAAACCCTTTTAAATTTTATCCCTACTTTTCAAAAGAGCAAAACTCTTTATCTTAACTCCAAGCAATGAATTTCTTAGAATCCAATCAATACAAAACCTTAACAAAACCCTTTCAAATTAATACAATAGAAAACCCATGTGGTGTTTATTGAGCTCGAAAATTACCTCTGAAGAAACCAAGAAACAGTTGGCATTGAAATGTTAGGGAATACGAATTTGTTATAAGATGGGTAGTTGAATTGTTGTTGTTGTGGTGGTGGTTATGCTGTAGCAGGGTATTGTGTTGGTTGGGCCTGGGGATTTCAGTCACAAAGAACAAACACAAACCACAATCACGAAGTCAAAACTCTTGTAGAAAAACTTACAATGATAATAAATTATTGTTTTTAGTCTTAATTAACAGTATATAATGTAATCGTAAACCTTTTTTTTTATATATTAGATATAAATTCTACTATAATATAATCTAAGTATATATGTGTGTGAAGCAATCATATGAATACTTGAGTTTTGACCTTTTTTTTCCTCCCACCTCATAAGAATTTTGTACTTGTGGATGATTATCACATCAAAAGTGCACGATGGTGTAGTTATAAACCAACAATCATAGCAATTATCATCAATAGCATAACTCTTTTAGTGGCAAATTTAATTAATTTATTAATTTATTTGGATACAAAGTTTAGGGTTACACGACTAAGCCATTAAACCAAAAATCAAGACCAAATTAATACTACTTATATTTTAAATCACCCACCATGAAGCACTCCCCGAATTTCAAGTTCCACATTATACGCATGCCACATATTCATAAATTCGCATAAAAAACTAAACTTTGAGTCTTTGACATGTTGTGTTGTAGGGTGACAAGAGATAGACAAATGCCAAAGGTTCTGAATATTGGTCTATTATCTCTTGTTCTTAGAAAGTAGTTATGTTATGTTATAACAATTAAAGTGAATATGTCGATCCGAAAGGATTAAAATACTGATTTAGATCGCATTAACTTGAAGTACCAAATTTGAATTGAACTGATTCAATTCTAAGTCAAGATGGTTTACAATCACAAGAGTCCAAAAAGAATTTAATAATATATAGATATATATAATCATGAAGAACGAACACAACTACAATTACACAAAGAGGCCATATTTATACACGAAGTAAAAATCCTTATAGAAAAACTTACCAAGGTACAAACACCCTTGAGAATGAACTCATATATAAAGTTTGTATACTAGAAAATATTAGATTAATTACAGACTAACCCCTAGGATTAATTTACGTATTTTAAAATTTCATTGGCCTATAGTAGTTTTGGATCTATTGGACCATAATATCTCTAACATATTTAAGTTATAAAATTTTATGGTTAGCATGTAAATTTAAGATCCTATATTTTAATATGCTGCCAAAAAAATATTATGTTTTTTAATATAGCGCTTGCACATATTGGATAAGGTGATTTTATAATATTTGTAATTTTTTTACCATAAAGAGTAGTTAATGTTGTTTGAGATTCTACATTGGTTTGCGAATACATCATTATATTAAGTTGAGACGTAAACCTTTCAAAAAAAAAAAAAGTTGAGACGTAAAGTTCTCCACTTCTCCGGTTCTCCCCACTCCCCCAGAACCCAACTACCCAATAAAAAAAAATTGCCCACCAACATAAATTAATACTCATAGGTCATTGCCGATCATAACCATATTTAATCAATATTTTCCCACTAAATTTTTTAATCGATTATATTAATCTTTCAACAGTCAACTTATTTTACAAAAGAAAATTTGTATTTTTATGATTGTCAGCGCTATAAAGAGGAAGAACCTAAAAACAATTTGAATATTTGATAGTAGAACGTAACTGTAGCACATGTATGTAAAATTATCGAAGAAACAAAATATTTTAAAGAATATATACGTTTGTTTTTTACTAGGTTTTAACGCATTATGTTATATCAATTGTTGTTTACTTTCATCAAAAAAAAAAAAAAAAAAAATTTAGTTTACCAAGAAACTCTCGTTTTATATCATTAGATTTTTTATTTTGAAGAAATAATAGTTTGATTATGTAATCAAGACGTAATCGTGATGCTATCATATTATAATGATGACATCATATTTTAAAATGATGCTATCATATTAAAATGTAATAATAGTCAATTTGTTTTTAGGAAAGTAATAGTCAATTTCATTCATAGAGTAATGCTGATGCAAAAATGATGGCATCCTTAACAAGCAGTTAAATATTTCTTCATCATTAATCTATTTATTTTCGATAAAGTAATTCTTGTCAAAAAAAAAAATTATACAAGATAAAAATTATACTTTAGTCTAATTTATGTGTATATGTGAAATTTTTTTGGAGACTTAAACTTGGTCCTTATCCCCTCCCACACTCCACTAGCACTTATTCAGTCACCATTGCACAAAAAATGCGCAGTGGTTGTCAAAATATTTTTTTAATTACTTCAATTGTTGCTTTTTCCATTTTTTTTTTTCTCACTTGATTGAAATCTTGGTTCAGCTTGTCACAATATTTTTTGGTAAAATCAGTTTTCTTTCACTTCAAATTTTGGGCGCTAGATTTAACCAATTTCTACTACAAATGAAAAAACTAGTTTAATTTATATATGAAAGTGATAATGATGAGCTTTTTTTTTTTTTTTTTTAGGAATAATGATGAGCTAGTTGATTTTAAGGTTGATGTATACCTACAAAAGGAAAGTTAAAAAATACACGAGCGTGGTGTCCCAAACACTTTGACCATGAGGTATATGAACCATTTCCCTCTTAGTATATAAATTTTACAGCTGCATAAGACGTAAGACATATGTGATGTTTTAGCTCATTTCAGTCAAGGTAGTTCCAATTATAGAGTAATGCTGATGTAAATATGATGAAATCCTAGCAATGTTTTTTTTTTTTTTATTGTTATTATTTTTTTCTGAGAAACAAAATCTTAGGAGTTGTTTGGTACATGTGTTTGAAAACATGTGTTTTGTTATTTGAAAATATGTATGGAAATACGTTTGGATAAAAAAGTATATGAAAATGCGTGTATTGTTATTTAAAAACTGAAAATGTGTGCTTGAGTGGGTGTACCAAACACCCCAGCAACCTAGTTTCATTTCTAACAATTAAATATTAATTCATCACTTTTTTTTTTCTCTATGAAGTAATAATGCTTCTCAATATATTTTGTACTTCAATTGTTTCTTTTTTAATTTTGTTCTCGCTTTATTGAAATCTTGGCTCCGCTTGACATAACATTTTTAAAGTAAAATTAGTTTTCTTTAATTCAAATTTTGAGCACTAACTTTAACCAATTTTTACTACAAATGAGAAAACTGGTTGAATTTATATTTGAAAAGAGATAATGATGAGCAGTTGATTGAAAGGTTGACGTGGACAATAGATAGATAACTACAAAAAAAAAAAAAAAAAAAAAAAAAAAGGTTAGAAATACACAGGGTGCAGCCAATCACAAATGCATATTTAATTTCTATTCTCTATTTTTTTGTTAAAGATTGTTGATAATTCTCACTTAATTATTGTTAAAAAAAAAAAAAAAAATTGTTGGACCCAAATTGCGAGATATATACCACGTATTCTTGATTCTTGAGCAATGCATAGTCAAATGTTTGAATAACCGTTCCTGTATGACTTATTCATGTTGAGGTGCACGGCACCTAATAGAGTCCAGCACATGGAATTTTATTTCAAGATGAGACAGGTAAAGTAGTTTGCAGTTACAAAAACCCTTATTCTTAATTATGCTAGAGTGTAGGCTGCAGGAGCTTTTATATAAAGCATATTATGTGCTTTCATGTACAGAGAGAGAGATTGGGAGAGAGACTAAAGAGTAAAACACAGTTTTGAAATCGATTGAAAAAAAAAAAAATTAGTTCTTTGTGAGGCACCAAGGGAAAAAAGAAAATGTGGTTTTTCATTTGCTCAAGACACACAAGGAAGATAAATTGGGGTTTTCTCTAACACGATTATTTGAGTGCTACAACAGAGAGTTGAAGTATTCAGAGTGAAAAATCTTGCTACTGGGTTTTGTGGTGAAATTGTATTTGTTTCTAGAGATATTATTGTATTTTCCTAATTTATTGTGAACTCAAGTTTTGGGTATAACTTGAGTGTTGTAATTTATATTTTATTATAGTGGATTGATCAGATTTGCCCTGTGGTTTTTTCCTCTACACTAGAGGGTTTTCCACGTAATTTCTTAGTGTTCTTGTTGGTTGATTTTTTTTTTTTTTTTTATCGCTTCCGTAGATTTCTATTTTCTTTATTACTTGGGTTATATTTAATTTAATTCACACATAGATGGTGATTTATCCCAACAAGTGGTATCAGAGCCAGGTTGTTGAGCATTATTTTCTTGTGTTGAATTAAATGGAAAATATGAATATGAATATGAGTACTATGATTAAACTCTTGGCATCAAATTATTTGATTTGGAAGCCGATGATGGGGGATGAACTTTACTATAAGGACTTGCATGACCCTATTGAGGGTGATAGTGCTAAGCCAAGCGAGATGTCTAATAAAGACTGGGAGAAGTTAAATAGAAAAATCATTGGATGTATTAGACAATGCATCAATGTGAGTGTGTTTCATCATGTATCTCAAAAGACTAATGCAGAAGCTCTATGGGAGAAATTGAAGAGTCTCTATGAAAGAAAGACATCTCAAAATAAAGCTTATGTGGCTAGAAAGCTTGTGAATTTGAAGTTTAAGGAAGGGAGATCTGTTGTCGAGCATTTGAGTGAGTTCCAAGACTTGGTGAGTCATATAATTACAATGAAGCTAATAATTAATGATGAGTTTCAAGCTTTATTGCTTCTGAGTTCCTTGCTTGAGAGTTGGGAGACTTTGGTGATGTCATTTATTAACTTTGCTCCAAATGGTATGCTACAACTTGCAATGGTCAAGGATAGCTTGTTTAATGAAGAAACAAGAAGAAAAGACATGGGCAAGGATGATGCATAGACTCTTGTCATAGAGAACATGGGGAGGAGTAAGATTAGAAATTCTAAGGGGCGTGGTAAATCTAGAAGTCAGTCAAAATCGAAAGGAAAATTTAAGTGTTTCTATTGTGACAAAGAAGGCCACATAAGAAGAAACTGCAAGGCTTGGAAAAATAAACAAAAAGATGAGAAAAATCAGAAAAAGTCAGAAGAACAGAATACCACTGTTGTCTCGACAATTGAAGATGTGGTGATCTGTATAGGAGAGGATGAATGTTGCAATGTTTCACATCCTTATGTTAAATGAGTGATTTACTTAGCCTCTTCTTGCCATGTCACTCTAAGAAAGGAACTATTTACTTCATACAAAGCAAGAGACTTTGGAAGAATGAAGATGGGTAATAACAGTTATGCTGACATTGTGGGAATTGAAGATGTTTGTGTTGAGACTAACACTGGATACACCTTGGCATTGAAGAATGTGCGACATGTGCCTGATATGCGCTTGAATCTGATTTCTACTCATATTCTAGATAAAGAAAGCTATGGCAACTACTTTGGAGATGGTAAATGGAGACTCTCCAGAGAATCATTGGTACTTTCTGGAGGGAAGATTTGTTGTACATTTTATAAGACACAAGTAAAGGTGTGCAAAGATGTTGTTAGTGCAACATAGGCGGCTGGCTTACATGAGTGAAAAGGGGTTGCAGATTTTGGCAAAGAAGTCTCTCATTCCTTTTCCCGAATGTATGTCACTTAAACCTTGTAATTATTGTTTATTTGGAAAACAACATAAAGTGTCTTTTCGCATTCCCTCTACTAGGAAGCCCAATGTGTTAGATCTCGTTTATTCTAATGTATGTGGTCCCATTGATGTGGAGTCCTTAGGTGGCAATAAGTATTTTGTTACTTTTATTGATGATACTTCGCAAAAGGTGTGGGTGTATTTTTTGAAAACTAAAGACCGGTATTTGAGCACTTCAAGAAATTCCATGCCATGGCAGAAAGAGAGAAAGGAAAGCCTTTGAAGTGTCTCCATACTAACAATATAGGTGAATATATGTCTAATGAGTTCAAGAGTTACTGCTCTGAGAAAAGTATTAGACATGAGAAGACAGTTCCTAGTACCCCACAACAAAATGGTGTGGCAGAGAGGATGAACAACACTATTGTTGAGAAGGTCAGATGTATGTTAAGAATGACTAATCTGCCTAAGTCATTTTGGTGTGAAGTTGTTCAAACTACGTGCTACCTAATTAATCGGTCTCCATCAGTTCCATTGGAGTTTGATATTCCAAAAAGAGTATGGATTGGAAAAGATGTTTCATACTCATTACTGTATCGAACAAAAAAATACCCAAAGGAACTAGAATCATTAACAAAAAAATTAACATCAAGCATTTAGAATCATTAAACAAATACACCCAAAGGAACTAGAATCATTAAAAAAAAAATTAACTCAAAAGGTAAAAAAAAAAAAATTAAATACCAGATGGTGCGAAGGACTGAAGCATCGTCGGAAGCGTCACAGATAGTGCGAAGGACTGAATCGTCATGAACGGTTGAAGAAGGATTGAAGCGTCACGAACGGTCGGCGAGCTGAACCGTCACGAGCTGAAGCGAGCGAACCGTCGCGAGTTGAAGCGAGCAAAGTGTATCGGCGACGGTGAGGTGAGGTGGAACGGCGACGGTAAGGCGAGGAATGGCGACGGTGAGACGAGGATAGGCGACGGTGAGGCTGGGTTTGCGACAGTGAGGTTGGGTTTGCGACGGTGTTTGTGATGGTGAGGCTGGGTTTGTGATAGTGAGGCTGGGTTTGCGACGGTGATTGCAACGGTGTTTGCGACGGTGATGCTGGGTTTGGCAACAATGAGAGAGTGAATCGACGACGGTCAGAGAGTGAATCGACGATGGTGAGAAGTTGTTTCAGTTTGTTTGCTATTTGGAAATATAGGGAGCAGAGTTTTTGTGAGAATCGGGTGAGTGAGGGAAGTTTAACAAAACAAAAAGGGGCTGAATTACATTTTTAGTGTAAAACTTATTATGACGACTTATATTTCGTCACTATTGGCTACCTTTAGCGACGAAAATTAGCTTCGTCGCTGATAATGATACCCATTTTTGTGATTTTGTTTTTAGTGACGACTTATTTTCGTCACTATTTGTGACTTTCAGCGACGAAATGGGTTTCGTCACTTATAGTATTCTTATCAGCACCTTTAGTGACGAAAGTTTTCGTCACAAAAAACTTAAACCTTTAGCGACGAAATAATTTGTCGCTATAGATGAATTTAGTTTGGCGCCTACATTTTCGTTTGGCACCTTTAGTTCAACTCAACATTTAGTGACAAAATTTATTTTTCGTCACTAAATGTTACTAATTTTTTTATATTTAATGACGAAATATAAATTTCGTCACTAAATGGTACTTTTTAGTGACGAAAAAATTTTCCTCACTAAAATTCGTCACTGAAAATACATTTTGTTGTAGTGTTTTTTGGGTTCTTTCTAGCTCTCCTATATGAGTATTTACTTACTAAAATTCGTGGAAAATGAGAATTTTGTTCTAAGCTTATAGGTAAAAACATAGATATTCATAACAAAATTTTCTAAAGTTCTATAATTTTCGTAGGACAAAGAGAGGCGAAGTCATTTGAAGGGTTGTACAAACTTCCCATCCAACTGTTTTTCAAGCTCACCTCAACAATCCTAAACAATTAAAAACCACAAAATAACATGAGCTCATTAAAATTGAGATCAACAAATAATAATAATAATAATAATAAGTCATGGAATTTACCAACAACTAGAACACCTAACAAAAATCGTGGAATAGAAGAAAATTTGCGTAAGCTTTTGAGATGAATACCCAAATCCGTCAAACAGAGTCAGTCTGAGACTTCTAGATTTGGAAAGGTGTTTCTCCTCCTATGCTGCAGCATCTCCTTCATCTGAATTATCACTAATTTCCTGTCTTCATGCTTTATTATCAGCTCTACTTCAATTTCAGATCTGTGCTCACTAATGCACCATAAAAATAAAAAATAAAAAATAAAAAAAAGAGTCAGTCTAATCTAGAGTCTAGACCAGGATTTTGTCCGAGCTTGAATCACTTGTTGTACTTGCAAGTGTGTTTATTCCATGATGATAGGGAAAAAATGTATTAACCCCTTGCAAATTAATTAATTACCCAAGTTAATTAATTAGGTTCAATTACATGCAATGGCGTGGTAGCACAAATAAATCACCAACTAAACTAAATGCAGCGGAAATTAAATTGACATGGTGATTTGTTCACGAATGGGGAAAACCTCCAAGGCAAAAGCCCCATCGAGTGATTTTTAGGTCACCACTCCCAAGAATCCTCTATTATCAATCACAAGCGGTTACAAGTATAAGGAATCTTACCAAACCCTTTGGCCTATCCAGAAATACTAACCTACAATTGAACTCTTACCCCAATACCCAATTGGACTTATATTATAGTGGCAATCTTCCAATTCAATGCATGGATCCAAGTACATGACTAACACCAGCAACTTGAAGAAGATGTTGTCTACAAAGTTCTTCAGTTCATCAACGATGAAGATCAGGAAGCTCCTTGGTTACAAAACCCAATGGCGCAAAGATGCAATCACTTCTTTTTGAGAGAACAAGGCACTAGGTCACTTTCTGCATGTGCGACGGCCTTTAAAATAATCCTTATATATGTCTAAGGTTGTGAGAAAAGAAACCTGTTCGTTTTTAGACCGCTTAAAGCCACAATCAGATTAACCTAGGTAATTAGCCAAGTGATTACTTAGTCAAATTAACAAATCTGGGTTAACACAAATATATCATATCAATGTATAGCAGCGGAAAATAAAAAACACAACGA
This sequence comes from Quercus tomentella, assembly GCA_028535165.1. NCBI lineage: Eukaryota > Viridiplantae > Streptophyta > Magnoliopsida > Fagales > Fagaceae > Quercus > Quercus tomentella. The sequence goes on along the minus strand of JAPQVY010000100.1, from coordinate 13,836,964 downwards.
TATGATGACCCAGGAAACCAAATCGGTAAAACCCTTGGGAGGATTTAACCTAGCTATCCTCAAGGTAAACCTGAATCCACTATGAAAGAATCGAAGTTTTACAATAGGACTTAGACCACTAACATCCTATTGCTACCCACCAGTAGAAACTTACTGACACGACCACGTGCAAGATCCGAGACCACGGACTCCTTCTTTCTTGGATTCTCCTGCAAATACAAGCACACCCACTTGTGCTTCTTTAAGTTCTTATGGCTGCAATTGAATGATTATCAAGTTCTTGAACGAATCTCCTTCTTGATAATCCTAAGCTTGTGTAAAGGAAAGCTCCTCACAAATCTCACAAGAGATTTACACAAACAGCAATATGAGGATCAGAAAAATGTGGCTAGGGTTTGCCTTTTATACCTAGGGCAAAACATAAAACCCTAAACGTTTTAATAAACTAGGGCTGAGTTAGAATTCTGCAGAAAAACGCATTCTGCCCGATTTTCGATTGATCGAGCCTAAGCTTCGATCGATCGAGCCAGGCTGAAATGCACTTTTAATTCTGCATCAACTTGAATCCAACTTTACATAAATGACACAATTTTGAGCAAGTCTAAACACGACTAAACAACTTGTTTTGATCATGGTTTGCCAACAATACACATTAGAATTCTAAATACATTAGTTCCTAAGTCTTTAGAACCTAACAAACTCCCCCTTTGGCAATCCATGACAAAACACAACTTAAAAGCTCAATGTTTACAAAGAAAAGCCCTTTACAAAAAAAATGCTCATTATAACAAATCCAATCCTAACTACTATCCATCAGTTGCAAGTGTAGACAACAGCTCAATTGAATTAACCTGTATATTTCCTGAAACACTAAAAAAAATGCATAACCGCATGTGTGGAAAATACAAGTAAACAAAATAAATTCTTGGTTTCACTCAACACAAAATAAAGACATATATCAATGAATAACTTATAAATATAAATCAATAAGCAGTGAAACAAGAAACATATAAAACAATAAATGTATCTCCCCCTATCATGAATAACCCAACAAAAATATAACAAGAGCTAAAAAGGTAAATACAAAGTGAAGCACCTAGATACAATCTAATCTCCACAACCTCCAACAAACAAAAATGCTCTCCCCCTGAAAACAAAAACTCTACAAGTACTCAAATCCAAAATGTACTCCCCTTTTTTGTGACGAAATGTTAAAGGGCAATCAAAATCCATCATCAAAAGAAGGTGGCGATAAGGATCGACGAAACTGTGCCAACTCTGCGCGTAAAGCACGGATCTCATCGAGCACGTCCACCAAAATCTATCCATGAGCCGCCTGAACGGTCAAGACATGATCCAACGTACGTCGAATGTTTGAATCATCTGAAGTAGTCGGTGGAGGAACATCAGCATCAGCAGCACCACCACCAGACGCCTCAGCCGTATCAGCACCTGTTGAAGAGGGAGGAGGGGGAACAACACCAGATGACTCACCTCTAGGACGCGTAGAGCCAACTCTCAAGTGAGCAGCCCTCTGCCTAAGGAATGTGGCACTTATGGGAGCTATAACATGAACGGGCTCACCAGCAGGGAAATCAACTAAACCGAGAAACAAAAAAATCCTATAAATGAAAATAGGATGAATAAGAGCATGAGCAACGACAGAACTCCTATGAACTTCGTTCAAAGAACGAAGAAACAGATGAGGAAAGCTGATAGACGCACCAGAAACAAAGGCGAACAAAAACACACATCACTCAAAAGGGATGGTATGGAGATGAGAAATAGGCCACAAAGAATGACACGCTATCCTAAAAAAAAGATAGGTAGTCTTAGTAAGCTCAGCAGACCTGATCCGAGGATCAGAACCCCACTGGATAGAAGACCCAGTGATGTATGACATAACATCATCAAGGGGTGGAGACTCCTCATAAGGATAGACAAGTTCCCTAACAACCGGAACCCCAAGAGCTTCAGCCTCTATCCTAGGGGTAATGTTGAACTCAACACCTCGTATCCAACTCCTAACAAGGGTGTTGGAAACATAGACGTGACAAGAGAGATTCGAGAAGAATTCTCTAATTAGGGCGGTTGAGGGTGGATGATCTACCTTTAGCAAAGACAACCAACCTCTACTCTCAAAGTTTACCCTAATAGCAGGATCAACCTCATTTAATACAACAAAACGCTCAACCCAAATCTTTCTTTTACAGTTCAGTTTCTCATAAACCTCTCTGCTTTTGTCATTTTTGAACAACTCACTCCTAGAGGGAGACTCAGAGGAAGTGGAGGGTGTCCTATGGGCTCTAGTCTTCCTAGGCATAGTGCTAGGATAAGGATAAAAACACAAAGCAGAAAAAAAAAAAAAAAAAAAAAAGGGAGACTACAAGTTAGCACAAAAAAAATATAGAACAAAAATCTATATGATGCATGAACAATTTAAATGCCATGATGCATGCCCTAATGCAGTGAAATTAAGTTCAGGTTCACAAAATTGGCTTGAGCATAGAGTTTCTAACAAAAACCCCAAAAATTTGAAAAACCACTTGTTTAATTTGTAAAAAATTGACCAATTGATCATCACACAAGATAGATTACATAAAATAATGATCAATTACATCAATTCAACAAGCCAATTTCATCAATTGAAACCAATTTGAACAAAATCCCCAAATTCGGATAAATACAAGCCCTAGAATTTTCAATTTCTAACAAAACACAAAATTGATCAAATTAAACATCATAGATCATGTTTATAACATTATAGGAACAAAACCCAATGATCAATTTCAGAAAAAATGGCTTGAATCATCAAAAACCCCAATTTGAAAAGTTCCGAAAATCCCAACAAAATGCATGAGTTTATGCATGAAAACATGAAAATAAAAACACAAGGAAGGGTAAAAAGGCCTTACCGGCTTAGAGAGAGGAAAACCTTGCAAAAAGATCAGAGGAAAACGACAAAAAATTGTGATGTTGAGCCTTGTCCAATTCGGAGAGAGAGAAAAGTTTGAAAAACTTTTTGAAAAGTAAGTTTGAACAAGTCAAACTCTGATTTTAAAAAACCTGATTCACGATTTTTGATTGATCGAAAATCAGTTTTGATTGATCGAAACAGACAGAGGCTTCCTTAAAAATTTTAAAACAATTTCAATTAATCGAAAAACAGATTGGATCAATCAAAACAGACAGAGGCTCACAAAATTTTTGAGAAAAGAAAAAAAAATAGTTTTTGAAAAAACAAAGACACATTTTAGAAACACCTCAAAGTATTGAAATTGATGAACAAAATGCATGAGTATGCGATGAAATGTTTTTCAAAAACAAAGTTTTAAACCCAGTTTTCCCAAAATTAAGATCATCAAACGTTCTCCATAAATTCTCAAGCATCAAATCTGTTTTGCATAAAAACTCAAAGTATTTGCAAACTTGGTTGGTCAGACCAAAGACACACTCAATAACATGTACAATGTTTAGCAAAGAGTAACTTGTGTAGTGTGTGCAACTAGCAAAAGCTTGAGATACATGTGAGGTGATATGTGAATAGCAATTAAACACAAAGTCTACAAAATTCATCACATAGAATTTGAAAGAGACTATCCCCTAAAGAGTTACATCATATAACTCTCACATCTCCTAGATCATAAGCTTTCAATCATTTAAGTTTCTTGAGTTTGCCTCATATTGTACACACAAATTTTAATTGTTCAGAAACTTATTAAAATAGTCAGGATAATGTACACACCAATTTTAGCAATTATTTGATTAAGCTTTAAGTCCAATAATGTACACACCAAATTTTAGCATTTAAACCGAGGCTATACCTTATGATCTTTTTGTGCATGTGCTACACTTTCTCGAGCACAAAATCTTACGATATGCACTAAGATGTTTATGATTGGCTAGTGAACAGTGATGAGATGGTTATTTATGCCTTTCTCTAAAGGTTTAAGTCCGACAGTCAAAAACATGTGACTTCAAGATCAAGACAAAGTGATCAAAACCATAAACATCTTTCCCACACAACATGCACTACAAAGCTTTAACTCGTAAAGTGCAATAAGTAAGCTTATCAAAGCTAAACAAAGTACAAAAGACATGTTATGTGAAAATAAATTGACCAACCTTGTTTTCAAAAATCAAGAAAATAGTGCAAAACACAATTTGCTTCCTTTTTCTTCCTTTTTTTTTTATTGAAAAAAAAAAAAAAAAAAAAAAAAAAAAACCTAGAATGAAATGCATGAATGTTATGCAATGCATATCCTAGAAACAAAGAAAACAAAAAACCAAAGAACAATGGTCACAAAGAATAGCAATGAAGCACAAGGACCATGTCAGAAGGACTCAATTAAATTGAGCATTTTGCATCCAAAACTTTTTAGATGCACTACGAGCATTGGAGTTCTTATTCACATAGGAATGATTTCCAACTCTAGGATTGGAATAAAGGTTTAGAGCCTTTACCAATTCACCAATGAGTACCATAGGATCTTGTGCTTGAGGCACAGGTACTTTTGGTTTGTTTGCTCTCTTAGCAGCTTGCAGCTTGTAACAGTTTGGATGAATGTGTCCAGACTTTTCACAAAAATGACAAACCCATGCAGGCTTATCATGTGACTTGTCCTTAGAAAGGGTAGGCTGCTTAGGTTTAGACTCTTTCAGTTCAACTATAATCTTCCTAGGAGGTGTAACTTCTAAGGGTTTGACAACCTCACTCACAGGGGGTTCAGAAGAAGATGAAGGAACAAAGATAGTGGAATTGGGTGCAGACACATTGATGCTTTCTACGAAACCTAACCCAGTTTTGTCAGAAGAAGACTTTTGAACACTAAGCATATGATCAAGTTTGGAACTAGCAGACCTATTAGATTGTTCTCTAGCAACAAAAAGCTCATGTTCCAAATTCTTAACTTTATCAAGCAAAAGCATGTTCTCAGTCTTCACATTATTCAAAAGTTCAGTAGCATCAAACAATTTAATAAGTAAATTTTTCTTATCAAGCTCAAGAGGAGCAATTTTCTTCAAGCCTAATTCAACATTCATAGCATCCTTTGCAGCAACTTTGCAAAGTTTATTGTAGGCTTCTTGAAGATCTGCATCCTCAGAGAGTTCCCCATCAGAAAGGTTCTCTTCAGCAGATACGCTTTCATTGACTACAGTAGTAGTAGTGAAAGCAATGAAGTTTCCATCCTTGTCACAACCAGACTCATCATCAGAAACTTCACCATCACTAAGGGTTACAACCATAGCCTTACCCTTAGACTTCAAGTAAGTAGGACATTCAAATTTCATGTGACCATACCCTTGACATCCAAAACACTGAGGACCCATAGAATTATTAGAAGATTGACCTACTTTTTCTCTAGGTTTATTAGTGTTGTTAACCTTAATGGGATCATTCTTCCTAAAGTTTCTAGGTTCAGCAGTGTTCTTATCTCTTGCCCTTCTGTTGTTGTTTCTAAGGAAATTCCTAAAGTTCTTGGCAAGGTGAGCAATCTCTGTAACAGATAGCTCATCATCAAATCCACCAACATCAACATCATCAACTGACTTATGAGCCATTGATTTGGATTTGCTAGTCTTAGGTAGGTCCAACTCATAGGATTGAAGAGATCCTACAAGTTCATCAACAGGGATGGAATCCATATCCTTGCTCTCAGTGATGACAGTCACTTTGGGTCTAAAATCTTCAGTTAAAGATCTAAGAATCTTCCTAACAATTTTAGGTTGATCATAGATTTCACCCAAGTTATATGCAGAATTAACAATATCATTAAGTTTAGCATAGAATTTATCAAAAGATTCATCATCTGACATCCTAATGCTTTCAAATTTAGAAGTTAATTGCTGCAATTTATTGATTTTAACAGCCTTTGTGCCTTCATGCACAGTCTGGAGGATATTCCAAGCAGTATGAGCAACCTCAACATTAGAGATCCTCTTAAATTCCTCCATAGAAACAGCGTTAAAGATAGCATTCATAGCTTTGCTATTGAATGCGGCTGCTTCTTTTTGAGAAGTTTGCCAGTCACTAATAGAAGTAGTGGGCTTCTCCCATCCGTATTCGACGAAATTCCAGACTCTCTCATCAATTGATTTCTGGAAAGCTTTCATCCTTACTTTCCAATAAGCATAATTATTCCCATCAAAGTGAGAAGGAATAACAAAAGAATGTCCGTGTTCCATGACAACAGGGGTCAAGGATCAGCTCAGTAATCAAAAGATCAACAACAAAAGAGCAACCCGCTCTGATACCACTTATACGTTTTTAGATCCCTTAAAACCACAATCAGATTAATCTAGGTAATTAGCCAAGTGATTACTTAGTCAAATTAACAAATTTAGGTTAACACAAATATATCATATCAATGTATAGCAGCGGAAAATAAAAAACACAACGATATGATGACCCAAGAAACCAAACGGGTAAAAACCTGGGGAGGATTTAACCTAGCTATTCTCAAGGTAAACCTGAATCCACTATGAAAGAATCGAAGTTTTACAATAGGACTTAGACCACTAACATCCTATTGCTCCCCACCAGTAGAAACTTACTGACACGACCACGTGCAAACTCCGAGACCACGGACTCCTTCTTTCTTGGATTTTCCAGCAAATACAAACACACCCGCTTGTGTTTCTTTAAGTTCTTATGGCAACAACTGAATGATCATCAAGTTCTTAAACGAATCTCCTTCTTGATAATCCTAAACTTGTGTAAAGGAAAGCTCCTCACAGATCTCATAAGAAATTTACACAAACAGCAATATGAGGATCAGAAAAACGTGGTTAGGGTTTGCCTTTTATACCTAGGGCAAAACATAAAACCCTAAACGTTTTAATGAACTAGGGCTGAGTCGGAATTTTGCAGAAAAACGCATTCTACCCGATTTTCGATTGATCGAGCCTAAGCTTTGATCGATCGAGCCAGGCCGAAATGCACTTTTAATTCTGCATCAACTTGAATCCAACTTTACATAAATGACACAATTTTGAGCAAGTCTAAACACGACTAAACAACTTGTTTTGATCATGATTTACCAACAATACACATTAGAATTCTAAATACATTAGTTCCTAAGTCTTTAGAACCTAACAAAACCCTATACAAATATACAAGCATGGGCCGAAAATCAAATCTGGAATTTTTGATTTCGTAAGTCTCGACAAAAATAGCTTGTGTCGAGCTTCGATTTTAAATCTCGATAGAAGTCTTTTTGTTGAGATTGCTGTCAAGATTTAATGAACAGCTCTACTTCACTTGTTTCTTGGTCAGATCTTCATGGCTTTAACACTTGACTTGAACAACATGTTTCTTGAAGTCTTAAACTAATCCTAGATCTACCCAATTATAAATAAAGTGCATTTTGTCAAAGGATTAGCCAATTACATAAAATGTCCCTAACAATCTCCCCCTTGGTAATCCGTGACAAAACCACAACAAAACAAATAATCATGAGAGAAGTCTTAAATCACTAAACTCATAACCACTTGTTGTATTACAAAGTAAATCTATCCCTACTACAAACTCTTGAAAAACTTTCAAGAAAAGAGTTTACAACATGATAGACTTTCACAACCTGTCTTTCTGAAACACTTAAACAAAACTCATCAAGGCATCATGTGTGAAATAGAAATAAGGATTGCATACATAAAGAAACATGTGTATAAAGATAGAAAAGAAACAACACATGTAGAGGTAGGTGAAGAAAAACATACATCATCATCATATATGAAAATAAAGTACAATGTAGGTAAATAAATGGTCACAAGACCGAAGGTACAGGAGGCTAATGTAACTAAAAGAGGGATAAGTACACATAAACATCACTACATCCTTCAATGCTATATACACTCCCCCTAACAAAATATCATATACTAACTCTCCCCTTAAGTACAAGACTACTCTCACAAACCCAAAACTACTCATCCTTTTTGTCACAAATGACAAAGGGCAAGTTATTGAGAGGTCATCATCTCGTCATCACCGAAAGAGTCAGCATCATCCTCATCATCCTCATCATCAAGAGGGGCTTCCGGAGAAGGAGGGGGAGAAGGAGCAAGACCAGCCATGCGAGCCTGTCGACGAGCAATGCATCCTACTCTAGTGTTCATTTGACACATCTCATCAGTGAAAGTGTCCAAACAACCACTAAAGTCAACATGCATCCGCTGAAGCTACTCCATGATGGCCTCGAGGGTCACACCACCAACCACGGAGGAAGAAGGAGTGGAAAAGGGTGGAGTTGCAGGATCGATCGTCTCTACTCATGGCCACTTCAACTGAAGCTGAGCCTCACTTTGCCAGATAGAACCAGCACTGATGGCACCCATGATGGTGAAAAGAGGAGAGAAAGGAATAGGAATGGAGAAGTGCTGAAGGATCCATGTGATAGCCGAAGGAAAGATGAGCTTATCACGAGTAGCAGTGTCCCTATAGACATCTATAATAAATGCTATAAAGTGAGATGGAAAATCGATGGTAAGACCCTCCATCAGAGACAAAAGAAAATGAGCACGAGGCTCGGTGATGGAGTTATAGTGTGACAAAGGAGTAAGATCAAAAGTCATCACCATGTTAAGAAAGCGAGGGCCTTTAGCAAAGCCTAAGCAAAGGGTGTTTAGAGCACCACCCCAAAAAGAGGGTTTCCCACAGAATTGGGAGAGAAGGTCGTCTCTAGACACAGTCTGAAGACACTCACAGCTAGGATAGTTAGGATGCGCTACCCTGAGGACGTGTAGTACCTCGAATATAAGATCCGGAGTAACTATGATATGTGTAACTCTAAATGTAGAAACAAATTGAGGCACAGAGGTATCAATGCCATGTATGTTAGAGTAAAACTCCTTAATAAACACTACGGGACACCTTGTGGGTCTCTCAAGTAAAGATTCCCAATCCCGAGTCTGAATGACTTCGAGTATAGGAGTGTCGGCAAAATCCAATAGAATAACCTGGCATTCCGAATGAACGCCACGTTCTTGGAAGTTCTCAAAGAAGCCCGTCTTGGCCTTCTCATCACGGAACCGGATATGAGATGGAACAGGAGGAAGAGCAGAAAAGGATGACCTGGAACCATGACAAGGGTTCCGAGCCGGAGTGGATTTCTTCTGTTTGGGTGCCATAAAGAGGTTCTATTCAAGAGAGAGAGAGAAAAAAAAAAGAATAGAAACATAACACAAGTTCAAAATAGAAAGAAGGAAAAGAGCGTATGCATGAAAAATGCATGAACATGTGACATGTAAAAGTAAAGACATCATGGGTGACACCCAATCCAATCCTAGCAGCATTCATATCAATAATCAGGCACACAAATCTAATTATTCATGAAACATAGTTATAATGCAAATGAAATGCAATGCATGAGCATATGATGTCAGATTCACAAAACCCAACCCATAATATTCACAAAATTCTCAAAAACCCAAAAAATTTTAAAACCGCAAAAACCTAAGTCTTAAAGCATGAGATGCATGAAAGAGAGAGGGTTTAGAACACTTACCAAGTGGATCTAGATTGGATTAGGCCAAAAATCACTTAGGTGAAAGGATTCTAGTGAGAAAAGAGGGTTTGAGTCAATAGAGAAGAGAGATCTGTCAAGAGAAAAGGAGAGAAATGAAATCTGAATTGCGCCTCAGCAATATATAGAAAACACAGATCGATGGATTGAGATTTCTATCGAGAATCTATCGGGCAGTAAATCTCGACAAAAGAGGATCTATCGAGAATCTGTTGACGGCTAAAGAAAGATCTTGATGGATCGAAGATTTGTCGAGAATCTATCGAGCAAAAAGAGAGCACAAGAATTTTGCTCGATTGATCGAAGAAGCTATTGAGAAGTTGTTGAGAGATAACCTAGAAACTTCGATGGATTGAGAATCTGTCGAGAAGCTATCAAGAGAAAACCCAGAAAACTTGATGGATTAAGAATCTGTCGAGGATCTGTCGAGAAGATAGAGAGCATAGGAAAAATTCTCAATGGGTTGAGTTGCTATCAAGGATCTATCGAGGTCACAAAAAGGAGTCTCGATAGAAAGGATTTCTATCGAGGATGTGTCGAGAAGCTATCGAGCTTGAAGAAAAGAGGTTTTTCAAGAAGGGAAAAACATAGAGAGATGAATGCAACAAGCAAGCTATCAACCAAACATCCAAGCGACATATTAAGCTCTCAAAACTCAACTCAACATAGATGCAAAGCATTCATAGATCCAAAAACTCACACACACACTAAACAACTCTAACCAATTTTATATTTCAAAAACAAGTTAAGATAGTTTAGTGAGCATATATCAACACATGTATTCCTTATGATGGTCAAATCACATTGTACCTGCACATGTATCAAAAGTAGCAAAGAATTTGTGTGTGAAACATAGCAAGAGTGCACAAGTGTCTCATATTATGAAGATTTGTGACATGAGAAAATCAAATACACTCACATACAATCATAACTGCTTGATGGGGACTATCACCTTCGAGGTACTTCCTATAACTTCCACATCTCCTAGAAACACACTTGCAACCATATTAAAAGCATTCTAATTCTTTTTGCTTTTATTTTCTTTGCATATTTTTATTTTGAGCATAGCATGCGTGGGCATATAAGAGAGAGAAGAAAGTACCCAATTATATAGACTTAAAACATCACACTTTTACTATGCCAAAGCACACAGATGTTATAAAAGATTGGCGGGCTTTAGTGGTGAGATGGTTATTTATGCATTTCTCTTAGAATTTTCTAGTTCTTCCCATCAAAATGAGTGATATGAGTATGAGATATAAGAGATAACTTAATCTTACTCATCACAAACACGAGCCACAAAGCTCACTTGCTTAGTTGCTTAGTTATGCATAGAAATGCTCATCTAAGCTACAAAAGATACAAAGTTTAGAAACTTTGTTTCAATGGCCACCAAAGGTACACAAGTACCAATATACACAACACACACTATTTTTGTATTTTTCTAATTTTTCAATTTTTTTTTTTAATTTTTATGAAAAACAACTAAAGCAAAATTGAAAACAACCAAAACAAAAACATGAAAGAAAACACACAAAGCATAAAACTAGACCGACTCAGAAGCTTAAAAAACAAACAAACAGGATATGCAAGAACAAAAGAGAGAGGAAGTGACTTAATCACTTGAAGCCTTTTTCCTTCCACACTTTGGCATTGGAGGAAGGACCTTTCCTTTTTGCAAACCTTTGATCCTAAGGTGAGGGGGAAGAATTGAATCCATTAAGGTTCGAAAGGAACATAATGGCCTTAAGAAGATCTCCTAGAGAAGTAAGAGAGGATGAAAACTGATACTGGTTTCTAGACAAGAGCATACTATTGCTTTCTTGAGTGGCTAGCCACTTATAGCAATTTTGACAAGTGTGCCTTTTAGCTTCGCAGTGATGACAGAAATGCGGCTTCTTTTGTTGAGACTTTTTATTATTGTCTTTCTTAGTCCTAGGGTTCCTAGTCTCTTTCTTTTCAACTTAAGGGGTGCTCCTAAAATAGATTTGCCCTTATCTATGTTCTCACTAGCTATTTCAATTTTAGTGTCAACATTCTTAGAAATATCAACATTAGCAGGTGAGACAAACACAGTTTTACTAGAAGAGGCAATATTAGGAGATATAGAGAATTCATACCCCAATCCAGTCTTGTCAGAAGCAGATTTCTAAAAGCTCAACATCTCGTCTAGCTTTGCACTAAAAGTCCTCTCCAGTTGAGCTCTGACTTGGAACAACTCTCCTTCAAGCTTCTTTGTCCTTTTAGCAAGGAAGTTGTTCTCGAACCGCAAAACTCCAATAGTCTGATTTGTTTCATCGAACTTTGTGGAGAGCTCTTCTCAATCAAGTTCCACATCGCTCAGCTTTTTAGTGGCCAGCCTATACAGTTTCTCATGCTTTTTCGAAACCTTGTATAATTTTGCATATGCTGTATGGATGTCATCATGTTCATCCATCTTTTCAAATTTTGACTCCACCAAGTCTTCTTCTTCATCAGCAACTTCTGTAATCCCTCCAGGAGGATCGACTATAGCAGTGAAGGCATTTAGAATTCCCTCATCATCACTGTCATTGGACTCAGTTTCTGCTTCAGTGTCACTCAAGGTTGTAGCAAGTGCCTTGCTTTTTCCAGTAGCCTTGAGATATGTTGGGCATTCCTGTTTCATTTGCCCAAAACCATGACAGCCAAAACACTTAGGACCAGAGGGAACAATGTATTGACCACCATCTTTAGAGCCTTTCTTCCCTTTGTTCTGACCCTTAGACTGAGACATATTTTCTTGCCATCGGTCCTTATCTAATCCTTTCACATTGGCATTCTTGATGAACTTCTTGAATTGCCTAGTGATATAGGACTCCATCTTTGAATCCTTATCTTCAGAGGATTCATCCTTCTCATTACTTTTGGCCTTCAGTGCCACATTATTTACTTTGCTTGCTTTCTCGAGTCTTGTTAACCCTAGTTCATAGGTCTACAAGTTTCCAATCAACTCTGTTAAAGGAATAGAGTCAATATCCTTTGATTATTCAATGGCAGTGATCTTGGCATGAAATCTTTCAAGCAGAGACCTTAGCACCTTTCTTACGAACTTAGGTTCGGGAATAGTTTCCCCAAGATTAAAAGTTGAGTTGACTATGTCCTTGAGTTTGGCATAGAACTCATCGAATAACTCATCCTCCTCCATCTTGATCTCCTCAAAACTTGTAGTAAGCTTTTGAAGCTTGGAATCTTTAATGGCCTTAGTTCCTTCATAGGTCGTCTAGAGAATGGTCCATGCTACCTTTGCAGTTTCAATCGAGGATATTTTCTTAAACTCCTCATTCACGACCGCACTGAAAATGACGTTCAATGCTCTACGGTTGAAATTTTCCGCTTTGATCTTTGCATCATCCCAATCAGCCGGCGCTTCCTTTGGCTTAGTCCAGCCAATCTCCACAGCTTGCCACACTTTCTCATTTTGAAGACTGCAAGAAAGCTCTCATGCGTACTTTCCAATATGCATAGTTAGTGTCATCAAATAAAGGTGTAATAATTAGAGACTGTCCTTTATCAATGACAACAACGGTCAATGGATCACACAGCAAATATTAAAACCTAATCAAAGTATGCCCGCTCTAATACCACTTGATAGGGCAAAAATTTATTGACCCCTTGCAAATTAATTAATTACCCAAGTTAAATAATTAGGTTCAATTACATGCAATGGTGTGGTAGCACAAACAAATCACCAACTAAACTAAATGCAGTGAAATTAAATTGACACGGTGATTTGTTTATGAATGGGAAAAACCTTTAAGGCAAAAACCCCACCGGGTGATTTTCAGGTCACCACTCCCAAGAATCCACTATTATCACTCACAAGCGGTTACAAGTATAAGAAATCTTACCAAACCCTTTGGCTTATCCTGAAATACTAACCTATAGTTGAACCCTTACCCCAATACCCAATTGGACTTGTATTGTAGTGACAATCTTCCAGTTTAATGCACGAATCCAAGTACGTGACTGACACCAGCAACTTGAAGAAGATGTTGGCTACAAAGTTCTTCAGTTCATCAACAATGAAGATCAAGAAACTCCTTGGTTACAAAACCTAGTGGCGCAAAGACGCAGTTGCTTCTTTTTAAGAGAACAAGGCATTAGGTCACTTTCTGCATGTGCGACGACCTTTAAAATAATTCTTATATATGTCTAGGGTTATGAGAAAAGAAACTCTATACAAATATACAAGCATGGGCCGAAAATCAAATCTGGAATTTCTGATATCATAAGTCTCGATAAAAACAGCTTGTGTTGAGCTTCTATCGAGCTTCGACTTTAAATCTCGATAGAAGTCTTTCTGTCGAGATTTAATGAACAACTCTTCTTCACTTGTTTCTTGGTCAGATCTTCGTGGCTTTAACACTTTATATATGTCCAGGGTTATGAGAAAAGAAACCCTATACAAATATACAAGCATGGGCCGAAAATCAAATCTAGAATTTCTGATTTCGTAAGTCTCGATAGAAACAGCTTGTGTTGAGCTTCTATCGAGCTTCGACTTTAAATCTCGATAGAAGTCTTTCTGTCAAGATTTAATGAACAACTCTTCTTCACTTGTTTCTTGGTCAGATCTTCATGGTTTTAACACTTGACTTGAACAACATTTTTCTTGAATTCTTAAACCCATTCTAGATCTACCCAATTACAAGTAAAATGCATTTTGTCAAAGGATTAGCCAATTATATAAAATATGTCCCAAACACATGAAAATTTGTACTTTGTGGTAGCTTTGAGGCTACATCTCATTCTATCCGCAAGGTACAAAGTTATTTTCAATACGTGAAACGGGACTAAGTGCTTAAAATAAGCATATTTGATGCCAAGTCACTATGCTAAAAAAAAAAAAAAACTTCGAAGTAATTGATAAATGCAAAGGAAATAAATTTGATGCTACAATAAATTAATTGCATGTAACGTAAAAACATTGAAGGAAACTTACTTTCATTAACGAATTGACGCAACTACAATCGAGGTAAATTCTAATCTAAAAGAGAATTTAAAGGATAATCAGGTAGAATTAGAATATGGATATTAATGTGTTTCTTTCTGAAATGTGAGTAGACTTCTGTCAAGGGCGAACAAATAGGAGTCCCTTTTCCATATGCCAAAATAGCAAAACAGAAAGTTTTGCGGGTATCTGGCAGGAAGGCCTTACCCGGGAAATACTCATGAAACCCAATTGTCATGACTCTTCACATTCCTGTCATGTGTTGTGCACATGGCTTCACTTCGCGGGAAGTCTTCTCGCGAGCTACCTTCGAAAACTCCTTTGATCTTCAATATTGTCTTGAGTCTTCACACTTTCTCTCACACACAACCCATACAATGAAATCCCACATAAAATACAGGGTACATAAGATTGAACAAAATTACAATCAGATTTGGCACGGAATTAAAGCCAACACAAAATAGTTGTAAATCACAACTTTACAAAAGAGATAAAGATTTTTGAAAAAATGTAAGTGATATGATTGAAAAGCCAAATCCAACAAATAAGTTCATGAATTACTTTGTACTCATTAATTGTTCCACTTGTTGAGGACATTGTAGGGAACTTCTTTGGTTGAAATTTGTTGAGCCCAATTCATGAAAGGATAAGTGTTAATATGCATAGGCTTGTTAGTTTTGAAAATCCCACCTTGATTAGAAAGAAAGAGTACAGAGGTATAATGATTTTTATTGAAAATAGTAATCCCATATTGAGAAGAAAAAGAACCAAAAGTTTAGAAGGATAGTGCAACTTTGATTTGCTTTGGTATGTAAAGAGTTTAAAGATAAAACTTTATTAGTGCTTAGTGTCCTGGATTTGAGGGTTTACCTTAAAAGTTTTTTTTCCAGTATCATTGATATTGGATATATTGTGAACATAAGCATTTGATCAAACAAACTTCTATTTTATGTCTTGTGGCACTTACAATTTTATTGTGTATATATATTATCACTTACGAAAACTAGTAATTTTTGTGCAGGACCTTTCTCTTTTTTTTTTTTTCTTGTTAAGATATGAGGGTGTTTAGAGCTCTTTAAGCATTAAACTAATCTCTTGAAGTAGTCTCTCAGTCTCACAAATACCAAGTTATTATAAGGAGAAATTCCTTGGAAGTGGCTCTAATATGCTAGCTAGAACCTCATGGATATCGTGAGATCTTAAAAACTATTAAACCAATCCTTAACAAGTTAATTTTTACACACTATACAAAGTATTTAAACAAAACAATCACATTACATTTATAATGTCATTTTAGATCAATTTTCATTACGATTAGATAAGCATCTATTTATGGGTTTTGGCATTTCAATCAGTCCATTGATTTGATACAAAATGTCCACAGAACCCAATAAAATGTCTTCTTGATTAGTAAATTTACTAATTTTAACTAAGATTCAACAAAATCATCAAAATCTCACACAAAACACAGCCCCATATTAACCAAAATCGGATAAGACACATTTTACACAAACCCAGAGATATCACCATAACACCACCAATCGATTTGCCAAAACCCCCCATCAAAACTCCAATTCCAACAATATCACAAGCACATTTAAACTCATTAATGAGAAAATAACACAAACATAACAATATAGCAAGAAATACTTTAGATCATCATCATTGCAGCATATAAAAGACAACAAAATTCTCATCTTAATTAGGAAATTTACTAATTTTAAGTAAGTTTCAACAAAATAATCAAAATCCCACATAAAACACAACCTAATATTACCCAAAATCGGAAAAGATATCAGAGAAGAGCAATGTACCTGTAATCAACAGCGATGGGTACGGTGAAGGTTTGACGAAAGTACTAGGGTTCCGGCAACGACGACTGATCGAAGAGGGTGAAGGAGACTAGATAGGGAGAGTGAGACTGATGAAGAGTGGGGGAGAGTGGGTAAGAGTGATCGCAGAGCAAAGAGCAAGGGAGAGTGTAGAGGGAGAGTGATGGCAGAAAGCGAGGGAGAGTGTACAAGGAGAGAGTGAACAGGCATTGTGAGACGTTAGGGATTCAAATTGTTAAGGCAAACTCGATTTTCTACTTACTGAGTTATGCATGTTCACATGAGCATTTTTTTATTGGAAAAAGCCACGTCTGCTTTGCCAGCGTGGCACAACACTCAAACTAACTCGACTATATGAATATCGAGTTTTTTAGTAACTCACCTATAGGATAATCGAGTTTCATATGAAAAATCAACCCTCACATTATCGACTTTCAAAACAGGGGTATTTCCCTAAATAGTTTAAGAAAATGAGCAAAATGCTGGAAAGTTTGTGAGAAAGGGGTAAATGGCCATTTTGGCCCTAAAACCCTCTTTCTGTACACTGTTTATAGCTTAGTAGCTTTCAGCTTTCTTGCTCTTACTACACTACTTTACCTTTACATCGTTTTATACTGTTAGATTTGTGTGTAAAGGATGCAATATATTATCTTTGTATGTTTACTCTCAAAAATGATGTGAGGCTCAATTTGTATTTTTATCTTTTTCCCAGGTTTCATGGTTTAGGTGGAAATGAAATCAAATTCCCAGCCAATCTCCTTGCATATGTTCAAAACCAAGAAACCCAACTGCAAAACCCTTTTAAAATTTTATCCCTATTTTTGAAAAGAGCAAAACTTTTTATCTTAATTAACTCCAAGCGATGAATTTCTTAAAATCCAATCAATATTAAAACTCGACAAAACCCTTTCAAATTAATGCAGTAGAAAACCCATATCATGAGTTTGATTTACCTTTGAAGAAACCGAGAAACATTTGGCACTAACATAATGTAATCGTAAACCATTTTTTTATACAAAATAGAAATTCTACTCTTGCCTAATTTAAGTGTATATATGTGTGAAGCTTTCTCTTGGAGACTTAAGCTCCAACATTTGCCCCCCTATCTCATAAGAACTTTTTACTTGTGAAGTAATCATCACGTCGGGTAATTATTGAGTACTCACGGAGTACCATAAATGTGTACTCTCCCCTCTCACATAATTGGGGGTCCCACTAATTAAATTTAGGGTGGAACCTACAATTCATGTGAGAGGGGAGAGTATGCATTTATGGTACTCTCAGAGTGAACATTTTTAGACCCCTTAAAACATAAGTTGTTTAACCTAGTTGTTTAGCCAAGTGAATACTTAGATAAATTATTCAGATATAGGTTAACACAAGTAAATCATATCATGTGAATAGTGCGGAAAAGTAAAGAACACAACAATATGATAACCTAGGAAAACCAAACCGGTAAAAAACCTAGGGAGGATTTAACCTAGCTATCCTCAAGGTAAAATAGATCCACTATGAAAGAATTGAAGTTTTACAATAAGACTTAGACCACTAACATCCTATTGCTATCTCGAGTAGAAAACTTACTACCACGACCACGTGACAGCTCTGAATCCATAAACTACTTCTTTCTTTAATCCACAGCAACCACAAGTACTCCCATTTGTGTTTTCTTTAAGCTCTTGAAACAGCAACCGAAGAGATCACCAAGCTCTTGTCATTAATTTTGATCTTGATAACCCTAAGTATGTATGAAGGTAAACACCTCTAGATCTCACAAAAGATTCACATACACAGCATATCAATAACCTCTAAAATGTGGCTAGGGTTTTTTTTCTTTTATACTTAAAGAAATACATAAAACCCTACAAGTCATATGGGCTTGGACTAAGTTGGAAATTCTCCAGAAAGAACAATCTACACGAACTTCGATCGATCGAGTCTAATTTTCGATCGATCGAGCCTTGCAGAAATTGAATAGTAATTTCTTGCAATTACTCAATTCCAACTTTACACATAACCGCATTTTGAGTAGCCTAAATCTAGACTAAATGTTTTGATCATGGTTTGCCAACATTACACATTGAAGTTCTAATACATTTAGATCCTAAAGTCTTAGAACCTAACACAGAGTATTCAATAATATCTCCATCATGTAAAGGGTGCATAGTGGTGTAATCGTAAACCAATGATCATAGCAATTATCATCATTAGCATAACTCTTCTAGTGGAAAATTTAATTTATTCATTTGGATTCAAAGTTTAAGGTTACAAGATTAAGCCAGTAAACCAAAAAACAAGACCAAATATTACTTATATTCTAAAAATTACTTATATTCTAAATCACCCACCATTAAGCTCTCCCCGAATTTCAAGGTCCTGATTATACGCATGCTACATATTAACAAATAAGATCATACATCCGCATTGACTTGGTAGGGCATGCCGATCGGTAGGGCAACTTCTTCTAATCCAAAAGGAGGATTAAAACACTGATTTAGGCCGCATTGACTTTTTTTTTTTTTTTTTTTGAGAAACAGGTCGCATTGGCTTGAAGTACCAAATTTGAATTGGATTGATTCAATTCTTAATCAAGATGGTTTATAATCACAAGAGTAAAAAATGAATTAAATAGTAATATATAGATAAAATCATGAAGAACGAACACAATTACAATTACACAAAGAGACCATATTTATTCACGAAGTAAAAATCCTTATAGAAAAACTTACAAAGGTACAAAGTACAAACATTTTGAGAATGAACTTGTAGGGACTGGGTTCGCGCACTTCTTTCGTGAGAGAAGTGGAGTCGAGCCCAGCTAGCCCAATACAATAAATTTGTAGAGAGTAGGTTCAAGAACTAGGTTTTAGCGAGGATTGCAACGACTGGACATGGTCATGAGTGGGTTGAATAACAGATACACAGGCTAAAACGGGAAACTCCGTCCTCGGGCCTCTCGTCCAAGGAGCTTAATGTTCTTATTATTTCTTTTACGCTAGGTTACAATGGTCCTAAAGATGATACATAATGCTACTCACCTCTCTCTCTTTTTTTCTTCCATCCCCATTTCATGGAGGAATTCTTACATTATATAGCCCTTCTCAGTTGATCCTGACCTTCCATCTGTCGATCAGGCAGGTTACTACTTGAGTGCTTGTCCCATCAGCCGCCTTCCCCCACCCTCTGTTAGTTGCAGCAACCGAAGCCACACTGTTCAGGGGTCCTTTCCCCATTAATGCGGCCAGAACGTTAGTTGGCGCATTCAATGTGGAGATGACAGCTTCTCCTTGAACCGCTCCTACACTGTACCTCCGTGCGCGTCCTACTGTACTCGCCATTTCTTCTGGGAGCGCTCTGGGGGCTGCCTTTGATGGCGTGCTGTTCTTTCCTTCTAGGTTTTGGGATGCCGAGGACAGGATCGTCCTCGGCTACATCTCTTGGCCATTTGGACTTTCGTTGCATGTCCTCGGCAACATCTCTCCTCGGCACGGGCCTTGGGCCCTAGTGTAAAGTGGGCCGAGATCACAAATTCTCTGGCCCCACAATAGCCCCTCAAAATCTTGTTGTCCAGCTCCTCGGACGGAGAGGAGGGTTTTGATGACATCAGGCCTCTGTCATGGCTTGTCAAGCCTTGTCATCTGTCAATACCAGAGCCTCTTCGTTTGCCCGAGACACGTTCCTGGTGCCTTGGTATGTGAAGCGCGTCTTCATTAAATGCGGGCGGCTCTGTGCTCCCCACATTCAACGATGCAATGGTGATCTAACGGTGGAGATTTCCTTACCTTTATGGGCGGGAAAATCCGCACAGTTACTTTTAGTGGGAGGTATAAATAATCTTTTGAACTGACTTGTCTCTTCACTTTCGCACTTAAGAGTTCTGGCGCACATATCCTGGGTTCAGTCAAACTTCCAGCCAAACTCAAGTCTCTATCCAGCATAAAAAGCCCGTCCGAGGAACTTTTCCTCATTTCTGTAAGTTTTCTGCTCTCACTAACTCGTGTTTCCTCTCTTCTGGGTTTATCTTTCTCTTGTTCCTCTCCTTCTCCCGTCATCCCCTGAGTCTCTTTAGCGATTTTTAGAGATGGGTAAATTTAAAAAGTTGGTTGAGACCGAGGAGGCGATGGAAAAGTTCATCGCCGACTATAGGATACCCCCCAATGTGGGTTTGTAGGGACTGGGTTCACGCACTTCTTTCGTGAGAGAAGTGGAGTCGAGCCCAGTCCCTACAGAACTCATGTAGCGTTTGTTTACTAAAACATACTAGATTAAAGACAAAATTTAGGTACAACTTTATTTAATATCTTTTTATCGAGAATGAATTTTAACAAATCCACCATTGGAATACATTTTCTTCTAATATCCTCCATGCTTGCAAAATTTCTAAAAAAAAATAAAGATTAATAGTTATATCATCAATAAATTGTTTAAATTGCAAGTTTTTGTAATTTAAAATTACGTATAAAATATAATCTTATAGATCATATAGTAAATAATATTCGATTGGCATAAAATTTGACATGTATATTAAAAGCGTAAATAACATACAATCTAATGGTTAAATTTTCAAAATATGTAGTAATGTTAATGATATTGAGTAAAATTGTAACCTTAGGCTAAAACCTTACTTAATATCTTTTTATTGTAAATGAACTTTGACAAATTTAATTCGGATTAATTTAGGTATTTTAAAATTCCTTTGGCCCGTAATAGATTTGGATCTAGTAGAAATTGGTTAATGCTGGTGCTCAAAATTTGAAGTGAAAGAAAACTGATTTTACCAAAA
Organism: Quercus tomentella; assembly: GCA_028535165.1. Lineage (NCBI taxonomy): Eukaryota > Viridiplantae > Streptophyta > Magnoliopsida > Fagales > Fagaceae > Quercus > Quercus tomentella. The sequence continues at coordinate 13,815,856 of JAPQVY010000100.1, read as the reverse complement.
AAATATTAATGATGAAGTAATATTTGATTGCTAGTTAGGATTGAAACTACATTTTTAGGATGACATCATTTTTGCACCAGCATTACTCTGTGAATGAAACTACATTGACAGAAACTAGATAGATCGGAATAATTAGATTAAGTTTTTTTTTTATATAATAAAGTTTTATGGTTAGCAAGTAGATGTAAGATCCTATATAATTTAATACGCTGTCAAAAAGAATATTATGTTTTTTAATATGGCGCTTGCATCTATAGGGTAACATGATTTTATAATATTTGTAATTTCTCTACTACAAAGAGTAGTTAAATGTTATTTGTGATTCTACATTGGTTTACGAATACATTATGTTAATTAAGTTGAGATGTAAAGTTCTCCCCCACTCTCCCAACTACCCAATAAAATAAAATATAAAAAAAGCCTCCATCAACGTCGACAGTGACAGCTTAATAAAACTACTTTGTAAGACTAGAAAATAATGGATTAATTTAAAGAAAATAGAAACATAAATTAATACTCATAGCTTTTCTCTGTTGTTTAGTCTCCCTTGAATGTCGATCCACGACAATATGTCAGAATTTTAACCTTATTTAATTAATATTTTCCTTCTAAATTTTTTAAGGGTGTCAACTTGTATTATAGTCAACTTATATTATAAAAGAAAATATTGTATTTTTAAGGCTGTCAGCGCTATAACGAAGCAGTAGCACATGTATGATAAATTATCGAAGAAATAAAATAATTTAAAGAAGGTATACTTTTGTTTTGTACTAGGTTTTATATTATTAAAGAAGTGAAATCATGTAAAGAAAGAAACTTGTTATTATATCAATTGTTGTTTACCAAGAAACTCTCATTTTATATCATTAGATTTTTATTTTGAAGAAATACTAGTTTGATTATGTAATCAATATGTAATCATGACGCTATCATATTAAAATGATGTCATCCTAAAAATGTAGTTTCAATCCCAACTATCAATCAAATATTACTTCATCATTAATATTTTTTGGTAAAATCAGCTATGAGAGATTTCACAATTCGCTCCAATATCAATAAACTTGGTCTGCGATCGAATGCTATAAAAAATTTGTTCCCTCTCATCCTTCACCAATTGGTCATTGGATGGATCGATAAGGCACATGGTCCGACAAGTGGTATCAAAACCCGGTCATAGGTTCAAGTCGTTGGAGCCGCATTGTGAGAGATTTCACAATTCGCTCCAATACCAATGGGCTTGGTCTGCGATCAAATGCTATAAAAGATTTGTGCCCCCTCATCCTTCACCAATTGGCCGTTGGATGGATCAGTAAGGCACACAATCCGACATCAACTTTCTTTCACTTCAAATTTTGAGCACTAGCTTTAACCAATTTCTACTACAAATGAAAAAATTATTGAATCTATATTTGAAAAGTGATAATGATGAGCTAGTTTTATTTTATAGGAATTGAAAGCTCGAATTTGTGTTAAAACACAAGAGCTGTTTAGATCCCCAAACTAAAATTATGGCTCGGTTGATTTTACTCTAACTTAAACTAAGTGCGGAATAGAGTAAATGTAAATGAATAAACAATGTAACTACTCTAAGCCATATTCATCATATCACAGTAGTAAAATGAAAGCTAAAAAAGTAGGAAAGAAGAATGCAAACACAAGATAACACGCTGATGTATTATCGAAGAGGAAAACGAAGTACTCGGCAAAAAATCTCTCCGCCGCCCTCCAAGCGATAAATCGATCCACTAGAGAATAAGTTGGAGTACACGAATAACAAAAGACACTCCAAGCCTAGTTTACCCCATGTACTCGAGCCCTCCAAGATCCTGCTACCAACTGACTTCGCCAAGCTTTATCTTCTCTAGCTCTCCGAATCACGCAATTCAGCCCGATTGCATCCACCAAACATATGGCTTCTTCCAATGCTTCCCAGCAGCACCAAAACCTCACTTTACACTCAGAATAGGTGTGGTAAGTGTTTGAGCTATCAACCTCTCAAAGATTTGGAAATGGAGAAGTAGGAATTAGGGAAACCACAATGGATTGTGTAGAGGATTGTGGTATAACAATCTCTAACTCTCAAGGGTTATGGCTAGGGTTTTCTCTCTGAAAGCACTCCTCTCAATATGTGGGTAATGTGGGTATATACAGTGTGTGTAGAAACTTGGTGTATCAGATATGATAGATTGGCAAAACAGAATGTTTTGCGGGTATCTCGCGAGAAGGCCTTACCCGCAGACACTCGCGAAAACCAACTGTCACCTTCTGTCATGACTCTTTGCATTCCAGTCATGTGCTAAGCACATGCTTCACTTCGCAAGGAGGCTTCTCGCGAGTTACCCACGAAAACTTCTTTGTTTTTTACTTTGCCTTGAGTCTTCACACTCTTTCTCACACACAACCCTTACAAAGAAATCCCACATAAAATACAGGGTACAGAAGATTGAACAAAATTACAATCAAATTTGGTAGGGAATTAAACCCAACACAAAATAATAGTAAATCACAACTTTATATGAAACATAAATTAATACTCATAACTTTTCTCTGTTGTTTAGTCTCCCTTGAATGTCGATCCACGACAATATGTCAGAATTTTAACCTTATTTAATTAATATTTTCCTTCTAAATTTGTTAAGGCTGTCAACTTATATTACAAAAGAAAATATTGTATTTTTAAGGCTGTCAGTGCTAGAACGAAGCAGTAGCACATGTATGATAAATTATCGAAGAAATAAAATAATTTAAAGAAGGTATACTTTTGTTTTGTACTAGGTTTTATATTATTAAAGAAGTGAAATCATGTAAAGAAAGAAACTTGTTATTATATCAATTGTTGTTTACCAAGAAACTCTCTTTTTATATCATTAGATTTTTATTTTGAAGAAATACTAGTTTGATTATGTAATCAATATGTAAGATCCTATATAATTTAATACGCTGTAAAAAAGAATATTAAGTTTTTTAATATGGCGCTTGCATCTATAGGGCAACATGATTTTATAATATTTGTAATTTCTCTACTACAAAGAGTAGTTAAATGTTATTTGTGATTCTACATTGGTTTACGAATACATTATGTTAATTAAGTTGAGATGTAAAGTTCTCCCCCACTCTCCCAACTACTCAATTAAAAAAAAAAAAAAGCTTCCATCAACGTCGACAGTGACAGCTTAATAAAACTACTTTGTAAGACTAGGAAATAATGGATTAATTTAAAGAAAATAGAAACATAAATTAATACCCATAGCTTTTCTCTGTTGTATTTAACCAAAAAAAGAAGAAGCTTTTCTCTGTTGTTTAGTCTCCCTTGAATGTCGATCCACGACAATATATCAGAATTTTAACCTTATTTAATTAATATTTTCCTTCTAAATTTTTTAAGGGTGTCAACTTATATTATAAAAGAAAATATTGTATTTTTAAGGCTGTCAGCGCTAGAACGAAGCAGTAGCACATGTATGATAAATTATCGAAGTAATAAAATAATTTAAAGAAGGTATACTTTTGTTTTGTACTAGGTTTTATATATTATTAAAGAAGTGAAATCATGTAAAGAAAGAAACTTGTTATTATATCAATTGTTGTTTACCAAGAAACTCTCTTTTTATATCATTAGATTTTTATTTTGAAGAAATACTAGTTTGATTATGCAATCAATATGTAATCATGACGCTATCATATTAAAATGATGTCATCCTAAAAATGTAGTTTCAATCCCAACTATAAATCAAATATTACTTCATCATTAATATTTTTTGGTAAAATCAGTTTTCTTTCACTTCAAATTTTGAGCTAGCTTTAACCAATTTCTACTACAAATAAAAAAACTGGTTGAATTTATATTTGAAAAGTGATAATGATGAGCTAGTTGTTCTGTTTTCTTTTTCTTTTTCTTTTTTAATTTAGGAATATTGATGAGCTAGTTAATTGTAAGGTTGGTGTATATATACCTACAAAAGGAAAGTTAAAAAATACACAAGCGTGGTGTCCCAAACACTTTGACCATGAGGTATATGGTACATCATCTGTTTGAACCATTTCTCTCTTATATATAAATTTTACAGCTGCATAAGACGTAAGATATATGTGATTTTTTAGTGATGCTTTACACTACAGTATGTCAAATAAATTAGATAGTTTTTCTCCAAATATATATATATATATATATATATATATATATTAGAGTTTAATTATTATTTGAGTTTTTTTTTTTTAAATTAATAAATAGATTGTGGGAAAGAAGGAGGCTAAACAGTGAAGGATTTTTTTTTTTTTTACTTAGAATTTTATGGATTTATTATTATTTTTATATTGTTTCTGTTTTATTGATTTTTATTTTTATTTTTATTATCGATGGTTAAGAATTAAGATCAATTTAGAGGTTTAAATTAAATCAAACCTTTTATATTTTTGTTGATGATGGATACCCTTTTTGTAAATAAATGAACGTATATTGTTTTTATTGGATAATGGCATGAATATGTTTTTGGCTCTAGATATATATATATATATATATATATATATATATTTATTGAGATTTATTATCAAATTATAATGTTAATTTAAATTAAATTATGGTATGATATTTTTTGAGTTATTCAATTTGCAAACTTCCTTAACATGATCTCATGAGGTTTAATTGCTTAAATGAGAGTTTCTTTGCTGACAATTTAACAAATTTTGATTAGTAAAGTTTTGGGGGGAATTTGTTAGTAATGAATTGATATGAGTATATAGTTAAAACGCTTAAGTTTTTTTTTTTTTTTTTTTTTTTTTTTTTTTTTTCTTTTTTCCCAGAAAGGAAAATGACAATATTATGATAATTAATGCAAAAGAAAAACTTGTTATTATCAATTGTTGGTTATGAAATAACTCTCATTTTACATTTATTTGATTTTCAATTTGAAGAAATACTAGTTGATTATGTAATCATGAGGCTATCAAATTAAAATGACAATCTAATTTCAGTCAAGGTAGTTCCAATCATAGAGTAATGCTGATGTAAATTTGATGAAATCCGAGCAATGTAGTTTCATTTCTAACAAGCAATCAAATATTACTTCATCACTTTTTTTCTCTCTCTATGAAGTAATAATGCTTCTCAAAATATTTTGTACTTCAATTAATTGTTTCTTTTTTAATTTTGTTCTCATTTGATTGAAATCTTGGCTCTTGGCTCTTAAAAATTATACGGTCCTTATGGTAAATCATATCACTTGTTTATTATTTAACTAAAAAATTCTTACATGGGTTCCAGTTAGCTCAACTAGTAAAGTTTCTAATGGTTGAATAAGAGATCTGGGGTTCAATTCTCACCTACACTAAAAACCAATTGGTGTCTTAGTCTGATAATAAAGAGCCATAATCAGAAGTGGACATCATAGGTTGAAATTCTCTATAAAAAAAATAATAATAATAAAAAAAATAAAAAAAAAAACTTGAGTCAATTTATGATAAAAAATTAAACAGAAACTGACTTCCATTTTTAAAAAATTAAACAGAAACTGACTTCCATTTTAAACTAACTCAACAATTTTAAATAAATTGAAATTTTTAGTAAAATAATAAACAAATGACTGATCACAATGAAAATTATATAATTTCTCCCACTTGACGTAACATTTTTAAGGTAAAATTAGTTTTCTTTCACTCAAATTTTGAACACTGACTTTAAACGATTTCTACTGCAGGAGAAATTATAAGGTCCTTATAGTGAATCACGTCATTTATCCACTATTCCAGTAAAAAACTATCATCTATTTAAAATTACTAAATAGAGCACATCACTTACCCATAAAGAAGACCTTATAATTTTTCCTAACACAAATGCGAAAACCGGTTGTAGGTATATTTGAAAAAGAGATAATGATGAGTAGTTGATTGAAAGGTTGACGTTGACAATAGATAGACACCTACAAAAAAAAGTTAGAAATACCCATGCGGAGCCAATCACAAATGCATATTTAATTTCTATTCTCTTTTTAAAAACAAGATGGGTAAACAATAAACTAACTACCTTGAGGTCTGGGTTATTACCGAATACATTCAAAGGTTTTACAAAATGACCAATTTGTTCCTTAATCACTAAGAGCATCTCCATCAGTTCAGGTATAATCTTGTATAATAGAAAAAGAACCAACTTTTACACATTTTATCTCAAAAATGCTCTCCATCAACTCTTGTATAAATGTGTAAAAGTGTGTATAATTATTCACATGCTACAGTAACCGTGTATATTTACACGGTTACTGTACTCTTCTATTTATTATTTTAATAATTTATTCTCTCTCATTGTCTCTGGCGCTACGCATCTCACAATTCTCACTCATTCTCCCTTTCTTCATTCTCCTCTTCTCAGAAAAAAACTCTCCCTTTCTTCATCTGATCAAATCATCCTCCATTGCCGCCGATCATCTTTTACTTGCCGCCGATAAATCATCAAGCCACGCGATTGCCGATCATCAAACCACTCCGATCATCCATTGTCGCCGATCATCGAACCACGCCGATCATCAAACCACGCCGATCACGAACCACGCCGATCAAATCGTCAAACGAAGGCCTCTCCGATCATCAAACCATGCCGATCAAATCATCAATCGTCAGTGGGTTTCGGGTTGGGTGGGTAAGGCCTCTCCGATCATCAAACCACGCCGATCAAATCATCAATCGTCAATGGGTTTCGGGTTGGGTGGGTAAGGCCTCTTCGATCATCAAACCACGCCGATCAAATCATCGATCGTCAGTGGGTTTCGGGTTGGGTGGGTGATGATGGCTTGACTGGGTTTCAGGTTTGGTGGTTGATGAATGGGTTTGGGATTGACTGGGTTTCGGATTGAGTGAGTTGGTTTTTCTTGATGGGGCTGGTTGTGGAAGATCGGTGAATCAGTGGCCGGATTTTGTTGTTGTGGAAGATCGGTGAATCAGTGGCCGGATTTTTTGGAAGGCTGGCTGGCTGGGTGTGGGTGTGGACGGAGAAGACGATGGGATGAGTTTGTGCCAGAGAGGAGAGGGAATGAAATAATAAAAAATGTAAAAGAAATGAATATTTTATTAAATAAATGTGTAGAATAGATGAACTGATGTGGGTGTTTTGTAAAAGTGATAGTGTAAAATAGAAAAAGTAGGTTTTTGGTGTAAAATAGATGGAATCTTTTAAACGAGCTGATGTGAATGCTTTAACACCGTTTATTAAACCATTTATTTTTTTTGTTTTTTTTTTTTCCTTTTTTTCCTTCTCTCCCTTCACGCCAGAAAATCTCTCTCTCTAACCTCTGAAACTCTCTTGGCCGACACTGACCCACACGCTACTAGACCTTTGTTCTCACTGGATCCGTCATCTTCTCAGCCTCCATACTACCGATCCGTGTTTCACTCGTCGTCTAGGACCCTCAGCTTATAGATCGAAGAGTGGGTTTGGGGTTTTGAGGGAATGAGAATCAGATAGGGAGAAGATGTTTGTTGGTCTCAAGTTTTAGAGAGAAAAGTGAGATGAGAGATGAGGCCATCTTTGTGGTGGTGTTGGTTGAGGTTCACCGTGGAGGAGCATGGAGGCTCTACTCTGTTTAGATCGGTGAGATCGAAGAGAAAAGAGAGGGATTTTCAGTGAGGAGAGTTGATGGTTAAGGAGGCTTAGACTTAAGCTGATCGAAGATAGAGTCATGGAGGCTCGGCCATGGTTGGTGTTTGGTTTCTGGAGAAAGCTCAAGATCAGAAAGACAAAAAGAAGGGAGAGCTCAGATCCAAGGGATAGAGAGAGAAGAGCTCGGTGATAGTAGGGGCAAGGAGCAGAACCACCGCCTATGGTGGCAATGATGTTCATAAGAGACAAAAAAAAAAAAGAGTTTCAGAGATTAGAGAGAGAGAGCTTGGAGGTTAGAGAAAAAAAAAAAAAATCTAGCGTGAATGGAGAGAAGAGGAAAAGAAAAAAAAATGTTTAATAAACGGTGCACAAACGGTGTTAGTGACTAAGGACCAAATTGGTCATTTCCTAAACATTTGGATGTGCTTGGTAATATCCCAATCCTTAGGGTAGGTTATTGTAATTTACCCAAACAAGATTATTGATAATTATTGTTAAATTTGTTGGACTCAAATTGCTAGATAATTAGTGTTGAGGCTCGATTGTGACGTTAATTGGTGGAATATTATGAGTGATTGTTACCCTGATTCCTATCATAATAATCTGGTTACAATTATAATTGCAGGTGAGATTCTTAGGAGCATGTTCATTACTTCGTTTAATATTTGCATCAGACAATGCAGAATAGTAAAAGAGGTCCATTTTAAACATTTAAGGCTGTGTTTGTTTCAGTGTAAAATATTTTCCGGGTGTAAAATATTTTCAAGTGAAAATATTTTCGGGAAAGGAAAATATTTTCCAGTATTTGGTTGCATTTTAAAAATTATATTGGAAAACAATTTTCAGTGTTTGGTAATATTCTGAAAATGCTATTTTCCTACAAATTTTTCACACTTTCTCAGCCATTTTCTCAGCTTCCAACCAAATTTTATATCAGAAAATCCACCACCACCCACCACCACACAACACAGAAACCACCAAAACGCCACCACCCACACCACCACAACAACAACAACAAAAATTAGAAATCAAAGAGATCAAGCAGATCGGCAAGAGAGTGATTGGCGAGAAAGCAGATCGACGACGATCCAGGTAAGTGTTTGTGAGTGGCGAACCATTGAGAATCGAGCTTCTCGACGGCCCTGATTTCGAAACCGATTCGGTCGATCAGAGGATCGCTGAGACAGTATACATCCTTGTCCGATTGGATTTTGAGAGTGAGAACTCGTTGACAAAACTCGGACTCAACGGTGGTGGTGTTTGGTGGATTTCGGTTCAAAAGGGAGAGGGAGATCGAGAAAGAGAGAGATCGGCGGCGCGAACTGAGAGCTCGGCGGCACGAACTCGACGGCGCGATCTCGTCGCTGCGTTTGGGGTTGGGGCTCGTTTGGGGTTGGGGCGCGTCTATGAGTCCTTCTTTCTCTCATTCTTTCTCTCTCAGGTTGTGTCTGTGAGTCCTTCTTTCTCTCTCTCTTTCTCTCTTTCCAGAAGTGATTTGAATGTAAAATAAAGACGGAAATGCTTTTACGACCCGTGAGCCTTATTTTACGGTCAACGCTGAAAACAATTTCAGTTTGACCCAATTTTCGGTAACTACCAAACACACAAGTTTACGAAAAAGCATTTCCGGAAGTGGTTTTATACTGAAACAAACATAGCCTAAGTCTCAAAATCACTAATATCAGTCAAATTAAAGATGTGTAAATTTTCAAAATTATTGCTGTAACCGTGTAAATTTATATTAATACTATTTACTTTGCATTTCATTCTTTAAGTATCTTGAGTATAAAACAAGAGATTGGAGGGTGGTTGTTGTTTGAGAAGAAAGAAAAACAATTTTGAAAAATCAAAAAATTTTGATATTTTAATAGAATGGAATTTAGAATAGATCATCTGATATTGTATTTTTGAAAAATGAATATGTAAAATAGAAAAAGTAAGTTCTTATATTAAAATAAATATAAATTTTTACATGTAAATGATCTTTAAGTTGATCACTTCACTAAGCTCACTCAATCATTTTAAGCATGCTCAAGCTGGATTCTATTTAGAGTGGTTTGGTCAAGTTGAGTAAATGACGTGGATCTTGTATTGGCTATATTTATGCCAATCAAGAAAATATTATTGGTACTTTTTTTTTTATAATATATATTAATGATACTTCTAATATGGTGTATTTCATATAATACAATTACAAACCAGTGATAAGCCAGTGATATTTGACATATCAAAAGTCTCTTTTATTTATTTTAGCATAACATTTAAGAATACATTCTACATCTCATCCTCATAACATTTAACAATATATTCTACATCTCCTCTTATATTTTAAATGTTATAATATATTAAAATAACTATAAAAAAAAACCCTTTAGGTATTAAAAGAAAAAAAAAAAACAAAACCTAGCCACCCTCACAATTTAGTATACAATAATCTAAAATAGTATTCTAATACAATTTAGTATACAATACAACTATATTGTACAATAGTTTAGAAATTTATTAATAAATTAAAGATTGGTAAGACAACAACTATTGAATGCATAAATAAAAATAATTAAATAACTAATCATATATTTTATCAAATTAATAATACTTTATTATATTTATATGTAATATCAATTAAATAAAAATATATGATAAAGAAGAATAGTAACACACCTAGGAGTAGAATTGGGAGTAAACTTGAAACTAAGAAAAAAAAATAGTAATTAAGATAAGTTTTTTCTTTTGAAATGTATGGCTTTTTAATATTACCCGTGATCACTCTCTTGGAACTTGTGCAAGCACTAAAAGATTTCTTTAACTTGAAAATTTGTAAGGCTTTGGGAGTTTATAAAGGAATGAAATGGAATAATCATAAATGAATAGAATGTATTTGTGCAAGGGAAATGAATAAAAAAGAAATAAATGAAATGAAATTAAATAACTTTGTCTAGATGTTTTCAAATAAAAGAATGCAAATAAATGGAATGTATGTAATCTTGTTCGAGAGTAACATAAATGGAAATGAATGGAATCATTTTATAACAATATTACTATAAAACTCCTATTTTAAAATAAATGGCTGAATATATAGGGGTATTTTAGGAAATTCAGTAAAAATATTATTAAATCTAATTTTATTCCCTTCAATTCCTCCTAATTTTGGGGGGAATGAAAGTTTAAGGTTTAATTTTAAGGGAATAAAGAGGAATGAGTGTTCTCTCATATTCATTTCATTCCCTCTCACTTAAACTCTCAAATAAGATAATGGACTTTTCATTTCTTCCATTAAAACTCCCTAATAAGGGAAGAAAAGAATATTTTAAAATTATTCTCTTCATTCCTTTCCATTCTATTCTCTCAAACTACTTGATTAGACAAAAAGAAAATATAGAAGTGAGAAAGAGAGATAGAGAGAATGAGAAAAGAATCACAAATGTAGATACAAATCGGTTAGTTGTACCGATGGTGTAATTTTTTCCTAAGGCTTTGTTTGGGAGTTCATAAGGAAATAGAATGGAATGGAATGATCATAAGGGAATAAAATATATTTAAGTAAGGGAAAGGAATGGAATAGAATGTATTTAAGTAAGGGAAATGAATGGAATGGAATAGAATTAATTAACCTTAATTGGATGTTTTAAAATAAAGGAATGAAAAGGAATGAAAATGAAGGAAATGTAAGTAATCATATTTGGGAGTAACATAGAGGGAATGAAATGGAATCATTTTATGACAATATTACTATTAGACCCCTATTTTAAAATAAATGGTTGAATATATGAGGGTATTTTGGGAGTTTTAGTAAAAAATTCATTAAATCTAATTCCATTCCCCCCTCCCCCCCCCCCCCCCCCCTTTCTCATTGCTCCCAATTTCAGGGGGAAACGAAAATTTGAAGTTTTAAATGAATAGAGATGAATGAGTGTTTCTTTCTACCCATTCCATTTCCTCCTACTTAAACTTCTAAATAAGGGAATAGACTTTCCATTCCCTTCATTAAACTTCCCAAATAAGGGAAGGGAAGAATATTATAAAATTATTATTTTTTCATTCATTTCCATTCCCTCCTCCCAAATGAAGGCTAAAAGTGGTGTAATTTTATGATGATGAAGAAGAAAAGTACAGGAAAATAGAAAATTACATTTTACCACCCTAAAATATACATCATGTTACATTTCTACCCATTCCATTTCCTCCTACTTAAACTCCTAAATAAGGGAATAGACTTTTCATTCCCTTCATTAAACTTCCCAAATAAGGGAAGTGAAGAATATTATAAAATTATTATTTTTTCATTCATTTCCATTCCCTCCTCCCAAATGAAGGCTAAAAGTGGTGTAATTTTATGATGATGAAGAAGAAAAGTACAGGAAAATGGAAAATTACACTTTACCACCCTAAACTATACATCATGTTACACTTTGCAACCTAAATTTTTCGAATGCACTTTTTGCACTCTAAACTATGACCTTTATTACACTTTGCATCCCCCCCCCCCCCCCCCCCAGGATGATAAGTTTGTTATTAAGTTGGATGGAAAAATATGACACCACATGGAAAAACCTAATTGCCCCTCTTCTCAATGCTTTAAAAAAATATATAAATTACACTTTACCACCATAAACTGTACTCCTTATTACACTTTGCACCATAAACTTTGAATTTTCATCCAAGTTAACATCAAACTTAACGACAGGGTACAAAGTGTAACAGAAGTCATAGTTTAGGGCACAAAACGTGCATTTGAAAAGTTTAGGATGCAAAGTGTAACATGAGGCATAGTTTAGGGTGGTAAAGTGTAATTTCCTTACCAAAAAAAAAATTTCATTCCGTCGCTAATGACAAAGTAAGCCATAGTCCAGAGAGAAAGTTTATATTTTTATTTTTTAAATTTTTATAAACAAAGGTGAAATTTTAAGAGTAGTGCTACTGACACAACGCTTTCACAACAAAATCTAGGTGACAAGTTATTAAAATTATGTAAAAAAGTGATGTCAGTTGTAAGTCTATAAAAAAACCAATTACAACTTACCACTTAACCTTTATTGTAAAACTATTGTGAAAATATTGTAAAAGTAGTAATAAGATGATCATATTCAAGCTTATTTCAGTTAAGTTTAAACAAAATTTAGGGGATCAACATTTTTTTTTTATAATTTTCTATATATATATATATTTTTTTTTGGTCTATAGTACCGCCCTTGCTAGAGAGACATTATTACGAGTAACTTGTAAAAACATGATTACTCTGTCTCACACACATATACGCAGAAGAAGAAGAAAATGTGTCAAGGGCCTTGTAACATTATTGGCACTTCTCCATGTAGAAAGTGCTTAGGAGTTTAGGGAGGAAAGGATTTAAAGCTGTGAGTTAGCAGCATATTGTAATTATCTTTAAAAGATGCACATTTTAAAAGTTCCAAGTCCACAATATTTTCACAACACTTCTCCAATAAATCATATGTGGTAAGTAATTATTGGTTCTAATTTGAATTACAACTTAAAATTATTTTTTTGCCCACTTATAACAACCTATCACTTATAATTTATTGTGAAAATGTTATAGACATAACATTTCTCAATTGTTTTTTGGGGTAGTTGCACTCTTCTCCCTTGAAATTTGGAGAAATGACACTTTACCCCAAACTTGAAGGAAAAAAACACTTTCACTCCTTAACATCCAATTGACCAAACTTTGTTAAATTAATATTATTATTATTATTATTATTTTTTTTTTTTGCTGTAGAAATATTAAAAATGTTTTGTAATAACTTGACCTTTGCTTAAGGACATGTACAGTGTTGATTTCTTCAAATTTCAAGGGAGGGAAGTATTTTTTCCCTTGAGATTTGGGGTGGAGTGTGATTCCCCCAAACCTTAAGAGAGGTAATTAGTGTAATTACTCCTTGTTTTTTCATTTTTTGTTTTTTTTTTTTGTTTATTATTATTATTTTTTTTAATTTTTATGTTTGACTATTGTGATTGGTTATCAATAAATTGTTCAGTTTTTATTTGTATAGAAGTTGTAGTTGACGTCAATCCCATCTAACACTTGAATTGCTGGATTCCACAAATGATCTCTTATTTTTTATTTTATTGAACAAGTCATATGACAACTTTCTTCTATAAAAATTGTAAATAAAACAGTCATATAATAATAATAACTTAAAATAAGAGTCATATACTAGAAGAAGAAGTAGTATAGGTCTTTGCATCCGCCTTTTGTTGGAAAGGTTTTATGTTTCTATATAAATAAGACGAAGCATGGCAGAAAAAAGGTTCGTCCATGGTATATTCATTATTCAAAAAAGGCCACATGATTATTAATTTTCTTAATATCATATTTGTACATGATTGATGATCCACGATAGTTAGTTTTAAATATAACTCATTAATTTTTTTATTGTTTACTGATTATGACTTCCATTTTAGAATACTTAGGAGGTTTTTGATAAACAATATTCTATTCACCAATCAAGTTGATGCTGCTAAGAAAATTGATAAACCCACCTTATTGGCTGATTCATGATTTTATTTTTCCTTTCAAATATGTTTTTTATACAACTATTTAATGGGCTTCCTTATTTGTGAATAAATATTTTATGGTTCAAAAATACTCCTATGCCCCAAGTTGAAGCAGAGATAAAATTAGAGGATAACATTATAAAAATATATCTTTAACTCTCATTAAAACATGGACAAAGTTTAACTACAAAAATTAGTTATAGTCTAAGGCCACAACCTTACATAATAAAATAAGGGCAAAGCTTAGGCACAATACCTTAAGTTCCGTATTTAAAATTTTGACACCTGTACAATTTAACAAACTATGTAAACGGCATTAAAACTAAAAAATCTTTTTTTTTTTTTTCTTCCTTCTCCCTTCTTTTTCCCGTACCTGCAAATGTTTTCTCTTCCAAACCCAAAACCTCTCTTCCAAACCACCCATGACCCTTCTCTTCCAAACCCAAAACCCATATTTCCTTCTTCCTTCATTTTCCTGTACCTGCAAACAGCTTCTCTTCCAAACACAAAACCTTTCTCTTCCAAACCCAAAACCTTTCTCTTCCAAACCACCCATGACCCTTCTCTTCCAAACCCAAAACCCAAAAAAGAAAAAAAAGAAAAAAAAAATCTCATATCTCTCTCTCTCGGTGTGTGTATGTATGTGTATCTATTTCCTTTCTTCTTTTCTGATCTATGATTCTTTCTTTTCTAATCTATGACTCTTTCTTCTCTTCTGATCTATGATTCTCTCTCTCTCTCTCTCTCTCTCTCTCTCTCTCTCTCTCTCTCTCTCTCTCTCTCTCTCTCTCTCTCTCTCTCTCTCTCTCTCTCTCGGTGTGTGTATGTATGTGTATCTGTTTCCTTTCTTTTTTTCTGATCTATGATTCTTTCTTTTTTTAGATCTATGATTCTGTGGAATCTGAACGGATCAAATCCAATCGGATCTAATTGTAGCTTCAAGTTCAGGTGCCGTTTTTTGGTTTGAAACCCAGTAGATCTAGCTTTTATTTTTTGATCTTTCCTGTTTGGTTACTGAGAAAATGAGGAAGAAAGGTCCCTTTTTTTGGTTTGAAACCCAGTAGAAAATGAGGCAACTGGACTTGAAGAAGGAAAAAAAGGAAGAAGGAAAAAAGAAAAAATTTTAAGCCGTGGGTTAACGCCGTTTACATAGTTTGTTAAATTGGACAGATGTCAAAATTTTAAATAGGGAACCTAAGATACTGTACCTAAGTTTTACCCATAAAATAAATACTACTACATATTTTAAAAATCTAATTGTTGAATTGCATATTCTTTGCACTTAATACAAAAGTCAAATTTTGTGTCAATTGAATATTATTTACTATATGATCTATAAGCTTATATTTTATGCATAATTTTAAAGTACAATTTAAACAATTTATTGATGACATAGCTATTGATCTTTAATTTTTTAGAAATTTTGCAAGCACGGGGGATATAAAAAGAAGATGTAATCCAATAGTGGATTTGTCAAAATTCACCTCCAATAAAAAGATATTAAGTAAAGTTGTAGTCTTAAGTTACAACTAATTTTGTAGCTAAACTTTGTCCTTAAAATATTACCTACAAAATAGGACAACTCTTTTGTTAGTTTTCAAATTGTTCTATTCACTTATAAATTAAATTCTTAAAAAAAGAAGAAGAAGTATAAAGCATTAAAAGAAAACAAATGTTTGGGTCTTTAAAAAAAAAAAAATCTTTTATAATCGCACTAACTCACTTTTTTGCGCACTTACTTTTTCAGTGCTAAAACAAAACTACTTATCAATTATCACATACATGTAATTCCCAAAAATTCCCACAATTATTTGCTATAAAAATTGCAACAACAAAAATTGTGATAATTTTTAATGTAACCACCACAAACTTCTGACAAAGAGAATGAAAGTATTCTATGAGAAGATAGCGGTAAATTATGTCAAACGAGAAAAAAGAAAAGCAATGAGACCCAGTAATTTTTGTGGATGACTACGTCAAATTATATGATAATTTTACTGTGTGTTTCAAGAATTCTGCATTTTTTTTTGTTGATACTTTTTTTTTTTGGTTGTTGGGTTTGCTTCTTCTTTCTATTTTACAATATTGATGTAATAAAAATTTATCTTCAAAGTCTTTTCAGGCTTTCTTTCCTAGGGAATTTTTCAATCTTTTTTAGCACATTTTTACCATTTACTTATTTGTGTATTTTTTTTTAAAAAGAATACTTATTTGTGTATTCAATTTGTATATACATGATTACTTTAAAGATTGAAAATTATTAATCTTAAAAAAAAAAAAAAAAATAGAAGAGCTTTGTGCGTATGCTGAAAGACTAATTTTTTTATTTTTTAAAACTTTATGTATTTAAATTATTATTGTTTTTTTTAAATAGTTTCCATAGTTGAATGTCATTCTATAGAAGTAGAAGTTGTAGAACCAATCTCCCATAAAAAATAATAATAATAATAATAAAAATAAAAATAAAAGTAGAACCAATCGGAAGTTTGTCAATGGTACGTTCTTTTATCATTCTTAATTATTTTACTTTGAGTTCATTGAAAGCTTAAAAGGGCAATGTCATTTGTTACTTCCAATTTAGTGGTCCTATTGTTTCCCAAAAAAAAATAAAAATTAGTGGTCCTATTAATAGCTTTAAAAGGTGTGACAGCCAAGTATGCAATATCCTACTTTATACTGACAGATTCTTCTAAAAAAAAAAAAAAAAATTTATACTGACAGATGTATTTTAAAGCTATCATTTGGATTTTATAAATATTTTTCAATTTTTTTGGTTTACTTTTATGAATGGAGTTTAATTTGACATAAAATAACCAGCAATTTAAAAATATTTTCTAATCATAATTTTTTTCCTAAGCATTAATAAGATGATTTGGCTCCAAAATTAAATTCCACAACATAGGGACGGATGCCACAAAGACCTAATAAGGTCACTGGGGTGTTTGTTCATATGGTTCAGAATAATTACAAAAAATGTATCATAGTATCTATAAAATTTGAATAAAAAAGTAGGAAAAAAAACTTTTATAAACTTTAGTAGGCATAAAAAGTCTTATAGTTCAGCGATATTAGTAGAAGAACTAGTGTTTAAATCCCAACTTTTCCATTGTACTATCTAATATCAAAGAAAATTTTTAGCATGTGAGATCAGTAACTTTCATGGATAATCTTTCAAGTTATATACGTAATGACAGTATTGCAAGTGTAAATATAGACAGCTAATTTAAAATTTTCATTTAACGTCGTTTTAAGGGCAAAACCATCATTTATGACATAAAGAAAATATAATAATTTTAGTTATTGTATTTCCAAATTTTGCATTCGAAACAAATCTAGAAGTCATAATAACATGCAACAGGTCCCTAAAGTAAAAATTTTAGCCGAATCAAGGTTATAACAGTTAGTACGCATTCCTACGATTAAGATTAGACACATATCCTTCTCAAAAAACCCAAAAAAAAGAAAAAGAAAAAGAAAAAAAGATTAGACACATATGACTGTGATTAACTATGGATCCTTTAAAAGATTGATTATAATTTATGATGTGTCATAAAGGGTGTACTATCAAGCATATGATTGTTTAAATCAAACGGACAAATAGTTATGATTTTATATTTTAATTAAATATCCTAGAAATTACTAGTATTTAATTGAAAGTAGACACTTTCTAAATATGCCCAAGCATGATTGGACCCTCAAATGGCTAGACTTTAGGTCTTAAAATCAGACTAAGCTTAAAATCTGCTCAAAAAATGTAAAAAACGTATCCAAATAAAAAATTAAAAAAAAAATGTCCACGAAGATTGATCTATGGATCAGGTGGAATGGGCACCTAATACCTTGTCATCTCCTTAACCTAGCCTCCTAATTTAAGTCTCTAGTTCGTAGACTATTTTCTTATCAATTTGTTTTCTTTTCTTAGAATGTAAATAGAAAACAAAGCAACATATTCTCTCTTTCTTTCAGTAGAATGTAACTAGGATCAAAGTCTTGTAATTTTTCACTTCATAGATTGTAACTAGGTCCAAAATTTTGTAATTGTCCATTTCATAGATTTTATCTAGGATCAAAACTATGTAATTTTTAAATTCCCTTTGATCCACTCATATATTTCACTCAATTATTCAATTAAGAGATATCTTCATGAATGGTTCTTTTTCCTTAAAATAAGTAGTCATTCCATACACATACAAAAACACCACATCCTCTAAGGATTTCCAAGACCTTAGATTAAAAGAAAAAAAAAATTACATTATCCCACTCTCTTCTAAGGTTCAATTTTTGATCTCTCTCTCTCTCTCTCTCTCTCTCTCTCTCTCTCTCTCTCTCTCTCTCTCTCTCTCTCTCTCTCTCTCTCTCTCTCCTCTCTCTCTCTCTCTCTCTCTCTCTCTCTCTCTCTCTCTCTCTCAGTTGAAAGTAGTATTATGCTCTTGTAATGCATGGATCAATGAAAATTATATATAAATTAGGGACAAAACTAGGATTCTATTTATCTATTCCATTTTAACAAAATACAAACTAAATAAAAGACAAAATAATTTTTTCTTCATACATTCCAACTCAATCATCTATGTTTTTACTAAAATGGAACTCGATGTTCTTTTGAATCTTGAAAGTCATCTATGTACTAAATTTTACATCAGTTTCCCTTTTAGTTTACAAAAATGAAAGAATCTTTTGAATATCATATTGCATTTTGTTGCAAAACTTGGTTTTGATAATATTCATATTGAAATTACTCATTTCATAGTTGTAGTAGGAAGTAGAAGATTAGATACAAGTACAACCCCTCAATAAAAAATTAGTAAACTATTGATTTTCTGATCCTTACTATCAATTGGTACAATTTAAAAGTATTTAATATTTTTTAAGGTCCACATGTTAGACTATATATATGCTTATAGTGGTAAAATTTCAATTTCAATAAAAGTTTTTAATGATTTGTGAATTCTTGCATAAAATTTGTTTACAAACAAAACAATATCATCAATTCTTGGCACCTCCCCATGTACAAAGTGTTTGGGAGTCTAGGGGGGAAAGGGTTCGAGCTGCGAGGTTAGCAGCATGTTGTAATTATTTCTCAAAAAAAAAAAAAATTCTAAATGAATTTTGTGCATTGAAAAAAAAAAAGTAAATCTATTATATGTTCACTAAATCGATGATTTGATCCTTCTTATTAAGAATTCATTATGGTACAGAAAATAGTAAATCAATAATAGTGTACAATTGTAAAGTCACCTTGTTTATAAAAATAAATTAAAAAATGGAAAACCAAATATGTTATATAGGAATAAGAATGGTTATTACAAGGAATATAAGATGCTGTAATGTAATACTTTTTACTATTCATTTGTTTGGTATCCAAGAGTTAGGCCCTTTTGAATATACACCACTGTAAGTTTCTTTAAAATCTTCTCCTTTCTTTCCGTGTGTGTGTGTTAAAAATATTTAGTATTTTCAAAAAAAAAAAAAAAATTGTTTGGTGACAATACAAGAATAGAACCTTGAAAATAATGGAATGTTTAAATCAAATTGTCTAAATTGTAACATTAGAATAAAACTTAAAATATATTTTAGGAAGCATCTTACTCATATAGTTATATTTCCTGATAAATAATATTTTTTAAATTTGAAAGAAAGATTATTTATTTTTATGACTTTTTATTTTCATAATTGTTATGTATATGTGGAAAATTTGTTTATTCAGAAATATATAAATTTTAGAAATTAATACACCTACTAAGAAATAGCTATTACAACCCTTTTAGAGAGGAATATTTATTCTTCATTTTAAAGACTAACTATTCATAAGAAATGACTATTTCTTGTAATAAAAACATAATCAAACTACTGAATAGCTAAACACTATAAGTAATGGGAGTGACGAGATTACGTTCCCTAGACGAAGTCAACACTCATGACGAGGTCATCCTGAATGACGAGGAAACCAGTCATCACTGACGAGGACAGGAAAATCATTCAATATAGCCACCTAGTGACTTGGGCAGTTACGAAACCAGCCAAGCAAACCGTTGGGAGCCTATTAAAAGCCCCATTATTGGGTGGGAGGCGTTACTAAGAAAGGCATTAACATCACAACGGCTAGCAACCAAAACCACATATATAAAGCCCTCACATTGTCAACAGAAGGTACATATACACACTCTAAGAAACACCTATGCTTGTCTTGCTTATCCATTTCATTTCACAAAGTGCTTTTCTGTTCTAACTTTGGCATCGGAGGCGTTATAGCAGGCACCACACCGGTGACCATCTTAGCGGATACATTCGCGCTGACAGGAGGCCGGTTCCATCTGCCCATCTCGACTGATGAATTCACGCTTCATCAGTTTGGCACCATCTGTGGGGACGACATTTTCAGATTCACATTTGAGAACATAGTTTCCATCAACCTTCTACATTCGGATGGAACCCAATCCAGATTCTGCAGCCTTGGCCCAGCAAGTTCAAGCTCTTGCAGCCACCATTAAAGAACTCACCAGGCAAAACCAGGAAATGAAGCTATGACTCCAGCAGGTCCAACAGGCTCAACATGAAGAGAACCGGTCCAAAGATAACCTGGAGGGAGAAGGGGATAGCCACAGGAGGGGTACCCCTCAGAGGCCAACTACTCCGGACGAGCAGAATTCAGATCTCCTTCGAGAAATGAGGAAGGAGATGAACGAACTGAGGAGTGCCATTAAGGAGAAGACGGATTGAAGCGTAGACAGAATGGTAAGGGCCACAGATTCGCCTTTCACCACGGCGATACTTGAATGCCCTGTACCGTCGAAGTTTCGCTTACCTCAACTTGAGCCATTCGACGGACTCAAAGACACTCAGGATCACCTTAATACCTTCAAGACGACTCTAGGTCTTCAACAGGCACCTGACGAGATACTATGTCGTTCCTTTCCCACTACTCTCAAATAAGCTGCAAGGGAATGGTTCACAAAGTTGCCGACTTCGTCCGTAGACAACTTCGAGCAGTTGAGCAATGCCTTCTTGCGTCATAGGGGGGCAGCGTCTAAAGAGGCCGGCGGACCACTTACTCACCATTAGGCAGGGAGAGAAGGAAACCTTGAGGTCGTACGTGAAACGCTTTACTCAGGAGACTATGGAGGTGGACGAAGCTGATGACAAGGTGCAGCTGACGACCTTCAAAGCGGGACTGAGATCCAGAGATCTCGTGGCCTTCCTCGCAAAGAATCCACCAAAAACGATGGCAGAAATGCTCCTGAAGGCGCAGAAGTATATGAACGCTGAAGATGCTTTAGTAGCCATAAAGGATGTAAAGAAGCCAGGAGACAAGGCAAAGAAAGAAGACGACCGTAGGGGTCAGAAGAGAGAGCGCCCAGATCGTCGGAACAATGACGAGAATAGGAGGAGAGATGATAAAGGTCCTCGGACGGTAAGATTTACTCCTTTGGTTATGCCTGTTGACAAAATTTTAATGCAGATCAAATGCAGATCAAGGACGAGCATTATCTCAAATGGCCAAGACCATTACACTCATCCCCTAATGTTCGTGACAAGAACAAGTACAGCCGATTCCACAAAGATCACGGCCACAACACGGAAGATTGTAGAGACCTAAAGGAGCAGATAGAGGAGTTGATATGGAAAGGGAAATTACAGAAATATGTGAAGAAGGGAGAATATAGTAAGTTCAGGGACGGTAATAAGAACCAGCATGGGTCCTCTTCTCGGGATGACGACCGCCCGTCCCAACCTCCGTAGGATGTGATCGGGGAGATAAAGACAATTATAGGAGGGCCATTCTCAGGAGGATCCTTTAAGTCCCTCAAGAAAGCATACCAGAGGCAGGTAAATAGTGTCCACACAATACCTCTGTCTAAGCAACGACGAACAGACCGGGACATGTCCTTCAATGAAGGAGACGCCAGGGGAGTGAAGTAGCCCCACAATGATCCTTTGGTCATAATGCTAAATATAGAGGGATTCAATACCAAGAGGATCCTCGTGGACAACGGTAGCTCCGCAGACATCATCTACCTCCCTGCCTTCCAGCAGCTGAGGCTAGATCCAAGGAGACTGCGCCCATTTGACTCTCCCCTCGTCAGATTCAGCAGAGACAGGGTATACCCCAAGGGCATAGTGACGTTGACAGTGACGGTGGGGACCTACCCGGTGAAGTTGACCCGTCAGTTAGACTTCCTAGTGGTGGACTACCCCTCATCCTACAATGTCATCATTGGGAGGCCCACGCTTAACAAATGGAAAACGGCCACGTTCACCTACTGTTTGAAGGTGAAATTCCCAACAGATAACGATGTCGGCGAAGTAAAAGGAGATAAGTCCTGGCCAGAGAGTGTTATCAAGCTGTCCTGGCTGCAAAGGAGAACCACACATGGATGATTGAAGAGAAGGACGAAGACAAGATGGAAGCCTTGGAAACAGTGGAATTGGCTGAAGGAGAAGCGAACAAGACGACAAAGATAGGGACGACGCTAAGCCCTGAGATGAGAACAAGACTTATCCAATTCCTTAAAGAGAATATAGATGTCTTCGCATGGAGCCACGAGGACATGCCGGGCATAGCTCCAGAAGTTATCCAGCATAAGTTGAATGTGGATCCAGAGTGGAAGCTCGTCTAGCAAAGGCGAAGAGTCTTCGCCCCAGAATGAAATCAAGCAGTTACAAATGAAGTTACCAAACTATTGGCGGCAGGGTTCATCTCGGAAGTGTACTATCCTGAATGGCTCGCAAACGTCGTCCTAGTGAAGAAAGCAAGTGGAAAATGGAGGTTGTGTGTAGACTTCACAGACTTGAACAAGGCGTGCCTAAAGGACAGGTTCCCTCTACCGAGAATAGACCAGCTTGTGGACTCTATAGCCGAGCACAAGTTACTAACGTTCATGGACGCTTTCTCGGGATATAACCAGATAAGGATGGCTAAGGAAGACCAGGAGAAGACTGCCTTCATTACAAGCCAAGGACTCTATTGTTACAATGTAATGCCTTTTGGATTAAAGAATGCCGGAGCTACATATCAGAGGCTGGTGAACAAAATGTTCGGCTAACAGATCGGAAGGAAAATGGAAGTATACATGGACGATATGCTCGTCAAGAGTAAGGAAGAGCTCACACATCTGGACGACCTGAAGGAGACGTTTGCCACCCTCAAAAAATACCAGATGAGATTGAATCCAAGTAAGTGTGTTTTTGGAGTAGTTTTAGGGAAATTCCTAGGATTCATGGTGTCCCAAAGAGGAATAGAAGCAAACCTAGAGAAAGTGCGAGCCATAATCAACATGGCGTCACCCAGGACCGTCAAGGAAGTTCAGAAACTCACAGGAAGAATAGCAGCTTTAAACAGGTTCGTCTCTAGAGTTACAGACAAGTGCCTACCCTTTTTCAAGACCTTGAAGCAGGCTTTTGCCTGGACCGACGAATGTGAAGCAGCGTTCCAAGACCTAAAGCGTTACCTGAGTAGTCCACCCCTCTTAAGCCTGTCCAAAGAAGGGGAAGACCTATACTTATACCTGGCAGTGTCAGCTTCAGCAGTAAGTGCAGCCTTGATTAGAGAAGAAGGCACGAAGCAGCTCCCAGTTTACTACGTCAACCAAGCCTTTCAAGGGGCTGAGTCCAGGTATCCACTGATTGAAAAGATCGCGATTGCGTTAATAGTAGCCTCGCGCAAGCTAAGGCAATACTTTCAGGCAAACCCCATCCTCGTAATGACGGACCAACTGATCAAGAAATCAATGAACAAACCTGAGGCAGCCGGAAGAATGGTCCAGTGGGCTATTGAACTTAGTCAATTTGACATCGAGTACCATCCCAGAACAGTAATCAAGGCGCAAGCTGTGGCGGACTTCATCGCAGAGTTCACCCTTACGGACGAAGATAGCCTGACCGACGGAGTTGAGATATGGACGATACAAACTGATGGTTCGTCGGCCCAAAGGAGGGGGGGAGTAGGAGTCGTCATAACCACCCCCGATGGAGAGATGCTCAAGTATGGGGTTCAACTGAAATTTTCGGCTACCAACAATGAAGCTGAATACGAGGGGATACTGACGGGATTGAGGCTTGGAAAGGCACTTGGAGCTAAGAACCTGTTAATCCAAAATGATTCAAAGCTAGTGATCAGGCAGATCAGAGGGGAGTATGAAGCGAACGGACATACGGAAGTAACGAATCGGACGCTGCTCAAGATTATTAAAACCAAGCTAGACGATGCGAAGGGTGTCTGGTCAGAAGAATTACCTAATGTCCTGTGGGCTTACAGAACCACGACAAGAACCCCAACAGGAGAGACCCCTTTAGGCTTACCTATGGCACTGAAGCAGTAATCCCGGTCAAAGTAGGAGTAACAAGCGTCAGACGAGAAACGTTCAACGAAGAGTGCAATGACCATGAACTGCGACTCAACCTGGACTGTCTGGACGAAGTAAGAGACAAAGCCTCTAGCAAGATGACGAAGTACAAGCTGAAGATGGCGGAATACTACAATAAGAGGGTTAAACTCAGACGACTGGACATAGGAGACCTTGTCCTGCGCAAGACCACCACAGCAACTAAAGACCCTACCCAAGGAAAACTGGGTCCCACATGGGAATGGCCTTACCGGGTCATTCACTACTCAAGACAAGGCAGTTACCACTTGGAAACCATGGACGGACAAAGACTCCCTCGACCATGGAACATTGAGCATTTAAAGAAGTACCACCAATAGATGTAACAAACAAATATACTCATTCTTGAAATTAATAAAAGAGTTATTCATCTAATGTCTTTGTGTAAGCAGGTCTAGTCAATCATACAACATGCAATGACTAATTAACAAGATTCCGCATTGACAGATGTAAGTTAATGATGATACCTATAATGGGTGAAGGCCACAGAATGGCTAAGTAACAAGATTCCGCCTTGACGGATGTAAGTTACTAACGAAACCACAGGCATAACAAAACCCTTTAAATGGATATAGACCAAGTAACAAGATTCCGCCTTGACGGATGTAAGTTACTGACGAATCCATAAACCTAACAAAACCCCTCAAATGGGTATAGGACAAGTAACAAGATTCCGCCTTGACGGATGTAAGTTACTAGAGAAGCCACAGGCATGACGAAATCCCTTGAAAGGGATAAGTAACAAGATTCTGCCTTGACGGATGTAAGTTACTGACGCAGGCAGAATCTTTTGGCGGGCACAAGTACCGACGAATCCATGTGAAAAAAAATAAAAAATAAAAATAAAAATAAAAAGGAGAAAAAGAAAAAGGGACAAGAATCTTGCAACAAATCAAAATAAAACTCAAGCTATACTGAAACCTCTCTGTAGGATGGTGAGTTGCAGACTAAGTATCAAATCAGTGACGAAAGGAGGGAAAGGGTCACAGTTGAAAGTTTTACTAAGGGCGAGATACGGACGAACTCAAAGCACCACAAACATGTCAGGTGCCACAAAGTACAATCATATAAGCAGGTAAGTGCGAAATCATAAAGTCAATTAAAACCCAAAAACAGCGGGCAATTAT
Source organism: Quercus tomentella (assembly GCA_028535165.1). Taxonomy (NCBI): domain Eukaryota; kingdom Viridiplantae; phylum Streptophyta; class Magnoliopsida; order Fagales; family Fagaceae; genus Quercus; species Quercus tomentella. The sequence continues at coordinate 13,790,249 of JAPQVY010000100.1, read as the reverse complement.
CCTTGTTCTTTCTAAAGACCCATAAACACTGGGCCAAGAAACATTGTTCCCAAAATAGATTAAAAAAAAAAAAAAAAACCTGCTATCAAAAAGCCCAAAACATAACGGGCACACACAACAGATAAAATTTTTCACAAGTGTTAGGTCTGGGCGTCAGTGGGAGCGTCACTAGAAGGATCGTCACTAGCAGGAACGTCACCAGATGGGGCGGTATCACTAGGAGTCCTCTCAGGGGCATCACCTTCAGGGGCCGAAGACTGGGCAGCCTCGTCCATTGCCATCTGTTGATCCACCACTTCAAGGTCTAGGCTCGGCAAGTTAACTCCAGTAGGATGCTTGACGAGGTACCTCCGTAGAAGCTCGAAACCCTTGAAATACCAACTGAAGAGCACTGTGGAATACTCCTCAGTTTGCTGGAAGGCTTCGACGGACCTAGCAGCAATGGTTTTGAGCTTTTCTTTGGCCGCCTGAAGCTGGTCGTCCTTCTCCAGGTTTAGCTGACGCTCAACCCTAAGATCGGCATTTAAGGCCTTGACGTTTTCTTTCAAAGTAGCAGCTTCGTCCATTGAATCGATAAGCTTCTTCTTCAACGTGGAGTTCTCCTTCTCCAAAACCTCCATCCTGGATGCCAGAGACGCCACCTTAGCCTCTTGAGTAAGACACTCTGAAGCAAGGTGAAGACTCTCCCCCAACACCTGGTGAAGGAAACTAAGTCCGTCAGAAAAAAAAAAAAAAATAGAAGGGGAACAAAGAAAATGCAGAAGTATTTTACCTAGACGATCCTATGCACGTGCTGACTCACAACTGCGTTGAGTGGCACCCCGGAAAAGACCTTGAGGTCCTCAGCATTCACAACACCGTGTGCCCACTCCACGGCAATACCCTCGTCATCCCAGATGGATGAACCAACTCTCTCCTTTTCCCTCTCCTTACCCGACACTCGTTGCCTTTTGGAGGAAGGGGTAGGGATCTCCTCAACCGAGGTAGCCGGAGAAGCCGTCCTTACGTTCTCAACTCCGGAGACGATGGGAGTGACGTTTGTAGCTGGGGGAACGGACGGACCCTTCCCCGTGACGCGAACCACCTTCTTCCCAATATTCGACAAAGGTTCGTCCTTCTTGGACCTCATCTTGGCGTACATGTCCTTATTAAACCTGGTCGTCATCTCTACCCAAAAAAAAAAAAAAAAAAAAAAATTAGAGATGCAAGTACACACGAGAAAATCAATACTGACGAAGTCAACACTTACTCTTTTTTTCCTCAATATCGATGTTGCGCAAGACGTAGGGAGATGGGTTCGGGCCTAAGCAAAAGAATGCAAGCGTCCGTGGATCTACAAGATCCTCCCAACTTTTAATCGAATTGGCGTATTCTATCGCCTTTTCAACACGACCCTGGTACTTGCTTTTTAACTTGGGACGTCTTTTAACTACCAAAGAAACGACCAAAGGGGTTCGAGACGACCACATAAGCAAAATGAAGATTAACAGACGAGGAGAAACATTGACGCACCTAAGTTTGGGGTTCCCCACCGACGAAGCAACCTTGGGATATCACCCCAAGCCTCGCTAGAAGGGGTCTCAAAATCATCCCCGGACACGAAAAAGAAACGGGACTTCCAATACCTGAATGACGAGGCTAAACCCTTGACGATTCTAGTCCTCCTCACCCAAGGGACTAGCTCATAATATCCATACTCTTTTGACTCTTTTAGATGGTAAAGGTAGACGAGCTCACTCACCTTGATCATATCCTCGTTAGTAGCCAACCATATCTCCATACAGTTGATCACTATCCTCCATGAATTGGGCATAAGTTGCCCGGGAACAATACCAAAGTAACCTAAAATCTCCATCACCAACGGATGGACGAGTAGCCTAAGCCCACAAGTGAAAGCAGCCTCGTAGAAGCATACCTCACTAGGGAAGAAGTGGCAGGCCCGATCCTCACTACCGGGCCGACGAACACAAACCCGCTTAGGAAACTGAAATCTATCCTTGAACCTAGCCACAGTATCAGCGTCCAGCCCACATGCCTCCCCAAGGGCGTAAAAAGCCCTAACTGGACGAGGGGCGGAGACGGCCGTATCACCCTCCACTGGGCCTTTGCTGGACGACAACCCAGTTTCAAGTTCGCTAGATCTCACCTCTGACATCCTCTTCGTTTCACCCTCAAACCAAGCAAGTGACTGGCCTAATATTGGAGATAGCTCCCCCAAAACTACATTCAACCCACAACCTTCAAAAATAAAGTCTCCAACCAAAGGGAGAAAGTCACCGGAAACACCCAAAGCCGCCCCTAAGCGAGCAAAAAAGAAAGAGACCGAGGGGCAAGCTATCCTAACCTCAGAAGAACTAACCATGAAAAGGGGAATAAAATCCTAAAAACCCGAAAATCAAACACAACAACAACAGAAGCAAAGGGCAAAGGAAAAATCAAGAACTCATAAAAAGATTACGAAGGAAAGGGAATAGAAGAAGAAGAGAAGAGGAGCGTACCTTGAAGAATAAACGATTGAAGCCAGGAAAATCCGAAGAGAAACGTCGCCGGAGCAGGGTTAGAACGGTCGCAGGAATAAATGGAAAAATAAAACTCAGAGCAAATGATTAAAGTGAAGGAAAAGAAAGTTTTGAAACCAAGACCCAAGGAAACTGAAAAATAGTGGGAAACCCAAGGGTCACGCCATTAACGCCCTTAATCAGCACGTGCCACATTGCGTGTTGCGCCGCCATTACGCATTAAATTCGGAGCAGAACCCCAAGAGTCACAGATAGCTCAGGAAAACTTTTTCATCTTCTATGGTCCTCATGACACGTCATAGACAACCACAGAACCTGGGGGGCAACTGATGGGAGTGACGAGATTACGTCCCTTAGATGAAGTCAACACTCATGACGAGGTCATCCTGAATGACGAGGAAACCAGTCATCACTGACGAGGACAGGAAAATCATTCAATATAGCCACCCAGTGACTTGGGCAGTTACGAAACCAGCCAAGCAAACTGTTGGGAGCCTATTAAAAGCCCCATTATTGGGCAGGAGGCGTTACTAAGAAAGACATTAACATCACAACGGCTAGCAACCAAAACCACATATATAAAGCCCTCACATTGTCAACAGAAGGTACATATACACACTCTAAGAAACACCTATGCTTGTCTTGCTTATCCATTTCATTTCACAAAGTGCTTTTCTGTTCTAACTTTGGCATCGGAGGCGTTGTGGCAGGCACCACACCGGTGACCATCTTAGTGGATACATTCGCGTTGACAGGAGGTCGGTTCCATTTGCCCATCTCGACTGATGAATTCACGCTTCATCAATAAGAATAATTATTACATTACCCTAAGTATTCTTAATTTTTTGAAACTATGATAGTTGATTTTTTTTTTTTTTTGTTTTTTTTGTTTTTGTTTTTGTTTTTGTTTTTGAGATGGTTTCAACTTATGGCGTCCACTCTTGATAATAGTTCTTTATTAGACCAAGACACTAATCAGTTTTTGGTGTAAGAGGGATTGAACCCCTAGATTTCTTATTCAGCCATCTTTATCAGTTGAACTAACTGGAACCCACGTAACAATTGAATTTTATTTAAATTAAATCACTTTAATAATTTTTAATATATTTGTAACTATAGAAAGAGAGAGCGTGCATTTGACATAACCACATATCACCTCATTTAAATAATATAGTATAGTAATTGATATTAAAAATTAATTCTCAGTTATTATTAAATAGTTATGTAGTATATATAAAAAAAGGTAATGTGTCAAAGTTTTTGTCACCAAAAGTCTCGTTGTTATTGGTTATTATGGGTGGACAAAAAAGTGAATTAAGTTGTTGATTCAAATTAGAATCAATAACAACTTACTACTTAAAATTTTTTTTTGAAAATATTGTAGACATAACATTTCTCTATTTTCTATGCATAAATTTTACAACAAAAATTTGAAATTTAAACATGTCATTGGTGACATAATTATTATTTTTATAACAAAAATGATATAGCTATTAATCTTCGATTTTCTTGAAATTTTGCAAGCATGTAGGATATAATAAGAAATTATAATCCAACAGTTAAGTTTTAAAATTCATATCTAATAAAAAGATATAAGATAAGTTTGAATTTTTTTTTTTTTCCTATTTAAGGGGCGTATGTGTGTGATAATATGTGTTAGTGTCTACCATTTTATTTGAAAAAAAAAAAAATTGGTATCATTTAATTGGAGGGTGTAAACTGTAAAGCTATCTAGACCAGATTCCAATTGAATTTAATTGGTTAAGTTATGTATTTTGTCCCTTTTTTTTATATCATATTTCAATTTCGTCCTTAACTTTTTAGTACCGTGTCAATTTAATTCTTACTGTTATCTCTTGGATGAAAATTGCTGACGCGGCTAACGGTTAAAATAAAAAATTAGCTTTCGTTAATGTGATAATAAACTAATTTTTTTATTTTGTCTATTTATCAGGTTAGCAATTTTCATCAAAAAGATAACGGCATAGATTAAATTGACATGACACTAAAATGTTAGAAACCAAATTGACACAATTAAAAGGTCAGAGACCAAATTAAAATATGATGTAAAGAATATGCATCAAATACATAGTTTATCCAATTTAATCTCAAAATTAAATTCTCCTATTTCAACTATGAATTATTTAAATGTAAAAAATAAAGTCATTATTTATATTTTCTGGTAGTCAAAGTCTTTGCTTTAGAAACATTTAAATTTTAATGGACATTCAATGCCCACCTATGTGTCACTCTGTAGGACCGAACCTCCACATGCGCGCCCTCGTAAGTTTGACCGAAGGAGGGAATTACTGAAAATTTTCATTTTCCTTACAGGCTCAATCAGCTAGTCTGATGTACTATTCCCTTAGCAGAAACTGTATTTATAGTAGCAGTTTGTAACTGTATGTACACATTTCATGATCATCCCAAATTCTTGGCAGAAACTGCGTTAGACTAACCTCAACTTCGATCCTTTTCACCCCTTAGAAAAGAAACCCATGAGCAATACGCTTAACAATTACTTCCATAGAGAGACTGAAACTTCAGCAGCTTCATTTGCTGAAGAAGGCCACCCTCCATTTCAGACAGAAGTCGAGCTCAATCGTTCCACGCCATCCACGATGGCTAAAAGGCTTTACCACAACGCTAGCGAGCGTGATCGTCGCAAGAAGATCAATACTTTGTACTCTACTCTTCGTTCACTACTTCCCAAGGCTGATCAAGCGGTACTAATTCTTTCTTTCTTTCATTTTTGAGTTTCTATTGATCTTCATGAGAGTTCTTAGGAAACTAGTTGAAGAAAGAATAGCACTTAGCAGCCACTAGAATTGTTTCTTACCCTACTATCATTGTACCAGGAAATTATTTGATGTTGTGGACAATATATTCGAACCTGAGTATACTTTATTTAGATAAAAAGAAAAAAAATTATGAGTTGGGCTAATTGAGAATCATAATATTAAGAGTGAGTTTGGAATTAGTTTTTAGTTTTAAATTTTACATACAGCTTTTTTTTTTTTAAAGAATTCTACTTTTTTTTTTTTTTTTAACTTTTTTCTATTTTTTCTAATTTTTTTTTTTTTAAAATACAAGTATATTTTAGTACACTTTCAACAAATAATTTTTAGCAAAAAACTAGATAAATTGTTTTCAAACAGACACAAGTCAAAAGAGTAATTCACTTGAGATTTCTATGCATATGTTTTTGAGATAGATAGATAGTATGGGAGGAGATATAGAATTCAAATTACAAACATAAAACACCATAAAAGATGTTATTATCGTTAAATTATCACTTGAATCTTTATTATACATAAACTTTTCTAAGCAATAGTAAAAAGTATTAGTCTTTCACGTTTTCACAACTATAAACTAAAGTTGATGTTTGGCTGGCATAAAAAATTTAAATATAAGGTAGAAGAACATGCTATTAATCCCTCAAAAACATAGTAGCATGTGATGCATTTTTCATCACTATCCTTACCATAACAATTCATCACTTCATTTGTGGTTTTCACAACATTGGTGATTTTTTTTTTTTTGGTTATAGGAAAAATTAAGCGTTCCAGATACAGTTTCGTGCATGCTTAAATACATACCAGAACTAGAACAGCAAGTTGAGGTACTAATTCAAAAGAAGGAAGAGCTCATATCAAGGATTTCTACGCAAGGTGAACAAATTCATCAAGAAAATCAGAGAACAATTGTAGGTCGGAGCTCTTTATCTGCTGTTTCGGCAAACTGGCTTAATGATAACGAGGTTATGATTCAAATATCCATATATAAGGTTCATAAAAGTCCATTAGCAGATATCTTGCTTAATTTGGAGAAGGATGGGTTTCTAGTGTTAAATGCTTCTTCGTTTGAGTGCTTTGGAGGAAGGATTTTTCATAATTTACACCTCCAGGTATGTGTTATATTTTTTGTTAACTGCTTTTTGCCGTCTAAATTAAAAGTAAATGGATAAAATGTACATAAAAGGTTTGCACAAAACTATACATTCACAACTTTTGGAATTTTTAGGACAATTTTATAGTAGAATTGATTTAAATTTATATATTGATAAATAAATGGTTTAAATTTTACCAAATCATCAATATTTTAAAAAATTATTATAAATGTTTTGATAAATTTATGTATTCTTTTTTTTTTTTTTTTAATAATTCAGTTGTTACAAAAAGTGAGAGAAAGAGATTTAAATCCTGAATCTCCTCATATAAGCAACCAAGTAATGCAAATAAGTTAAAACATTTTGCTATACGCATATATTAAGTTATTGATGATACAGTAGCATCTAAGTCACTCATTTATCAATGGAGAGTGAAGATTTTAAGAACATTATGGTAGCATTAGGGTTTAAACTCTCGAGGATATACTGCTTGTGGTAGAAACTCTTGAAGATACACTCTTAGTACCACATCTATATGTTATATATTATTTAATTAGTTTTTTTAGAATTGTTATATTTTATTTTCAAATACAAAGTCAATGGCTATGTTTAACTTTATACTATTATAAAAATGGTCCAATTAATATATATATACCTTTAAAGTATTCATTAATTATCTAAAAGTAAACTTTTTATGAAAGATTGAAAAATTATTAAAAAAATTAGTCACTTTTTTTACTTTTCCATAAAATAGTTTACTAAAATGTTTTATTAATAAATGCTCTCACATTATATGTTAGCACAACTCTTATGAAAACAACACTATCATTAAATTATTCTTGATTGAAATTTGGAAGTATCCAAATCCAAATAAATATTAATAACTGAAGAAGTATGTTTAACTTGTTACATTCTTTTGTTTTTTATTTTTTATTTTTAAAAAGGCCTTATTACGTTTAGATCTTGTACATCTATCTATCACAGTATAATCTCTCTCTTTTTTGGGGGGGCCTACAGTATAAATTATTTTAATACAAATTTGACATGGTGCATTGTGGATATATTCTACAGACAGAAAGGAGTTATGCTTTGGAGCGTGAGCGTGAGGTGGTTTTGAGTGAGAAGCTCTTATCATTTTATGAGAAGGAGGAAGGATTCAAGCAAGAAAATCATGGCCCTATATATTTCAACGCGACAAGTTGTATTGTTCCACGTATGCAAAGTGACCATTATATAGGCGAAAGCACTTACGTGTGCGCATCGTTGTAAAACAGAAAATAAAATAATATATAACGAAAAAGCACTAACATGTGCCCTTCTCTATACCTATGATTGTTAAAAGGTAATGTAATCATGGAGTAATATTTATATATTGGGTAGGATGTTAATTAATGTAATCATGGAGTAATATTTATATATTAGGTAGGATATTATTATGGTCACGCCTAGGTAGGGAAGCCATACTAATCATCCCTTCTATTCTCATTTTTTTTTTTCTTTTAAAAAAAAATCTATATATTGCTTATGGTGCACAACTTATTATTGTTGGGCATATGGTAGAAACTTAATTTACATTTTGTGATTATGCAAACAAAAACAACACACATCTAATCATAAATAATAACTCAAATAGCTTTAATAGACAAAACAATAATTAAATAAATCACAAACTAGATACGTGAAAAGTGAATAATGCAAAATTGATCAAGTCTTATATTTGACACAATTTTCTTAAAGCAGATTTTACCTTTCATACAATTAGCGATTTTTGGAGACTCACAGACATTTGTCTTCCAAGATAAAGTGATTAACAAATTAGAGAAGAAATACTGCAATCTCCGTGCTTAGCAAACTAAACTGTCTCTTTTTCTATACAGATGTAACAAAATATTTTCTCTAAGAAACTTTCTTAATTAAAAGTAATTTTTATGAATGAGGGACAATGAATATGCATGTTAGTGAACAAACATACTATTCTAAAAAATTATTGTGCACAGACTTACTGACTCAAAAAATGAAATAATAAAATACTACTATTTGGACAAGAGGGCCCAATGCACGCATGCCTAAGTTTAACCTAATGTCCAAGTCCATGAGTATATAAGCTCATATATTTTCTCTTTCCTTACCTATATGAGACTTAAGGATTTTCACCACTTTAATACCATGGTCAAATGGACACATAAGGAGTTAATTTCTTATTCATTCCTTAACATTTTTCTGACACTTATTAGCCAACTTTGATATCCAACGGTCGTTGGAGGGTGAAAATGATGAACACAAGAAAAATTCTTTCTACTTATATCTTTTCTTTAATTAATCTTATAAATAAATAGGATCTTTACAATTTATTTACCTTAATTAATTAGAGTTTTAATGGTGGGAGAGAGAGAGAGAGAGAGAGAGAGAGAAATATGTCAAAAAGTCTAAATATCTTCTAAGAAAATAGTAAAATTTTGAACAAAATCGAAAAACAACCCACCAGGTCAATCAATACTCTATAGTAATTATTAGAGTACCTATTTGGCGAATCATACAGATACAGTTGATTAACAATTTGACAACGGTTCAAGAGTTGCTTCTTTTTTTTTTTTTTTCTTTTTTGGTCTGATTTTTGTGGGAGATAAATATAAAATATTTTCACCATTAATTTGCATGACCTTTGAACCCTAAAAATAAGAAAATACTTCTCTTTATAAATGGGATAGGTATCCCAGCTAAAGAGCGGGTTCAGATTTTTCACTAAGGATAAAATATTTTGCACTCTACTAAGGCTCAAAACACCCAAAATAAAGTATAATATGCATGAAATGTCCTTCAATGCAAAATGATGCATGTAGACACCCTGATAAGGCACCAAAAACTTATAACCTCCTAAACTCTCTCCCAACTTATACAACTAAACCATTTATCAATTTTAGATCAATTTGAATTAAGTCCAGAAATTTTAGCATGCTCGATTGATTACACACGTAACTTTAAATGGCCAATCGCACAAACTGCTAGTCATATAATAGAGGTAGCAAAGACTACGCGTGAAGAATGTTAGAACATGGCTAGAGAGCATGTGAGATACAAATATGTGATGTGTTATAGTGAACTAAACACACACACACTCACATCCTAGTCATAATGGCTTGAAGGAAAATATCATCTAAAGAGGTACATCTTACAATCCCTACATCTCCTAAATGGCCGTTTGCAATAAGATTTACAAGTGCAAACTTTATATTTTATTAATTTTGAGCACTGTGACCAAGTTTTTCATTTTTACTCTTTTTTATGTGTAGTGCATCACCTTTGTATACCTAGTTTTGTGGCACTGACTTTTTCTATAAGCACAAAAGTATTTGTGATTGATAAACACTAGTTTTATGTTTTCTCTTAGCAGTAGCGGTTCTAGGAATTTTTTTTTTTTTTTTTTTTTTTTTTTTTTCAGGAGGATTATTAAGAAACTTAATTTTAAAAAAATTTAATAAAAAGATAAATTGAATATATAAAATTATTGACAAGAAACCCCTCAAATACATGAAGTTTTACATTTACATTTTACAATTTTTCAAATTTTGAAATCATTACATGATAGTTCAGTTGTCATTATCTTTTGCCAATGTGGGTAGATGTGACCATTTTCTTTTTTTAAGTTTGTATAACAATTTAATTTTTATACAGTTGTAATTATCGATTTGTCATTGTTTTTATAAAAATATTTTAAACTAAATGAGAGAACTCAACTCACTGGCACTGTATTAATTGTTGACCCTCACAACCACACTCATTCATACATAAATAATACACCAAATGTCTACTTAACTGATCAAATACTTGAACAATTACTAGCTTTACTTTTCTTTTTCTTTGTTTCATTTCTTGAACAATTAAATTTATGATAGAAAGTTATTCAAAACACATACATGTAACAAACCATCTCTATTTACTGATTATTAAATTATATAAGATTGTATTATATTTATACGCACACATCCCACACATCACAATTCAAACAAATAAAATTATAACAAAAAAATAATAATAATAACGCATAAAATCACACATATAATATATATATATATATATATATATATATTAATAGGTAAAGCTCAGAGAAAGTTCAATTAGATTTTAGAATTGAGATCCAATTTTGTGCCATGTGTCCAGTTTTAACTTTTTAATTTTTGTGTCAATGAGTTATTGGTTTAAAAGGCGAAGAGATTATCCATTTTCAATTATTCAATTTGTTGACCCATACTCAACGATAGTCAGCTAGACCATGACTTTCATTTGCTCCTTTCTTGAATTTTTCCAAATGTTTTGCTATAGTCAAAATTCAAGGAGTTGAATACACTTAGTCAAAATTCATGGAGTTGAATACACTCTTAATTTTATTTCTTCTATTTTTCCCTTTGTCGTTCTTCTTTTGAAGATTGAAACACATAATATGAATATATAAAGTTCAATTAGATTTTAGAATTGAGACCCAATTTTGTACCATGTGTTCAGTTTTAACTTTTTAAATTTGTGTGCCAATGAGTTATTGGTTCAAAAGGCGAAGAGGTTATCCATGTTCAATTATTCATATTGTTGGCCCGTGACTTTCATTTGCCCCTTTTTTGAATTTTTTCCAAACGTTTCGCTATAGTCAAAATTCATGGAGTTGAATACACTCTTAATTTTATTTTTTCTCATTTTTTATTGTGTCGTTCTTCTTTTGAAGATTGAAACCCATAATATGAATATATAATAACCCCCATCTGAAGGAGAATCACGCAGAGCCAATGGTGAAGGTTGGTCATTTAGATCATGTGATGATTTTGTTAGAACAATATTTGACTATGTTCTGTGAAAAAAAAAAAAAAAAAAAGGAAAAATATTTTAAACTGAAAAAGTTTATTATTTTAGAACTCAATAATTGATCATTGTAGATTTTTTTTTTTAATTTTATTTATATATATATATATATATATATATGTATATAGTTTAGGAATGAGTCTAATTTTCAAAACAAGCATGCTATGTGAGAAATGTTTCAAATAGCATGCTATTGATTAAGACGATCCTCTCCATTTATGAACAATGTGTCACCTCTTCTAGACGACAACTTGGAAGATCTCATCCATCGTGAGATTTTCAAAGACAATTCCTTATCCTTCGACTACAAAAAACTCATCCTACACTAACATTTTTTTCCAGTGCTTTTCAAAACTACTGTAATAGGTCAACCTAGATCAGTGCTTTTAGAAACCACTAGTATAGGTTGACCTATTATTGCAATTTAAAGCCGACACTTTCTAAACCGCTGCTATAGGTCTCCTATAGCGGTGGTTTTCGAAACAACTGGTATAGGTGGACCTATTATGGCGTTTTAAAACCACCACTATGAGGTTGAATTTTTTTTTTTCCTTTTTTGGTGTAAACAGCCTATTTCGGCAGTTTTAAAACCGCTGCTTTAGGGTTCTTCATATGTAAAACCTATTCCAGTAATTTCAAAACCGCCGCTTTAGGTTTCAAATTAAAATAATTATTTCCTATTAATTATTATATTTTTTTAATTATTATTGTTACGTTAATATTTATTTTTATATATTTTCCTTCTATTGATGGCCTATTACAGCGCTTTTAAAAGCGTTGTAATAGGGTTTACCCTTTTTCTTCTATAGATGGCCTATTACAGTGCTTTTAAAAGTGCTGTAATAGGGTTTACTCTTGTCCTTCTATTGATGGCCTATTATAGTGCTATAATAGGGTTTACTTTTTTTCTTCTATAGATTGTTAGGATTAGTTCCCTTAAATCCTGTTGTATGATGCTATGTATGACATTATGTATGATTAATAAAGTTGTTTTATTATTATCTGAAATAATGGTAACATGAATATTCAGACATTATCATATAGTCCATGAGATGCATAGTGTGTGATTTATATGATTTAGTCACAGAAGATGTTAGGACATATGTGATTCACTTGTTAGGAACATATGTCACTATTTTATGTAATTGGCTAATCCTTTGACAAAGCACACTTTACTTGTATTTGGGTAGATCTAGGATGTGTTTAATACTTCAAGAAACTGTGTTTCAAAATCAAGTGTTAAAGACATGCAAGTCTGTCCAAGAAACAAGCTGAAGAAGTGCCTGTCATTAAAGCTCGACAGCTAGTCATCTATCGAGCTTAAGAAGCTGTTCCAGCCCCGTGGCTTGACAGCAGCTCGACAGATAGGGTATCTGTCGAGATTTATGAAAAACAGAATTTTAGTTTTGTTTTGACTTTAATCCGTGATTATGTGTTTGGGCTTTCTTTTTTCACAACCCTATACATATAAAAGAATTATTTTAAGGGTCGTTAAAGAGTTCACAAGTTGCACAAGTGTTGAGCAAAGTTTGTTCAAGCAATTTGTGACTGGAAACACAGTTTTGCCCTAGTTTATCATTCTTGTGAAGAAGTTACTGTGTTTGTGCACCGTAGGATTTTGTGACCAAGTATCTTCTTGATCTTCATCGTTGGGATGAACTGAAGAACTTTGCAGCCAACAACCTTCTCTAGTTGGTTATTGAAGTCGCGTATTGGGATCCGCACAATTGGTTATTCACGTACTGGGAGCCGTGCATCGAAAGGAGAAATTGTCACTACAGAACAAGTCCAATTGGGTATTGGGGTAAAGGTTCAACTGTAGGTTGATATAAGGTACTGGGATTCTTTTACTTGTAATCGCTTATTGTGATAATAGTGGAATTTCGGGAGTGGTGACCTTAAAATCACTTGGCTAAATCAATTGGTTAATTTATCACAAGAGGTCAATTCGTTTTTTTTGGCCTATCAGAAGATACAAGTCACAAGTTCTTTGTAAACTCAGAATTTTAGTTCGTAGTTGGTGATGAAATTGGGCATTTCATCTGCGAAGACTATAACATATCAACTAAGATGATTTGTCTTGATTATGGAAGTGGAGACTTCTAGTTGATGTGTTGATATGTTTTAAGAGTTAAAACATATTGAACTTGACCGCTGTGAGATTTATTATTCTCCTAACGACTGTCAATTGAATAATAAATCTCACGACTTCTATTTACATGAACTCTTAATCCTAAGAGAATAATGGACTTAATCATGAAGTGTAGGTTGCTTTGATATATTAGAAGTGAGATCTAAAGTAACGGTCCAAACCTTAGTATGTTGGGCAGTCACATTTAGTGTTGATGGAACATATATTCTCAAGATGGAATTCATAATCTTTTAACGGAGATATAAAATATTCCCTTGAGATAAGTTTAATGAGTTCAATTATTTAGAGAGTTAGGCCTAACCACTTTAGTAAGGAATTACTAAAGTATATATTTATGAAATTGGATTTCATAAATATATGATGAATGACTTAAAAGTATTAAATCGGGTACTCAAGGATTAAGATGTAGTAATTTACAAAGTTGCAGTCTTCATTCATGATTTTGTATTACTATGAATATTTTATGAAGGGGTTGCATGTATAATAAAGTCTTGAGATATAATTTATTAATAAGGCCTAGAGTACAATTATATTTATATAGTGGTATTAAATATAATTAATGATAACTTTGGACTTGTCAAGAGTTGACAGAAAAGCTTAAGGCCCATTGGAGATAGTGTCTTATTTGTTCCCTTTTGGTCCCACTCCAAGCCACATACAAAAGCCCAATTGGAAAGGCCCAAAGGCTAGCCCAATTAGATAATCAGTTATAAGGAGAGAAACAACAACAAGAACATAAAAATGGTATGTATGTGAATGTTAGACATTCTTTCATTCTCTCTAGAACATACACATATAACTGATTGAGAGACCACACTTCTTGAGCATCAAGTGGAATTGGAGTGAAGATTGAGAGTATTCCCAAGTGCCTCTAATCTTTGGTTTTGAATTTCACAGCATCAAGGTACACTCTTTTGTTCTTATATTCTGAAACTTACATAGCACATATTATCAATTGCGAATGAAGTAGATCCATTAATTTTTCGCTGCATACATTCATATTTCCATCATAGATGGCCTATTACAGCACTTTTAAAAGTACTGTAATAGGGTTTACTCTTTTTCCTTCTGTCGATGGCCTATTACAGCGCTTTTAAAAGTGTTGTAATAGGGTTTACTCTTTTCCTTCTATCGATGGCCTATTGTAGTGCTTCTAAAAGCGCTGTAATAGGGTTTACTCTTTTCCATCTCTTGATGGCCTATTACAATGCTTTTAAAAGCGCTATAATAGGTTTTACTCTTTTTCTTCTGTCGATGACCTATTACAGCACTTTTAAAAGCACTATAATAGGGTTTACTCTTTTTCTTCTATGAATGGCCTATTACTGCGCTTTTAAAGCGTTGTAATAGGGTTTGCTCTTTTTCTTCTGTGAATGGCCTATTACAGCGGTTTTAATAGCGCTGTTGTAATAGGGTTTACTCTTTTCCTTCTATTGATGGCCTATTACAATGCTTTTAAAAGCGCTGTAATAGGGTTTACTCTTCTCCTTCTGTGAATGGCTTATTACAGCGCTTTCAAAAGTGCTGTAATAGGTTTACTCTTTTTCTTCTTTTGATGGCCTATTACAGTGCTTTTAAAAGCGTTATAATAAGGTTTACTTTTTTTCTTCTATAAATGTCCTATTACGACAGTTTTAAAACCGCCACTATAGGGTTTAAATTAGAATTTTTATTTTTGAATTATTATTATATTTTGTTTTTAAAATAACCTATTCCAGCTATTTGTTTGTCCTCTAAACCTAAAAAATGACCGAAATGCCCCCCCCGAAACCTAGAAAATGACAAAAATACCCCCGAAATCTATAAAATGACGAAAATACCCATGAAACCTAAAAAAAAATCCAAAACACCCCCTATTCCTAAAAAAGGAGCAAAGTACCCCCCTAAGCCCAAAAATGTCCGAAATACCCCCCTAAACATAAAAATGTCTGAAATCCCCCCGGAAACGTAAAAAATGACCAAACATACCCCAAAACCTAAAAAATGACCAAAATACCCTTTAAACATAAGAAATGACCGAAATACCTCTAAAACCTAAAAAATGATCAAAATACTCCCCTAAACCTAAAAAATGACCGAAATACCCCCAAAATCTAAAAAGTGACTAAAATACACCCGAAACCTAAATATGACCGGAATCAACATGAAACCTAAAAAATGATCAAAATACCCCCGAAACCTAAAAATTGAACAAAATACCTCATAAACCTAAAAAATGATTGAAGGTATTTTGGTCGTGGTGGTATTTTGGTCACTTTTAAGGTTTCGAGGGTATTTTGGTAATTTTCTAGGTTTCAGGAGTATTTTCTTAATTTTTAAGTTTTAGGGGTATTTTAGTCATTTTTAGGTTTAGGGGGTATTTTGGTCATTTTTTAAGGCTTAGGGGGTATTTCGGTCATTCTTTTAGGCTTTTGGGATATTTCAGTCATTTTTTAGGTTTCAGGGGTATTTGGTCATTTTATTATGTTTCTTGGGCATTTTGTTCATTTTTTAGGTTTCAGGGGTGTCTTGGTCATTATTTTAGGCTTAGGTGGTATTTTTGGTTATTTTTTAGGTTTCAGGAGTATTTTGTTTATTATTAGGTTTCAGGGGTATTTCGGTCATTTTTTAGTTTTTGGGGGTATTTCGGTCATTTTTTAGGTTTCTGGCATGTCATGGACATTATTTTAGACTTAGGTGGTATTTTTGGTCATTTTTTAGGTTTCGGGGGGTAATTTGGTCATTTTCAAGTTTTAGAGTTATTTCAGTCATTTTTTTAGTTTTTAGGGGTATTTTGGTCATTTTTAGGTTTTCAGGCATCTCATGGACATTATTTTAGGCTTAGGTGGTATTTTTGGTCATTTTTTAGGTTTTGGGGTTTTTTGGTCATTTTCAGGTTTTAGGGGTATTTTGGTTATTTTTTAGGTTTTGGGAGTGTCTTGGTCATTATTTTAGGTTTAGGGGGTGGTACTTTTGGTCATTTTTTAGATTTAGGGGGTATAATTTTTGAATGGTCCGATGTGGAGTAGGTGGAGGATCAGGTCCACCAATCATGTTGCCTCCATTACTATAGTTGCTATGTTGTTGGCATTGTTGTTGTGGAGGACTTGTTGGCTTTTGAGTTTTATGTTGGCATGGATCCATTGGAATATTGTAGGCAATATATTTTTCATGAGAATATTGTAGGCAATATATGATATATTGCAAAAAAATTCACTTAGTTGTAATTTTTTTTTTTTAAATGTCATGTTTTATGTGGTTGTAATTTGATTAAAAATATAAAATAGTCCTTATTTTTGAAGTAATCCAAATGCTTGGAGCCAATACCCAATAATTTTTTTCTTGATACAATATACCCATGGGCCACAATAAAAAATATCCAAATTGTACTTGTAATTTCAAAAGTGCTGTAATTACAAATTGTACATGTAATTTCAAAAGTGCTAACAACGCGTGTAATTTCAGATTTAATAATATTCCAGCTTTTAGATCACTTAATTTAAGGATATATAAATTAATTTATATAGGACAACAATACTTAGTATTCCCAAAAAAAAAAAAAAAAATTGAAGGGTCTTCATCTATTTTTGGTATTTTTTTAATATTTTTTATTTATTTTGAAATAACTTATTTCGGCGGTTTTAAAACCACCCTTTTTATAATTATAGTGGCGATTTTAAAACTGTCACTATAGGTCTAAAGAAAAAATCGGAAAAAATTGCTGAATAGACTATTTCCAGCAAAATATTAGGCACATGGAATGCGTTCAAACTTATTTAGTTAGTTAGACTCTTTTTGAAAGTCAAGTTTGGCAAACTCGACTTTGGGCTGGAAAGCAAACATTATAGTGGCATTTTTTTAGTGCCTATAGCAGCGTTTCTAGAAAACGCCACTAAAAAAAACGCCACTATAGTGTTCGCTTTCCAGTCCAAAGTCAAGTTTGCCAAACTCGACTTTCAAAAAGAGTTCAACTAACTAAATAAGTTTGAACGCATTCCATGTGGCTAATATTTTGCTGGAAATAGTCTATTCAGCAATTTTTGCCGAAAAAATCCAAGCTTTCAAAAAATTTTAAAAATAATTTGAAAATTGCTTGATTTATTGTGGCGGTTTAAAGCCGCTGCAATAAGTAAAAAAGTCGCCATAATAGCTTTAAAACCTATTGCAGCGGTTTTACTTCGCCTTAATAGGTCCAAAATGTCGTTGTAATAGGTCTTAACCTATTTTTCTTCTTAACTCATACCCGCTCCCTCTCACCAAGCTCTCTTCCTCTCCCTCCCAATCGTTGCCGTCGCCGCCGCATCTCCCTCTCCTTCATCGCCAATCTGCACGAGCCCACTCGCCACAAACCCACGCCGACTCATCTCCGAGCCCACTTGCCACAAACCCATGCAGACCCATCTCCCCAGCCCTTCCGCCGACCCAGCTCGCCGATCTTCCTCCACTCTTCACTGGCCCAACTCCTAGAGAGAGATATTTAAGCGTAGCCGCTCTTTTTAGGGTTTAGCTTAGCTCCTCCTCTCGGACCAAAAAATAAATCTCTCTCTCATTCTCACTATCTCTGATTTTCTTAAGTTTTTATCTCTGTTTGTAATACCTTTGTGGTTTTGCACAGGTAGCCATGGTCGAAGTGGTGGCACCTCCTCCTCTGATAGAACCGGCGGAAGCCGTTGTTCTGGAACCCCTACAGACTCACAACGTTGTCAAGCTCTTCATATTTTGGTTTGGAGCTAAGTCTTAACTCTTTCATATTTTTTTTTTCAATTGCTAGGATTCTGAAGCTCCAATGACAGAGCATGTTCCAAGGGTATTGCCGAAGAATGAGGGTTGGTTAATAGGAACAAAAGAATGCTGGGGCAGCTTTTGGGGACGTTAGAGGTATGTATGTGATAGTTGCTTAATTTTCAATAGAAATTGGGACATTAACTATATTGACAATTAGAAGTTGTTAGTTCAATTTACAAGCTGAAACTTATTGACTTATTGTTACTGTTATCATGGTCATTAAATTGTTTTTAAACTTCCTAGTTTACTTCATGATAAATTCTTCCCTGTGTTTTCTTAAATATTTGTATATGATTGAAACTGTTGTTATCGTAATGAAGTTTTGTTGAGGACAAAAATAATTGACTTTGTTGCTATAACTGGAGAAGTACATATGTTGTCAAAAAAATTGGTGGGATTGATTTCTAAGTCATTGGACCAGGACCCATTTTTTGAAGTGCATCTTATTAGAGGAGAAGAGTCAAATTTGCACTAGATTATCAATATATAAATCATACACTATATAATAAAATTGGGCTTAGAAGTGGTGGATTTGTCAATTAGCTGTAAGGACACTGGTGGTTAGTAGCTTAGTGCTTTGTTGAGGGAAATTTTAATATTCTTTGGGATATATGGGCTCCCCTGGGGCTAAAACTTATCAAAAAAAGAAAAAGAAAATCAGTGAATATAATATAATAAATACGCTTGTGGTTAGTGCTTTGTTGAGGGAAATTTTAATATTCTTTGGTATACTTGGGCTGGACAAAATAAACTTAAGCCCATTTAGAGGAGTTGAGAGTTGACAATATGTACAAAATGATACAGTGGTTTAAGACTTGATGAAATGAATTTCGTATCTGAATTTGATAACTATGGTTATCAAAACCACGTGCTATACTTCAAGGACGAAAAGAATATACATATTTTTTTCCTTTTATTAATGAATATTTTAGGAGATAATCCACTACAAGTCAATAGTTTAAACATCTATGGTTCACTTTTTCCTAGGGATTATAAGTTGTGAAGGAAGTGAGTTATGACTAAAGCAAGTATTTGAGACAAGAGGCCCAAGTCAGTTATGATTGTTTTGGATGGTTTTCATCTTGAGTTTAACAATGAAATTGTTTTCTGAAACATAAATTCCTTAAATATTATTCAGGCTAAGCAACGAGCACGTGAAGAAAGCAAGAACCTGAGACAACAAGAGCGTGAGCAAATTGCCGAAAAAAGGAGGAGAGATCTAGTTTGTTGTTTATTATAACTTTGTATTTACACCTATTGAAGCTTTGTACATTCAAGTTAGATTTGAGTTTATATAGGGAAGTAAAATAAGTTATCTAATAGTACATCTACATGATGAGAAAACTTGACAAGGTGCTAGCTTTCACATGACACTTGAACAAGAAAGAGAAAGTGATGGTAGGACATGAAAAAGTTGCTCATTTAAATAACAAGAAAAAAGTAATGTTGAAAGAAACACAGAATGTACGTGGAAAACCCTAGAAAAGGGATGAAAAACCATGGTTTGAGCAAGAATGTAATGTTCTTGCTCTGCTCAGATTGTATTATGTGTGAAAAGTGGTTAATTTCTTACAACAAGATTGTTCCTCTCTCCTACCAACTCTCTACTCTCTTTTCTCAAATCTCTCCTTTTTGTTCTAGGGTTCTTGCCCCTAATACAGCTGCATGTTTCTCTTATAATATGAGGAATATGGCTGAGTACAAGGACAGGTGTCAAGTCATCATTTCCCTACTTAGGACCTTTGCAACAGTTGTGATATTATCTGTTGACTAGAGGATAGGAATTGCGCCAACGTGGCATTGAGACCCGTGGGTAGGTGGCCTTGCCATTGCTTGGGAAACAAGTCCTGGATATTGAGAGGAACATCAAGAGTACTATGATTGATACACTTGTCTCTATTGTGGTCCAATATGCAATCAACCAATAAAGGGTGTCCTCATAGCTTCTGATCTTAGAAAGTCACCACTCCCTTTTTGTGAGTGCTTGAGTACCATGTCAGGTGCAAATCTTACTTTCTTCCTAAGGCAGTCACGCCTTTAGTACAGACCAAGACAAAATCCCTTAGCCAACGCTTCCTCTTCCTTTGCTCACAGCCATTCCACGTGTAAGGTCTAGTTTCAACCACTTATGCATTCTCCCATGCCTTAGTAGTGTTATGTACAAGCTTCAAAGGTAATCTTTTATTATGATCCTTACTCAATATCTAATTCTTGTCCTTTTGTTTTATTCAGACTCTCAGAGCACGTGTAGTTGCGAAGATAGAACAAAAAAGTTGGAATTGTTATTTCTTCAGTGGAGTGACCACCATAAAAAACTTTGCAATTTTATAAGGTAGATTTTCTTCAGATATTAATTTTTCATGGTCATTTTTTATCGCAAAATTGTTTTGGCATGTGACCATCCTTGACAATTGAGAGCCTTAGTATGCTATTTCTAATGAAATATTTTTGTACTCTATTTCTATTGCAGGTTATGTTTAATTTTGGTCCAAAAGTGTCCATAGAATTTTATTGAGACAAAGATAAGTTTTTGTTCATGTGGATTGTAGTGACGAAGCATTTTGATCAGTGGATGGTTCTTGCTTCATTGAAGGGCTTTAGGTAGAATTACACAGTTAATTAATGTCCCATATTTTACTGGTTGCTGATTGGTTGTGGGTTTTTTTTTTTTTTTCAGGACCAAGGCAGAACCTCCAATATATTATTTACCCAAAAAACCTCTAGAAGAAGACAAAACTGTGGTCCAGCAGCGTAAAGAACAGGTGAATCCTCTGTTGCACTTCTCTGATAATATGGAGTTTTACTAGAGAAATCTTAATGTCCCATATTTTACTGGTTGCTGATTGGTTGTGGGATTTTTTTTTCAGGACCAAGGCAGCACCTCCAATATATTATTTACCCAAAAAACCTCTAGAAGAAGACAAAATTGTGGTCCAGCAGCGTAAAGAACAGGTGAGTCCTCTGTTGCACTTCTCTGATAATATGGAGTTTTACTAGAGAAATCTTAAGAAATTGGCCAATCTTTTGAATGAAAGTTGATTATCTTTCCCTGATATTTCATAAGAAACTAATTTTTTTGAAAAGGGAGTTGATGGTTTACACTTGGCATCTCAATTGTAGTTTAAACTTGCACCAATGCGCTGTCAATGTAAATTAGACTTAGCTTTTGCAGGATAAGAAACATCATCTTCTTTTTCTCTTAGCAGCTTTTGTAGTTGCAGCTGATGAAGGTGACTCTCTTTCTTTCTTTTCTCTATTGCATGCATTCTTTATACTTGTTTTGTGAATTTTTTTCTCTGTTCATAGTATTTGGTTTTGATATAAATTTTACTCAATATTGTAATATCTCAGTTGTTTCTTAGAGTTTATAGTGCATTGACATGGTATGCATGTGTTCTCCACTTCTCCTTGAGGTCGTAGAGTCACAAATTTAGTGACCAATGTTTAATGCGAATGCACCAAAAAATAAGTGGAAACAAATGGTCTCTGTAGGGTGAGATAAATTTATTTTAAAGTGTCTTCCTTTGCATTTGAGATGGTTTTGACATATGTGAATGTGAGTATTATGCTTGTTGCATGCCAAGTGTTTGGTAAATTACCTCTATGAGGTATACAATTAGATTACTTGACTTTTGGTTGTGATAATTGTTATATAAGGTTATGAGTTGCATTCCTATTGTGTTATTTAGCAACGTTGTCGTTAAATGAACTTGATGAAGCGGGTGATCATTCTCCTACTGCGCAAAATCAATCATCTAGCTTTTTTTTTTTTTTTTAAGTTTGCAACTGTGATATAACATTCTAGACATTTGGAATGTCTTGTATTAGGCATAACAATTATTATAGCTAGAAATTGTATTATATTAATTTGATAGTTTGAATATGTTTGATTATTGTGGGGTCTATATTGGCGTGTGTCAACTAGATCTAGTAATTTATTTTATATTGATTTTTGTTTAGCTATAAACAGGTTTGGAAAAAAATGTAGGGAAAATATTTTTGCCCATTTTTTTCTTTAAAAAAGGACCTATAGCGGTGCTTTTGAAATTGCCTCTATGGTCCTTTTTAGCCTATATTACAAAACGCCTATATCAGCGCTTTTGAAACCGTTGCTAAAACTCGTATTAAGAAAAGGCCTATAGCGGCGCTTTTGAAACTACCGCTATAGCTAGTATTTTAAAAAAACCAATATTAGCGTTTTTAAAACTGCCGCTATAGGCCTTTTTTAGCTTGTATTTAAAGAGGCCTATAGCGGCGCTTTTAAAATCGCTGCTTTAGGCTATATTTAAAAAGGACCTATCCTAGCGCTTTAAACCGCCGCTATAGCCTATATTTAAAGAAAAAATAACCTATGGTAGTGGTTTAAAAAGCGCTGGAATAGGGTTTCAAAAACGCCGGGACCTATACCGGTGCTTTTAAAAGTGTTGGTGTAGGTCCGGTGAACCTATTGCCACACTCATTGCGTAGCGCTACAAAGCGCCGGGAAAAAAAGGTGCCGGGATAGGCCTTTTTGGCCTATACCAGCACTTTATCAGGCTATCCCAGTGTTTTGCTGTTTAAAAACGCTTAGATAGCCCCAGTTTTTGGTAGTGTTCATAGGGACTCTTGAGACAATGTACCTTTTCTATGACAAAGCCAAGTGATGACCCATCTCCATACTTTGACCACCCACCTCAAGAAAGCCCAAGACAACACCTTAGGGTCAGTTTGGATGGACGAGCCCAAGCATGATTAATGAACACTATTGAGATTCCAATCATTACATTAACACCTCCCATTCACATCTCATTATCAGAGAATTAAATCCCAAAAAGCAACTCCCATAATATATATATATATATATATTTATATATTTATATATATTAATAGTCAAACTCAGAGAAAATCCAATTAGATTTTAATTGGATTCTCAATTTTGTGTCACGTGTTCTATTTAATTTTTAATTTTGTACAAAGTGAATTATTGAGTGTGAAAATCAAAGAGTCCAAATCTAATTAGATTCTAAATTTGATTTCAATTGGAGTCCAATTTTTCATCACGTGTCCATCTAAGTTTTTAATTTTGTGGCAAGTGAATTATTGGGTGCAAAAAAAATGTAAGCGTCCATTACATATTTTAGAAATGCTTGGTTTAAAAAAAACGTAAGCTAATATCATGTAATATTTGAATCTCTTCTAAAAAAAGGTATAATTTGAATTGAATAATTGTAATTATTTTTAATTGTACCTGTGTACATGCACAGAGAGGACTTATTTAACTAATAAGGAGTTGATGAAGATGTTGTCGTTGATGAAGATGCTGAGGGCTCCTACTTAACCTTGGGAATGCCAAGAATCAGGGATGAAGAGAGCACGGTGCAACTCTTGGGGGACAAAGGTAATTTGGTACTGAACAAGGAAGAGAAGAAAAAGGAGGGACAAGGCAGCTATCCCCTCCACATTAAATGCACTACAACCACTTAACTAGCCGAATTAATGGGGAAATGACCATAAACAGTGTCCCTTACATGTCATATTTTGGTGTAAAAACCTTCTAGCAAGGTCTTGATGGGCAAGTATCAAGAAAGTCTGATCACAACCCTCCAAATGTAAGATTCAGATGCATCCTTGCTAATATATATGAAGCCAAGAAGCACTTGGATCAGGGGGACGAGAGATTGAGGAGAGAAACAAAAAAGAGAGAAAAACCATTCAATTGTACCTTCATCCTCGAATTGAACCCGAGGACGACCACTTAGCCAATTTTTAGGCTATTTCCACTTGAATGATACCACTTCGCATAGAGTATTTTATTCTAACTTTCATCTCTTGTTATAGAAAGGGTACTTAAAGGTTGATCTTGTATCCATCTCTACAAATTAATTGTTTGAGTGAACAGTAACTGAATTAAAATCCAACCTACTTCTCACTCGCCACAAATGGTGTCGTATATGGGAAAGTCTCTTGAAGTACCCATGCAAATCTTGTTATTATGCCTGGTCCTAGGCGCAGTGGATCACTGGAGTCTGTTGGCTCTCACCGCAGAGATCATTTCGTTAATCTTGAACGTAGGAAGGATCGAGATATGGTCACACTTATAGCCAAAGAGCACCTTCTTTTCATTTTGAACGAACTGGACAACATGAGGCTAGTCAACATTCGTGTGATGAAGAGGTCTATAACTTAGAGAAGAAGGTGGAGCAATTATGTCGACGTCTTCGTCACCGAACTTGAATAAGGGAAGATAGGACTCCTTCTCCAGACCAAAATTGAAGTACTGGAAGTGATGGAAGTTATCGATCTAGAAGCAAGACTCCACCTAGTGAATCATTCATGTCATCATCCCGTCATACTTCGGGACGAAAATACTATCGTAAGAAATCCAAAACTCCACCAAGGAGAGGCCAGGGGTATGATTCTATGGGAAAGGCTCTCCTTCATATATCTCGCTCCCCATTTTCTCAGCGTATTGAGTAAGCTGAGCTCCTTCATCGCTTTAACCAACCTACTTTCACCATCTATAACGGTAAAATCGATCCTGTTGAACACGTGAGCCATTTTAACCAGAGGATAGCCATTTGCTCAAAGAATAAAGCCTTAATGTGCAAGGTCTTCCCCTCGAGCCTTAGGCCGGTTGCCATGAGGTGGTTTAATAGCCTTGAAGAAGGGTTAATACATTTCTATGAGGAGTTAACAAGGGCCTTCGGGGCCAGATTTGTAACCTGTAGCCGAGTTCTTAGGCCCTTAGACTCTTTACTTTCGATGTCGATGAGAGAAAGGGGAGACCTTGAAGAATTATTCTGATAGATACTGGGTGATTTATAATGAAATTAATGGAGATTTTGAGGACGTCGCTGTATGAACCTTCAAAATGGGTCTTCCTACACACTCCGACTTGTGGAAGTTACTTACCATGAAACTGCCTCGGGGTATGCATCAATTGATGGATCAGATTGAGGACCATAAAAGGGATGAGGACAACCAGAGCTCTAGCAAGGGCAAAGCTAAGGATTTCACCACTGACCGAAGGGATAGCTTGACAGGCCGGTTTGCGTCTTCCCGGCCAAGAAGGGACTTTATAGTCAAACATCCCATAATGTCGCTGGTCCTCAAGTGGTGAACTCGGTGTTCAAAGAGCCGATATATCAAGTGCTAGAGAAGATTAAGCATGAGCCCTACTTCAAATGGCCAAATAAGATGGGAGGAGACCCAACTAAAAGAAACCAGAATTTGTATTGTTAGTACCACCAAGACCGAGGTCATACAACCGAGGAATGTACAGCTTTGCAAGCCTTCCTTGATTAGTTGATTAAAGCTGGTAAGTTGAATCAATTTTTGTAGCAGGCAAATAGTCAAGGAAATCGGCTCGCGGCAGGACTACAGGGAACGATACAGCCACACGATGATGCCCTAGTGGTAACCTTGCGGATAGCAAGGTTCGATGTCAAGAGGGTAATGGTTAATCAAGGCAGTGGGGCAAAGATTATGTACCCCGACTTATTTAAAGGTCTAAGACTCAAACTTGAGGATTTGGACTAGTATGATGCTTTGTTGATTGGGTTCGATGGAAACACTACTATTCTGAAGAGGATAATCGGACTGCTTGTGCAGACTGGGGATAAGGTGGTGAGCGTGAATTTCATAGTGGTGGATGCTTTTTCGCCATATATAGCCATCCTGGCCAGACCGTGGCTACATTCCATGGGGACGGTCTCATCCACGTTGCATGTTAAGGTAAAATATCCTACCAATGAGGGAGTGGCCAAGCTGGTAGGATGCCAATCAGTGGCTAGACAATGTATGGTAGCGTCGGTTGATCAACGTGTTGCTGAAATTGGCTCTTCGGAAGTGGCGCTGACATTGTAGCAACCATAGCCCGGGTCACCAGCCTACTTGGATAGTCCAGTATCATGTGAGAAGTTGGAAAGGGTCATCATTAAGGCGAATATGGATAAATACTTTCAAGTTGGGATTTAACTCCTAGTAAAGGATAAAAAGCAGCTGGTAGACTTTCTGAAGGGTAATTTGGATGTTTTTGCGTGGAGTGCATATGAAGCACCTGGGGTTGATCCCGAGTTTATCTCCTACCACTTAAATGTTAACCCCAAGGCTATCATGAAGAAACAACTAACTTGGCATTCATCTAAAGAACATGCCGAGGCAGTAGAGGATGAGGTCCGTAAGCTTAAGCAAGCGGGAGCAATCAAAGAGGTCTTCTATCTTGAATGGTTGGCTAATACCGTGGTGGTAAAGAAGAAGTCGGGCAATGGAGAGTGTGCGTGGATTTTACAGATATTAACAAATCCTGTCCAAAGGACCTGTTTCCTATCCCGAGAATAGATCAGTTACTTGATGCAACGTATGGACATCCTAGGTTGAGTTTCCTGGATGCTTTTCAAGCCTACCATCAAATCCCGCTGGCGCTCCCAGACCAAGAGAAAACAGCCTTCCTTACCTCGACGGGAAATTACCACTATAGAGTAATGCCATTCAGACTAAAGAATGCGGGGTCTACATATTAAAGAATGGTGACTAGAATGTTTGAGAGCCAGTTGGGAAAAAACATGGAGGCATACATTAATGACATGGTGGTTAAAAGTAAAGAAGAGTCCAAGCATTTGTTAGATCTTGGTGAAATTTTTGCAATCTTAAGAAAGCATAAGTTATGTTTAAACGCTTCTAAGTGCTCTTTTGGTGTAGGGTCTAGAAAGTTTTTGGGTTACATGATCACCCATCGAGGGATTGAGGTTAATCTTGACCAGATTAAGGCTATTCACGATTTGCATCCTCCTCGGAATCTGAAGGAAGTTCAGCGCCTTACTAGAATGACAGCAGCTTTGAATCAGTTTATCAAGGTCCGCTGAGTGGTGTAAACCATTCTTTCAACTATTGCATAAATGGAAGGATTTTTCATGGTCTGAGGAATGTGATAAGGCTTTTGAAGAATTGAAAGCATATTTGGCTCATCCACCAATCTTGTCCAGGCTAGAGAAAGAGGAGATTTTATATGCATATGTGGCTATTGCTCAGCATGCAGTGAGTTTGGTCTTAATACGGGTGGATGAAGGAATTCAGAAACCGGTGTACTATGTTAGCAAATCCCTCCAAAAGGCCGAGGTCAGGTATCTCCACCTGGAGAAGGCAATTCTTGCTATCATCCATGCCACCAAGAAGCTGCCCCATTACTTCTAGGCCTATATCGTGATCGTCCTGACCTAGTTGCCCTTATAAGCATTACTTCAAAGGTTGGATTATACAAGAAGAGTGGCCAAATGGGGAACTATGCTCGTTGCATTTGACACTAAATATCTGGCCCGAACGGCTACAAAAGGCCAAGTTCTGGCAGATTTGGTAGTAGAATTTACTGAGGAGTTAAATGACTCAAAGGATGGAGCAAAGCCTGAGGAAGCATTGAGAGTGGGCTCAGTGGGAGTTTAGCAGGTTTGGCAGCTATTTATGGATGGAGCGGCCAATCAGAAGGGATCAGGGATAGGAATTGTGATGATATCACCGGATGGAATTCCTTTAGAAAAGTCTTTGAGGCTTGGCTTTTCAACAACAAATAATGAGGCAGAATACGAGGCTCTATTGGCAGGGTTGATTGCTATGCAGAAGCTCGGAGGTAAGATTATCAAGGCGTATTGTGATTCAAGACTCATAGTAGGACAGGTTCGGGGTGATTTTGAAGCTAAAGACCCAGGGATGCTTTGGTACTTGAATTAAGTTAAACGTTTGTCGGGGGGCTTTCATTCTTTTACGCTTGAATAGGTTCCTCGAAGTAAAAATTATCACGTTGATTCGCTCGCAACTCTGGCTACCATAAGTAGGGTGAATCTTCCTAAGATTATACTAGTGGAGGATTATGCGTTACTTGCCTAAGATGTACCGGTTCCGGTTGGAGTTCACTTCACTCGAATGGGCCCAAGTTGGATGGATCCACTGTCTATGTTCCTCAAGAGTAGAATATTACCTGAGGACAAAACTGAGGCAGAGAGAATTCGTAGGAAGGCACCGAGGTTTTGGCTATCCAAGGATCAGAAACTATACAAACGCTTATATTCGGGACCGTACCTACTGTGTATTCATCTTGAGGCAATAGAAATACTACTGGAAGAGTTGCATGAGGGAATTTGTGGTAGTCAAACGGGGGGTAGGTCACTTGCCCATAAAGCTTTAACATAAGGTTATTAATGGCCAAGCATGCAGAAGTCCTCTCAAGAATATGTTAAGAAATGCGATCAATGTTAGAGATATGCTCCTAACGTCCATCAACCAGGGGGAGTGCTGAACCTATTAAGCAGCCCATGGCCTTTTGCACAGTGGAGGCTGGATATCATGGGGCCTTACCTTAAGGCAACAGGGAATCGAAAATATCTCCTTATTGCAACTGATTATTTCACCAAGTGGGTCGAGGCTGAACCACTGGCAAACATCCGAGATCAAGATGTCAAAAGATTCGTATGGCGAAATATTGTGACGAGGTTTGGAGTTCCGAACATTCTTAACTCGGATAATGGGCTTCAATTTGATAGTAAAGCCTTTCGGAGGTACTGGTGCGACTTAGGGATAAAGAATAGGTATTCCACCCCATCGTACCCACAAGGTAATGGACAAGCAGAGGCCACAAACAAAGTTATTATGGATGATTTAAAGAAAAGATTGGAAGACGCTAAGGAAAAATGGGTGGACGAGCTGCCCCATATTTTGTGGACGTATCGCATAACTCTTAGAAGATCTATATGCGAGACCCTGTTTTCCATGACGTATGGGTCTGAAGCAGTTATCCCTTCAGAAACAAGTTTCCCAACATTAAGGTCTGGCCAACTCCTCAGTGGTAGCAATGACTGACTACTGTCCCTTGATCTCGACTTAGCCGAGGAATGAAGGGAAATAGCTGCAGTTAGATTAGTGCAGTACCAATAGAAACTTAGGCAAGGATTTGATAAAGGGATAAAAGTTAGGGTGTTCATTCCAGGAGATCTCGTTTTGCAAAGGGTGGTCGGAAAATATGAAGAATCCCTTTTAGGGAAAATTGGGTCCTAATTGGGAAGGGCCTTATCGAGTAACCTCTATAGCCGGAACGGGGGCTTATCGGTTGGAAGATCTAGATGGGGTTGTGGTTCCTCGGCCATGGAATGTAAATAACTTACAGAAATATTATTATTAGTTGCATGTTTTGTAAACAATTATATATATGGACAGTCACGAGGTATTGATCAGCTTTGTTGCATTCTTTGTTTTAATTAAAAGTGTTTTTAATATTTTGATTACGGGTGTGAGAGTTCTTTTTCTGTAGCACTCAAGCCCAAGGATCCTGGGCCGAATAGTTGTAGTTTGGTGGATCGGGCTTTGATTCACCGCAACTAAAGGGCTGTTTAAGAATCAAGTGGTGCATAGGGCATGCCTCTTACAATACATATAAACTAACAAACAAAGATATTTGTATTGAACAAAAATCAAAACAGCAAAGTAATGTAGAGAACAAAACAGTAAAAGCACAAAGTAATGGTTAGGGATCCTCAAATCAGTAGAGAATATTTCATTGAATTTTCTTTATTATGATTACAATATGCTCACTAAGACGTGATACAAGATTCAAGCAAGCTCAAAAATCACAGTCTTAAATAGTTATTCTAACCTTTAAGACTTGCAAAGTTTGATTCTTTTTGAATCCGAGTATGTGCTATAGTGGCTTTCTCTAGGATACCGGGAAGTAATTTTACTAGTTTTCTCTGAGTTTTTCTTCTTAACAAAACTTTCTCAATGATTCTCCTGTCCCAAAAAATCCCTCTCTCTCTTCGCAATCCTTCCCCCCTTTTTATAATGTTATTTTGGAGTTCCAGGGGAACTATTGATTCCCCTGTTTTGCCCGCTGGGTACCAGAGTATGTGTTGTGCCCATCGCCCAGAAGGTTCAGATTCCTTATTCTTCATTCTTTCCTTCCTTTTAGTTTTGTTTCTTTGAAAGTCCATGGCTGACTACCTATTTCGGAGTATGCTGAGGTCACGTTCTTCACAGTCCAGCTTTTGGCCGTCCTTCTTCTTTATCTTTTTCTCAAATGGGCGGAATCCCACTCTGCCGGTTTGAAAGTCTTTCGCTGGTACTCCCTTTTTTATACTTCTTCATTCTGGTTCCCCGAGGTGCTACCCACTTGCGCTATGAGAAGTCGCTGAGTTTTTCTCTTCTTTTTCTTGCTGGGTCACTTGACACTTGAGAAGGACATGCCCTCTCCTCTGTTTCTTGTGTTCCTTTTTTGTCTTTTTCTTTTGAACTGTCTTAATCCTTTCTTGATTGTATTTACACGCCTGGGGGATCCCGAGTCTTTTGGCAGCCTCTGAGGATCTCGACTCAGCTTTCTTTTTCAATCTTCTGACATGGGCTTCTTTTCTTTTTCTTTCTTCTTTTCTCATAAGCTTCTGGGCTTGCCCTTTTTCTTCTTGATGTTTTTTGGGCTTCAAGCCTCTTGGGCTTACCATTTCTTCTTTTTTCCGTGGCCCCTTACGCTTATTTCTTTGGGCTTGGGTACTGTGACTTTTTTAGACCTCAACATTTAGCCCCCCGAGCTCGTGGGTTGCCTGAAGCCCATGCGTGAGTAATTCAGGGTTTCTTAGATTCTGTAGGATTTTCTTTTAATTTCCCCAGGGTTCCCATCTTTCTTATTTAGGATTCGGGCCTTTCCTGCTACTTTTTGGTTATCTTAGTCTTTTCTGCGTGTCGTGTTTCTCCATTTTGCAATTTCCCCTTTGCACGGGACGTGGCAGTTGAGTATTTGGAGTAAAATTTCCTTTACCCACCTTTTTCGTTCCCCGTAACTTCCATTAATAACTGCTAATTAATCTCTTCTTCAAAATTAAATATTTTGGCAACTGGCGCGTCCTTCTATACACTGTTTTCTCTAACTGCTCTTTGTGCTTTTATTGCGGGCGTTTCACATTATCTCTTTGCTTCCCTGAGTCTTTCATTCTTAGGTTTCTTTTCTCTCTTTCAATCAGTCCGCTATTCCCGTTTCCCTTTTCCATTCTTCCAATCCTCTTTACTTCTCATCATCCTCACTACTTCAATGGCTTCTTCTTCTTCTCGAAAAAGAAGAGAGCGTACTCCCAGCCATTCTGAGGGCGAAGGCTCTTCTGGTTCTGCTTAGAGCGGGTCTCATGAGGTCTCTAAGCGCTTGGCTTTTCCTTTACGGGATCCCTGGTACTCTCCCATTCTATCTTTCCCTCAGGTGTCTCATGGTGAGGCTCCTCCGTCCCCTCATGCTTGGGTGTTCTCTGGTCAGGCGGGCTTCGCTGGTTCCGTTCAGGTTCCAGACCCTAGGGAAATTTTTGATCTTTAGATTAGGCAGGGACTTCGAGAGGCGGTGCCTATCTTTTTTGATTTCGTTCCGGGGAAAATCCAAGGTTGGCCCATCTGGGTGGATAAGGAATTATCTGATGAGGAGTTCGTGGGTCGCCTGGAGCGCGCTGGTATCCTAAAAGCGTTGGTGATTTCCAGGAATCTTGAGGGTTTCAGAGACGCTAAGGGGCTCAGGCATCTGGTACGCCGTTGGTGCCCTTCTCTTCATACCTTTTTCTTTTCTGTTGGTGAGTTGACAATTACCCTGGAGGATGTGGTCAATAACTTCCTTCTCCCGGTATTTGGAGATGAGAATCCTTTTGACATTAGTCTTTCTGAAGAGGATCTCATGGTAGAAAATAAGTTGTTTAGCCATTTAAGTGGTCGCACTGCCTCTCCCGGTGGTAAGCCGGCCAGGATGGGGAGATGGGTCATGACCCTTTCTCGTGAGAAGGATAAAGAAGTCAGGCGAGCTGGTTTCCTAGCATTTTGGCTTAGCAAATTTCTGTTCAGTGAGTTCCCGGGGTACGGGGTTAAGTCTACTTTCTTTCCGTTAGCGATTAAGTTGGCTCGAAGCGCTTAGTACCCTTTAGCTCCTCTGTTTTTGGGCCATGTTTATTCCCAGTTACATCAGCTCCACGGAGATGAGGCCGAAGGCGATTCTTGTTACGTGATCACTTCGTCTCTTCACTGTGCCATTCTCTAGATATTTATGTGGGACCGTTCTTCAGCCACTTTGGCTAAATGCAGGAATTTGAAGTTTGTGAAGGACAAATTCCAAGGATCCCCCGATATAGTTAAGGGTCTTTATGGTAATTCAACTGATACTTTCCCCATCATCTTTCGTTGGATTAGTCTGAAAGGTGGTGGTCTCAACCTTGTTGAGTTATTTGATCAAGCAGGAAATCTACACTGGAGATCTCTTCGTGAGTTTGGTCCTGGCTTTGCCTGCGACTTTGTGTTGTCTTCTTTTCTGACTTCTACAGGGAATACTTTTGATCTGCGCCGCGGTGACAAGGGCAGTTTAGCCTACCTTGCTTGCATTAGTCCCTCTTGGCTTCCTGTGCCTTCTTCGAGCGGCCCAAGGTATACCCATTACTCGGCACACTGGGTACTTCGGTAGTTTGGTTTTTACCAGGATATTCCCCCAATTTTTAAGGATATAGTACCGTCTCTCCCCTCTTTGGATCCTTTCTTGAGGCTACAGGCCTTCTTTTATTGGTCGCGGAGGAGCCCTTAGTTTGCAGTGCCTAATTCCCAGAAAGGAGTTTTTGCTTCTAATGGCTACACTGGCTATTGGAGAAGAATACAACAATCTTTTGTTGATTACGTTGGCTCTGGCACAATTAGGGAAACCCCTAATCTTAGTATTTCCTCTGCTCCAACATCCAATAAACGCTTATCCTTGCCCACTGCTGGGATTGTTTCTGCTGCTGTAAGTAGCAAGACGAGGTTCGCAGAATGGCATGCCTCCAGGGGAGGCTGGGTAACATATGCACAAGATTTTCCAGCAACTTGGTCGGGCTGTGGTCTTATTATTGGTACTTCCTCTGGGGTACCCATTAAGAAGGGTGCAATGGAGACAATAGGCGCTGCGACTCCCGCGGGTAAAGGTAAGGAAATTAGGCCGGAAAAATTGAAAGCAGTTGATGTTGAAGAAAGTACAGAGGGCATGAAGGCTAGTCCCGAGGCAAAAAAGAGAAAGACTGGGAAATCCCAGAAACAGTTTGTGACTCCGAAGGAAGTCGAGCAACCTTTGGCTACAAGGACCTGGAAGAAGACTAAGGTAGAGTCTTCTTTTTCCCAGGTTCCTATGACTTCTTCAATCCATGGTCCTTTGGAATCCTCTGATTTTGTATCTCAGCCCCCCTTAGGACCCTCTAGGCGTACTCGTAGTAAACAAAAGACCCTTAAAGAATCTGTACAGAGAGAGAGAAGGGCAAGACCTCTTTCCTTCTTCTCTCTTTTATATTTGTTACTATTGTTGCAGTCACTTCCTCCTTTTAGCTAATGAGCGGTTGTTTCCTTTGCAGTCCAAACGCAAGTCGGACTTCAAGAAAGTAGAAGTCAGTCGTCCGGTGATGATGTGGTATGGCCTTTCCTTGTTCACACCTCTTCGTTTGCTCTTGTTCCTTTTTCTGGTACTGTGTGTTTGTGACGCCTTGTTATCTTCACTTATTATTGTTTGTCTTCCCCCTTCTTCTTTTTTTTTAGGTGGAGGTGTCTCCTCCCGTGGCTGGTAGGGTTTTGGAGGAAGAAACGGTTACAGCCCTTTCTGTTGCGTTTCCTGGTGTAGAGGAGGAGCCCCCTAGTGGTGGCATGGCTGAGGAGACCGGGCAGCCAATGCAGGGTGTCCAAACTACTTAGGATCCCGAAGCTTCCAAGCTCCCTGCATCTCAAAGTCCTTAGCTTAAGCGGACTCCCAGTCCCATCAGAACTGTGTTTCCTCAGACATTGTTAAGTAAAGAGACTTTGGGAGGCACGCCTTTATCTAAACAAACAGGTGAGCCATATTTCCCTTTGTAATAGTATTTAACTCTATTTCTCTTTTGTTCCCATTTTCTCTTCTTCCCTTTTTTTTTTGAGTTTCTTCTTTCCTTTCTCCTTTTAGGTCAAGCCAGTGTGAGGTCTGTTCCCAGTGTTGCTTCTTCTTTGGAATCAGAGGATTCTGAAGGTGAGTGTAGATCGTTCCTATTATGTCTCCTTTTCTTTCTTTCTTTTTTTCTACACCTTTTCCCCCGCCTTCTTCTTCTATGGCGAAGCCCCCTGCATCTTTACCTTCTTTTAGCCGTTTTGCTACAGTTTCCTCACCCTTTCTTTAACTTCCTCTGTGTCCTTTCCCAGAACCTTCCAAGAAACCAGAGGAGCAGGAGGAGGAGGTTCCACCTCAGGAGGCTGATACTGGTTTGCTTTTTCCTTTTCTCTTTTTTTTTTTTTTTTTTTTGCCGCTTCTCCCCCATTTTTTTTTTTTTTTTTTAACTAAGTCTGTTTTTCCCTTTTTTGTGAGTGTTGATACAGGTGTTAGAGATTCTGAGTCTGTTGTTCCTGAGGGAGTTGTGAGATTCGTTCAGATTGCTGATCTTCAAACAAACCAAAAGGCTGAAGGTTCTCTAGTTCTTGCAGGTGGGGATACAGTGATAGGAGACGTTCCAGGAGTGGCTGCTTTAAATCTTTATTCAAGGCTTTCCACTTTTTTAGCTCGTTTTGATCTTATGAAGTTCAACAGCCTTCCTGCTAGCCACTTCTATTCTTTTGGGTCTTCTTATGGCAGCTTCCTACGTTTCTCCGTGCCTGTGAAGGGCATGCTGTTGCTAGAAAGTTTGCTCAAGAGCCATGGAGACTTTACTAGCGGTTTTAGGGGAGGTGTTTTTCTGGGTAACATCTTGATGGAATTGCTGTGTGCTGTGCTGGTTTCTTTGAGAGATTCTTCCGTAGACTCTTTATCTGAAGAAAAGCTTTTGGAATGGAGGGGAGTGGTTCAGGACCTTCTAGAGGCCAAGTTCAACTTGTCCTTCTTGCTGGATCATTTGCACCTACTAGCCCGCGTGCTGTTCCAGAGGCAAGCTTCCAGGAGCATAGATGCTGAGATTGCTACTGCTAAGGAAGCTCTGGCTCGTGCTCACAAGGCTTTGCAAGACTTGAAGGTCAAAAGGTAGAGAATTCTTTCTTCTTCAGCTGTGCCTGTTATTTCTCCAGATGGCTCCCTGTTGACCAGCCTCATTTCTTAGCCCCTTTTTTTTTAGATGCGTATAAACAATTTGGGGTTGTATAAGTTTCTATTTTTTCTTCTGCTTGAACACTACCTTTTTTTTTTTTTTTTTTTTTTTTGCATTGATCTGTGTTTGTGTTTCAAGACTGCTTCTAATTTCTTTCAATAGCATGTGGATCTGCTTGTTTCCCTTTGATACATTGCTTTTCTTTCTCCTCTTTTCTCTTTTTCTTACTGAGTCCTGGGCCATGGTTCCTACAAGCCTTACTGTAGGTCCTGGATCAGGTACCCGGTGGTTACTTTGTTGCGCAAGTACTGAACTGGGGTACACTGGGTATCCCCTCTTTTATATATATATATATTTCTTTTATATAGATATAGTCCCAATTCATGAACTTGACAGGTCCCCTTTTTGTCAAGTGTTAGGCTGGGTATCCTGGGCACTTACTTTTGCCCGTGATCCTAGACTATGCACTTGAAACTGTCTGTAGGGTATTTGAAATCATCTGTGGGGTGGATCCTGGGTCATGTGTCAAAAGGTATTTATATATATATATATTGTCTTGACCCAAATATCCTTCCTCATTTTTGTCCAAACTTGGACTTTGCAAAATTTAAGATTTAAAGGTTGTGAGGAAAAAGAAAACTTCATTGAATTAAAATATGATCATCATTTAAGGAACATGGGAAAAGCCATTAAAGATAGTAAGAACCACAGAGTGTCTTTCTATCATAGGTTCCTGAACAAAATTACTTAAACAAGAAATCATAACAAAAGCAAAGAAATGATAAGGAAAACACTTAGCGAGTTGGGGAGTTGGTGAAAGGATCCTGGTGTGCCAAGACCCTTTCTTTCTTATGCGTAGTACTGTTTTAGCCATTTCCCATTTATGGGTTCTATCAGGACTGTTCCATCTTTCTTTGTAAGGTAGTAATATCCACTCTCATGAGCTGTCTTGATGATGTAGGGTCCTTCCCATTTTGGGGCTAATTTGGAGGGCCCTGGAAGGTTCCTCCTTACGTGTTTAGCCATCCTTAGTACCAGCTGTCCTTCAGTGAAAGTTCTTGGACGTACTGCTTGTGCATATGCTCTAGTCATTCTTTGCTGGTACCTCTGGCTTCTCTTCTTGGCTAGTTCTCTTTCTTCTTCTACCCCTTCCAGATCTGCCAATCTCCTTTCATTGTTTGTGTCCTCGGTTTCTTCTTGGCTTTCTTTAAGGACTACTCTTGGTGTGGGAACAACTAATTCCACAGGGCTGATAGCTTCTGTTCCATTGACTAGGGAAAATGGCGAAAATCCCGTGGCTGTTTTTTCAGAGCTCCTGCATGCCCAAAGTACATCTGCCAAATGGTCACTCCATTTCCCTCCATACTCATGCTTCATCTTTTTAAGGATCTTCAGCATCACCCTATTAGTGGCTTCAGCTTGGCCGTTTCCTTGTGGGTAGTATGAGGTAGACCTTCCATGTTTGATGTAATATGCCTCAGTCAACCCCTTCATGTCTTTGTTTATGAATGGGGTCTTGTTGTCACTGATCAATCTCCTGGGGATCCCGAACCTTGTAATGATATGCTCTCGGATGAAGTTTGCTACAGTTCCTCCAGTGGCTTTTTTAAGAAGGATGGCCTCTACCCATTTTGTAAAGTACTCTGTGGCTGCTAAGATTCATATGTAACCATTGTATGGGGGGTTTATAGGCCCTATGAGATCGAGCCCCCAAGCGTGTAAAGGCCATGGTGTCGTCATATCTTACAACACATTTGGATGAGTATGGATCGCATCTCCAAGGACTTGACAGGCGTGGCAGGTTTTGACTAGCTCCTCGGAATCCCTTTTCATTGTTGGCCAGTAATATCCCAACAGTAATAACTGCTTATAGAGCCTTCATTTTCTCGGGTGACTCCCACAATCACCAGAATGGACTTCCCTGACTACTTCTCTAGCTTCCCTTGGCCTCAGGCATCTTAGGGGATCCCCACTGTATCCCCTTTTGAATAGGATTCCGTTTTGCAAGAAGTACCTGTCTGCAAGTTTCTTGAGCTGGTAGGCCAGTGTCCTGTCAGTTGGTAGGATCCCTCGAGCCAAGTATTCTATGAAGGAAATTCTCCAATCTTCTACAACAAACACAGCATAGCTTTCTTCCTTGTCTATCGCAAGCCGACACTCTTGACATTTTTCCTGTATAGTTGCTACATCTTTGTTTATATTCGGCCAGTAGTATCCCATGCGTTGCATTCTTCTATATAGGCTGATTTTTTCTGCAATCCCACAGGCTTGGGTATGTAGTTCTTCCAGCTTCAACTTTCCTTCCTTTTCATTGATACACCTGGATAGGATTCCCCCTGGCAGCCTTCTGTACAATTCCCCTTCTATCAGAGTGTAATCCTTCAGTTCTTTGATGTTCCCTCCAGGTCCTGCCTTTTTCATTTTTTCTTTGACTTTGCTCCTCCAGTCCCACTGCTTGGACTCTTCGAGGTACATCTCTTGGAGGATCCTTATGATAGAGTTTTCTTGCTTTCCTATCCTTACCAGCATGTCTCTTTCTTTGAATGGTATTTGGGATCCCAGCGTGGCGAGCACATTAGCAAACCTGTTTTCACTTCTCTGAGTGTACTCTATGCTAAAGGTCTGGAATTCCAGCTCCAGCCTTTGCGCCCAAGTCCTGTAGGCTGCTAAACTTTGTTCTCTTAACGCAAAGTCACCTTTCACCTGGGAAACTACAAGATTGGAGTCTCCCAATACTCTCATATGCTTTACTCCTACACTGAGTGCTATAGTCAGCCTGGTCAAGTACGCCTCATATTCAGCTGCGTTATTAGAGCATGAGAAACCAAGCTTAAAAGACAAGGGTATGGTGTCCCCATTCTCACAGCTTAGTACGATTCCTACCCCATTTGAAGCTGTTGTAGCTGACCCATCGAATCTCATTGTCCATTTCTTTCCTGGAATCTCTGTTATTGCCACCTCACCCGGGATTTCTTCACTCAGTGGGCTTTCTTCCTTTCTTGGGAACTGAGCCAGCAGATCTGCTATGGCTTGGCTTTTAACAGTCTTGGGGGTTCTGATGCTTATGTCATATTGAGAGAGCAGGACTATCCATTGTGCTATCCTCCCCGTGAGAAGGGGCTGGTGCAGGAGTGCCTTTATGGGGTGAGACTTGGTCACCAAAAGGATCTGGTGAGCTGAGAAATACCTTTTCAACCTCTGGGACGCGTAGATGATTACTAGGCAGGCTTTCTCTATTCTGGGGTACCTGGTCTCGGCGTCTTTGAGTGTCCTGTTTACGTAATAAACAGGTTGTTCGTTCCCATGGTCATCTTCCTGTGCTAGCAAAGCTCCTATTTCCTGGGAGTTTGATGCTAAGTACAGTAACAAAGGTCGCCCACGCACTGGCGCTTGGAGGGTGGGCAAATGATTCATGATGTGCTGAATCCTATGGAAGGCCTCCTGTTGTTCTGTTCCCCAAGTGAACTCGGTTCCTTTTTCAACAGTTTGGATAAACCCGTCGTAACTGAAGCTAATCCGGGCACAAATCTCCTAATATAGGAGACCCTTCCCAGGAAGCTTTTGAGCTCCTTCACAGTTGTCGGTCTTTTCATTGTGGCAATGGCTATGGTCTTGGCTGGATCTACACTTATGCCTTTGTGATGTACCAGAAACCCAAGGAACTTTCCAGTAGACACCCCGAAGGCACATTTCATGGGGTTCATGCGTAGTTTGTATTTCCTACATCTTTCAAAGACTTGCTCAAGTACCCGAACGTGTCCTGTTCTAGTCTTTGATTTGACCACAATATCATCTACATAATCTTCCATCTCCTTATGTATCATGTCATGAAAGATAGCTGTTATGGTTCGCTGATACGTAGCCCCCGCATTTTTGAGGCCAAAAGGTATTACAGTGTAATAAAAGTTTCCGATAGGAGTTCTGAATGCCGTTTTCTCTGCATCTTTGGCAGCCATGCGAATTTGGTTGTATCCACTGTACCCATTCATAAACGAGAACATAGAGCTTCCTGCAGTTGAATCTACAAGGAGGTCGATATTGGGCAAGGAGAATTTATCTTTTGTACATGCCTTATTCAGGTTGCGAAAGTCCACACAGTAACGGATCTGACCATTCTTCTTTTTCACAGGTACTATGTTGGAAAGCCATTTAGGGTGCTGGATGGGTTTGATAAAACCAGCTGTTAGCAGCTTTTTGACTTCTTGAATTATCTGAGCTTCTACCTCGGTGTGAAAGATCCTAGCCGGCTGAACTACCGGTCTTACTCCTGGGTCCACGTTAAGAGAATGAACTACCAAGCCCGGGTCTAGACCAGGCATTTCATCATAGGTCCACGCGAACACATCTCTGTACTTCTGGAGTAAGGCCACCAATTATTCCCTTTTTTAGGCCATCAGTTGACTGCTAATAAAGACGGGCTTCTAGGATCTAAGCCCGGTTCCCAAATTTATTTCCGTTAACTCTTCCTCAGGCTGAATTTGGGCTTCCTTGACTGGTTCCTTTGGGATTTCTTTTTGGGCCATCATGCAATCTGCTGGTTCGGGACCTTTTTGCGTGATGCGTTCAGGTCCCACGCACCTTCACAAGCGATAAATCAACATTCCTCCAGGTTCTCGCACCACTACACACTCTCGGGATCCTGAAGAGCTGAGCTCCCTCTTTTGCCTTTTTCTTTCCAGAAGGTTTCTCAGGTCACGGGTGCCCTTTCCTCCTTCTTCTTCATCTTCCAAGATAGGTGCTCCTGGAGTACTTGGCATAGGGCTCTCATCATCTGGCTCTAGCTCATCGTAAAACATTGTTTCTGCAAAGTTCACTTCTCCCTGGCTGAAAGGGTTACGGTTGGCAGGGATCCTCACAGGCCTCCCGTTCAATCTCCCTTTAATGCACTGATGGTATGTAGACGGAATAAGGCGGTGTTTATGGAGCCATGGGCGTCCCAACAGTACATGGTAGGATACCTCTGCGTTAATTACATGAAACCTTGTCAGGGCCACTATTGGTCCTACTCTCAAGGCCAGCTGCACGTACCTTTCAGTTGATTCCACCGACCCTCCAAATCCTATTATCTCCATGGGAGCCCCTAGGATCCTTCTGTCAACCAGGCCTACAGCTTCCAGGGTACTCAAGGCTATGAGGTTGAGTGATGCCCTTGTGTCCACCAAAGCTCTTCTGACTTGGACACCATTTATGGTGGCCATTAGATAAAGGGGCCTACGGTGGTCTGGATGCTCAACTTCCATGTTCTTATCGGTAAAAGTTATTGCATTGGTTGTTTCTAGGAAAGCTCGACTAGCATGTGACTCTGCTGTGAAACATTCCATTCCCAAATCTGTTGCTATACTCATGAGAGATTCTGTGGCCACCCTTCTTGCTTCTGGTCCAAATCCCAGTTGGTTGAATAGTGACTTGAACTTGGGATTCTTCTGGAGGGTCCTGACTGTGCTTGGGTGGAAGGATCCTTCAGATTCTCCTGCTTTTGCCGGGTTCCCATGGATTACTACCTCTACCATCCCCTTCCCTTTGTGGTTAGGCAAGGGGTTCCTCTGCACTTCTGGCTCCTTCTGAGTGAGCTCCGGGGTTCCTTCTCTTAGCTTTTTGTGGAAAAGTCTATGGAGGGTCCAACAATCCTTGGTGGAATGCTTGACATAATTATGGATCCTGCAAAACAAAGGGTTCTTCCTTTCTTCTTTAGTTGGCGGCCTGGACACAGTGAATGGCCTAATAACTCCATCTCCGATCCACTTGTCCAGGACATGGTTTAACTCCTCAGCTGTACATGGGATCACCGGTGGTTCCTCGAACACCTTCCCGTCAGGCCTCTTCCTTTTCTCTCCCACTGATGCTGTCATGACTTGGGATACCGGCATCCTTTTTGTCCTCATAGTTTGTGTTGTCCTTTTAGTTCTCTGTAACAGGTCAGCAAACTGTGCAATGCATAGATTTTCGAGGTTGAGCTTGTAATCAAAAAGCATGTTGGATATACAAGTTCTTTTTTCTTCGTGGTCCCTATAGCAATCTAGGGACACATCTTCAAACCTTTTAATGAACTGGACGAGATCCTCCTTAGGCCTCTGCCTTACCATCTGGAGGTTTTGGAAAGTGATCTTGTCCTCACCGGGGTAATACTTAGCACAGAATCTCTCCATCATTTCATCCCAAGTTTTAATGGACCCAAGTCTCAGCGTGGTGTACCAAGTGTATGCCCTATACACTAAGGATTTAGCAAATTCTCTTAGACATAGTTCTCTGTCTCCTGCGTAGGGGCCCATAGTGTGAATGAACCTACTCACGTGTTCCACAGCGCTTCCATTTCTTCCGTCAAAAGGATGGAACTTTGAGGGTTCATACCCCTTGGGGTATGGCTTGCCAAAAAGCTCTGAAGGGAACGGTGGATCCCGAGAGAATTGCTTGGGGATGCCCGAGAGCTTTTCCCTTTCTTGCTCCAGGAGGGCACTGACATCTGCCAGTGTTAAGTACTGGGGGTTGGTTCTTCCTCCTACTACTGATCCTCCTTCCGGTTGAGTTCTGTCTTGGTTACCAACAGGGGGAACATTGTCTCTGATTTCTTGTGTCTTGCCTTCTTGAGAAGGCGAACTTCTTGCTCCAGATCCTTCAACATTGCTGTCATCCGAGCCATAAAGTCTGGTTCCTGCCTTGCATGCCTTTGTCCTAACACGACCTCCTGCTCTACCAAGGGTACCTCGCCTCTCTGTCTGGAAGCTACCTCGTTTTCTCCCACGGGCTCAGAGGCCGCAGGTGGCATATTAGTACCTTTGCTGTTCCTTTGTTTTGGAGGCATGCTCTGCGAAGGGATTGCTTCTTCCCTCTTCTTTACCCAGTCCTTAGCGGAGTCGCCAAAATGTGAGAGTGCTTTTTCTGTAGCTCTCAAGCCCAAGGATCCTGGGCCGAGTAGTTGTAGTTTGGTGGATCGGGCTTTGATTCACCGCAGCTAAAGGGCTGTTTAAGAATCAAGTGGTGCACAGGGCATGCCTCCTACAATACATATAAACTAACAAACAAAGATATTTGTATTGAACAAAAATCAAAACAGCAAAGTAATGCAGAGAACAAAACAGTAAAAGTACAAAGTAATGGTTAGGGATCCTCAAATCAGTAGAGAATATTTCATTGAATTTTCTTTATTATGATTACAGTATGCTCACTAAGACGTGATATAAGGTTCAAGCAAGCTCAAAAATCACAGTCTTAAATGGTTATTCTAACCTTTAAGACTTGCAAAGTTTGATTCTTTTTGAATCCGAGTATGTGCTATAGTGGCTTTCTCTAGGATACCGGGAAGTAATTTTACTAGTTTTCTCTGAGTTTTTCTTCTTGACAGAACTTTCTCAATGATTCTCCTATCCCAAAAAATCCCTCTCTCTCTTCGCAATCCTTCCCCCCTTTTTATAATGTTATTTTGGAGTTCCAGGGGAACTATTGATTCCCCTGTTTTGCCCTCTGGGTACCAGAGTATGTGTTGTGCCCATCACCTAGAAGGTTCAGTTTCCCTGTTCTTCATTCTTTCCTTCCTTTTAGTTTTGTTTCTTTGAAAGTCCATGATTGACTACCTATTTCGGAGTATGCTGAGGTCACGTTCTTCACGGTCCAGCTTTTGGCCGTCCTTCTTCTTTATCTTTTTCTCAAATGGGCGGAATCCCACTCTGCCGATTTGAAAGTCTTTCGCTGCTACTCCCTTTTTTATACTTCTTCATTCTGGTTCCCTGAGGTGCTACCCACTTGCGCTATGAGAAGTCGCAGAGTTTTTCTCTTCTTTTTCTTGTTGGGTCACTTGACACTTGAGAAGGACGTGCCCTCTCCTCTGTTTCATGTGTTCCTTTTTTGTCTTTTTCTTTTGAACTGTCTTAATCCTTTCTTGACTGTATTTACACGCCTGGGGGATCCCGAGCCTTTTGGCAGTCTCTGAGGATCCCAACTCAGCTTTCTTCTTCAATCTTCTGACATGGGCTTATTTTCTTTTTCTTTATTCTTTTCTCATAAGCTTCTGGGCTTGCCCTTTTTCTTCTTGATGTTTTTTGGGCTTCAAGCCTCTTGGGCTTATCATTTCTTCTCTTTTCCGTG
Source organism: Quercus tomentella (assembly GCA_028535165.1). Lineage (NCBI taxonomy): Eukaryota > Viridiplantae > Streptophyta > Magnoliopsida > Fagales > Fagaceae > Quercus > Quercus tomentella. Next base: position 13,746,971 of record JAPQVY010000100.1, on the reverse strand, counting down.
GCCTCTTGCGCTTATTTCTTTGGGCTTGGGTACTGTGACTTTTTTAGACCTCAACAACAGGTTAAACAGAACCTCGGTCAGATTCGATCCCTCGGATGACCTGCCTTGGGAAAATTAACGCCTAATATTCTGGTTAAAGGTTAAACAGAACCTCGGTCGGGTTCGATTCCTCGGATCACCTGCCTTGGTTAAATTAACACCTAAATGGTTGTAAGGGTCCTTTTTTCGACAGTACCCAGGCCCAAGTAGAAATAAGGATCCTGGGCCCTTTACTTGTTGTTTGGTGGATTGGGCTTGGTTCACCGCAGCTAAATGGGGGCTGATTATGAACCAAGTTGTGTGCAAGTCACGTAAATCTCTTCAAGGCAAAAATGCGATTCCTCCTAAGCAATAAAATACCATTATAAATGTTTTAGTGTCATAAAATGACCCTTTACTCTTACGAAATAAGTAAAATAACTATTCATAATATTTACAATGAGAAGGAGATTGAAATAGAGTATTTGAGGCTTATCATTTATTGTGTGAACATTTAAAAGAATTCCTTCACTTGTTACCCCGAGCATAATATTGTGGCACCCCAGACGTTATGTCGTGGTTTCCAGGGGTACCAGGCTTGTAAGAACCCAGAATGCTGATTCTCTGAACAATACGATCTTTCTCCATGCTTATTATGCAATAAAGTATTGCCATTTCCCTTTACTTCTATAGGTCCTACATAAGAACACACTATACAATACACATATCTTCAAATAATTGTTAGTTTCTTAGATTAGGATATACATTTTAATACATATACATATATGTAAATGAATTTCATGAGAATAATTTAGCCACGAGGATCCTGGCTCCGATTCTCACAGACTTAGTGCTTTTACACAAGACTTGTGAGATTTAGAACTCAAGTCCAAGTGGCTTTGCTTGGGCATTACCTTCCAAGATAGTTAGGTGAGGAGGATTTTTGTGAGAGAGAGTGATATCTGATGTGTGCATGTTTTGGCATATGTTTCTTTGGAGGCTAAGTGATATTTTGAATGATCTCAAGGATATGGGACAAATTCCTTCACCTTGGCTCTCTTATTTTCTTTCTTTCTTTCTCTTCCTTACTAGGCTATTAAAGCTCTAAGAATATATCTTTTGAACCTCTGAACTATCCCTTTAAATCCCTATTTTTCTCCCCCCCTTGCTGCTATGCCTTAGTGTTCCTTTTATAATGGACATGGTCTGGTATCTCGGACGAGGACGTCCCAGGTCTGTTGGGTAAAACCATGTCTTTTGGAACCTGAAAAGGTGTATTGGGCAGAGGTTTAGCTTATTTAGGCAATTATAACTCAAAAGGGGCATTTGACTTTAGCTATAAATGAAAGATTCTTTTTTGGAAAGTCAAAACAGTGGGTGGGCTGCTCAATGTACTTGATGACAACTTCAGGTTGAAAATGACAATTGTAAGGTTGAATTTTATCAACCATCTTGTTGGCTTTATTTCGTGCCAAATTTGCTTGTATTTTAGCAATTAGTAACCTTGTATTTAGGTGGGAATCATATAAGGGTAGTGAGTGAGAGAGTGTGAAGAAATGCTCAGGATTGTGCAAGGAAGCAGAGACTCATGGCTGGACTCGCGGGTGACTCACGACTGGCAAGCCGCCAAAGTTGGCACACGCGCGGAGCATGCAGGGGAGCTGAAGAGTCATGCTAGCTGTTGCACTACAGGACAAAAGTCCCAGGCTGGCCAGGCCGTTAACTCGCGGCTTGAACTCGTGACTCAGCCCAGTCGCAAGGTCAAGTCGCCAAACTACCATGTTTGGGAAAAACTGACTCTTCGCATTCCTTTCTCACCTTACTATATATAGACCCTTATACCCACAAAATGTAGACAGCTTCCAGAGAGAATTTTGAGAGAGAAACCCTAGAGAAAAACAAGATTGATTCATCCACAATCTTTACATAGAGACTCTTCAAATTCCTCTACTCTCTTCCTCTCTATTGTTAAATCCTTGAGAGGTACATTACCAAAACCTTTTCTCACCATACCCATATCTGTGAGAAAGCTGTTTGGTGCTTTGGGAAGCAGTTAAGAAGGGACCAATTTCATATTGGTAGATGCTATGGTCAAGTAGCGGAATCCGGTAAGCTAAAGAAGAAATAGGTTCGGCGGAACCTCGTTGGAGTAGGAGTTTGGAGGGCTTAGGTACATTAGGTAGATTAGGCTTGGAGGGTCTTCTGCTGTTCATGTATCCCAACGACATTCTTTAGTGGATTATTTACCGCTTAGAGGGCGGCGGAGAGGTTTTACGCCGAGGGCTTCGGTTTCCTCTTCGATAACACGTCGTGTGTTATCCTTGTGCTTGCATCTCTTCCCTTAATCTTTGCCATTTAATTTCTGCTGTGGATGTGATTTTATTTGGTTTAGATTGTTTATCAATTCTGTATTAAGCTTATGTTCATATTATGCACATTAATTATTTGATATTAAGCTTGAATTGGTAATTTGTAAATTGGGGGTCTAAACATTCAAGTGTTTTATACACTAATTGAACTTTCAACAATTGAGAGGAAATTGTGGGGAGGTGTCATGCACATGGGGGAACTGAGCTTTCCATTGGTTCATGCATTCTAAGCAAATATATGAACCAAGGGAAACCCTCAGGATCTTCCTTTCACTAGAAATCACTCTCCTACTGACCAAACCATTTCTCCTTTACTATCCACTCGGGATCCCACGGGCTTGGACCATGGGTTACAAAGATAATACCTGGTTTTGCTAGATTTTTTAATGGCTTTTGTTGGAAATATGAACATACATCTTGCTGCTTATCCTTTGGTCTGACTGGGATCCTTCTTCTTGCTGCATATCCTCTGGCCCGACCGTGATCCTTCCTCTGGCCTGACCGAGATCCTCTTCTTTTTTCTTTATTATTATTATTCCTTTCTTTTTCCTTCTTTTTGGGATTTTGGGCCTTCATGGTCCTTCTTAACTTCATGAATTTGGCCTTCTTTTGTTAAGACCCTTGGTCTTTCCTTACTTTTCATGGAATGGGCTTTCTTGTGAAATTTTGCTCCTTAACATTAGCCCCCCCGAGCTCGTGGGTTACCTGTTGCCCACGCGCAAGAAAATAAATTGTTCTTGAACACTTTCCTGGTTTGTAGAACCAATGTGTAGATCAAATAATTCTTGAGGGAAACTCCAAAGGAATTGCTACACTTCCTTCATGGGATGTACTAACATGTTGTGAAAGATTAGAATTCACCTTCATGTTAGTATTAAGCAATGGGACCATGATATCATAAATCATTGAATCATATAAACATGCTGATTTAGAGTCTAATCAAGGCTAGCTACTCTTCTCAAAATGTATTAAAAGATAGAAACTTCCCTGAGGACATGGCTTAGAAGGCTTAAGAACATCTCCACGCCTTGCTTTTAGCTAAAAACCTGGGTGCTCTTGATCTTTGCCTTATTCTTTTTCCAGATTGTGAGAGATTGTATAGTATTTCAAATTGCAGCAAATTATTCACATATCATGCCACCACTTGTATTGTTGTTGAATTGCTATATACCATATAGTTCATGAGCCAAAGAAAATAATAGTGGCTGAACTTATGTATAGTAAAGTTTGCACTAGACTTCTCAACTTTTATCAAGTAAAAGATATATCTAAGGAAATTTTTTTTAATCTTATCTTAGCCCCTAGTGTATGCATTGGAAAAGCCAATTGCCAAATAAGACATAGCAATAAAAATTACTTCATATATATGAAAACATGTGAGGATTTCAACCACATAAGAATTCCAAATTTTAATTTTTGATAATTGGTCTAGTAAGAAGACCAAAATATTAGAATTTTCATTTTAATCTACGTGAATAAAATATTAGTGCATGGGTGATACCTCTTGCACAACATTTTGCAGTGTTTTGATATATTCAAACATGGTATTAATGAGTGGGCTTACCAAAAGGGTACCTTTCTTTTATTGAATTGAAGTACCTCCAAGCCTTTGGTGAGTTTGCACCTTGTAAGAGGAGGGAAATGTTGCTAGCTGGTTTGCAATGTCATTGACTAATCTCTTTGTATAGAGATTTGCGAAAGTATCCATGCTTTTGCGGCTTCGAGGGATGTACTCTTAAATTTTTTATTTATTTATTTATTTATTTATTTTAAGTTACGCCTTCCTTGCTTCCTTAGGCTCCCTTGAACCAATTCCTTTCAAGGAGGTCAATCTTGTGCACTTTATACACCCACTTTTAGGTTTTTATACCGACTCGAGGCTCTTTCTCTTTGTACCCGTTGTTGGGCCTTACTTACAATTTGCACCCTTTGCTGGGACGTGCTATGGCTTGTACCTATTGCCGGTACGTGCTATAGCTTGTACCCATTGCCGGTACGTGCTACAGGTTGTAGCCATTACTGGGATATGCTTACAATCTGTACGCATTATTGGGATGTGCTATGGCTTGTATCCATTAACTTTTGCTTTTGACCAGTTTCTTGGTCGTACTTGGAAACTTTTGCTCTTGGCCAATTTCTGAGCCATGTATTTAGAAAATTTGTTCTAGGCCAAGTACTGGGCCAAGTACATGGAAAGTTTGCTTTTCCCAAGTCCTAGGCCATGTCACTTGGAAAAATCTATTTTGGCCAAGTCCTAGGCCAGGTACAAGGAAAGTTTACTCTTCCCAAGTCTTGGACCATGCCACTTGGAAAATTTATTCTAGCAAAGTCCTAGGCTAGGTACATGGAAAGTTTTCTCTTTCCAAGTTCTAGGCCATGTCACTTGAAAAAATCTGTTCTGGCCAAGTCCTGGACCATGCCACTTGGAAAATTTATTCTAGTCAAGTCCTGGGCTAGGTACATGGAAAGTTTGCTCTTTCCAAGTTCTAGGCCATGTAACTTGAAAAAATCTATTCTGGCCAAGTCCTAGGTCAGGTACATGGAAAGTTTACTCTTCCCAAGTCCTGGACCATGCCACTTGGAAAATTTATTCTAGCCAAGTCCTGGGCTAGGTACATGGAAAGTTTGCTCTTTCCAAGTTCTAGGCCATGTCACTTGAAAAAATCTGTCTTGGCCAAGTCTTAGGCTAGGTACATGAAAAGTTTGCTCTTTCCAAGTCTTGGGCCATGTCACTTGGAAAATTTGTTCATGGCCATTGAATTTTTCAATCTCTAGAAAAGGTTCTTTCATAGCCCTTCATTCTCAAGTGGGGTCACTGAACTGATTTCTTTTCTTTTCTTCAAAAGGTTAAGGATTTGTTTCCTTCTCCAATGATCTTCTAAAATATCATCTCTTGGATGTGGACAAATCTTTCATGTAAATACTCTTCTTTTATGAGTCATTTAAGGTTGCTCTCACTGGTGAACTGGTGGCTAGGAGGAGCTCCACCAAGATGATTCTGTCATGGTGTTTTCTTCAGGTGGGGATCCTCTTACCGGGATCCTAGAAGAGGAAGGCTTCCTCTAGGCATGCTTGTTAGAGGCTGACTTCACAAACCTCATAGTCTGTTTCTTTCTAGGGATCTCTACTACTACTACTTTTCTAGGGATCTTCTCACTCAATATGTACTCCTCTTCTTCGGGGAACTGGACCAGTAAGTCTGCTACAACTTAGCTCTTGACAGCTCTAGGGATCCTTCAGACCTATGTTGTATTTGGAAATTAATATTAGCCACTGGGTCATTCTTCAAGATTGCAAGGGCTGATGGAAGAGGGCTTTTATTGAATGAGAGCTCATCACTAATAGGATTTGGTGGTATGAAAAGTAATGATTCAGTTGTTGAGATGCATGACTGCCAAACATGCCCTTTCTATGTTGGGATACCTCATTTTGGTATCCTTTAATGCTCTGTATGCTTGGGATCGAGATCCCAAGTACAACAATAATGATTTTGCCATGGACTAGTACCCATAAGGTAGGCAAATGACTCATGATCTGTTAAAATTTTATGAAAGACATTTGGATGCTCAGCTCCCCATATGAAAAAATTCTCATTTTTCAATAGTTTGGATAGTCCACTAGTGACCAAGGCTGGTCTTGGTGTGAACTTCCTAACGTAAGAAATTCTTTCCAAGAAGCTCTTGAGTTCCTTGACCGTGGTATGCCTCTTCATGGTTGATATTGTTGTCGCTTTAGTTGGATCTATGAGGAGATCGATGTTAGGCAAAGGAATTTTATCCTTTGGACGTGCCTTATTTAATTTGAAGGAGTCCACGCCAATAAATCTTCATATTTTTCAATAGCTCCACCAGTTGCCCTTTTTTTTTTTTTTTTGTATCGATAACTGACTACTGATTAGGATAGGCCCCAGGTTCTTTGGGTCAGCCCTCAAGTTCACCTCTTCTAGTTCTTCCTTTGGTAGGATTTATGCCTTCCTTTCCATATCCATAAAGTTTCTTTGGGATCTTCATAAGCAGTATATTAGCCTTCCTCTAGGTTCCCGAACAACTACACATTCTCAGGATCTTGACGAACTTGTTTCCTCCTTCTATCTTTTTCTGTCCTCAAACCATGGGTATTGCTTCCTTCTTCTTCTTCCAAGATAGGAGCCCCTAGGGTCCCTCTAGCCTAGATCCCAATTGGTTGAACATGGATTTGAACTTGAGGTTCCTTTGGGATCTCTTCTTGGGATATCATGTAAAATGGTGGTCTGGGATCCTCTTGCACGTTACATTCAGGTCTTGCATACCTTTATAAGTAATATTCTGCATTCCCTCCAGGTTTCTTCTTCTTCTGGGATAGGAGCCCCCCGGGATCCTAGAGATAGGAGTCCCCTAGGATCCTAACAATGGGATATTCTTCAGCTGGAGCCGATTCATCATAAAGTATATTTTCCATAAAGTTTACTTTGTGCTGGATGAAAGGACTAGGATTGGCAGCGACTTTTGTGGGCTTCCCATTCAATCCCTCTTTCACGTATTAGTGGTATGTTGAGAGGATCAGGCAATACTTGTGACGCCATGGTTGGCCCTTAGAGCTAGTTGTAGGTGTCCTCTAGTGGTCTCTGTATCTCCTCCAAATCTTGTTATTTCCATGGGTGAGCCCAATTGTTAAGCTGCAATAAATGATAGATGCACTGTATAGTTGTTGAGATTCCATAATGTTGATTTTGCTACTAACTTGCAATATAGTGTTTCTATTGATTTTCTTCAAAATATATTCAAGGTCCACCGCACAATAGGCTTTAGCCCCCAAGACATGAGGCGGTTGTTGAATCATGCTTGATCCACCTTCTCTTGATGTTATTGTGGAACTTCTATCCATTTTTCTGATGCCTCCATTTTTTTTTTTTGAACCATTTTACTTTGTTGGATCTGTGGAAATACTTCGCCTTTGCTAGAACCAACGATCTCCTAGACTTTTCTGGAATTGAGGGTGTACTTAGCCTTGCTGGAATTAAGGGTTGCCTCAGCTTTATTGGGATCAAGGATCTCCCAGGTTTTACTTTCCTAGCGTCAAGGATCTCCTAGACTTTGCTGGAATTAAGGATGTACCCAGCTTTGCTGGAATAAAGGATCTTCTCAGCTTTGTTGGGACCAAGGATCTCCCAAGCTTTACTTTCCTGGAGTCAAGGATCTCTTAGACTTTGCTAGAACTAAGGATGTACCCAGTCTTGCTGAAATAAAGGATTTCCTCAGTTTTGTTGGGATCAAGGATCTCCCAGGCTTTGCTTCCTAGAGTCAAGGATCTCCTAGACTTTGTTAGGATCATGGAACTACTCCATTTTGCTAAATCCATGGGCGGAGCCAAGGAACTTGTCAATTTTACTAACTTGCGCCGTATGATATTATTATCAAGTTCCTGCAAATTTATTTAGCCCTACAGCGTGAGGCAATTGCTTTGCTATGTAATTTACATTTCATCAAGCCTCTTTGATTTGCTTACTTCTCTTTCTTCTTTTTCTTTTTAAACAAATGAAACAATATCATGAATTTTTTTTTTTAAAAGAAAAAACATTAGCGAATAAATCAGCCCCCAAACGTGAGGCAATTGCTTTACTATGTAGCTCATACAATCTTCATTTCATCAATCTCTTTTTTTTTTTTTTTGCTCACTTCTCCATTTTTTTTAGCAATAAGAAATGTTTTGATTGTTAAAATATTATTACATGACCCCTCTTACCCCCCTTTTGTAAAGAGTAGAGCAATGATCCATTATGTTCAAAATATAAAATGGAGAAAATAATGATGCATAAAACTTATCTTGTGTTGGGAAGTTCCCCAAAATTCCATACAGAGTCCCTCGGTGGGACGTTCTTTGGAAGAACCCGCACTTTTGGGATCTTGATGTTGAATGCACTAAGAGGAACTTCCTCTTGGTGTTTCCTAGCTTTGGAACCATGCTTGCAAAGGGACTGCCTCTTCCCTCTCCTTTTTCCCAGTCCCCAATGAAGTCCCCAGTAAAGTCATGCTTATCTTTTATTGTGTGAACATTTAAAAGAATTCCTTCACTTGGTACCCCGAGCATAATATCATGGTACCCCGGATGTGATGTTGTGATTCCCAGGGGTACTAAGCCTGTAAGAACCCAGAATGCTAATTTTCTAAACTATACAATCTTTCTTCATGCTTATTATGCAATAGAGTTTTGTCATTTCCCTTTACTTCTATAGGTCCTGCATAAGAACACACTATACAATACACATATCTTCAAATAATTGTTAGTTTCTTAGGATATACATTTTAATACATATACATATATGTAAATGAATTTCATGAGAATGATTCAGCCACGAGGATCCTGGCCCCAATTCTCACAGACTTAGTGCTTTTTCACAAGACTTGTGGGATTTGGAACTCAAGTCTAAGTGGCTTTGCTTGGGCATTGCCTTCCAAGATAGTTAGGTGAGGAGGATTTTTGTGGGAGAGAGTGACATCTGATGTGTGCATGTTTTGGCATATGTTTCTTTGGAGGCTAAGTGATATTTTGAATGATCTCAAGGATATGGGACAAATTCCTTCACCTTGGCTCTCTTATTTTGTTTCTTTCTTTCTGTTCTTTGCTGGGCTATTAAAGCTCTAAGAATATATCTTTTGAACCTCTAAACTATCCCTTTAAATCCCCATTTTCTCTCCTCCCTGCTGCTATGCCTTAGTGTTCTTTTTATTGTGGACATGGTCTGGTACCCCGGGCGAGAACGTCCCAGGTTTGTTGGGTAAAAACATGTCCTTTAGAACTTGAAAAGGTGCATTGGTCAGAGGTTTAGCTTATTTAGGCAATTATAACTCAAAAAGGGCATTTGGCTTTAGCTATAAATGAAAGATTCCTTCTTGGAAAGTCAAAACAGTGGGTGGGTTGCTTAATGTACTTGATGACAGCTTCAGTTGAAAATGACAATTGAGAGGAAATTGTGGGGAGGTGTCATGCACATGGGGGAACTGAGTTTTCCATTGGTTCATGCATTCCAAGCAAATATATGAACCAAGAGAAACCCTCGGGATCCTCCTTTCATCAGAAATCACTCCCTTATTAACCAAAACCATTTCTCCCTTACTATCCACTCGGGATCCCACAGGCTTGGACCATGGGTTACAAAGATAATACCTGGTTTTGCTGGATTTTTTTAATGGCTTTTGTTGGAAATATGAACATACATCTTGCTGCATATCCTCTGGTCTGACTGGGATCCTTCTTCTTGCTGCATATCCTTTGGCCCGACCGGGATCCTTCCTCTGGCCTGATCGAGATCCTCTTCTTTTTTCTTTATTATTATTATTATTCCTTTCTTTTTCCTTCTTTTTGGGATTTTAGGCCTTCATGGTCCTTCTTAACTTCATGAATTAGGCCTTCTTTTGTTAAGGCCCATGGTATTTCCTTACTTTTCATGGAATGGGCTTTCTTGTGAAATTTTGGTCCTCAACAATGGTTATGTGTTAAACAGAACCTAGGTCGGGTTAGATTCCTTGGATTGCTTGCCTTGAGTAAATTAGAGCCTAGAGCCTATTTGAGGTTGTGAGTCATCTATTCGGGGCTAATTAGTTCATTTATTTTAATATGTCCTAGTAAGTTTTCGTTTAAGTAAGAAACTTCGGGTAGTTCAGTTTGAAGATTCTTGTTCTTAGTTTTATTTATGGCAATGGTTAAACCTAGAGAGATTTGATACCCTGGGTAGCAAAGTGGTGAGTTAAATATATATATATATATATATATATATATATATATATATATATATATATATATAATAAAGCATGAATTGAAGTTTTTTCAGTAACAAGTTAAAATGTTCATCAACTTCAATACAAAAAAAAAAAAAAAAAAAAAAAAAGGATAAGGAAGGGACCATAGTACTTAAGGCCATAACACAAAAAAATAATAATGAAAAAAAAAAAAAAAAAAACAAAATAATGTTTTAGCCTAGCATCTATTGTGCCCTAAAGCCTTAGGTGTCTTTTGTTTCTCTACCTCTTCTAAGAGTTTCCCTTTAGCGATAGGTTGTGATGCAAGAGGAGTTGCTTTAGCCGAGGTCGAATCCTTCTCCAAAGAAGGAGTCTCGGCTGCAACAGTGGAGGTAGGAAGGGCAGACATGCTGGACTTCGGAGGTGAATTCTTGGTTGGGGAAGGCTGTGTAGTAGTAGTGGTGTTAGGAGGAGATTGAGCAGATGTTTGTGCTCTAATGGCTAGGGGGTAAAACACCTGCTCTGGATTCCTTAGTTTTGAAGAAAGGTCTACACCGGCAGCATTTAAGGCCTTGACCCAAGTCCGAAGACAGAAGCTTCGGCACACCACTGGGATCTGGGACTTGAGATGGGCTTCAGTTTCTTTTTGTCCCAGATCATACGCAGCTTGCTCAACCTTATTCATCTCCCCAGCCTTTTGCTACAGTTCCTTGTTCAATTTAGAAATCTTAGCCTGAGCGATTGTGAGCTAACTCTCTGCCTCCCTTAAGTGGCAGAGTTGTTCTCGGGCTTGCCTTTCAGAACTCTCTATCAGGCCTTGGCGCTTTTTTTGGCCTTATCACACTTAGACAATTTAGAGAGAGTTTCCTTTAATTTTTTGTCTATTTGAGCTTGGGCCTTCTAGGCAGCGTAGCGTTTAGACTCTTCCTCCTTCTTCTCGTAGAGGGCCTGATCAACCCACTCCTCGGCCACATGTGTTGCCTGGGTGGCCTGGGTACGTGCAAATGAGAAAAATGTTACAAGTTAGACATATGTAAAATTGATAAGTGTGCAATAATAATAAAGTAGCAGTGGTGAACGAAGAGGGAAGAAAGTGTACCAAAGCTAGATCCCTCTTTAGGGACAAAAACATTTCATGCTTCTTTAAGTTCCAGAGGTCAATCATATCTCTGGGAAGAAGAATTGCTTGCTCGACTAAGTTGGCTATGTAACTTGCCCTTCCGTAATTAAAATTACGAATTGAGGAGTCCACAAGAAAGGGGGCACCATCTAGTACAAGTGGAGGGTTCCAGCTCGGAACGCAAGATTGGTGTTCTGGTATCATCTCAGAATCTTCTCCTCCTCTCCTTTGTTGGGGTTGACTCGTCTTCATCACCTTAGTTTGCTTGGGAGGTGTCTCCTCTTGGATCTCTCCCTCCTTGGTTGAGCACTTTCCACCTTTTTTGTCCTTTTTTGCTTTTTGTCTGTCGGTTTGGTTTGCGGAGGAAGAGGAGGAATCGAAGTAGGAGGCCTGAGAACTATTGGGACTTCAGGAGTGGTGGTCCCAGCATGGGATTCCAGCAAAGAAAGTAGGTTGGGCATCCTTTTTTCTAGCACCATTGCTTCAAGTATCTCGATTATCTCTTGGTTCTCACTGACAAGAGCTTTGGTTAACCTCGAGCTGGATGCTATGTCCTCGGTCTCATCTGGACGATAAAAGACCTTGAAATCTTTGTCGTGGACAAGGCTTTCAGTGTTTTCCCCCAATGTATCTTCCTCGACCTCTTCGGATTGGGTTTTAGCTTCTTCGTCCGAAGATAAGATTTCCTCGACTATTGGCTGAGGATGTTTGAAAATGGGAAGATCTACGGGTTGTGTGCCTGTAGAGGGAGGTTTCCGAATAAAACCTTTAACGGCCACGTCAACTAAGGCAAGACGTGAGTCCCTGGCTTTGATCACGTGCTTGGACACTTTGAAGTGATTAGAAATAGGTTTGAAACCAAGAATGACATGAATTGCCTGAAGCTGTCCGTCTTGGTGTAAGAAAATCTCGGATCTCAAAACTTGGTTTAGTAAATTAAAATTTACCAAACCTCATCATTTGGCAGTAGCTTTTTTATCTGAAGAAGAAAAGAAATTTTTGTTACTTGTCTGGTTAGACAAAATCAAAGTAAAGGGTAAAGAAATAAAAAATAATAGTAATAAATATATAAAGTATTTGTAGTTTTCCTAAGTAAGATAAGGTGTTAAGGACATCCCTAAACTATCCCACCTAGAGTGCCATTCGTGGTCGGGCAATGAAGATCGTCATGCCATTTCCCTGAAATGATGAGAAAGTCCTCGTCCATGCCTTTGATCGTCTCGGGGAGACAAGAAATTAATCTAATAGCAGGAACCCTAGTTTTTAGGTAATACCCTGCCTCATTATTCTTTTGGCAACTATAGACCCAGTTTATGTCGTGGTGGGTGAGGTTTATACCCATTTTTTCGTTCATCGCGTCCACACTATGTAATATCCTAAACATATTTAGGGCGCACTGAGTAGGGCAAAGTCTAAATAGAGTTAAAAAAATCCCTAGTGACTCTACCCATAGGAATCCTTATTCCTTCTTCTATAAAGGCTATCATCGAAATCGCAACGACTTTAGTAGGTATTTTCTCATGCCATTTACCTAGATTACAGTGTTGTATTGATACGTTACTAGGGATCCTATAATATCTCTTAAATTCCTCTCTGTGTTCAGGAGTGTCAACCAAATTAAAAAATCTACCCATTTGGGAAAGGGAAAAGATAAAAGAGGTGAAAAATCTATGAATGCGAAAGAAGAAGGAAGAATTTTTCAAAAAAAAATGTGCACTTACAAAATTTGGGAAGGACTCCTCAAGTGAGTTATCTGAAGTGAGGAGTGATTGTATATTCTTAAAAGGAAGAAATGGAGACAAGAGTCCCCTACCTTCCTATATATATAGGAGGTGAAAAGGTGGTGGCACTTTTCCCGCTTCTTTGATTAGAGAATAAGGACCGTATGATGTTGATCTCACCGTAGAACGTGGGGGATAGCAAGCCACTTACACCATTTATTAAGGCGTCGTGGTTTTCAAAGCGCCAAGAGCGTATTGTAGTTAGTTGAAAGGACGTTCTCACGTGGGATATTTTGAAAGCGTGCTGTAAGAAGCAATATTTCCAAGTAGACAAAACCTCTCTCTTTTAACTCGGGAACGGAGAGTGAGGTTTTGGGGGGCTATTGTAGGGGGACGAGGATTGAAAGCAATTAATAAAGAAAATAAGATCATTTCCGAGGAGGGGAACTTTACAGAGAGGACTTATTTAACTAATAAGGAGTTTGGGATGTTGTTGTTGATGAAGATGCCAAGGGCTCTTACTTGACCTCGGGAAGGCCAAGAATCAGGGATGAAGGGAGCACAGTGCAACTCTCGAGGGGACAAAGGTAATTTAGTACTGAACAAGGAAGAGAAGAAAAAGGATGGACAAGGCAGCTATCACCTCCGCATTAAATGTACTGCAACCACTTAACTGGCCACATTAATGGGGAAATGACCATAAACAGTGTCCTTCACAGCTCATATTTTGGTGTAAAATCCTTCTAGCAAGGTCTTGATGGGACAAGTATCAAGAAAGTATGATCACAACCCTCCAAATGTAAGATTCAGATGCATCCTTGCTAATATATATAAAGTCAAGAAGCATCTAGATCGGGGGAGGGGAGATTAAGGAGAGAAACAAAAAAGAGAGAAAAACCATTTAATTGTACCTTCATTCTCAGACTGAACCCAATGACAAACACTTAGCCAATTTTTAGGCTATTTCCACTTGAATGATACCACTTCACATAGAGTATTTTATTCTGACTTTCATCTCTTGTTACAGAAAGGGTACTTAAAGGTTGACCTTGTATCCCATCTTTACAAATTAATTGTGTGAATGAACAATAACTGAATTAAAATCCAACCTACTTTTCACTCGCCACAATACTCATCTAAGCTGCAAAATGTACAAGGACATGAATTTATGTTAATCGCCCAACCAAAGGTACACTGTACTAGTACATACAACACACTCTCTATTTTTTATTATTATTTAAAATTATTTATATATTTATTTGTTTTTTTGACTCTAGAGTCTAGAGACATAATCATGAAAAACAAAAATAGAAACACAACTAAAATAAGCAAGACTGACATTAACAAGATTAATTTAAATAAAATGAAACTACTTTGAAATGATCTTAATTCTGGTTATACATAATAATGAGTGTAGAGCAACATATGAAATACATGAAAAACACGTCTAATAAGAGATAGAAAGAATTAAAGCATAAACACGAAACAAGACGCTTAAGCAATAACTTCCTTCTCCATCCACTTAGTTTGAGAAGTAGACTTTGTGGATGAAAGGCTCTTCTTCGTCCGAGAACATCTCCTTGAAGGTCAAGCGGGATTCACATTCCCCTAGAACTGAGTCAGAAGGCTTAAGTCCTTGATCAACTCACCAAGCAAAGGCACTAGGTCCTGTGCCTTAGTCTGGCCTTGAGAATTTGACACGTGATTCTTCTTTTAGCTGGCAACCCACTTGAAACAATTTGAATGAGTGTGTCCAGCACCACCACAATGGTGACAAAAGTAAGGTCTCTTAATTTGATTATTCTTGTTGGAGGGACGAGGAGGAGTTGTTTTTTGAGCATTACTAATAATAGATTTACCCTTGTCTGCCTTTGGTTGTTCAACCTTAGGCTCAACCTTTTCATATTGTGGAACAAATCTAACTCTGAGTCTACTGGATTTAGAAGCAGAAGGAAGAGAGGAATTTGACCCTACATACCCTAACTCGGTTTTGTTAAAACTATGAGAGTTCACCCCATATCATCTAACTTAGAACTATACATCCTATTCCTTTATAGCTGAGTATGAGCTTGACACAATTCTTAGTATGAGCTTTTACTCTCTCAACCAAAGATGTATTCTCTATCTTCAAGTCTATGGTCCTACTCACTTCATCCACTTTAACAATCAACCTCTCTTTTTTTTAAGTCAATCTCATTTAGTTTCTTTATAGCTAATCTAAAGGTTTTAGCATATATTTGCTAGGTTATGTACAACTAATCATAAGCATCTTGTAGGGTAGCTTTTTCACCTAAGTCCTTGCTAAAATCCCTCGCAGGTTCATTCTCCACAACTTCTCCTTCACTTTCCTCAATAGTGATCACAAAGACCATATACTTCCTTTCTTGGTCACTATCCGAGTCTTTGTCCTCAGACTCAATATCACTCAGGGTAGTTGCCATAACTTTACCCTTTTCAATTGACTAGAGGTAAGTCGAGCACTCTTGTTTCATGCGACCATGTTCTTGATATCCATAACACTTAGGGCCGGAAGGTTGACTCAAAGATTAGTTATTTTCTCCTTGTCTTTCTTGAACTTTGCACTAAACTCCTTTCTAAGTGGGTCAGACTTTCTAGGGTTTTTATCTTTACTCTTACTTCAGGAGTTCCTAAGGAATTTTTAAAATTGTTTAGTTTGGAGGGTGGCACCTAAACAAGTCAATCATCATAACTAAGTTCTACTTCTTCATCTTCTATGGTCTTGAGATCCATGGGTTTGCTCTTTGTATATTTGGGAAGGGTGAGTTCATATCTTTGCAAAGATCTTGCCAATGCCATCACTTTGATGACATCTACGTCTTTGGATTCTTCTATAGCAATAACTTTGTTAGGACATATGTGATTTACTTGTTAGGAACATATGTCACTATTTTATGTAATTGGCTAGTCCTTTGACAAAACGCACTTTACTTGTATTTGGGTAGATTTAGAATGTGTTTAATACTTCAAGAAACTTTGTTTCAAGATCAAGTGTTGAAGCCATGCAAGTCTGTCCAAGATTCAAGCTGAAAAGTGCAAGTTCATTAAAGCTCGATAGCTAGTATCTATCGAGCTTGAAGAGCTGTTCCAGCCCCGTGGCTCAACAGCTGGTCGATAGTTGCTTGACAGATGGCTATCTGTCGAGGTTTAAGAAAAACAGATTTTCAGTTCTGTTTTAACTCCAATCCGTGATTATGTGTTTAGGCAAAGTGTTGAGCAAAGTTTGTTCAAGCAAATTTTGTTCAAGCAAATTGTGACTGGAGACAGAATTTGCCCTAGTTCATCGTTCTTGTGTAGAAGTTGCTGTGTTTGTGCACCGTAGGGTTTTGTGACCAAGCATCTTCTCGATCTTCATCGTTTGGATGAACTAAAGAACTTTGCAGCCAAAAACCTTCTCTAGTTGGTGATTGAAGTCGCGTACTGGGATCCTCGCAATTGGTTAGTCATGTACTGGGAGCCGTGCATCAAAAGGAGAGATTGTCACTACAGAACAAGTCCAATTGGGTATTGGGGTAAGGGTTCAACTGTAGGTTGGTATAAGGTACTGAGATTCCTTTACTTGTAACCGCTTGTTGTGATAATAGTGGATTCTCGGGAGTGGTGACCATAAAATCAGGTGGGGTTTTTGTTGTGTTGGTTTTCCCCATTCGTAAACAAATCATCGTGTCAATTTAATTTCCGCTGCACTTAGTTTAATTGGTGATTTGTTTGTGCTACCACACGCTTTGCATGTTAATTTGATTAATTAATAAACTTGGCTAATTAATCAATTAATTAATCACAAGGGGTCAATACGTTTTTGGCCTATCAAACTTTACTATGAAATTGCTTAGGTAGGGATCTAAGGATCTTACTAACAATCTTATATTCATCAATGGTTTTTTTTTTTTTTTTTTAGTTTGTCACTATATATCACTCAACTTGGCATAGAACTTATGGAAGATCTCATCCTCACTCTTCCTATTTTTCTTTAACTTAGATTTGAGAATTGTCATTTAAAAGCTTTAACGAACTTCAAAATCGTGAATTCAAATCGCGTCGTTTTTTAATTTATTTTTTGAGGGTGTGTGTGTAAAATAATTAGTATTCTATAAAATTTTACTGACTAATAACACTTAGCCTTCGTTTGGGAAGCGCGTTTTGCGCGTTTCCCAGCGGAAGCATTTTTTTATGTGGGTCCTATGCACTGTTCACGGGATCCACAAGTACCTTTATTCAGTAACTTTCTCTTTAAAATTGGGTCCCACGGCACTATTCACACATTTAAAAATTATTTTGCTATAGTGTTTTCAGTTTTTAGCAATAAACGGTATTCAAACTGACCCTTAGAACATCCACATCAATGGATGTAAAGTCATGTATAATAGAAAAAGACACAATTTTTACACATTTTACCTCAAAAATGCTCCACATCAGTGCTTCTAAAAGTGTGCATATTTGCACGTTGCTATAGTAACCGTGCATATATGCATGGCTACTGTAGATCATATATCTAATATTTTAGATTTGTTTCTCTCTCCTTCACCTCACTCTCTCAGCTTCTCACTCTCACCTTTCTGGCTTTCGCCGTTTCAGTCCACCGATCTCACCTCAGTCCACCTCACTCTCTCAGCTTCTCACTCTCACCTTTCTGGGTTTCGCCATTTCAGTCCACGCCACACTGATCATTAAACCACACCACACCGATCATCAAATGAAGCTCTCTTTCCCTCTCTCTCTCTTTCTCTCTCAAGATTGACTTAGGGTGGGTGGGGATGTGGGTGGTATTGGGTTTATGGGGCCGTGGGTAGTCGTGGGGTCGTGGGTAGTAGCTCGTCTTGGGTCTTGGGTTTGATGGGGATAAGTTTCACGGTGGTTTGTGTTTGGATTTGGGTTTTTGGCTGGGTTTAGATTTGGTTGTTGGCAGCGTTGGTTTGTTGTGGTGGTGCAGCGGCGGTGTTGGTTTGAGTTTCACGATGAAGCTTTCTCTCCCTCTCTCTCTCTTTCTCTCTTCTAGGTTCTGTAATTTTCGTTTGGTTTTTGGGTGTTTTCCTTTGAGGTTGACCATGTCTATCTTGTGTTTCTTGTTTTGTGGGTTGGTTTTCCTTGATGATGCAGGTTGGGTGTGGAGTGATCGTTGGTAGTGTTGGGTCTGTGAGAGAGAGAGGGGCAGTGAGGGAGAGAATAATAAAAAATTGTAAAAGAATGAATATTTTATTGAATAAATGTGTACAATAAATAAACTGATGTAGGTGTTTTGTAAAAATGGGTGTGTAAAATAGAAAGGGATAATTACAGTAAACCCACCTGGGGTATGACCCGTTTTCACTTTGCCTACCCGTAGTTTAAAACTTTACACTTTGCTCACCTGAAGTAAGTCCCGTTAGCCTTCCGTAACCCACCTCTCCATTTGCTGTTAGAAAAACACATTTTTAGGCAAAA
The DNA here is from genome assembly GCA_028535165.1 of Quercus tomentella. Lineage (NCBI taxonomy): Eukaryota > Viridiplantae > Streptophyta > Magnoliopsida > Fagales > Fagaceae > Quercus > Quercus tomentella. Next base: position 13,728,589 of record JAPQVY010000100.1, on the reverse strand, counting down.
ACAAATATAACAAGAATAAAAAAGCTAGGGTTTTGATTGCTTAAGAACTTCTATAAGAACAAAGTGGAGGAATTCAAAGTGAGTTTGATTGCTTATTCAGGTGTTTTGCACTGTGGCTGGGATTCAAAGTGGGTTTGAAGTTGGAATTGGGGTGGGTTTGCTACTGTGGTTGGGTTTCATTTGAGCTGCCTCAAATGAAACTTCATGGCCGACCCTTCATGCCACCTCAGCAGCAAGCTTCTCCTCACCAAACTCCATGGCCGCCCCTTTCAAGCTCACCCCCTTACATCAACGCCGCCACCTCAGGCGGCCTCGCCTCATCAGACCCTCACCGAGCCCTCACCAAACCCGAGCTCCCTCTCTCTAATCTCTAAAACCCTCTTAGGCCGAGCCTCCCTCGGACTTCCAAGGTCACCCATCTCAGTGGATGAGGTTTTGCATAAAGATAATCTCTTGTTTTTTCAGGATTCTGGTCCTTGTTGTTGTTAATGTCCCAATTTCTTCTCTTTTGCAGATTTTTGGGTTTGCCATAGGTAACACGTTAATAGCTTTTCTCTGTTGGGGTATAGATGTTGATTTTTTTTTTTTTTTTTTTTTTTTTTTTTTTTTTTTTTTTTTGCAATGTTTGGATCTTTTTGGGGGTAGATTGTGTCTTTTGTATACACTAGATAGTAGCACAGAGGAAAGACGCCTAGCATGAGTTCAAGGGATAATTGTTTGACTATGTTGAAGAAAGATTGTTGGCCAGAGATTGCCAGTTTCATGAACCCTAGTGGATGAGATTTCAAGTTCAACGTGAGCTATAAATCAAAAAAAAAAAGCTGCGTTGACAAACCAAATTGAAGAGTGATGACCAAACGTAAGGAAGCCATATAACAAAGAGGGGCTTGTACAGCGCGTGAACCACTAAAAGTGATTTTCATTGAGCCATTTGATTGGTGTGTTGTTTCTCCACTTTGTTCTCATTGAAGATCATGAGTAATGAAAAACCCTAACTTTTTGATTCATGTTATATTTTTTTTTGCCTAAAAATGTGTTTTTCTAACAGCAAATAGAGAGGTGGGTTACAGAAGGTTAACGGGACTAACTTCAGGTGGGCAAAGTGTAAAGTTTTAAACCACGGGTAGGCAAAGTGAAAACGGGCCATACCCCAGGTGGGTTTACTGTAATTATCCCAAATAGAAAAAGTAATTTTTTTGGTGTAAAATAGAGGATAAGTTTGTATCCACATCAATATTTTGACTTTTAGTTTTTTATTTTTTAAAGTTCAAAATAGAGCTAAAAGGACAGTTAAAACATAAGGCCCTGTTTGGTAACTTAGTTTAAACACATTTTTGAGTATTTTAAACAATATTACACACATTTCTACACACTTTTTCACCCACACATATATCAAAAACACCCAAACAACATTACTCAAATTCCCCAACCATACAACTCCTAAAGTCTCTAATCTACTGTCTACAGATTACCGATACAAAGTAATTTATCAAAAAAAAAAAGTAATTTCCCCTTTTTTATTCAAAAAAAAAAAAAAAGTAATTTATAAACAAAAACTGTCACGCCAGAGCTCTTTAGCTCTCCCTCTCAATCGAGCGCGGGCCATTTTTAGGAAGGAGCAGACCAGCCGTTCGTCTACTGACCACACCGACGAGAGGAAGTGCCTTTGCAAATGCCGCCGATCGAAGCCCATTTTCAGGTATCGTACCTGTGGGTTTGATTGTTCTGGTTAGCCTTTTAGGACTGTGTGGGATTGGTTCGGTTTCTTTGGTTGTGGACATTCTTATCGTTTCTTACTTGTAATTTTAGTTGAATCTTGAAATGGGTATTGGCTTATGTGCCTGTTTTTATACATTATTGTTCTTGGCTTGGAATTATTAGTATTATTTCTAATTTATTTTCTGCTGAATAATTTTAACGTGAACATTTGCTTATATTTTTGACATGAGTATAGTAATAAGTGTATTTGAAATTGGTTTCTTTCAATTCTGTCACAAAGAAAGTCAGAATTTAATAAGTTGTATATTGTGAAGGTATTCTTTTTTTTTTTGAATAAGTGAAGGTATTCTTTAAAACAGGTGGGTTTGTGCTTTGGGTTTGGGTCTTGAAATATGAATAAAGAAATAAATAATATGTAAAATGAAATAGAGTCTGGTATGAATGTTCAACAATGCCAAATGGGTGCAAAAGCTAATACAAAACTTTGAATTCTCATACAGTCCATGTGACAAAGAACCTGTCTTTTTCAATTTCAAGGCAAAATTGCTTTTATTAACGTGCGGACTACGGTTATACTGGTGAAGAAAAAAAAAATCCATGTTTAGTGGAAAATTCGTAGTGTTGAAAAGTCAAGTAAGGAGGCGTTATTGACAGATTTCATCAATGTGTAAACATATCTGAAATTGCTCTTCCTTCTCATTGTTTAAGTGTGAGTGATAAGCAAGGGGGGTGTGAAACTAAACAATCAATGGGCATTCTTTCTTTTATTTTTCTGCTTACTTATTTACTCTTTTTGTTCTTTAAAGTCTCCTTTGCAATAGATAGCATTACCCCCTCTCAATCTATTAGTGATGGAAGAACCCTGGTCAGCAAAGATGGAAGCTTTGAACTGGGTTTCTTCAGTCCTGGTAGTTCCAAGAATCATTACTTGGGAATATGGTACAAGAGTATCCCAGTTAAAACTTTTGTTTGGGTTGCAAACCGACTCAACCCAATCAATGACTCATCTGGCTTGTTGAAAATAAACAGCACAGGCAATCTTGTGCTTATGAGTCAGAATGAGAGTGTTGTTTGGTCGATAGGATTACAAAAACAAGCCAGGAATCCTGTGTTACAGCTACTAGACTCTGGAAATCTTGTACTAAGAGATGGAAATTCAGGAATCTTTCTGTGGGAAAGCTTCGACTATCCGTCTGATACATTTTTACCAGGAATGAAGATGGGATGGGACTTAAGGAAAGGTATTAAGTGGTGTCTTACAGCATGGAAAAGTCCAGATGATCCATCTCCTGGGGATTTTACATATGGGATAGAAATGCATCCATACCCCGAGCCTGTTATTCAGAAAGGGACCAGCAAGTTCTACCGTACAGGCCCATGGAACGGTCTTCAGTTCAGTGGTTCACCGGATCTAAAGCCCAATCCGATTTATGATTACTTCTTTGTTTCTAATGAGTATGAAATGTACTATACCTACAACCTCAAAAATAAATCAGTAATCTCAAGAATAGTTTTGAACCAAACTAGCAATACACGTGAACGCTACATATGGATTGAAGCTAGTCAAGTTTGGCACCGCTATACATCAGTACCTAGAGACTATTGTGACTATTACGGCCTTTGTGGATTCAATGGAAATTGTATCATTAGTGGATCACCGGTCTGCCAATGTTTACAAGGATTCAAGCCTAAATTACCGGAAAAATGGAGCTTAATGGACTGGTCTCAAGGTTGTGTACGCAATAAACCTCTGAGCTGTGATAAAGATGGATTTCTCAAATTTGTTGATTTGAAATGGCCAGATACTACATATTCTTGGGTGAATCAAAGTATGAGCCTCAATGAATGCAGGGCCAAGTGCTTGAACAACTGTTCATGTATGGCTTATACAAACTCAGATATCAGAGGAAGTGGTAGTGGCTGTGCCATGTGGTTTGGTGATCTAATGGATATTAGACAGTTTCCTTCTGGTGGGCAAGATCTATACGTCAGAATGCTGGCTTCAGAGCTAGGTATGAAGTTAATTTTGTAATAAGAACTCCTTATTGAAGCTAATTATTGTTTCCATTATGCTTTTCATTCTGATTTGATTTTGTTTCCTGCAATCCTTTTCTTTCAGTTTCATATCCATTAGCTTTAGTTTAACTACATTTTTCTTTGTCGTGTCAATTTCAACCATGAAGAGGCAAGTCATGTTCATAAGATAAAGAGAGCAGTGATAGTTGCTGCCACCCTTGCTGCAGTTTGTGGAATGCTCTTAGTTGGCCTTTACATTTGCAGAAGCAGAACAAACTTAAAAGGTAAAATAACTTTACTCTGCAAACCATTGCATACATATGGTAGTATTCTCCCAAGGAATCACTTGATAGGCCTTTTGCTTTTAAACAGGATCTCTTTGTCAATATGCAAAATCTACTTATTTCCATTTGATAATACAAAATTTGGAACAAGGATTGGTATGAGGTATACTGCAATCATGTTAAATGTTTCAGTGCACTCCAAAAGAATTTCACAGACTAAACAGTGTCATTAGACTAAGCAAACTTTGGACAATTTTTTGGGTTCTAATTTCGTGTCAGCAGAAGCAAATACACACAAACAAGAAATAAAAGCATTCACACAATACAATATTTGACATGGTTTGGCCTTTTTAATGCATACACTGATTTGTATATCAACCAAAATCCATTGTTAATGACATGGGGTACAACGACACTTAATTTAGCCACACACAAAAACTAATATGCTCTCACAAAAAAAACTCACAATTCCAAGGTCTAATTCTTCCAATTATGCTCTCCCACTCAAGAAATAGATATATTTTTAACTCATATACTCTTCAAAAAAACTCATTCCAAGATCTTCAAAGACTCTTCTTCTTTCTCCATGTAAGAGAACCTCATGGGCAAACGACACCAAACCCTTAATATATATGACTGCCACTCTGATTCCTCACTGGGTAAGGAATAGAACGTTGCTTCTTTGCCAAGCAATACCAATTTCTTGAACCACTAATTACTTGTCAAAGAAGTAATTCCTTATCTGCCGTAGTCTAGCCACTTCTGAATGCAAATGACCTTACCATTAGGATGCCCTTGACCTATTCATGCCACGCACGCATAGCTTTGGACACCGTTCCTTGGGCCATGCAAAGATATTTATTATAGTGCTACCGTAAGAAAATGTTTAAATACTAACTATGTAAATGTTTAAGATTCAGAAAACTAAAGTGAGAAAAACTTTGGGATATACAACTCACGTGCACTTGCTTCATGCTCTAGTTGCATTGTGCCAAAGTTTTAAAAACCAAATTGTTCAAAGAATCAGAAAAGGGAAAGGTCCAAGGTTTGAGTTTGGTCGAATCTTAATGATATATAATTTACTAGTTAATTAAAATACAAATAATTGTGTTACATTTGTTAAAATTATCAAAATTGACCAAAAAATATCAAAAGAAATTTAAATAACTTTCAAATGAATTTTAGTGATTTTTATTAGGTTAATAGAAAATAATAAAGCTAAAAAAAATTGTTTGGTAGTCCTTTAAGAATAAAACAGTTTCATTTAAAATAAGTCTATTTTATAAATAGAGTCATAAATATCACGTTGAAATATAAAAGCACAATTCTTCAATCACAAATAAATTTAGTTAATACAAATTCAATGGTACTAATATATTGAGAGAGAGAGGTTATATAATAAAATAAAAACCTATTAATCCTGTAAGAGAACAATAAATATAATAGTTATTCAATTAAAGTCACAACAAAACCAACTGCCTTATGGTACGGGACACTAATTTAAGGGCAGATGCCTGAGGTTTGAATCCCCACAGCGAGTGTCCTTTGTAAGTTTTCTTAGAAAAATGTTACTACCTTGAACAAGTTGAACTATGAACGGTTCAACTGGTGGTTAGGGTGGTTCACTGATTTTGTTTAGCATGCAGGGTTTATATATATATATATATATAAACCGGATTGGTTGTCGCTTTGTGGTAAACCCAATCAAATTGGGCAGTCCGGTTTGGGTTTAAAAACCATGAGTCATGCCATCCAGTAAGCTTCGCTTGATCAGCCCTCAATGCTCCTACTCTAGCTTTGTGATGAATAGAACAAGATTATTTATAGGCCATGGAGTGATTGGTTGAGCCATGCTTGGTGTTGCTGAGCAGGTCATACACCTTGTGCAACTTAAATTTTCTGCCTAAAACTGTCTTCTCAACTAGTCAAGGCCTTCATTGGGTGGTCTTGGTGTCGTTGGAAAGTTTATGAAACCTATTTTCTAGTGCCTCCTCATTTGTGTAGTTTTGTACAATGATCCGAAGGTTATAGTCTTGTGAAGTTAGGTAGTTGGTGAGGCAATTTTGACCCAATCATAGATTTTTGTCGGCTTTCCATTTTAGTGCGAAAAACCTGATAATCCGAACTTCCTCAAAAAAATCAGGCTTAGCCAAGTTGTACAGAATTTTTACTAGTTTCTTGAAGTACATGCCTTTTGAAATCTCATTAAGCAATTTGTGGCAACTTAGTGCGCAGATTTAGTACCCCAAGATGATTTTGGGACTTACAATATGCATTTCTTAATTTTCAGATTTTTCATGTAAAATTACCGACAATTTGAACTTCCATGTAAAAATTCAGTTTAACCAAGTTGTAGAAAATTTTGCATGGTTTAAGAAAGTTTTAGAAAATTTTGCATGTAAAAATGTTCTTCAGATGAACTATGTGTGGTTCGAAACAACTTTGCGTGGAATGGTTCTAGTGCAGTCTGATTTTGAAAAAGAAATCCAAGATTTCCAAAGAATCCATCCACTTTCATTCTCTTAATTAACGACCTTCCTGTTGTCCCTTTAACTCAAATGACTTATCATTATAAAGCTTTAATAGTGCCAAAGTTGCACTTCCAATTTCTTGACATGAAAAGTCATGATCATGGCAAAGTAACCTGAACCAGTTTTGATTATTTTTTGTGAGTGTGAGTGGTTCTTTTGGAGTTTCCATGTCCAAAGCATATAAAATCAAAGTTTTTATTTATTATTATTTTTTTTTGTAATCTTTCCAATGGTTTCCAGTTTGCATCAATTCGACAATGGTTGGCCTTGGTTTGAGCCATTTTCCCTTAATTTCATGATATTTTGCTTTTTCCAACTTTGATTGTGTAGCCTGCAAATAGTCGTTTTGATTTTTGATTTTTTTTTTTCATTCTTTTTAGAATGGAACCAAATTCTCGCCGATCAGACAACAGAGCTCTAGTTAAACTTTGGTCAAAATTAGTCAAATTTGCAGTTTGACCATAAATCGATAGAATATACTGGTTTGATGCCTAATCTAGGTAAACAAGTACGTTTGGACCTTAGAAAACCCTCAGTCAAACTCAAACAAAGTTGGTCAATCCTAGGGTTTGGACATGAATTGATGAAATTCACTGATTTGACACATAATTACAATAAATATGTACATTTGGACATCGATAAACCCTTGGTCAAATTTGTTTGCAGTTGATTAATCCTAAGGATTGTAATTTGAAAGTCGATCGGTCAAATTTGGTTGAAGTTCATTAATCCTAGGGATTTGTAATTTGACACGAATAAATTTTTTCTTCATTAGATCGGGGCAAATTTCTAATCCATTTAGGCGAAATATGGGGATAATGGGGGTGGTTGGTGTACAATTGTGGTGTCAGGGACCTATGGTGTTAGTGTGTGGAAATCCATTAGAAGTGGTTGGTTGGCCTTTTCTAAATTTCTTCAGTTTGATGTGGGTGATGGTACTAGCGTAAAGTTCTAGGAGGATGTATGGTGTAGGGATTGTTCTCTTAAGGAAGCATTTCCAGAATTGTATAGCGTTAGTTGGGCAAGGGAGTCTTCTATGTCGGAGGTCATGCGTTTCTCTAATGGGAGGCCTCATTGGGACTTTTAGTTTTGTCGTCTAGCGCAGGATTGGGAGGTAGGCTCATTGGGTTGGATGTGATTTCTTCCACGAATGTGTGAGGTGTTGGTGCTGACAAACTTTGCTAGAAGCCAGCAATGAGTATAAGTTTTGAGGTTTGAGATTTCTATCACTCTTTATCTCCTTATTATGTCCTTTTTTTTCCTTGGAAAATGATATGGCAATCGAAGGTTCCTTTTAGATTAGTGCTCTTTTCTTAGATTAGCGATCTTAAATACAGATAATCTTTGGAAGAGGCATATTGTAGTGCTAGATTGATGCTTTATGCATAAAAGGTGTGGGGAATCGGTGGATCACCTTCTTCTTCATTGTCCTATAGCATATGAGTTGAGTTCTATGGTATTTTGTTTGTTTGGTATCCATTGGTTTATGGCGTATAAAGTTAGTGAGCTGTTAGCTTCTTGGCAAGGCAGGTTCAGTAGACATCGAAATATTGATTTATGGAGTTTTGTGCCGCATTGTTTGTATTGGTGTTTATGGCGGGAACAAAATGCTAGATGATTTGAGGATTGTGAATGGTCTATTCTTGACATTAAGTTTGTCTTTTTCCGTACCCTCCTTGATTGGAGTTTAATTATGCCATCTTGTTCTTGTTTATCTCTCCCCGATCTTATTGATCGTTGTAATCTAGGTTCTTAATTTGTACCATTGTAGTACACTTCCAATGTGCTTGGCTGGCTTTTTTTCTTAATAAAAATTCTTACGTTACTTATTTAAAAAAGAAAGAAAAAGATCGGGCCAAATTGATTTGGTCACTTTTGACTTGGTAGTTTAGGTTTGGATTTGACCAAAGATATGTTTTTGGAAACTCGGGTTATATTTATATACATATATATATATATATATATATATTTTAAAATTTTTAAATTAAGAGTGTCAAAATGGGTGATGGGGACACATCAAAAACACCCAAACCAAAATCAAAACAGGACTTTTAAGGCAATTTCTAACCTATTGTGTCTAATTTTAAGTGGTGAGATTTGTTTTACTAATTGCACAAAACCATGCTGCCCTCTAAAAGTCCATAGAAATTTTAAGATATAGACCTTTTTAATCTTGAGTTTCAAGTGGATATTCTTGAATAGCCAATGTACTCATTTTAGTAGATATCTGTAGGAATGACTAAAATAGCAAAGTGCTTATTATACTGGACTTAAACTGATACAGATATAATTTTGAAAGCTTTATAGTTTGTTTTTGTTAAGTACTTTGATTTATTTTAGATCACTTATATAAGCACACTCTACTTGTACTGCTACATATTTTATTTATTTTCGTATTAGTCTCATTGTTCAAGTGGGATACTATCTTTATGGGAGAAATAAATCGTTTTTATAAGATATGAAGAAGATTATGCTTTCATGATAGAAGATAGTCATATGATATTTTGTTTCCAGCTTAACTAGAATGTATATCCAATCTTATTATTTGAAGTTTCCTTTATATCTTAACTTTTATCTCATAATGACGCCACACCTATTCTTTTTTTACTGAATTTATTTTCTATCTCAGTAAAAACAGAGAGAAGTGGAATTATGGATTATCAGAACAATGAAGGCCATAACGAAGACCTTGAGCTCCCTTTCTTTGACCTATCCACAATAGTTTGTGCCACTGAGAACTTTGCAATCAACAAGAAGATTGGTGAAGGTGGTTTTGGATCTGTTTACATGGTAAGTTTGTGATGTACAAAAGCAATTAAAATGATGAAGCACTCTTTTGTTTTGTTTTTCTTTTAGAATTTAGCAATCTGCGAATGAGAATTTCAGGGTATACTAGAAGATGAACGAGAAATTGCTGTCAAAAGGCTTTCAAGGAGTTCTGGACAAGGATTGAATGAATTCAAAAATGAAGTAAGGCTAATTTCCAAGCTTCAACACCGAAATCTTGTAAAACTTCTTGGTTATTGCATTCAAGAAGAAGAGAAACTGCTGGTTTATGAATACATGCCCAACAAAGGCCTGGACTCCTTCATTTTTGGTTTGGATCCCTTAACCTAATACTCTCTGCTAGTTGGTGTAATTATGTGATCAATATTTCTTAAAATGTAGAAATTTTCCAAATTTTGGTTGAAATAAGGGTATATATAATTAACTTGAACCATATACTTACCAGATCAAATGAAAGGCAAATTGTTAGATTGGTCCAAGCGCTTCCACATTATATGTGGGATTGCTCGGGGGGTTCAATATCTTCACCAAGATTCTAGATTGAGAATTATACATAGAGATCTCAAGGCAAGTAATGTTTTACTTGATAGTGAGATGAGTCCTAAAATTTCAGACTTTGGCATGGCTAGAACTTTTGGAGGAGATCAGTCTGATGGAAACACAAAGAGAGTGGTTGGAACTTAGTAAGTTTCATTGATATTATCTATATGTAAATCTACATTTCCATCTTAATTTTTACTTAAAACTTGTGATGCACTGCAGTGGTTACATGGCACCAGAATATGCTTTTGACGGACTCTTCTCAACAAAATCTGATGTCTTTAGTTTTGGGATTTTATTGTTGGAGATCATAAGTGGGAAGAAAAGTAGAGGGTTTTATCATCCAAACAACAAGCATAACCTTATTGGACATGTAAGTATCAAATAATTAGATTACTTATCTAGATACGTTGGACAGATGAATGACAACTATGTTCTTTTATTTAGGCGTGGATACTGTGGAATGAGGGCAGGCCTTTGGAATTGCTTGATGAATGTTTAGGAGAATCATGCACAATGTCAGAAGTATTGCGTTGCATCCATCTGAGTCTCTTATGCGTGCAACAACGTCCTGAGGATAGACCAAGCATATCTTCTATTGTTGTGATGCTAGGCAGTGAGAGTGCATTGCCTCACCCCAAACAACCTGGTTTCTTCTTGGAAAAGGATTCAAATGAAGGGCAATTTCTCACGAGTAAACGCGAATCTTCTTCAACCAATGAAATCACAATCACATCGTTGGAGGCTCGCTAACAATTTTTTACCAATATCATACAACATTGTGAATGTAGAATTATATTCATCATCAAATATTGTAAATTGTGTTCCTACTCTCAAGTAAGAGCATTGCATTAGGGGATGTAAAAATTCTGCAAAAAAAACCTACATTTTCTATTTTATACCCTTATTTTTACAAAACACCTATATCAAGTTGTTTATTCTACACATTTATTCAATAAAATATTTATCTTCACACTCTCTAGAACCCGCTCACAGGCCCATCACAACCCAAACCACCATCAATGATCAATCCACACCCACAATCAACCCACCTAGCCACAATCATCAACCCACCATCATCAAGCACCATCACCCTAAAACCCATTGATCAAACAGAAAATCCCAAAACTAATTAAACAAAGAATTAAAAAGATCAAAACCCCAAAACCCACTGATCAAACAAAAAATCCCAAAACTGATCAAACAAATAATTAAAAAGGATCAAAACCTCAAAACCCACTTATCAAACAGAGCTTTGGTGGCGATCGGTGGTGGCACGGCGAGAGCTTTGGCAAGTGAGCTTCGGAGATCGCATTAGTGAGTGAGCTTCGGCGGCAATCAACAGTGGCATGGCGAGAGTGAGCTTGCTTAAGAGATTAGTGGCACGGCTTGCTTCGGAGATCAGTGGTGGCTTGCTTCGGAGATCAGTGAAGTGAGAGTGAGGGACTAGAGATAAAAAGAGAGAGAGGGGAGAGTGAGATGCACTAGAGAGAAAAAGAGAGAGTGAGGTGAAGGAGAAAGAAAAAAAATAGTAAAATATTAAATGTAAAGCTACAGTAACTGTGCATATATGCACGGTTACTGTTATGCACAGTTACTGTAGCACTTTTGCATTTATGCACAATTTTACACCCACTGATGTGGGTGTTTTGGGTCAAAATATGTAAAATGAACAACTTTTTGTATTTTGTAAGATTTTGCAACCAGTGATGTGGTTGCTCTAAGCCATGTCTATTTATTCAAATGAAGGTAACTTTTTTTTCTCCTTTTTGGCAGCCAAGTTCATTAAATCAAAAAGCCATGCCCATCGCATTCAAAAAGCATTAATACACTAGGAGGGTTTTAAGAAAATAACAAAATATAGTTTCAGATTGGTCCCTTTTCATGCTAGGTCATATCCACACCTATTGGTTTCCTTGAAGCAATGGACAATCGTGGTCTACTGTGCTTAGTTTTGGTTATAAGCTCCCTACAATTAGCCACAATTGAAGATAAAACATTATTAGCATACCAACTACAATCCTTGCATCATGTTCCACTCCAACAACCTGCGACTAAATACATAATTAAGACAATCTCTAGTAAATTGTCGATGATCTATAATATTGGCAATTTAACCACGTTCCTCGATGATCTCTAATAAGACCTCCAACTTCTGCTAGCTTTGGATTTCCTAGGGACAACCAATCTGTGTTGAGCTTAAACCAATTGAGTTCTAGCTTATCCCACTTGACATTGTTGGTCCACTTCGGTTGAGAATAGATTTGGGAAAATATTTTACACCCTAATGTGTGTTTAGGTGCAAACGTAAAATTTGGTCAAACTGAAAACCATTTCATTGGCTGTAAAATTCGGCCCCTAGACCTGTAAAATCAATTACATACACGATTTACCTTCAAACTTAGTTTTACGGATTGAAAATCTGAAGAGAGAGAGAGAGAGAGAGAGAGAGAGAGAGAGAGAGAGAGAGAGAGAGAGAGAGAGAGAGAGAGAGAGAGCTATAATAGAAAGCCACCATTTTCGACCACCCAAACTCGAATCCGGTCAGATTGTGCTACCTCAACACTCTCCATGCACTAGTAAGTACTCTATATCCTTTTCTTCCTCTCTTTTCTCTTGTCTTCCTTGGCTTTTCATCTCAACCTCAACCCATGATCAGCTCACCTATCTTGCTTAAACCCATCTCCGATTAGCATGCCCAGATTGAGCAACCATGTGTCGTACCCGATTTGCCTAGCAAAAAAACCCACCACCGTGACCTCAAACCCACGATCTGCTATATTTATTTATTTATGTATATATAAATATATTTATAGTTAGAATATATTTATTTGACCTCAAAATTTATGTGCATAATGTTATTTGCAATAAGTGTTTGTAAAGGGTTATGGCAGCTTGTGAATATTTTGGTAAACTGAATTTAGCAATGTTCTTGAATTGGGCTCAGTATTTATGTGAATTTGGATGGTTTAACAACAATTATTGTGGAAACTTTGCTAAGATGATGGTTGAATGGGTCTACACTATCTTGTATTGCATGAAGTTTTTTGGAAAATAACATCTTCTTGCTTACACACTCGATTGAATGGTATGTCAAATAATTTCGTATGCTAAAAATGTATGTAATAATGCTAAAAATGTATGCCAATTTTGGATGTTAAACTATTTATCCTGATGACTACTTAAAGGGTAAGACATACGTTGTTTTTGTTGGTCATGTGTTTGGTGTGTATGACACATGGGAAGAAGCCCGTGCCCAAGTTCATCAATATTCTGGAGCAGATCACAAGGCATTTAAGCATAAAATGGATGCAAAAGTGGCTTTTATGAAGTTTTGGCAAATTGATGGTGGGAATGTGCAACATGATTCTTCATCTAGTACATATTCTACTCCTTCCAGCTCAAGTTCCAGAACTCCTTCAAGTGAAGAGAGCCCCTACTGCACAGGAGATGTTAAATACGATTTATTGAAATATCAATTAGATATCGCAATTGAGTAGTGGAACCATGCAATGAAGATTGCAGAGTTGAATGCAAGAATGCTTAACGCAGTGGCATCTCAAGTCCTACCCAATGATGAGCTCAATAAAATGCTACATCTAAACTTGGGTGAAAGAAAAAAAGAACCGTTGATTTTTTGTTTTTTGTATGTAGCTATCTTTGTAATTGGGAATGTGAAACTTGGATGTACATATGTTAACATTTTTTGTGATTGGAATTAATGGATGTACATATATGATGTGTATAGGTATTTTGAGATGCTCAATTGTATTATAGGTAATTTTTTGACTGATTTCCAGGAAAATGTTTTACATTGGGTAGCCAAATGCAGGAAAATACTATATAATAACGCTTTTACATGCATGACCAAACACTGAAAAATTGTATTCTGGTGTATTCACTATAAACCAAACAAACATCTGAATCCATTTTCCTTTTTGTAAAATATTTTCAGCTGAAAATATTTTACACTTGGAATGCGTTTTACATGTTACCAAACACTTAGTAACAATGGCGGATATGAAAGTAGTGAAAGCAAAAGTGGAGAGAAAAGAATGTAAATTTTTTTAATGTATTAGCTTATTGTTAGTCATCATTTTATCTGATCACATTGTCATTACCAACAATTTGTAGCTTATGCAACGTTTGCATGAGAATATTCTATTACATCTCATATTGGATAGGTCCCCCCATCCCAATGTGGACCCATATCAGCTCCCCGGTTATACAGTTGGCTCACCAAAAATCCTTGGATCTTTTTCAGAAATGTGGAAATTATTAGCCCTCGGGTCAACGTTGAGGAAGGTTTTTGTCACTGAACACAGGCATAGAAGTCAATAGCAGCCGGTGCATGTTGATACTCGATAGGTATATTTGTCCAAATAAGAGCTCCGCTATAAGGTTTTTTCTTCAACTTATAGTGAGGAATCAAAGTTGTTAAGAGCTAGGAATCAATTAGCACACGTCTCTTACATGTCTATTTTTTATCAAGGTCCCCACTCGAACTTGACAATATTGGCGCTTTAGTTTGTATTTATCTATAGCTTAGTTACCATAATATGTGGGAAATTTGGTAGTCATTAGGAAATTTGCAAAGAGTTATGGTACAGCCATGGTGTGACAAAACTAAAATAGAAAATCTGCTCAATAAACTTTAGTATATTGTAGTGAGTACAAAAAATTCCATGATATGGTAGGAGATGAGATTTTTCAACAATTCGTACAATACACAAGTCTCTCAGCTGTCAGTAAGTCTGGAGATCAAACTAGTCAAAGTTCCTACTGGCCAGCCCTGCTCCCATCAGATACTGAAGCAAAAACAAATGGACAAAAATCTGGCACCCAATTAAATGTGTGACGAGCAACATTTATTTATGAAAAATGTTACGTAATTATGTTCATAACATTAATTTTTTAACAATAATTTCATAATAAATTCTAGGTGCTAAGTTGTTATTAGTGAGGCAAAAATGTAATGTCAATGGTGGTTCAAATTAAAACTAGTAATAGATTGACACATAGGATTTATTCCATAAATGATGTGAATGTAGTATTTTTCTTTATTTATCTCTTTTAATCAGAAAATGTAACGTAACACTGCTATATAATTTTTAAGGATAATTCAATATCTTGGGAGTGCACAATGGCATTTTCACTTCTCTCACGTATATACTAATTAAATTTGTTTGTAGACCTTATTATTCATGTGAGAGTTTGTACATACTAATTAAATTTGTTTGTAGACCTCATTATTTATGTGAGAGTAGAAGATATGTTATTAGTATTATACTTCCCAGAAAATATGGTAAAATTTTCCATAATATCACCTTTCCATTCCTCTTGTCAACCTTCCCACTGGCGGACCTACATGCAAGCCAAGGTGATCACAGGATCACCCTGACTTGCAAAAAATGGCATATATACACTTGCAAAAAAAAAAGAAAATTATATGTTAAACAAACCTATTATGACTACCTTAATAAAAATGTTGAATACCCTGACTTGAGAATTACAAAAAGTTGGGTTCAACAAAAATAAGAATAATGCTATATTCACAACATTTTCACAATAATTTTACAACAAATCCAATGTGGTAAGCTGTTACTGATTCTAATTTGGGTTCAATACTGATATTATTTTTTTACCCACCAATAACAGCTTTTTGCATAGGATTTATTGTAAAAATATTATGGACGTAGCATTACTCCAAAATTAATTCTACCCCCCAAACATAATCCTTAATCCCTTTGATAAAATTTAAAAAAAAAAAAAAAAAAAACCTTAAATAACAACAATAAATATTAGCCCAAATAACAACAAACATAAACCGAACAAAAATAAGATAAGACCAAACAACAACAAGTGATCTAATTATTCAATGTTGGTGCAAACACAATAATAATGGAAATAACACAAAGAAAAATTGAATAATATATCTGAATATTATTAGTTTGAAGATAAGAAATACACAACACTATTTGGACTGAGGCGCGACACTTGTTCTCTTTAAGGAGATTCAAGCCCTTGGTTGGCTAAACTTTGTAACCAGTGCAAACCTTCTCTGACTTGTCTCCCCCAGGATACAACAGCCCAACAAATGTTGTATGGCTAGAACAATCTTTACATAAAGTGTTCAAGCCCAAAACTCCACCAGAAAGAACACCCTTCTTTGCCAAGAACCTCTCTATTTTTTAGTGTATAAGAATGCTTGCAATTGCTAGATCTTTTTAGTGTATTGTAACGTTGTTATATTGCAGTACATTGGATGGGTCTGAATGAGTCTATTTATAGGTTTAATGGAACTCATGAAATTATTATCCAAATTAATCTGATTAATTATGTCTATTATTCTGACATAGTGGGTGTTACAAGATTAATTGTTGGACATAAATCTGATGGGCTGGAGTTACACAATTAGTGGATGAGACAAGGAGTTTCTGAATAATGAAAAGGCCCAAACGGTTAGTCCATTAAGTGGGTTAATGGCTCTTCATTTTCCATAATAAAAATGGAATATTAATTCGAGTCATTTACTCACCGATGGATATGGTAATTATTCTAAATGGGCTGTCAAGTAGAGGATCCAAGAGGTTGATTCATTTCCATTTTTGACACATTCTCCCTTCATCTCTCTCTTGCGCACGTATCTAGCTCAATATCTAAATAAATATATATTAGCCCATTGATCACCACAATTAAAAAGAATAAAATAGTCTCTCTCATTTTTCAATGTGGGATTAAACATTTCACTAACTCCTTATTTTCCATATTAACTCCCACATCTTTACATTTATATCGTAATATAAATCCATTTTAATTAATTAATATTAAAATGCTCCAACATTCAACAAAAAACCTGCTATAAAACAAAAAGATAAAAATGGCTAAACATTCAAATTTTTAGTTCATTCAACCTATTCAATAAAATTAATCTCTAATTTCATTTTTCCCTAAAAAATGGTATCAAGAAAAATATTGTGGTTGTTAGTTCTCCTTGATGCTGATGACAGTTATATTCTTTTTATAACTTTGAAGTCACAAAAATTTTTACTCTCTTTAGTGACTCGACTCATAATTTTAGCAAATATTCAAGTTATTTCGTTATTAGATTTTGTATAATTTAAATTTCTTAGTGACCACCCTAAAATAAATTCCTAGAGCTGCCATTGAACCTTCCACACTCTCGTAAAAAATAGTTGGCTTGAAGACAAACTACTAAAAATGCGACATCTGCAAAAGAGAATAACAATATAGCAGGAAATTTTTGTTCAAAAAAAAATGTGGAGTGTTCTAACAAGCCAGTCATTGTTAATGTTGTTATGGAAAAATCCTAAATCGCCTCATTGTCTATGTGTGAATTAAAATTAATGACTACCAAGTAATAGCAATATTATGGAAACAAAATTTCAGCAAGCAGCACATAAACACAACCACACAAGAACATCAAATCTTATGTAAAAAATCCTCCGGTGTAGAGGGAAAAACCATGGGGCAACTCCAAAAAAATATCCACTATGAAATAGAGATTACAACTCTCAAGTTTATGCCAAACTTGAGTCTACAATAAATTGGATATACAATAAATAAATCTCAATGAGTAAAAACAATCTCACCACAAAACTAGTAGCAAAATCTTCTTGAACACTCCAACTCTCCATAATTGTAGCACTCATAACTCCAACAAAATTCCACCGATTTGTCTTCCTTTATATGCAGCTTGAATGGCCTCTGTTTTCTTTCTTTTCTCCTTTTTAGTTTCAGCGTGTTAGACACGCCTAAGTAATCTATATATTACTAAAAACTGAAGCGTAACATTTAATGTTGCTATGCTCACGTTAAGCCACATCAGCAGCCACGTTATCATTTTTTGTTTCCAATTTTTTAATATATTTTTTAAAACATTTTCTCATTTAAGGTGACTTAAAAACTCCATTATTTAAAAATCAAAATATCTTTTAACCATTATTTTTATTATTAATTTTCCAAAACTCTCTCTCTCTTTTACCTCTTCATCTCCCCACTACTTTCTACCTTAATATCATTCTTTCTCTACCTTTTTATCTTCCTTTATTTTGACTCTTCTTATTCTCAACATCTTACTATAAATTTTACATTTTCTTTTTCATTCTATGCATAGTTTTCTCACATAAAAAGGGTTTCTCTCCCTCTCTCTCTCTCTCTCTCAATTTGTTTTTCATTTTTGGTTTGATTTTTTTTAAAATTTTATTGCATCAATTCTTTAGGTTGATGAATTTTTGTGTTAATTAGAATTCTACTTTGGGTTGATGCATTAGTTTTGCGTTTTAAGTTGTTATCTTTCATATTCTCTTTGATTAAATATTATCCTACTACATTATACATATAGTATATAATAATATAATGTTATTATATTATGTTGGGAAATTTAGACCCCGGTTGATATAATTAATAAGTTTTAAACCCAAGTTGTTAATTAGATTTATTATGAATAAACCTTGTTAAAACAAACAAACATCAATATCATGTTAATATCATGCATAGTGGAAAAGTAAATAAGACAAAATATGATGACCTAAGAAAACCAATGAAACAAATTAGTTTCACAGTAAAAATCTGGGGGGAAAACCTTCCCGAAAAGCAATCCACTATAATAAAGAGAAGTTTCAGAACTAGTACAAAACCTTTGTACCTAGACTCTACAATCCCCATAGATGAACTTACAGTAGAAACCTTCTACCGCTTCAGAATCTCTGAACTCTTCAATATATAAACACTACCCTTTTGCACGGATCCCAGTACGTGACTAACCAATGATGCACGACTCCCAGTATGTGACTAACTCACCAACTTGAAGA
Source organism: Quercus tomentella (assembly GCA_028535165.1). Classification (NCBI taxonomy): domain Eukaryota; kingdom Viridiplantae; phylum Streptophyta; class Magnoliopsida; order Fagales; family Fagaceae; genus Quercus; species Quercus tomentella. The sequence goes on along the minus strand of JAPQVY010000100.1, from coordinate 13,709,878 downwards.
AGATTGTTGGCTGCAAAGTTCTTCACTTCATCAACAATGAAGATCAAGAAGCACTTGGTTACAAAACCCTAAGGTGCAAAGACGCAGTAGCTTCTTTTAGAGAGAATAAGGTACTCGGTCACCTTTTGCATATGTTCTCCTTGTATTCTCATATGTGACGGCCTTTAAAATAAGCCTTATATATGTCTAGGGCTGTGAGAAAATAAACCCTACACATACATGTCAGCATGGGCCGAAAATCAGATCTGGAAATTTTGATTTTGTAGATCTTGATAGATATTTCTGTCGAGTTTTTGTTGAGAATCTGTCCAACTTCTGTCTAGCTTCTGTCCAGCTTTAATGAACAGCTTTTCTTCACTTGTTTCTTGGTTCAACCTTCATGGCTTTTATACTTGGCTTGAACAACATGTTTCTTGAAGTACTAAACCCATCCTAGATCTATCCAATTACAAGTAAAGTGCGTTTTGTCAAATGATTAGCCAATTTACATAACATATGTTCTAACAAGTTCCACATATGTCCTAACATATTACATAGAATGATCGACTTGGATTATTTGATGTTTATTGCTACATATTTTATTTTTACTCATTTTTCCTCTCATCTTATTTTATTCAACATTTAAATCTAGTCACATTCTCCATACTATTAAATTATGAAGCAAAAATCAAGAAAGTGGCTAGACACAAACCTGCCTTCCTTTACCATACATTGGGGAAATCAAAATATTTGTGTGTGAAAGCTCGAAAATGTGTGAAAAAACAAAAGCTGTTTAGATCCCCAAATTAAAAATTACGGCTCGGTTGATTTTACACTAACTTAAACTAAGTGCGGAATAGAGTAAATGCGAGCGGATAAGCAATATAACTACTCTAAGCCATATTCATCAAATCATAGCAGTAAAATGAAAGCTTAAAAGTGTAGGGAAGAAGAATGCAAACACAAGATAACACGCGGATGTGTTATCGAAGAGGAAACCGAAGAACTCTGCGAAAAACCTCTCCGCCGCCCTCCAAGCGGTAAATCGATCCACTAGAGAATAAGTTGGAGTACACAAATAACAAAAGACCTTCCAAGCCTAGTCTACCCCATGTACTCGAGCCCTCCAAGGTCCTGCTACCAACTGACTTCGCCAAGCCTTGTCTTCTCTAGCTCTTCGGATCATGCAATTCAGTCCGATTGCATCCACCAAACAAATGGCTTCTTCCAATGCTTTCCAGCAGCACCAAAACCTCACTTTACACTTAGGATGGGTGTGGTAAGTGTTTGGGCTATCAACCTCTCAAGGATTTGGAAATGGAGAGGTAGGAGTTGAGGAAAACCACAATGGATTGTATAGAGGATTGTAGGTATAACAATCTCTCACTCTCAAGGGTAGTGGCTAGGGTTTTCTCTCTGAAAGCACTCCTCAACATATGTGGGTAATGTGGGTATATATAGTGTGGATAGAGATAAGGTGTATCAGATATGACAAAATAGCAAAATAGAATGTTTCACGGGTATCTCGCGAGAAGGCCTTACTTACGAGACACTCACGAAAACTAGATGTCACCATCTATCATGGCTCTTCGCATTCCAGTTATGTGCTAAGCACATGCTTCACTTCACAGGAAGGCTACTCGCGAGCTACCCACGAAAACTTCTTTGGTCTTCAATTGCCTTGAGTCTTCACACTTTCTCTCACACACAACCCTTACAATAAAATCCCACATAAAATACATGGTACAAAAGATTGAACATAATTACAATCAAATTTAGCACGGAATTAAAGCCAACACAAAATAGTTGTAAATCACAACTTTACAGTGTGATAAAGGGTCATATAATTTATAATTTAGATAGCAGCCTTTGAATGTGTCTAGGCCCATAGATTGAGAAATTTGTAGACTTAAAAGGCTATTGAGAATGAACTTTTTGAATCAATTCTAAAAAAATATGAACTACTATATATCATTTAGATAAAAACTTTTATAATAGATATATTAATATTTTTTTTTGCCACAAATTTAAATCAAGCAAACTTAATAATTTTATATTATGTGTTAGCATCGTCTCTTCTTCTTCTTCTTCTCGAAAATATTATGTATCATCTTTAAAGGATGCCAACAATATTGATCTTATAGGAAAAGTTACATAAAATATTGAGAAAAAAATGTTTTATATTACAATCTACTAAAAATGTTTTTTTTTTTTTTAATATTTAAACCTTTCTATTTTTCATATCACTGACGTATTTTACAACTACTACATGTGTTAACTTAAGTCTTAATATTCTTCAGTTGTTTCGGCAAAAAAAAAAAAAAAAAAAACAGTTGTCACAAAAGAGGAGTTCATGTAAAGTTTTTTGCAAAATTAAATATCTGTTTTGTAAGGCTACCAAACTTGATAATTGCAAATGATGGAACCACTCGCAACAATGTTTACATAGTTATATAGTTCTAGCTAAAGCAATTGTGTATACTTTTAGTCTTCAAAAAACACACATCTACCAATGGTTAAACGTTCATCTTGGGTAGTTTTAACTTTTCATATGGTTTTACCTTTACATATTCATCTATTTTAATTTAGATTTTTTTTTAAAACTTTAATTTAGATATTTATAAGTAAACAATGAAATAATGATTCATGAATAATTAAAAAAAAAAAAAATCTATACATATTTATATTGTGCCGTTGTAACTTTACACATAATTTTGCATTTTTACATTCATCTACTTTAATTTAGATGTTTATAACTTAATAATGAAATCTATAAACAAGGTAATTAAAACAATCATATTTCTACAATTTAAAAAGTCACAATTTCTTTTTCAAAAAAAGGCCTTTTACATTTCCTTGAAATTATTTTTAAATTTTTTTTATAAAACCTTTGACATACCACTAACTTAACCACTTCATACATTAAAAAAATTTAAGGCTCATTATTACTTTCGTTAATATATTATGGATATCTTAATTGATTGAGATCTGATAAGCCAAAAACGTATTGACCCCTTATGATAAATTAACCAATTAATTTAGCCAAGTGAATTAATTAAGTTAATTAACATGCAAATGCGTGGTAGCACAAAACAATCACCAATAAACTAAGTATGCAGCGGAAAATAAATTTGACAAGGTGATTTATTTACGAATGGGGAAAACCTACACGGCAAAAACCCCACCGGGTGATTTTCAGGTCATCACTCTCGAAATTCCACTATTATCACAATAAGCGGTTACAAGTAAAGGAATCCCAGTATCTTATACCAACCTATAGTTGAACCCTTACCCCAATACCCAATTGGACTTGTTCAGTAGTGACAATCTCTCCTTTTGATGCACAGCTCGCAGTACATGACTAAACAATCTGATGCGCGGATCCCAGTACGCGGCTTACTCCTTTGCACGAATCCAAGTACGTGACTAACTCCACAGCAACCCTTTGATTGTTGTAGTTGATTTGCAGCAGCTTCACGTAGAAACACCAATAAGATCTTCAATGTTGGTGCAAGAGACTTTGCTTGGTTACAAAAACCCAAAGGCGTACAAGAAACGCAGCAAGAACTCTTTCTTCTGTAGGAGGAGGCTAGGGTTTCAAAAAGAAAACCTTATGAAGCTCTCTAGAGTTAGGGTTTTTCTTTTTCCACCTCCTTTAAATAGGAGCTTAATGGGCTCTCCTATTCCAAATAGTTTTACACAAACCTTGAGCTTTCCTAGTCCAATAAGGATTATACAAACCCACAAACCTTGGGTTTTCCTAGTCCTATAAGGATTATACAAAACCCATAAACAAATAGCCTTTTAGAATAAAAACATTGCTGGCTATAATCTAAATCCTGTAAGCTCGATAGATCGAGACATCTGTCGAGCTTTAATGAATCTCGACATATCGAGCTTCTATCGAGGAGGTATCGAGACCTGCAGATTGCACTTTTCTTGAGTAGTTCTTGAGTAATCTTCATGTCTTCAATTTAACCACTTGTAATGATCATCTTGAATCTACTTAGATTTACCCAAATACAAATAAAGTGCGTTTTGTCAAAAGATATGCCAATTACATAAAAATATGTCCCTAACAAGATCAAACTAGAGAAATGCTTTTTATATTTCTATGAAAATTCAGAAGGAAAAAAAAAAAAAAAACTTTTGACATACCACTAGCGTAACTACATCTATAACTATTTAAGCCATCTATGATATCTATTTCTTATTGATAACCATAAAATTTACAACTAGGCAGGAACATACAAAGTAATAAAGACTAAATGAATGAAGAAAAAAAGAAATGAAATCAAACACCAATTAATAACCATTATTTGGAAAATAAAAAGGTGGTCAAGAGGAGTAAGAAATAAAATAGAGATAGGTATACAGAGAACATTGAAAACTTTATAGTGTAATAAAATCAACCATTACATTCTCTTAATTAAATCAATAATCAACAATTAAATATAATAATACAAAACTAATCAAACTCTAACTAGGAAAATTATACACACACACACACACACATATAATCATAATCTTCATACACCACGACTTAAAAAAATTTAATGAATAGTTCTACATCTTATTTAATGTCTATGTTATGCAAATCATCAACCAATAAATATATGATAATGGTAAAAAGCGTTATAGACAAGATTATGAGAAGTTTGATAAAACTATTTAAAAAAAAAAAAAAAAAAAAACTCTTTATAAAGTTTAAGGACTAAAATAATATTTTATCTAAAAAATTATCATGCACGACGCATAGGTCTGCGACTAGTTTCACAATAAAGGAGAAATCAGCCTTCTAAAGACTTTTGGAACAAGCTTATAGATAAGCTTTGACAAGTCCATGTGGCTGGACCCCACACGGTACTTAGCACCCAACAAATGTACCAATGCTAAAAAGAACAACCACATTCCTGAGTCAACGCATGGCCTTTGCTCATCATTATAATATGCCTAACTTTAAAATGTTGGCTAAGAGCTCCAAGAACAGGAAGCAATGGACATCTCTACTTTTGTGTTATTGAGTTCGAGTTTGCTTCTTTTCTTCTTTTTAGTGTCGGATGCTGCTAACACTGACAGCATTACAAAATCCGAATCCCTCAGTGAGGGCATGACCTTGGTGTCTAAAGATGGAAGCTACGCCTTGGGGTTCTTTAGTCCTAGTAATTCCGGTTATTGTTACTTGGGAATATGGTACAACAATATCCCAGTTAGAACGGTTGTTTGGGTAGCAAACCGGTTCAATCCAATAAACGACTCGTCTGGCATGTTGGTGGTAAATAGTTCAGGTAGTCTTGTTCTTCTCAGCTAGAATAGAACAGTTGCTTGGCCGGCAAACTCAACAAAACAGGCCTGGAATCCAATAGTCCAGCTTTTAGATTCCGAAAATCTAGTATTAAGAGAAGAGAACGAAGAAAACCCAGAAAAATATTTGTGGCAAAGCTTTGACTATCCTTCTGATACTTGGCTACCGGGGATGAAGCTTGGATGGGATTTAAGGACTGGCCTGGAACGGCGCCTAACTACTTGGAAAAGTCTAGATGATCCATCTCCAGGAGAACTGAGTTGGGGGATTGAACTTCATAATTACCCTGAGATAGTCATGAACAAAGGCATCGAGAAGTTCTTCCGAACCGAACCATGGAATGGCCTTGGTTTAAGTGGTGTACCAGACTTTAAGGACAATCCAGTTTACACCTATGATTTTGTCATCAACAGCGATGAGGTATACTTCATATACAATTGTTGGATATATTTCAACAATTTACTTTTGTGATTAAGCAGAAGGGAACAACACACAGATCTAATAATAAGCAATATTAACACAAAAGAAGTAATCGGCAAAAAGATAAATATATACTGCATATATAAAAGAAATCTGCAATATAATTAAAAACTCACAAACCAAATGCATGAAGGATGAATGAATCAGATCAAGTCTTGTGTTTGACACAATCTCCTTAAAGCAGATTTTGCCCCTCCCACAATCACTGTGGTGCTTTGAGACTTATGGACGTCTGCCTCCCAGGATAAAATGATCTATAGCACGAAAACGAAGCACACAAGGTTGTGCTTTGCGAACTACTCAATGTCTGTTTCTCTCTCTTTGACACAAAATGAAAATGCACAAAATATTCTCACTGGGAGAGTTTTTCTGGAAAAAAAAAAAAGATTTTATGAATGAGGGACTATGAAAATTATACGTTACTGAATAGGCACTTCGTTTCAGTAATAACTGCTGTGCACACACTAACTGACTCAAAAAATTAAATTAATAAAATATTATTATTTGGACAAGTAGGCCCAGTCCACATATGCCAAAGGCCCAACTCAATGTCCAACTCATGAGTATATAAACTCATATATTATCTCTTTCCTTTCTTATGTGGGACTCAGGATTTTCACCACTTTTAATAACGTCTTCAAGTGAACATAGAAAACATCAATTTCTTATTCACTCCATGCTATTTTTCCAACAATCCCCCACATGAATAGAAATTGATAAACACAATGCAAATGATGATGCAGACACAGAGAGAGTAGAAGAAAAGTTACTATATCGAGAGAAGTAGCTTGTGGCTTTGAACTTTCCTTTGTGAAAGACTATCGGATATACTAGCTAACCAGTGAACATGATGTCTTGAACTATTCAGCCGTTTGTGTATACCAAGACAATAGAATTCACACAGCTCCTTTTCGAACATATTTCGTTCTTATAGTAGTGTTCATTTCGGCCCTGAACATATCCTGATAAATTCACGAAGTGCTTTAGAGAATTCAGCCTTAAAAACTCTCATGGAAGCGGCCCACTTCACACTCATATAGGTGACTCTTATTAAGAGTATCCTGCTATACCCCACTCGGAATTCCAAGATATAAGAATTATTAAAAGCAAAACTTATCCTAAACATCGCTTACAGGCATCACTATTTCATCATAGGAATGGGTGGGAGATGTAATCTCCATAGTGATAAAAACTAGTCTCCACAATTTTATTGTCCCTTTGAAAACCTAAATCTTGGGATCTCCAGTCAACTAGGTGGGGTTACCGTCATGGAAACTTTAGGTCATAGGCTTTAACCCCATTCCCCTCGATGAGCAGTTTACTTGCTCTCCACTCAAAAAATTGATTACGAATCCGTTTTATAATCTGGAACTATTTCCATTTGAGAGCAACTGCCTCATGGTATTATTTCTCTAACAAATATGTTGAGACCTACCATAACTCTATGCCCTACCAATATATACAAATAGGAGGCACAAGTATCCAACAATGCATGTCTGTTTAGATTTATTGACTTCCCAAAAAATACATATTCTCTTTGCATAAGGTGTTCTCACTAGACTGTTGTCACATTTCTCATGTGATTGAGACAAGACAAGTCCATTAGATGTATTAGAAATTTTCATTTCTTGTATCACATCTACAACACATACATGAGCATATCTCCCAACAATATAGCCTTTTGTGATATATTTCACATCACACACTAGTTGCATTAAATCTAAACTCATTTGACCACATTATCTCATTGTCAAATTTCTCATGTCATTGGATTGAAACTTGCTTCAATCTATACAAAGATTTAACAAGTTTAAGCACTTTGTTTCCTTATACAAGAACTATAAACCCCTTTGGTTTATTGTGTATCAAGAAAACTCACATCTTCCTTTTATTTGTAGCCTTCTAAAACAAGTCTCGCATTGTAATAGTCAATAATTCCATCAACTCTCAAACTCTTAGGTGGTAGATCCACCAATTACTATGCATAGATTTCAAAGATGGATTTATTGCACTATTGACAATCTCTTTTCCAAGAAGGCATCTCTCAAGATATTGCTTCTTTGAGGCTTTAAGTTCATCTTTTAATATTAAATTATAAAATTTAGACCAAACGAATATGATGTTTTTCCTTTTACTACGCTTAGGCTTAGGAACCCAGCTCGCCTAACCGCTTTGTCCTTTTCTTGAGAAAGGGTCACTACCCATTTATCCATTCTAGCCAGTTTCCCCCCAGAAGAAGCGATACACGCACCGAAATGGCTGAAAAGCTTGTCTTCAACCTTGAGATCCTCACCAAAGAGTCTGATATTAAAGGGATTTTCATCGCCAAAAACTGGAAGGAGAAAGTTATTAACCACATCTTCCAAAGTGATAGTGAGCTCACCAACAGAAAAGAAGAATGTGTGGAGAGAGGGACGCCAATGGCGCACCAAGTGTCTGAAGCCTTTGGTGTCCCTGAAACCTTCAAGATTCCTAGAAATTGCCACTGATTTTAGGATCTTGGCTTGCTCCAAGTAGCTAACAAATTTACCATTAGAAAGCTCTTTATCCACCCAAATGGACTAACCAGTAATCGTCCCCAGGACAAAGTCGAAGAAAATGGGAACTGCCTCGCGGGATCCTCGTCTGATCTGAAGATCCAAAATCTCCCTTGGATCTGGAGTCTAAGTGGAACTGGCAAACCAGGCTGACCGGAAAACACCCAGGAATGTGGAAAAGAAGGAGCCTCGCTGTGGGACACCTGAGGAAAGAAAAAACTAGGGGTGTACTAGGGGTCCCATAAAGGGAAGGCTGGGCATTTTGCAACTTCCTGCACCTCGCCCTATTCTAACCCTACTGAGGAACCCTCGCCTTTGGAAGGAGTGGGAGAACGCTCTCTCTTTTTGCGTGATGAAGAAGAAAAAGCCATGGAAGGATGGTGTGACAAGAAAGGCTGGAGGGGTGTAGAATAGAGAAAAAGGGACGAAGGAAAGAGCAGAAAGGAAGAAGGTGAGTTTGAAAATATCTCTGGAAGTGAAAAGATAGCTTGAATGTGAACTGTAATAATGGCGCAGAAAAAAGTTGGAGAAGACGAAGTATAGAAAAATGCGCCAGTTGCCAATATTCAATTTTATAAGAAAAAAGTTATTGTCAGTTATTAATGGGAGTTATGGGAAACGTAAAAAGTGGAGGGGAAGTTTACTCAGACACTTAACTGCCACGTTCTGTGGAAAGAGGGGGAGTTACAAAAGGAGTGGGATATGTGAAAAATAAGGACATCAGAGGATAACGTAGAGGAGCAGGATCCCAAGAAGCGGATAGAGGGGATCCCGAAGCTGACTAAGACAACAGGTGAAGATACTTACAAAAATCAAGAGTCTCATCTACTCACGTGTGGGTTGCAGGCAACCCACGAGCTACGGGGGCTAAATGTTGAGGTCCAAAATATCACAACATTGTACCAAGGCCCAAAACAATACAAAAAAGATTGAAATCCAAAAACCACTTGGGCTTTTAATAAAAAGGCAAGGCCCAAATCCATTAAAAGTCAATAGGAAGGGGCCCAAGCCCAAGCCTAAGCCCATGAATGGGTAAACAATGGACCTTACAAAACAAAGAAAGAAGAAGCTCAACCCAGCCCTTAAGGAGAAAATCGTTAGGGAACCTAGAGAGAAAACTGAACCAGGATGCCTAGGGATTCCCAAAAGCCTGGGATCCTCAGGATATGCAGCAAGGCTAGGTTGGGATTGAGACAGTGCAAGGAATAATGCCTAGGAGCATAAAGAATGAGAGCAAATGTGTCCTATCAGCCACCCAATGATGCAGAAACAGAGCAGAAGACTTGGGGAACTAGCAATTCATAAATAAGGGTCTAGTAACTCAGGGAACCCAGAAAGATGGACCATGAAGGAAGGTGGCTGGGGATCTTTCAGCCTGATTGAAGGGAATCCACCCATTTAGGGAAAATGACAAGAAGGAAAGCAGCCAAAAGGTAGGTCAGAAAAGGTGGTATCTAAAAGTTTTGGAAAAAGAAAGATCAAAGGTCAATCCTTTAGGACCCCTCAGAACAAGAAAGTCAACTAGGGGCTTTTGAAGAGGGAACCTCAAAAGAGGGAAATAGTGAGAAAATAAGGAAGGGACCAGTCACCAATGTTGCTGACACAACATTGGTTCTAGTACCCAGGGCAGTAAATGGAGGGAATCAATAGTACACCAGAAACCCTAAGATGGCATTATAAAAGGAGAGGCAGCCAACAGTAAAGGCATTTAGCAACAGTGAATTAGAGGGAAAAGATCCTTGAGAAAACTTTGTTAGAATTCAAAAAGAGAGATGAAAGGGAAAACATCGTCCAGGATCTTGAAATAGCCACTAGAGAAAACACTTGGATTCAAAGGGATTCAAACTTCGCTGATAGGCCAAGAATGTATTGACCCTTTGTCATAAATTAATTGATTAATTAGCCAAGTTAACATGCAAGATGCGTGGTAGCACAAACAAATCACCAAATAACTAAATACTGCGGAAAATAAATTGACACGGTAATTTGTTCACGAATGGGGAAAACCTACATAGCAAAAACCTCACCGGGTGATTTTAAGGTCACCACTCCCGAAAATCTACTATTATCAAAACAAGCGGTTACAAGTAAAGGAATCCCAGTACCTTATACCAACCTACAGTTGAACCCTTACCCCCAATACCCAATTGGACCTGTTTTGTAGTGACAATCTCTATTTTTTAATGCATGGCTCCCAGTACATGACTAACCAATAGATGCGCAGATCCCAGTACGCGACTTGATCACCAACTTGAGAAGGATGTTGGCTGCAAAGTTCTTTTATTCATCACACGATGAAGATCATGAAGTTGCTTGGTTACAAAACCTTATGGTGTACAAACACAATAGCATCTTCAAGAGAAAGAAGAACTAGGGTAAACTAGGTTTCTGGTCACACTTTTCTTCACACTTGTGGAATTGTGCTCTTGTGCAACTTTCATCACCTTTTATGGCCTTTAAAAAAATCCTTATATATGTTTAGGGTTGTGAGAAAAGAAAACCCAAACATACATTCACGGATTGGATGAAAATTAGCTTAAAAAACAGAACTTCATAAATCTCAACAAATACCCTATCTGTCGAGCAGCTGTCGAGCCTCGGGCTAAAATAGCTCTTTTAAACCTCGATAGATACTAGCTCTCGAGCTAGCTCTCGAGATTTAATGAACAACAATTCTTCACTTGATTCTTGGATAGACTTGCATGGCTTTAACACTTGAACTTGAAACCTTGTTTCTTGAAGCATTAAACACATCCTAGATCTACCCAATTATAAGTAAAGTGCGTTTTGTCAAAGGATTAGCCAATTACATAAAATGTTGATGATAGGCCAAAAACGTATTGACCTCTTGTGATAAATTAACCAATTAATTTAGCCAAGTGAATTAATTAAGTTAATTAACATGCAAACGCGTGGTTGCACAAACAAATCACCAATAAACTAAGTATGCAGCGGAAAATAAATTTGACACGGTGATTTGTTTACGAATGGGGAAAACCTACACGGCAAAAATCCCACAAGGTGATTTTTAGGTCACCACTCTCGAAATTCCACTATTATCACAACAAGCGGTTACAAGTAAAGGAATCCCAGTACCTTATACCAACCTACAGTTGAACCTTTACCCCAATACCCAATTGGACTTGTTTTATAGTGACAATTTCTCCTTTCGATGCACGACTCCCAAGTATGTGATTAACCAATTGCGCGGATCCCAGTACACAACTTCAATCACCAACTAGATAAGGTTGTTGGCTACAAAGTTCTTCAGTTCATCCCAACGATGAAAGATCAAGAAGATGCTTGGTCACAAAACCCTACGGTGCACAAACACAGCAACCTCTTCACAAGAATGATAAACTAGGGCAAAACTGTGTCTCTTGTCACAATTTGCTTGAACAAACTTTGCTCAACACTTGTGCAACTTGTGAACACTTTGACGGCCCTTAAAATAATCCTTTTATATGTCTAGGGTTGTGAGAAAAGAAAGCCCAAACACATAATCACGGATTAGAGTCAAAACAGAACTGGAATTCTATTTTTCATAAACCTCAACAGATACCCTATCTGTTGAGCTGCTGTCGAGCCACGGGGCTGAACAGCTCTACAGGTCTCGATAGTTAGCTAGCTGTCGAGCTTTAATGAATAACACTTCTTTAGCTTGAATCTTGGACAGACTTGCATGGATTTAACACTTGATCTTGAAACACAGTTTCTTAAAATATTAAACACATCCTAGATCTACCCAATTACAAGTAAAGCGCGTTTTGTCAAAGGATTAGCCAATTACATAAAATAGTGACATATGTTCCTAATACGTGAATCACATATGTCCTAACAATCTCTCCCTTTGGCAATCCGTGACAAAACCACAACAAACAAATGAACATATGAGAGAAGTCATAAATCACTTAACTCATATTCACTTGTTGAATACAATAAAATCTATCCTAGCACAAACTCTTGAAAAACTTTGCAAGAAGAGAGTTTATGTCAAGTAGACTTTGACAACTTGTATTTCTGAAACACTTTAAACAAAACTCATCAAGGCATTTTTGTGTGAAACAGAAATAATAGATTGCATACAAGTAATAAGAACCTTGTGTATAAAGAAAGAAAAGAAACAACACATGCAAGGATAGGTGAAAGAAACATATATCCTCATATATAAAGAAAATAAGTACAATGTATGTCAAAAATGGTCACAAGACCCATGTACAAGAATAAATATATCTAAAATAGAGAAAAGAAAAAGATACATGTAATCCTCACTACATCCCTCAAAAAAATCAAAACTCCCCCTAACAAAAATGTCCTATACTAACTCTCCCCCTAAGAATGACTACTCTCATATGCAAAACTACTCCCCCTTTTTTGTCACGAGTGACAAAGGGTAAGAGTGTCAAGTAGACATTTCATCGATAGAGCTATCATCTCCATCATCAGAAGCATCATCGTCATCACCATCATCATCATCCTTATCCTCAGAATCAAAAGCCGCTGGAGGAGGTGGTGAAGGAGAAACCTTAGGAGCATAGCCACCCATGATCGCCTGCCGCCGTGCAACACGACCGACACGAACGTTCACTCGATACAACTCTGTAGAGAGTGTATCAAGGCGAGCATCCATGTGCTGCAGCTACGCCATGATGTCTTCGAGTGACACATCGCTCGTAGAAGAGGAAGGAGCATATGTGGATGGAGTAGAACGAGATGGAGCTGAACGGGAGGGAGGAGCTGCTGAATCCGACTACCGTGACCTAAACTGCGCCTCGCTACATTTGATGGTAGCGGTGTCTATGCAACACATGACAGAAAAATGGTCGGAAGAGGGAAAAGGAACAGAAAAATGGCATAAAATCCGCGCGATAGCCGAAGGGAAAATGAGCTTATCACGGGTAGCCGTATCCCTAAACACATATATAAGAGAAAGAATAAAATGTGAAGGAAAATCAATAGTGAGGTGCTCTAACAAGGAAAGCAAAAATCGAGCACGAGGCTCTGTGATAGAGTTATAGTGAGAGAGTGGGTGCAAAACAAAAGTCATCACCATGTTCATGAATCTAGGACCTTTAGCAAAGGTCTTGCATGGTGTAAACTGACGATCACCCCAATCAGAAGGGCGCTTGCAGAAAGCAAACATCATCTCGTCTTTGGACATAGTCCTCAAACGCTCACATCTGGGGTAGTCAGGATGCTCTACCCTCAGAATATTGAGCACATCGGATACCAACTCCAGTGTGACAACAATGCACGTACCTCGAACGCGAGTAGAAAAGAGAGGTACTGAAGAATCAATTCCATGCATGTTAGAGTAAAACTCCTGAATTAGAAACGGAAGGACATGTGACCGGGACATCACACAGTGACTCCCAACCCCGACTGTTAATGACATCGGGTAGGTCAGTGTCGGCGAAGTCCGCCAAAATGACTCGGTGTTCCAAATGAACACCTCGTTGAGAAAAGTTCTCCGAGAAGTCCTTTCGGGCATCCTCATCACAAAGCCGAATATGAGAAGGAGTAGGATCAGAAGAAGACGATGTCCTGGAACGAAGAGGGTTCCGGGATGGAGCTGACTTATGCTTAAGTGCCATAGACACAACTAACATAAATAGAAAAGAGAGGGAGAGTAAGAGACAATCAGAAAAGTCCCAAAGCAATTCGAATATAACAAGTATATTGAAAAGAGAGTATGTATGCATGGGGAATGCATGAACATGCGATATGCAAAAGAAATTGCATAATGGGCTCAACCCAATTCAATCCTACCAGCACACAAACAGTTTAACATGTATAACACACAACTTAATGCATGAAAATACAGTTATAATGCACATGGAATGCAATGTATGAGATTTTAAACTCATGTAAGGAAAAACCCATCCCAGATTTCAACAAACACTCATTAATTTTGAAAAACCCCAAAATTTTCAAAAACCCCCAAAACCTAGGTTTCAAAACATGAAAATGCATGTAAATGAGAGAAAAGAAACATACCAAGTGAAGAGAAAACTTGAAAAAGATCGAAAATCACTTGGGAAGAAGATTTGGAGTGAGTGAGAGAGGTTTGGGAGGTGAAAAGACACTTCTGTCGAGAGAGAGATCGAGAAAAGTGAGAACCAGATCACGCTTGTCCTTTATATAGATCCTCAATAATTCTCGACAGATAGAGGTGTCGAGAGGTGTCGAGCCATCTATCGAGGAAGGTGTCGAGAAAAACAACGTCGATAGATGCAGCCGTCGAGAAGGTGTCAAGGAACAATGCAAAGACACAAGAATAGAAGCTCGATCGATCCACCAGCTGTCAAGAAGCTGTCGAGGATCCAGGAAATTTCTCGATCGATCCACCTAGCTGTCGAGGATCTATCGAGATTGCGATAAGAAACAGCTTAAGATCTTGACAGATAGCCAGGTGTCGAGGAGGTGTCTAGATTGCTTAAAATCAGTTTTTCAAGAAGGGAAAAACACAGATATGAATGCAATCAAGCATGCAACTCAACCAAGGATCCAATCAACATTTTAAGCTCTTAAAATCATCTCTTAACAACAATTGTAAGCACAATGATCCCAAAAATACACACACAAACACACACTAAGCAAGTCTAACCAATTTTATATTTCAAAAACAAGTTAAGACAGTTTAGTGAGCATACATTAACACATGTAAAACCTTGTGATGGCCAAATCACATTGTACTTGCACATGTATCAAGAGTAGCAAAGAATATTGCGTGTTGTGTGTGAAAAATATCGCAAGATTGCATAAGTGTATACATGTTATGATGATTTGAGATATGAGAAAATCACTTTAACTCACACACAATCATAACTGTTTGATGGGGACTATCACCTTCGAGGTACATCCTATAACTCCCATATCTCCTAGAATACACGCTTTCAATCATATTTAAAGCATTTTGATCTTTTTGCTTATTATTTTTCTTTGCATATTTTTCTTTTTAAGCAAATCATGCATGGGCATATAAGAGAGAGAAAAGAAATATCCAATTATGTTAAGCTTTTGACATTCCAATTTTGCTATGCCGAAGCACACAAATGTCATTGACATTGCACTTTTGCTATGCCGAAGCATGCAGATGTCATTTCATGATTGGCGGGCAACAGTGGTGAGATGGTTATTTATGCCTTTCTCTTAGGATTTTCTAGTCCTTCCCATAAAAAAGAGTGATACGAGTGTTAAGTACAAGAGATCACTTAATCTTACTCATCACAAAAAAGAGCCACAAAGCTCACTTGCTTAGTTGTGCATAGAGATGCTCATCTAAGCTACAAGAGATACGAAGTTTAGAAAAATCTGTTTCAATGGCCATCCAAGGTACACAAGTACCAATGTACACAAACACACACAAGTAATGCACACACAAAAATAAGAAGAGAGAAAGAGAAAAGTGATAGAATCACTTGGAGCTCTTTTCCTTCCACGCCTTGGAAGAACCTTTCCTTTGAGTGTACCCTTGAACTGGCGGTGAGGGGGAGGAATTGAAACCGTTCAAGTTCGAAAGGAACATGAGGGCTTTAAGAAGATCTCCAAGGGGAACAAGAGAGGATTAAAGCTGATTCTGGTTTCCAGATGTTGTCATGCCGTTGCTTTGTTAAGTGGCTAACCACTTATAGCAATTTGGTCTAGTATGATCGGCAACTCCATAATGATAACAGAGATGCTGCTTCTTCTGTTTAGGCTTTTGAGAGTTAGCCTTCTTAGCCCTAGGGTTTTTAGCTTCCTTCTTATCTTGCTTAGGGGGTGCTCCTAAGATAGATTTACCTTTGTCTATGTTCTTACTAGCTATTTTAGTTTTAACATCATTATTCTCAATAACATTATTACTAGGAGGAACAAAAATAGTAGTACTAATAGAAGCAATATTAGAAGAATAGAGACCATACCCTAAACCTGTTCGATCAGAAGCAGATTTCTGAAGACTGAGCATCTCGTTAAATTTTACACTTGAAGTCCTCTCCAATTGAGCTCTGACTTGAAACAGCTCCGCTTCAAGCTTCTTGGTCTTCTCAGCCAAGAAATTGTTCTCGAACCTCAGTGCTCCAATAGTCTGATTAGCTTCATCAAACTTTGTGGAAAGCTCTTCACGATCAAGTTCCACATCATTGAGCTTCTTGGTGGTCAGCTTATAAAGTTTCTCATGTTTCTCAGAAAGCTTGTATAATTTCTCATAGGGTGTATGGATATCAACTTGATCATCCATCTTCTCAAACTTGGACTCTACCAATTCCTCTTCTTCATTCACATCTTCAACAATCCCATTAGTAGGATTGACAGTGGCAATGAAGGCATTCAAGATTCCGTCATCCTCATTGTCGGAATCATCCTCAAGCTCGGTGTCACTCAAAGTAGTAGCAAGTGCCTTGCTCTTCCCAATGCTCTTGAGATATGTAGGACACTCCTATTTCATGTGACCGAAGTCTTGACACCCAAAGCACTTAGTTCCTACGGGAACAGTGTACTAATTGCCATCCCTAGCATCCTTCTTCCCTAGCATCCTTCTTCCCTTTGTCTTGACTCTTGAACTGAGAAGAACTGGATTGCCTACGGTCCTTGTCGAAGCCCTTCCCATTGGCATTCTTCATGAACTTCTTGAATTGCCTGGTGATGTAGGACTTCATCTTAGAATCTTCATCGTCTGAAGGCTCATTTGTTTCACTGCTCTTGGCCTTCAATGCCATTCTCTTGCCTTTACCTGATTTCCCAATTCTAGTTAACCCTAGCTCGTAGGTCTGTAGATTGCCAACCACCTTTGTCAAAGGAATCTTATCAATGTCATTTGATTCCTCGATCGCCGTAATCTTGGCTTGGAATCTCTCAGGTAGAGATCTGAGCACCTTTCTCACAATCTTGGGCTCAGGAATGATTTCCCCAAGATTGAAAGCTGAGTTCATTATTTCCTTGAGCTTGGCATAGAACTCATCAAATGACTTATCCTCTTCGAAGCTTGTAGTGAGCCTCTATAGCTTCAAATCCTTGATAGCCTTGGTTCCCTCATAGGTTGTTTGGAGGATGGTCCATGCCTCCTTAGCAGTTTTAGTAGAGGATATCTTCTTGAACTCCTCATTGGTGACTGCACTGAATAAAACATTCAATGCCCTGTTGTTGAAGTTTGCCGCCTTGATCTTGGCATCATCCTAATTGGCCGACGCTTCCTTTGGCTTAGTCCAACCAATTTCTACAGCTTGCCACACCTTTTCATCTAGAGACTGCAAGAAAGCTCTCATGCGTACTTTCCAGTATATATAGTTAGTACCATCAAATAAAGGAGGTATAATTAATGACTGTCCTCTATCCATGACAAACAGGGGTTAATGGATCAACATAGCAAAGATTAACCCTAATCAGAGAGTACTTGCTCTGATACCACTTGATAGGCCAAAAACGTATTGACCCCTTGTGATAAAACCAATTAATTTAGCCAAGTGAATTAATTAAGTTAATTAACATGCAAACGCGTGATTGCACAAACAAATCACCAATAAACTAAGTATGCAGCGGAAAATAAGTTTGACACGGTGATTTGTTTACGAATGGGGAAAACCTACACGGCAAAAACCCCATCGGGTGATTTTCAGGTCACTACTCCTGAAATTCCACTATTATCACAACAAGCGGTTACAAGTAAAGGAATCCTAGTACCTTATACCAACCTACAGTTGAACCCTTACCCCAATACCCAATTGGACTTGTTCTGTAGTGACAATTTATCCTTTCGATGCACGACTCCCAAGTATGTGACTAACCAATTGTGCGGATCCCAGTACGCGACTTCAATCACCAACTAGAGAAGGTTGTTGGCTACAAAGTTCTTCAGTTCATCCCAATGATGAAAGATCAAGAAGATGCTTGGTCACAAAACCCTACGGTGCACAAACACAGCAACTTCTTCACAAGAATGATGAACTAGGGCAAAATTGTGTCTCCGGTCACAATTTGCTTGAACAAACTTTGCTCAACACTTGTGCAACTTGTGAACACTTTGACGGCCCTTAAAATAATCCTTTTATATGTCTAGGGTTGTGAGAAAAGAA
This sequence comes from Quercus tomentella, assembly GCA_028535165.1. Classification (NCBI taxonomy): domain Eukaryota; kingdom Viridiplantae; phylum Streptophyta; class Magnoliopsida; order Fagales; family Fagaceae; genus Quercus; species Quercus tomentella. Next base: position 13,691,525 of record JAPQVY010000100.1, on the reverse strand, counting down.
AGCCCAAACACATAATCACAGATTAGAGTCAAAACAGAACTAGAATTTTGTTTTTCATAAACCTCGACAGATACCCTATCTGTCGAGCTGCTGTTGAGCTGCTGTCGAGCCACGGGGCTGAACAGCTCTACAGGTCTTGATAGTTAGCTAGCTGTCGAGCTTTAATGAACAGTACTTCTTCAGCTTGAATCTTGGACAAACTTACATGGCTTTAACACTTGATCTTGAAACACAGTTTCTTGAAGTATTAAACACATCCTAGATCTATCCAATTACAAGTAAAGTGCGTTTTGTCAAAGGATTAGCCAATTACATAAAATAGTGACATATGTTCCTAGCAAGTGAATCACATATGTCCTAACAGTTGACACATGTTCCTAACATGAATCACATATGTCCTAACAATCTCCCCCTTTGGCAATCCATGACAAAACCACAACAAACAAATGACCATATGAGAGAAGTCATAAATCACTTAACTCATACTCACTTATTGAATACAATAAAATCTATCCTAACACAAACTCTTGGAAAACTTTGCAAGAAGAGAGTTTATGGCAAGTAGACTTTGACAACCTGTATTTCTGAAACACTTTAAATAATACTCATCAAGGCATCTTAGTGTGAAACAGAAATATAAGATTGCATACAAGATATAAAAAGCATATGCATAAAGAGAGAAAAGAAACAACACATGTAAAGATAGGTGAAATAACTGTAATAACAACCTCAAAAGTATATATATCAACAAGTACAAGGTTTGCTATCACAACATGATCACAAGATCTAAGGTACATGAACAATGTATCTAAAATAGAGAGAAAAGAAAATGATACATAAAATCCTCATTACATCCATCAAAATATGAACACTCCCCCTAACAAAAATCTCTTATACTAACCTTCCCCCTATGAGTATGACTACTCTCATATCCAAAACTACTCCCCCTTTTTGTCACGAGTGACAAAGGGTAAGTATATCAAGTAGACATCTCATCAGCACTGGAAGAGCTAGCATCATCATCCTCAGCATCAGAAGCATTAGCACCACCATCATCGTCCTCATCCTCAGAAGCCTCTGGAGTAGGAGGAGGAGAATCAACGAAGCCACCCATGATAGCCTATCGTCGTGCAATACGACCAACACGGGTGTTCACCTGACACAACTCATCACTGAGAGTGTTGAGGTGAGCATTCATGCGCACAAGTTGTGCCATGATGTCCTCGAGAGTCACATCGCCCGTAGAAGAAGAGGGAGCGAATGTGGATGGAGCTGTAGCAGCTGGAGGAATTGCTGTCCCAGACTGCCTCGAATGTAGCTTTGCCTCGCTCCGTTTAACGGTAGTGGCATCTATGGCACACATGACATGGAAGTGGTCGGAAACGGGAAAGGGGACAGAAAAAAATGGCGTAGAATCCTCGTGATAGCCGAAGGGAAGATGAGCTTATCACGGGTCGCCGTATCCCTATGTACATCTATGAGGGAATGAATAAAATGAGAAGGAAAATCTACAGTAAGATGCTCTAAAAGGGAAAGCAAAAAATCGAGCACGGGGCTCTGTAATGGAGTTATAATGAGATAAAGGATGCAAAACAAAAGTCATAACCATGTTAATAAACCTAGGACCTTTAGCAAAGGCCGAACAAGAAGTGAACTGACGATCACCCCAATCAGAAGGACGCTCACAAAAAGAGGATATAAGCTCGTCTTTAAACACGGTCTAAGACGATCACAACCAGGGTAGTCAGGATGCGCTACCCTAGGGACATGGAGCACGTCGGATACAATATCCAGAGTGACCACGATGCGCGTACCTCGAATGCAAGTAACAAAGAGAGGTACTGAATAATCAAATCCATGCATATTGGAGTAGAACTCCTGTATAAGCACAGATGGACAAGTGACCGGGACGTCACACAGTGACTTCCAACCCTTACTGTGAATGATAGTGGGTAGGTCAGTGTCGGAGAAGTTCGACAAAATGACTTGGCGTTCTGAATGAATGCCTCGTCTAGAAAAGTTCTCCGAAAAGTCCTGTCAGGCTTTATCATCACGGAACCGAACATGAGAGGGAGTAGGATCAGAAGCAGAAGATGCCCTAGAATGAAGAGGGTTCCGGGATGGAGTAGATTTTCGTTTAGGTGTCATAGAGCAACTAACCGAAGGAAGGAGAGAGAGAGACAATGACACGCAGAAAAGCACCAATCACAATGAATATATAAGAATATAGAGAATGTAAGTTATGTATGCATGAAAATGCATGAGCATGTGATATGCAATAGTAAAAACATCAGAGGCTCAGCCCAATCCAATCCTACTAGCACACAATCATTTCAACAAAGTAAACACACATCTAAAATGCATGAAACAGTGTTATAATGCAAATGTGATGCAATGAATGATGATTTAAAGCCATTTTCACAAAGCCCATCCCAAAAATTTCACAAAAACTCCATTAATTTTGAAAAACCCCAAAGTTTATCAAAAATCCCAAAAGTTAGGTCAAAGATCATGTAAATGCATGATAAAGAGGGAGAAATCAACATACTAGCTGAAGAAAAATGATCTTGAGGTCGAAAAACTCTTGGAAAAGAAGTTTGAAGTGAGAGAGAGAGAGGTTTTGGGAGGTAAAGAGTCAACAGGAGTCGAGAGAGATTGAGAAAAATGAACCTGAACTCGCGCGGATCCTATATATAGAACCTCTTAAATCTCGACAGATCGAGAAGTGTTTAGAGGTGTCGAGGTTTAAACTTCGACAGATGCATCTATCGAGCAGCTATCCAGAGGTTTCCACAGCAAAAACAGGCTCGATGGACAATATTCATTGGTATATTGTGCCATTGACAAAACAAATTTTAGTTTTGGCTATGAAAGCCATGATCATTGAGCGAGACCAAGTTTGATAGTTTTAGACAATGAGTAATTGGCTAACAAGAACTGGAGGGATATTCTACTATTCGTAGTTGTAGGAGCAGTAATAGAATCAGAAGTTGCTGAAGCTTCAGCCATGGAAATGAAGGAAAGCTAATTCCTAAACGAGAATTCAAGGAAAACTATTCTTGAAGAAGAATTCAAAGGAAAATTAGGAAGATGAAAAAGAATTTTGAGAGTGAAATTCACAATCTCAAAAGAGAAATTAGAAAAAAGATCTAAATAATTACAACATTTTATGAGAAATAAAATAAAATAAAATAAACAGCATTTTATGTTTATGTTTATTTGTCGATAATCCCAAAAAAAAAAAAAAAAGTTACAAGGTACTCGAGCTTGGTGAGCTCGAGTATCGTAGAAATAAAATAAACAACATTTTATTTATAAAAGGTACTCGAGCCTGGTATACTCGAGTATTGTGTTGCATGGTACTCGAGTATACCAAGCTCGAGTACCACATTATTTTTTTTACTCGCCCAATTTCCACCTCAACAATGCCATGGTGGCAAAACTTCTAGGAACTCGAGTTCCAAATGGTACTCGAGTTTGCCAAACTCGAGTACCATAAAAGTGGTATTTCCCTAATAAGTTTCGAAACAGTGCTTTTTTGCTACAAATTTTTGAAAATGGTGGTATTTGGCCATTTTCACCCTTGTAATTATTTAGATCTTTTTTCTAATTTCTCTTTTGAAATTGTGAATTTCACTCTCAAAATTCTTTTTCATATTCCTAATTTTCCTTTGAATTCTTCTTCAAGAATAGTTTTCCTTGAATTCTTGTTTAGGAATTAGCTTTCCTTCATTTCCATGGCTGAAGCTTCAGCAACTTCTGATTCTATTACTGCTCCTACAACTACGAACAGTAGAATATCCCTCCAGTTCTTGTTAGCCAATTACTCATTGTCTAAAACTATCAAACTTGGTCTCGCTCAATGATCATGGCTCTCACAACCAAGACTAAAATTAGTTTTGTCAATGGCACAATATACCAATGAATACTGTCCAATTTTCAGTCATTGGATAAGATGCAACACAATGGTGCTCTCGTGGATTCTTAATTCTATTTGTAAAGACGTATTTGCACAAAGGAATGCACCTTGAATCTTTCAGATTTAGAAGGCAATCTCATTTCTTGCTCAATATTAGTCCATTTTGAGTGCTTACTTTACTAGGCTTAAAAAACTTTGAGATGAGTTATCTAATTACAAGGCCTGGTTTGATTATCGTAATTAAGAATACAGCATGTATTTTTCAGTATTGTTTTCAAAGCGATTTAGAGCATTTTTGAGTTGTGATAACTTCTGAACTATCAAGATAACTTCAGTTAACCTCTGTTGATATATCAAGATCATTATTAGGGCCGAGAACTAAAGTTTATTAACCAGTACAAAATAAGGTGTTTACAGATGATTTTTTTACTCAACCTACATTCTTAGATTCAATATTAAGTGTACCATCTTCAAACAATTACATCTCATTCATTTCAAATCTAAATTGGGTCAAAGCTATGCCCATTTTAAAATCCCAGATGTCTACTTACCAATGAAACAATTTTCACATAGAAATTCATTATAGTGGGAAAGATAGGGAAAAAATCGTCAAATTCTCATATTTGATCATATTAAAAGTTTGTTGTCTCTGAGCAACTTTTGGCCCAAACTCAAACCTATATAGTATTGCAGAAGCCATTATAAACCTTTAAAGTTCAAATAAAACTGATGTCACATACATGGAGAATACAAGTGAGTATAGTTTACAAAATGTATAGATGCAAAATATCAATCATAAGATATGTTATACAATGCAATTGATATGATGCTTGACTATCGAGCCTCTAACAAGGTAATAGTAATTTCATTGACTGAGGATGGCTGGTTCTTACTTGATGAAGGTGATTTTTTTCCTACAAAGAAACCCGGCTCTTTGGGTTCAGGTAATGAACCCTCACTGTGCAGCAACATAACCACAAATGACATATTTGGCTGATCATCATGATGTTGTTGCAAACATAAGAAACTAATATGGAGGCAACGTACAATCTTCGATAGGATGCCAAAGTCCTCTAAGCAAGTATCAATCAGTTCTAAAGGCCTACCTTCTTTCCATAATTTCCATGCCTAAAATATTTAAAAATTCTCTACCATTATTTGTATCATTATATGTAAGATAGAGGATGAAATTTGTTGAGAACTCACATGTTCAACAAGGCTTAGACTATGGTCTGGATGGAACTAGCCTCGATTTTTCTTTCCACTTATTATCTCCAACAACAATATTCCAAAACTAAAAACATCAGATTTTACTGAAAATATGCCATTAATTGCGTATTCAGGTGTCATATAAGCACTGCAAAAATATCAATAAGCATGAACATCTTTGATTAAAAACATGTCAACAATAAAACATGTTGAGAATACGTACTATGTTTCAACCACTCTATTTGTGTTTCCTTCTGTTTGATCTCCACCAACAATTCTAGCCATATCGAAGTCAGAAGCTTTTGGAATCATCTTACTATCAAGTAAAACATTGCTTGCTTTGAGGTCTCTATGTATAATCCTCAATCTAGAATCTTCGTGAAGATAGAGAAGCCTTTATGCAATCCCATGGATAATGTTGTACTGCATAGACCAACCCAAAACTTTAGCTCTTGTTTGATTTGAAAAGTTTCTCATTTATGTTAATACTAAGTTCAACATGAATAATGAAACAAGAAATTGGTATTTCTTCAAATAACAATGAAAACTTTCATGGAGTTTGGTAAAAAATATTTGTTTTAGAGAAGTTCAAACCAAAAATGAAGGAATCCAAGCTTCCATTGAGCATATATTCATAGATTAGCATTTTCTCATCTCCTTCAATGCAATAGCCCAAAAGCCTAACAAGATTTCGATGTTGCAATTTGGCGATTAGTATAACTTCATTTTTAAACTCATTCAACCCTTGTCCAAAACTCCGTGAAAGCCTTTTCACAGCAATTTCTTTTCCGTCTATTAGTGTACCTTGAAAATTCAAATACAGAAGTAGTTTTTTTTATTGAAGTTGAGTATGGTGAGAATTGCTTTTTTGTGATCTTTATAAAAGCATGCTGCAGAGTTACCTTATATACAAGTCCAAAGCCACCTTTACCAAGCTTGTTATTACTTGAAATGTTGTCAGTGGCAATGGCTATGGTAGCTAGGGTGAAGAATGTGACCTCCATGTCTTCACTTTGGCCTTCAATGTTCTGGTCTATCATCACATTATTCTCCAATTTCTCTGCTAAGATCATGATGGGCTTCACATTATACATAAGAAATACGAATAGGGCAATTGTTAAATTCGGTTTAGACCCACTGGTTAATTATACAACAGAATTATTATTTGATTTCAAATCAACTGAATTAGGTGATCCAAAATATCAATATCAATAATCAATAAACAATAAGTGACCAACTCATAAAGCAAAATAAAAAAAAATAAAATAAAAAACTATAAATGCATAAGACATGTAGGTTGCATTTGACATTGGCTTAAAAAGTTTTTATTTTATTTTATTTTATTTTTATTTTTATTTTTAATATTTAGCTTATTTTTTCTATTATTTAGCTTATTTTTGGTACTATTTATAGGGTCCATTACACTTTTTGATACTATTCATGAGTCCCGCTGTACTATTTCAGCTACTTTTTAGTTTTATCTATAATACTTTCAGTAAAAAGTTTTTAATTTTAGCTAAATAAGTTGTTCCCAAACAGACTCGTAATATGATTCTAAAGTGAAAAACCTATGGAGAAGTCTGAACGACTGTAACCTTGTTATTGATAGTTCTGACTCTTCTGAGACAAGAAACAAGAAAAAGAGAAAATAATAATATAATAAATAAATAAAATAGAAGAAAGGGAAAGGGTGTCAGAAAAGAAAGACAAAAGAAAGTCGGCGTGGGGTTTGGGTTGGGGTGTTGAAGCATGTGGTGGGGAAAATAGATAGGTAAAAGAAAAAGAGACAGAAAGGTTAGTGGGGTTTGGTTTGAACCAATGGTTAGAAATAAGTGAGAAAAAAAAAATTAAGAAAAATGATATACTCACAAACATTTTTGCAGTAAATTTTATATCACGGGTTGTGAAAGATAGGTAAATGAATAATTTTGGTAATGAGTTTAAATTAAGACGAGTAACAATTTACCATCTATGATTTGTTGTGAAATTATTTTAAAAATATTCTAAACATAATACTTTTCAATATATATATATATATATATATATATAAGAACATTGGTAGAGACTTCCCTAAATTTTTCTCCCTATATGAAGATAAGAACATATTTTTCATGTTTTAGCTAACCATATTCTTTTCAGAGCATCTCCAACGGCTTGTGCATCCGGCTGTAGTAGCTAAAATTTGGAGAATGAGCTGCACTGTAGATGCTCCAACAGCTTCGGCAAACATGATTCTTTTTTTTGCTAATGAATAGTAGCCCATTAGGTCTGATGGGCTACTGTTCATTAGCTATTGAATTTCTGGAATAAAATATTAGAACAACTACTTATTATATTAATTATTTCTCTCTCCTCCATATTTCTTTTTCTCTCTCATTCTCTCAGTTGCTTCTTTTTTTTTTTTTTTCCTCTCATTCTCTCATTCACTCTGTTGCCGTAGCTTCTTTTCTTCTCTCCGTTGCTCTTTTTTTTCTCCGTTGCTTCATCCACCGATGTAGAAAATGCTCCATTCTCTCCGTTGCTTCTTCTTTTCTTTTTTTTCTTCCTCTCATTCTCTCATTCACTTTGTTGCCATAGCTTCTTTTCTTCTCTCCGTTGCTCTTTTTTTTCTCCGTTGCTTTATCCACCGATGTAGAAAATGCTCCAGTTTTCCATTCTCATATGAGGCCGGAAAGTTTATTGGCAACAGGTCGGCAGGAAGTGATTCACCCGAGTCCCCACGTTCGCTCTTCTCCGCCCACAACATTGGGGCCGTCCCCTTCATTCTATGCTGAAACAATCCTGGATTTCTCTCACAAAAGCTGAAATCAAACTGGTATGCCAACTTCAATCATTTGAAATCATATTTCTAATTGGCTATTTTTTGAGTTTAGAAAAATGGGTTTCTGGGTATATGATGGGTTTGTGTTCTGTTTGCTATTGATTTGGATTTTGGGGTTTGAAGGGAATAGGGTTGATTGTTTATTTCCAAGTTTGGGACTGAGTTCAAAATGGGTTTAGATTGAGGTTAATCTTGAAATGAATTTGGATTTGTGTTTGTGTTTGTTCTATAAAATAAAATGTCTTACTTATGGAATGAAGGAAGGTTAAAATGTGTAGAGTTTCTAAGTAGTGTGTTGAAGTTTGAGAATGATTTGTGTCAATTGAACAGGTCCGGGTGGAATCAATGAGACCAGTATATAAGCAACTATTAAGAACCTTAGTACTAATTATTGTTCCCCTGTTTTTTATTCTTGGTGGATACCGTATATGATGGGTTTGTGTTCTGTTTGCTATTGATTTGGATTTTGGGGTTTGAAGGGAATAGGGTTGATTGTTTATTTCCAGGTTTGGGACTGAGTTCAAAATGGGTTCAGATTTAGGTTAATCTTGAAATGAATTTGGATTTGTGTTTGTGTTTGTTCTATAATTTATTGTTCCCTTGTTTTTTATTCTTGGTGGATACCTGACATTAGTGTGAACAATGGTCCAAAGTTTCAATTTACAAGACACTGACAGTAGGGAATAAACTTTAAGGAAATAATGGTCCAAAGTTTCAATTAGAGAAAGCTTAACCATTAAGTATTTGAGCCAATAGATAAGTGATACCAGGACCTAATTTACCATTGGTTTCTACATGTGTTATGGCCTTTTGAGCTCAATATATGATCTGCCTGAGGGGTTTCTGCTGGGTGTGAAATCTGCCTGAGTGCGTTTGTTTTATTTTTTTTTCAGGTTGTGAACCTGTCTGAGGGGTTTCTTACAGTATACTTTATTAATTTTCTTGCTAGGGATGGATCCGCATATTCCAGGAGCTATATCTTTCACTGACTTTTTAGAAGATCCTAATAATGAATATGTGATAGGATCTTCACATATAAGTGGTGAAGATAGTGTTCCACAAGCTCAAGTATTCAACCAAATGTCTCCACCCGAGGTTGAATCCATAGCTAAGAAACCACAACGCGGTGCCAACTTCTCCATCCAAGAAGACAATCTTCTTGTGTCTGCATTTCTTAATGTTAACCAAGATGTAGTGCAAAGTACTAACAAAAAAAAAGGAACTTACTGGAAAAGAATTTCAGACTACTACCACAAGTGGAAGACCTTTGAGTCTACGCGTACTCAAACTTCTCTAACGAATCGGTGGTCAACAATTCAACAATGCACCAATAAGTTTTGTGGGTATTTGTCACAAATTGATTCAATGAATCAAAGTGGTATGACCGAGGAAGACAAGGTACATCTTACAAAAAAAATTTGTGTTAGTTTGATAATTTGTTTCAACTATTTCAAGATATTAATTATAATATATTTGTTAATTTTTCAGCTTAATAAGGCAAGACAATAGTATCAAACACTCCAAGGTTCCACATTTTCATATGAACATTGTTGGAATCTTTTGAAGCACTCACCAAAATGGTTGCGTACTATTCAAGAGCATAGACCAAAAAGAGGGAGACTTGAGACAACATCTTCATCTCCTACTCTAGAGCCAATAGATTTAGAGGATGAAGATATCCCACATGTTCCTAATGTATTGGAGAGACCACCAGGCAAGAAGGCTGAGAAAGAAAGATTGAAAAAACAAAAGACCAAAGAAGGTACATCTTCAAATATGGAAGCCTTATTAAATGTCATGATAGAAGAAAGAAGAAAAATGAATGAGATGAAAATAGCTGCTATTGAAAAAGGATGTCTTGCAAACCAATGAGCAAGAGATGGCACGAATTCATCTCGAGGATAGAAAACTTACAACGGCACAAATGAAAATGGAATTGGAAATGGAAAAATTGAAAGAGGATAGGGAAATAGAAAAATTGAGATTGGAGAATATGAAGGAGGAAAAAGAGATTATGATGATGGATGTAAGTGCGTTGCCTCCAATGCAACAAGAATATATTCATCAACGCCAAATGGAAATCCTTGAAAAGCGAAGGAATTAGCTTGACATGGGGTGCTCTTGTTTTGTATAGTTAGGAGAGCACTTTAAACTTATTTTGTTGCAATGTGATCAAACTGACTAGAATATACACAGGGTCACTCATTTTTTTTTTTTTTGCAATGTGATCCCACTAAGGATAGTAGTTGTTGTTATCTACTATTATTTGATGTATTAGAATATTTGTTTTTTATATTGCAAGTAGTCGATAGATTTGATGCTATTGTCATTTAAACTTTGCATTAGAAGATTATATATATCGAAAAATATGATCATTGCAATATTATTTATATTGAAAAATGTATGATCATTGGAAAAATATGATTGTTGAAAATGTATTATCATTTGAAAATATGATCGGATAAATAAAATAGTTGAGAAATATGATCGTTGCAAAATTTGAAAATGTTATGAAATTTAAAAAATATAGCTGTTGGGAATTTGAAAAATATAGTCGTTAGGAATGAATAAAGGAAGAATAAAGAAATATTAAAGAAAGAATAAAAAAAGAAAGAAGAAATAATATTTAAATGAGATAGAGAATGAGATAGAGAATCTGTTGGAAGTGTATTTGAAAAAGTGGGTAGGTAAAAGCTAAATGTCACTGTTCATTCTCCAAACAGTACAAAAATTTGGAGAAGCTGTTGGAGATGCTCTCATCCCATCAAATTCATTATTCCAAACTCTATTTTATTTAAATATTATTTCATCATTCATTTTTTATTCTTTCTCATTTTTCAACATGTTCACTTTATTTTATCACAGTTACCAAGACGTAAAAGCAATAAATAATGAGTTTATTTTATGACAATTTCCAAGATACATAAACAATAAACAATGAGTTTAGGGAATGAATAGTGTTCCATAAAAATAGAGAGCCAAGGTTCATAAAACTCATCTTTGGAATGAAATGGGTATGCTGATGCGAAAGTTTTTAGGTGTTTTTATTTATTTATTTTGGTTACCCATATTTACCACTTATCTTATTTTAAGTAACTACCAATGCTCTAAGAAACGGGACACTTAAAAAAATATTTATGAAGAGAAAAATTTATGTAGAAATTGTTTATATAGCATATTGAGTTAAAAAAAAAAAAAATTATGTACAAAACTATCTAATTAAAAATAAACTAATGTAACTTGTTTTTCTATTGAAAATTTTCAAATATTTTTCAATTGAAATTTAAGTTGATACTAAAATTGAAATTTTTATTTTTAGAATTTTATCTAATGGATAAAAACTCTAATGGTTCTCAATTTCTACGTTTGAAACAATTATTTTTTTGGTTTTTATAGTCATCCTAATAAAAAATAGATAAATGTACCAAAAATGCATTCTACACCTTTTCAAATCAGATACAAAATTTCATTCAGCATAATTATTATTTAGTAAAAAGTTTCAGCATCCTATTAAATGTAATTTTCTAAAAAAAAAAAAAAGATAATACATTCTAAAAAATGCTTTTTTTTTTTTTTTTTTATAAAAAAATCTGTATCTTCTGTACTGTTTTTTGTTCCATTTTACATTCACCAATCACAATTTTTCATATATATTTTTTATTATCCTTATAAAATAACAACATGATAGTATAACAAAAACGATGGAAAAGATTTGTATTCCTCGCCTTTCCATTCGTTTCTCAACCTTTCACACTGGGAGATTCCGGACCACGTCAATTACCAAAAATGTGACATCTGCAAAAGGAAATAACCGTACAGAAAATTTTGCTGATAACAAATTTTAGAATTTTCTAATTAAGAATCCAGTCAGTATTATTAACACTGACTTGATTCTTCGAAAATTCTAAATTTTATACCATATTAAAGTGTTGCCAATGCTAGACAAAGCAACATGTTTGAGTCAATGCATGACCTATGGTATTCTATCTAGTCTTTACTCATTTTAATGGGGTCTAAATTTAACATGTTGGTTAAGAGCTGTAAGAAAAGAGAGCAATGGACATCTTTGCTTTTGTAATTTTGAATTCCAGTTTGCTATTTTTCTACTTTGTATTGTCGGATGCTGGTTACAGCATTACTCAAAACCAATCCCTTAGTGACGGCACAACATTGGTCTCTAAAGATGGAAGCTTTGTTTTGGGCTTCTTCAGTCCAGGTAACTCCGCTAACCGTTACTTGGGAATTTGGTACAACAATATCCCAGTTAAAACGGTTGTTTGAGTAGCAAACCGGCGCAATCCAATCACAGACTTGTCTGGAGTGTTGATGGCAAACAGTGAAGGTAGTCTTGTTCTTCTCAGCAAGAATAGGACAGTTGCTTGGTCGGTGAATTCAACAAAAGAAGCCAGGAATCCGATAGTAGAGCTTTTTGATTCTGGAAATCTAGTATTAAGAGATGAGAATGAAGAAAACCCAGAAAACTATTTGTGGCAAAGCTTTGATTATCCTTCTGATACTTGGCTTTCAGGGATGAAGCTTGGATGGGACTTAAGGACTGGTCTGGAACGGCGCCTAACTGCATGGAAGAGTCCGGATGATCCATCTCCAGGAGAACTGAGTTGGGGGATTGAACTTCATAACTGCCCTGAGATAGTCATGAAGAAAGGCTCGGAGATTTACTTCCGGACAGGCCCATGGAATGGCATTGGTTTCACTGGTATACCAGACTTAAAGGAAAACCAGGTTTACAACTTCAATTTTATCTCCAACAAGGATGAGGTATACTTCATATTCCACAATATTAAAAAGTCTGTAATCTCAAGAGTAGTTTTGAACTCAACTCTCAACTTGTATGAGCGCTATGTGTGGGTTGAAGCAAAAAAAATATGGAGCCTGTACTTAACTTTGCCAAAAGACATATGTGACAGGTATAATTTATGTGGTGCTTATGGCAATTGTATCATTGGTGACTCACCTGTCTGTCAATGTGTACAAGAATTCAAGCCTAAGTCATTAGAAACATGGAACCCAGAAGAGTGGTCTAAGGGATGTGTACGAAGTATGCAATTGAGCTGCGAGGATAAAGATAAAATTGGGTTTGTTAAATTGGTCGGGTACAAAATGCCAGATACCACGTATTCTTGGTTGAATGAAAGTATGAATCTTATCGAATGCAGAGACAAATGTTTGAACAACTGTTCCTGTATGGCTTATACAAACTCAGATATTAGAAATGGGGGAAGTGGCTGCGCTATCTGGTATGGGGATCTAATTGATATTCGACTGATTTCAGCTACCAGGCAGAATGCTAATGGGCAAGATGTATATATTCGAATGCCTGCAGAGCAAGGTATGGGCCTATAATCTTTGTTGCTATTTAATTCGTATATATTTTGATTAGGCCTTAACATTTGTTCCTTACTTCCATACTCGTATGGGCCTAAATATTTGTTTACATCTGTTTAATTGGATTAAAGTCTGTTCCAATAGTTGCATCTAAGATATTTTTGCTCTTTTATTGCCAAGTCAACCATGAAGAGGTGAAACACAAGAGAAAGATGAAGGTGATAGTGATATTGGTGGTTTCCGTGGCAATTGCCGTAGTTTTTGGAATTCTCTTGAGACCCTACTGCATTTGCAAGAGGACACATTTTAGAGGTAATATCACTTTCTCTGACCCACTTAGAAAAAGATATTGCAAGATTGTTTAATTGAACTTCTTGAAACGTGCAGAGCAGCTAGTTAATAAGAAGATGAACAAGCAAAGCTGTGATGTATTGCCATTTCATCTTATCTAAATAAAAAACCATTGTATGGAAGAAACTCTACATAATTGTTTTGTGCAAACATGAATCATTTGTACCCCCTTTAGGTAATTGTTAGTAAATTATTTTAACAAAGTTTTGAAATTATTTTTGTGAAAAATATAAAATACCGTAAAAAAAATTTAATTACAATTTTCATTTTTTTTAAATTTTTTTTGAAAATATGTTATAAATTAATGCTTTTAGAGCATCGATCCATTAATAGTCTGTTTGAGATTTGCTTATTTTGCTGAAATTGAAAACTTTTTATTGAAAGTACTGTACAAAAAGATAAAAGTTAATTGAAATAGTATAGTGTGACTCATGAATAGTACTAAAAAATATAATAAGACTTATGAATAGCAGCAAATATAAGCTAAATAATAAACTAAGTTGACAAAAATAATCTATATCAATTACTTTCGAAACGGTGAACCTTATTTATCCTCAATACTCAACAATTATTAGCAGCGGCAAATTTGCAAAAATATCACGGGTCATACTTGACTCGATTTTCTAGGAAACCTATGTCGCTATGTTGTTACTCATTCATTGAATTTCTAGACAATTACCCCTTTTTTTTGTTTGGTGGACAATTACCCAACTGGACTTTATGGCCTGTTTGGATGGAGGGAGGAAGGAGGGAGAATGGAGGAGAGTAAAGTAGAGTAGGCTAAAAATAAACTAATTTTGTATTAAATCTACTCTACTCTACTCTCCCTCATTTCCCTTCAATCTAAACGAACCATTAGTTCACTTTTATTTAAATTTATGTTGACTCGTAGATGCTCGGTCAACCATTATGGCTGCCATGTAGTTTCAATTTCATACATGTTCCGTCCGCTCTTCACTGAAATAACTGTACACTTCATAAGGATTTGTCCGTGACACGTGTCTGGTAAGTGATTAATTATTTTATTATGAAAACAAATGCCCCTTGCATACGTTTGGTTTGTGCCCCATAACCAATCTTCTGGTTTAGCCGTATTGCAAGGGGTATCCGTATTTGTGAGGTTTTCAAAAGTGTTTGCTCTTTTTTTTTTTTTTTTTTTTGGTTGTAATATTTATTTTTTTATAACCAGTTTTAAAAATTGAGAGGTTAAAAAATAACTTTTAATCTCAACTTTTGAATAAACAAAAAATTTAAAAGTGAAAACTTAAAATAAAAATAAAAAATCCATGGAATACTAGTATGTCTATTCCTTATTTTGCATGGAGATGTACTCCTTCCCACCAAGAAAAATATTCATTATCTACAGTGGCAGTTTTAGGATTTTTTTTTAGGAGGGTCAGTAGTGGCGGTGTTAGGAATTTGTCATGAGAGCAATTAAAAAAATAGAATGATATATATATATATATATATATATATATATATATATTTTTGGTATATGCAACTTCCATATTATATACAATAATCTAAAATAAATACAATTTAGTACACAATACAACTATATCATGTAATAGTCTAAAAAATTTATTAATAGTTTAAAGATCAGTAAGACAACAACCATTGAATGCATAATAACTTATTATACTTATATGTAATATTAATTAAATAAAAACATATGATAAAGAAGAATAATAAAAAACCTAGGAGTGGGACTAGGAGTAAATGTGAACTAAGAAAAAAAATAAAAAACTGATATAAATTTTTGCTTTTGAAGTGTATGGTTTTTTAACCATACACATGGTCAGTCTCTTAGAATTGGAGCAAACAGAGATAAAAGCTAAGAAAACTACTTGATCAAACAAAGATAAAGACTAAGAAGACATAGATTGGAGAAAGAGAGATATAGAGAATAAAGAAAGAAATCACAGATATAAATATAGATCAGTTGGTTGGAACGATAGTGTAATTTTTTGTTAATGAAAAAGAAAAGTGCAAGGAAAAACAACTTCATTTTGTAGTCAACAGAAAAGTAAGCTAGAGTCCTAGATAGAAGGTTTATTCATTTATTTATTTTTAACAAATGAGCAAAAATTTGAAACATTTTTTTCTTTATTATAAAATTAAATATTTTAAGAGTAGTCTTGTTGACACAACACTTGTACAAAAATTTCACAACAAAATATAGGTGACAAATTGTTAAAGTTAGGTAAAAAAAAGTGATATATTAGGGAAAAAGAAAGGTAAAAAAGTGATGTCGATTGTGGGTCAAAATTAAAACTAGTTACAACTTGTCACTTACCCTTTATTGTGAAATTATTGTGAAAATAGCATTAAAATGATCATATTCAAGTTTATTTTAACTAGATTTAAATAAAATTTATGGTCAGGGTGTTCAAATATTTATTTTAGGGGAGTCAAAAAATCAACCCCTTACCCAACACGTAACGCTGCCCCCACTCTTGCCCCCACTTATCTACTCAGAAATTTTATTTCTTATGCATTGAGTAATGTGTACCTTGTCTACTAAGCAATAAGTAAGAAATAAGTAATAGAGCCTTATAAATGGACAATACAACAAAGAGTTATGTGGCTTTGGCCCAAGGGTACCCAACATGTCAAGAGACTTTGAATTAGTTGAAGAGTGCCACAATTAATAAGAAGATGAAACATCTCTATGGTAATTTGTATTTGCGGATTGGTATATGTTTTTGGTGAGAGAGTTTTTCTCATTTGGTTATGAGGCTTTGTTGTGACTTATTTATGATCAAGTACCTCGTTGCTTTGTTTTGTTCAGTTAGAAATGCAATGTTTTAATTTCTTATGTATAATGTGAACCCATCTTACTCTCAACAGAGAAAATGAAGAACAATGAGATGATAGACCAACACATCGAAGGCCAAAGTGAAGACTTAGAGCTCCCATTCTTTAGCCTGGCTACCATAATTGATGCGACTAACAACTTTTCAAGCAATAACAAGCTCGGTGAGGGTGGCTTTGGACCTGTATATAAGGTAACACTATAAAATTCTTTTAAAGAGACCTAAAAGAAGTTGTGATTATCATATTCAATATTAATATAATCTATTAATTACAAATGTGAATTTTTAGGGCACACTAATAAACGAAAAAGAAATTGCTGTAAAAAGGCTTTCACGGAGTTCTGGACAAGGATTGAGTGAATTTAAAAATGAGGTTATATTGATTGCCAAATTGCAACACCGAAATCTTGTTAGGCTTTTGGGCTATTGCATTGAAGGAGAAGAGAAAATGCTAATTTATGAATATATGCCCAACAGAAGCTTGGACTTCTTCATTTTTGGTTTGAATTTTTCCCAAGCCTCATGAATTTTTTTTTTTATTTAAATAAATTACAAATTCTTTTTTTATTGTTCAAGTTGGACTAGTATTAACATAAATGAGAAACATCCAGATCAAAGGAGAGCTAATGTTTTAGGTTGGTCTATGCGCTTCAACATTATCTGTGGGATTGCACGGGGGCTTCTCTATCTTCATGAAGATTCTAGTTTGAGGATTATACATAGAGATCTCAAAGCAAGTAATATTTAACTAGATAGTAAGATGAACCCAAAAATTTCTGACTTTGGCATGGCAAGAATCTTTGGTGGAGATCAAACTGAAGGAAATACAAATAGAGTGGTTGGAACATAGTAAGTATTCTTTACATGTTCTATTATTGACACTTTGTTTTTCCAATAAAAGAGTTTTATTCTTAATGATGTTTTGCAGTGGGTATATGGCACCCGAATATGCAATTGATGGCTATTTTCAGTAAAATCTGATGTCTTTAGCTTTGGAATATTGTTGTTGGAAATATTAAGTGGAAAGAAAAATCGAGGGTCTTTCCATCAAGATCATAGTCTAAACCTTGTTGGACAAGTGAGTTCACAAAAGATTTGACTCTCTACTTTTCATATAATGTTACAAATAATGATGGTAAATTTTGAAATGTTTCAGGCATGGAAATTATGGAAAGAAAAGATGCCTTTGAAACTGATTGATACTTGCTTAGAGGACTCTTGCATCCTATTGGAGATTGAACGTTGCCTCCATATTAGTTTCTTATGTTTGCAACAACATCATGAGGATCGGCCTAACATGTCATCTGTGGTTATGATGTTACATAGTGAAAGTCCATTACCAGAACCCAAAGAGCTGGGTTTCTTTGTAGGAAAAAAATCATCAATATCAAGTAAGAACCAATCATCCTCAACCAATGAAGTTACCATTACGTTGTTAGAGGCTCGATAGTCAAACATCATATCAATTGCATTATATTGCATGGAGAAGGAAAGATCACTCCTAAATGCAGCCGTAATCTTATATATGATACCACCGGATGCACCTTGGTACTTCCATCCACTAAACGATCCTATGATTGTTATTCTTCATTTGTTCACTATATAAGTTGTATTCCCCCAAGTATGTGATATTTGTCTTATTTGAACATTGCAAATTAAGGGTCTTGTTAACAAGTGCTCTAAGGGCACAAATTTAAAATTAATAAATGCTCAATTATGAATTGTAATGCACATTATTCAAAGAACAAAATACACTTGTTAATGATTCAATAGTTTGCAATCACAAATTCACTGTTTATATGTGTATTTTTTGGATTTATGTGTACTATTTAACTTAACTTTTTGAAATATATATAACATTTAATGCACCTTAATCATTGCTCTTAGGGAATTAGTGCCAAAATGAATCTATTTAAAAATATATATATAAGACTATATATAGAAGGTGCGAGAAATAAAGAAGCCTTAAACCCTCTTTTAGCACCTCAACTGGCACCTCATGAAGTGTTCAATAAAGGCATTCAAGGTTCAAATCCTCCTTTTCCATTGTAATTATTGAATAATAATGATAAGAATGTATTGACCCCTTTGGTAACTTAATCAATTAATTTATCCAAGTGAAATTAATTAGATTCAATTACATGCAATAATCATGGTAGCACAAACAAATCACCAACTAAGTTAAATGCAGTGGAAAATAAATTTGACACAGGTGATTTGTTTATGAATGGGGAAAACCACCGAGGCAAAACCCCACCAAGTGAATTTAAGGTCACCACTCCTGAGAATCCACTATTATCAATATAAGCAGTTACAAGTAAAAGGAATCCCAGTACCTAATACCAACCTACAGTTGAATCCTTACCCTAATATCCAATTGGACTTGTAATGTAGTGACAATCTCTCCTTTCAATACACGACTCCCAGTACGTGACTAACCAATTGGTGCACGGATCCAAGTACGTAACTAACACACCAACTTGAGGAAGATGTTGGCTGCAAAGTTCTTCAGTTCATCCAACGATGAAGATCAAGAAGCTCATTGGTTACAAAACCCTTGGCGCAAGATGCAGCAGCTTCTACAAGGAATATGATGAGTTAGGGAAAATTCTATCTCCAGTCACAATTTGCATGCACAATCAAATTGCATTGAGTTGCATCACTTTGCATCACCTTTGACGGCCCTTAAAATAATCCTTATATATGTCTAAGGTTGTGAGAAAAGAAACTCTATACAAATACACATGGATATGCTTGAAATCATATCTGGAAATCTGAATTTCATAATTCTCGATAGATACGCTTCTGTCAAGCTGCTGTCGAGCATCAGCATTAAACCTTGATGGATATAGATCTGTCGAGATATCTGTTGAGCTTTAATGAACAACACTTCTTTACCTTTTTCTTGGAAAGATTTGCATGGTTTCAATACTAAACTTGAACTCTTGTTCCTTGAAGTACTAAACCCATCCTAAATCTACCCAATTACAAGTAAAGTACGTTTTGTCAAAGGATTAGCCAATTTACATAACTTATGTCTCTAACAATATCCACATATGTCCTAACAATAATAATAATAATAATAATAATTGTGGTGGCTTAACCCAATAATACAAGAGCTTTGGGCTGAGGCCCTAATTTACTTGTATTCTGGGTTGGGTTTATCCCACAGTGGGAGACCCAAGAAATGGTGTTATGGGTTTCTGATGGAGTTAAAGAAAGGTTTGAGCCCTTAACTATATTAATCCTGGCCTAGCCGAGATGATGACTATGTAGCCAACCATTTTTCTAGAATCCTAATAGGATTCCTTAATCCCGAAATATATCTATACTCGCCACTTTTGTTTTTCTCTCTCCCTTTTTTTTTACCAACCCCTTTTCTCAAACTTTTCTTCCCCCTTTTATAGCATTCCTTTAGTGAGTTCACCATCATGAGGGGTGGTCTTCCCCAAGCTGGTGGGTCCCTCTTTGCTCTATATTCTTGACCAAATGGGACCCACTGCATACTCTTGAGATGAAATCCTCAGAACTTGCACCAGATGCCGAAATATGCTTGGGAGGCAAATTACCTCAAGGCATTACCTTTTGTCCATGGTAAAGCTTGGCACCATTCCTCGAGTCGGGACATGCTCAGTAATGTTCGATTTAGTGTTGAGACGGGTCAAGCGGCTTTAGGGAGTAGGCCATGGACTTGGGCTGGGCTTTCATTCATGATCCATACAACAAAAACAACAACAACAACAACAACAATAATAATAATTGATGGTGGGCTGAATCAAGTTCCATTTGTCCATAATGGTCGTCTATGACCAAATCACGTCTAGATTAGTTCACAAGAAAGGGAGCCAAATAAAAGGTACCATGGGAAATGAATAGGCTCCGTCCTCAAGCGTTATGATCATCCAAGATAATCTAGTCATCCATGTCACAAAAATGGACGACCAAAAGACACTTAGTCAATTTCAGAGGATTTCCTACAAACATTAAACAATTGGAACACGTTCTATTATTCTGGAACGTGGGGAGGATTCCCTGAAATCCACTCCATTCTCTCCACTAATCCCACACATCCCCCATGATGGTAGTGGATCCGAACAAGTAGACCCACTAAAAACTCTCTATAAAAGGGATCTAACTCCATCAAACCAAGGTATGTTAACCTACTCACTATCCTTGTGTTCTAGAGAAAAAATTGACTTAATCGTCAGAGAATCCTTGACCAGTTCACCCCAGTCACCCATGACAGTTCTTTTCTTTCTCTTAAAGTCATTAAATTGTCGTTGTAGCCTGGAGCATTCAGCCTACTGATTTTTGTGCATCATCATCAATAATAATAATAACTCTCTTCTAATGAGAAGTTGACAACATTCTATAAATCTGCGGATCGTCACAATTTGTTTAAATCCCACCCAACATACTAGTCCAATATTACATTGAAATGCAATAAAAAGAGGGCAAAAATTTTCTTTTTATTGGAATGATTCCAATGCTACTATCATTTGGTTATTTTGTTCATTTCTAGTAGTTAAATATTTTCTTCAACTAATATCTTTTTGATTCTTTTCTATATGGAAAATGCTAAAGTTGTTACAAGTTTATATAAATATATATATATATATATATTTTGAGAATAAACTACAACTTTACTCTTTTTTTTTTTAGAATACTAATTATTTTAATACACACACAAGAGGAGAGGGGAGAAGGTCTTAAAGAAATTGACAGTGGTGTATATCCAAAAGGGTCTAACTACAACTTTACTAGATAAACCTAAACTAATATGACAATGAATGTGATTAGTAAACTTTAAACACCTCATAAATGAATATTTGAATTGTTTTTTGGTGATTAGTAACACATCATTTTTTTTTTTAAAGTAACACAACAGTTTGAACTATGTAGTAAAATTATAAGTATCCTTAGCATTACTCTTTTTATATTGTCAACTTCAATTTCCCCCTTTTTTTCAAAGCACATGAGGAGAGTTACATGCATAGGCTTATTTTGCAACCCCACCACCAAATAGGGGAGGAAAGCCATTACATGTTTTTGTAAAATATTTTATCAAGTTTTTAAAGATAAAACATCGTACAGTATTTTACAAAGGATTTAATGATCAACGAAAAATATTTTCAGGTTTGACCAAATATTTTCAGGTAAAATGCTAAAAGTATGTTCCGTAAATTATTTTACAGCAAAATAAATAGTGTAGATTGCATTAGCATTGGCTAGAACAAATTTAAGACATGATGGTCCTCGACTTTTATAAATGTCTGCGATCTTCAGCTTCACGAATTAACAAATACAATAAAGCATGATATCATAAAAATATGCATAAAACACAAATGAGAGTAGACATGGCAAAACGGGTGGGTCGGGTTGGGTCAATTGGGTTGCGGGTTAGGTCGGGTTGGCCTGTATTTTTCACATGAATTTTTTTTTTTTAAAAATAAATAAATAAAGAAAACAACTTGTATTTGCATTTGGAAAGTCATGCAACAAATTATTTAATGTAAAATGTATTATTTTGAATCCTCCACTTATATTAAGAATGAACTCAGTTAAACTTATTAATACTTGTTCAATAATTTTAAAATTATACAAATCTCGACATTACTAACTAAAACAAAATAACACAAAGATAAGTAAAACAAATACACAAGTTTTATTTTTACACAATATCAACATCCCAAAATATAAAACAAAATTACAATTGACTTATTGGATAACTCATTTGACAAAAAATAAAAACATATAAGAAATTTACAATCTTGAAAATTAATTTTATAATCCATTATCAATTGTGGTTGGCACTCTACTTCAATTTGAGAATATACATGGAAGTTTGATTGTTTACTTATTTATGTATGGTCTCTTTTGTGAATATCATATCATTGTTAAGCAACACACACTCTAGGAAATATCATAATTTATTTTGAAAAGTCATTTATTTTGGACATAAATTATTAAAAAATAGGTCTAAGCATTCATAATTTATGCTAATTTGATACTTTGGCATTCACTATTTTCACATATATGAATGTTTCTCACACATATCTACAATTTTAAATTTATGTTTTTTACTCTACTGTAATTAGATTATCTTGGCATGTACTTTGCTATTTGATATCTAAAAATCTTTACTTATTATAGAATGCTCAACCATTCATCTTTCAATTCATTTGCATGCAATTATGTAAATGTCTCAATTGTTTCCTTAAAACTCACAACAAACAATTAAATCAATATTGTCTTAATTTTATTATTTTTTTTACCAAAAAAAAAAGTTTTAAAAAATGGTTCGGGTCACGGGTCAGGTTGACCCGCTAAAAACAAGGGTCGGGTCATAGGTTAATTTGTTTTTGCTTCGGGTAAAAAAAATCAGGTTTGAGTCAGGTATTTTTTGGGTCGGGTCAGAAAATTCTGACCTATTTTGCCATGTCAAAGTGAAAGGATTCCTGACAACAGAAATTTGTGAGTCAACTAACAATTCTCACAAGAGGGGAAAATTTTGGAAACTGAGATTAAGGAAAATTTGATTGAAGCATTTCTTCAAACAATATGAGAGGACTCGAGAAACCAAAACTCTTAACCACTAAGGGCTTGTTTGGTTTACTCTTAACTCAAAGCTCAATTCTCATTTCTCATTTCTCATCACTCAAACTCAGTTTTCATAACTCATATCTCTATCTCTAGTTTTTCCTTAACTCTATCTTATTTTTGATTGGTTTCAAATCTGGGTGAGCTTAACTCAAAATTTTGACAAAGTGGTGGAGCCCATTTACTATGCAGATCAGAACGATAACATGTCTCTCTCCTCCATCTCTTTCATTTTTCCTCTCCTCTTTCATGAAGCCTGAAACATTGAAACCTTTCTCCTCCCATTTTTGACCTTTACCACCTCCAACAACCCACAAACCCACCAATTGCAATTCTCAAAAACCCAACCCACCGCCATTGTTTTACATCCACCACCATACAAATCACCAAAAATCAAACCCATCCACTGTAGCAGATCCACCAACACCTTCAACATCACAAAAAATTATTTTACATATATATAATGAAAATAAAAATAAAAAGAAATACTAGACAAAATTACCCCACAAAATCCACAACTCTAAGCCCAAAAAGCACAGCTTAACCCGATTAAAACGCAAATCACAACTGAAATCGAAGTCCTCTGCCATCATCGTGTGAAGAAAAAGAAAGAATGAAGAAGAATAATAAGAAGCTGAGAAAAGAAACCGAAGTGAAGAAGAAAGAAAGAAAAGAAAAAAGAAAAAATAGAAGAAGATGAAAGAACCCAGGTGTGAAGAAGAACGAAAAAAAAAAGAAAAAAGAATGGCGCTGTGAAGAAACAACCCATCAAGAAAAGACTATAACAACCCAGAGAAAAAAAAAAAAAAAAAAAAAAAAAAAAAAAAAAAAAAGAATGGCGCTGGCCAAAAATGCCTAGAAAAAATCAGTGTGAAGAAAGAAAGAAAAAAAATCAATGTGAAGAGATGAAGAAAAAAAGAAGTAGCCGCTGTGAAGAAACAAAGAAAGAAAAGAGAAGAGAAGAATGGCGCTGGAGTGAAGAAGGAAGAAAGAAAAAGAAAAAAATTAATAAAAAAAATAGAAAGAAAGAGAGAACCAAAACCAGGTGTGTGACCCGAAGAAGATAGGAAGAAAGAGAATTGATGTGACAAGACTTTAGGTGGGTCCCATTATTTTTATGTATTTACTAAAATGCCATGTAACTCATAACTTGGAAATGTGAAAACACCAAAATTGTGTTTTCAGTTTCCATCATCCAAACTCAAAATTTTGAGTTTTTGATTGATGAAAACAGTCATCCAAAACCAAGCCAAACACTTTGTCATCTGTGAGACCCACTCATTTTGGATGATGGATTATGAAAACTGAGTGATATCACTCAGTTTTCATGCTATCCAAACATGCTCTAAAATTCTTATCTATTGTCGTAAAATTTCTTACTCTTTTTTGAATTTGTTTTTTAAAGCTGAAATTCCATTAAAAAAATCATTTTTTGAGGAAGCAAAACCCATGAAAAAGGAAGAAAATGAACAGATCCAAACCAATTAAATATCTACCAATATATAAATAAGTGACATTGATTCTAAATTAAAAAAAAAAAAAAAAAAAATTGAAATACAATGAAAACCAAAAAAAAAAAAAAAAAAAAAAAAACAAATTATTGGCGTTAAGGGTATAGCAAAGCAGAAGAAAGTGAAACCTAGAAACTAAATCACCAACAACGTACATCTCCCATTGCGTGAAATAGTTGACCACATGTACATTCCCGTTCATACACCGAACAGCTTACATCTTCCACTGCGTGAAATAGTTGACAACGCAATGGTGACCTGCATTCCCGAATCCAACGTGTTACAGACCCAAGGTGACAAGGGCATGCATAATATGAGGATAATATAAATGATGGCATGACATGTAAGGAAAATCAGGATAAGGATAGGGGAATAGAAAATGGTAGGCATAGAAAGAATTTAGTTTTTCTTTGTATAAGTTTGGTTGGAGGTGGAAAAGTAGAAGGACGGAAAAACTTTTTATTTGATAGAAAAGAAAATTAAACATAGAAAATGATATTTCTATAAATTGACATATGCCCCTATTACATAAAAAAAAAAAATATATATATATATATATATTTTATAAAAATAAATTGGAAAAAAAAAAAAAAAACTAATGTTTAGACAAAAGGAAAAAGAAATTAACGCGAAAGGAAGAGGGGCATATGGTTCTTTCTTGAACTTGAAACAGAGGGAGTAAAA
Source organism: Quercus tomentella (assembly GCA_028535165.1). Classification (NCBI taxonomy): domain Eukaryota; kingdom Viridiplantae; phylum Streptophyta; class Magnoliopsida; order Fagales; family Fagaceae; genus Quercus; species Quercus tomentella. The sequence continues at coordinate 13,666,268 of JAPQVY010000100.1, read as the reverse complement.
AGTCATTGATGTGTAGAACTGGAAACAATGAGCACCCTTTCTTATATGTCTATTGTTGATCAAGATTCCCACCCACGAACTCTTGACAATATTGGCACTTTAGTTTATATTCGTGAATTCTGCTTTATAATTTCAAATCTTACTGCTCAGTGCCCACCATTCCATTCCTTTGTTGACCTTTCTTTCACATCCTAGTGCAAAAATAAGGATCAGGACAAAGTGACCAACTACAAAAAATGCGACATCTGCAATGTGGAAATTTTTGTTCACAACAAATTGTATAAATTTCAAAGAAAAGCCACCTTGCTCAGTGCATGACCTTTCTATGTTATAGTCTTCGCTCATCATAAAGGGTCTAAGTTCAATATTTTGGCTAAGAGCTCTAAGAACAGAAAGCAATGGGCATCTTTGCTTTTGTGTTTTTGAGTTCCAATTTGTTTCTTTTCTACTTTGTATTTTCAGATGCTGCTGGCAGCATTACCCAATCCCAATCCCTCAGTGTCGGCACAAACTTGGTCCCTAAAAATGGAGGCTTTGTCCTGGGGTTCTTCAGTACAGGAAATTCCACTAATCATTTGTTTAGGCGTATTGAGAGACAAAAACAAGCGTTTAGCAAATCGTGAAGATCTTGATATGTTTGGCTAGGCGGAATTTGTGGGATTGCATTTTTGAATCTGCAGATTTTTGCGTTTCAGGAAAGGAAATTTCCCGTTGTGATTTTGATATCGCGCGATTTGCAAATCGTGATACTGCTAATTTTTTTGTTTGAAAACCAAAAATAGCCTCTGGCTCCATGCTTATCCTCAGTCCTCTAACTTCACCATATATATCCTCAGTCCTCTGCCTTTAGACTCATCAGTTTCACAAGGATTGGTTCTCTCTTCTTTGTTTTTGCTTGGCTCTGTTTATTGTCGTTCTTCATCACGATTCCAGGTAACTATTCTCCATTACCCATCTTTGAATTTATGATATATTTGGGCTTTTGGCATGTTGGTTTACACTATTTGAACTCAAAATATTATTTGAACTCCATTAGAGATTTGTTGTTGTTGCTGCTACTAGTAAGAGCTCTCTTTGTCTCACAGATAGCCATCCATGAGTAAACAGGCTCTTACCTTAATTGGGTGGGGTTATATGAGGAGATGAAATTTGTTTTAGCTACTGTTGAATCGTTAATTACATATGTGTTTTTATATTATTATGCATTAGTTTAATTACATTATGATTATGTGACATTTTTAGAAGGTTTTGTACAAGGATTGATGTTTAAAGTAGCTGGGTTCTGCAGAAAAATCTTGTTTGATTCTTTGATTGACTGTTTGATTCTTTGTGGTTGTAGAACTTACCTATGAAACATACTCCTTCTATGCAATTTTCTCATGGGTTTGGTTGTAGAACTTGTTGTATTTGGCTGAACATTAACATTAACAAACTTATGTTTTTTTTAGATGGGTAAGCCATCCCAAAATAGCTCAAATGTTAGAGCTCAATGGCCATCAAGAGTAACAACTATTGTTAGGTTCTAAGACTTTAGGATCTTAATGTATTAGAACTTCAATGTGTAATGTGTTGGCAAACCATGATCAAAACTTAGAGTTTAGATTTAGACTGCTCAAAGTGTGTTTATGTGTAAAGTTGGAATCGAGTGATTGCAGAATTTACTAGACTAAATCTGCAAGGCTCGATCGATCAAAAATTAAACTCGATCGATCGAACCTCGTGCAGATTGTTTTTTCTATAGAATTTCCAACTCAGCCCAAGCCCATATGACATGTAGGGTTTTATGTTTTGCTTCAAGTATAAAAGGAAAAACCCTAGCCACGTTTTAGATGTTGTTGATATGTTGTGTGTGTGAATCTCTTGTGAGATCTAGAGGTGTTTACCTTCATACACACTTAGGGCTATCAAGATCAAGATTGATGTCGAGAACTTGGTGATCTCTTCAGTTGCTGTTTCAAGAGCTTAAAGAAAAACACAAGTAGGAGAACTTGTGGTTGTTGTGGATCAAGGAAAGAAGTAGTTCATGGACTTGGAGCTGTCACGTGGTCGTGGTAGTAAGTTTTCTACTCAAGGTAGCAATAGGATGTTAGTGGTCTAAGTTTTATTGTACAAACTTCAATTCTTTCATAGTGGATCTGTTTTACCTTGAGGATAGCTAGGTTAAATCCTCCCCAGGTTTTTTACCGGTTTGGTTTTTTTGGGTTATCATATCGTTGTATTCTTTATATTTCTGCATTATTTACATGATATGATTTACTTGTGTTAACCTAGATCTGAATAATTTATCTAAGCAATCACTTGGCTAAATAACTAGGTTAAACAACTTGTGTTTTAAAGGGTCTACAAATGTACAACTATCTTTTGTGAAGCTTGTGTGGATGAGGTATTTAAGGGTAATTGACCTAATACCCACTTTAGTAAAAAGGGTTGGACAAATATTATAGCAGCTTTTGAAAAGAAAAATGGAAAGGAATATCCTAGGGTGAAGCATAAGCATAAATGGGATGGATTGAAGAAAGATTGGGTGCTTTGGAATAAGTTGAAGAAAGTGAAACTAGATTGGGATGGGATGCAGCCAAAGGAACAATAGTTGCAACTGATGAGTGGTGGGAGAGGAAGCTAATGGTATGTTTTGTGTAACCCATTGTATGTATGTTGTATTAGTAGAAAAACCATGCTAATTTGAGTTATTAATGAAAATATTCAAACTTGTAGAAGGTACCTGAAGCTACAAAATTTCGAGAGAAAGGTTTGGAGAATGTTGACTTATTAGACATTATATTTAAGGACATTGCAGCCATGAGAGATTTAGCATGGGCCCCACTTCAGGTGTGTTACCTAATGATCTTGAGACACCTAAGGAGGGGTTAGGTGATACTTCTGCTAACTCATCTTCTCCCAACAATGATGATGATGTTCATGAAGATGAGACTCATAACCTCACACAACCACCTAACCCAACACAAAAAAAGGGAAAGAAGCAAGCTTTACCATCATCCACACAAAGTAAAGGGAAGAAACGAGGAACAGCATTACTATTAACACAACAACTTAGTCGTAATGTCATAGAATGTGTGTGCACCTTAGATGGCATTGAGAAGGGTTCCGAACTCTACCTCATGGCAGCACGTATTTTTCAAAAACGAGAAAAGAGAGAGAAGTTTGTCGTGATGGAAGAACCAGATTTACAACTTTAGTTTCTGCAAGAGGAGGCAAGATTGTTAGGAGGGCACTACTTTGGCACTGAGGGTGTTTTATGTTTTATCCATTGAATAATGTTTTATGGAAGAGAGAGATGTTTTTAATGTTTTATCCTTTGAATAATGTGGTTGTTAGAGTGTTTTAAGTTGTTGGGTTGTTAGGGTGTTTGAATTACAAAGATAGAAGCTTGGCTGTATCTGTGAATAGAAAGCTATTAAATTAAGAGTTGAGACCTCTTTTCATTGTTCTCACATCTGCCAATACATCAACTTTATATTTTCACCAATGTTGAGTTTGTTAGGTTTCCTGATAAAGAAATTAAATCAGTGTTGTGTTAGGATCATATTGTGTAGTGATTGAGTAGTGCAGTGGTACCATATTGTATCAGAGTGTTAGAATCTTTGTGGATTGATTGAATAGTGCAATGGCTGCTGTTATTAGTGAATTTGCTGCATTACTGCTGCAAGGAAGCATGTTACTACTGCAAGTAATCATTGCTGCATTACTGCTGTAATTAGTGAGTGCCGTAGCCAATTACAAGGTTCAATCTTAGGAATAACTGAATAATCACTTAGCTGTTATAAGTGGTTACTTGTTAGGCTCAAAGCGAAAATAGATGGTTCTTGTACAACTTGTAATAAATTTGATTATGCTCCTTCGAGCTACAATTTAATTTCTACATCCTCTTGTGATGTCTTGCTTTGCAGGGTATGAAGCACCAAATTTAAGATACAATTAGTAACTTCTATCTTTTACTGGATCAAGTATTGTAACCTAAGATGCTTGCTATATAGAGGAAACTAATTACATATTTGGATGCTTGAAAGTACTAACTAACTTAACATGTAAACATGAAGCTTGCGGTAGTATTGAAAATTTAAATCCAATAATGCTATGAGTTAGACAAAGATCTGTACTAGTTTATTGCTAAGCATAAAAAGGATCTAAATTTGAGCCAAATGATATCCAGTCCTCCGTGGTTTGAATTGGTGGAAGCAAATGTTTTTCACATACCATGATTTATCATATTTGAGCTTTTACTAAGCTCTTGAATTGAGCGTAACTGCCATCATCCATGTTGATAGTTTTTAGACCCCTTAAATCACAATTGGATTAACCTAGTTAATTAGCCAAGTTATTACTTAGTCCAAATTCCAGATCTAGGTTATCACAATCAAACAATCATATCATGCATAGCAGCGGAAATATAAATAACACAATGATATGATGACCCAGGAAACCAAACCGGTAAAAACCTGGGGAGGATTTAACTTAGCTATCCTCAAGGTAAACCTGAATCCAATATGAAAGAATCGAAGTTTTACAATAAGACTTAGACCACTAACATCCTATTGCTACCCACCAGTAGAAACTTACTGACACGACCACGTGCAAGCTCCAAGACCACGGACTCCTTCTTTCTTGGATTCTCCAGCAAGTACAAGCAAACCCGCTTGTGTTTCTTTAAGTTATTATGGCAGCAACTGAATGATCATCAAGTTCTTAAACGAATCTCCTTCTTGATAATCCTAAGCTTATGTAAAGGAAAGCTGCTCACAAATCTCACAAGAGATTTACACAAATAGCAATATGAGCAACACTAAAACGTGGCTAGGGTTTGCCTTATATACCTAGGGCAAAAACACAAAACCCTAAACGTTTTAAATGAACTAGGGCTGAGTTGGAATTCTGCAGAAAAACGCATTCTGCCCGAATTTCGATTGATCGAGCCTAAGCTTTGATCGATCGAACCAGGCCGAAATGCACTATTAAATCTGCATCAACTTAAATCCAACTTTACATAAATGACACAACTTTGAGCAAGTCTAAACACGACTAAACATCTTGTTTTGATCATGGTTTGCCAAGAATACACATTAGAGTTCTAAATACATAAGTTCCTAAGTCTTTAGAACCTAACAAACTCCCCCTTTGGCAATCTGTGACAAAACACAACTAAAAGGTCAAAGTTTACAAAGAAAAGCCCTTTACAAAAAAATGCTCATTAAAAACAAATCCAATCCTAATTACTATCCATCAGTTGCAAGTGTAGACAGTAGCTCAATTGAATCAACCTGTATATTTCCTGAAACACTTAAACAAAATGCATAACCGCATGTGTGGAAAATACAAGTAAACAAAATAAATTCTTGATTTCACTCAACACAAAATAAAGACATATATCAATGAATGACTCATAAATATAAATCATTAAGCAATGAAACAAGAAAACATATGAAACAATAAATGTAACTCACCCTAACATGAATAGCCCAACAAAAATTAAAACAAGAGCTAAAAAGGTAAATACACAGTGAAGCACCTAGATACAATCTAAACTCCACAAGCTCCAACAAACAAAAATGCTCTCCCCCTTAAATCAAAAACTCTACAAATGCTCAAATCCAAAATATACTCCCCCTTTTTGTGACGGAATGCCAAAGGGCAATCAAAATCCATCATCAAAAGGAGGTGGTGGTGAGGATCGTCGAAACTGTGCCAACTCTGCGCACAAAGCACGGATCTCATCGAGCATGTCCACCAAAATCTATCCATGAGCCACCTGAACGGTCAAGACATGATCCAACGTACGTCGAATGTCTGAATCATCCGAAGTAGTCGGTGGAGGAACATCAGCATCAACAGCAGCACCACCAGACACCTTAGCCGTATCAGCACCTGTAGAAGAGGGAGGAGGGGGAACAACACCAGATGACACACCTCTAGGATGCATAGAGCCAACTTTCAAGTGAGAAACCCTCTGCTTAAGGAAGGTGGCACCTATGGGAGCTATGATATGAACAGGCTTACCGGCAGGGAAATTAGCTAAACCAAGAAATAACAAAATCCTATGAATGAAAATAGGATGAATAAGAGCATGAGCTACGGCAGAACTCCTATGAACTTCGTTCAAAGAACGAAGAAACAGAAGAGGAAAGCTGATAGAAGCACCGGAAACAAACGCGTATAAAAACACACATCGCTCAAGAGGGATGGTGTGGAGATGAGAAATAGGCCACAAAGAATGACACGCTATCCTAAAGAAGAGATAGGTAGTCTCAGTAAGCTCAGCAGACGTGATCCGAGGATCAGAACCCCACTGGATAGAAGACCCAGTGATGTATGACATAACGTCATCTAAGGGTGGAGACTCCTCATAAGGATAGACAGGCTCCCTAACGACCGGAACCCTAAGAGCTTCAGCCATTATCCGAGGGGTAATGGTGAACTCAACACCTCGTATCCAACTCCTAACAAGGGTGTTGGAATCATAGACGTGACAAGAGAGATTCTAACCAGGGCGGTCGGGGGTGGATGATCTACCTCTAACAAGGACAACCAACCTCTACTCTCAAGGTTTGCCCTAATGGCCGGATCAACCTCATCTAACACAACAGAACGTTCAATCCAAATCTTTCTTTTACAGTTCAGTTTCTCATAAGCCTCTCTGCTTTTGTCATTCCTAAACACCTCACTCCTAGAGGGAGACTCAGAGGAAGTGGAGGGGGTCTTATGGGCTCTAGTCTTCCTAGGCATGGTGCTAGGATAAGGACAAACACACAAATCAAAAAAAACAAAAACCAATGGCAGACTGCAAGTTAGTACAAAAACACAATAGAACAAAAATCGATATGATGCATGAACAAATTAAATGTCATGATGCATGCTCTAATGCAGTACAATTAAGTTCAAGTGAAGTTCAAGTTCACAAAATTGGCTTGAGCATAGAGTTTCTAACAAAAACCCCAAAAATTTGAAAAACCACTTGTTCAATTTGTAAAAAATTGACAAATTGATCATCACACAAGATAGAATACATAAAATAATGATCAATTACATCAATTCAACAAGCCAATTTCATCAATTGAACCAATTTGAACAAAATCCCCAATTTCGGATAAATACAAGCCCTAGAATTTTCAATTTCTCACAAAACACCAAATTGATCAAATTAAACAACATAGATCATGATTATAACATTATAGGAACAAAACCCAATGATCAATTTCAGAAAAAGTGTCTTGAATCATCAAAAACCCCAATATTGAAAAGTTTTGAAAATACCAATGAAATTCATGTAAAAATGCATGAAAACATGAAATAAAATGCAAAAGGAAGGGCAAAATAGACTTACCGGCTTCGAGAGAGGAAAACCTTGCAAAAAATCCGGAGGAAAATGACAAAAATTGTGGGCGAGCTTTGTCCAATTCAGAGAGAGAAAAAGGTTTGAAAAACTTTTTGAAAAGTTAGGTTGAACAAGTCAAGCTCTGCTTTTTAAAAAAAACTGATTCACGACTTTCGATTGATCGAAAATCAGTTTCGATTGATCGAAACAGACAGGGGCTTCTTTAAAAATTTTAAAACACTTTTGATTGATCGAAAAAACAGATTGGATCAATCGAAGAGGACAGAGGCTCACAAAATTTTAAGAAAAAACACAGTTTTTTGTAAATAGCAATGACACATTTTAGAAACACCTCAAAGCATTGAAATTGATGAACAAGATGCATGAGTATGTGATGTAATGTTTTTCAAAACAAAGTTTTAAACCCAGTTTTCCGAAAATTACGATTTTCAAGCATTTTCCATGAGATTTTCAAGCATCAAAATTGTTTTGCATAAAAAAAAAAAAAAAAAAAACTCAAGGTATTTGCAAACTTGGTTGGTCAGACCAAAGACACACACAATAACATGTACAATGTTTAGCAAAGAGTAACTTATGTAGTGTGTGCAACTAGCAAAAACTTGAGATACATGTGAGGTGATATGTGTATAGCAATTAAACACAAAGTCTACAAAATTCATCACATGGAATTTGAAAGAGACTATCACCAAAAAAGTTACATCATATAACTCCCACATCTCCTAGATCATAAGCTTGCAATCATGTAAGTTTCTTGATTTTGCCTCATATTGTACACACAAATTTTAATTATTCAGAAACTTATTTAAAAAGTCGGGATAATGTACACACCAATTTTAGCAATTATATGATTTAGCTTTAAGTCTAATAATGTACACACCAATTTTAGCATTTGAACCGAGGCTACACCTTATGATCTTTTTGTGCATGTGCTACACTTTCTCGAGCACAAAATTTTACGATATGCACTAAGGTGTTCATGATTGGCTAGTGAACAGTGGTAAGATGGTTATTTATGCCTTTCTCTAAAGGTTTAAGTCCGATAGTCAAAGACATGTGACTTCAAGATCAAGACAAAGTGATCAAAACCATAAACATCTTTCCCACACAACATGCACTACAAAGCTTCAACTAGTAAAGTGTAATAAGTAAGCTCATCAAAGCTAAACAAAGTACAAAAGACATATTATGTGAAAATAAATTGACCAACCTTGTTTTCAAAAACCAAGAAAATAGTGCAAAACACAATTTGCTTCCTTTTTTTTTTTTTTTTATTTGAAAAAAATAAACAAAAACAGCCTAGAATGAAATGCATGAATGTTATGCAATGCAAATCCTAGAAACAAGAAAAAAAACAAAGTTCATAAAGAATAGCAATGAAGCACAAGGACCAAGAAAGCCAAGACAGATCAAGGATACAGAATCACACCAATTACTTGACGAAGTGTCTCAACTTACTTCTATCAAGAGGTTTGGTGAAGATGTCGGCATTCTGTCGTTCAGTAGGGATATACTCAAGACACACAATCTTTCTTTCAACAAGATCCCTAATAAAGTGATATCTAATCTCTATGTGCTTAGTCTTAGAATGTTGAACAGGGTTCTTAGATATATCAATAGCACTAGAGTTATCACAATAAACAACCATGGTATCTTGGGATATCCCATAATCAGCTAAAACCTTTTTCATCCAAAGAAGCTGTGAGTAACAACTTCCAGCAGCAATGTATTCTGCCTCTGCAGTAGACAAAGACACATAATTTTGCTTTTTACTCATCTAAGAAACAAGATTGGCTCCTACATAAAAACACCCACCGGTGGTGCTTTTTCTATCATCAGCATTACCAGCCCAATCAGAATAAAAAAAATAGCAAGAGACAGATTAGACTCTTTACTATAAAATAATCCATAATCACAAGTTCCACCAACATATTTAATGATTCTTTTGACAGCATTCAAGTGTGATACTTTAGGATTAGACTGAAATCTAGAACAAACACCAACACTAAAGGCAATATCAGGCCGACTAGCAGTCAAATACAAAAGACATCCAATCATACTTCTGTATAATGTAACATCAACAGACTCACCTGATGGATCATTTGTTAATTTTGCATTGGCAGCCATTGGTGTTCTAGCATGTGCAGCATTGTCTAGTCTAAATCTCTTGACTAGATTCCTTGCGTACTTTGCTTGGTTGATGTAGATTCCTGAATCCGTTTGCTTCACCTGTAATCCCAAGAAATAAGTTAGTTCACCAACCATACTCATTTCGAATATAGCCTTCATTTCATCTGCAAAAGAATGAGCAAAAGAGTCATTAGTAGCACCAAAAACAATATCATCAACATAAATTTAAGCTACAACAAAACTATTCTTATCCTTTCTTATGAAGAGAGTAGTGTCTGCAGATCCCTTTTTGAATCCATGCTCAGTGAGATATGCAGTCAATCTGTCATACCAAGCCCGTGGAGCTTGTTTCAAACCATACAGGGCTCTCTTCAATTTATACACATCATCCGGTCTGTAAGGATCAACAAAACCCTTCGGTTGTTCAACATATACCTCTTCTTGCAACATTCCATTCAAGAAAGCACTTTTGACATCCATTTGACATAGCTTGAAGTTAAGATGACTAGCTATAGCCAAAAGTATCCTAATGGATTCCAAGAAGAGGTATATGTTGAACACGTGGTATAAAGAAGAGGTATTCCAAGAAGAGGTATATATCGAAGTCAATCCCTTCCACTTGTGTGTAACCTTGAGCAACAAGTCTTGATTTATTTCTGATAACAGTGCCATGTTCATCTGACTTGTTTTTAAAGATCCATTTAGTTCCAATTACATTTACACCCTTTGGTCTAGGAACTAATTCCCACACATCATTCCGAACAAATTGATGAAGTTCTTTATGCATAGAGTTTACCCAATCAGCATCTTGAAGTGCTTCATCTACCTTTTTCGGTTCAAATTAGGACAGATAGCATACGTGTGTAATTAAACTTAAGGCTTTTGATCTTAATTTCATGTTATCATTCAAACTTCCCAATATGTTTGTGGAGGGATGATTAAGCCTTACTCTAGAGGAAGGACCTTTGACTAGAGATGTGGAGGTATCTTTCTGTTCTGATGAAGGACTAAACTCATGTTGTGCTTGTTGAGTCTCATGAACCGGTGTGGATGGTTCCGGACTTGATGGCACATAAACTGCATCATTCAGCACCATCAACTCTTCATCACTATGCTTCCCAACATAATCAACAGGAAGTGAGTCATCAACCTCCATAGGCTTATCTTGAACCGAAGCAGTATTTTCTGAATGTGCTTCTGAACATACTTCATCATTGATCACAACATTAAAAGATTCCATGACTGTTTTGGTTCTCAGATTATACACTCTATATGCTCTACTAGTAGAGGAGTACCCTAGAAAATATCCCTTGTCACTCTTTGCATCAAATTTTCTAGGTTCTCTCTATCACGTAGAATGTAACAATCACTACCAAATATCCTAAAATACTTAACAACCGGCTTCTTTCCTCTCCAGAGTTCATAAGGAGTCTTATTGGAATCAGGTCTGAAATACACCCGGTTGAGTGTATGGCAAGCAGTGTTAACTGCTTCTCCCCAGAAGGATTTGGGCAACTTTTTATTGTGTAGCACGACACGCGCCATCTCCTGAACAACCCTATTTTTCCGTTCCACTATTCCATTCTGTTGAGGTGTCTTCGGTGAAGAGAACTCTTAGTGTGTGCGTTGATCATTGCAGAAGGTAGCCAGCTTGGTATTCTCAAATTCTCTTCCATGGTCACTTCTGATTCTGGCTATCATAGTATCTTTCTCAACTTGCAATTTCTTGCACAGATGTATCATCTTCTCAGGAACCTCAGCTTTGTCTTTCAAAAGCACAACCCAAGTATATCTAGAAAAGTCATCCACAACCACTAGAATATATTTTTTTCCAACTAAACTCTGAACTCTGGCAGGATCGATAAGATCAATGTGCAGTAACTCTAGAGGTCTTGAAGTTTGAACACTCGCTACAGACGGATGTTTAGATTTTATCTGTTTACCTATCTGACATGGTCCACATATGCACTTATCTATCTTCTCAAACTTAGGTAAACCAACAACTGCATCACATTTGAAAATTTTTCTAATTGCTTATGACTTGCATGCCCCAACCGTTGATGCCACAAATCAACTTGATCAATCTTTGCACTAAAGCACTTGTTGCTTATACTTGGTGTTAAACCATAACAGTTGTCAGCTGTCCTTACACCAACACACATACAGTCATCTCCTCCATCGAGTATCTCACATTCATACTTAGTGAAGAGAACATTCAGTCCATTGTCGCAAATCTAACTGATGCTGAGTAAATTTGCCTTCAGTCCATCAACATACCAACATCTTCAAAGACTGGCAACCCTGGAATGTCCACAGTTCCAATGCCTCTGATCACAGATTTGCTTCCATCTCTGAAAGTGACTGTCCCAATCTTTCCTTCAAAGAGAGTCTTGAATAATCCTTTGTTTCTTGTCATATGCCTAGAACAACCACTATCCAAATACCAAAGACAAGAATCACGTGCCTTTAAGGCGGTTAAGGCAATGTAACACAAGTAATTATTATCACATGTGATAAGACCAAAAAGTTCAAGGAAAGATTTAACAAAAACAACAAGAGACAAATACAACAAGTAAGCAAGTTGATAGATAAGCAAAAAGATTTTCCAAGAATCCATAACAATAGGGGTCAAGGATCAGCTCAGTTATTAAAAGATCAACAACAAGAGAGCAATCTGCTCTGATACCACTTGATAGTTTTTAGACCCCTTAAAACACAATTGGATTAACCTAGTTAATTAGCCAAGTTATTACTTAGTCTAAATTCCAGATCTAGGTTATCACAATCAAACAATCATATCATGCATAGTAGCGGAAATATAAATAACACAATGATATGATGACCCAGGAAACCAAATCGGTAAAAACCTGGGGAGGATTTAACCTAGCTATCCTTAAGGTAAACCTGAATCCACTATGAAAGAATCGAAATTTTACAATAGGACTTAGACCACGAACATCCTATTGCTACCCACCAGTAGAAGCTTACTGACACGACCACATGCAAGCTCCGAGACCACGGACTCCTTCTTTCTTGGATTCTCCAGCAAGTACAAGCACACCTGCTTGTGTTTCTTTAAGTTCTTATGGCAGCAACTAATGATCATCAAGTTCTTGAATGAATCTCCTTCTTGATAATCCTAAACTTGTGTAAAGGAAAGCTCCTCAAAGATCTCACAAGAGATTTACACAAACAGCAATATGAACAACACTAAAACGTGGCTAGGGTTTGCTTTATATACCTAAGGCAAAAACACAAAACCCTAAACGTTTTAAATGAACTAGGGTTGAGTTGGAATTCTGCAGAAAAATGCATTTTGCCTGAATTTCGATTGATCGAGCCTAAGCTTCGATCGATCGAACCAGGCTGAAATGCACTATTAAATTTGCATCAACTTAAATCCAACTTTACATAAATGACACAACTTTGAGCAAGTCTAAACACGACTAAACATCTTGTTTTGATCATTGTTTGCCAACAATAGACATTAGAGTTCTAAATACATAAGTTCCTAAGTCTTTAGAACCTAACACGTCTTATAGCTGTTTTTGTTCCTAGTCACAATTCTTATTCACTAGCTAAGTCAATTCTTGTCCTAGATAGTATCAGACATTCATATGACATATTTCACTCTCTCAAAACACCTAGACACCATACATTTGTTCTCTCCCTATAATCATTTTCTTGATCTTCACAGGTGCTTAGCGTTTTTCCAAGTCAAAGAAAGAAAGGTCTTGCATTAAAATTTTAAAAACCAAAAAAAAAAAAAAAAAAACTATTACTAAAAGGTTGATAAGAACAATGAAAAAATATTTTTTGATAAGGATAAATCATATCTAATACAGCATTGGAGCTTTAGCTTTGACCTCGCTGAATACAAAACATGATGGATTTATTTGTATCATCTATTAGTATCAGTGCTGATTTATATAAACATTTTTCCACCTGAGCACTGAAAGTGAAATCACTAACATGATATTGGGAGTTTTCTTTATTCTTTTGTTTAGAGGGGAGAGGGGGCTCTATGTGTGTAGGGGGGGCTAGCTAAACGTTTTAAAATTTGTTACGATCATAGAAATTATGTGTTTATTTTATGATATATGAGTACTAAACAACATGTAATTGTTATGATGTCATTGTGAACAGCCAGCTTGGTTGATGGAAAGAGATGAGTACTAATCAACATTTAATTGTTTTATTTTAGTCTTTTAGTCTATATTATTTTAGTCTATATTAATTCTTCAACCTGATATGGCAAACTCATATTTTATATGATACAAAACAGAATTATAAGGACAACATCCAGAGGAGATGCATGATTACTGATATAAATGGCTCTCTTATTGGAAAATTCAGCACCCTCTATCATATCTTATGGGTTTTTGTTGTGTGATAGAAACTTATTTTGATTTATCCAGTTATTATTTTTTAAATGTTTAATCATTTTCTTTATTGTGATTTATCTAATTTATTGCTACAATATTTTAGGTGTTATTCCTATGGATTACAATGATTATATTGATAATAGTGATGAAGATCATTCTTATGATGTGGAAAACGATAAACATGATGATGGCGAATTATATGATCTTGCTATTGCTGGATGTCATGTTGTAGTGACATATTCGATAGGCCAAGAATGTATTGACCCCTTGTGATGAATTAATTGATTAATTAGCCAAGTTTATCAATCAATCAAATTAACATGCAATATGCGTGATAGCACAAACAAATCACCAATTAAACTAAGTATGCAGCGGAAAATAAATTGACATGGTGATTTGTTTACGAATGGGGAAAACCTATACGGCAAAAACCCCACCGGGTGATTTTAAGGTCACCACTCCCGACAATCCACTATTATTAAAACAAGCGGTTACAAGTAAAGGAATCCTAGTATCATAAAGGAATCCTAGTATCTTATACCAACCTACAGTTGAACCCTTACCCCAATACCCAATTGGACTTGTTCTGTAATGACAATCTCTCCTTTTAATGCACGACTCCTAGTATGTGACTAACCAATAGATGCGTAGATCCCAGTACGCGACTTGATCACCAACTTGAGAAGGATGTTGGCTGCAAATTTCTTTAGTTCATCACACGATAAAGATCATGAAGTTGCTTGGTCACAAAACCCTATGGTGCACAAACACAGCAACTTCTTCAAGAAAAAGATGAACTAGGGCATATGTCTCCGGTTCACAATATGCTTGTGAAAAACTTTTGCATTGAGTTGCATCAGCTGTAAAGGCCCTTAAAACAATCCTTATATATGTTTAGGATTGTGGGAAAAGAAAGCCTAAACACATACTCACGGATTGGAGTGAAATCAGCTCTAAAAAACTGAATTTCATAAACCTCGACAGATAGGGTATCTATCGAGATAGTTGTCGAGTTTCAGGCTTCACAACTTTTTAAACCTCGATAGATGCTAGCTGTCGAGTTTTAAAATTCTGCACTTTCTCACTTGATTCTTGGACAGACTTGCATGGCTTTAACACTTGAACTTGAAACCTTGTTTTTTGAAGCATTAAACACATCCTAGATCTACCCAATTACAAGTAAAGTGCGTTTTGTCAAAGGATTAGCCAATTACATAAAATGTTGACATATGTTCCTAACATGAATCACATATGTCCTAACAATATTATATGAAATATATTGATAAACAACCTTGTAGAGATTCTGAACAAACTGGCTATATGTGTTTGATGGATTGTTTGACTGGTAATGAAATGAAATGTTACGAAATGTTTAGAATGAAGCCACATTTTTTCCTTCTATTGTGTAATGTTTTACAACATATATATGGACTTCAGCACACAAGGCATATTAGGCTTGAAGAGTTAGTAGGTATATGTTTGATGATACTTGGACAAGGAGAATGTCATAGGTTGGTTCAAGAAAGATTCCAACATTCTGGTGAGACTATACATAGACATTTTCATAGAGTTCTAGAACGCCTTAATATAATATCAATGGATATCTTTAAGCCTTCTGACCCTACATTTAGTGCAGTTCCAAGACATATACAAAAGAATCCATTATACATGCCACACTTTCAGGTATTCATTTCATACATTCTAATTTGCTTATAATATTTGTTAGGATTATTTCCTAAGTACCTAAAATTTATATTCTATTTTAGGATTGTATTGGTGCAATTGATGGTACACATATCCAAGTTATTGTTGGAGACAACAAGAAAGCTCCATATTATAATAAAAAGGGTGTGCCATCTTTTTAATGTGATGGCAGCATGCGATTTTGATTTACTTTTCACATTTGTTATGGCTGGATGGGAAGGTGCAGCACATGATACACGTATTTTCTTAGATGCTATCCGTCGATAATCTGTCAACTTTCTAAAACCACCACCAGGTATATAATATTTTTATATATTAAATATGTAAGAAGGATATTATTTATGTACATCTTACATTTTTTTTCTTTTACTAGGAAAATATTATTTAGTTAATGCTGGATACCCCTTAAGGAAAGGATATTTGCCACCTTATAAGGGACAGAGGTACCATCTTTCAGATTTTCGACGAGCTAGTCGAGGGAATCACATAGAAGAGAGGTTTAACTATGTTCACTCATCACTTCGAAGTGCAATTGAACGAACTTTTGGAATGTGGAAGAATAGATGGAAAATTTTGAAGCAAATGCCATCTTATGACATTAAAGACCAAGGAAACATTAGAGTTGCTACTTGTGTTTTGCATAATTTTATTAGAAAACATGATAGGGAGGATGAGGGATTTAATTGGGATGAGCATGACTTGGACAGATCAAGAAGCAATAACAGTGGAGAAGGTAGTAGTAGACAGGCAAATGGGCTCAATATACAAGGTGGGGAGATGAAATTTGTTCGTGACAAAATAGCTCGGTCCATTTGTGGGTACAATATTTTTATTATTTCTATTTTGGTTTTTAATGTTTTGGATAAGAACTTTTAAAAAAAAATTATGGATTGTCTAGTATTATGCAATTCTTTCTCTTGATGAGTTTTTTTTTTTTTAATAGTTTAAATTTGATAAACTTCTCTCCATAAATTTCAACAACGACAACATCATTATTGTTATTATTATTAATGTAATTATTAAGATTAATTACATAATGTAAATATTAAGATTAATTTCATGTTTTCAATAATAAAAAAACACTGATTACAGGAAAAATGACAATATACCATTAACAAAATAGTTAAGTCCTTTTTTGGAATTTACACCAAAAACAACTATTTTTAAAACAGCTTATCCAAACACTTAATCTGGCTTTAAAAATAGAAAATGCATATTTTCACATTTTTACCAAAAGCATATTTGTGGTTTTTAAAATCGTGTTTTCAAAACGCACGTTTTAAAAACTAGCGTTTTTAAAACATACATTTTGAAACAGCTTATCCAAACAGGCCCAAAAGATGAACAAAATCAAAATGCTCTTATGTATAGCCATTTAATCTTAATAAGATATTGTAAGAGCTTTTGTATCAGACAATGAAAAATAGTATAAGGGGTAAATTTTGCACATTTCACCCCAAAAATCCCCCACATTAATTAAAGAATTGTGCAAATATTAATTATTTACACAGTTACTATTCATGTGTATTTTATATTTTATTCTTTTTTTTTAAATCTGACTTCTCTCTCTCTCTCTCTCATCACCCCAAACACAAAATCCCCCACACAACATCAAATACTTCACCTACACAAACTCATAGTCAAGACTGAACCCACAAAGAAAAACCTACTAAACTCATAAAGAAAACCTACATTTCAGCCACACCATTGAAACGAACACAACCACAACCACTGTCTGAGCTCAGATGAACTTCTGCTTCACTCCAAAGCCATCACAAACCTCAAACTGCTATCACCTCAAGGAAGCGACTTGCACAATTGAGAAGCTATGTTGGTTGAGGAAGAGAGAGACATGACTTGGGAGAATAATAAAGAATAGTATTTTAATGAAATGCAGTGTAAAATAGATAATTTGATGTGAAGTGTTTTGAAAAGTGGTTGTGTAAAAAAAAAAAAAAAAAAGTAGGTTTTTATGCTAAAATAGACAGAAAATTTTACACGAGTGAATACAAATGCTCTAAGATAGAAAAAATGCATTTGCTTTTTAAGCAAGTCAAACAATGTTATTAGTCCAGAATTTTGTGCAAACTTGAAGTACATGTGCAGCAAGTGTGTTTATTCTCGATGTAATTTTTGCTCTTCATGGTAGCTTCGAGCCTTCGTGGCTTTGCCTTGTTCTATCCTTAGCTAAGTTACTTTCGATATATTAAACCTTGATTAAGTGCCGAGCTTAATACAAGTATATTCGAGACTAAGTCACTATGTTTTATAGTACTTTGAAATGTAAATTTTTATTTATAGATAGATAAGCTACAAATATAGTAGTTCGAACATCTTTTCCACTACACCCTTAAGCACTTTATACATAGAAAGGTGCCAAATAAGCTACAAGGCTCTTGGCATAAAAAATAAATTTTCAAAAACTATGTACCCGTTTGGATTGCGCGTTTTGCGCGTCTGCGTTCAGCGTTTTTTTTTTTTTTTTTTTTTTTTTTTTTTTTTTTTTTTTTTTCAGCGCATGAACAGTAAAATCACGTGAATTTACTGTGCAGGAGACAAAAATCACTGTTCACGCACTGTAGCAGCACTGTTCACACATTTAAAAATTATTTTGCTACAGTGTTTTCAATTTTCAATTTCAGCAAAAATAAGTTCAATCCAAACGGACCCTATATTTAGAGAACATCAGTCAAAAAAATAAATTCAAGTTTGGGTCCGGACCATTTTTTGGTTTCCAAAACAAAGAAACTATATATAAGTCCTCTTACTAAATAGACCATTAGTGACTGGATTTGCTAATTTAGGGTTTGGGACTTTGGGAGTGATAATTGAAATTAGGATATTGATTGAGGTTACCCAACTTGCAGATCAATTTTTTTTTTAATTCATTTTTATTTTTTTGTTCCTTGAAATTGACGATTTTTTTTTTTTTCCCTAATTTTGATTTTTTGTTGATGTGGCACTTGTTAATAACAATCAATTTTTCTTATTATTTTAGCGGCATTATGCCAACTGTGCAGTGAGTTAGTTACATAATTTTTTTTAGATGACCGCAAGGACAAAATAGCAGGTTTAAAAAGCTTAAGGATCGAATTGAACTTTCTAAAAATATAAGGATCAAATTGAAAATAACTCTAAAATATAGGAACAAAAATGTATTTGTATGAGACTAAAAAGAGGGAGCACAAACTGACCAATAATACTAATACCATACACTTTTCCACATACTTTGTCACAACTATCCTGTATGACAGACTGTGATTAATTGTCTATCACTATCACATGGATTCACCCTTTTTTTCACTGCTCACAGTCTACCAAATAAGACAGTTGTGAGAAAGTGTGTTGTAATAACATTATTACAAATTGATACTATTTTTAAAAGTAAAATTGTGACCTTTTTCGAGCATAAGGTGTCAACTCCTAAGAGCATTAACATAAGATGATCTACAAAATTTATATTTTAACACTCTAAAACGTCACTTTATCTTTAGCATAACATTTAACATTACACCCTACATCTTATATCTTATTTTAACACATCACCTATTAATTAAAATAACTTAAAATAACACTCACCATTTATTGAAAACCAAAAAAGTAATAAAGAGAGAGAGGAGAGAGGAGAGAGAGATATATGAGAGAGAAAAGAGAGAGTTAGTAGGAGAGAGAAATCATTAAAAAGAAATTAGCACGTAGCTACAGTATACGTCTACTAGTAGAAGAGTACCATAAAATGTGTTAAAATAATTTAGCATATGACACATCTGATGGAGGTGTATTTTTGGTATTTGTTGTGCTAAATACTAAATTTTAGCATTTAGCACACCTAATGTTAGTGCTCTTAACTGGAACATCCTGCTTTGGGTCATGAGCACTCATAGTCATATGCTGCATACAGAATGTGATTTTTGTTACTAATGTGAAAGTTCAAGGTTTCAAATGAAAGATTTAAACTTCTTGAATTTTCCTTATTTAAAACCACCACTACACTATAAAGGTTAAAATGTAATTTGCCCAATTTCTTGTCATTATTCAAGTAGCATACTGAAAAAAGAGCAAGGTTTCCATTTGGTGATGGTTAAATGGCTTACGATCAATTTATAATTTAGGCTGAACTAACGTGCATTCAATCCAAACTAATCAGTTGGAGTTTCTATATTCTAGTTTCTTATGTATAATGTGAAGTGCATCTTGCTACTGTTAGAGAAAATGAAGAATAAAAGGATGTTGGACAAGAACATTGAAGGCCACAATGAAGACCTGGAGCTCCCATTCTTCAGCCTAGCTACCATAGCTATTGCTACTAACAAATTTTCAAGCAATAACAAGCTCGGAGAAGGTGGCTTTGGACTTGTATACAAGGCATGGTTGTCAAAATCCCGATCTGGATCTTACGATTTTACAATTTTACGATCCTACGATTTTATGATCCCACCTACCCAAAACGATCCGGATCTTTCAAGGATCTTTACAATCGTTTAGGAATGGTAGGATTGTACGATTCTGATGATCCCAAACGACCTTGGTTTCTTGTGATCTTCTTTAACCTGACAGAAGGCTTAGTTGGACCCAAATGAAAAATAAAATCCCAATAGACCAAGTTTTTCCACTCTAATGTAGAGAGAGTGTCAATTGGACCCAAATAAAAAATATCCCAATAGAGTGTCACATTTTGAGGTTTATGGCCTCTTTAAATGATGCTTACAAATGGATGTAGTGATGTATGGTAATAATATCAATGAATGTATAATTTATGTGATTATTTAACATACCAATGTGTATTTTTTGTTTTTTTCTCAAATAATGTAAGATCTTATGATTCACGATCCGATCATACGATCCACAATCCCACCTAACTCCCACGATCCTATGTAGGATCGCGATTTTGACAACCTTGATACAAGGTAACTTTGCAAGACCAATTCACATCATATTCAACATCAATATAATTTATTAGCAAATTTGAATTTCTAGGGTACACCAGTAGATGGACAAGAAATTGCTGTGAAAAGGCTTTCATGGAGTTCTAGACAAGGATTGAGTGAGTTTAAAAATGAAGTTATGCTAATTGCCAAATTGCAGCACTGAAATCTTGTTAGGCTTTGGGGCTACTGTATTGAAGGATAGGAGAAAATGTTAATCTATGAATACATGCTCAATGGAAGTTTGGACTCCTTCATTTTTTGTTTGAACTTCTCAAAAACTAATAATTTTCTCCAAACTTCATGAAGATATATATATTTTATTATTTAAAGAAAATTCAATTTCTTGTTTCATTGTTCATGCTAGAATTAGTATTGACATAAACACAAAACTTACCAGATCAAACGAGAGCTAATATCATAGGTTGGTCTATGCGCTTCGACATTATTTGTGGGATTGCGCATGGGCTTCTCTATCTTCATGAAGACTCTAGATTGAGGATCATACATAGGGATCTAAAAGCAAGTAACATTTTACTTGATGATAAGATGAACCCAAAAAGAGTGGTTGGAACTTAGTAAGTACTCCTAACTTTTTTTATTATTGACATTTTTTTATTCAAAGAGTTTTATTCTTAATGATGTTTTGTAGTGGTTATATGGCACCCGAATATGTCATTGATGGCCTATTTTTAGTAAAATTTGATGTCTTCAGCTTTGGAATATTGTTGTTGGAGACAATAAGTGGAAAGAAAAATCGAGGGTCTTTCCATCTAGACCATAGTCTAAACCTTGTTGGACATGTGTGTTCTCAAAATATTCGATTCTCTATCTTACATATAATGATACAAATAATGATAGAAAATTTTAAAATGTTTTAGGCATGGAAATTACGAAAGAAGGCAGGCCCTTGGAACTAATTGATACTATCGAAGATTGTACATTACCTCCATATTAGTTTCTTATGTTTGCAACAACATCATAATGATAGGCCAAACATGTCGTTTGTGGTGATGATGTTGCACAATGAGAGTCCATTACCCGAACCCAAAGAGCTGGGTTTCTTTGTAGGAGAAAAGCCACCTTCATCAAGCAAGAACCAATCATCCCTAACCAATGAAATTTCTATTACCTTGTTAGAGGCTTGATAGTCAAGTTTCATATCAATTGCATTATATTACATATGTTATGATTGATATTTTACATTTGTAAATTTTGCAAATTGTACACACTTGTATTCTCCGAGTATGTGACATCTAGGGCTGTAAACGAGTCGAACTTTGTCGAGTAGTGAATGTTCAAGCTCGGCTTGACAGCAAAAGTAGAATGTTCAAGCTTGGCTTGAGCTTGATACAAGCCTACAAATAATGTTCAAGTTTGAGCTCATCATAAAGTATAAAAGCTTGAGCTCGGCTTGGCTTGGCTTGATTCATTAGTCAAGCCAAGCTCGAGCTCAATATCAAGCCCAAACTCAAGCTCAATATCATGCTTTTGATCTTGAGATCCAACACAAACATATTATCAAGCCCATATCAAGTTTATTATCTAGCCTATTTGGTTTGGATGACTGGTCTCAACTTATAATTAATTAAAGTCTCAGAAGGATATGAGCTAACTTGTCAACTTTATATCAATTTTATTACCAAACTCATAAATAAGCCAAGGTTCAACTTGTTTTGTTAATTTTGTATCGAGCCTTGGTGTTCACGAGCTTGTTCATGAACGATATTTTTTACTCGGGCTCGGCTTATTTATTAAACAAGCCTAAAACTAAAGCTTAAGCTTGACTTGTTTATAAACAAACAAACGTGAACGAGCTTTTTATCGAGTCAAGCCCAAGCTATTTATGAATGGCTTGGTTCATTTATAGCCCTACTAGTGACATCAATCTTATTTGAACCTTAAAAGATTAAAATGACTTCTTCAATATTAATGAGGTTCGAGACTACTTATAATCTATTTAACCAACTTTTTTAACTAAGAAAGAAGTAGTTCAATGAGACTTCAAGTTATCATTTAAAAATCTCTCCCCCTTAAAATGGTTGGCTAAAATTCAATGGTGATGGAGCTTAGTGAAAAGTGGTCAGGTTAAGAATCAATAAGTTATCTATTGGCACTTAAGCAAGAAAATTAAATTTGGTATTTGCTTATTGCCTTATATTGTTTTTATGGTACAAAGATGTTTTTACAAATCCAAATGATAAAATATGTCAAAATTGGGTTGTATCAATAAAAATGTATTATGATTAATTATGGATCAAAAGCTGCTAAAAAATGACTTACTTTCAATATAATCAAATATGAGAACTTGATGATCTTTTTCCAATATTTTTTCCACTACAATTAATTTCTGAGTGATACTTGTTTCATTGGAAAGTAGACATTCGAAACTTCACAATTGACATTGATCACCCAATTTGGATTTGAAATGAATGAGATATAGCTGTTTAAAAATGGAAAAAATTAAATTGAATATGAGAATCTGGGTCGAGTGGAAGGACCATCACTTGAGCAAAATTTCTGCAATCTACAATATGATTTTGTTGAAACATGCTTGTTGTAGACACCCCATTTTGAAACTTACATTTAACCTCATCCATGACATAGTGGGCATTTCACACTCTATGTATCCCCTATAGAGTTGTTAATCTGTCGATGCCTTACGGCTACAACCACCCTAAAGACTCGTGTTCTTAATTGTGTGAAAGGAAAACCAGTGTCTCCCCCCCCCCCCTCCCCCGGGCCAAGATGTGCATGGTGGGTATGAATTATGATAGTAAGCCATTTTAATTATGGTTTGGGAGTCACCACCAATCATTGGGTTTTTCTAGGTGTGATTGGTCAACTAACTCTATTTTGATTTTATTACCGATCATAGGTTAAGAAAAAGTCGGCTTTCCCTAATCTAAATGGATGATAAAAAATCTTGATTCTTAAATTTAGGAGTCTGGTTACGTGTGGAGAAGGTGTTAGGCATTCCACAACGCTTGTCATGAGACAATCATTTGTTTTGATAAACTCTTAAATTTTTGTCATTGGCAAGTAACATCAAGCTATTGGCTGTATCTTCCAAGGCTTAAAGACTTTGTGCTTTGAGGTTTTGATTTGGAAGGTGTGTGGCCTTCATTAATGTTTTGCTCGTACAATAGAGTTTTACCATATTTCTACAATGAAAATCTGGCAGCATTTCGCCTTATTTTTGTAACAAAATTTGGCAGTATTTCAGATCAAGTGCATCATGGCATGCACAACCTGATCCTCACCAAGCTTTCGTAGGGAAAATATAGCAAGAAGTTGCCATATTTTCAAGATGCAAATCCAGCAGAATTTTGCGTTAGGTGTGCCACAGTGCACCTACAAAGTTTTGCATCTGTGTGTGCTACGTGCACCAGCATATTTGGTCTATTGCACACTGAAGTGCACCTAAGTACAAAATGAGTGATGCATGTCATACACATTGTGAAACCTCATGCCATTAGTTGACATGGATGGGGGCAATCACAGATATGGTACATAAAGCACCCAATAAAGAATGAATATGCATCTATATCATAATCCTTGAATACATACCCATACTCCAAGGTCAATAAACATTCATGATTTGGGAGGTTGTCACCTAATCACAAATGTCCATCATCCTAAGTGCATGATACACCTTTACATTATGAAGCAATCATAATATTTACATTGAACAAATAAAGCAAGAATGAAGATATATCCACCAGAACGTGTGACCCAAAGTAAGGTACAGGAAGAGAAACCTAATATACGAAAGCAACTATACATGGTTCTAAAGGAAAGGCTAAGGAAATAGTGGACCTCTCGGAGGGTTAAACCCCTAAAATATACTAATCTATGCCCCTTTGCTTGCTTCTTAGAAGTAAGGCAAGTGCTCCATCCACCATATGCAAAACAAACATGCAAACACCAAACTAGGCAAACAAAGCACATATAACAAGCACATGAAGGATAAGGAAGCAAGCAAGCAAAAACAAACAAACAAATAGACAAAGAGATATGTATGGACTCATATGTAACAAATGTAGGTTTGGATTGTGTCTGTAGATCCATTGAATTGAAGTACGGACAACACACGTGCCAGCAAGCAAAGCTCCCAAAAGTGGTTTGAGGTTTCGTGTCTATGGACGGGTGCAAACCTGCACGATACCTTGTCCTAGAGCATGAATTGTGACACACACAAACAAACAAGTAAAAGCAAAAACAAGACAAACAAGCACGTAAGGGTGCAACCAATATACTGAAATCATACATGATTGACATTGAGCAAGCAAAGCTATAAGTAGGAGGAAAATCATGTTATCATCACATACAAGGATAATGGTAAAACATGTCATAATGCACATACAATGCTAACATGACATACAAGACTAAACAAGAGAGATAAAGACAAGGTATAAGCATGCCAACATAATCATCATATGATCTCAAACAAGAGGTTGCACCCATGCAAGAAACTTGGGAAAAGGGTGCAACCAAACATAGACAAGAATATCACATAAGGTGCAAATAAACATGCTAAGGAAACCACAAAGGGTGCGACCAAACATAACTGAAAGGAAGAATAAAAGCATAGGAAGCATGATTAAGGATGCAAATAAGCAAGATTTAAGCATACAAGCATGAATCTAAAAGGAGAGCATGGATTTAGGCATAAAGCATGCAAACATGGCATCACATGAAAAAGTAATTGCGTACAAGCAAAGGAGACACTAAATATGCACAGAAAGGAAATAAAGACACTGGATCCAAACCCTTTATTGAGCATGGATGTTTGGATGTAAACCTTGACTAGAAAATCATGATCTACACCCTACCCATAAAACAAAACACAAGATGTAGTATGAACAAAAACATCAAAGCAAAATACACAAGCATAGCACCAAAACATGCAAATATGGCATTGTAGACATCAAAATTTTATGATGTATTCACAACCATCCAATTGTTCATGATCAAATATTTGTGATCAAATTAATCTCCAATTGATGATGTGGATGATCAGCCAATGAAATCAAGCCACGTGGCAGCATCAATTGAAGAAAGACACGTGGCAGCGTCAAAAGAAAAGAGTCATATGGAATGTTCTTATTAAATGCAAGACCAAAATTAAGGTTAAATTTGAATTTAAATTCAAAATTTGTAATTGACTCTCAATAAGTGCTGAGAGAAAATTCCAAATTAAATACTATTAAGTTGCCTATAAATAGAGGCTTCTCATATGAGAATGGGGAGAAACTTAGAGAGAAAAACCTTACTGACACTCTGCCAAAATAGAGAGTCATCTCTAAGTCCAAAAGAGCATCCTT
This sequence comes from Quercus tomentella, assembly GCA_028535165.1. Lineage (NCBI taxonomy): Eukaryota > Viridiplantae > Streptophyta > Magnoliopsida > Fagales > Fagaceae > Quercus > Quercus tomentella. The sequence continues at coordinate 13,640,452 of JAPQVY010000100.1, read as the reverse complement.
GCTCCCTCAAAATCAAGGCTTATTTCTACTTCCTCAAATCAAAGTAGAGATTTTCCTTCAATTAAGTTCGAGATCAAGCCAACGGCCCTCAACTTCAAATCAAAACTCAAGGACATCCAATCATAAATCCAACTTGGAGACATCAAAGTACGATTCAAGATCAAGCTTCATAGCCCTTTAGATCGTGAAGTTACTGGAAGATCGAATCAGAGGAGTTTTATTGTATTCTTTCATTGTAAAGAGTCATACAGAGGATTGTACTCACATATATACAAATCAATACAATTGATAATTTGTTACACTATTTCGTGATCGTGTGATTCTTCTTTTATGAAAATTGTGTGTCCAAATTTCTGGCACGCCCAGTGGGACCATTCGGCCTCTTATCTCTTTCTCCATCCTAGAAATCTTCAAGTCTCCCATCCACCAAGTTCAATGGCCTCAAAGAAGTCTTAGATTCCCAAGAATGCTACCAAAAGCATTGGGGGGTCAACAAGCAGAGGTACTTCCATAGGTCCCATGACTCGAAACAAAGCTAAGGTAATAAGGCTCCTCACATCACAAGAAGTTAAGGGAAAAGCTCTTGTGACCAAGTTCATAAGTGCCCCAGCCCAGCCAAAGACTTTCATCTCCTTGAGCACTTTAGGGGTAGGAAAGCACACCATCGCTGAGAAGGAAAATTCAACATTCACTCTAGAGGACTTAGCAACAGGGGGCAAACCATCCTACTCTGCATTAAAAACTAAGTCAAGCACTACTTCGTGTCTAGGTTCTTCCCCAGGATCCTCTCAAGAGGTTACCCCTTCAATCTTCTCGAGAAGCTCATTTTGTATGATATTCATGTCGGCCTTGATGACGGAGGCTACTACTATTGATGAAAAGATTGCTGAAATGGAACGTGCCATCGCTAAACTTACCAAGACTGTGGAGGAGAAGGACCTTCAAATCACCACCCTTATGAACAAGCTTGAGGTTTAGAATCGAGGGGAGTCTAGCAATGGCCAATCTCAAACTCAACAACATATGTTGCAAGGGGCTCATACATCCTCTCCAAAGAAGGCTGACAACCAACATGAAAGCTCTGCCTTCATCGCTTCTCTATCAGTCCAACAATTGCAAGACATGATAGAAAATACTATTCGAGCTCAATATGGTGGTGCACCTCAAAGTTCTCTTATGTACTCATAGCCATACACAAAGAGGGTAGACAACTTACGAATGCCTGCAAGTTATCAACCTCCTAAATTTCAACAGTTTGGCGGGAAGGGAAATTCCAAACAATACATTGCCCACTTCGTCGAAACTTGTAACAATGCTGGCACAGAAGGAGATCTCCTTGTGAAACAATTTTTCCACTCCTTTCGAGGGAATGCCTTCGATTGGTACATTGATCTTGAGCCCGAGTCCATTGACAGTTAGGAGCAAATGGAAAGAGATTTTTTGAATCGCTATCATAGTGCTCGTCGCATAGTGAGCATGATGGAACTAACAAACATGAGGCAATGGAAGGATGAACCTGTTGTCGACTACGTTAACTGTTGGCGTTCCTTAAGCCTTGATTGCAAAGATCGTCTTTCAGAAGCATCTGGGGTGGCAATGTGCATCCAAGGTATGCATTGGGGACTACTTTACATCCTCCAGGGAATCAAGCCTCGCACCATTAAAGAACTTGCTACTCGAGCACATGACATAGAGCTTAGCCTGTCTAGCCGTGGAGAAAAAGGCCTACCCATTGATAAAGATACTAAGAGAGGTGACAAGTACTCCAAGTCTGCTGTTGAGGAGTCTCTTGCCATCATTACAAAGCCTATTCATTACAAGAAGAACACAAGTCTACCACAAGAAAAGGAACGGCGTCTACCCACCTTAAAGGAGATGGAAGAAAGGACATATCCTTTTTCGGACTCTGATGTTTCAGGAATGCTTGATGACCTCCTGGAAAAGAAGATAATTAAGCTACCAGAATGCAAAAGACTGGAAGAAATGGGTCACACCAATGATCCAAAGTACTGCAAATACCATCGAGTTATAAGTCACCTAGTGGAGAAATGCTTTGTTCTGAAAGATATCATCATAAGGTTTGCAAAGGAGGGTAAAATCCTCTTAGACCTGGATGAAACGGTTAAGTTAAACTATACCACGTTCATCACTACATCCTTAGCTTTAATAAAGTCACAAACTCCAACAAAGACACGGTCACCTTTAGCTTCAACACTGGGGGCATCTAGCAAGCCGATGAATGAAGATGGGAGTTGGGCTGTTGTAACTTGAAAGAAATCTTGGAAGCAATGCAACCCGAAATCACAAGTGATCCACGCAAAAAAGCAATATTGAAAGAACAATCCAAGACAACTTAGCAAGAAGGTGAAAAGTAATCCAAGCATCCAAAATGACTTTTTCCCCAAAGGTTATTTTAGGGCGATGAATGATGGTTTGAGAGTTGAAAAGTCGAAAGCATGTGATGAAAAGCCTCAAGATCAAACTTCCAAAGCATTCAGCAAAAGAGCTTGTCCATATCCTTCTCAAGTAGGAGATTTGGCACTCGCAACACGATGACCATTCAATATGTTGTCCAAGAAGTCTGCATTGAAATGGAGTGGTCCATATGTTATCCAAGAAGTTCATAGCAATGGTACCTACCAAATAGTTGACAAAGATGGGCAAATAGTTAGTACCATAAAGGCAAAAAGTCACTAAGTTTGAAAATATGATGTGCTCCTCGGTAAGAGCTTATTGGGTATGCGGGCAACTTGGTATCACTTGCTAAGTTCAGTCACATATCTCAAAAAAAAAAAGAAAAGAAAGTGAAGTGCAAATCCAAACGATTTCAAATCAATTGGTCATGCTAGCAAGTAGTAATGTTGAAGGAGCTAGCCAGATGTGTAATTTACAAAGCGATACTCATAATCCGTATGAGGACAAAGGCCTAAAGATCTACTTGATCACAAACGCTTGAAAAAAAAAAAAAAAAAATCAAGCACATAGAGACTGTGATCCAAGTGGAAGGCCAAAATTGGCTGAATTGACTCCCGTTTCGTTGTAACCACTCCTTGAGAATGTGAAGATTACAACTAAGCTTGTGAGAGAAGAAACACAGCCCAACCATATCTTAGCATACACCTGTGAGCAAAGTCATACAAAAGCAGTTTCTCAAGTCATGAAATGTCAAGTTGTGTGTAAGTTGGAAAAAAAAAAAAAGAAGAAGAAGAAGACAAGAAAGACACGTAAAGGGTTGCATGTACACTATCCAAATTTGAAAACCATGTTCATGGCTTATTAGTTATTAGGCGTGGTGTTGAAATTCAAGGCTACAAGGAAGCCATGTGTTCGCATGGAGCATTAAAGCTTTAGGCATGTATTTAATGTGCACCTTTGTTGTCACATGAAGATGAAGGCCAGAATGCTATAGTACTTGGGGAAAATTATTAGGTACTCCTAGAGTATCATAAATGCGTACTCCCCCCTCTCACATGAATGGTGGGTCCTACTATGAATTTAATTTGTGGGACTCACCATTCATGTGAGAGGAGAGAGTACGCATTTATGGTACTCCGGGAATACCTAATAATTTCCCGTCACGTAGAAGCAAAATGAGACAATTAACAAACCAGTGCTTGTTCTTACGTTGTGTCCACTTCGGGTGAATTCGAATCAACAAAAGTCGATTGCTTTTGGAGCTTCAAGGACAGCGCAACTCCTCCTTTAACTTTGAGTATGCAAAGAATCAACATGAAAACACACGGCTCATAAGGACGTGGTTGGAGTGCCCAAAATCAAATGTAGTGCATCACAAACTCGCGATGTGGAAACTAAAGAGCTTTAGACGACCTTTACTCTTGGGCATGGGTAAGGATAGGCAAACAAAGCTCACACTAATAGCCAGGAAACACAGGTAGTCCAATGTCAATGCAAGTGAAAGAGAGTGACTGGTTCTTGAACCCGATGTTAAAGAAGAAGAACTGAGCACTTCAACTTGCTTCTCTTGTGCTGATGCGTGAAGGAGGTTCAGAGATGAAGTAGAGATCTCACTACGGTAGCGCCTCCAAGAGATGACAATTGGTGTTTGTATCCAGCAACAACAGCTGCAAGATGAAGAATGAAACACATGAAGGAAGCTACACTGATAGTCGCAAGATGAAAACAGTGAGAGGGCTACGCCGACGAAGCTTACACGCTGATAGCCAAAAGACGAAGGCAGTGAGATGGCTAAGCGGATGAAGCTCTCAAAGACAGCGAGAGGACCGTCGATGCTTGAATCCTTTGAATGCTGAGTCGAAGATTAGAACCCCATAACTCGTTCTGGACCACGATGTGGAGTACACCGACTCACAATAGAGGGCAGCTGCAACAAGGTCTAAGTTGAAGCTGCTGATACTTTAATCCGCAAGGCGTTGAAAGAAGAAGAGCGTAGTTCAGAGATGAAACAGAGACCTCACTATGGTATCGCCTCCAAGAAATGACAATTGGTGCTTGAATCCATATGTGGCTATCTCTATGCTCCTGTGCCAACAGCTGCGAGGTGGAGACGATAGATGCGCGAACAAAGCTACACACCTGTGGTTGAGGAACGAGGGCAACAAGGGCAATTCGTTGGATGCTAAAAGGAAGAGCAGTGCACGATGACTCACTCTGGACTTAGCGCAGACTCAAGAAGGTTGTTCGAAGATGAAGCCGCCAATGCTCGAATCTATTGGACGCCAAGGCAAGAAGATCATAACGCTAAGATTAGTTCTGGGCATTGACTCAATGGAGAATTAAAGCAACGTTGATTATGCCACCGCCATGAGAGGACCATTTGTGGTTCAAATAAGATGCACGGGCTCTGTTGATAAGGCTACAATGAAATCACAAGGACTTTGACCGAATCTCAATACACTGGTGAAGCAGATATGGCAACAAGCCAACAACGAATGTCAAGATGGAGCAAGGAGCGGCAAGAGTTCTCTAGATCTGATGAGACAGCACAAGTGATATTGATGCTCAAGCCCACATGAAGCCAAGATGAGAAGACTACGTAGACGAAGTGAGAAGCAGACAGCAAGGGTAATCTCAACGGTCAAGTCTCCATAATGAAGCGAACGATAGTAGATGAGCAAGGAAGACATCATGAGCAATTGGAAGAGAAGGTGATAAATGCTAACTGCTAAGGTGACAAGATCCGTTGGAGGTTGCACCGCTGCGACAATTTCTGCACCCCTGCAAAAAGAAAAGAAAACCTGTATTAGAGAACAACTACAGAGCTGAAGATAAGAAACCCTAGACTGAAGTGAAAGGGGAGTGCCTACCGTGTCCAATATATAGAGGGAAATTTAGACATTGCTTAAAAAAAATAATTAGTTCAAAAAAATCCCCCTCAATCAGGAGACGCCGAAGGCAAAACAGCAAATCACAAGGGAACAACATAATTGATTTCTATCCAATATCAGTCAATGCCCAAAAGGAAGGCCGAAGGTAGCACGAAAAGGAAAGAAAATTTTGATTACAATCAATTTTGGGGTGTAAAAGGAAAGGTTGGGAGGGTGAGAAATTAAATCACTAGATCAGCTAAGGAAACAAATCACCAGTAAAATAGGAAAACAAATTTTCAACGATGGGAGTCTTATACAAAAGGAAAGTAAGCATTGGATTGCTCACCAAGGTTTTGAGAATCAAATTAATCCCAGTAGTATCTGAGGGTCAACATTGCGTGGTCAAGCCAAGCAGGAGGGTTAATTTTGATCATTGACGTTGTACCCCAATGTGATGTGCTAGGCTACCTTTTTTTGCATAAGAGTGTTGAAAGTCATGCATGCCAAGGAAGCAGACGAGCAAGCCACAGCTATGTACCAAAAAAAAAGAAAAAGAAGGGTCTCACACACGTAGGCTCAAAGCTTGATTGTCTAAAGTTGAAAGAAAGGAACAACGTAAGTTGTATTGCCATTCAGGACAAATCTATCTTGCAAACAATTCAAAGCTCACTTATAAATAAATAAATAAATAAAGGTTAAAAAAGAAATCAATCAAGAAGACGGTGGACTTCAATCCTTGTCTCATGCATCACAATCATGCACGAAGCCAAATCTTGAAGTGGGGGCATTTGTAGACATCAAAATTTTATGATGTATTCACAACCATCCGATTGTTCATGATCAAATATTTGTGATCAAATTAATCTCCAATTGATGATGTGGATGATCAGCCAATGAAATCAAGCCACGTGGCAGCATCAAATGAAAAAATCCACATGGCAACGTCAAAAGAAAAGAGTCATATGGAATGTTCTTATTAAATGCAAGACCAAAATTAAGGTCAAATTTGAATTTAAATTCAAAATTTGTAATTAACTCTTAGTAAGTGCTAAGAGAAAATTCCAAATTAAATACTATTGAGTTGCCTAAAAATAGAGGCTTCTCATATGAGAATGGGGGGAAACTTAGAGAGAAAAATCCTACTAACACTCTGCCAAAATAGAGAGTCATCTCTAAGTCCAAAAGAGCATCCCTGCTCCCTCAAAATCAAGGCTCATTTCTACTTCCTTAAATCAAAGTAGAGATTTTCCTTCAATTGAGTTCGAGATCAAGCCAACGGCCCTCAACTTCAAATCAAAACTCAAGGACATCCAATCACACATCCAACTTGGAGACATCAAAGTACAGTTCAAGATCAAGCTTCATAGCCCTTCGGATCGGGAAGTTACTTGGAGATCGAATCAAAGGAGTTTTATTGTATTTTTTCATTATAAAGAGTCATACAGAGGATTGTACTCACTTATATACAAATCAATACAATTGATAATTTGTTACACTATTTCGTGATCGTGTGATTCTTCTTTTATGAAAATTGTGTGTACAAGCATAAAGAGCATTTTAAATAAGGAAATTTAGAAATATCCTAGCCAAGAAGGCTAGGCCAACATTAGTAAAGCAATAAATCATGCCAGAGAAATTTTAAAAAAAGCATTAAAAAAGCTTCAATTAAATGGGTGTAGATGTAGCTTTTTGGCTACTATCTACACCCTCCAACCTCAAAACCAAGGAAGAGTAAAAAGAGAGTTAGAGCACAACCTCTTGATGTATGGAGGAAGAGAGAACATAATATTTTTGGTGTGTTTTTAGAGACAGAATTGTACTAGAAAGAGAGAGAAAGAAATGTGATGGGACTGACGAACTCACCTTTCTTGGACGATCTTATTGAGACCGACGAGGCTGTCCTCTGAGACGAACTAACCACATCATTGACGAAGGTAACAAAACCATTCAATACAGCCAATAATGTCCCGAGCGGTTACAAGACCAGCTGTACAGACCGTTGGATGCCTCATTAAGGTACACATTACTGAGCATGAGACGTTACCAAAAGAGACATTAAAACCACATTAACAACCACAACGGCGAGGGGCTGTGGGAGCATATATAAAGCCTTCACAACACCAACACAAGGTACACAGACACACCTCAAAGCATTTCTAGTTATTTTGATACTTTGTTATTTCCTCAAAATTCTCTTATACTGACTTTAGCATCGGAGACGTTGTGGCAGGCACCACACCGGTGTCCACCTTAAGGGAGCTATCTTACCAGTTTCACAGTGACACCGACAAAGATACGGCTCCATCTGGACGAACCTACAAGACTGACGATTTGCACTTCATCAGTTTGGCACCGTCTGTGGGGACGATATTTTCAGATTCATATTTGAAAATGTAGTTTCCATCAACTTCTACATTCAGATGGAACCCAATCTAGATTCCGCAGCCTTGGCCCAGCAAGTTCAAGCTCTTGCAGCCACCATTGAAGAACTCACCAAACAAAATTAGGAAATGAAGCTACGGCTTCAACAGGTTCAGCAGGCTCAACATGAGGAGAATCGATCCAAGGATAACGTGGAAGGAGAAGGGGATAGCCATAGGAGGAGCATTCATCAAAGACCAATTACTCCAGACGAACAGAATTCAGACCTCCTTCGAGAGATGAGGAAGGAGATGGACGAACTGAGAAACGCCATCAAGGAGAAGACAGACCGAAGCGTAGATAGAATGGTAAAGGCCACGGATTCACCCTTCACCGCAGCGGTACTTCAATGCTCCGTGCAGTCAAAGTTTCGTTTACCTCAGCTTGAGCCGTTCGACGGACTCAGAGACCCTTAGGATCACCTTAATACCTCCAAGACAACGCTAGGTCTTCAACAGCCACCCGACGAGATATTGTGTCGTTCCTTTCCCACCACTCTCAAAGGAGCTGCAAGGGAATGGTTCACAAAGTTGCCGACATCGTCCGTGGACAACTTTGAGCAATTGAGCAATGCCTTCTTGCGTCATTTCATAGGGGGGTAGCGTCCAAAGAGGCCAGCGGACCACTTACTCACCATTAGACAGGGAGAGAAGGAAACCCTAAGGTCGTACGTGAAACGCTTTACTCGGGAGACTCTAGAGGTGGACGAAGCTGATGACAAGGTGCAGCTGACGACCTTCAAAGGAGGACTGAGATCCAGAGATCTCGTGGCTTCACTTGCGAAGAATCCACCAAAGACAATGGCAGAGATACTCCTGAAGGCACAGAAGTACATGAACGCTGAATATGCTTTAGCCGCGATAAAGGATGTGGAAAAGAGCCTGCCCAAGGGAAACTCGGCCCAACCTGGGAAGGACCCTACCAGGTCGTCCATTACTCCAGACAAGGCAATTATCACCTGGAGACCATAGACGGGCAAAAAACTACCGCAACCATGGAACATTGAGCACTTGAAGAAGTACCATCAATAGATGTAACAGACAGTTGTATTCATTTTTGAAAGCAATAAAAAAAACTATTCAGCCAATGACTTAGCGTGAGCAAACCCAATAGCTTAAAAACCAAAAATTGGCTAAGTAACAAGATTCCGCATGGACGGATGTAAGTTACTGACGAAGCCAAAACTGGCCAAGTAACAAGATTCCGCCTAGACGGATGTAAGTTATTGACGAAGCCAAAACTGGCCAAGTAACAAGATTCCGCCTGGACGGATGTAAGTTACTGATGAATCCAAAAATGACAAGATCCCTTCAATGGGTGTAAGTCACAAAAAGACTGGCTAAGTAACAAGATTCCGCATGGACGGATGTAAGTTACTGACGAAGCCAAAACTGGCTAAGTAACAAGATTCCGCCTGGACGGATGTAAGTTACTGACGAAGCCAAAACTGGCCAAGTAACAAGATTCCGCCTGGACGGATGTAAGTTACTGACGAATCCAAAAATGACAAGATCCCTTCAATGGGTGTAAGTCACAAAAAAACTGGTTAAGTAACCAGATTCCGTATGGACGGATGTAAGTTAGTGACGAAGCCAAAACTGGCTAAGTAACAAGATTCCGCCTAGACGGATGTAAGTTACTGATGAAGCCAAAACTGGCCAAGTAACAAGATTCCGCCTGGACGGATGTAAGTTACTGACGAATCCAAAAATGACAAGATCCCTTCAAGGGGTGTAAGTCACAAAAAAACTGGCTAACAAGATTCCGCCTGGACGGATGTAAGTTACTGACGAAACCAAAAATGACAAGATCCCTTCAATGGGTGTAAGTCACAAAAAAAAAAAAAAAAAAAAAAAAAAAAAAAAAAAAACTGGCTAAGTAACAAGATTTCGCCTGGACGGATGTAAGTTACTGACGAAGCCAAAACCGGCTAAGTAACAAGATTCTGCCTGAACGGATGTAAGTTACTGACGAAGACAAAAATGACAAGATCCCTTCTATGGGTGTAAGTCACAAAAAAACTAGCTAAGTAACAAGATTCCGCCTGGACGGATGTAAGTTACTGACGGGTCAATCCCCCCTCAAAAATGCAAGTCACAGTAGATTTCTTTGTCTACGTCCTCAAGATCAAGGTTCTCCAGATTCGCTCCAGTACGGTGTTTGATGAGGTATCGCAACAGATCTTCAGTCTGCTGAAAAGTCTCAACGGCCTTAACAGCGATGGCCTTGATCTTTTCTTTGGCTGCCTGGAGCTGCTCGTCTTTTTCCACCGTCAGTTGTCGCTTAGTCCTGAGGTCGTCCCCAATGACCTTGATCTTCTCCTTTAGTGTGTTGGCCTCGTCCATGGCGATAATCAAGTCTTTTTTTTCAACTGAGTTCTCTGCCTCTAAGAGCCATGTCTGATCAGGAAACCTTTCATCTTCTGGTGGTCGTCATAACACGTCACGACGACCACAGAACCTGGGGGGCATCTGATGGGACTGACGAACTCACCATCTGATGGGACTGACGAACTCACCTTTCTTGGACGATCTTATCGAGACCGATGAGGCTGTCCTCTGAGACGAACTAACCACATCACTGACGAAGGTAACAAAACCATTCAATACAGCCAATAATGTCCCGAGTGGTTACATGACTAGTTGTACAGATCGTTAGATGCCTCATTAAGGCACACATTACTGAGCATGAGACGTTACCAAAAGAGACATTAAAACCACATTAACAACCACAACGGCTAGGGGCTGTGGGAGCATATATAAAGCCTTCACAACACCAACACAAGGTACACAGACACACCTCAAAGCATTTCTAGTTATTCTGATACTTTGTTATTTCCTCAAAGTTCTCTTATACTAACTTTAGCATCGGAGACGTTGTGGCAAGCACCACACCGGTGTCCACCTTAAGGGAGCTATCTTACCAATTTCACAGTGACACCGATGAAGATACGGCTCCATCTGGACGAACCTACAAGACTGACGATTTGCACTTCATCAAAATGTTTCTAGAAAAATGCCTCATAACCCCAAAATTCGCTCCTTTGGAAATCTGGAGGGGGCGGGGAGTATTTTATATTTTTTAGGGAACTGTGAATTGGGCACCTACTTAGGGTGCACCCAAATTTCCCGCATGTTAAGTGCGCTCCAATTCTCAATTCACGTGCCTTCTCAGTTTTCAACTTCGAAAGCTTGTTTGGAAGCCTTACCAAACTCCAATTGACTTGATTCCAGTGGCTAGATCATTCCATGGACCAAAACGTTGTGGGCCCCCAAAGTAGACTGCCTTGTTTGGCATTGTTTTCTTGATATCTCGACAGTTTTAACTCTGATTTTGACCTAGGAGTAGTCGTTTTGAAGGGAATTAAAAACATCCTTTAATATGATCTAGGATTTATCCTGATCAGACGGTCGGATCTAAATTTAACTCTCGGTCATAAAAAAAAGTCAACCTAGGTCAAATTTGGACAATGTTGACAAAAAGCTCCAAAACCTTGGATTTGATATAAAAACATGAAAAGAAGTATTTTGTTGAAGTTTTGACCATTTTTTACCTTCGGTCAACTTTCAGTTGACTAGTGGTATTTTGGTTATTTAACCTTAACAGACACTTTGAGTACTTTGATGCCCAAACGGGATAAACCATGATGTTCTAGCTGTTCCCATGGTCTCCCGATTAGAAAATGATTTTCTATTTTTTGGTATTTTTGGGGTCTGACACACAAATCGAAGGTGGACAAAATACTGTATCAACATTGTTTACATTGAATGTACAAATTAGGTACATTCTTTGAAAAACTGTGTACCCTTTTTTATAAGAAAAAAACTGTGTACATTGAATGTACATAATTGTTTACATTTTTTGAAAATTATGTACTTTGTATAGAATTGTGTATATTCTTTGCGAAATTGTATACGTCGAATTTATAGGGATGTGTACTTTCTTTGTAAATTGTGTACATTGAATAGACATAAATTAGTATATTCTTTGGAAAATAGTGTACCATGAATATACAGAGTTGTGTACATTCTTTGAAATATTATGTATTTTGAATGTATAGAATTGTGTAAATTCTTTGGAAAATTGCGTCCTTTGAATATATAGAGTTGTATATATTATTTCAAAAATTGGGTACATTCAATGTACAAAATCATGTAAAATCTTTGGAAAATATGTGTTAAATATACAAAATTGTATACATTTTTTGAAAATTTACATACGTTGAATGTACAGAATTTAGTACCGTTTTTGAAAAATTGTGTATGATTAATGTATAGAATTGTATATGTTTTTTGAAAAGTTGGGTACTTTGAATGTAGAGAACAATGTACACTTTTTGTAAAATTGTGTTAGTTAAATATACAGAATTGTATAGTCTTGGAAAATTGAGTATATTGAATGTACAAAATTACGTACATTCTTTGAGAAATTGTTTACGTGTCATCTGTGGTTATTGTTAGATTTGAAAAAATCAGGAAAATCTTCCATTTAAGTAGAAGACCATAACGGTCTTGCATGTTGAAGGAAAATCTTACCTAAAAGGTCATCCATACAAGAAGACCATCTTCCACCACAAGCTATCTAACAATGAATAAAAAGCATAACTGGCGAGGGCATTTAATGACATAATAGGCGACTGTAACCCAGCATCTAAATGCCCATTAAGTTAGAAGACGTTACAATTAGAGCAATAAATGATAAGAATCATCCAAAACTAGCATTCAATGCTAGCATTTATAGAAGAATAATGGTCAAGCAATAGTTGTGCTACGTTAAATGGTCCAGGCGTTACACCAATCATATAAACGCACAACATTAAATGACAGATAGGCAATGGCTAGAAGATACAACTATAAAAGGCAGCACATCTCCATAGATAAAGGTATGTGCTACATGAGACATATACCTCTTTTGACTCTCAAAGTTATTATATTATTTCCTTGGAGTCTTGACTTAAAAGTCGAAGACCCTTAGGTTGGTGCCACATTGGTACCCCCTCCAATCAACCCTTTCTTTTTTGTAGGCTTGGTGGATCTTCCAACATCATTTCTTCGAAATGATCTTCCACCGATATCTCTGAACGAAGGTGAATTTTCACTACAATAATTATGATATTGCATAGTAAGAGTTCAATACGAAAACCCGTAGTGATGGGTTTCTTTCTAGCATCATCAACTAATAAAGTTACTTTACTGTTAGAGGCTCGATAGCCAAACGTTATATCGATTGCATTATATTTCATATCCAAGAGTTGTTATTCTTCATTTGTACACTATTTAACTATTTAAGTTGTATTCCCTAGTATATGATATCTTGTAATTTTGAAGACTATTGGTTAAAATGGCTTCTTCAATAACAAAAATGTGGCTACATATAAATTTTTTTTTTTTTTGGGCTGAATTGAGGCTACTTATAACCTATTTAACAAGTATATATTTAATCTCTCTCAAAAAAAAAAAAAAAAAAAAAAAAACACTAAACTTGTTAGGGCTTTTAATGAGAAAATCTTGGAACATAATTTCTTTTTGACCACAACTTTTGTTACAGTTGTGATGTGATATAGTGTCCGTTTGGCACCACTTATTTTTACTAACTTATTTTATTATTCAGTTTATTTTTGCTACTATTCATGAGTCCCACTGTACTTTTTGATACTATTCATGGGTCTCACTGTACTATTTTAGCTAACTTTTGTCTTTATCTACAGTACTTTCAGTAAAAAATTTTCAGTTTCAGCAAAATAATTAGATCCCAGATAGACTCATCGTGTGAGTGATTAAGAGAAAATAGTAGATCTATATAAAAATGTTAGACAATCACTCACAATAGGTTCATCTAGCTGTGTTGTGGCAAAAAAAAATTGTAATCCTAAAACCACTAGTGTTACTTCAAAAAGTTATTTTTCTACTAGAAACAAATTCACAACTTTTGTTACAACTCTCTCTCTCTTGTGTGGCAACCTATGATGGGCTGTCTGCCATTTTCACATGCTATTCTTTTCTCCACCAATTATAGTGAGAGTCACGCGAGGGACTTGCCGCAAAATTTGTAATTTTGTTGTGTTTCTAGATCTTTATTTTTATTTTTAATTGAGCTTGCCTTCCATGAGGCGACGTAGATAATTTATTTTGATTGGTTTTTTTTTAAAAAAAATATTTTTTTCACTAAATCATCCTTATTTTTGTAACGGTAACATTCCCCTTAGTCCGTTAAACTCAAGGAACGTCAACAGTCATCAGTCACACCTAGTCACCGACCACTCTACTTCTTCTATGATTTTTCTGGTGTAATGCTTGAAAGAAGAATCAAAATCTGAGTGCTTTGCAAAGAGAGGCCAACCCCATTGTGTTCGACAAAATGTCGGAGTATATCAATTATCAAGCACGTCGTGCAGCAACCCCCTTAGGAAAAAATCACATATTTCTATCTCATTTTTTCCCCTTTTATATATGTATTTCAATTTCTGCTTGTAGTATTAAATGGTTTTTTATGATGTCTCTTTTACTATGGATTGCTGCCAAGCGAAACGGTTGCTCTATGTTTCATGTGTTTGATGAAATGCCTATTAGAAAGATTAAAAAAGAAAAAAAGAAAGAAAGAAAGATGGTCCTGTTTATGTAGAACAAATAGGAAGAATTTATGTTCAGCAATGCATACTATTAAGTTCCTAAAGCTTATTGACAAATTGTTTTCGAAATTGAGAAAAACTTTTGATATGTGTTTTATTGAAACAAATAAAAGGATTAATTCAAGTGTATGGGAATGAAGTTGTCTCATTAAAATATCATAGGCTCATTCTCTGAATAAGTTTTTTTTCAACTTTTGTAAGAAATTGCGGGAAAATAAAGAATGCAGGGTGTTGATGGCTATGGTGACACTTGGGAAGTGACTCTATGCATCAATTCACGTGTCCTTCAGGTAAGTTTCACCCTTTAATGCCTTTTGAAGGTTTTTATATTTTTCCCAATATATATATATATATAGAGGTGAATGTTTAAGTATTTCAATTTGCCATAGTCAACAAGACAAATATATAGCACCTTAAAGGAAGAAAGGAGTACTAAAGAAAGGGAGAAAATAATAGGACACTTGTGTCCAATTTATGCCAGCATTGTTTAAACCTAAAATGCATATGCTATTTTAGCTGTCGCAGGCCACAAATTTCTAATGACATTAAATTGTAAGATGATTGCTGCAAGAGCTGGTAAATGCTCGCAAGAGGTCCAAAACCAAAGTGGATGTTAAGATCCTAGCTGATCTTAACTACTTTAGACGGATTTGGGTGAATTGGGGAAATTAGGAAAGGAATTTGGGTAGGTTTATATGAGGAACCTGGCCTCCTAGAGCATGAGAGAGAAACAGAGAAAAGAGATTAGAAACTAAGATTGATCCCTAATTACAATCTATTTTGCTTATACAACCAACTCTCATAATAACTGCCTTGACAAGCTGGCAGGTAGTTATTCTAACAACAAATTTGTTATTAACATACTCCTAACAGCACATGCAAATTCGCACAAGGCTAATACAATGCATCTAATTACATCAAAGCTAATCACAGTGCAACACTAGCTATCTTAACAGTATCACTTTCTAAAGTAAAATTACATGGCAGTAGTAATAAGATTCACAACTTAGTAGAAGTATCAAAACTTGGTAAGACAAGCTGTATCGTGCAATGAAAAATATTGTTTTAATAACCTAGAAAGCTCTACCGCAGTCAAATTTAGCCTTAATAAACCATCTCAAAATCATGCTTTATAAAACCCAGCTGTAAGTTTAGGGGGGCATTAGACTGAGTCCCATAGTGCTAATGGATGCCTGCAACCTTGACCAAGATCTTAAAACCTGTATGCTCAAAGATCAACTTGGCTGACATAGTTATTCTCTAGCCATGATCTAGGAGGTGGAGCTTCTGGGAGTACAAGCAACTTTAATTTGGAAGAGTTCACCATAAGCTCACAACACTTCCACATTTCCAAGGTAACATTAATTGCAATTCCGCAAAGGGATGAAAAATAAACAAAACAAAACTTCAAGATTGAGATGCATAACTATAGTTTATTTTAATCTTATGGTGTTTTTCATCAGGATATCCAATATGGCTCTCGCGGCTCTTTTTTCTCATTCTTCCTACGACTTTGTCTATTTATCTGAATTGTGTTACTCATAAGAAGGATAGTTTGGTATGATGTTTTTTCCAAGCATGCATGTAAATTCCTTTAAAAGAAACCATTATCTTTAGTGTAGTCAACAATTTGTTTTAACTTTATTACTTTTATATGAATTGCAAGGGCTTGATTAATAATCTTTCTCTAATTGTATTTCTTGCACAATTATATATGATGATTAAAATCTATTCTCAAGTGGTATTGCTATTGTAGGATGGTGAGATGAAGTTTGTATTTTTAACCAAAATTATTAAACACACACACAAACACATGTATATACATATATTGAACTAAATTACTTATTTTCATTCATTTTGAAGTCACTATCCCTTTAAGAAAAAAAATATATTTAATTTTATTTAACTATCCATTGCTTTGCATGGGTTAGCGACTAGTTTTTATCTAATTACAATGTCACCAGTTCCAATTTGTAACTTATAAGAGTCGGAAACACAATAAAAAACATTATGACATTGCCAATATCTTATAAAAGGAAACACAATCAGAAACATTATGACCAAGGTTGTCAAAATCAGGAGCCTACGTAAGATCATTGAAGGTAGGTGGGATCGTAGATTGTAGGATTGGATCGTGAAACGTAAGATCCTACATATTTTCAGATTTAAAGCAAAAAACACATTGATAATGATTTTGTATGTTGAATAATCATGTAAATTATAAATTCATCCATAAAAAAACTAAGATTTGTATCAGATGATGTAATTTGCATGTTATACATCGCTAAATCTATACTAACGAAACAAATATATTTAAATTTTTACCCAATGTATTTAAAAAGTTCAATAAATATTTAATTAGCAACCAAATACCAAAATATTTATCAAAACACATGGAAAATATTTTTCAAGTTCTAAGTTCCAAGTTTGAAATTGAAAATAAGTTAGCAAATAGAAACTAGCTAACTACAATATGAAATCCAAAAACAAAATAAATATTAAGGTGAAATGAACATTTAATTATTCTCATTCTAAGGTTCTTATAACCACCGTCCTAAATTCCTAATCATCATCAATTTCATCATCTATGTAGACATTATATATATGTATACTAGAGTTGAAAAAGACATCAAGATACAATTTCACACAACTATTCAAGTTATACTACTCAGCAACAATTGAATATCATTCTCAAAAAAATCAATCAATCAATATACAAATACAAGCATAACTGATAAAATTATATATATAAAAATATTTTAGTAATATTAGAACACAAATTAGTATATTAATCAAACAAATTTAACAACATTATAGCTTAAAAGGAAGCAAAGCAAACATCAAATTCTTCATTTAGAAATGATGAAGCATTCCTTCATTTTGATTACAAGTGGATTAGAAACTAGAAAACATTTACTTAGGTTAACATAATTTTATAAAAAATAAAAATAAAAAGTCATACCATCACAACATGAAAAAAAAAAAAAAAACCAAAAATTTATGCTTATTTTTGGTAGGATCGGTAGGATCCCATACGATTCTACGTACAATTCTACTATTTTTACGATCCTAGTGCAATCCTAAATGTTTTGGTGACATGGGATCGTAAAATTGTGTTATCCTACGATCTAAATCGCGATTTTGACAACTATGATTATGACATTGCCAATTTGTGGCTTATATGAGTCAGAAACACAATCAGAAACATTTTCACCGTAATGTGACGTTTGGACAGCTGGCTCAGGAAAAATCCTTGATCTTTCTTGAAATGTAAAAATTCCTAACCAGCGAAGGCAGTCGCTGAAAGCAGCCTTACAGGCATAAGCAGTCAGTAGCTGGTGGGGATCTTTTTCCAAATTAAAGCTCCCTATAAGTCAATTGTCGATTAAGGTCCCCACCCGTACTTGTCAATTGGTAACCATTAAGTTTAGAGTGAATTTGCAAAGAGCATAGAACAGCCATGGTGGGAAAACTAGAAAGAAATTTTCCGCTCAATAAACTATGGTATATTCTTGAGAACCTGGGAACAAATTCCATGATATAGAAGCAAAGGATGGAATCTGGAGATGAGATTTTTTTGCACAATGTACATTTCTCTTTCATTCCAAGTCTCTCAGTCAATTGTCTATAAGCCTGGACCAAGCTTGACACCTAGTCAATGTTCCTAATAGCCCAGCTGGCAGCTCCCATTCAATACGGAAGTAAAAATATGAAGACAAATGTGGCTTCCATTTGAATGTGTGACCAGCCACATTTCCTTATCCGTTTCAATCAAAGGATATTCGTGAATCTTGCTCTATAATTTCAAAATCCTTGTGCTCACCTATCCATTCCGTTCACATCATAGTGCATATATTGTTAGGACCAAGAAAAACTACAATAAATGCAACATCTGCAAAAGGGTGTAACGTGATAATTATTGATCACAACTAAGGACTCGTTTGGATGGAGGGGAAAGGAGGGAGAGTGGAGGGAAGAAGGAGAGAGAGTGGAAGGGAGTAGAGTAAAGTTGGCTAAAAATAGGCAAATTTTAGGTCAAATCTACTTTACTCTACTCTACTCTCTCTCCCTCCCCCTCAATCCAAAAGGACAAATGTAGAATTTTCAAAGAACAACATCTAGCTTGAGTGAATGCATGGCCTTCTATGTTATAGTCTTTGCTCAGAAGTCAGAATAATGGGTTTCAATTTTCTTGTTGGCTAAGAGCTCTAAGAACAGAAAGTAAGTTTTTGTGCTTTTGAATTCCAGCTTGCTTCTTTTCTACATTGTATTCTCGGAAGTTGCTGACAGCATTACTAAATCCCAATCCACGAAAACTGCAAAACCTTGGTCTCTAAAGATGGAGGCTTTGTTCTAGGGTTCTTCAGTCCAGCAATTCCACTAACCGTTACTTCGGAATTTGGTACAAGAATATCCCAGTTACAATAGTTGTTTAGGTGGCAAATTGGGGCATTCCAGTCACAGACTAGTCTAGCATGTTGATGGTAAACAGTTCAGGTAGTCTTACCCTTCTCGGCCAGAATGCGACTATTGCTTGGTTGGCAATCAAACAAAAGACGCCAGGAATCCAATAGTACAGCTTTTAGATTCAGGAAAAGAGTATTAAGAGAAGAGAATGAAGAAAACCCAAAAAACTATTTGGGGCAAAGCTATGACTATCCTTCTCATACATGGCTACCAGGGATGAAGTTTGGATGGAAACTTAATTAAGAGATTTTGCTAATATTTTTTATTTGTAATTTTTTTGGGTTGACAATTTTGAAGTTTTAGTAGAGAAAATAATTGGTTTATTACTGTCATTATTATTATTATCATAGAAACTTAAGTAAGAGATTTTGCTAATAAGTGACGATTAGTATGACATTTTGTTTGCTTGCAAAGCATCTTTATATGGGTACTTTTTGATTCAGTATATATTTACAAATGTATTGAGATAAGCACTGTATTCAAGAAAGAGAGATCATGATCCTACTTTGTATACTTCAAAAGAGAGAGATTGGTTCGGGATTAAAGATTAATTGTTTTAGTGGTGATCCATTCCTAACAACCTTGGGCTTTTAGGCCCAGACCTTCAATTTATTTGTACTATGGGTTGGGCTTATCCCACAATGGGAGGTCCAAGAGGTGCTTCTTTATGTATTAGAGAGAATTTACGTATCTTTTACACCAAACTCCCTAATTCCTAGTTCAGCCGAGATGCTCACTAAACAATTGAGATTCTACCCTAGAATTCGAGCAGGATTCCCTTCTTCTCGAGTAAAGTCTTTTTTTCTCATCACTCTCGTGTTTCACTTCCCAAAATTTTCCAACCCCCACCACCTTGTCCTTCCCCTATTTATAGTCATTTCTTAGTGGAGTTGTCATGATGATGTGGTATTTTCCCACGTTAGTGGGTCCCTCTGCCATATATTCCTAACTAGATGGGGCCCACCACCTGCTACTAACATGACCTCCTTGAAACTTGTACTAGATGTCGATTAATGCTCGACAGGAAAATTTCCCCAAGGCATTACCTTTGACCCACAGCAAAATCTTAGGGCACTCGGTATGAGTGCTCGGCTAGGCATTTCTTAGCCTGATGCTAGATAAGTTCAGCCTAACAAGTTGAATGGGCTGAGACTATGGGAAGTTCAAGCCTAAAGGTAGGGGATGGGCCGACATTTTCAGTACGTACAGTTTTTAATGGTGGGAAACTTTATTTTTATAATTCATTTCTAATTATCATCATTGGAAAAATATAAATCCCATTGTATTCCATAACAATCAAATTAGCTCATAATATGAGTAGATGAAAATTTTAATATAAAAAAAAAAAAAGAGTAAAATTATATATGTAGGGGTATGGGGCCCAGGAGCTCATTATCAATGTTTATATTAGGCTTGAGGCCCAAGCCGAGGATAAGGGTTCGTCCGAGGAGGGGTAAACTTTGTCAAGGGAGCTCATGTTAGTAAATGAAGAAGTTAGTTTTGATCATAATGGCCCAGGAGATTGGGTTGAGGATGAATGCTTCCTCGGCCAACCAAAGTCGTGGTCCGTAGAGGTGGTCTACCATCTTGGGTAATGTTCTTGGAAGTTCCAATGGTACGGGAAAACATTGCAAAAACATGGGGCAGGGGGAGAATCCTAAAATATCTGAGGAGAAAGCTGCTACCACCGCATTAAATGCTCTACAACTAACTCTTTGGCCACATTAATGTGGAGGTGATACCTAAATAATGGCTTTCAGCCTTACAGTTACTACATAAAAAGTTTAGGAAGGAGCTAATAGGACAAGTATTAAGACCATCCATCTGGCCTGCACGTGGAGGGTAGAAATGAAAAGGGGAAAAGAGTATAAAAGAAGAAGGAAGCAAGGAGAGAAGGGGATTAAGAAATTGAGAGAAAAACACTATAGCAATCAAGAAACAAACTTGTAATCAAACTTAAAAGAAATATATAAGAACTGATCTCTTCGGACTATGCTGAGGACGATTTTCTTTAGTTGAATCAATCTGTATTTTTGTTCTTGTCATTGGAACCCACTTTATTGGTCATCCAACTTATTTAATCCTAGTTTTCCAACCCACTCTCTACAAATTCATTATTTTGGGATTTTTGGGCTTGAGTTCATCTATCATTTGGGCCAAGAGCCAAATGTGGTCCTTAAAATTGGTGCGGTCTGTGGGAATTCTGGTGTGATATTGAGTTTGATTTCCAACTATGGTAGGTTCAAGTCCACACCAAGAAGAATCTAGGGGGTCCTAGCGTGAAGATCATTTTGTCAACCTCGAGCGAAGAAGGGACCGAGAGGGGAATGTGCATACTACCCATACTAGTAGGAGTCATTCTAAGGGTGGTAGCCACCTCTCTCAGGAGAAAAATACCAAGGCCATGTAGCAGGAGATTGATCATTTAAAGAGGAAATTGTGCCACGAATGGAGAAGGAGAACTCCCTTCATTTCTGATTTCTCTTCTGACGACGACGAGGACGATAGTTATAGGCAAAGATTAAGGACTCCTCCCAGTGAGTCTTTCTCGTATGATGAGGACTACCACCATGAACACAAAAACAGAAGTTCATCTTCCAAAGGCTTAGGGAACGATGCGATGAGCAGAGTACTAAAATAAATTTCCAGATCACCTTTCACATGCAAGATTGAGTAAGGAAGACTTCCTTGGCAGTTTACCCAGCCAACATTCACCATGTACAAGGTTTGTACAGACCCTGTGGAGCACGTAAGTCACTTCAATCAGAGAATGGTTGTACACTCCATGAATGAGACCTTCATGTGCAAGGTATTTCCATCTAGCTTGGGGCCTATGGCTATGAGGTGGTTTGATGGTCTGGGTGCAAGTTCTATTGACTCTTTCAAGGAACTCACCCGAGCATTTGGGTCTCATTTTATTACATGTAGTAGGGTTCCTCTGCCCTTAGATTCTCTATTATCCATGTCCATGCAAGAAGGTGAGACCTTGAAAACATACTCGGACAGATACTAGAAGATGTTTTATGAGATTGATGGGGATTTTGATGACGCGGCTATAAGGACCTTCAAGGTTGGATTGCCCACCGAGCATGATTTGAGAAAATCCTTGACTAAAAAGCCAATAAGGAGTGTTCGTCAGCTTATGGATCGCATTAATGAGTACAAGCGGGTCGAGGAAGACCAACGGAAAGATAAGGGAAATGGTAAGGTTATCTCTCAAGAGATGAGGGATTTCAGGTTAGACAGGTATAACAACAACAGACCCTAAAGGGATTTACGGGACAGTCTGGGTCTACAGCCCCTCAGGTAGTTAACACTGTGTTTCGAGAACCAGTGCATCAAGTCTTGGAAAAGATAAAGCACGAGCCATACTTCTAATGGCCCAACAAAATGGGAGGAAATCCCTTAAAGTGCAACTAGAGCCTCCATTGCCAATACCACCAGGAACGGAGACATACCACCAAGGACTGCAGAACTCTATGGAACCACCTATAGCAACTGGTCAGAGAGAGAAGGTTGCAGCAGTTTTTGTATCGGCCCAACGGACAAGAAGACCAGTCAAGGTTAGGGGCTTAGGGGAATGCTTCTTCAAGGCCCCCATTAGGCACAATTAATGTCATCTTTGCTGCACTTAGGAGGACTGGTTCTTATCCTTCCAGGGTGATGTCCATAGCTCGGCTATCAGCTGAGGAGTCTAATTTTGAGTCGAAGAGGGCTAGAGTGGAAATCTGACCGGCACTGAGTTTTTAGAACGAGGACAAGATGGGAACCATCCAACCACACGATGATGCTTTGGTGGTCACCCTCAGAATAGGAGGGTATGATGTGAAAAGGGTGATGGTAGAACAGGGCAGTGGTGTAGAGATTATGTACCCTGATTTGTACAGACGGTTGAACTTAAAACCTGAGGACTTGCCAGCCTATGATTCACCTCTAGTGAGCTTTGATGGTAAAGTTGTCATCCCAATGGTTCAGATTAGGTTGCCTGTGTAGGCAAGGTCAAAGGTGGTTGAAGTGGACTTTATTGTAGTGGACGCATACTCTCCCTACACGACCATTGTGGCCAGACCCTGGCTTCATACCCTAGGGGTTATTTCTTCAACTCTACATTTGAAGGTGAAGTGTCCATCAAGGGACTAGATTGAGGAACTTGTGGAGAGTCAATCCATGGCTAAGCAGTGCCTCGTGGCTGCCATAATGCATCAACCGGCGGCAGAGTCGTCGACCTCTGCTGAGGGGGGCTTATAGCAATCAAGGATTCTGGTCCTATCTACGGATGCGACATTGGGAGAGGCAAAATGTGAGAGGTTGGAGGAAATTGCTATAGATGGCAATGCGGGGAAGGTTTTTCAGGTCAGAGCCTAGTTGCCTCCTCGGGAGAAGGAAGAACTGTTAGTGTTCCTTAGGAAGAATGTTGATGTGTTTGCTTGGAATGCCTATGAGGCTCCTAGGGTAGATCCTGACTTCATTTGCCATCATTTGAATATCAGCCCAACTCTCCTCCTTAGAAGACAACCATTTCAACACTCATCTAAAAAGCATTCTGATGCTATCAAGGAAGAGGTGAACAAGCTTAAGCAAGCTAGGGCTATCAAAGAAGTTTTCTACCCTGAATGGTTGGCTAATATAATAGTAGTAAAGAAGAAGAATGGGAAGTGGCAGGTATGTGTAGACTTCACAAACTTGAACAAAGTGTGTCCAAAAGACCCCTTCCCTATGCCTCGAATTGATCAGCTGGTGGATGCGATTGTAGGACATCCTCGAATGAGCTTTTTGGATGCCTTTCAAGGGTACATTTTGGCAGTGGTGCATGCTACACAAAAGCTCCCCCATTATTTCCAGTCGCACACAATTGTCGTCCTAACACAGCTACCACTTAGATCTCTACTTTGGAGTGTTGATTACACGGGGAGGGTTGCAAAGTGGGGTACGATCCTAGGAGCTTTTAATATCAAGTACATGCCTCGCACCTTTGTCAAAGGTTAGGTTCTCGCCGATCTGGTAGTAGAGTTTGCTGAAACCCCATTAGAGGAGGAAGTAGAGAAGCAGAACATGGATGGAAAATTAGTTGGTGCAATCTCCTCGCAATAACCTTTGTCCTGGAAGGTATACGTTGATGGTACGGCGAACCACAGAGGATCTTGAGTGGGGCTAGATTTGATATCTCTTGAGAGGATTACAGTTAAGAAATCCTCGAGATTTGGCTTCTCGACCACAAAAAATGAAGCTGAGTATGAAGCTCTACTGGTAGGGATGACCATGGTTCAAAAAATGGGTGACTATATTCTCTGATTCAAGACTGGTTGTGGGCCAAGTTCAAGGGGAGTTGGAAGCCAGAGATCTCAGAATTCAGGAATATTTGAACCAGGTTAGACACTTACAGTCTGGATTTGAGTCTTTTAATTTGTCACAAATTCCTAGAAGTAGAAATACACATGCTGATTCTCTTGCCACACTAGCAATCTCCTCGGCACAAAGTTTACCTTGGATGATCCTTGTGAAAGATTTGTGTAAACCTATTGAGAAAGGAGGAAATGGAGTTCATATTCATCAAATAAGGGTAGTTCCTAGCTGGATGGACTTTATTGTGCTATTCCTTAAGGAAGAGATCTTGCCCGAGTGCAAGTCCGAGGCCGATAAGGTACGGAGGAAGTCTCCTCGATTTTGGCTGTCCGAGGACCAAAAGTTGTACAAGAGATCTTTTTCTGGCCCATATTTGCTATGCATACACCTGAAGCAGTTGAGCTACTCCTAGAAGAATTACATGAAGGAATTTATGGAAGCCACACTGGAGGCAAATCTTTGTCTCACAGGGCCCTCACTCAAGGCTATTGGTAGCCAAATATGCAGAGGGAAGCACAAGAGCATGTGAAGAAGTGTGACCAATGCCAAAGGTTTGCACCTAACATTCATCAACCGGGAGGAGTTCTTAATCCTTTATCCAGCCCTTGGCCATTTACTCAATGGGGCTTGGACATTGTAGGCCCTTTTCCTAAGGCAGTAGGAAACAAGAGATATTTGTTAATCGGCATGGACTACTTCACCAAATGGGTTGAAGCTGAACCATTGGCAAACATCAGAGATGTGGATGCCAAGAGATTTGTTTGGAAAAATATAGTCACTTGGTTTGGAATTCCTCGCACCTTCAGGAGGTATTGCTGTGATCTAGGCATATCAAATAGATATTCCACCCCGGCATACCCACAGGGGAATGGACAGGCTGAAGCTGTCAATAAAGTCACAGTGAGTGGGCTTAAAAAGAGGCTAGATGATGCCAAGGGAAAATGGGTAGAAGAGTTGCCACACGTCCTTTGGACATACCGGACTACGCCTCGTAGGTCCACTAGGGAGACTCACTTTTCAATGACTTATGGGGCCGAGGCGGTTATTCACCTAAAGACTGGATTCCCCACACTAAGGACGAGTTCTTTCACTCCGAGTAGCAATGATCAGTTATTGGAGAAAACCTTAGACATAATTGAAGAATGAAGAGAAAATTCCATGGTCCAATTGGCCTACTATCAACACAAGCTCAAGCAAGGATATGATGCCAGCGTAAAGTTAAGGCCACTGGCACTTGGAGACCTGGTCCTAAGAAAGGTTGCGGGAACTGCAAAGAACCCAACATGGGGAAAATTGGGACCCAACTGGGAAGGGCCATATCATATCACATCAGTGGCCGGAATAGGTGCATATTACCTTAAAGATCTAGAGGAAAAAACTGTACCATGCCCTTGGAATGTAAACAACCTGAGAAGATATTATTATTAATGAAAGCTGTCTTTACCATATTTGGGTTTGTTATATTGTGCGTTGTGCTTTATGCTATTTGTTTAAGTATTAAATAAAACCTCAGTTATGTCTGGTTCCTCAAACCATCTACTTTTGGTAAATTAATACTTCCTATTATTTTCCTAAGTATCAAACAGAACCTTGGTCATGCTTGGCTCCTCGGACGACATACCTTGGGTAAATTGATATGTTAAATCATTTTTCTAAGTAGCAAACAGAACTTTGGTCATGCCTAGCTCCTCGGACCACATACCTTAGGTAAATTGATATGTTAAATCATTTTCCTAAGTATCAAACAGAATCTCAGTCATGCCTGGCTCCTCGGACCACATACCTTGGGTAAATTGATATGTTAAATCACCTTTCTAAGTATTAAACAGAATCTCAGTTATGTCTGGTTCCTCAGACCATATACTTTGGGTAAATTAATACTTCCCATCATTTTTCTAAATATCTAACAAAACCTTGGTCATGCCTGGATCTTCGGACCACATACTTTGGATAAATTGATATGTTAAATCATTTTCCTAAGTATTAAACAGAACCTTAGTTATGTCTGGTTCCTCGGACCATCTACTTTGGGTAAATTAATACTTAATGGCATCTTTCTAAGCATCAAACAGAATCCTAAACATACTTGGTTCCTTGGACCACATACATTAGGCAAATTTGTGCATGATATTATTTATCTGAGTATCAAGTCAAACCGACCATGCTGGGTGGCAAAAATCATTGTTGTAGTAACATGATCAAATTAACACTCATAAACATCACTTAAAGCATTTGAAAGTATGTTCATGATCTGGTTTGGCCATTGATCATCATCCCTAGCTCCTTAGACTCACTGATAAATGGAGAACTAGGGTGAGTCTGGCATGAATAGGCGCTATACCAACATGTATGTATTTAAAGTTCAGATTACATTTGGTTGAGACTATGGATTTAGTAGGTTTAATTTATTCTGTTATTAATCATGTGAGGTGCAGCAACTGTGCTGTCATTTATGCCAATGATCAAATGGTATCATATCTCATCTCCGAATTAGTTAAGTTTTGGATAATATAGAAATTATGTTAAAATCACTACAAATGTCATAGGTGCGAAAGAAAAACTTGTAATTGTCATTGATTGAAGCCTTAGAAAGTGGCTAAGTTAATTACATAGGATCAAACTGAACTACAAGTTTTGTGAACAAAAACAAAACAAAAAAAACAAAAAAAAAAAGAAAAGAAAAGAAAAAGAAATAAGAAGAGAGGAAGAAGAAAAACAACAAAAGACAATTCATTGTTTCATCTTAATTACAAGTTTATCCTTGGGAGCCTTGGGGGGTTGAGTAGTTGTTGCTGCCAAGGATGTTGTATCCTTACCCTTGCGGTCTTCTTTGGCAGGGATGGGGAGAGTTGCCAAAACCAATTCCATACTCTGGGAACCCATCCCTTCCTTGGATGAACACTTGGGTACGTCCGAGGGCTTGGGAATCTTGGCCGCGACCTCCTTGGGGACTTCTTTCACTTTGTCTGCTTGGTTGGCCTGCTCTACCGCCTCTTCAGGACTGTTGGATTGAACAGGGTCTTTGGACGAGGCCTCTTCAATATGGTTAGCAACGTTAGGGGCTGCATCATCTAGGGAGGTCAAAGAGCCTAGCGCTTGGATTACAAGGGGGTAGTACACATTCTCTGTTCTCCTAAGTGCCGAGGAGGCCTCAACCCCTACCTAGTTGAGAGCCTCACTCCACACTTGGGAGTAGTATGCTCTACACACCTCTACGACCTCGGCCCTGAAGGCTTCCTCGATCTCAGCTACCCCCACGTCGTAGCCTTCTTATTCGGCCTGGTCCTTGGCCTTCTCCACCTCCTCTAGCTTCTTCTTCAGTAGCTTAATCTGTTCACGAGAGCTACGACCTAGTCCTCAATCAGGCGGAGCTGTTTGCGTTGAGTTTCCGCCTACCTCTTAGTGTTGTCCATTGCTGCCTCGGCACTTTTCCAGCCTTTCTCTGCCTCGATGAGCTTGGCATCTCTTTCTTTTAATCTCTTATCAGCTACCTTGAAAGTCTCAAAAGCAGCAATCCTCCTACCCTTCTTGTCTTTCATTTGTCGGTGGGAGGCGTCCACTAACTCCTTGGCCCTGAAGGCTGCTTAGACAGCCTATAAAAGAAACTTGGTGATTAGTATAAAAAATTAATTAATTAATTAATTTTAAAAAAAAAAACTTGGCTTAAAAGGCTTACCATGGCAAGGTCTCTTTTCAAACTTAGAAACACCTCATGTTTCTTTATGGTCCTCAGGTCGATCATGTCCTCAGGCAGTAGCAGAGCTTGTTCTATAGCATCTGCCACATACTCGGCCTTACCCTTTTGGAAATCCCTGATCGATGAGTTCGTAGGGAAAGGGGACCCATCCAGCATAAGAGGGGGGTTCCAGTTTGGAACCCTGGCGCGAAGGTCTCGTCCCTTATCTCTCGGCACCCCATCACCTAGAGACTTAGTCTGGCCAGTCTTGGCTATCTTAGCCCCTTTTTGAGGCTTCAT
Organism: Quercus tomentella; assembly: GCA_028535165.1. NCBI lineage: Eukaryota > Viridiplantae > Streptophyta > Magnoliopsida > Fagales > Fagaceae > Quercus > Quercus tomentella. The sequence continues at coordinate 13,612,329 of JAPQVY010000100.1, read as the reverse complement.
CTCCTTGGGGAGGCCCCCTCGGCTCTCTTCCACTACCTCCTTCCCTTTTTGTTCCCTTTTTCTCTTCTTGTCGACAATTTCTTGCTGGGGATCATGGGGAGTGAGAAGAGGGAGAAGTCTGGTTTGAGCAGCTACTTTGGGCGCCTTTCTCCCAACTTAGGACTCCATCAGGCTTGCCTTGGGCTTGCTGTATCCCATTTCTTCTTGACTTGCTTGGGTAGAAGGGAAGTAGCTAAAATCCTTGGCGAGACCTTCTGAGAATTGGAGACTACTAAAGACTTTCATTTTCGAACTTAGAGATGTCAACTATCTCCTCTTCTTCCTTGGTAGCGGGTTGTGATGGTGTGGCTTCTTCCTCGACAGCTCGGTGGATTGGCAACGCTACCTTGGGAATGCCTTTGGGAATGGGATCGGTGGTAAGGAAGCCTTCAAGGATGGGATCGGAGATCAAGAAGCCTGGAGTAGCTACGCTTATCCGTTATAGGCAAGGATCCTTGGCTTTGATCACACACTTGGGTGCCTAGAAGCTAGACGAGATCGATGTGTATCCAAGGATTAAATGGGCCGCTCGCAATTGACCGTCCGAGTGTATAAAAACCTCAACCTTGAGTATTTTGTCTAAATTCTCCTTGTTACTAGGTTGAAGTTCGGTTCAGCAGCGTGCTTGTCTGCAAAATCATTAGGAAAACAAAAAATTGTCAGAGACAAGAGTGGAACAAATCAAAGGATTAACTTTAAAATGGTCATCTTAAAACCTAAAACCCCACCTAGCTGCTCCTCTCTCGTCAAGTAGGGGAGGCCGTCGTGCCATTCCCTTGACACGATTAAAAAATCTTTATTCAGGCCTTTGTTGGACTCGGGGAGGCACTGGATGAGCCTAACCTCAGGGTACCTAGATTTTAGGTAATACCCCTGCCCCTTCAAATGGTGGAGATTGTAAACCCAATTGACGTCATGATGGGTAAATCCTAAGCCCATTCTCTTGTTAAAGGCATTTACACTACCTAAGATTCTGAACATATTAGGTGCGCACTGGGTGGGAGCTAACCTATGGGCTCTAAGGTAGTCCCTGGTAACATTACCCATAGGGATTGTCATCCCTCCTTCTATTAAGGCAATCATCGGGATTACTACTTCTCCCTTTTACCTGTCCTCGTGCCATTGCCCCTCTTTGCAGTACCTAATGCCTAGTCTTGGAGGGATCCTATATTGAGCCCTAAAGTTCTCTATTCCCTCCTCGAAGTCTACCAAACTCTTAAATCTACCCATTTCTAGGAAAGTTTGATGGAATTCAAAAGATTGAGAGGAGAAAAAAGAGCTAAGGAGAGGAAAAGTACAAAGAATAGAAAAATATATGTTAAAACAAAGTGTAAAGATTTGTGAAGACTTACAGAAAAAAGGAAAGTATCCTCGGACAGGCTTTTGGTATTTGTAAAGGCACGAGTAAGTTAGGGAAGTTGGCAGGTTTAGTGTATAAGTGTATGTGCGCTAGAGCTAAGTGCATGCTAGAGTGAGATCGGAGATTGATATGAGTGGTATTTATATCAAAGAGAAGACTACAAGCGGGAAAATTCCCGCCCACGTTCCAGCGAAATCCTTAACGATTGGATCCATATCGCATCGTAGAACATGGGGGGACAGGGAGCCACAAAAATTTAATGAAGGCATGTCTTGTATGCCGAAGCATTAAGAGCGTGTCTTAGGCAGTTAAAAATGCACTACACAGGCAGAGGAGATGTGTGATGGGCACGGACTAGCTAAGGTGACATCAAAATCCTCCTTTCTTCCCGAGGAGCCAAAAAGAAAAATCTCGAGGGGCTATTGTAGGGGTATGGGGCCTAGGAGCTCATTATCAATGTTTATATTGGGCCTGAGGCCCGAGCCGAGGATAAGGGTTTGTCTGAGGAGGGGTGAACATTGTCAAGGGAGCTCATGTTAGTAAATGAAGAAATTAGGTTTGATCATAATGGCCTAGGAGGTTGGGCCGAGGATGAGTGCCTCCTCGGCCAACCAAAGCTGAGGTCTGTAGAGGTGGTCTGCCGTCTGGGGGAATGTTCCTGGAAGTTCCAATGGAATGGGAAAACATTGCAGAAACATGGGGCAAGGGGGGGAGTCCTAAAATATCTAAGAAGAAAGTTGCTACCACCGCATTAAATGCTCTATAACTAACTCTCTGGCTGCATTAATGTGGAGGTGATACTTGAACAGTGGCTTTCAGCCTTACAGCTACTACATAAAGACTTTAGGAAGGAACTGATGGGACAAGTATCAAGACCAACCATCTGGCCTACACGTGGAGGGCAGAGATGAAAAGGGAAAAGAGTATAAAAGAAGAAGGAAGCAAGGAGAGAAAGGGATCGAGAAATCAAGAGAAAAATACTGTAGCAATCAAAAAACAAACTTGTAATCAAACTTAAGAGAAATATATAAAAACTGATCTCCTCGGATTGTGCCTCGGACGATTTTCTTTAGTTGAATCAATCTGTATTTTTGTTCTTGTCATTGGAACCCACTTTATTGGTCATCCAATTCGTTTAATCCCAGTTTTCCAACCCACTCTCTACAAATTCATTGCTTTGGGCTTGAGTCCATCTATCGTTTGGGCCAAAAGCCAAATCTAGTCCTTACAATATATATATATATATATATATATATATATATATATATATATATATATTTATTTATTTATTTTTTTATAAAGAACACAAAATTAATTTTTTTTTTTAAAGAAAGCAATATGACATTTTTTATTTTAGAAAAAAAAAAAAAAAAGAAGAAGCATTGCTTTTTGTTGGTTTGGTAAAGAGTTATATATAAAAAATAGAACATTTCTTAATTAATAGTTTAACAATCTAAAATTAAATTATCTTACGAGAAAAATATTTTATTACAGATTGCTATTCTTGATATAAAATTTTATGAACATTTAAAAAATAAATTATGTATTATATTTCATTACAAAATAATCGGATATTTCGCGCATCAAGGTTGTGACTAGTTGTGAAAAAAAGGAGAGTAAATTTAGGCTCAAGAGACCTCAAATTGAGGGGGAGTATTCTTCTATCATTTTTTAATTTGTCAACGATATTTAAAAATTTGCTTAATGTATCACTGATTGAAGAAGCTCACTCGAGCGGAGACCAAGGCTCACTCAAGGGTGCTTCTCAAAAAAAAAAAAAAAAAAAAAGGCTCACTCAAGGGTGTAAATACTTGTGGGCCATGTGGAAGTGAGGCCTCACCTCATCCTCACTAGACTCTCACTTGAGCGAAAATCACGAAAAAGAACTCAAATCCTATTCTGATTAGAATTATATCCCTACGTACAAACACCTATTTAAACCACCTAAGCATGATTTCCAATGAGGTTATAGAGGCAAAATCTCAGCTTTTGGAGAGAAACCAATAACTTTCATTCTATGAGATCTCATTACAGAAGAGTACTTCTAGTTTTTTAAGAGATTGTGATCCAAATTTTGAAACCATGGAGCCTTTCTTCCATTGAGTTAATTGTAGATAAAATCTTCAGGGAGGTTTTGTAGACTACGCTAGAGTTTCTAGTTTGTTGACATGGACATGGCCTTTGTGAAGAAATCCAAAAAAGAAGTTCAAAATTCTGAAGTTGTTGCGGTCACGTCAATTTCTTGGGATTGTAGAGTCTAGGTACAAGGTTTTGATCAAGATTGTAAAATTCCTTCTTTTATAATGGATTGCCTTAGGATCTGTTTGGATACCGCTTATTTTGCTGAAAACTGAAAACTGAAAACAATGTAGCAAAATAATTTTTAAATGTGTGAATAGTGTCGTGGGACATATTTTTAATGAAATTTTTGTTGAAAAAAGAGGTTTGTGGGTCTCGTAAATAGTGCACAGGACCCACTGACAGACACATTTCAATAGAGGAGGAAGCTTGTCAAAGAGGTAGTGGGTCCTGTGCACAGTACATAGGACCCACTGACAGACAACATCCCTTGTGATGGAGCACTTCCCAATAATAATAAATAAATAAATAAAAGTTGATAACGCAGCAGCTATCCAAATGCTGCTTTAGTTAGGATAGGTTATCCTAGTTAGGATAAGTTATCCTTGTAGTGGTTTTCCCTTTCAGTGAGTTCTCCATTGGTTTTCCACTTCAAATAATTGATTTAATTTGAAATTAAATAATAATTCCACTATATAATTAATCGATAGGTCTATTTGAATTCAATAGTTGTCATATTCTAGTTTCTTTTGTACAATGAGAAGCGCATCTCACTCTTATCCGATAAATGGAGAACAATGTAATGTTGCGCCAAAATGAGGACTTAGAGGTCTACATGTGCAAGTTAGATTTAAGCTTATTTAGGGAAGTAAAATAAGTTATCTAACAGTACATCTACATGAGAAAGCTTGACAAGATGCTAGCTTTGACATGACACTTGGAGAAGAAAAAGAAAGTGATGGTAGGACAGGAAAAAGACGCACAGTTAAAGAAGAAGAAAGTAATGATGTAAGGAACATAGCGTGTATGTGGAAAACCCTAGACACTACAACAAAATGTATTTTTAGTGACGAAATCAGGCTTTTAGTGATGAAACTCATTTCATCGCTGAAACCCTGTCACTAAAAGTCCAGGCGACAAAAAATTTCATCACCAAAAGTCCGATTTGTTTAAAAAAAAAAAAAAAAACTTTTAGCGACGAAAACATTTCGTCACTAAATGTTTTCCTCGATAAAAACATTATTCAGTGACGAAATATTTCATCACTAAAAACACCTTAGTTTATTAAAGCATATTTAGTGACGAATAATTTCGTCACTAAAACTATTTTTAAGAAAATCCAGGCACATATAGCGACGAAAATTTTCGTCACTAAGACCATTTCTTACAAAATTTTGCTACATTTAGTGATGAAATATTTCGTCACTTAAACAATTTTTTGTTGTTATATTTGTGACAAAAATATTCGTCACTAAAACTTATTTTCTGTTTTTATTTCTTTCATGGCTTTGATATTAACTTGTAACTTGTCATTACATTATTAAAATCTCACATTTGAATAACACATTTATAAAAAAAGATCCATACATTCCACAAGTAAAAAATAAAACAAGTATCTAATTCAAACTTCTTACATACAATAATTGTTTGCAACATATACAATAACTCAAGATGTTTTATAACAATACAAAAAGTGTAGCATAATATAATTAGAAATAACGGAAGATGTCCTCATATGTCTTCAAGTAATGCCAAAAGTAAATCTCCTAAAAGCCACCAATAAGAAATCTGCACAAATATAAAAACAATACTACATTAAAATCGTAAATTAAAAACGTTAACTATGTTATAAGAAACATTTCTAACAATGCATTAAGAGTAGTCACACCATGTAATATGGGTCAATTGCTAAAATAAAGTACTAACCAAAAAGTATTTTAACTTGAAGTTGAACCACCCCCATAGGTAAGAGCGTCATCATAACCCTTGCTCCTCAAAAAGTTAAGAATATTCTTTTGGACCTCTTCTTGCTTAGCTCGTGCCTCTTGGTCCCTAGCTCGCTCCTCTTGGTCCCTAACTCTTGCCTCTTTGAGCTCAATTATCTCATTTTCTAGCTGTTGGATATACTCCACCGAGGAATTAGATGAGGCGGTGGTTACTAGAGAAGATTTTGTAAACATGCTGCTGGGGAATTGATATATTCCTCTGAAAATTTAGGACACCTTTGTATGTTCTATAACATAAATAATATAATGTTTACAGTTCATCATAAATACCATTCCTATGGATTTTCTATTGCAAGATTTTTCAAACCTGAACAACAAGGAAAAAAAGGAGATTTTGAGTAGTTAGCAAGCCATGTTCTTGATCATAAGTTTGTGTCAGACTTTAAAATTCTTTCTTGAACCAGAATATAAGAATATATATGTTTATGGAAGAACTGTATGAGTAAACAAGAGAAGGAAACTAATAGTAAATAATTTATAAAATAGAGGCATACTGTAAGATCTAATAGAAAATTCAGCCTTACAACCTCAGACATAACAACTCGATAGCTGTAAGATTGTGTTGGAGCCTCGTGAAGGAAAACAATTGTTCAATGTTTGCTCTCAGCAGACCTTGCAAGGATGGAATCAAATTTTCATAAATCCAAGTTGATAAATAAAAGAAACTAAAGTTGCTGCAGAGAAATTTACCAGTTTCTCTTACAAACCATATAAACTCTCCATATTTGATGTATGAGCCATATTCCTTTCCCTTGTCTTCTATCCTCTAGAATTGGAAAACAAGAAAGTTGTATGATACCAATGGATATGACATGTATTCAAAACCTTTCAACAAATCACAAACCAAATAGCATTAAATGTTTACCAAAGGCACCAAAATGGAAAAAGGAAATAAGAACTTAATTCAATTGATTGATGCCCTAACCAAATACAATATCTATCCACCACATTTATGGTGTTTCATTGAGATTTTCAATGAAAAAGAAAATTGTATGCAAGTAGCAAACCAATGAATGCAAGTTAAACCAACTTCCAAACCTGAATTAACATAATTGAGTTAGAGATCAATCAAAAATTTCACCCATATTAAATAAAGCTAAATATTATTACAAAGGTGTGTATACACACGTGTTTTGTAACTAAAAACTTGGGTTTAACCCACAATTTCAAACATGAAATCATGGGTTTTAGTTATAAAACACATGTATACACACACATGTGTAACCAACAGTGCTCATCAAATAAATAGCTCAAACAGGAAGCTACATGAAGTGTTACACATATGGGGCCTTTTCAATCAAAGTACATAGAAGGGGTTTCATAGCTACTTCATTCTAAAGGAATTCGAAGATCTCAGCTTTTAATTAAGGGCAGTCTTGCTACCTATTTAGTTGCTGCCCCTTACTTGCACACAATTACTACCACAAGAAAGTCACCCGTATCTCTAAGGGTGGTTTTGGCCTTTCCATCATTTACAAGAAAAGGCTGAATGAATTCAGTCATTCCTTCACAGGGCAGCCAAAACTTCGGGAATATTGATTAGACAGTTACAACATTTAACAACATTTGGTAGAATAAAATGAGCAACCCATATGAATATTGAGAAATAGTCAATTTCTATAACTACTTTTGCCCAACTATTGGTAATATTTATTGAATTTTTAAGGAACTGAAGAATTGGATCTCAGAATTTGGTGAATTTGAAAACAATAAATTCCTGGAAGAAAGCAAAAAATAACAATAACACTTAATTTTAATCACACAATCATCAAGGATAATACCAATAAGCAAGAATCTGAAAAATATCAATTGAGAGGTTGAGTTTAAGTACAAAATTTCATGAATTCAAAAATAAACATCCGCTCTTGCAAAATTAATAAATGCATTGACCCCTTCAATATATGGATGGCTTAATCTACCATCGGGTGTCTTACCCATTGTCATCCAACTTTTATTCATGTTTGACTACAATTACAAAATGAATGCTACTTTAGTAAAATAAGGACAATTCTTGCATAATGTATTCTAACATCTAAATCTCTAAGCTACTTAGATAAAGTTCTATCCCATTCATGAATGCACAAGTCTATATTAATACTTAAACACTCCCAATATTAGTTTAAACCACCTTATAACACCATGCAAGCCACCCACTTGCTCCAACACAACATACCACCACAAAACCAATTACCAACATCACAAGTATAGAGTTTTACAAGTATTTAAATCAAATAAAACACTATTCATCACATCTAATCAACAATACTCATTAACATTTGCAAGAAATGAAAAACACTTCCAATATTAGTTTAAACCACCTTATAACACCATGCAAGCCACCTGCTTGCTCCAACACAACATACCACCACGAATCCAATTTCCAACATCCAAGTATACAGTTATGTAAGTTTTTAACTAGAATTTACTTACTTTGCTCAAGCTAAGTTTACAACTTTCAGAAAAAATCCAAAGTTACTGCAAACAATGTGTATTTAGTCTGCAAAAGAAAAGTTAAATTTATAAGTACAAAAGTTAAAGAAAAGCTTGTAAAAGCTCATTAAATATCAGACTATAACCAAATCTCACAATACCTTTCAATCAAGATGGAAAGCTCAAATTACACCTATTATGCATCAATTTTAAACTTTTATGTTAAGTACATATATACCCAAATCCTTAAACTTCTACCTTAAAGTGTATTGGCAGTATCTTAAGTAACATTAAAGTGCTTTTGTTTAAACTAATCAGTGCCATCATGATCCTCATCAATCCTAGTGTTAAATTCTAATTCCACAAAACCATTCACTTCACCTATAATGTCATTCATATATCTCTATAGTCTATATCCTCATTCTATGCTAATCCTAAAAGATAATATATACAACAAAGGACCCCACCCCCCAAAAAAAACAACCTTCATCAACCTGGTTTTAGAGACAATGCCATCCTAATATTCCTTTCTCAGATTGAACACTCATTTTTGTCATCAAAATGGATGATAGAAAAAACTAGCAATTAGGGAAAAAAAAAATCTCATCTTTTGTCTTGCAAGAAATATGAATAGAGTAGCACAATGTATCTAAAACATAATCTAAAGAATAATCCCCCATTAAATCAAGTAAAATAACAATCAGAGGACATAATCCCATTGTGAAATCAGATTATCATTACCTAAGCAATAATCAACACAAGAAAATTTAGAAGATGGGTAATCTCATTTTGAGTTCATACATTACACCTAATGTATATGAACTTGTACACTACATATAGCTAACACTGGTATCAATGTGGAAACCAAACCAAGAGAGTGAGGATCCAAAACTAGAATCATCCAAACAATAAGAACCTAGAAATCAAAAAGAATTATAGCAATTGATAAGTACATATATAAGAAACTTTCTTCACAACTATTACACAGTAAATATCAAATACCCAAACTAAACAAAAATGCATATACCCATTACTGTATCAAACAAAAAAATACCCAAAGGAACTAGAATCATTAAACAAAAAAAATTAACATCAAGCATTTAGAATCATTAAACAAAAATACCCAAAGGAACTAGAATCATTAAACAAAAATTAACAAAAAAATTAACTCAAAAGGAAGAAAAAAAAAAAAAAATACCCATTACACGTTTAGGGGAGGCGAAGGGTCATCGGCTGGGTGAAAGGCGAAGGGTTGCCAAAAGCATCACGAACTGAAGCGTCATCGAAAGCGTTGCTGGATGAAGCATCGCTGGCGAGCTAAAGCATCGCCAATGATCGGTGACCTGAAGCATCGCGATTGGCGAGCTAAAGTGTCACCATTGAGCATTGCGATCAACGGTTGGCTCTTAATCAGTGACCTGAAGTGTCGCCTGCAAGCTGAGCGTCGTGATCGGCGAGCTGAGTGTCACGATCGGCCAGCTGAGTGTCACGATCGGCAAGCTGAAGTGTCGTAATCGGCGAGCTGAAGCATCGCTGTTGAGCTTAATCGGCGACGATGGGAGCTCAATCGGCAACGGTGGGTTTTTTTGGTCTAGCTTGGTTTTTTTTTTTTTTTTTTTTTGAAATGCTTGGGTTGAAATGTTTTGTGGTTAGCTGGGTATTGTATTGAAATTAGGCTTTTAAGTTTTTAGCAACGAATTTCAATTTCGTCACTAAAGACCCAGGCTTTGTTAAGATTTTTAGAGACGAAACTCATATTTCGTCGCTAAATCATACTTTTAGTGACGAATTTCGTCACTAAAAACATATAAGTGCAAAACTATTATTATTTTTAGTGACGAATTTTTTTCGTCGCTAATTCTTCCTTATAGCGACGAAAGGATTTTCGTTACTAATACTATCCACAACAATACCTACAGTGACGAAATATTTCGTCACTAAAAATTTCAACTTTTAGCGATGAAATATTTCATTACTATAGATTAATTAAACTCGCGCCAAAGTTTCCCTCCACTGGCGCCCATTTTTCAGATCACAATAGCGACAAAATTTATTTTTCATCGCTAAATGTTATAATTTTTTTCATTAGTAGTGACGAAATTCGTATTTTGTCACTAAAGCTGTATTTTTAGTGACGAAAAATATTTCCTCACTAATTTTTGTCACTAAAAATACATTTTGTTGTAGTGAAAGAAGGAATGAAAAACCATAGTTTGAGCAAGAATGTAATGTTCTTGCTCAACTCTTATTGTATTATGTGCGAAAAGAGATTGATTTCTTACAACAAGGTTGTTCCTCTCTCCTACCAACTCTCTACTCTTTTTTCCCAATCTCTCCTTAGGTTCTTGGGTTCTTGCCCCCCAAATACAGCTGCATGTTCCACTTATAATCTGAGGAATATGGTTGAGTACAAGGACAGGTGTCAAGTCATTATTTCTTTGCTTTGGACCTTTGCACAACTATGACATTATTTGCTGACTAGAGGACAGGAATTGCGCTAACGTGGCACTAGGACCCGTGGGTAGGTGACATTGCCACTGCTTAGGAAATAAATCCTGGAAATTGAGAGGGACATTAGGAGTACTATAATTGATACACGTGTCTCTGATGTGGTCCGACATGCATTCAACCAATAAGGGATGTTCTTATAGCTTCTGATCTTAGAAAGTCACTATCTCCCTTTTTGTGAATGCTTGAGTACCATGTTAGGTGCAAATCTTACTTCCTTCCCAAGGCAATCACGCCTTTAGCACAAACCAAGACAAAATCCCTTAGTGAACGCTTCCTCTTCCTTTGCTCATAGCCATTCCACATGTAAGGTCTAGATTCAACCACTTATGCATTCTCCCATGCCTTAGTGGTGTTATGTACAAGGTCCCATTCTTTAGCCTAGCTATCTTAGCCATTGCCACTAACAACTTTTCAAGCGATAACAAGCTATAGAAAAAGCAATTATCATCATACTCGATATAAATAAATTTTGATTACAAATGTGAATTTCTAGGGTACACTAACAGATGGACACGAAATTGCTGTGAAAAAGGCTTTGATGAAGTTCTATGCAAGGATTGAATGTGTTTAAAAATGAAGTTATGTTGATTGTCAAATTGAAACACCGTAATCTAGTTAGGCTTTTGGGATATTTCATTGAAGGAGAGGAGACAATGCTAATCTATGAATACATGCCCAAAGGAGGCATAGACTCCTTCATTTTAGTTTGAACTTCTCAAAAAATTAATAATTTTTGCCAAACTTCATGAATTTTTTTTAGGACAAAGTTTCTCCAGACCAATTTAGAGAAAAATTACTCCAACCCACTACGTGACAACTTGAAAAATTACCCTTATGTACTTTGAGTAACATAATCTACTTAATAGTCATATGACTTGTTTAAATGATAAATAATTAATGAATCATGTCATTTAATAATTGTGGATGGTTCTATGTACCGTTACTAATGAAATGTAGGAGATTTTCAAAGCTAAATTGGAGGAAAACTTTTTACATTTATTATTACTATTATTTAAATAAATTTCAATTATTCTTCAAGTTGGACTTAGTATTAACACAAATGAGAAACTTGCCAGATCAAACGAGAGCTAAAGTTTTGGGTTGGTCTTTGCACTTCAAGATTATTTATGGGATTGCGCGGGGGCTTTTCTATCAACATGAGGACTCTAAATTGAGAAATATACATAGAGATCTCAAAGCAAGTAATGTTTTACTCGATGGTAAGATGAACCCAAAATATTTTGATTTCGGCATGGCTAAAACTTTTAGTGGAGATCAGACCAAAGGAAATACAAATAGAGTGGCTGGAACTTAGTAGGAATTCTTGACATGCCCTATAATCAACTTTTTCCTTAATAAAAAATTTTCATTCTTAATGATATTCTGCAATGGTCATGCGGTACCTGAATATGCCATTGATGGACTATTTTCAGTAAAGTTTGATGTATTTAGTTTTGAAATATTGTTGCTGGAGATATTCAGTGGAAAGAAAAATTGAGGGTCTCTCCATCCAAGCCAAGGTCCTAACCTTGTTGGACATGTGAGTTCTCAAAAGTGTTGACTCTCCATTTTACATATAATGATATAGATAATGATAAGAAAAATTTAAATGTTTTAAGCATGGAAATTATGGAAAGAAGGCAGGCCTTTAGAACTAATTGATAATTGTGTAGAGAAATGTTGCATCCTATTGGAGTTTGTTCCTTGCCTCCGTATAAGTTTCTTATGTTTGCAACAACATTATGAGGATCGCCCTAACATGTCATTTGTGGTTATAATGTTGCATGGTGAGTGTTCATTACCTAAACCTGAAGAGCCTACTTACTTTGCAGGAAAAAAATTGTCTTCACCAAGCAAGAACCAGTTTCCCTTAACCAATGAAATTACTGTTATAGTGTTAGAGGCTTGATAGCCAAACTTCAGATCAAGAGCATCATTTTACATAAAGAAGTTTTTAGGGTTTTAGACCCTAGTTCTCTCAAATTTTAATCAACTTTTAACCAAATAATTAATTATGCAATAAATTTGAATCAATTAAATATCAAACCAGCATAAATCACATGAACACCAAGAATGATGACTCGAGAAAACTTTTGAAACTGTGGTTTCAAAGTAAAAAACATGGGGAGGATTTAACCTAAACAATCACGAAGGCAACAGTGCACTAATAGAATTGAAGTTTATACAATAGACTTAACCCAAAATCTACTGCTACCTCATATAGTACTTACTAGCGTGACTACATGTAACTCCGAATCCATGAGATCTTCTACTATGAAACCATTGCACACAAACTCCCCTATTTGTGACTCTGAGATCTCCACTCAAAGATTTGGATTAGCAACACAAACTCTCCAATTTATGACTCTGAGATCTCCACTCAAAGATTTAGATTAGCAACTGTGGTTGACTGAATGCAGCAACTTTACTTTATAATTGGATCTATTGTTTGCACAAGATCTCCAACTGTAACTCCAAAAGGTTATGGAAAATCTCTAGATCTGTGTACAGAACATTGCCTTCTTGAATTTATAAAAACTTGCTCTAGGGTTTGTATTTATATATACTTAAGATCCATCAAAACCCTAGATCAAATGGCTGAGAAGAAAACCAGATCTGCAATCTACATGAATCTTGATCAGTCGAGATAAGTGATTCTTTCTGCACTTATCTTTTTCTAATTTCTTGAGTCTTCAACTATGTTGAACTTCACTTGTCTTGTTTAACTAAATATTTCTAGACTAAACAACTAGACAAATTAAGTTCTAAAGGTTACAATTTGTTTATGGTTGCCAACCTAAAAATATAGACTTTACAGAAGTGTTACATCTACAACGTTTTCACAAGACTTTCACAATAAATCCTAAGTGATAGGTTATTACTTTGTTGTTACTAGTAGGCAAAAAAATAATTTTATTAGTGGGTTCAGATTAAAACCAACAACAACCTAACACATAGGATTTGTGGTGAAAGTGTTGTGGACATAGAAATTATCTATTAAATATCCTATAATTGATATTTATCTTGTATATTTTGTAAGCTAAACACAACAGTATCGCCCAAGAATGTGACATCAGTCTTATTTGAATGAAAAAGGTTTAAAATGTCTTCAATAAAAAATAAAATAAAAAAGGTTTAAGGCTACTTCAAATTTTTGTTTGAAAATGTTTCCCCCTTAAAATAGTTGGCTAAGAGCAAATGGTGACCAAGCTTATAAGAGAAACGTGGCATGGATTATGAAATTATCAAATGATTGGCACGTGAGTAATCAAGATAAAATTTGTTGTTTGCTTATCGCTTTATGTTGTTTTTGAGATATTACGTTATCAAATTCATTAGGGTTCAAATATATGTTGATCACAGATCAAAATAACAAAATCTGTCAAAATCAAGTTGTGCTAATAAAATTGTTTTAGGGTTGAGTTTGAATCAAATACTCCTCAAAGCCCAACAAAATTTTAATATGATCATATTTGAGAAGCTTATGAGCTTTTGCCCATATCATTTTCCATGATAATTCTGCCCATATATGGGTCTTCAAAATAAACTCAAAATTTGACATGATTTGAATTTGAAATTAATGAGATATAGCTATCTAAAGACGGCATAGTGTGATGATCTCAAATTTTTTTTTTTTTTTTTTTAATACTAAATTTAGGCTAAACCTATTGGTTTTGGACATCCTCAGGGGTGTGCATATAGAGTCACCATTTATTTTACTAAAAAAAGGGGTAAATTACAAATTATACCCTTAAAGTTTGGGGGTGTTTTAATTTTACCCCCTAAAGTTTCAGACTTTGGGAGAGTTAAATCCAAACGCTCCTAAACTTTAGGGGAGTAAAATCTAAATTCTAAAACATCAGCATATAAAATCCAAACATCCCAAACTTCAAAGGGTAAAATCCAAATTCTATAATTTCAGGGTGTAAAGTCTAAACACCCCCAAACTTTAAGGGTGTAATTTGCAATTACCCAAAAAAAATAATAAAACCATTGATGAATAAACATCTTTATTGATTATATAATTATATCAAAAGAAAATAAAAATTCCATGGTTTTGGTCTTAAATACATTTTAAGAAAAATGAAAAATGACTAAAATTTTGATCGTAATTATGTTTTATAAAACAGAAATTTACATAATTTTCTATCCTAGTTATATTCTAAAAAATAGAAAATAGAAAAAAAAAAAAAATAGCCTCTTCAATAAATATAAAATAAAAAGGTTTAAGGCTACTTATATTCTATTTAACCAATTTCTTAACAAATGAAAAAGTAGTTCTAATAAAACTTCAAGCTCGAGTTCGAAAATATCTCCCCATTAAAATGGTTGACTAAGAGCCAATGGTGACCAAGCTTGGAGAAAAGTGGTAATTAAGGATTAATAAATCAATAGGTGATTAGCAATTGAGATAAAATTTGCTGTTACCTGATTTCTTTACGTTGTTTCTGAGATATTACATTATCAAATTCATTATGGTTCAAAGATGTGTTGGCAGCCACTGGGCCTTGTAGCCTAGTGACACCCGGTTCCATTGTTTACCTATAACTTGGGGGTTCTATCCCCCGCATTTATCTGGCAAAAAAAAAAAAAAAAACAAATGTGTTGGCAAATCTTAATAACAAAACATGTCAAAATTAAGTTGTGTCAATGAAATTGTATTTAGAGTTGATTCTACATCAAAAGCTTCTCTAAGAATACAAAATTTAATATGCTCATATTCGTACTTGTCAATATTTTTTTTATAGGATGTACTTGTCAATATTAATTGGCGCTTTAGTTTATTTCTTCTCTAGTTTCGTACCATGATTTGTTGGAAATTTAGTAGTCATTAAATTAAGTGGGAATTTGCAAAGAGTATGGTACAGCTATGGTGAAAGAAACTAGAAAGAAATTTTCTGCTCAATAAACTATGGTACATTCTTGAGAACCTGGGAACAAATTCCATCACAGAGAAGCAAAGGATGGAATGTGGAGATGAGATGTTTTTGCAAAATGTACATTTCTCTTACATTCCAAGTCTCTCAGTTGTCTATAAGCCTGGATCAAACTTGAGACTTAGTCAAAGTTGAAAGTTCAAAAACGTGTAAAAACACCTTTGAACGTTTAGACCCCCAAAATACAACTTAACCAATTCAAGCAATATGTCAAACAACTAGTGTGCGGAAACTTAACATATGCTATAATATGAAAATGGTTAAAAACTATTTAAGCCATAACAAAATAAAATCCACAGCAGATAATAAAAAGGCAAAGATAGAGAGGAAGGAAGATGCAAAACACAAAGACAACACGCGATGTGTTATCGAAGAGGAAACCGAAGCCCTCGGCGTAAAACCTCTCCGCCGCCCTCCAAGCGGTCAATAATCCACTAGAAAATGTAGTTGGGATACAAGGACAGCAATAGACCCTCCAAGCCTAATCTACCCAGTGCACCTAAGCCCTCCAAGCTTCTTGCTCCAACGAGGTTGCGCCGAACCTTTTTCTTTTCTAGCTTCCCGGATTCCGCTACTAGACCATAGCATCAACCAATGAAGATTGGTTCCTTCCTAACTGCTTCCCAGAAATCCAAACAACTGTCTCATAGTGATGATGATGGTGAGAACCAGGTCTGGTATAATGCCTCTCAAGGATTTGACAATGGAGAGGAAGAGAGTTGGGGAATTTGGAGAGACTCTAATGTATAGATTGTGGGTGAATCAATCTCGTTTTTCTTTAGGGTTTCTCTCTCAAAATTCTCTCTGGAAGCTCTCTTTCAATCGTGGGTAAAAGGGGTATTTATACTGGAGTGGGAGAGGAATGTGAAACGTCAGGTTTTACAAAACAGGGGTGGCTCGCGGCTTGACCTCGCGGCTTGACCAAGTCGCGAGATCTAGTCGCGAGATAACCGTATGGCCAGTTGTCCTGTTTTGTCCTGTAGTGCTCCAGCTGGCATGACTGTTCACCTTTCAGCATGCTTGGCATGTGTGCTGCGTCTGGCGGCTTGAAGCCGCGAGTCACCCGCGAGTACCAGCCGCGAGTCTCTGTTTTCTTGCACACTCTTGAGCAATCTTCACTCTAACTCACTCACTACCCTTACATCAAACCCACCTAAATACAGGGTTACTAAATGCTGAATTACAAGCAAATTTGGCACGGAATAAAGCCAATTAGATGGTTGAATAAATTCAACCTTACAATCTCCCCCTTTGGCTATTCCGTGACAAAACCCTAAAACAGACTCTAGACTTAACATGTGAGTTGGGAACAGTTGAACAAAACTCACTCACACCTAACTCTAGAAGCTGTGAAGCACTTGAATCATATGAACATAATACTCCTGAAACACAACAATACACCATGATCATTGTAAGCAGAAAATTATAAAATGCATATGAAACAAGCAATATGTGATCAAGCAAAGATGGAGTTAAGAAACAAACCATGGCTTGATCAACCAAGTGAACACCACAAGGTAGTGATCACAGTGCTCATTCACACTTGGAATGAACACAAGGACATACAAGTTAACAAGCACAAGGCAAGACACTTGTATGTTCAACACTCAACCAATGCATAACACACAAGGTATATGCATCTAGGAACAATCCTACAAGGGCACAAGAGTGACAGTACATAAACCAAAATGCAGAACATTTAGATCAAAGTACTGATTTCAACATAGCATAAAGGCTGCATTTAGCAAGGTACATACCATAAAGCCTACAAACTATGCATAAAACATAAACCCTAAAAGCTTACAAAAGCACATGGGTACAAACCACAAAACATCCTGAATAACATCAGCAAAACATATTAAAGATTAAGCCAAGAGTGAGGTTAAGGGTTAAAAACAACTATACACCAAAACACAGTGTATCAAACCCATAAAAACATTAAATAGTCCAACAAACATAAACATATATAAACAAAGTCTTTGAATTTGACAACTCCCCCTCAACACATTACTCCCCCTTAAGATTTGCTTTTCTGCTTCTCAATCATCAATGTCATTATCAACAGAAACATCTCCCCCTTTTTGACAGGAATGGCCAAAGGGTCACTGTGCAGGCTGAGTGGTGAAGCTGTCAAGTTTTGCAGACAAAACATCAATCTGGTCCTGCATGGCTCTCATCCTCTCAGAGTGCTCAGTCTGGATTTCTCTGATCCCATCAAGTCTTTCCAGAATGATTTGGAAAGCATCTGGAGGTGTATCTGAAGAAGTTGATGCTCTGGGTCTTTTGCCACTCCTCCTGGGTGTTGAGGTTGATGCATGCCCTGCTGCCTCTGCTTCAGTATCCATTGGGACACCTTCTCCTTCATCACCTTCATCTTCTTCTCCTGGAAGCCTAACACTTATCCTTTTGCAAGTAAGCTTGTTAATTGCAGAAGGTGTGGACATGGGACTGATGTCTTGAGGGATTGGAACACCCTTACTTCTAAAAATCCTCATCAGCAAGCTGGGAAAGATCAATTTTGGCCTAGAGGTTGTTCTTGTCTCATCCACAATAGTGTCATATATGTGGGAACTTATGTCTATGAAATTCTTTTCTTTGAGATCCATTAGAAAAATTACTCTAGCACAATTGATTGTAGTCAACTTCTTAATGGGATAGAGGTTAAACATCATGATGATTGTTAGACACCTCATGTCTACTGGAAAGGCAGTGGTATTCAAACATTTCCCTTCTCTCTGCCCACCTATCCTTTGTTGAACTTTTTCAATAGAAACACTCCTATCCTTGTAGTTGATAAATTCCTCATCTTCTAATCCTTCAAGGCCTAATGCATCATCTATGACATGTGCATCCAAAATGAATTCCTTACCTCTAACCCAGTAACTTAACTCATTCTCCTTTATCACAGCATTTGAGTAAAATTCCCTAATCAAGGGTTCACACACTTCAGGGAAATCACTCAGAAGCTTTTCCCATCCTCTTCCTTCAAAACAGCTGGGGATAAAGGTTTGTCTCAAGTCCTCCAAATCTACAAATCTTTCTTGAATAATTCCTGCTTTCAAGAAGTTATCCTTGTATCTCTCAAAGTGATGAACTGACCTAAACAGTTTAGGATCCATTTTCAATCTTTTGTCAGCCTTCTTTGCAGGAGTTTTCTTCTTAGGAGGAGAGGGAGCCATCTGTGAACAATCAGAAGAGGCCACAACAGTATAGAGCAATATATGTGCAGAACAAGTCAGTACCATGTAGTTTAACAAAGAGATTTCAGCCAAACAAATGAACTTTGAACACTTAAATCATAAGCTACTTAGAAAAATCACATGGATAAACAAGTCTAAGATAGGAAACACATATAAAATCATCAGATATAGAAACTATCCTAAAGGCAGATATATGTCAATGAGACAGATAATGGGAAATGATAAGGCTCATAACCAGCATTGTGAAACTAACAGATGCACCCAGCAGATTAACACAATAGAACATGCACATCATCAAACGAAACATTTTGAGAACAACTCAACAGCTCAATATCAGATAAAATAAAAGACACACTTAGCTAAGCACAGGATGAAGACAACTAAGAACAAAACAAACTTTAGCAAGATCATCAGCAAGCTAAGCATGAACAAAGAGCAATAGCCGAAACACAAACCCATTTCTAAATCATAAACATAAGAAAAAAAAATCAAGGGGAAAAACACAAAATCAAGTAGAAATGAGTTCGAAACTGAAAACCCATACCTGTGACATGAAGAATTTGAGCAGAAAATATGCAACAATGGAGATTGAAAATGGGAGCACGGAGTGTTTGGGAAGGAGATATTTTAGAGAGAAAATGAACAGTTACAAATGTTCGAGGGAAAACTGAAAAAGATTTAAAAACTGCTCCTGTTTCTGCCAAACACGCGATTTTCGCGACTTGATTAAGTCGCCACACAGTCGCCAGTTCAAGCCGCCAAAACACTTAAGGACAAAAATTTGAAAAATTCTTCTAAGTGTTTTTCGCGACTGGAAGGTCTACCCGCGAATGAGTCGCGAGCTGAGCCGCGAAAATCTCTGAATAACCTCGCGACTGGACCTTTCACTCGCGAACAAGTCGCCAAAAATGACCAGCGAAGATGCGACTGAGGCTCGCGACTTGACATACCCGCGACTGAGCCGCCAAAACAGGGCAAAACTGGATTTTTGAAATTTTCAGATTTTTCAAACAAAATACTTTCCAAAAACACCTAAAACACTCAAAAATCTTTTTGTGCTTGATTTAACAAAGATTGAGCATGTGAAAACACATTTTATCAAGTACAATCACACAAATGAATATGGCATTTATTGAACATAAACTTGTGTGTTGTGTGTGGATATCAACAATGAGATAGTCCTTAGTCTAATGTGAAGCTTCAATGATCAATTCAACCAAGACATACACAATTAGCACTAGATCATGTGACCCATCTCAATTATAGAAGTATGTATATATGACCTCCCACAAAACTTGATAACATGATTTGGAGCTTTACATTTGACTCCACTTTCAATCATAACATTTGATCTTTTTGATCCTTTTGAGACAACACCTCTCATTGTGAGAGAGAGAAATTTGATAAATCTCTTTAAGAAACAAGCCTTTGGCCTTTTGAATAAACATTTCTCTTTAATTTTTGGTCGCTTTCCCTTTTTCCTAGTCGAATACTAGTATGTGCGACAGGCTTTTGCAGCTCAATATCTCTTTTCATTGGGAGATATACATTTGGTGAGCTCTTTTTAGCAAACACAAAAATAAAGAGTGGGAAGATATATAGACACAAGTCTATGCATGTCTCAAGATCAACAAAACCATTCACCAATCATTCATGACAAGTTTGAAGATCTATTTACAACAATCACAAAGATTTCAAAATTTCTCCCACAGAGATATGAGTGCATGAAGACAAGCAATGCTCGAAAATGCACAAAGCCATTAGCACAAAGGTACAAGGCAAAACAAGTTTTGAGACAAAAACTCAACAAAGTCAATCAAGCTTTTTGATTTTCTAATTTTTATGCGATTTTTGGATTTTTGACACACGAAGCAAAAAGATTGATAAGACAAAAATAAAAAATATGCACAAGAAGACAAGCAAACAACCAATAGCAAAAACAGCAAGTAAAACAAACAAACATTGTCACAAAGCATAGGAAGTATTAATGCATGGACATGTTCTAATGCTTATGCATGTGTACCCTTTTTCACCCACACGTCACTTGCGTTTGGGGTGATTTCCTTATAGGATTGGGTACGGGAGTTAGGGCTTTCAAACCTTCGTGAGAAGCTTTCCAAGCAATTGGTGAATGCACCAATCATCTTCATCACGTTCATCATTCCGGGATCACCATTTTGATCTTTAGATTGATCACCTGCCCAAATTCTTCTATCATTTCTAGGTCCTCCTGACCTTTGAGGAGTTGTACTGTTCTTTGCTCTCAGCTTTTGGCAATTTGGTCGAGTATGCCCTTGAAGTCCGCAATAATGACACACATAAGTCGCTCTAGGACCTCTTTGTGGTCGTGGGCGAGACTTGGCACGAGATTCAGACCTGCCCACAGATTGATTACGGGGATTCAGCATCCGTTGGTTCACCACATTTTTCCTCTCCTCCACCTCGAGCTTCTCACCAGTAAGGTCAACTACAACTGGATCTTTGGCCTTTACAAACTTCACTTCTTTAGTGACATTTCCAGATGAGCTACTTCCTCCGGTATATCCCAATCCGGATTTGTCTGAAAAGCTCTTTTGAGATGAGATAACATCATCTAGGTTCTTGGTGGTGACCCTTTCTACTTTAGCATTTGCTTGCACAACCTCATTCTCAAGAAATCTTACTTTTGTGTAAACTTCGGACAACTCACCTTTCAAAGTTTCTATCTCGCATTTGGCCTCCCTATATCGGATTAGGAGACTTTTGTAGTCCTCCTCTGCCTTCTTCATTTTTCTCACAACAGCCTTGGCCACCCTTGTGTACTCACCCGACTTTTCCAAGAGTGAGTTATAGTTCTTTTGAAGATTGGCTATGCTTACATCTTCTTCAGCATCTGATTCTTCGACAATTCCTAGTGATTCATCATCACTATGTTCTCCAAGGTCTTGTACAAGCAGATTCAACTCGTCTGAAGACTCAACGTGAGCAATGGTCATAAAAGCTGAATAGTTCCCCTCTCCATCACAGCTTTCTTCTGATTCTGAGTCGGATGAATCCGAGTCACTTAATGTCGTGGCATACACCTTGCCTTTCGATTTCAAATAATTCGGACATTCTTTCTTAAAGTGTCCATGCCCGTTACATTCGAAGCAAGTGACACCTTGTGTAGGTTGGGATTCTTTACCATCTCTCTTTTTTATTTCCCTTTTCTCCCTTCCAGAGCTTTGGAATTTTCCTTTATCACCAAATTTTCCATTATTCTTGAACTTCAAGAACTTTCGGAAATTTTTTACAAGGTATGCAACATCTTTATCAACCACATCGTCTTCCGATGAGTCATGGACTTCTACCTTCTCATTAATGGTCTTAAGAGCAAGAGATTTACTCTTCCGTTGATTGGGCAGCGACATCTCATAAGTCTGAAGAGAACCAACCAGCTCTTGGACTTTGATGTCACCTAGGTCCTTGCTCTCTTCAATCGCTGTCACTTTAGCATGAAAACTTTCCGGCAATGATCGAAGGATCTTCCTTACGATTTTATAATCCTCCATTTTCTCCCCCAAATTGAACTTGCTGACTACCACCTCATTCAGCTTCCCATAGAAAGAGTCGAAGGACTCATCCTCACTCATTTTAAGCTCCTCAAACCGAGTGGTCAGCATTTGTAACTTGGTGTCTTTCACTTTCTTCGTGCCTTCATAGGTGGTTTCTAAAATCTCCCATGCTTCTTTGGCAATGGTGATATGAGAAATCCTGTGAAATTCATCTGGAGACACACCACAGAAAATAGCATTTAAAGCTTTACTGTTAGCATTAGATGCAGCGAGTGCTGCCTTATCCCATGTGGATTTGGCTGCCTCAGGTCTAGTCCAACCACTCTCAACTGCATCCCAAACAGATTCATCAATGGAGCACAGAAATGCTCTCATGCGAACCTTCCAAAAAGCATAATTACTACCATCAAAATATGGAGGTGCATTTAGGGATTGAGACCGATCCATCTCAAAAGGGAGTCAAGGATCACACAATGGTAATGAAACCAATAACAGTGTACCTGCTCTGATACCAAATGAAAGTTCAAAAGCGTGTAAAAACACCTTTGAACGTTTAGACCCCCAAAATACAACTTAACCAATTCAAGCAATATGTCAAACAACTAGTGTGCGGAAACTTAACATATGCTATAATATGAAAATGGTTAAAAACTATCTAAGCTATAACAAAATAAAATCCACAGCAGATAATAAAAAGGCAAAGATAGAGAGGAAGGAAGATGCAAAACACAAAGACAACACGCGATGTGTTATCGAAGAGGAAACCGAAGCCCTCGACGTAAAACCTCTCCGCCGCCCTCCAAGTGGTCAATAATCCACTAGAAAATGTAGTTGGGATACAAGGACAGCAATAGACCCTCCAAGCCTAATCTACCCAGTGCACTTAAGCCCTCCAAGCTTCTTGCTCCAACGAGGTTGCGCCGAACCTTTTTCTTTTCTAGCTTCCCGGATTCCGCTACTAGACCATAGCATCAACCAATGAAGATTGGTTCCTTCCTAACTGCTTCCCAGAAATCCAAACAACTGTCTCACAGTGATGATGATGGTGAGAACCAGGTCTGGTATAATGCCTCTCAAGGATTTGACAATGGAGAGGAAGAGAGTTGGGGAATTTGGAGAGACTCTAATGTATAGATTGTGGGTGAATCAATCTCGTTTTTCTTTAGGGTTTCTCTCTCAAAATTCTCTCTGGAAACTCTCTTTCAATCGTGGGTAAAAGGGGTATTTATACTGGAGTGGGAAAGGAATGTGAAACGTCAGGTTTTACAAAACAGGGGTGGCTCGCGGCTTGACCTCGCGGCTTGACCAAGTCGCGAGATCCAGTCGCGAGATAACCGTATGGCCAGTTGTCTTGTTTTGTCCTGTAGTGCTCCAGCTGGCATGATTGTTCACCTTCCAGCATGCTTGGCACGTGTGCTGCGTCTGGCGGCTTGAAGCCGCGAGTCACCCGCGAGTACCAGCCGCGAGTCTCTGTTTTCTTGCACACTATTGAGCAATCTTCACTCTAACTCACTCACTACCCTTACATCAAACCCACCTAAATACAGGGTTACTAAATGCTGAATTACAAGCAAATTTGGCACGGAATAAAGCCAATTAGATGGTTGAATAAATTCAACCTTACAAAAGTCTCTCAGTTGAATATGGAAGTAAAAATAAAAAGGCAAAAATATGGCTCCAATTTCAATGTGTGACTGGCCGCAATTCCTTATACATTTCAATCGAAGAATATTCGTGAATCCTGCTCTATAGTTCTAAAATCCGCGTGCTCACCTTCCCATTCCTTTGTCTTCCTTTCACATCCTAGTTTATAAATGGTCGGAACCAAGACAAACTACAAATAATAAATGCGACAGCTGCAATAGGGTGTAACGTGGAAATTCTTGTTCTCAACAAAATGTAGACTTCTCAAAGAACAACAACTAGCTTGAGTCAATACATGGCCTTCTATGTTATATTCTATGCTCAGAATAATGGGTCTAACTTTTACGTGTTGGCTAATTAAGAGCTCTAAGAACAGAAAGCAATGGACATCTTTGCTTCTGTGCTTTTGAGTTCCAGTTTGCTTCTTTTCTACTTTGTATTCTCGGATGCTGCTGACAGCATTACTCAATCCCAACCCCTCAGGGACATTGAGAACACAACCTTGGTCTCTAAAGATGGTGGCTTTGTCCTAGGGTTCTTCAGTCCAGGTAATTCCAATTACCGTTACTTGGGAATTTGGTACAAGAAAATATAAGAAAGCACAAGAATCTTGAAGAAGAAACAGTGTGCTAGAGAGAGAATGAAAGTTGAAGAAAATAGTGATTTCAACTGAATGAATGAATCTATACAATCTCTGTGACTAAATACAAAAACAGAGGCTAGAAAAATATCTCAAATTGTACAGGGACAGTTATAGCACGTGTGATAGTTAGTTACTCCACATGTGAACATCTCCTACTTAAATATATTATAAACTACATGTAGCTTTAGACACTAAAAACACAGAACTACAACAATTACACTTCACTGGTGTCGTTTAGTCTAAAAGTTCATTTCTTCGTTTCTTTCTTCTTTTGCTTTATCTCTTTTCTTTTTTTCTGATGTGAGCTACAATCTTGATACTCCCCCTCATGATCAGAACTGGGATTGTGAATGTTCACAATACTCATCTTGGTAAGTAATGCTTTCAACTGTTGACCACTAAGAGCCTTTGTGAGAAGATCAGCTAGCTGTGAATGAGTAGGAGTGAAAAATAATCGAATGACTTTGTCTTGAACTTTATCTCTGACCAAGTGGCAATCTATTTCTATATGCTTGGTTCTCTCATGAAATACAAGGTTCTCACCAATGTATATGGCGGCTTGATTATCACAGAAAAGCATAGCTAGTTTTGGATGAAATACTTCTAAATCCTTTAACAAGGCCAGAATCCAAGTTATTTCACATGTAGTCACTGCCATGGCTCTATACTCTGCCTCAGCAAAGGATCTAGAGACTATAGATTGCTTCTTGGTCTTCCATGAAATTAGAGAGTCTCCTAAGAAAATACAAAATCCGGTGGTGGATCTTCTAGTGTCAATACAAGATGCCCAATCTGCATCTGTGTATGCCTTTAAGTGCAAATCTGACTTGGATGACAAAAGAATACCCTGACCAGGACTTTAAGATATTGCAGCACTTTATAAGCTGCATCCAGATGAGGTTTTCGTGGCTTGGACATAAATTGACTCAATTTTTGTATTGGGTAAGCAATGTCTGGTCTGGTTATGGTGAGATACAACAATCTCCCTACTAATCTCCTGTAAACACCAGGATCAGGTAGTAGCTCCCCACAAAACTTGCTTAACTTCAAATTTTGTTCCATAGGAACTTTGCTTGGTTTGCAACCTGTCATCCCAGCATCTTTAAGTATCTCTATGGTATATTTTCTTTGGCATAAAGAAATGCCTTGTTCTGATCTAGCCACTTCAAGACCAAGGAAAAATTTTAGGTTTCCAAGATCTTTCAACTTGAATTCTTGATCCAAAAACACCTTAAGTTCTTCAACAGCATGAACATCATTGCTGGCAATAAGGATGTCATCAACATACACCAATAGAGCTATAAAGGACTGATTAAACTTCTTGGTAAACAGAGAGTAATCTGACTTAGATTGTTTGAACCCATACTTCAAAATGGTAGATGAAAACTTAGAGTACCATTCTCTTGAGGCCTGCTTAAGACCATACAATGATTTATTGAGTTTACACACCAAATGCTCCCCCTTGTTGTGAAAACCCTAAGGTAGGTGCATGTAAACTTCCTCATGGAGATCGCTATGGAGGAAAGCATTGTTTACATCAAGTTGAATAAGGTGCCAACCCCTCACAGCAGCAATAGCAAGGAAAGTCTTCACTGAAGTCATCTTTGCTACAGGAGAAAAAGTGTATGTGAAGTCTAAACCCTCTTGTTAGGTGAATCCTTTGGCCACAAGTCTTGCCTTGTACCTCTCCACTGTCCCATCAGCCTTATACTTGATCCTATATACCCATTTGCACCTAATTGCCTTTTTGTGAGAAGGTAGGGAAGTGAGAGTCCAAGTCTGATTAGATTCCAATGCTGCAATCTCATCAGCCATAGCATTCTGCCACTTAGGATCTTTGATAGCCTCAGAATAGGATTTAGGCTCAGAAATAGCAGTGATTAGGGAACAAAAATGGGCATAAGAGGATGAAAGACCAGAAGAATTAACATAATCAGATAAAGGATATTTAGTACCTGACATGGAGAAGGTGGAACCAGACTTGATGGCTGAATTGGAATGATCAAACTGAGCATGAACAACATTACTGCATTTATAATCTTGCAAATAAGCAGGAGCTTTACTGATTCTTGTAGATTTCCTTAAGAATGGAATGGAAGTAGGAATAGAAACAGGAATTGAATCAGGAAGGGAAACAGGAATGGAAGCAGGTGTGGGATCAGGTATGGAATCAGAAATAGGAGCAAGTATGGAATCAGAAATGGGAGCAAGTATGGGGTCTGCAGAATTAGTAGAAATAGGATCAAGGGAAGGTGTAGGTGTAGAATCAGGATGACTATGTGGATCAATAATAGGACTTCCATTTTAGTTAATGACTCTAATGAGATTAGAGTCTTCAACAAGTGCAAGGTTATTAGTTGTGATGGGATCACAATTATTTAAAGAAAAACCCAAATAACAAGTGGAAGTGCTGAAACAACCCTTTTGTTATGTTTATTGTAATGTGAATAGATACCTTGTCTTGGCCTTGAGCCTTGCATTCCATGCAAAGGATATTTACTACACGGATTACATGATTAAACTTCTTTGTGATTATGCAAATGTTCGTTTTAAACACATTTGATGTGTAGGGTTAAAATTGTGATAAGATCACAATGATTTCAAGACTATCCTTTTGTTTTAAAATTTCTAGTGGGAGAGAGATACAAGGGTTGGATCTCACAGCCTCTATTATCGGTTCATAGTAGTGTGGGTAAGCACCTTGTCTTGACGTATATGCCTCGCGATCCCAAAGGAGGGTGTTTACTTCATTAAAGTACATAGAGATGGCTAAGCGGATGAAGCTCTCAAAGACAGGGAGAGGACCGTTGATGCTTGAATCCTTTGAATGCTGAGTCGAAGATTAGAACCCCATAACTCGTTCTGGACCACAGTGCGGAGTACACCGACTCACAATAGAGGGCAGCTGCAACAAGGTCTAAGTTGAAGCTGTTGGTACTTCAATTCGCAAGGCATTGAAAGAAGAAGAGCGTAGTTCAGAGATGAAATAGAGACCTCACTACAGTATCGCCTCCAAGAAATGACAATTGGTGCTTGAATCCATATGTGGCTATTTCTATGCTCTTGTGCCAACAGCTGCGAGGTGGAGACGATAGATGCGTGAACAAAGCTACACACCTGTGGTTATGGAACGAGGGCAACAAGGGAAATCCATTGGATGCTAAGAGGAAGAGCAATGCACGATAACTCACTCTGGACTTAGCTCAAACTCAAGAAGGTTGTTCGAAGATGAAGCCGCCAATGCTCGAATCTATTGGACACTAAGGCAAGAAGATCATAAGCTTGGACACTAGTGAAGCAAAAATGGCAACAACCAGGGACGAAACTAAGCTTGGGCTTTGGGGGGCAATGGCCCCCCCTAATTTAAAAAAAAAAAAAAAAAATAGTAGTATATATATAGGTATTAATTTTAGCAATTTTGTTTTATAAAATTACACTTTGCCCCCCCCCCCCTAACAATATCATTGATTCTTTTAAGAGTAATAGTATAGTCACAAACATTTCTACAATATTTTTACAAAGTGTTGAGATAGCAAATTCTTATTCATTTGTATCTGAGCGATCACTACTTATGTCATTTTTTTACTTACCAATAACACTCACCACATCATTAATTTATAAAACAAGTTTGTATCGTTCACATTTTTTTATTTTTAAAGGTCATAAAAAAAAATTATAGATCTAAAATCTAAAACAAAATATATAAGCCCAAAAACATTAGCGCAACAACAAAAATTACTAATAGCAAAACTAAAAAAAATTAAGTCCAACCAACAAATTTTACCCAAAACAATTTTGTCCTTTAAAAAATTTTAGCAAAATAATTTTGTCCTTACTTAGCAGCAAACACACACATCAAAGTTACAAGCAATGGTTGGAGGATGACATGAAGTGGATTTTGAAGGATGATAAGGCTCACATGAAGACTAACAAGAAAATAAGGAGGGCTAAGTGACCACCTTGATATGCCCCATGTTTTACTTTTCTACATTTTTTTGATTCTCAAGTTTTTTTTTTTTTTTTTTTTTGAATTTAATAAAGGATTGGAATGTTCCAAATCCCCTATGAAAAAAAAAACTTATCATCATTTAATTTGAGCAATGTGAGAATTTCCCTTTTTTATTATCTTTGCTTATTGTCATCTCTTTTATTATTCTTTTCTTTTCTTTTCTTTTTCCTTTGCCATGTGATTTTTGCCCATGACTTCCTTTGAGGAATTTTCGCCATGTCCATGGTCTTTTCCCCTAACTTTTGTCTAGACCACCCTTTTGCATTTTCAATCTAGCAGGGTTCTCTTAATTTTTTCCTAGGTTGCCTTCTCGGGTTTTCAACCTAGTAGGCTTTTTTCTTTTTTAAATGTGGTATTTCTAGAGCCTATCCATGTTGATAGGGCAAAGCATCTCTTCCCCATCCAAATCTGTGATTCTTGTAGTACCTCCAGACATGATCTTCTTAACGATAAAGGGCCAAGACCATCTAGGCTTCATTTTTCCTCTTGGATCAAAAGTCTCATCTCTAAGCACCTTTAGGACCAAGTCCCCTTCTTTAAGGTTTCTTGGTTTCACTTTCTTGTTGAATGCTCTAGCAATTCTTTTTTGCTACCCTTGTGTATGGTATTTTGCCCTAGCTCTCTTCTCATCTATCAAAGCCAATTGTTCATACCTCGCCTTAGCCCAATCCTTTTCTAGGACCTTGGTTTATGTATTTTTTTAGACCCTTTAACACAAGTTGTTTAACCTAGTTATTTAGCCAAGTGATTACTTAGATAAATTATTCAGTTCTAGGTTAACACAGAAATATCATGTCATGCAAATAATGCGGAAATATAAAGAACACCACGATATGATGACCTAGGAAAACCTAACTGATAAAAAACCTGAGGAGGAGTTAACCTAGCTATCCTCAAGGTAAAAAGTGATCCACTATGAAAGAATTGAAGATTTTATAATAGAACTTAGACCACTAACATCCTATTGCTACCTTAAGTAGAAACTTACTACTACGATCACGTGATAGTTCGTCCACGGACTACTTCTTTATTTGATCCACAACAACCATAAGTTCTCCTACTTGTGACTTTGAGACTCCACTCAAAGGTTTAAGATCTTCTCCAAAGTTCTTTATGCAACAACTAAAGAGATCATCAAGTTCTTGACGCAAATCTTGATCTTGATAACTCTATGTGTGTATGAAGGTAAACATCTCTCAGATCTCACTGAAGATTCAACTCACAACTCTTCTGTAAAGTTTTGATTTAAAAGTATTTTGTGTTGGCTTTTATTCTGTGCCAAATTTGATTGTAATTTTGTTCAATCTTTTGTACCCAATATTTTATGTGGGATTTCTTTGTAAGGGTTGTGTTTGAGAGAGAATGTGAAGACTCAAGGCAAAGTGAAGAGCAAGAAGTTTTCGTGGGTAGCTTGTGAGAAGCCTTCCCGTGAAGTGAAGCATATGCCCTACACATGACTGGAATGCGAAGAGTCATGACAAATGATGACAGCTGGTTTTCGAGAGTGTCTCGCGGGTAAGGCCTTCCCTCGAGATACCCACGAAACATTCTGTTTTGCCAATTTGTCATATCTGAAACACCAGATCTCTACACACACTATATATACCCACATTACCCACATACTGAG
The DNA here is from genome assembly GCA_028535165.1 of Quercus tomentella. NCBI lineage: Eukaryota > Viridiplantae > Streptophyta > Magnoliopsida > Fagales > Fagaceae > Quercus > Quercus tomentella. Next base: position 13,582,311 of record JAPQVY010000100.1, on the reverse strand, counting down.
AGGAGTGCTTCTAAATAGAAAACCCTAGCCATAACCTTTGAGAGTAAGAGATTGTTATACCTACAATTCTCTACACCATCCATTGTGGTTTTCCTCAACTCCTACCTCTCCATTTCCAAATCCTTGAGAGGTTGATAGCCCAAACACTTACCACACCCATTCTAAGTGTCAAGTAAGGTTTTGGCACTGTTGGGAAGCATTGGAAGAAGCCAAGCTTTGGCAGATGCAATCGGGCATATTGCGGGATCCGGAAAGCTAGACAAGACACGGTTCTGAGAAGCCTTGTTGGAGTAGAAGCTTGGAGGGTTTTGGTGCATTGAGTAGATTTGGTTTGGAGGGTCTCTTGCTATTCATGTATCCCAACTTATTGTCTAGTGGATTGATTTACTACTTGGAGGGCAGCAGAGAGGTTTTACGCCGAGTACTTCGGTTTCCTCTTCAATAACACATCGGCGTGTTATCTTGTATTTGCATTCTTCTTCCCTACTCTTTTAGCTTTCATTTTACTGTTGTGTTTTGTTGAATATGGCTTAAAGTAGTTTTATGGTTTGTTCACTCGCATTTACCGAGTTGTAGTTTAAGTTAGAGTAAAATTAACCGAGTCGTAACTTTCAGTTTAAGGGTCTAAACAGCTCTTGTGTTTTAACACATGATCGAGCTTTCAATTGGTATCAAAGCAGGTACACTTGCTATGGTTTTATTACCTAAGTGTGATCCTAGACCCCTTTGTGATGGACTAATCTCAATCGTTCAATGCTCCACCATTCTTTGATGGGAGCAACTATGTGTTTTGGAAAGTCTATATGAGGGCATTCCGGTGTGCTATAGATGAGTTCGTATGGGATTTTGTCGAGAATGGGTATGTTAGACCCACGACACCCATGTCTGAATGGGACAAGGCAGCTCTTGCTTTGGTAAGTGCCAATAGTGAAGCAATTAACACTATTTTCTGTGGTGTGTCTATTGATGAATTTCACAGGATATCGCATGTGGAGATTGCCAAGGAAGCTTAGACGATTCTTGAGACTACCTATGAGGGTACCAAGAAAGTTAAGGAAATAAAGCTCCAGATGCTTACCACCAGATTTGAAGAGCTTAAGATGGGTGACGATGAGTCATTTGACTCATTCTATGGGAAGTTCACTGAAATTGTAATTGCTAAGCTCAATCTCGGTGAGAAGATTGAGGATGCCAAGGTGGGGAGAAAGAATTTGAGGTCCTTACCGGAGAGCTTTCGTGCAAAGGTGACAACTATAGAAGAGAGCAAAGATTTGGATGAGATCAAGATCCAAGAACTCATTGGATCTCTCCAAACTTATGAGCTCGGATTGCCTTCCCACAAGTTGAGCAAATCACTTGCTCTCAAAATCATCAACGAAAGAATGGATGACTCCTTCAAAGAAGATGATGTGAGAAGGAGGTAGCATTCCTTGCAAAGAACTTTCAAAAATTTCTGAAGATGAAAAACAGTAGGAAGTCATTCAGCAAAGGAAAGTTTTTTTCCCCCAAAGGTGACAGGAAGGAGTTCAAGAAGAAAGATGGGAAGGATTCACAAACCCCTCAAGAAATCGTGTGCTATGAATGCAACGGTCATGGACATCTCAAGAAGGAGTGTCCCAACTATTTGAGAGGGAAGGGTAAAGTGTTTGCCACTACCCTTATTAATTCTGAAAGCTCAAATTCAGACACGAAAAGAGAATGTGATAGTGAAGGAAATTATAGGGCCTTCATGGAAATTGCCTCTGTTGATTCAAAGGATGATTTGAGCAATTTGGTTGATGAACTTGGTGATCTTTCTGAGGGTGAGGAAATGGAAGACTTGGAAGATGAAGATGTATGCCAAAATGAAGGCGAGAACAACCTTCAAGAAGCATATGATTCACTGCTAGAAGACTGTGGAAAATATGCCAAGGTTGCAAACCTTGCTATGAAAATGATGAAAAAGATTGAAAAAGAGCATAGGTGTATACTTGTGTAACTTAAGGAAGCGAAGTGTGAAGTAGAAGGACTCAAGAGAGAGTTGATTGAAGCTTACTCTAAGATCAAGTTTCTCGAACTTGAAATTATCCAAGCTAATATCAAGGTTGAGCGTATCTCCACCAAGAAACTTGACAACGTGTTGCCCTCACAAAAATCTTCACATGATAAGACTGGTTTAGGCTATACCGGAGAAGGAAGCTCTAGCAGCGAACCCAAGAAGGAAGTAAGGTTCGTATCAGCCAGGAATGAAGAGAAACTCAAAGAAGTGAAGCCTGAGATTGAGGCCCCTGCTGCTGTAAAAAGAACCATTGGTGCAAAACCAAAGGAAACAGGGAAGTCATTACCCAAAAATCAAAAGGGGCCTCAAGTGAAGCATGTGTGTCATCATTCTGGGGCATAAAGGCACACAAGGCCGAATTGTTTCAAGCTTCATGCTTTTAAGAATGCTGACTCTACGCGTGGCCAAGAAAGTTCAAAAAGAAGACCAAAGGCAGCATAAGCTAAGGGAGATAGTGAGGGACATCTCATTGGAGACGTTATGGAAATGCTGAAGAACATATCATTATGCCTTGCTAGCTTCACTTCGAGGTTTGAAAGTTATGTTGGTCGTATCCCTCCATCTAAGGCTCGCACCCAAAACACTCATAAAGTGTGGGTGAAGAAGGGTGCTTATGCATGATCACTTTCTATGTCCATGCATTAATTCTTCCACTGTTTAGGGTCATAGGGTCATGCATCATGACATACATAATCATCTTGTGTTATTGTTTCTGGTTTATAGCATGCTTCTTTTACAAGTTTTACTTTGTACTTGTTGTTTTTGTTAATCTTACTTTACTTGTTCTATTTTTTAGTGTGTTGAAAAATTCAAAAACCTATAAAAATTGAAAAATCTCAAAAAAGTTTGATCACTTGTGTTGTGTATATCACATGTGAGTTTGGCCTAGTACCTTCGTACTAATGGCGCAGTGCATTTACGAGCTTAGCTTGTTTTGTATGCACATCTATCTTTGTGGGAAAAATCTTGAAATTTATGTGTGATTGTTGTAAATCGATCTTCAAGCTTGTCATGAATGATTGATTAATGGTCTTGATGATTTTGATACATGCATAGACTTGTGCGTATATATCTTCCCACATTTTTTTGTTTTTGCTTAAAGAGCTCAACAAATATAAATCTTAAAATGAAAAGAGATAATGGGCTGTAGAAGCTGTCGCACATACTAGTATTTGACTAGGAAAAAGGGAAAGCGACTTGTATTGAAATGTATGGTGCCCAAAAAGCCAAAGACTTATTCTCAAAAATGAAATATCAAAAGTTTAGACACCGATCTCAAAATGAGATGTATTGTTCAAAAATGATCAAGTGTTATGTATTATAAAGAAGCCAAATGAAAAGCTTCAAAGTTATATAATCATTTTTGTGAGAGGTCATATATGTTCATTTCTATAATTGAGATAGATCTCTTGACCTAACACCAATTGTGTTTGACTTGATTGAATTGATCATTGAAGCTTCACTCTGGACTATGGACTATTCCACATTTGATACTCACACACAACACACAAGACTTTTGTTCAATGAATGCTTATTTCATTTGTGTGATTGTACATGATCAAATGTGATGTGTATGCTCAATTGCTTGTTGATCAAACCCAAAAAGATTTTTGAGTATTTTATATGTTTTTGAAAGTGTTTTTAGTTTTTGTTCAAATTACATTTTTCATGTTTTTCTTCAAAAACTTCTTTAGAAGCATTTTCACGAGAAGCTCATGACTAAGCTCTTCTCGCGAAAATAGGTTAAGGCAAAACTTGAAAACATAAAATTCAAACAGAGACTTTCGCGACTGTCTCGTGATTGTTTCGCGAATAAAGACTTCCCATGAAAGGTTTTGTGCTTTAGATGCATTTTTCGCAAGTAACTTCGCGAGTATGTAACCCGCAAAAAACGCTTGCTTTCAGTTTTAAAGGGCTGATGTGATAGATTTTTAAACACTCTCTAGTTTCCCTCGTTGTGCCTTTCTTGTGCCTTTCTCAAACCCAAATTGATTTTCACTCAAAAACCCACCAAATTTCAAGTTCAATCACTGCAAAATCATCTCCAAGGTATGGTTTTAACAACCGTTTCATTCTTCTCTTAGATTTTGCAGAAAATTGTCTAGGTTTACTTGATTTGGGGTTTTTTGAAAAAGGGGTTGGGAACATTGAGTTTGGTAAAAAAAAATTCAAATTCTTGATTGGGCTCCGTCCCATTTGACTTCTTTGTGACTGTGTTGGCCCCATGTGGCAATTTTAACATGTATTTATGCAGATTTTCACATGTTCATGCATTGCCCACATGTTAAGTATAGTGTTTCATATCAAGTGTTTGAAAAAATGCTAAAGTGGCATTTTTGAGTTGTTTTGGACTCCAATAAGTTCCAAATTTTGGGATTGTTAGGACATATGTGATTCAATGTTAGGAACATATGTCAACATTTTATGTAATTGGCTAATCCTTTGACATAACACACTTTACTTGTAATTTGGTAGATCTAGGATATATTTAATGCTTCAAGAAACAAGGTTTCAAGTTCAAGTGTTAAAGCCATACAAGTCTGTCCAAGAATTAAGTAATGAAGTGCTAGATTTTAAAACTCGATAGCTAGCATCTATCAAGGTTTAAAAGCTGCTGAAGCCTGTGGCTCGACAACTAGCTCGATAGATGGCTATTTATCAAAATTTATGAAGTTCAATTTTTCAGAGCTATTTTTCATCCAATCCGTGAGTATGCATTTAGGGTTTCTTTTCTCACAACCCTAAACATATATAAGGATTATTTTAAGGGCTAAAAAAGGTTGCACAAGTGCACAATTCCACAAGGGTGAAGAAAAGTGTGACCGAAAACCTAGTTTTGCCCTAGTTTTTCTTTCTCTTGAAGAAGTTGTTGTGTTTGTACACCATAGGGCTTTATGACCAAGCAACTTCATGATCTTCATCATGTGATGAACAGAAGAACTTTGTAGCCAACATCCTTCTCAAGTTGGTGATCAAGTTGCGTACTGAGATTCGCACATCTATTGATTAGTCACATACTAGGAGCCGTGCATTGAAAGGAGAGACTATCACTACAGAACAAGTCCAATTAGGTATTGGGGTAAAGGTTCAACTATAGGTTGGTATAAGGTACTGGGATTCCTTTATTTGTAACTGCTTGTTTTAATAATAGTGGATTCTCAGAAGTGGTGACCTTAAAATCACCCTGTGGGGTTTTTGCTGTGTAGGTTTTCCCCATTCGTAAACAAATCACCATGTCAATTTATTTTCTGCTGCATACTTAGTTTAATTGGTGATTTGTTAGTGCTACCATGCATTTTGCATGTTAATTTGATTAATTAATAAACTTGTCCAATTAATCAATTAATTCATCACAAAGGGTCAATACATTGTTGGCCTATCAAGTGGTATCAGAGCAGGCACACTCTAATTAAGTTTTAATCTTTGCTGTGTGATCCATTGACCCCTGTTGTCATGGTTGTAACCAGCTTGAAAAGATCTTTGCTTTCAAATACATCTTGTTTTTCTAACCTCTACTTGTTTGAGTGTATCAAAAAATGCAAGCCTAAAAGTTATTTGAATTTTATTATGATGACTATTGGAAAAGATCTCATCTTGACAAAGAAGAAACTAGATTGTCTCAGAATGAAAATGTGCAAAGGAGTTCATTTGAGTAAAGTGAAAGTTAAAGGTTTAGTTTATAAAAGGCAGATGAGAGAAAACACCATTCCTACTGATTTGTCATCTAAGCACGAAGTGTGCTTCACGATGAAGTCCACATTTAAGGTCATGGACATGTGCTTGTGGTACCTTGACAGTGGCTACTCAAGACACATGACTGGAGACCGATCTCTCTTCAAAGTTTTCGAGTCTAAAAAGGGTGGTATTGTCACTTTGGTGATGGGAGTAAATCGCAGATTAAAGGAAAGGGAATCATCTTTCTACCTGGACTGCCAGACATTGCAAATGTTCTATATGTAGAAGGTCTGAGAGTGAACTTGTTGAGTATAAGTCAAATATGTGATCAAGACTTCATGGTACTATTCTCAAAGGGAAAATGTCTTTTCATGGATGTGTCTGGAAAGAAGCTTATAAGTCGTGTTCGCACTCTAGACAATTGTTATGGCTTGGTTCCTAACGCTGATATTGTGTGCAATAACATTCGTCTATCAAATGAAGATCTATGGCACTAAAGGATGGGGCATGCTAGTTACAAACATCTTTCAATTGTATCTAAGCATGATTTAGTCTTGGGGATACCAAAGCTCAGTAGAGTGAGCAATGTGGTGTGTGGACCATGTCAGCTTGGGAAACAGATAAAAGCTAAACATTCGGGCACTCAGACAATCTGCTACATCCAGACCATTGGAGTTACTACATTTGGATCTTATGGGTCAAACCAGATCCGAGTCTCTTAGTGGAAGGAGATACATCATGGTTGTGGTAGATGACTTCACTAGGTACACTTGGGTCATTCTCCTACGATCCAAGTCTCATGCTCCTGAGCACATTGAAGCCTTGTGCACAAGATTGCAGAATGAAAAGGGCCTAAAGATTGATCGAATTCAAAGTAATCGTGGTAAAGAATTTGAGAACTCATATATGGAGTCCTTTTGTTCAAGATCAGGTATATCTCAAGAATTCTCTGCTCTTATTACTCTTTAGCAGAATGGTGTAGTAGAAAGGAAGAACAGGGTTATTCAAGAGATGACTAGAGCAATGTTGCACAACAAGGATGTGGCTAGAAACTTGTGGGGAGAATCCATCAACATTGCTTGTCATATAGTTAATAGGGTGTATTTTAAGCCCGGTACCAAGAAGACTCCATATGAGTTATGGAAGGGAAGGAAGCCAATGTTAAGTATTTCAAAATCTTTGGAAGTACTTGTTTCATTCTCAAGGATAGAGAGAATGTGGGAAAATTTGACTTCTGAAGTGATGAAGGAATATTTCTGGGATACTCCTCTACAAGCAAGGCTTATCAAGTATACAACAAAAGAACCATAAAGGTAATAGAGACAGTAAATGTTGTTATTGATGAATCTTCAAGTTCTAGTTCTAAAAGTTTTAGTGAAGAAATTCCCAAAGAGATTCTTCCTCCCGAGCCCAAGGAAGTTCAAAAAATTGTTAAACAAGAGCCCACATCTCCTAGTACTCCAGATACTCCAAGTGTTGTAGAAGATTCAGCAGATTTATCTACCTCACCTGATTCTAAAACCCATGAAGAGAAAGGACCTTCCTTCAAGGTCAAATTGAATCATCCTCCTAAAGTTATTGTGGGAAACATGAACGAACTTACACTAAGAAAGCGTACAGTTGATAAATGTGTTGCTAACTTTATGTCTTATTCTTGTTACTTGTCACAGGTTGAACCCATTAAAGTTGAGGAAGCTCTTTAAGATGAAAGCTAGGTGGAAGCTATGCATGATGAACTGCTTTAGTTTTAGAGGAATGATGTCTAGACTTTGGTACCTAGATTGGAGGGTGAGCACATCATCAGCACAAAGTGGATATTTTGCAATAAAACTGATGAGGAGGGTAATGTGATCCGCAATAAGGCTCATCTTATAGCTCAAGGATACTCACAAATGGAAGGAGTAGACTATGATGAGACATTTGCTCCGGTAGCCCGTATAGAGTCCATTAGAATTCTTCTAGCCCTGGCATACCACTTGAGGTTCAAGCTCTATCAAATGGATGTGAAGACTGCATTCTTGAATGGGCTACTTAAAGAAGATGTCTATGTGGCTCAACCAAAAGGATTCATTGATCCACACTTCCCGGATCATGTGATATACCTCAAGAAGACACTTTATGGGTTAAAGCAAGCCCCTAGAGCTTGGTATGATCGACTCACACAATACTTGGTGTCACATGGGTTCATAAGAGGAAAAGCAGATCAAACTCTCTTTATAAAAAGGGAAGACGGTGAGTTAATAGTTGTTCAAGTCTACGTTGATGATATCATCTTTGGGTCAACTAAGGATGAACTTACCCATAGCTTCTCAAAACTCATGCAGGCCGAGTTCGAGATGAGCGTGATTGGAGAGCTAACTCACTTCCTTGGATTGCAGATTAGTCAACAAGATTTAGGTATATTCTTATCTCAATCTAAATACACTAAAAATCTTGTGAAAAAATTTGGTTTAGAATTTGCTAGTTCTATTAGAACCCCTAAAAGCCCAAATGTTAAACTCACTATTGGCTTGTTAGCAAAAAGTGTAGATTCATCTCTTTATAGAAGCATGATAGGTAGTTTTCTTTACCTTACTGCTAGTAGACTTGACATAAGTTAGAGTGTGGGAGTGTGTGCTAGATATCAGGCTAATCCCAAAGAGTCTCATATGATTACTTTGAAAAGAATCATAAAGTATGTCAAAACCACTGCTGACTTTGGTGTGTGGTACAACAAGGGCACAAATATTGTCTTAGCTGGGTATTCTGACGCTGATTGAGCTGAGAATGCTAATGATAGAAAGAGTACATCAGAGGGTTGTTTCTATATGGGTAATAATCTTGTCTCCTTGATGAGCAAAAAGAAAAATTCCATCTCATTATCCACTACAGAAGCTGAGTACATCGCTGCCGGTAACTGTTGCACCTAACTTCTTTGGATGCAAAAACTCCTCCATGATTATGGTATTTTTCAAGAACATCTTACCATCTACTGTGACAATACCAGTGCCATCAACATCTCTAAGAATCCGGTTCAACATTCTCGAAATAAACACATAGAGATTCGATATCACTTTATTAGGGAGCTTGTCGAAGATGGTACTCTTACTCTTGAGTTTATTCACACTGATGATCAGAAGGCTGATTTGTTCACCAAACCTCTTGAGAGTAAACGGTTTGAATTTCTTTGCCAAAACATTGGTGTCATCTCCATGGATTGATCTCTTCTTCTCCTCCTTCTTCCTAATGCATTTGCATTTAGTTTTATGCATTGCTTTGTTTAACTTGTTTTTGTTTGTTTTCTTTTCAGTTTTAGTTTATTTTGTTTTTCATATAAAAATAAAAATTGAAAAATCAGAAAAATACAAAAACAGTATGTGTTTGTTTACATTGGTATTTGTGTACCTTGGATGGCCATTGAAACAAACTTTTCTAAACTTTGTATCTTTTGTAGCTTAGATGAGAATCTCTATGCACAACTAAGCAAGTGAGCTTTGTGGCTCGTGTTTATGATGAGTAAGATTAAGTGATCTCTTGTACTTAACACTCATATCACTCTTTTTGACGGGAAGGACTAGAAAATCCTAAGAGAAAAGCATAAATAACCATCTCACCACTGTTACCCGCCAATCATGAAATGACATTTGTATGCTTTGGCATAACAAAAGTGGAATGTCAAATGCTTAACATAATTGGGTATTTCTTTTCTCTCTCTTATATGCCCATGCACGGTTTGCTTAAAAGAAAAATTTGCAAAGAAAAATAAAAGCAAAAAGATTAAATGCTTTATATATGATTGCAAGCGTGTATTCTAGCAGATGTGGGAGTTATCGGATGTACCTCAAAGGTGATAGTCCCTATCAAACAGTTATGATTGTGTGTGAGTTAAAGTGATTTTCTTATATCTCAAATTGTCATAACATGTAGATACTTATGCAATCTTGTGATATTTTTCACACACAATACACAATATTCTTTGTTACTCTTGATACATGTGCAGGTACAATGTGATTCGGCCATCACAAGGAATATTTGTGTAAATGTATACTCACTAAACTGTCGTAACTTGTGTTTGAAATATAAAATTGGTTAAACGTTTTTAGTGTTTGTGTGTGTTTTGTATCTTTGTGCTTAACATTTTTTGTGTTGAGAGATGTTTTTGAGAGCTTAAAATGTTGTTTAGATCTTTAGTTGAGTAGCATGCTTGTTTGCATTTATATCTGTGTTTTTCTTCTCTTTGAAAAAATGTTTTTAAGCAATCTTGATACCTCTCAACAGATAAGCTATCTATCGAGACTCTTCATCTACTTTTTATCGCATTCTCAATAGCTCTTGATAGCTATCTTGATCCATTGAGGAACTTTCTATCGGCTCAATAGCTCCTCGACAGCTATCTAGATTCATCGAGCTTCCTTTATGTTGAAACCTTTGGACAGATCCTCGATAGTTCCTCATTAGCTATTCGATAGCTAAAACATACCTTTTAAAGCTCGATAGCTCTCGATCGATCAAGATTTATGAGATCTCTATATAAATGCGCCTCACGATTTCAGATCTACTCTCCTTGATCTCTCTCTAGAGATTTCAACCTTTTTACCTCCCAAGCACACTCTTCTCTCTCTAAACCTTCACTCCATGAGATTTTCGGCCTAGAGATCATCTTCTTACACTTGGTATGATCTCTTTATCTCGCATTCTTCATGCACTTCATGCATTTAGATCTAGGTTTTGGGTTTTTGAAAATTTTTGGGGTTTTTCAAAATTGATGAAGGTTTTGTGCAATTTTTGGGAAGGGTGTTGCTTAAATAAGTTTAAAACCTCATGCATTGCATCACACTCACATTATAACAATGTTTCATGCATTTAGAAGTGTGTTTACTTTGTTGCTATGATTGTGTGATGTTAGGTTTGGATTGGGCTGAGCCCATGATGCATTTAATTTAGCATGTCACATATTCATGCATACTTACCTTCCTATATTTATCATTTGATATTAAAAATTGCTTGGTACTTTTATGATTGTCTCTTTCTCCTTCTCTTTCTCTCCCTCTTACGTTAGATTGCTCTATGGCACCTAAATGTAAGTCTACTCTGTCCCGGAACCCTCTTCGTTCCAGGGCATCTTCTTCTTCTTCTCCATCTGACCCCACTCCCTTTCATGTCCGGTTCCATGATGAAAAGGCCAAATCAGACTTCTTTGAGAACTTTTCACGACACGGCATTCAATCGGAACGCCAAGTCATTTTGTCAAACTTTTCTAACACTAACATACCCACTGTCATCCACAGTAGGGGTTAGGAGTCACTTTGTGGTGTCCCGGTCACATGCCCTTCCGTGATCAAAAAAAAATTCTACTCCAATATGCATGGATTTGATTACTCTATACCTCAGTTTTCTACTCGTGTTTGGGGTCTACGCATGGTAGTTACTCTAGATATTGTATCTGAGGTACTACACGTCCCTAGGGTAGCGCATCCTGACTACCCTGGGTCTGAGCATCTAAGGATAATGTCCAAAGATGAGCTCGCATCTTTATTCTGTGAGACACCTTCCTAATGGGGTGATCGTCAAAACACTTCATGCTTAGCCTTTGCTAAAGGTCCGAATCCTAAACATGGTGATGACATTCATTCTTCATCTGTTGTCATACTATAACATTATCACAGAGCCTCGTGCTCACTTTTTGTTATCCCTCATTGAGGATATCACTATTGACTTCCCTTCACACTTTATACTCTCTCTTATAGATGTCTATAGGGATACGACGACTCGTGATAAGGTCATTTTTCCTTCCTCTATCATGAGACTCCTTCACCATTTTTCCGTCGTCTATCCTGAGTCTCCCCACTTCTCTTATATGTGTGCCACAGATGCAGCTACCGTTCGACGGAGCATAGCACAGTTGAGACCACAGCAGCTCCTTTGGCTTCTACCGCCCCATCCTCCTCCTTTCCTTCGTCTTCAACGGGTGGAGTGACACTTGAGGCCATCATGGCATAGCTTGTGCACATGGATGCTTGCCTTGACACTTTCAGCTATGAGTTATGTCAGGTGAACACCCGCGTCGGTCGTATCGCGCGACGACAAGTTGTGATGGGTGGTTTCACAGTGGCTTTCTCTCCCGAGGCATCTGAGGATGAGGATGACGATGGCTCCGGCAGTGCTGATGATGCTGAGGATGATGATGAGATGTCTACTTGATTTACTTGCCCTTTGTCACTCATGACAAAAAGGGGGAGTAGTTTTGAGATGAGAGTAGTCAGACTCATAGGGGGAGTGTATATTGAGGGATGTAGTGAGAATTCTTGTATCTTTTATTTTCTTTCTATTTTAGATACATTGTTCATGTACCTTTGATCTTGTGATCACTTTGTGATAGCAAACCTTGTACTTGTTGATATATATACATTTAAGGTTGTTATTACAGTTCTTTCACCTTTCTTTACATGTGTTGTTTCTTTTCTCACTTTATGCACAAGCTTCTTATATCTTGTATGCAATAAAGTATTTCACAAATATAGGTTGTCAAAGTCTACTTGTCATAAACTCTCTTCTTGCAAATTTTTTCAAGAGTTTGTGTTAGGATAAATTTTATTGTATTCAACAAGTGAGTATGAGTTGAGTGATTTATAACTTCTCTCATATGTTCATTTGTTTGTTGTGGTTTTGTCACGGATTGCCAAAAGGGGAGATTGTTAGGACATATGTGATTCAATGTTAGGAACATATGTCAACATTTCATGTAATTGACTAATCCTTTAACAAAACGCACTTTACTTGTAATTGGGTAGATCTAGGATATGTTTAACGCTTCAAGAAACAAGATTTCAAGTTCTAGTGTTAAAGTCATGCAAGTCTGTCCAAGAATCAAGTAATGAAGTGCTAGATTTTAAAGCTTAACAGCTAGCTCGATAGCTAGCATTTATCAAGGTTTAAAAGTTGCTGAAACTCGTGGCACAACAGCTAGCTTGATAGATGGTTATCTATCGAGATTTATGAAGTTCATTTTTTTGGAGCTGTTTTTCATCAAATCTATGAGTATGTGTTTAGGCTTTCTTTTCTCACAACCCTAAACATATATAAGGATTATTTTGAGGGTCGAAAAAGGTTACACAAGTTGCATAAGTGGACAATTCCACAAGGGTGAAGAAAAGTGTGACCGGAAACCTAGTTTTGCCCTAGTTCTTCTTTCTCTTGAAGAAGTTGATGTGTTTGTACACCATAGGGTTTTGTGACCAAGAAACTTCATGATCTTCATCGTGTGATGAACAGAAGAACTTTGTAGACAACATCCTTCTCAATTTGGTGATCAAATCGTGTACTAGGATCCGCGCATCTATTGGTTAGTCACGTACTGGGAGCCGTGCATTGAAAGGAGAGATTGTCACTACAGAACAAGTCCAATTGGATATTAGGGTAATGGTTCAACTGTAGGTTGGTATAAGGTACTGGGATTCCTTTACTTGTAACCGCTTGTTTTGATAATAGTGGATTCTTGGGAGTGGTGACCTTAAAATCACCAGGTGGGATTTTTGCCATGTAGGTTTTTCCCATTCGTAAAAAAATCACCGTGTCAATTTATTTTCCACTGCATACTTAGTTTAATTGGTGATTTGTTTGTGCTACCATGCATTTTTCATGTTAATTTGATTAATTAATAAACTTGGCTAATTAATCAATTAATTCATCACAAGGGATCAATACATTGTTGGCCTATCAGGGATTTCCCATGATTGAACTTGTTTATCATGTTTTGATCATTAGGTGTGTGTTTTACACACTTTGACCCAACTATGCCTATTCATGCCTTGCTATGCATCACCTAGGCACACTTCATGCATCATCTAGGCACACCTCATGCACACACATGCACAATTGTCATTTTTTTTCATTTTAATGATAATTACATGTATTAGCATTTATACCTTGTTCATTTGACACTATTGTGTTCTGTTTTAAGTTTTTGTGCTTATGTTTATGGACTAACTTGACACTAATCAAGTTTGTGTTCCTATTTTGTGTTTTTGCACTTGTTTTCTCTATTTTACGTTTATTTGTGCAGATGTCTCCCACCAAGAACTTTGCTTCCAAGAAATCTTCCAAGCATCCATGCACAAACTCCGACAACTTCAGGACCATTGAGGCAGACATGGCATATAATGATTGCTACAAACGAGCAACAATCATTATGGAAAGGGTTTTTCGATTGGAGACACTTAAGGACACTACCATCCCTGAGGTGTTCAAGAAGAGAACTTGGATGAAGTTGCTGAATCCAAGTGGCAATGTTTATGAGGAAATCATATGAGAATTCTTCTCCAATGCCACTGTGGATGGAGACCACATTAATTGCTGGGTGAGACAAAAGGAATTTGTTATCACAAGGGACTCCATCCAAGAATTCTTAGAAGTTCGTCCACCTTCTCAGCCAATCGCCATACAATATGATGACAGATTGGACTCTCTTGAGCCAATAGCAAAGCTTCTTGGTGGTTCGCTCAAGAAAAGTCAATGAACACCTTTCCATTCAATGCGGAGATGCGGACATTAGCATATGTCATGATCCACAACCTATATCCGGTCACAAACTTGACAACATTGTCTGGGCCAAGGACCATTTTCCTATATGATCTCTACACACGTAAAGAGATTGACATTTGTGGACACATATACCACCTCCAGACCAAGAGCATCACCAAAAGGAACACAAGGAAAATCATGCCATTCCCCACTCTCATCATGGGTCTCATTACAAAGACAAGATTGAAGATTCCAAGCAGTCTTACCATCGTGCCAAGGGACTATCCCATTGGTGCTAACACAGTGACCATAAGCAGAGCCCACATCACCGGATCAAAAACTGACATTTCTTAAATACCAAGGGATAATGTCGAAGAAAATGGTGGAGATACTGAGGAAGAGATTGACAAATTCACCTCAGCACTAGAAAGTTCTACTTAACCATCCTCCCAAGCACAAGCATGGGGACCCGATCATCTTGAACACCTCATGGCAAGGATAGAGCAGATGGATGGCATGCTTGAATCCCACGTGCAGCATACCTCCAATCAATTTGCTTACATCCAAGGACAAATTACAGCATTATCTTCACAAAATTTAGGACATGTCGATGGAGCACAGGTCTGACCAGTTCTAGCCTCTTTGGCCATTCCGGTCAAAAAGGGGGAGAAAATTTTGAGGGGGAGCAGAACACATCATACATATTGGTTTATTTTTGGTGGTTTAGCAGTCTATGATTGTTTTAATCTTTATTAATTTTTACAACTCTTGGTTATTTACATTGCTTTCCTTTAAAGCTTTAAGTACTTTGGTTTAATTTCAGTTTAATATTTAGTACTTTGTTTATATCATTGCTTTGTAGCAATTTTAGTACTTTTAGATGTTGATTAAACTATCTTGAGTACTACACACTTGTACCCTTGTTGGATCTTGTATCCTTGATGCAAATACTCCTTGTATTTTGCATTGTTTGTGTGTTGGACATGCAATGGATTCTTTGTGTTGCTCTTAATTGCATTGCGTGTCTGGATGATCGTTTACTAGCTAAATGACCATTGTAATCATTCTTTAATGACTGATCCTGTTTGATCAAGATATGCTTAATTGTTATATAATGTTTATTACCTTGATCGCACTTTACTTGCTTATATACATACTGGGTATTCAACTTGTTATAAGCTTAATGAAAGTTTTGTTTGTGTGTGAGTGTTTTAGGTTACAGGTATATACATGCAAGTGCTTCACAGCTTCTAGATTAGGTGTGAGTGAGTTTTGCCACTGTTCCCAAACTCACGCTTAAGTCTAGAGTCTGTTTTTGGGGTTTTGTCATGGAATAGCCAAAGGGGGAGATTGTAAAGCTGTGATTTACAAATATTTTGTGTTCTTTTTTATTTCGTGCCAAATTTGATGGTAATTTTGTTCAATCTTTTGTACCCTGTATTTTATGTGGGATTTCTTTGTAAGGGTTGTGTATGAGAGAGAGTGTGAAGACTCAAGGCAAAGTGAAAAGCAAGAAGTTTTCGTAGGTAGCTCGCAAGAAGCCTTCCTGCGAAGTGAAGCATATGCCCTGCACATGACTGGAATGCGAAAAGTCATGGCTGATGGTAACAGCTGGTTTTGGTGGGTGTCTCGCGAGTAAGACCTTCCAACGAGATACCCGTGAAACATTCTATTTTGCCAATTTGTCATATCTGATACACCAGGTCTCTACATACACTATATATACCCACATTACCCACATACTGAGAGGAGTGCTTTCAGAGAGAAAACCCTAGCCACAACCTTTGAGAGTGAGAGATTCTTATACCTACAATTCTCTACACCATCCATTGTGGTTTTCCTTAACTCCTACCTCTCCATTTCCAAATCTTTGAGAGGTTGATAGCCCAAACACTAACCACACCCATTCTGAGTGTCAAGTGAAGTTTTGGCACTACTGGGAAGCATTGGAAGAAGCCAAGCTTTGGCAGATGCAATCGGGCGTATTTCGGGATCCGAAAAGCTAGACAAGGCACGGTTTGGAGAAGTCTTGTAGGAGTAGGAGCTTGGAGGGCTTAGGTGCATTGGGTAGATTAGGCTTGGAAGGTCTCTTGCTATTCGTGTATCCCAACTTATTGTATAGTGGATCAATTTACCACTTGGAGGGCGGCGGAGAGGTTTTACACTAAGTACTTTGGTTTTCTATTTGATAACACATCGGCGTGTTATCTTGTGTTTGCATTCTTCTTCCCTACTCTTTTAGCTTTCATTTTACTACTGTGTTTTGTTGAATATGGCTTAGAGTAGTTTTATGGTTTGTTCGCTCGCATTTACTCTATTCCACACTTAGTTTAAGTTAGAGTAAAATCAATTGAGCCGTAACTTTCAATTTGGGGGTCTAAATAGCTCTTGCGTTTTAACACATAATCAAGCTTTCATCTTCAAAAGACTTGTAAAACATAGCTAGGGTTTTTCCTTTTATACTTGAAGTAAAACACTTAACCCTACACATCATATGGGCTTGGGCTGAATTGGAATTTCTGCAGAAAATTAAATCTGCATGAGTTTCGATCGATCAAGTCTAATTTTTGATCGATTAAACCTTGCAGATTTTTTCCAATAAATTGCAATCGCTCATTTCCAATTTTACATTAAATCACACTTTGAGCAAGCCTAAACCTAAATTCCATGTTTTGATCATGGTTTGCCAACATAATACATATTGAAGTTCTAATACATTAGTCCCTAAAGTCTTAGAACCTAACAAACTCCCCCTTTGGCAATCCGTGACAAAGCACATTACAAAAAGTAAAATGCTCAAAGTAAAAACAGCCCAATCAATTAAAAAAACCTAATTACAATTCAACCTAACCACTATCTATCAGTTGCCAAAGTAGACAATAGCCATGACTGAATTAACCTGTATATTTCTGAAACACTCAACAAACACATAAATGCATGTGTGGAAAATACAAGTAAAACATAATAAACTTCTTGATTTCACAAAAAATAAAATATAAGACATATACCATGAATAACCTCATAATATAAATCAAAATCAATTTACCATATGTGAAACAAGAAATGTAAAAGCATAAAAGCAAAAACAACAATATCTCCCCCTAACATATACAACCCATAAGAAAAAATAAATACATCAAAGCCAAAATAACAAAAATACATATCATGTGTCTCCTAGATACAATCTATATATC
Source organism: Quercus tomentella (assembly GCA_028535165.1). Taxonomy (NCBI): domain Eukaryota; kingdom Viridiplantae; phylum Streptophyta; class Magnoliopsida; order Fagales; family Fagaceae; genus Quercus; species Quercus tomentella. The sequence continues at coordinate 13,564,905 of JAPQVY010000100.1, read as the reverse complement.
CAAAAACAATCTCCCCCTATCTCCATGTACTCCCCCTTTTTGTGATGTATTGCCAAAGGGCAATCATAACTCATCAGAGGGTGGAGCCGGTGGAGTAGAACCTCTAGCAACCGCCAACTCTGCTTGTAAGGTCGCAACCTCATTGAGCATATCCAATAAGAGCTATCCATGAGCCGACTGAATAGTGAGAATCGTATCCAACATGGCACGCAAGGAAGAGTTGTTAGATGTAGATGGTGGAGGATCCACGGCAGCTATGGGGTCCACATAAGCCTCAACAGAAGGATCACTAGAAGGAGAGCTCAAGATACATCACCTATAGAAGACTTTACATAAGGGCATTTAGAGCTTGCTTTTAATTGAGTAGCCATTTGCCTAAGGAAGGTGGCACCTATAGGAGCTATTATGTACAGGCTCAGATGCGGGGAAGTCATCTAAATCTAAATCTAAGAAAATCCTATGAATAAAAATAGGAAAGAACAACCTATGAGATTTTGCACTACTCCTATGAACCTCAACAAGAGAACGAATGAAAAGAGTAGGAAAACTCATAGGAGCATTAGTTATGAGAGCATATCTCTCAATGAGAATACTATGTATATGTGAAATGGGCCAAATACTAAGACAAGATATCCTAAAAAACAAATAATTGAGCTCAGTAAGCTCAAAAGAGGTAACCCTAGGATCAGTATGCTAACTAATGGAAGTATCAGTAATGAGGGACATAATATCATTGAGAGGAGGAGACTCTGTGTAAGGATACACAGGCTGCTGTACCAAACATACACCAAGAGCAGATGCCACTACTCTAGGGGTAATGACATATTTTCACCCCTTATCCAACTCTTCACAAACTGAATATTAGAATCATCAAAGTGGTTTGAATAGAACTTTCTAATCAAAGAAGCTGAAGGGGGATGCTCAACCTCTAAGAGTGGTAACCAACCCTTATGCTCAAAATTCCTACAAATTTTGGGATCTACCTCATCTAAGATAACCCTACGCTCAGCCCACACCGGTCTAAACACAATTAGCTTCTCATAAGCTTCTTGGTTTTTCTCAAATCTAAACCTATCACTCTGGAAACCAGAAGAGGATGAGGTAGAGGTTTTCTTAGCTTTAGTCTTCCTAACTGTTAGGACATATGTGATTCACTTGTTAGGAACATATGTCATTATTTTATGTAATTGGCTAATCCTTTGACAAAACACATTTTACTTGTATTTGGGTAGATCTAGGATGTGTTTAATACTTCAAGAAACTATGTTTCATGATCAAATGTTGAAGCCATGCAAGTTTGTCCAAGATTCAAGCTGAAAAGTGCAAGTTCATTAAAGCTCAATAGCTAGTATCTATCGAGCTTGAAGAGCTATTCCAGCCCTGTGGCTTGACAGCTGCTCAATAGATGGCTATTTGTCGAGGTTTAAGAGAAACAGATTTTCTGTTCTGTTTTCTTCCAATCTGTGATTATGTGTTTGGGCTTTCTTTTCTCACAACCCTAAATATATATAAGGCTTATTTTAGAGGCCATCACATAAGAGAATACAAAGAGAACATATGCAAAAGGTGACCAATGCCGTATTCTTTCTGAAAGAAGCTACTGCGTCTTTGCGCCTTAGGGTTTATAACCAAGTGCTTCTTGATCTTCATTGTTGATGAAGTGAAGCACTTTGCAGCCAACATCTTCTTCAAGCTGGTGTGTTAGTCACGTACTAGGAGCCGTGCATCATTAGTTAGTCATGTACTGGGATTTGTATAAAAAGGGTGGCATTCATATATTGAAGAGTTCAAAGGTTCTGAAGCGGTAGAAGGTTTCTGTTGTAACTTCATCTACAGGGATTGTAGAGTCTAGAGACAAAGGTTTTGATCTAGATCTAAAACTTCTCTTTACTATAGTGGATTGCTATTCGGGAAGGTTTCCCCCTAGGTTTTCTACTGTGAAACTAGTTTGTTTCATTGGTTTTCCTAGGTCATCATATCTTGTCTTATTTATTTTTCCGCTGCAAGATTTTGACATGATATAGATTTTAGTATGTTTTAACAAGTTTTATTCATAATAAATCTAATTAACAACTTGGGTTTAAAACTTGTTAATTCTATCAACTGGGGTCTAAATTTCCCATCAAGTGGTATCAGAGCAAGCACACTCTGATTAGAGTTAATCTTTACTGTGTGATCCATTGACTCCTGTTGTCATGGAAACTCTTGATTGTTTTGATTTGAAAGGTCTTATGTTGAATGATGATGATGATATTCAAGATGCCTATTGCAAGCTTTATAATTTTTGAATGAAATCTCTTGAATATTCTACAAAATTAAAAGCTAAATTTGAAAAGGTCAAGCTTGAAAAAGATGATTTGATTGCAAAATTGGATGAAGCCAATAATTTGAATGAGAATTTTAAAAATCAAATTTCATCTCAGGTGGACAAAATTAAAAGTTTAGAAGAGCAACTAGTTGAATCTAAAACTGAAGTTGAAAAATTAACTAGTGTCAAACTTGTTGTTGAGCCTAACTCAAAAGAAAAGGATTTTTATATTCCTCCATTTAAAAGGAATAATGAAGAGTTGAAGGCTAATATTGCTAGGATAGACAAAGGTAAAAATTTTCTGATGTTAACGCTGAAGTTTCTAAACCTATGTCTAAAACGCCTCCTAGGTTGAATAAAAATTCTAAATTTGTCCCCACTTGTCATCATTGTCATATTGTTGGTCATATTAGGCCAAATTGTCCTAAGTTATCAACCTCTAAGGTTAGTCCTCCTTCTAGGAAGTCGAGTAGCTCTAAAACTACTCATGTTTGTCACCATTGTGGTGGTTCTAGTCACACTTTTCCTAATTGTTTTAAGTTGTTTCCTCATAAGCGAGTGTCCAATAGGTCTCATCCTTTGTCTAAAGGTTTTGTACCTATTCTTGGTGAGTTATTAAAAGCTTTGAGCTTTTTAACTCAATTTCAGTGGAATTCTAATTCCTTTATGTCCTTTAGTAGTCATACTAGGACACATGCCTTTTCATCTTCACGGCCAAAGACTTGTGCTGTGTGGGTGATAAAGGATCCTAATACTGAATTGTCTTTCTATTTGTCCTTTGCTTTAATTCTTTCTACCTAAAGTTGGACTTTCTTTTTGGAATCATGCTCTCATGCATTTGCATCTAGTTTTATGCATTGTGTTGTTTTGTTTAACATGTTTTTGTTTGGTTATTTTTCAGTTTTACTTTGTTTTGTTTTTCATATAAAAAAATTGAAAAATCAGAAAAATACAAAAACAATGTGTGTTTGTGTACATTGGTACTTGTGCACCTTGGATGGCCATTGAAACAAAGTTTTCTAAACTTTGTATCTTTTGTAGATTAGATGAGCATCTCTATGCACAACTAAGCAAATGAGCTTTGTGGCTCGTGTTTGTGATGAGTAAGATTAAGTTATCTCTTATACTTAACACTCATATCACTCTTTTTGATGGGAAGGACTAGAAAATCCTAAGAGAAAGGCATAAATAACCATCTCACCACTGTTGCCCGCCAATCATGAATAACATCTGTATGTTTCGGCAAAGCAAAAGTGCAATGTCAATGACATTTGTGTGTTTCGGCATATCAAAATTGGAATGTCAAATGCTTAACATCATCGGGTATTTCTTTTCTCTCTCTTATATGTCCATGCATGATTTGCTTAAAAGAAAAATATGCAAAGAAAAATAAAAGCAAAAAGAACAAAATGCTTTATATATGATTTCAAGCGTGTATTTTAGCAGATGTGGAAGTTATAGGATGTACCTTGAAAGTGATAGTCCCCATCAAATAGTTATGATTGTGTGTGAGTTAAAGTGATTTTCTCATATCGCAAACCATCATAACATGTAGACGCTTATGCAATCTTGCGATGTTTTTCACACACAACATGCAATATTCTTTGCTACTTTTGATACATGTGTAGGTACAATGTGATTTGGCCGTCACAAGGAATACTTGTATTAATGTATGCTCACTAAACTCTTGACTTATTTTTGAAATATAAAATTGGTTAGACTTGTTTAGTGTGTGTGTGTGTGCTTTGGAATCAAAATGCTTGACATTTTTCTTGTTGAGAGATTTGTTTTTCACATGTTTTGCATTTTTCTATTATCTTGTCATCCATAGCATCTTGTTTCATTACATTCATGCATTTATATGGATTCTTTGTACCCCCTTGATCATCTTTGATCATCTTTATATTTCTCGGGTGAACCTTTCTAGCTTTTTGTACCTTTTGTCAATCATGACAAAAAGGGGGAGAGATTGTGGAGAATATGTGGTTTCTTTTTAAGATTCTACATGTTAGGGGGAGAAATACATGCCTTTGTAAGAGGGAGATGTGTTTCATCTTGTTAGGGGGAGTGCTCACCTCCTTCTTCTTGTACACCGGTCTTGTGACCATTTTTTGACATACATTGTACTTATCTTCTTTATATGTTGATGTATATTTCTTTCACCTACCCTTACATGTGTTGTTTCTTTTCTCTCTTTATGCACATGCTTCTTATTATGTGTATGCAATCTATTATTTCTGTTTCACACAAAGATGCCTTGATGAGTTTGGTTTAAAGTGTTTCAGAAATACAGGTTGCCAAAGTCATCTTGCCATAAACTCTCTTCTTGCAAAGTTTTTCAAGGGTTTATATTAGGATAGATTTTATTGTATTCAACAAGTGAATATGAGTTGAGTGATTTATGACTTCTCTCATATGTTCATTTGTTTGTTGTGGTTTTGTCACGGATTGCTAAAGGGAGAGATTGTTAGGACATATGTGATTCACTTGTTAGGAATATATGTCACTATTTTATGTAATTGGCTAATCCTTTGACAAAACGCACTTTACTTGTATTTGGGTAGATCTAGGATGTGTTTAATACTTCAAGAAACTATGTTTCAAGATCAAGTGTTGAAACCATGCAAGTCTGTCCAAGATTCAAGTTGAAAAGTGCAAGTTCATTAAAGCTCGACAGCTAGTATCTATCGAGCTTAAAGAGCTGTTCCAGCCCCGTGGCTCGACAGTTGCTCAATAGCTACTCGACAGATGGCTATCTGTCGAGGTTTAATAGAAACTGATTTTCTATTCTGTTTTTGTCCAATCTGTGATTATGTGTTTGGGCTTTCTTTTCTCACAACCCTAGACATATATAAGGCTTATTTTAGAGGCTGTCACATAAGAGAATACAAGGAGAACATATGCAAAAGGTGACCGATGCCTTATTCTCTCTGAAAGAAGCTACTGCGTCTTTACGCCTTAGGGTTTTGTAACCAAGTGCTTCTTGATCTTTATTGTTGATGAATTGAAGAACTTTGCAGTCAATATCTTCTTCAAGTTGGTGTGTTAGTTACATACTGGGAGCCGTGCATCATTGGTTAGTCACGTACTGAGATCCGCGTAAAAAGGGTGGTATTCATATATTGAAGAGTTCAAAGGTTCTAAAGTGGTACAAGGTTTCTGCTGTAAGTTCATATACGGGGATTGTAGAGTCTAGGGACAAAGGTTTTGTACTAGATCTAAAACTTCTCTTTACTATAGTGGATTGCTTTTCGGGAAAGTTTCCCCCTAGGTTTTTTACTGTGAAACTAGTTTGTTTCATCAGTTTTTCTAGGTCATCATATCTTGTCTTATTTATTTTTCCGCTGCATGATTTTGATATGATATTGATGTTAGTATGTTTTAACAGGTTTTATTCATAATAAATCTAATTAACAACTTGAGTTTAAAACTTGTTAATTCTATCAATTAGGGTCTAAATTTCCTAACACTAACCATGATGCTAAGAGTTTAGAGGAAAAGAAAAACAAAAACCAAGGGCAAACTGCATTAGAAATGGTTAAAGCACAAAAATTATCAACAAATAACAATTTATATGATGCATGTAATGAATGCACCTATGATGCATGCCCTAATGCATTAAAATTTGTTCAATTTCACATCATTTACCATCAATTGACTTGAACAAAGAGTTTTAGACCAAAAACCCCAAATTTTGAAAAACCAAAATTCAAAACCAAGCCAAATTGATCAATTAACCATTACACTAGTTAGGAAACATCATATAATGACTTAATTGAACAATTTCACAAGAATTTTATCAAATTAAGCCCAATTTCACAAAATACCAAATCCTAGAATTTCCAATTGTTCTCAAAACACCAAAATAATCAAATTAATTCACGAGAAACATGTTTATAACATCTAAGAACAAAAACCCATTGATCAAATATGATTAAAACAAACCAAAAATAAATAAAAAATCCCAAATTCTTTTGTTCAAAACTTCAAATGAAAAATGCATGAAACTTGTAATTAAATTGAAAAAGAGAGGGTATAAAGGTCTTGTAAAGTTGTGATTTATAACTATGCATTTAGTTGGCTTTTATTCTGTGTCAAATTTGATTGTAATATTATTCAATCTTTTGTACCCTGTATTTATTGTGGGATTTGATTGTAAAGGTTGTGTGATAGAGAGAGAGTGTGAAGACTCAAGCGAAGTAATGCATGTGCCCTGCACATAACTGAAATGCGAAGAGTTAGAATAGATGGAGACAGCTGTGTCTCGTGAGTATCTCACGAGTAAGGCCTTCCCGTGAGACACCCGGAAGACATTCTGTTTTGCCAAACTGTACTATTTGATACACACTTTTTGTACCCACACTATATATACCCATATTACCCACAAATGTTAAGGAGTGCTTCTAAGAGAAAACCCTAGCCAAACACCTTGAGAGTTAGAGATTGTTATACCCACAATCTTCTACACAATAGCTTGTGGATTTTCCTCAACTCCTACCTCTCCATTTCCATACCATTGAGAGGTTGATAGCCCAAACACTTATCACACCCTTTCAGAGTGTCAAGTGATCGTTTGGTGCTGTTGGGAAACATTGGAAGAAGCCAAGGATAGCAGATGCAACATGGAGCTTGTTGCAGGATCCGGAGACCTAGACAAGACACGGTTCCGAGAAGCCTTGTTGGAGCAGGAGCTTGGAGGGCTTAGGTACAGCGGGTAGATTAGGCTTGGATGGTCTCTTGCTAACCCATGTATCCCAACTGATTGTCTAGTGGATCGGTTATCGCTTGGAGGGTGGCGGAGAGGTTTTTCGCCGAGTTCTTCAGTTTCCTCTTCGATAACACATCGGCGTGTTATCTGTGTTTGCATTGTTCTTCCCTAGTCTTTTACATTTCATTTTACTGCTGTGATTATATGAATATGTGTTAGAGTAGCTTGTTTGTTTATCCGCTCGCATTTACACTATTTCGCATTTAGAATTAAGTTAGTGTAAAATCTATCAAGCCGTAACTTTTATGGGGATCTAAACAGCTCTTGTGTTTTTAACACATTTTTGAGCTTTCAGATCTTACCAATGCTTAAAGCCAAAAACCTTGGAGTATTTTGAGGAAGAAAACAACAAAAATGCCTTAGATTGGATTGGTCGAGAATGCTTGAAGACAAAAACCTTGGAGTATTTTGAGGAAGAAAACAACAAAAATGCCTTAGATTGGATTGGTTGAGGAAGAGAATAGAGAAAAAGTTTGAAAAGCTTTTGAAATTTTGAGAAACACCTGAGAGAAAAAGCTTTTTTAAAAAGTCTTCTTTTGAATTTCGATCGGCCGAGTACTAATCAGGTACCAATCGAGTCAGGCAGAATCTATTCCTCATATTTTTTTTTAAAATTCAATCGGTCAAAAAAGGGGTTCGATCAATCAAAAAAAAGATTCAATTGATCAAGCACCAATTGAGCATCAAACGAACCAGGTAGATTCAATCTTTAAAAATTAAGTCATTTTTGATCGGTCGAAGAACACACTCGATCGATCAAAAATCTAGAAAAATTGAAAATTTGAAAAATAGCTGAAGTTTTAGGCAGACAACACTCAAACCAACTTATTTCATGAATGAAATGCATGAGTATGAGTTTAAAAGTTTTTCAAAAAAACTTGATTTCAACCCATATCTTCCAAAAACAAGATTATGACACTTTTTGTCCCCAAAATTCAATCAATAACATATTTTGTATCAAAATCAAAGAACATATAATCTTGGATGGCCAAACCAAATTCACACACAATTTCATGTACTAAGTTTAGCAAAGAATAACTTGTGTAGTGTGTGTAACTAGTAACAACATTGATATACATGTGAGATGATATGTAGATAGTAATCAATCACAATTTCCACATTATTCATCACATAAGTTTAAAAGTGACTATCATCTAAAGAGTTATATCATATAACTCTCACATCTTCTAGAAAACAAGCTTGCAATCATGTAATTTTTTTATTTTTTTATTTTAGCCTTATAATGTACACACCATTTTTATTTCTTTGTGTAATTTTTATTTTAGCCACATAATGTACACACCATTTTTATTATTATTCCAAGGCTACACCTTATTTTCTTTTTGTGAATGTGCTACACTTTCTCGAGTACAAAATCTTACGATATGCACTAAGATGTTCATGATTGGCTAGTAAATAGTGGTGAGATGGTTATTTATGCCTTTCTCTTGGAATTGTTTAGTCTTTACAATCAAAAGCATGTAACTTCAAAATCAAGATCATGTGATCAAAAACTATAAACAACTCCCACAAAACATGCACTGCATAGCTAAAACTAGCAAAGTGCAGGAAAATAAGCCCATCCAAGCTAAACAAGGTACACAAGCATGTTGTGTAAAAAAATATGGCCAACCTTAACTATATATCCAAGATGTGTAATACAAAAGACATCCTTCAAACAAAAAACAACCTAATATGGATTGCATGAATGTAATGCAATGCAAATCCTAAAAGCAAAAAGAAACAAAACTTCAAGAAAAGAATGGTCACAAAGGATTTTAAGATGAACCACAAGGACGATGTTAAAAAGACTCAATTAGATTGAGCCTTTTGCATCCAAAACTTCTTAGATGCAACTCTGGCTTTGGAGTTATTATTCATATTAGAATGATGAGCAACTCCATGATTGGTATAAAGGTTTAAAGGTTTTACCAATTCACCAATAAGTACCATAGGATCTTGTGCTTGAGGCACAGGTACTTTTGGCTTATTTGCTCACTTTGCAACTTGCAATTTGAAACAGTTTAGGCGAGTATGCCCAGTCTTTCCACAAAAATGATAAACCACAAGGGTCTATCATGCTTCTTGTCCTTAGGGAGGTTAGGATTCTTAAGCTTAGACTCTTTAAGATCAACCCTAATCTTCCTATTCCTAGGAGCAAGAGTAACTTCTACTGGTTTGACAATCTCACTCTTGGGAGGCTCAAAAGAAGAAACAAAATTTGTGAAATGTGATTCAGGCATAGAGATGCTATCAACAAAACCTAAACACATTTTGTATAAGGGAGACTTCTGAACACTTAGCATGTGATCAAGTTTAAAACTAGCAGACCTATTTGTTTGTTCTCTAGCAACAACTAATTCTAGTTCTAGGTTCTTAATCTTATCAAGCAACATCATATTTTCAACCTTCACCTTAATAACCAATTCATTAGCATCAAGCAAATTCAGCAACAAGTTTTTCTTTTCAAGTTCAAGAGTAGCAATCTTCTTTAGACCTAAGTCTACACTCATTGCATCCTTTGCATAGCTTATTAAAAGCTTCTTGCAAATCAGCGCACTCAGAGAGTTCCCCATCAGAAGGGTTCTCTTCAACTACAACACTTTCATCAACTATAGCAGCAGTTATGAAAGCAAAGAAGTTCCCATCTTCATCACTACCAGACTCGTGATCAGAAACTTCATCATCACTAAAGGTTACAACCATAGCTTTACCTTTTGACCTCAAGAATGTAGGACATTCAGATTTTACATGACCATACCCTTGACAACCAAAACATTGTTGACCTAGTGAATTACTAGAAGTTTGACCAACTTTTTCTTTTAATTTACAACATTATTAACTTTAGTTGGTTCATTTTTCTTAAAATTCCTAGGTTCAGCATTGTTTTTACCTCTTTGCCTTCTATTGTTGTTCCTAAGAAAGTTTCTAAAGTTCTTGGCAAGATAAACAATCTTTGTAAAAGAAAGTTCATCATCAAATCCATTCCCATCAACATCATCAACTGACTTAAGAGCCATTGATTTGGATTTGTTTGTTTTGGGTAAGTCTAACTCATAGGACTAGAGAGATCCTACAAGCTCATCAATAGGGGTGGAGTTCACATCCTTACTTTCAGTAATGACAGTCACTTTGGGTCTAAAGTCCTTAGTTAAGGATCTAAGAATCTTTCTAACAATCTTAGGTTGATCATAAATTTCACCCAAATTATAAGCAGAATTAACAATATCATTAAGCTTAGTATAGAATTCATCAAAACACTCATCATCAGACATTCTAATGCTTTCAAATCTAGTTGTTAACTGCTGCAACTTATTGATCTCAACTGCCTTTGTGCCTTCATGCACAGTTTGGAGAATATTCCATGCAGTATAAGCAACCTCAACATTTGAGATTCTCTTGAATTCCTCCATAGAAACAGCATTAAAAATAGCATTCATGGCTTTGCTTTTAAAAGTGGCTGCCTCTTTTTGAGTTGTTGACCACTCACTAACAAGAGTAGTCGGTTTCTCCCATCAATACTCAAAGGAGTTCCACACTCTCTCATTAATAGATTCCAGGAAAGCTTTCATCCTTACTTTCCAATAGGCATAGTTGTTCCTATCAAAGTGAGGAGGAATCACAAGAGAGTGATCATGTTCCATGACAACAGGGGTCAAAGATCAACTCTTAGATCAAAAGATCTAAACACAAGAGCTAACCTGCTCTGATACCACTTATACGTTTTAAGACCCCATAACACAAGTTATTTAGCCAAGTGATTACTTAGATAAATTATTCAGTTCTAGGTTAACACAGAAATATCATATCATGCAAATAATGCGAAAATATAAAGAACACCACGATATGATGACCCAAGAAAACCTAACTAGTAAAAAACCTAGGAAAGAGTTAACCTAGCTATCCTCAAGGTAAGAACAGATCCACTATGAAAGAATTGAAGTTTTTACAATAGAACTTAGACCACTAACATCCTATTACTACCTCGAGTATAAAACTTACTACCACGACCACGTGACAGCTTCAAGTCCATAGACTACTTCTTTCTTTAATCCACAGGAACCACAAGTTCTCCTACTTCTGACTTTGAGACTCCACTCAAAGGTTTAAGATCTTCTTTAAAGTTCTTTATGTAGCAACTGAAGAGATCATCAAGTTCTTGACGCAAATCTTGATCTTGATAACTCTATATGTGTATGAAGGTAAACACCTCTCAGATCTCACAAAATATTCAATACACAACTCTTCAAAAGAATTGTAAAGTGTAGTTAGGGTTTTTCCTTTTATACTTGAAGTAAAACACTTAACCTTGCACGTCATATGGGCTTGGGCTGAATTGGAATTTTTGCAGAAAATTAAATCTGCACGAGTTTCGATCGATCGAGTCTAATTTTCGATGGATCAAGCCGTGCAGATTTTGTCCAATAAATCCTGCAATCACTCGATTCCAATTTTACATTAAATCATACTTTTAGCAAGCCTAAACCTAGACTCTATGTTTTGATCATGGTTTGCCAACATAATACATATTGAAGTTCTAATACATTAGTTCCTAAAGTCTTAGAACCTAACAATTTCTTCCAATACCCTCAAGATAGTATCTCTACCTCAATAGGAAGTATCGCCTCAATACCAGAAACTAAGGAGTAAAGCATTGCCCTAGTTGATGCACAGATAGAAGTTCTATAACCCTCTAAGGCAAACGGAAGCTTCTCGGCCCAATCTTTGTATGTCACTACCATCTTGGCTAGGATGTTCTTCACATTCTTATTGGCTGTTTCTACGGCCTCTTTAGCTTGTGGTCGATATGGTGAAGACTTGTGATGCTTAATGCCATATTCTTCCATGACCCTTCGTACTTCACCTTCAAAGTGGGAACCATTATAAAAAATGATCTCTTTGGGCACCCCAAATCGACATATGATATTGTTTTCTAAAAATCGAGCCACATGTTTAGCCTTTAACACAGAATAGGAGGCTGCCTCCACCCATTTAATGAAATAGTCGATCACCACTAAAATGTATTCATGCCTATTTGAAGCCATAGGAGCTATCCTTCCAATCACATCTATGCCCTAGATTAAGAATGCTTGTGTAGAAGTCATGCTATATAACTCACTAGGTAGTACATGGTTTAAGTTGGCACGTGTCTGACAATCATGGCAACTTTTTACATAGTCCACATAATCGGTTTCCATTTTACTCCAATAGTACCCTATCCTTAGGATTTTCTTGGCTAACATCCTCCCATTCATATGAGGGCCGCAAATACCTTGATGAACTTCTTCCATCACTCTCTCAACTTCTTCTCTCTTCAAACAATGAAGGTGTATACCATCGTAGGACCTTCTATAGAGTTGTCCCCCACATAGGATGTATTGAGTTTCCATCATCCTAATGGAACGATGTTCTCTCTTGTCAGCACCGTCCAAATACGTCCCTAGTTCAAAAATTTCATGATGTCATAGTACCATGGAACTCCCTCTTCCTCTATGGCCATTACTGAAGCTTCAGTCTTCCTCTTGTGTACTTCTTTATAACTTTGCTCAATCTCCAAGGGTCACGTCCATACTCCCTCGGGTATTTCAACCATGGAGGCTAAAGTAGCTAAGGTATCTACAAACTAATTTTGAGCTCTTTGGATGATTGCGTACTCAATCTTATCAAAGATCTTTGTCAAGTCCTCTAAATGTTGTTGATAAGGCTTCAAATGTACCTCCTTCACCTTCCATAACTTTTGCGTTTGGGCTATAATCAAAGTTGAGTCCCCAAAGACTTCAGCTTTTTTTACCCCCAATTCTCGAAAAGCTTCCATTCCAGCAATGCATGCATCATATTCAGCCATGTTGTTAGTTGCTTCAAGGTTCAGTTTGATTGTCAAAGGTATGTGAGATCCCCCGAGAGTGATCAAGAGTATTCCTATCCTATCCCCATATTGATTTACAGCTCCATCAAAGTACATCTTCCATGTTCCTAACTCAACATCCAAAATGTCCTCATCTAGAAAATCTTATTTACCACTTTCCCCCTCTATAGGATTCTCGGCACAAAAATCTGACATGACGCTTCCTTTGATAGTTTTCCTAGCCACATACTTCAAATCAAATTCTGCTAGGAAAATTAACCATCTTGACAATCTTCCACTCAAAGCGAGCTTTTTAAATAAGTACTTCAATGGGTCCATTCTTGCTAGCACCCATATTTGGAAAGGTAAAACTATATGCCTCAATTTTTGTACGACCCAAACAAGTGCAAAGCATGACTTTTCTATGGGAGTGTACCTAGTCTTGTAATCATGGAATATCTTGTTCATCATCTTCTTATGCAAGCATACTTCCAATTACATCTCCTATGATGGAAAGGTATAGGAGTAAGGGTTTCCGATGTTGTGGAGGCACTAGGATAGGTGGCTGGAGAAGATATTCCTTGATAAGTTCAAAGGCTTTTTGGCACTCATCATTCCATGTATGTGGTTTATTCTTCCTTAGGAGTTTGAAGATGGGCTCACAAGTAGAGGTGAACTTGGTAATGAATCGACCAATGTATTGTAGTTGACCTAAGACACCCCTTATTTCTTTCTCACTTTTGGGTGGTGGCATCTCCAATATGGCTTTGATCTTGGATGGGTTAACTTCTATCCCTCTATTACTCACCAGGAAACCAAACAACTTTCCAGCAATTGCTCTAAAGGTGCACTTTTGTGGGTTCAATCTCAATCTATATTTTTTAATCCTTTCAAAGAACTTCCTTAAGTTCATGGCATGGCTTCCTCTATCCTTGGATTTTACTATCATATCGTCAACATACACCTCTACCTCATTATGCATCATATCATGTAACATCCTCTATTCTTTGGTAGGTTGCCCCAGCATGCTTGAGGCCAAACGGCATTACTGTGTAACAATAGATTCTCCATTCAGTAGTGAAGGTGGTTTTGGTCATGTCCTTGGGAGCCATCTTGGTTTGGTTGTATCCTGAAAAACTATCCATGGAGGACATCAATACACTTCCCGCCGTGTTATCCATTAAGACATCAATGTGAGTGAGAGGAAAGTCATCTTTAGGGCATACTTTGTTCAAGTCCCTAAAATCCACACACATCCTCACCTTCCCATCCTTCTTAGGACGAGCACAACATTGGCTACCCATTCGGCTTGGTGTATGGGTTTGATGAACCCTACTTTTAATTGTTTAGAGACTTTCTCTTTGATTTTTAGAAGCCATTCGGTCCCCATTCTTCTCAATTTTTGCTTGACAGGTTCCATGTGGTCGTGAGTATCAATGTGATATTAAGCTATCTTGGGGTCAATTCCAGGCATGTCTTCATAGGACCATGCAAACACCTCTTGAAATTTCATGAGTTCTTAAAGATCTTTCTTTTCTTTTATATTTAGAGTTGAGCCAATTTTAATTAAGCGTGGATTCTCATCATTACCCAAATTAATAGTTTCAAGAATCGGTTCTAAAGGTCCAAATTTTTTTTCAAATTTTTTATTAATTTCATTTTCAAATTCATTTGAATCATTTAAGTGTAGAATTTCAATGTTATGGGACACATCAAAGCAAGCCAAATCAAAATTCAACTTATTGAAAATATTGAAAGTACATTGGAACTTGAATTACAAAACATTTTCCCTATGTTCTTAGAAAACCCAACCCAAGTCCAATTATTAATTGGCCTCATACTAGGCATGATGAATTTGAAAGGATCTCTTGGCTCTTCATTGGTGATGGCAAACACGTCCCCACTTGTCTTCATCATGGTCTTTATTGCTTCAGCATCCATGTAGTTCACCCAGTCGACCTTTTCTTGCATCTCTTTGATCACCACCACAAGCTTCTCCTTAAAAGTGAGTTTTTCTTTAAAGAACATTTCCCAATCCGAATGCACCTTTCCATCCTTACCTACCCAAGGTTTGAGGAAGCCACAATAGGGGAAGTTTTCCCCTTCCTTCACAAAGTTCCCTTTAAGAGTGCCAAGGTCTTTCTTGATTCCATCGTAGCCTTCAAAGAATCCTAAACCTTCCCTAGTCACTTGAGTCTTGATGTTCGGGAACTCAATGACCCTTTTTCCTTCTTTTCCAAGGCCCATACCAGGCATGAATCCCATGTTCTTCATCATTGCAATCACCTTATGGCTATAATATGGGAACGAATTAGTAGCATACCTTTCATCTTTCAACCCATAATCAGCCATATTCACAAACTCAAAGCCACTCATTTAAAGCTCGTTTCCTCCTTCTTTGAGTCCACAAACCGATGCTAGAATCTCACAATCTCCAAGCACTATGGCAATCCCTCATTTCCATGGGATCTTCATCTTTTGGTGTAGTGAGGAGGGGATTGCCGCATTAAGGTGTAGCCAAGCCCTTCCCAAGAGAAGGTTGTAATTTGGGGTGATGTTCATAGCATGAAATTCCACAATGGTTTCCACTGGCCTAATCTTGCAAGGAGCCTTGAAGGTATCCATGACCTTCCTTGAAGTGTTATCATAAGCCTTTACGGTTAAAGGGGAAGGGATAATAGTCTCCATATCTAGGCCAACAGTAAGGGCGGTCCTAAAAGGACAAACATTCAAAGCATACCATTAAAACCTTGGCACCTATGCATTTAATGGTGATTTGCAAGGGTCTAGTGAGAGTAGCTCCTTCAGGAGGGAGATCTTCATCGCAAAAGGCAAGGAGAGGGTGTGAGGAACCTTCAACTCCCATGAGAAACAAAACTTCTTGTGGTGTAGTTTCTATAGTACTTCTTTCCCATTCAAGGCGCCCAAGAGAGCCTTATTATGCTTTTGAGAGGCCATGAGCAAGCCCTACACAGACACATGAGCTTGGGTCTTCTTCAATTGCATTAGGACTCTACTTCTTCTTCTTTATATCCTTTTTCCCCTAGGTTCTGTGGGCTTAGACCCTTACTTCCCTTAGATCTCTACTAGGATGATCCTTTTCCAAAAAGGATGGCTTGTAGTACTTCCCATTCCTAGTGATATTTGCTACATTTTCCTCTAAAACCCTCTTCTTCAATTCTATCACTCCTTTGGGAAGTATCCCCTATATTTCCATTGCTTCCTTTAGGTCTTCATCTTCCTCATCCCATATCCCTTGGACTTCTATGGCATTGATATTGATATTTGTGGTCTTTATCAACTTTGAGCAATCCCATTCAACTTCATCTATTTGCAACCAATTTTGATATGGAGGGGGAATCATATGGTAATCGGGCAAAGGGTTCTTTCTAATGTTGGGTTTGGTGATGATGTTGGGATTTGGAAGGGTTCCATTGTCTATGAGGTCTTGTATCTCATGTTTAAGGTGGAACCAACTGTCGGTTTTGTGGCCGAATTTTTGGTGGTAGTGGCAATATTCATTGAGGTTCCATGTGGGAGGTATAGGATTAGGCATGGGTGTGGGATCTTAAAGGCTTGATGAATCCTTTGGAGGATTGGTTTTCATATGCTTAGGTAAGGGTCATTCCTAGGTCGAAAATTTCTCGGCAAGCTTTCTTTGGGTAGGCAAGTGTTTGTTGGGGTATGATGATGCTCACATTTACGGGATTAGGTGCTTTAGTGGTGGTTGCTCCCCTCCATATGTTATCTTGGTCGGAGGCTTACTCTTACCCTTCTCCAATTGCCCATTGTTGATGGCGTCTTCAATTCTTGTCCCACAATCACATAGTTCTCCAAATGAGCTAATAGGCAATTGTGGACATAAAGGTCAGAGTCGCCACCTAGTTATATGGTTTAGGAGCCATGAATATGGCGTCCTTTCAAGGAAGGACGTTTGATCTTACTACCAAAGTTTGGGTTTGGAGTTTAGATATGCTCTTGGGAAGGTGTTAGGCACCCAAGATCACCCAACCCTATGGTTGGCCTCCCATCATCGTGTCTTATACCTTAACATTATTAAAGGCAATCTCAACACTTGTATCTATACTTACCCACACACTAACATACATCTAAGCATATAACATGACATTTTTATCCCAAAACAACATAGTTATCAACCTAAAACAAAAAGAGATCCAAACACAAAAGAAACCCTAGCATTCATCTAACATATGAAAACCTTATCATACATCTAAAATAAGGCAGCAACTTAAACAAGGCAGCAAGGCATATCATCATAGCAAGGAAAACATATTACAAACCCTAATCATACATCTAAGCATGTTCCATCATATCATCAAGGCAAAACCCTAATGCAATGCATGAACATTGCTAATGCATGACTTATCCTTTACTTACCTCTCAGCAACACAACACCTATAAAACCCTAATCTACACCCTAATCTACACATGTGATAACAAAAAAACATGTTAAAAGGTAAACAAATAGTTATGGGGTTTGAAACATATGAAAATGAGGCTACACAAAATACATAGGTGGGTGTAGAAACAAAAACAAACAAAAATTAAGGTTTCTGGGTAACGGCATCACGTATGCTATAACAGGTCTGTGTATGCATGAGTTCAGCCTGCCTGTGCATGCTAGATCAAGCGTACACAGATCCTTACCCAGAAAGCCTAATTTACACAAAAACAAAACAGAAGCCAAACAAAACATAAAACGTAAAATCGAACAACCTAACATACTCAAAGGCATAGAGAAAACCTAAAACTAACCTAAACAAACATGTGTAAACATAAACTGAACAACAGGAACAGATTAAAATAAATATTAATGGCAGAAAAGAAAAGGAAAAGTTGAGGATACCTTAAAGCAAAAGCTCCTACACTTGATTTTTGACTGTTCCCCTTAGTTAAATCTATCACAATTCAATAAAATAGTGATTAGCAATCTTAAACTCAAAGGATTGAGACCTTTTTTTAACCCCAATCAACTAAAAATGACTTGAGGGTGTTTTATGAAAAACTCTCTTTTGATTCACAATTTTCTAGTGAATCTTAGGTTTTTCCCGTGGGATTTCTGTATATTTTGAAAATGTACCATGTAAGGCTTTATATAGTGAAAAAAATGGAGTTTGGAACAACTCCCAAACGATGTGGGATTCATTCCAAACCTCAGCTATTATTGTAGAAAACTTGCTTTTCTTATGCTTCTGAAACCCTAGTTGCGTACGCAGGAATGTGCCTGCGTACATCTGCTTTGGCTCGTGTATGCAGGCCATGACTTACATACGTAGGCCGAGAGCTACTTTGGCCATTTTATTTTGAAAAATAGATTTTTTTCTCATTTAAAAGGTTATATTTTCCATTTTAACACTCCTCAAGTCAATTTAATATCTGATTGGGCTCTAAACTGGCCTTAGGCCTTAAAGTTCGAGCATCATTAGGGAACGGGGACTCAAATCATAAGGGGTACAAAATGCAGTGTCTACAGCGATGACAAAAGCCTACTATTAGAAGCAGGAAACAAGTTCTTGATGATCATGTTGATTTGGTCTTTCTCATTTGACCTATTGACCATTCTAGATGCCTTGGTCTTCCATCTAGTCATGTATTCAAAAAATGTCTCCCTTACACCTTGCTTGGTAGTCTCTAATTCCCTTTTTAGATTTACATCAATCAATGTGTTGAAGATGAATTGGTCCACAAACAACTCCACTAGTTCATTCCACACCTTAGTCTTGCTTGGAACAAGGCTATAGTACCACCTCAATGCACCTTCCGTGCGTGAGAGGAGAAATGCATGCAGAGTTTGTTTCTCATCTAGCCCTTTCATTTTAGCGATGCTTAGGTATCTCCTCATATGTTGCTTCGAATCTCCAATCCCATCAAACTTTTCTACATCAGAAATCTTAAACTTAGGAGGCAATGCAATAGGAGCCTTGGAACTCATTCTTCCTATGTTGGAGAGGTAATCATCCATCCCTTGCACCTTGTAGAAGGCAAGTTGCATTTTCTCCATCTTTTCCCTCATAGCCATGGTTTTCGTGGTGAGCTTCTCAAATTGCTTGTTTCTTTCATATTCCACTTTGTCTTTTTCATCCCAATCTTCATCTTCCTCTTCATCATCATGGATTTCCACACGTGGAGATTTCTTGAGCTTAGATTCTTCTAACCTAGTGAGAAGCACTCCCATTTTCTTAAGGGCTTCTCCATGTTCGTCCAAAGCCTTAAGGATCTTTTGTGCCATTGGGTCTTCCATGGAGGTAGTCATTGTTTCTTGGGGGGTTCCTTCTTCTTGGTGTGTGTCCTCAATCTTGATCAAGCGCCTTCCTTTCTCTTGAATTCAAATGGGAGTAGGGACATGTTTTCTTGACTTTGATGGTGCAATGATGCCTAAAAAGAAGCCCCATTTTCATTAAGTTCATATCAAAATTAAAGGTTCCTTTTAAACTTAGATGTCCTTAGGAAATTCTTAAGTTCATTTTAATGAAGACCCAATTACGATGTCATTCCCTTCCCTCTCATGGACTTTTGCCCATTGTTTCCATTGGGCTTTTGATCCACTTATAATAAAGCTCTCATCTTACTCTCATGGGTTTTCATTAGAATGCACTTAGGAATTTTCAACCCTTTGTCTCAAACGTGGGTTCTCAATGTATTTGTCACCTTTGGGCTTTTCATTTTTATTCATTATTTCATCAATTTTTTTTTTTTTTTTGAAATAGCCCTCTAGCTAGAATACATTGTAGCCTTCCTCTCAAAGTCTATGAAATTCTCATCATTTTGGGCCTAGGCATGCAACAAAGAGACCAATGATTTTGGCTTTGAAGGATGTTGGATGCTAAGTACATAGCGTATTTGTTATCTTAGGCCCAAAGTCCTCTTTTTCAAAAGGGTTTTTTCCACTTGGGCCTACGATAGCAATTAAGCTATGGTCTTACAAACCTTTCAAGTTAAGATATGCCTTTGGATTTAGGGACAAGCCTCTTATATGTGAGAACTTTTTTTCTTTTATCCCACAACATATTATGATATACCATAACTTTAAGGCCATCCCTTCCATTTTTATACCTTTTATTGTCCTTTAGAATTAGGTGAACACATAGTATATGGTTGAACAAACAAGAGATATATAAAGGGTATCTTTTATGATAGGGTCTAGTATCTCTTTAGTATGGGTAGGCTTCCTAAGGCTAAAGGGATAGATAAGTAGGTTACTCACAACTAGGTGGACTATGATTCCAACCGAGAGTTTAAGTGGACCCCAGAGTTGATTGGTAACAAACCTTTAATGTACTTAAAGCATATTATAGGTGATGGCATCGATTGTGAGTTGGTGGGATGAACTTCGGAAAATTTGGGCCCGAATGGAGCCTTCCATTTTCCCATTCATCACCAACCAAGGTTAAGGGACAAAAGAGAACAAGTGATGTGTATGCAAAACAAGTATCGAAATAATTTTTATTAAGGTTAAGAAACATGACACATAGGAATTAAACTCACAATCCCTAGCGAAGTCGCCACTATAAACACAAGGGGGAGTCGCCACTTAGTTTTTGCAATGGTCTAGGAACCATATATATAGCGTCCCTTCGAGGAAGGACCTTTGATCTTACTATCAAAGTATGGGTTCGGAGTTTAGGTACGCTCTTGGGAAGGTGTTAGGCACCTAAGATTGCCCAACCCTAAGGTTGGCCTCCCATCATTGTGTCTTAAACCTTAACCTTATTAAAAAAAATCTCAACACTTGTATCCTAAACTCACACACACACTAGCATGCATTTAACATACAACATGGCATCTTTCATCTCAAAACACATACATACCTATCCTAGAGTGAAAGAGAACCAAACACACAAAAGAAACTCTATCATTCATCTAGTTTGTGAAAAACCCTATCATACATCTAAAACAAGGCAGCAAGCATATCATCAAACACAACACATATCATAAACCAAGCATTAACACATTAGAAACCCTAATCGTACATCTAAGTGTGTTTCATCATATCATCAAAATAAAACCAAAACACAAATGCATGGACATTTCTAATGCATGACTTACCTTTTACTTATCTCTCAGCAACACAGCACCTATGGCATTGATGAATGGACATGTGAATGAATGGTATGATATCAAAACAAAAGAAAAACCCTAGTCTAGCATGTGATAGCAAACAAGCATATGAGGCAGAGGTATAAGCATGTATAAACATGTGAACAAACTTTAAATTGGGGGGGGGGGGGGGGGGGCAAAGCATGTGAAACAAACCAAGCAAACAACATGAGGATTCTGGATTAGGGTTTCAAGGCAAGTGCCTGCGTACGCAACCAAAGGCTTGTGTATGCAAGTTTTAACCTACATACGCATGCTTATGACATGCATCCGTGAGACTTGTTCAAGAACCCTAATTTAGAAACCCGAAACAGAAAGTAGATCACAAACAAAAAAGCCTAATTCTAACTATCTAGTATGCTCAAAACACAACAGAATTATAAAACTAACCTAAGAAAACATATAAAAACCTAAATTACACAAAGAAGCAAGATTAAAATTAAAAAGAAAGATAGAAAATGAAAAAAGGAACAAAGAAAGAATACCTTAAAGCAAAAGCTCCTAAGCTTGATTTTTTTACCGTTCCCATCAATCTAATCTATCACAATTCAATAAAACAGTGATTAGAAACTTTAAACTCAAAAGATTGGAACTTGAAAAGGTCCTAATCAAATAAAAATTGCTTGAGAGTTTTTTATAAAAAACTCCCTTTTGATTCACTATTTTCTAGTAAATCTTAGGTTTTTCCTGTGAAATTTCTGTGTGTTTTGAAAATGTACCATGTAAGGCTTTTTATAGTTGAAAAATAGGGATTTGGAACGGCTTCCAGACGATGTGGGATTTATTCCAAACCTTAGCCATTATTGCATAAGGCTTGCCTTTCTTATACTTCTGAAATCCTAGTTGCTTATGTAGGAATGTGCCTGCATACCCATGCTTGGCCCGCGTATGTAGGCCGCGGCCCACGTACACAGACCGAGGGCCACTTTGGTCAATTTATTTTCAAAAATAGATTTTTGCTCATTTAAAATGTTATATTTTCCATTTTAACCCTCCTTAAGTCAATTTGATATCTAATTGGGCTCTAAATTGGCCTTGGGCCTTAGAGTTCGAGCATCATTGGGGAATAGGGGCCTGAGTCGTAAGGGATACAAAATGCGATGTCTACAAACATCTTCAGGGGTGTGCATATAGAGTCACCATTTATTTTATTAAAAAAAGAGTAAATTGCAAATTATACCCTTGAAGTTTAGGGGTGTTTGGATTTTACACCTTGAAGTTTTAGAATTTGGATTGTACCCCCTAAAGTTTGAAAGTGTTTGAATTTTACACTTAGAATTTACCCCTTAAATTTTAGAGGTGTTTGGATTTTACACCCTAAAGTTTCAGAACTTGGGAGAGTGAAATCCAAACACTTCTAAACTTTAGGGGGGTAAAATCCAAATTCTGAAACTTTAGGGTATAAAATCCAAACACCCCAAACTTCAGGGGGTAAAATCCAAATTCTAAAATTTCAGGGTATAAAATCTAAACACCCCCAAACTTTAGGGTTGTAATTTGCAATTACTCAAAAAAATAATAAAACCATTGATGAATAAACATCTTTATTGATTATATAATTATATCAAAAGAAAATAAAAATTCCATTGTTTTGGTCTTAAATACATTTTAAGAAAAATGAAAAATGACTAAAATTTTGATCGTAATTACGTTTTATAAAACAGAAATTTACATAATTTTCTATCCTAGTTATAATCTAAAAAATAGAAAGAAAAAAAAAATATAGCCTCTTCAATATATATAAAATAAAAAGGTTTAAGGCTACTTATATTCTATTTAACCAATTTCTTAACAAATGAAAAAGTAGTTCTAATAAGACTTTAAGTTTTAGTTCGAAAATATCTCCCCATTAAAATGGTTGGCTAAGAGCCAATGGTGACCAAGCTTAGAGAAAAGTGGTAATTAAGGATTAGTAAATCAATAGATGATTAGCAATCAAGAGAAAATTTGTTGTTACTTGATTGCTACGTTGTTTCTGAGATATTACATTATCAAATTCATTATGGTTCAAATATGTGTTGGCAAATCCTAATAACAAAACATGTCAAAATTAAGTTGTCAATGAAATTGTATTTAGAGTTGATTTTAGATCAAAAGCTTCTCAAAGAAAACAAAATTTAATATGCTCAAATTCGTACTTGTCAATATTTTTTTATAGGATGTACTTGTCATTATTAATTGGCGCTTTAGTTTATTTCTTCTCTAGTTTCGTACCATAATTTGTTGGAAATTTAGTAGTCATTAAATTAAGTGGGATTTGCAGAGTATGGTACAGCCATGGTGAGAGAAACTAGAAAGAAATTTTCTGCTCAATAAACTATGGTATACTCTTGAGAGGCTGGGAACAAATTCCATTACAGAGAAGCAAAGGATGGAATGTGGAGATGAGATTTTTTTTGCAAAATGTACATTTCTCTTACATTCCAAGTCTCTCAGTTGACTATAAGCCTGGATCAAACTTGAGACTTAGTCAAGTCTCTCGGTTGAACATGGAAGTAAAAATAAAAAGGGAAAAATCTGGCTCCAATTTGAATGTGTGACTGGCCACAATTCTTTATCCATTTCAATCGAAGAATATTCGTGAATCCTGCTCTGTAGTTTTCTAATCCATGTCTTCCCATTTCTTTGTCTTCCTTTCACATCCTAGTTTATAAATGGTCGGAACCAAGACAAACTACATATAATAAATGCGACATCTGCAATAGGGTGTAACGTGGAAATTCTTGTTCACAACAAAATGTAGACTTTTCAAAGAACAACAGCTAGCTTGAGTCAATACATGGCCTTCTATGTTATAGTCTTTGCTCAGAATAATGAGTCTAACTTTTACATATTGGCTAATTAAGAGCTCTAAGAACAGAAAGCAATGGACATCTTTGCTTCTGTGCTTTTGAGTTCCAGTTTGCTTCTTCTCTACTTTGTATTCTCGGATGCTGCTGACAGCATTACTCAATCCCAATTCCTCAGGGACATTGAGAACACAACCTTGGTGTCTGAAGATGGTGGCTTTGTCCTGGGGTTCTTCAGTCCAGTTAATTCCACTAACCGTTACTTGGGAATTTGGTACAAGAAAATCCCAGTAAAAACGGTTGTTTGGGTAGCAAACCGGGGCAATCCAATCACAGACTTGTCTGGCGTGTTGATGGTAAACAGTTCGGGTAGTCTTGTTCTTCTCGGCCAGAATTCGACGATTGCTTGGTCGGCAAATCAAACAAAAGAGGCCAGGAAACCAATAGTACAGCTTTTAGATTCAGGAAATCTAATATTAAGAGAAGAGAATGAAAATTATTTGTGGCAAAGCTTTGACTATCCTTCTGATACGTGGCTAGCAGGGATGAAGCTTGGATGGGACTTAAGGATTGGTCTGGATAGGCGCCTAACTGCATGGAAGAGTCCAGATGACCCCTCTCCAGGAGAACTGAGTTGGGGGATTGAACTTCATAAATACCCAGAATTAGTCATGATGAAAGGCTCCCAAAAGTACTTCCGGTCCGGCCCATGGAATGGCCATTTTTTCAGTGGTATGCCAGAGTTGCAGGCCACCCCGCTTTACAACTTCACTTTTGTCTCCAACAAATATGAGGTTTACTTCACGTTCGATATGATTCAAGAATCTGTAATCACAAGAGCAGTTTTGAACCAGACACAGTATGAGCGCTACATGTGGGTTAAAGAAAAAAACGAATGGAGCATGTTCTTGAATTTGCCAAAAGACAAATGCGACACTTATAAATTATGTGGTCCTTATGGAAATTGTATCATGGGTGAGTCACCTGTCTGTCAATGTGTAGAAGGATTCAAGCCTAAATCACTACAAACATGGAACCCAGAAGAGTGGTATAAGGGATGTGAACGCCGTACGCATTTGAGCTGCCAGGATAAAGATAAAATTGGGTTTGATAAATTTTCTGGGCTCAAAATGCCCGACACCACGCATTCTCTGGTGAACGAAAGTATGAGTCGTAACGAATGCAAGGTCAAATGTTTGAACGACTGTAACTGTACGGCTTATTCAAACTCAGATACTAGAAATGGAGGTAGGGGATGCGCCATGTGGTTTGGGGATCTAATTGATATTAGACAGATGGCAGCGAACAAGCAGGATGCTAATAGCCAGGATGTATATATTCGAATGCCTGGTTCAGGGCAAGGTATGAGCCATCAAATTAAGCTAAAATCTTTGTTTCCATCTGTTTTATTGCATTGAAGTCTGTTGCACTTAAAATATTTTTTCTTTTCTATTACAAATTCAACCATGAAGTGCTGAAAAATAAGCAAAAGAGGAAGGTGATTGTAATAGTTGTGGTTACCATTGCCGTAGTTTTTGGGGTGTTCTTGATTCCCTACTGCATTTGGAAAAGGAAAAGCTTGAGAGGTAATATTACTTTCTCTTACCTACTTTGGAAAAGATATTGCCAGATTGTTTAACTTAACTTCTAGAATCGTACAGTACTGCTATTAAGATTGCTAAACATATATTTGAGTTTATATTTTATGTATTGGCACAAAAAAAATCCCATTTAGTCGAACCTTAGACTCTACTATTCCTATGTAAACCCTGTTAAGAAGGTTTTACACTGTTCACTAATTAGAGTAAACCGCATAACACTCGTGTGTTCCATTACTCTCTCTCCTTTTTTCATCATCAGTTTATTTTAACATCGTTTCAGCAAAAAAAAAAAATTTATTTTAACATCGTTTCAGAGTCTTTGGCCTTCAATTACTTCCGCTTCTGCACATGTTTTGTCTTTTTATTGCATCCACAAATCATATCTCCAGTTTCAGTCTATATATATCGAGCCGCAGACACAGATCTGAAACACCCTAGCTAGCTGCCACCACAGGCACAAGAACGCCCAACTGTTCTCAAAGCCACCAGTGCTCTTCGTCTTTGATTCACTGGCAGCATATTGCCATCCTCTTTAGCGTCGTGTCCATTCTCCACCTTCCTTGGCCACCGGGCGATTCCAACAGCTCAAGTTGGGTGACCGTCTCTGCATACGCCTTTGCGCGCTATCTGCATCTATTCATGGAGAAAGTATACCTGTTTCAGGTATATGCTTCCTCCCCTCAGAGGTTGGTGGAATGACTGGAATCCATCCGCTGTAGGTCGCACCCAGTTGTGAGGGGGAGAAACATACACCAAACAGGTGTATGTTTCTCCTATTCACGACTCTCACCAACAGATAGCATACGCCGTTCTGTCTTTCACTATACAGATCATGGCCAGTAAACATGTTGCACATGAGTCAAGCTTTGAAATTTTGGACAAATTTTCTCTTATTCAATGCTTCACGAGGGACATGCACCCCACTTGTCCAAAGCTTTGTTTTTTTCCAGTCGACGAAGGGAGCAAAGTACACGCGGCCTAACCAACAACCCATATTATCTATTCCCAACTAAAAAAAGAAAAAGAAACAAGCAGCCACCTTTCAAAAAAGAAAATCTCCGAATCATCCCTTCACACGCTTTCACGATGTCACTTATCACGTGTCACCCAAAGTTCATTGTCACTGTCATGTCAGCCCTCTTACATCAGCGTGACGTCATCGAGTCATATCACCTTCATCCCACATGCCACTTTATTTGGCTGAACTCGATCCATCAACTTGTCAGATAATCATGTTAGCACCAATCGTCTGCGTAGTCACTAGTCGCGTTAGTGCCATGTCAACACAACCATTTAAAGTGCCACGTCAGACACTTCTGCCATGTAAGCGAGTGACGCCAACATGACATTAGCTATAGGACTCTTACAACGACTCGGATCCAACACTGTTTTGTTTTCTAAACCACTTTCTTAAAATATTCTCATCAGCTCTCTAAAAAAAATGTCATTTTAACACACCAAAAATCCACTTTGTCATTTTAGAACATCATTTTACAACATACCATTTATCAGATTTTCTATACTTCAATTCTATACATTAAAATAATATTTCCTACACATTAAAATAATATATTTACCCAAAACACAGCAAAAATACAAATGCATAGCCCAGTCACCACCGGGTCCAACAGCCACCGCTACAACCACCGCCACAACAACAACCACCGCCACAACAACCACAATCACCGGATCCTCCAACAAATTCCAAATCCAAAAACCTCAACCA
This sequence comes from Quercus tomentella, assembly GCA_028535165.1. NCBI lineage: Eukaryota > Viridiplantae > Streptophyta > Magnoliopsida > Fagales > Fagaceae > Quercus > Quercus tomentella. The sequence continues at coordinate 13,537,750 of JAPQVY010000100.1, read as the reverse complement.
AAAAAAAAAAAAAAAAAAAAACTCAAAATCTTCAACAAAACCCTAACCCAACAGATCAATCAATGACCAAACTCAACCAACCATCGGCGATGAGATCGGCGGCAAGAGCTGTGGAGGACGACGAGCAAAGAACGGCGACTGTGGAGGACGACGAGCAAAGATCGGCGACTATGGAGGATGACGAGCAAAGATCGGCGACCACCCCTGGGCGAGCAGAGGTTCAGATTGGTGAGCTTCAATCGGCGAGCAGAGAGAGAGAGAAAGAGGCGCAGAGACGGAGAGATGGAGAGATAAAAAAAAATGAAACTGAGATCAGAATCGCCTTCTCAGGAAAAAAAAAAAAAAAAGAGAGAGAGAAAGAGGCGCAGAGACGGAGAGATGGAGACCAGAGAGGAGAGAAAGAGAGAGAACTGTGTTGCGGAGAGAGAAAAGAGAATAAAATAAGGAAAAAATTATAGCATTTGTGTCTGTACCGTCTCATATTTGAGACGGTACTGTAGCGGTGTGCCAAATTTTTTGGCATTTGGCACACCTCATGAGGGTCTATTTTTGTTGTTTGGTGTGCCAAATGCCAAATATTTGGCATTTGGCACACCTGATGATAGTGCTCTTAGACCATTTCAGATCTTCATAAGTTTATTCCAAACTTAAGGCATCATTAAGTTTCTACCTTGAGTTTAATGTATAGCCATTGGAACATAATAAAAAGAAAAGATCACGGTAAGTAAGAAAATTCGTATAAGCTTTTCGAAATAATTACACAAGTCAAAAAATGTCACTAGACTAGGATTTTGAGAAAACTTGAATCATTTGTAGTACTTGCAGCAATTGTGTTTATTTGATGAAAATTTTCACTTCGAGGTATCTCATTCGTCTCATTCTATCCTCAATGGACTAAGTTATTTTAGATAAGTTAATCCAAGCCCAAAACTTAAAACAAGCATATTCAAGGCTAATTCATTGCACTCTATTTAACTTCAAAGTAATTCATAATTGCAAAGAAAATAAATTTGATGCTACAATTAAGTAATTGCATGAAAAGTAAAACATTGGAGGGGAGCATACTTTCATTAACGTAATGAGACATATACAATCAAGGATTATTCTAATTAAAGTAGAAATTTAAAGGATAAAAAAATGAGTTAATTTATGTACTCGCTTGAGTGGAGAACCAGGCTTGCTCAAGTGAGTAGTACATGCGGGCTCAAGCAGCTCACTCAAGCTTGCTCAAGCAAGGCCTCACCTAACTCTTGTTCAAGGCTCACTCGAGTGAGAATTGAATAAACAAAATTTGAATCCTGTTATAATTAGAATTCTAACCCCATATATAAACACCTATTTAAATCATCTTATGCCCTATTTCCACTTAGATTATAGAGGCAGAAAGGTAGAGCTTTTAGAAAGAAACTCATGTTTTTCATCCCGTGAGGTTTTATGAGAAAATCCTTCTAGTTCCATAAAAAGCTTGTGATCCAAAGTTTGAAACCACAGAGCCTCTCTTCTAGTGTGTTCACTTTAGATCAATTCTTCAAGGAGACACCTTAGAGTGTACCAGAGGTTTTGGTTCGTCGACGCGAGCATGTTATTCATGAAGGGATCCATACAAGAAGAAGATCAAAGTTTTAAACCTGTTGTGTGTCACAACAATGAATTACCTATTGGAATTGTAAAGTCTATGTACAAAGATTTTGTTCTAGATTATAAAACTCCTTATTTTCTTGTGGATTCATTAGTTGGGATAGATTCCCCTAATAATGGTTTTTTCTTTGGAGATTTCTCCATCAATTTTCCATTTCGTTACTATCACGTGTCCCATGCTTTTATCACTTTTGGTATTTTACTTTATGACTTGGTGACTTTTTGTTTTGTACGTGGTTGTTAGTATTAACATTGTGGATCATGTGATAAGTTAATTCAACATTAAATAATAGTTATTTTGAAAACTTAATTGAGGACTCTAAACCGAATTTAATAATTGGTATCAAAGCATAGGTACACTTAAATTCTGAAATTTAACATATGTTGAAAAGGGTTGGACCAAAACTGAAATTCTAGTAGAACAATGGTCCGAGGAACAACTATTAGATTATAACTGCAGTAGTAAATGCTTAGATGCCATCTTTACATCTATCTCTCAAGAAGAATTTAGAAGAATCGTGATGTCTAAAACTATTAAGGATGCTTGGGTTGTCTTAGAAATTACAAATCAGGGAACTAAAGTTATATGAAACTCTGGGCTTCAAATGTCAACTTCTGAATTTGGAAATATTAGCATGAGTTTAGGATGAAACTTTTGATTAATTCTATGCCAAATTTAATGACATAGTAAACTCTAGCTTTAACCTAGGTGAAAAGATATCCTTGAGCCCAAATTTGTTAGGAATGTCCTGAGATCTTTACCTAAGAGGTTTCATCGTAAACCCACACTATAATAGAGGAGAGTATGGATCCTGACACTATCAAGATTGAGGAATTAGTCGGATCGGTATAGACATATTACCTCTTTTTACCTCACTAATAAAAACAAGACTGTTGCTCTGAAAACCGTTAAAGAAGAAGAGAGTTATACCTCTGATGAGGATGAGATGAAAGTGGATGATAAAGCTCTTTTGGCTAGAAAGTTTAAAAACCTTCTATAGTTTAGAAAGAGTAAGAAAAAGTACAAAACCCATAGATCTTTTGAGCTACCAAAGAATGAATTTAGTGAGAGGTCTGAGGGTAGGAAAGAACAGAACTATCAAGTCATCAAGCATCATTAGTGTTTTGGTTATGGACATGTCAAGGCTAAATGCCCAAATTATTTGAAATCAAACAGTAAGAATATGAATGCCACCAAGAGTGATGAGGATAAGAGCAATGAGTCTAACTATGCTTGTTTGGATTGAGAGAGATGGAGGGAGAATAGAGTAGAGTTGACCGGATGAACTAATTAGGCTCCCCTCTACTCTCCCTCCATCCCCTTCAATCCAAACAAACCTTAGATGAACTAATATGATAATTATGACCACCACACCCTCAATCCAAACAAGCCATTAAGGATGAATTATGTGATGATGCCACCCTACAAAACTACTTATAACAAACTTTATATGGAATGTATCAAATTCCAGAAAACTTTTGAATTAGCCATTAAGAAGTTAAATGAGGGAGAGCTAGAGAAAGAGGCACTAGTAGTGAAGTCACATGAAGCCAAAAATTTGGCTGAAACATACAATAATGAGAATCACTCGTAGAAAAGGTGACTGAACTTGAAAGTGAGCTAGGTCTTGCTAGAGCCAAGTTAGAAAGACAAAGGGAAGTTCTCAGAAGCTATGTTTTGAAACAACTGGCCTAAGGTACATCGATGTAGAATCTTTTGTCCCATCCTTTTTTATGTCTTGCGGCACAGAAACTATGTTTGTCCCCCTTGCTAAATCATTGGGCTAAGGTAGAGCAAACTCGAGTAGATAAAGGGAACCATCTCATAGGTAGATTATATGTCTCACAGCCTATCTCCATATGGCCACCTAGGAAGAATAGAACCCCACATGCTACTTAATTCGGCCACTATTGGGTGCTACTAGACATAGCCATGCTAATCGCTTCTAGTTGAGGTTAAGATTCCAGTGTCACAACCTGCGGCTAGAGATCGAGTACCTTCTGTCAGAAGCCAAGATAAATTGCTTTGGTGACATGTTCAAACCTCGAGCTTGCTGATTCTTGGAAGCCAAGGTTGGAATTTGCCTCACTTAATTTGCTAATTCCTTTTCTCAATTAGCCTATAAACAGTTTAGGATCAAAGCCTCCCCTAGTTCACAGCCCAAGATCATGTTGTCTGGGTAAGAAAGGATTCCAAAACTAAGTATCATTCTTCGTGTCCGCTTCTTTGATACTTCCAATCTAGTGTTGGAAATATTTTCTTTGACTCCATAGACTACTTACAATAGGAGTTTGTGTACATTATTGTATATATTTATGCACTGCATTTCATGTTTTTCATTTGTTTTAGCATTGTGTGTGCTTTTATTTTTTGTCCAAATTATAAAAAACAACAGAAAATTAAAAAAGAAAAATACAAAAGAATGAATGAAAGGGGATAAAATATACCATGTTTAACCACACTATACTAAGTAATAGCTAGTGCAAAATTTTGTAGTTTTGTTTTTGTTTTCGAGCACAAATTCTTCTGGTCCAAGTGTATCTTGTTTGCATTTGTATGCACAAGTTAGGATCCGTTTGGAATCCGCTTATTTTGCTGAAACTAAAAATTTTTAATTGAAAGTATTGTAAATAAAGGTAAAAGTTAGTTGAAATAATACAGTGAGACTCATAAATAGCACAAAAAAGTGTAATAGGACCCATGAATAGTAGCCAAAATAAGCTGAATAATAAAATAAATTGACAAAATTAATTTTTTCCAAACGGACACTTAGTATGTGTTTGGATTCGGCGTTTTGCGTTTCAAAATCCGGCGTTTTTTTTTTTTTTTTTTTCTTTTTCAGGCGTTTCAGCTTTTACCCGACAAGTGCACTGTTGAGCACTATTTAGCACTGTTCATGCACTATTCACGCACTGGTCACGAGACCCACAATCACTTTATTTAAAAAAATAAAATAAAATAAGTCCCACAGTACTATTCACACTTTTAAAAATTATTTTGTTACAGTGTTTTTAGTTTTCAGTTTTCAGTAAAATAAGTTGTATCCAAACGAATCCTTAGTTTAAGTTGAATTTGGTTGCATGTGTAATTTTCTAGTAGGCAATTGGTCATGTGATTGGCGTTTTTGTGATTTGCAGCAATACCATTCAATAGAAACTCTAAAAGAAAAAAGTCTTATCATACTCTTACTATTGTTTGTACCGTGCCCTCATGCTTGATAGAAAAAGTTGGCGTTCCTGTATTTAGCAAAAATAGGAACACTGTATGTAAAAATATGGTGTTGATAGAAAAAGCAGATAATCACGAAGTCCCCTTTCCTGCGCACCTGAAGGTATGATCAAGAAGAGGAAAAAGGGTGATAGAAAATCGATATGGTTATAAAGGTAAAGAGTATTTTCTACAGGTGAGGTATTTCCACTTTCAGTAACTTTTTCTTATTACATTTGACTTTTACGTACCCCGACATAATGCTTGGAACTTAGTTCCTGTCTCATATCATTATTGTTTGGTTTTGTTCACCTTGTTTCTCTCCTAAACTCCACTCTCGACCTATAATTCGACGTGTGTTTCTAAATTCGAGTGGAGCATTAGGTTTTATACCTAAGCATTGCTGGCATTCTCTCTTTTTTTTTTTTATTCAACAACCAACACCAAAAAAAGGATTGCTGGAGTGTGAGACCAATCTGGAAATTTTTTTCACTTTATCGAAGACTTGTTTAATTTCCTTAAGAAGGAGGCGCAAGGATTGTAGGGGTAGCCTTCACCATAACCTAATATGGAAATTCTCTTGGCCTTGCCAATCTTTTTATTTAGACTAATGCTAGAGATACAAATTATTTTACAAAAAATTTTACAAACTGCTGATGTGGCCAATGATAAATAAAAAAGTGATATTAATGGTAAGTCTAGATGAAAACCAAGAAAAAGTTAGCCACATATGCAATTTGTAAAAATATTATAAAATAGTTTGTGTATGTAGCATTACTTTTTTATTTACATTACATGCACTTAAACTACTTTAATTCTCATTCCATATGCATTCAATTCTTTCTACAATAAATAAAAAACTGCATGAATGCTATTAAAGCAACGTCTTCGCTTGACACTCGCCTAAACTTTTCTTGCAAATTCTTGAAACCTACTCGAGCAACTTGTTAAATTCTGCTTGAGCAAGACCTTTCTGGTAGTTTTAGTCAATTTAAGTCCTGTAATACCCTTGCACCCTGCATAAACTGCTTCTGACCTTTGCTACTATTAATTTGCACCAGTCAAATGTCTCATATTCTAGCTTTCCTTCTCATATTCTAGATTGTTATTGATCTTGGTCTTTAGTTCTACGAACGTGTTTCGTATCTATGATCTTAAATTCTTGATTCTTGTTGCATCTCACATAGGATTTTGATCTAGGATTTTTTTATTTTTTTATTTAATATATATATACACTCTTAGGATTGGCTTTTGTTTCTACTTTATTGAGGCACTTAGCAAAATTTTCCTGGGTTTTTATATGACTGTGGTCACTGATTAGTGGGTAAAATTTGGAAGAAGGTCATGTATTAACTGCACTCGTCACTTGCACATTAATAGTTTGATAATATGCCTCAATCACAGTTTTTGGCTTAACCTCAATGTTTAAGCAGAATAGTTGTTTTTTTTATGCATATCAATTGATTATTCATGCATTTCTTGCATTTTGGACAGCATATGCCCCACATCTTATGTTCTTCAACTTGGCGCATTTGGTATCAGAAGTAGTTTTTGTTTTGGGTCTTTCGAGTGTCAATTTTGTGTTCTATTTTTGTAGCATCTCCTTGGTACCGTTTCTACACATATTGCTAATGCCACTTAGTGCCCTATGCCCATGTCAAACATTTATTGGTATCTTCTTGCATGCATGCTACATCTTTCTTGGAATCTATGCACTACTCTATGGTGGGTCATTTTTTTTCACTGCCTTGTTTAAGCTAAACTATTTACTCAAGGGACCTCAGATTGATGGGGAGTATTCTTCTACCTGTTAGTATTTTGTCAACGAAATTTAAAAATATCCTTAAAGTATCGTTGATTGAAGAGGCTCGCTCAAGTGGAAACCAAGGTTCAATCAAGGGAGTAAATACTTGCATCCCAAATGGCTAGCGAGGCTTCGCCTGATCCTCACTCGACTCTTGCTTAAGCGACAATTATGGAAATAAAATTCAAATCCTATTCTTATTAGAATTCTAATCCTACATGTAAGCACCTATTTAAACCATCTAAGCATGATTTCCAATGAGGGTATAGATGCAAAAACTCAAATCTTTTAGAGAAAAAACCCATGCCTTTCATTCTATGAGTTATCATTAAGGAAGCCTTCCAAATTTTTATGATCTTGTGATCCGAAGTTTGAAACCACGGAACCTTTCTTCCATTAAGTTAATTGTTGGTCAAATCTTCAAGGAGGTGTCATAGACTGCATTAGAGTTTCTAGTTTGTTGACGTGAACATATCATTTGTTAAGAAATCCAAAAAAGAAGTATAGAGTTCTGAAGTTGTTGTAGTCACAACAGTGAGTTATCTCCTGGGATTATAGAGCCTAAGTACAAAGGTTTTGGTCTAGATTGTGAAACTCCTTTTATAATGGACTGCCTTAGTTAGGATAGGTTACCGTTAGTTAGGATAAGTTACCATTGTAGTGGTTTTCCCTTTTGATGAGTTCTCCATTGCTTTTCCACTTCAATATCATATCATGTGTCTCATGATTTTATCGCTTTTATTATTTTGCAAGATGACATGGTGACATTTTGTTTTGATTGTTAATATTGAAATTTTGGATCATATAATTGATTTAATTTGAAATTAAATAACAATTCCGCTCTATAATCAATAGGTCTAACCGAATTTAATAGTTGTCATATTCTAGTTTATTTTGTTTAATGTGAAGCCAATCTTGCTCTTATTAGATAACATGGAGAACAATGAGATGCTAGACCAGAACATTGAACTCCAAAGTGAAGACTTAGAGGTCCCATTCTTCAGCCTAGCAACCATAGTCACTACCACTAACAACTTTTCAAGTGATAACAAGCTAGGTGAAGGAGGCTTTGGACTTGTATACAAGGTAAATCCACAAAATAACTTTATAATGACCATAGAAAAAGAAGTTATCATCATATTCTATATCAATAAAATCTGCATACAAATGTGAATTTACAGGGTATACTAACAGACAGACATGAAATTGCCGTGAAAAGGCTTTCACGAAGTTCTATACAAGGATTGAATGAGTTTAAAAATGAAGTTATGTTGATTGCCAAATTGCAACACCGTAATCTGGTTAGGCTTTTGGGCTATTGCATTGAAGGAGAGGAGATAATGCTAATTTATGAATATATGCCCAACGGAAGCTTAGACTCCTTTATTTTTGGTATGAACTTCTCAAAAACTTAATAACTTTTGCCAAACTTTATGAATTTTTTTAAGGACAAAGTTTCTCCAAACCAATTTAGATAAAAAGTTCCTCCAACCTACTAAGCGACAACTTAAAAAACTACACTTATTTAGTTTGAGTCACACACTCTACTTAATAGTCAAATGCTCTATTTAAATGATTTAATGAATCATGCAATTTAATACTTATGGATGGTTTTATGAACCGCCACATAATGGATGGGAGGAGATTTTTCAAACTTGGTTTGGAGGAAAAAAATTTCCATTAATTTATTATTATTAATTTCAATTTCTTCTTTTATTGTCCAAGTTGGACTTAGTATTAACACAAATGAGAAACTTGCCAGATAAAACGAGAGCTAATGTTTTAGGTTGGTCTATGCGCTTCAATATTATTTGTGGGATTGCACGAGGGCTTCTATATCTTCATGAGGATTCTAGATTGAGAATTATACATAGAGATCTCAAGGCAAGTAATGTATTACTTGATAGTAAGATGAGCCCAAAAATTTCTGACTTTGGCATGGCTAGAATCTTTGGTGGAGATCAAACTGAAGGAAATACAGATAGAGTGGTTGGAACTTAGTAAGAATTCTTAACATGCTCTGTTGTCAACATTGTTTTTCCTACTCAAAGATTTTTATTCTTAATGATGTTCTGCAGTGGTTATATGGCACCTGAATATGCCATTGATGGTCTATTTTCAGTCAAATCTGATGTATATAGTTTTGGAATATTGTTGCTGGAGATATTAAGTGGAAAGAAAAATCGAAGGTCTTTCCATCCAAGCCAAGGTCTAAACCTTGTTGCACATGTAAGTTCTCAAAAGTGTTGACTCTCCATTTTACATACAATTATACAGATAATGATAAGAAAAATTTAAATTTTTCAGGCATGGAATTTATGGAAAGATGGCAAACCTTTAGAACTAATTGATACTTGCTTAGAGGACAGTTGCATCCTATTGGAGTTTGTTCGTTGCCTTCGTATAAGTTTCTTATGTTTGCAACAACATCATGAGGATCGACCTAACATGTCATCTGTGGTTATGATGTTGCATGGAGAAAGTTCATTACCTGAACCTAAAGAGCCTACTTCCTTGGTAGGGAAAAAATTGCCTTCATCAAGCAAGAACCCATCCCTTTCAACCAATGAAATTACTGTTACACTGTTAGAGGCTTGATAGCTAAACTCCATATCCATTACATTATACTAAGTGCTACGTCCACAACACTTTCACAAAACTTTCATGACAAATTTTAAGCGGTAGGTTGTTACTGGTAGGCAAGAAAGTAATTTCAGTGGTGGTTTTAAATTAAAACCAATAACGACTTGTCATCTAGGATTTGTTGTGAAAGTGTTGTGGATGTAGAATTTATCTATTATATATCTCCTAATTGATATTTATATTGTACATTTTGTAAGTTAAACACAATTGTATTCCCAAGAAGGTGACATGATATGAATCTTATTCGAATGGTAAAGGCTTAAAATGACATCTTCAATAAAATAAAATAAAATAAAAAATAAAAAAAGGGTTTTAAGGCTACTTATAATCTATTTAGCCAATTTCTTAACAAAGAAAAAAGTAGTTCTAATGAGACTTCAAGTTCTAATTCAAAAATGTCTCTCCCTTAGGATGGTGGCTTAGAGCCAATGGTGAACAAGCTTGGACAAAAGTGGTAAGGATTAAGAAATCAACATATGACTGGCATGTGAGCAAACAAAATATAATTTGTTGTTTTATTGCTTTATGTTATTTATGAGTGTTGATACCCATTTTTGATAATATGGACACAAAGGTCAAACGGCAGAAAAGCCTAAACCGAACCAAGAAAAAGAAAGGAGAGATTAGAGAGTAGAAGCAAAGCAATAGTGCCACACCCTTAAGGGCTAGAAAGTGAATAAGCATGGCCTAAGCAAGGGGCTCAAAGAGAAAGAATTCCCATAAAGAACAAAGGATAGAACACAGTGAGATGGCCCTCTCAAAGAAATGAGAAAGGTTCTTGAATGGGCCCAAGGAAGAAGGAATGAGGCAAAAAGCCCAATGGGCCAACCTTGTAGGAATTACTAAGAAGGAATAAGGGAAAGACCTTGAAAGGCCCACGGGCCCAATTGGGTAATATAAAATAAGGCAAGCCCAGCAAGCCCACACCATTCTCCATAAAGAACGAGTGCAAGTGGGAAGCCTCAGTCTTGACAAAGAATAAAAGGGAAAAAAAATCAAATAACAGCGGTAGAAACCATGTGGGAAAGAAAGAAGGCAAGGCGTAAAGAAAGAAGACAACAATGTAATAGTCGGAGCACCACCAACCTATATCCAGCCAATACAAGGAGGGTGAGCCCACGGCTAAAGGAATTACAAAGAAGTGTGGTTTGGTGAAGGGGAAAAAAGAACCTATTTTTTGTGTCCTTTCAGGACCTCTTTTGGGAGGTACTTAGCTAGGAAAGCATCTTTATCCAAAATAGGTAGTAAACTGACTAGGACCACTTAATGCATGCTAGAGGGATTGGTAGAAATGGACCCAAGGTTTTACCATTCAAAGGAGAGAGAGAGAGACAGAGAGAGAGAGAGAGAGAGGTACATGGTTGAATGAAATGGGTGAGAGTTTGTCATGGGACAAGTAGTGGAAGAGAGAAAAGACATTGTACATGCTTAGAGGTAGTGGAGGTTGAATCCATATGGCTAGAAGGGTAGTGGGCAACTTTGAAGAGTGTTTACAGTAGACGAAAATGGTTGGTGAATGTTGAGGGTGGTTTCTTTAATTCTTCTACCATAGACACGTGTTTTGATGTTATTAGACAACTTCTAGTCTAGGCTTTTTCTAGGAAGGAAGTTGGGTCTGACACTCTCACAGAATGGATTTCAAGGTCCCATTCTGCCATTGCCAGTTTATGCACAAACATTGAGTCCAAAGTTTAGGGGACAACACTGCAAACTAGGCTTATTCTCCATTTCTATCGCAGAAGGAACATTTCTTTAGCTTCTGTTGCAGAACTGACTTTTCTTAAATTTTTTACTGTGCAGTAATGCTTTTCTGCGACGTGAACAACTATTCTTCATTTTCTACTGCGGAAATATTTCTCCACTTTCTGCACATAAACTCCAAAATCCAAACAAAATATATATCAAGCAAAGGTTAGTTTACAAGGGTTTGCATACATATTCTCAAATATATATATATATATATATATATATGGGGCAAAATAATGATTAGTTCACATTAAAAGTAATGCACATAATAACAAAGAAATAATCAAAGATTCATCAAAAATAATCATGGGTAAAGAGTATTTGCAGCAAGATGTTGACTAAAAAGATCTCAATCCTAACTCATACAACCTTATTACCAAATAAGGCTATAAAGTTATGTGGTTTGGAACATGAATCAGAGTAGTCATCTTTTGGAGATTGCAAAGAATGTGCTTTGATATTTTCCAAGGCAGGGAAAGGATTCTTAGTGATGCATGCTAATTCTACCATGTGTACTTTGCTTTCTCTTTCTCTCAAATATCGCTTTCTTTCTCTTTTCTCTCTTCTTTCACTTTCAACTCACTATTCATATTTCCTTGGTTATTGTGTTGTTGTTCTTTCCCATATTCATGGGTACTATTCCTATTTATACCACAACTTAATCCATGCTCTTTTCCCTTTACTCTTATTTTCACCAACCATTTTGTCTACTATAGACACCCAACTAATACCCACAACATACTGGCCATTATCTTCTAACCGTGTACAAGTGGGTTCAATCCTACTAAGGAGTTTTAGTCTAATCCTTATGACAAATGGCCTCCCCATTTTGAGTAAATGCCAATCTGCCACAGAGCCTCCTCACATCTCTTTCCCTAAAATGGTAAAGGCCTCCATTCAATCTCTTTGTCCTCGTCCTCTAGCATGCATTAGATGGTTTCCACCTACTCATTTCCCATTTTTGGTAAAGATACTTTCCCAACAAAGTATATTCCCAAAAGTGGTATCGGTGGGATACCAAATCTAGGTCCTTTCCCCCTTCCACCAAACCACACCCTTTACACCCCATTGACTGTGGGCCCTACTCCTTCACATGGCAAGGATGTAGAAGGGAAAAACTCAGACCTTACCTTACTCACTTGCCTTGCTACTTTTGTCTTTTCTCTGATTTTGATTTCTTTCTCCTTCATGTGTTTTTTGTTGCTTTTGCTTTGTTTTATCGTGTTTCTCTTTACTCTTTTTTCCTTCATGTGTTTCCTGTTGTTGTTGCTTTGTTTCTCACTATGTTTGTCATTTTCTTTGGTTTGGTCTTTCTCTCCTTCACGCAGTTTTTGTTGTTGATACTTTCTACTATTCCTTGTTTCTTTCCACTGTGTTTCTCCATATTAGGTTTAACTTCTATCCTTTTATATAAAAGAATTTGGGCCTTTGTGGGCCAAATAATCTTTACTAGATCAAAAGGGTCTTGGACCCAATTTGCCTTAATCTTCCAAAGTAACTCTGCAGAAGATTTGTATTTTGCTGCAAATCACTTTCCCTTGCATTTCTTTCCTAGCCTAGACGTAAGTCTAGACTTTTTTTTTTTTTGGTTTCTTTAGGCTTTTATTTCTTTATTTCTTTTTCTTTTTTTCTTGAGGCTAAAAGAGAGAAATCACATAAGCTTGATTTGTTATACAAATAGGAACAGTACCCATAAGAGGAAGAAATGATAGTGACGTAGGCAATTTGAATAGAAAATTGAAAGAGAAAGAAGAGAGAAAAGGAAAGAGCGAAGTGAGACTTAGAAAAAATAAAAGAGTGAGTATGGCAGAAACATCATGCATCAATAGGCAAATCTTTTCCCTACCTCACGTAATAAACTCACTCTTTGTAATCTCATCAAATGAAAAGTAGCTATCTTGACCCATCCTCCAAAATGTATAACTTTATGGCCTAATTTGGTAATAAGGTTGCATAAGTTGGGGTTTGGGTTGTCTTTAGTTCACTTTCTGCGGAGACTTATATGTATGTGTGTGTGTGTGTGTATTATGATTCTGCTGCTCTAACTATGCTTAACCACTGACAAACTAATTAGATTGACTTTCCTACTATAACACACACACACACACATATATATATATTGCTTGTAGTCTTTTTGGGGTGACTTGTCTTGTGCACAGATAGGCTCTAAGCAGATCCTACAAAAATAACAAGTCAAGCCCTACTTTCCTACCCACCGCAGAAAGCCTTAGCCTAAAAGCATTAAAGGCCCCTACAATGAGATATTACATTATCAAATTTATTAGGGTTCAAAGATTTGTTGGCAAATCCTAAAAACAAAATATGTCAAAATTAAATTTTGTCAATAAAATTGTATTAGGGTCGAGTCTGGATCAAAAGCTCCTCAAAAACAACAAAATTTCGATATGCTCAAATCTGAAATGCTCATGAGCTTTTACTACTATCATTTTCCTCGATAATTTTTGCCCTTATCAGGGCTTTCAAAATGAACTCAAATTTGACCTTATTTAGATTTGAAATGAATGAGATATAGCTATCTAAATATGGCATAGTGCCCTTTTGGTTCAACATTTTGGGCCCAAAATGCGCATTTGTCAACCAAAAAAGTGAAAACGTATGTTTTGTAAAAAAACTTTAAAAGCATGTTTTCTCCCCCAAATTGTGTTTTTCTGCGTTTTCGTGTGGCAGCCATTGAACTGCAATTGCAAAACGCAACAATGCGTTAATTCAAACATAAATATTACCACTGGAAAGGTACACCTTTTTCCTAAATTGCTCATAGTTTTTTCTTAAAAACCCAACTTTACCCCTCTATTCTAAAGACAAAACGCACAAAAAATCCAATAATTGAAAAAAGTTGTTCTAATGAGACTTCAAATTCTAGCTCAAAAATGTTTCCCCCTTAAAATAGTTGGCTAAGAGCTAATGTTGACCACTTAGAGAAAAGTGGTAAGGATAATCATCGAATGATTGGCATGTGAGTAATCAAGATAAAATTTGTTTTTTGCTTATTGCTTTATGTTGTTTATGAGATATTACATTATCAAATTCTTTAGGGTTCAAATATGTGTTTTCAAATCGACATAAAAAAATATTTCAAAATTAAGTTGTGTCAATAAAATTGTTTTAGGGTTGAGTCTGGATCAAAAGCTCCTCAAAGACAACAAAATTTTGATATGATTAAATTTGAGAAGTTGATGAGCTTTTGCCCATATCCTTTTCCATGATAATTTTTTCCATATCTAGGTCTTCAAAAATTGACCTGATTTGGATTTGAAATTAATGAAATATAGCTATTTAAAGATGACATAGTGTGATGATCTCTTTTTTTGACTAAGTGTCTATTTGGCATGATTAATTTTGCTAGCTTCTTATTTTACTATTCAGCATATTTTTGCTACTATTCATGGGTTCCATGGTACTTTTTGGTACTATTCTTGGGTCCTACTGTACTATTTCATCTAACTTTTATCTTTATCTACAGTACTTTCAATAAAAAGTTTTCAGTTTCAGCAAAATAAGCGGATCCCAAACAGATCCTAAATTTAGGCTAAACCTATTGGTTTTGGACATCCTCAAGAGTGTACGTATAGAGTCACCACTTATTTTATTAAAATAATAATAAAAGCATTGATGAATAAACATCTTTACTGATTATATCATTATATCAAAAGAAAATAAAAATTCTATGGTTTTGGTCTTAAATTCATTTTAAGAAAAATGAAAAATGACAACTTTTGATCCTAATTACATTTTACAAAATAGAATTTTACATCAATTTCTATCCTTTAAAAAATAGAAAAAAAAAGAAAAAAGAAGAAGAAAAAGATAGCGTCTTTAATATATAAAAAATAAAATAAGGTTTAAGGCTTCTTATAATCTATTTAACCAATTTATTAACAAATGATAAAGTAGTTCTAATGAGACTTCCAAGTTCTAGTTCGAAAATATCTCCCCATTAAAATGGTTGGCTAAGAGCCAATGGTGACCAAGCCCAGAGAAAAGTGGTAAGGGTTAAGAAATCAACAGATGATTGGCACATGAGCAATCGAGATAGAATTTGTTGTTTGCTTGCTTCATGTTGTTTCTAAGATATTACATTATCAAATTCATTATGGTTCAAAAATGGGTTGGCAAATCCAATTTACAAAAGATGTCAAAATTAAGTTGTGTCAATAAAATTATATTAGAGTTGTTCCTAGATTGAAAGCTTCTCAAAGAAAACAAAATTTCAATATGCCCAAATTTTGTACTTGTCAATATATATATATATATATATATTTTATAGGATATACTTGTCAATATTAATTGGCGCTTTAGTTTATTTCTTCTCTAGCTTAGTACCATAATTTGTTGGAAATTTAGTAGCCAATAAATTAAGTGGGAATTTGCAAAGAGTATGGTACAGCTATGGGGAGAGAAACCAGTAGGAAACCTTCTGCTTAATAAACTGTGGTATATTCTTGAGAATTTGGGAAGAAATTCCATCACAGAGAAGCAAAGGATGTGTTGGTGCAAACACAATAACAATGGAAATAACACAAAAAGAAATTGAATAATACTTCTGAATATTATTAATTTGAAGATAAGAAATACATAACATTATTTGGACTGAGGCGCGACACTCACTCTCTTTAAGGAAATTCAAGCCCTTGGTTGGCAGACCTTCTCTAACTTATCTCCCCTAAGATACAACAGCCCAACAAATGTCGTATGACTAGAACAACCTCTACATAAAGTGTTCAAGCCCAAAACTCCATAAAAAAGAACATCCTTCTTTACGAAGAAGCTCTCTATTTTTTTAGTGTATAAGAATGCTTTCAATTGCTAGATTTTTTGGTGTAAATTGGAATGAGCCTAAATGAGTCTATTTATAGGCTCAATGGACCTCACGAAATTATTACCCATATTAATCTAATTAATTAGATCTATTATTCTGATGTAGTGGAGTTACACAATTAATGGATGAGATAAGGAGTTTCTAAAGAATGAAAAAGGCCTAAATGGAAAGTAGGAGGATCCAAGAGACTGATTCATTTCCATTTTTGACACCTCCTCCCTTCACCTTCCCATTGTGCATGTATTTAGCACAATATCTAAATCAATACATATTATCCCATTAATCACTACAATTAAAAAAAATAAAATTTTCTCTCTCCTTTTCAATATGGGATTAAACATTTTCACTAACTCCCCATCTTCCATATTAACTCTCACATCTTTACTATTATGTTGTAACATAAATCCATTTTAATTAATTAATATTAAAATGCTCCAATAGGATGGAATGTGGAGATGAGATTTTTTTTTGCAAAATGTAAATCTATATCTATATCATATCATATACTATATAATAAAAGTTGGGCTTAGAAGTCATGGTTGCGCCAAGTGGCTTCACCAAATTGCAAAAAAAAAAATTTAGATTTTTAGATTTTAAATATATATATAAAAATATATATATATATATATAATTTTTCTTCCCCTATAATTTCTAAGTTGATAAAAATCTTAATTTGATTACAATCCAAATTCTAAATATCAAATTTTCCCCCTCTTTTCACATATATATACATAGTTCATTTTTTATGGGATAGCTTTGTAACTATCCTAAAGGAACTACACCACATTTAAAGAAACATCTTCAAAAAAAATCTATATTAAAAAAATGGCTAAAATCCAAAATTGACCCTCTAAGTTTCACCTTTTTTTCATTTCAGTCCTCTAAGTTTCAATTTTGTCATTTCAGTCCTCTAAGTTTTAAATTTTGTCATTTCAGTCCTTCGTTACCCTTCTGTTAAGTGTTGCCATTTACTAAACCTTGGATGATTTTTTTTTTAATTTCTTAATTGAATTTTATTGAAAAATGTTAATTACAAAAAAAAAATAAAAAGAAAGAAAAAAAGAAACTAAGGGAATGACGTACAACAATGCTGTCTAGCTTCTCTGTCTCTGAGACGATCAAATCAACCTAATGGGTCAAGGAACTCCGAGTGGTCTTAACCGGCAAGGCTTACCGGGTAATCGAAAACCCAATGGATCCGACAAGAAGGAGAAGAAATTCAAGTCGGAGGCGCCACTAGCTCGAGCAGGTTGCAAACAACGCAAATAGAAAGACCCAGATGCCAATTCATGACTTCCAAGCTTACTCTACACACAAAGTGCCGTCTGTGACTCCTATACCTTGAGTGTGTCAAAGACTATCTGTTAATGAAGGAAGAGTTAGTGAGCAACCAAGAAAGACTCAAACCCCAAGAGGAAAAAGTAGAGGAAGACAAATCTAAAGTCAATGATCTCAAAGGCTCACCTATGAGTGTTGGAAATCTGGAAGAACTCATAGATGAGAATCACATGATTGTTTCGTCGTCAATGGGGTTGGAATAATATGTGGGGATTTTGTCTTTAATGGGGATTTTGTCTTTTGTCGATAAGGACTAGCTGAAGCCTGGTTGTGCGATATTGATGCATAACTAGGTGCTTTAAGGGCTGTTTGGATTTTTTTTTGTCATCACTCATCACTCTTCACTCAATTTTCGTTACTCATCACTCATCACTTAAAATACCCGAATTTCCCCAAACGGCACTCATCACTCAGTTCTACTGTTACTTTTTGTTTCAAAAAAAAAAAAAAAAAAAAAAACCTAAAAGTCAAACATTAGCAGTGAGAGAGTTGTGAGTTTAATTACGAAAATGTCATTGGAAACTGAGTTATGAAAACTAAAAACACCTAAAATGTGTTTTCAGTTTCCATAACTCATAATCCAAAAATTAGAAAATTGAGTAATGAAAACAAAAACTAGAAACAAAATCCAAATGGACTTCTCAGCCATGGGCCCCATCATTTTTTAGTTATGAGTTATGGAAACAGATTTATGAGTTATGGAAACAGCAAATCCAAACAGCCCCTTATGTTCTGGGGTTGTTGCAAGATGAGGTTGATCCTATGTGATGAAAGTTGAGAAAGCTCCCATGGAATCGTATGCAGACATTGGTGGTTTGGATGCACAGATTTAGGAGATTAAGGAGGCTGTTGTTGAATTGCAATTTACACATCCTTTTTTTTTTTTTTTTTCCCTTTCTTTTTTAATTAACGTTTTTCAGTAAAATTAAATTAAAATATTAAAAAAAAATCATCCAAAACAGCGTCGTTTTGGTTTAATAAATGGCAGCACTTAACAGAAAGGTAACAAAGGACTAAATTGACAAAATTTGAAACTTAGAGAACTGAAATGACCAAACTGAAACTTAGAGGACTGAAATGACAAAAAGTGAAACTTAGAGAGCCAGTTTTGGATTTTAGCCTAATTTTTTTTTAAAATTAAATGTACAATATGAGAGGGAAGGCACAAGTTTGAGTTTAAGTTAAACTCTATCAACTAAAAAATTACAATAATTTTTTTAGATAGAAACAACATAACCTAATTATTTTTATCAACTTTCTAAAAAAATTTAGTTATTCTTATCAACTTTTTCTCTATTGTTTTATTAATTTTTTAGATAAATACAAAAACTTAATTGTGGATATGAAATTTTTTAGAGATAATGAAGTAACACTATTACCACAAATATAATTTTATCAGGAAAAAAAAATGTAATTACATAAATAGTGTTTTATCTGTAATAGGTTTTTCTTTATTCTTATCTTCTCCCTCTATAATATATCCTCTTCTTCTATAATATATCTTCTTCTTTATGGAATAAAACTCACACCAAATTGTGAATTCCCAAATCCCCAAGGAAATGTCTATTCCTCTATCTACACAGGTATGTATTTCTTTTCTTTTCCATTTTTTTTTTTTCACAAAGCTGCATTCTAATTCATGAGTAAGGAGAAATAAATTCAATGATAATAATAAATAGAGCCTTTTGGTAAATCTATAAATATTATTTTCTATGAGTGTGTCTTTGGTATGTGTATACATATATATTGCATCCAGAGACGGAACCAGGATTCGAACCTGGGGGGGGGGGGGGCAAAGCTTAAAACTTTTTTTTTTTTTTTTATGAAAATAAAAACTAACATCTATTTCATATTCAACAAAATACTACATATAAAATAAGTGTTTCTTAAACATTTGATATTATAAAAATGTTGACAAAGTATAACATACAAAATAAGTGTTTTTTAAACATTTCAACACATTTATCAAAATGGAACTCAATGCTCTTTTAAGTCTCGAAAGTCGACTATGATTGATTTTGTACCAAATTTTGCAGCAATCTCCTTCTTAATGTACAAAATCATAGAGTCCATTAGAAAATCATCAGATTTTGTCCTTTGAAAAAATTTAATATTGTAGTAGACTTACTCATGATCTACAAATTAAAAAAAAAAAAATGTTTCATTATTTCTGTATTTCGTAGTTATATACATCAACTAAAAAACAAGGGACTTCTCAAAAAAAAAAAAAAAAATCTAAAACCAAAATAATCACAAACAGACAAGCACAAGTTTATATATATTACTAATATTAGCCACATCACACAAAGTGACAAAATCACAAAGACAAAATTTTTGATAAAACCAAAACAATCAGACCAAAGACTTTGGTCAATTGGTCTCACAAAAAATTCACTAATGACTTAACAAACACTAGTCTCATAGATTCACAAAACTAGCCACGTCCTTGTCTAGTGGTCCCCCTTTATTTCTTTATAGATAAAAGTAAAACCAAAAAAAAAAAAAAAAAGCTACAATTTACAAACACTGAAACCGGTCCACACAAAAGCCACAATTACAAAGTGGTTGACAGACACAACATACCAGTTAAAAAGCCACAGCTCACAAACACAACAGTCAAACACCACAGTTCATAAAAAAAGTTAGAGGTTAGAGGGCAGAGGGCTAACCAGCTAAGGCAGAGCAATATAGCAAAGGATCTGAGGAGGAGCAGTAACAACAACAGTTCAGATCTGATCTAAGGAGGAGTAGAACAACAGCAGCAGTGATGAAGATTGGAGGGGTTGATGAGGTTGAGTGGAGGAAGAGTGAGGTTAGGATAAAAATTTGAGAATTGTAATTTAGGTTTTCAGTCTATATTTTTTATTTTGTAGTTTTTAGTTTGTCAATTATTATTATTATTATTTTTGAATGAGAGTTTGTGGGTTATTTTTTCAGATTGCATTCAGGTATACCAGTTTTTTTTTTTTTTTTAATTGGGGGTTGGGGGGGGCTATTAGGAAAAAAATTTAAAACTTCAACCCATATATATACTAGGTTTTTTTTTTTTTTTTTGGGGGGGGGGGGGGGGGGCAATGGTCCCCCTTGCCCTACTATAGGTCTATCCCTGATTGCATCTTATATTATTTATAGGACCTTTTGTTTTCTATACTTTGTGTTGTCTTACTCATATTATGAGCTAGAAGCCTAGAACTTGCATTTTATGAATTTGGGAGGACAAATTTTTAAACTCTTTTAAGAAAGGTAGATTCATATGTTGGCTTGCTTTCTAAATTATGAGTTATTCTTTTTTTATAAATAATTCTTATATATATATATATACACACACACACACACTACTATTAAGGGGCTTCCTCTGTTGGGAATCCTCATTTTTTTGGTTCAAAAATGCCCCTACACCCCTATCTTTAAGTGGAGACAAAACTAAAGGACAATGTGGTAAATATACAACTCTAACTCCTACTAAAACATTTCCTAAAAAATAGGGTCACTTTTATGCTGAATGTCAAATTGCTTTATTCACTTATAAATTAGATTCTCAAAATAAAAATTATATCTATAAAATACAAAACATAGGTTTTTTTTTTTTTTTTGCTACAAAAAAAGCCTCATGAGCAAAGCATGTGTGATGAGGCTAGTGTGTGTGTGTGTATATATATATATATATAGACAAATACACACATGTTGTGGTGGTTACCTAATGATGTACAATATATTTTATTCAAATACACAACATATATCATGTATTAGGATAATTAATTTAGAGTTTCAAGTTTCTCACTACTTAATTAGTAGAGTATTTCATATATAAACCCCCTTTTTTTACATTCAATTCTAATTAAAATAATTTTTCATTTTTTATAATCTATATTTAACATCAAAATATATTTTTTAATTTATATATTATTTTTTATCATGACATTTAATTTACATATGATTTTTTTTACTAAGCCATGCATCATATGGGCATAATACTAGTTTATATAATAATATAAAAGCGAAACATTTGACTTTTTGTTAACCATTTCTCATTGCGCCACGTGGCCACATAAATTACTGCCACCTTTACTTTTTAAAAAACCCGAAATATTGTGTATTTTCAACCATTGGTATTTAGTTGCGTCTCTCTTGGGTAGTTGTTACAAAATTAAAATAATAATAATAATAATAATAAATCTTCTTTAAAGTCGTGACATATCAACAAATAACCTTTTTTTTTTTTTTTTTAACAGCCAGCAAATTAGCCAAATCAATTATTTTTTAGCCTCACCCTCACACACTTTTACCAAAAATTTACTTTATCTTTGAAAAAACCCACACCTTTTCAGCGAGTAACCATTTATCTATCTCTTTATTTATTGTCAACTTCTCTTCAATTATTTTCATCCTTGTTATGCCCCTTTTTCCTCTGCAAGAAGAAACCACCAGCGTCAACTGTTAACCAGCGAAACCGCTACCGGTAAAATTGACTTCTTTTGTTTTCCCCTTTCAGTGATAGTTCTTGGGATTTCCTTTCGGGTGAAAATTAATCTGTGCAGTTTTGGTGGCTAAATTTCTTTTTTCTTCCCTTTGATGTTCACGCTGCTGTATTGCATTGTTCAAAAAATTCCCCTTTCAGTTGTAGTGCTTGGGATTTTCTTTTTGAATCTTCTTCTCCTTTTGGGTGAAAATTTGTTTGTGTAGTTTTGGTGGCTATAAATTTATTTTTTCTTCCCATTCGATGTCCACGCAGAACCGTTGTTGTATTGCATTGTTAAAATAAATAAATAAAACAATATTGCAACTTTTGCTATGTTTTTATTATATTGTTTTACCATTGTATGAGATATAGCTATCTAAATATGGCATAGTGCCCTTTTGGTTCAACATTTTGGGCCCAAAATGCGCATTTGTCAACCAAAAAAGTGAAAACGTATGTTTTGTAAAAAAACTTTAAAAGCATGTTTTCTCCCCCAAATTGTGTTTTTCTGCGTTTTCGTGTGGCAGCCATTGAACTGCAATTGCAAAACGCAACAATGCGTTAATTCAAACATAAATATTACCACTGGAAAGGTACACCTTTTTCCTAAATTGCTCATAGTTTTTTCTTAAAAACCCAACTTTACCCCTCTATTCTAAAGACAAAACGCACAAAAAATCCAATAATTGAAAAAAGTTGTTCTAATGAGACTTCAAATTCTAGCTCAAAAATGTTTCCCCCTTAAAATAGTTGGCTAAGAGCTAATGTTGACCACTTAGAGAAAAGTGGTAAGGATAATCATCGAATGATTGGCATGTGAGTAATCAAGATAAAATTTGTTTTTTGCTTATTGCTTTATGTTGTTTCTGAGATATTACATTATCAAATTCTTTAGGGTTCAAATATGTGTTTTCAAATCGACATAAAAAAATATTTCAAAATTAAGTTGTGTCAATAAAATTGTTTTAGGGTTGAGTCTGGATCAAAAGCTCCTCAAAGACAACAAAATTTTGATATGATTAAATTTGAGAAGTTGATGAGCTTTTGCCCATATCCTTTTCCATGATAATTTTTTCCATATCTAGGTCTTCAAAAATTGACCTGATTTGGATTTGAAATTAATGAAATATAGCTATTTAAAGATGACATAGTGTGATGATCTCTTTTTTTGACTAAGTGTCTATTTGGCATGATTAATTTTGCTAGCTTCTTATTTTACTATTCAGCATATTTTTGCTACTATTCATGGGTTCCATGGTACTTTTTGGTACTATTCTTGGGTCCTACTGTACTATTTCATCTAACTTTTATCTTTATCTACAGTACTTTCAATAAAAAGTTTTCAGTTTCAGCAAAATAAGCGGATCCCAAACAGATCCTAAATTTAGGCTAAACCTATTGGTTTTGGACATCCTCAAGAGTGTACGTATAGAGTCACCACTTATTTTATTAAAATAATAATAAAAGCATTGATGAATAAACATCTTTACTGATTATATCATTATATCAAAAGAAAATAAAAATTCTATGGTTTTGGTCTTAAATTCATTTTAAGAAAAATGAAAAATGACAACTTTTGATCCTAATTACATTTTACAAAATAGAATTTTACATCAATTTCTATCCTTTAAAAAATAGAAAAAAAAAGAAAAAAGAAGAAGAAAAAGATAGCGTCTTTAATATATAAAAAATAAAATAAGGTTTAAGGCTTCTTATAATCTATTTAACCAATTTATTAACAAATGATAAAGTAGTTCTAATGAGACTTCCAAGTTCTAGTTCGAAAATATCTCCCCATTAAAATGGTTGGCTAAGAGCCAATGGTGACCAAGCCCAGAGAAAAGTGGTAAGGGTTAAGAAATCAACAGATGATTGGCACATGAGCAATCGAGATAGAATTTGTTGTTTGCTTGCTTCATGTTGTTTCTAAGATATTACATTATCAAATTCATTATGGTTCAAAAATGGGTTGGCAAATCCAATTTACAAAAGATGTCAAAATTAAGTTGTGTCAATAAAATTATATTAGAGTTGTTCCTAGATTGAAAGCTTCTCAAAGAAAACAAAATTTCAATATGCCCAAATTTTGTACTTGTCAATATATATATATATATATATATATATTTTATAGGATATACTTGTCAATATTAATTGGCGCTTTAGTTTATTTCTTCTCTAGCTTAGTACCATAATTTGTTGGAAATTTAGTAGCCAATAAATTAAGTGGGAATTTGCAAAGAGTATGGTACAGCTATGGGGAGAGAAACCAGTAGGAAACCTTCTGCTTAATAAACTGTGGTATATTCTTGAGAATTTGGGAAGAAATTCCATCACAGAGAAGCAAAGGATGTGTTGGTGCAAACACAATAACAATGGAAATAACACAAAAAGAAATTGAATAATACTTCTGAATATTATTAATTTGAAGATAAGAAATACATAACATTATTTGGACTGAGGCGCGACACTCACTCTCTTTAAGGAAATTCAAGCCCTTGGTTGGCAGACCTTCTCTAACTTATCTCCCCTAAGATACAACAGCCCAACAAATGTCGTATGACTAGAACAACCTCTACATAAAGTGTTCAAGCCCAAAACTCCATAAAAAAGAACATCCTTCTTTACGAAGAAGCTCTCTATTTTTTTAGTGTATAAGAATGCTTTCAATTGCTAGATTTTTTGGTGTAAATTGGAATGAGCCTAAATGAGTCTATTTATAGGCTCAATGGACCTCACGAAATTATTACCCATATTAATCTAATTAATTAGATCTATTATTCTGATGTAGTGGAGTTACACAATTAATGGATGAGATAAGGAGTTTCTAAAGAATGAAAAAGGCCTAAATGGAAAGTAGGAGGATCCAAGAGACTGATTCATTTCCATTTTTGACACCTCCTCCCTTCACCTTCCCATTGTGCATGTATTTAGCACAATATCTAAATCAATACATATTATCCCATTAATCACTACAATTAAAAAAAATAAAATTTTCTCTCTCCTTTTCAATATGGGATTAAACATTTTCACTAACTCCCCATCTTCCATATTAACTCTCACATCTTTACTATTATGTTGTAACATAAATCCATTTTAATTAATTAATATTAAAATGCTCCAATAGGATGGAATGTGGAGATGAGATTTTTTTTTGCAAAATGTAAATCTATATCTATATCATATCATATACTATATAATAAAAGTTGGGCTTAGAAGTCATGGTTGCGCCAAGTGGCTTCACCAAATTGCAAAAAAAAAAATTTAGATTTTTAGATTTTAAATATATATATAAAAATATATATATATATATATAATTTTTCTTCCCCTATAATTTCTAAGTTGATAAAAATCTTAATTTGATTACAATCCAAATTCTAAATATCAAATTTTCCCCCTCTTTTCACATATATATACATAGTTCATTTTTTATGGGATAGCTTTGTAACTATCCTAAAGGAACTACACCACATTTAAAGAAACATCTTCAAAAAAAATCTATATTAAAAAAATGGCTAAAATCCAAAATTGACCCTCTAAGTTTCACCTTTTTTTCATTTCAGTCCTCTAAGTTTCAATTTTGTCATTTCAGTCCTCTAAGTTTTAAATTTTGTCATTTCAGTCCTTCGTTACCCTTCTGTTAAGTGTTGCCATTTACTAAACCTTGGATGATTTTTTTTTTAATTTCTTAATTGAATTTTATTGAAAAATGTTAATTACAAAAAAAAAATAAAAAGAAAGAAAAAAAGAAACTAAGGGAATGACGTACAACAATGCTGTCTAGCTTCTCTGTCTCTGAGACGATCAAATCAACCTAATGGGTCAAGGAACTCCGAGTGGTCTTAACCGGCAAGGCTTACCGGGTAATCGAAAACCCAATGGATCCGACAAGAAGGAGAAGAAATTCAAGTCGGAGGCGCCACTAGCTCGAGCAGGTTGCAAACAACGCAAATAGAAAGACCCAGATGCCAATTCATGACTTCCAAGCTTACTCTACACACAAAGTGCCGTCTGTGACTCCTATACCTTGAGTGTGTCAAAGACTATCTGTTAATGAAGGAAGAGTTAGTGAGCAACCAAGAAAGACTCAAACCCCAAGAGGAAAAAGTAGAGGAAGACAAATCTAAAGTCAATGATCTCAAAGGCTCACCTATGAGTGTTGGAAATCTGGAAGAACTCATAGATGAGAATCACATGATTGTTTCGTCGTCAATGGGGTTGGAATAATATGTGGGGATTTTGTCTTTAATGGGGATTTTGTCTTTTGTCGATAAGGACTAGCTGAAGCCTGGTTGTGCGATATTGATGCATAACTAGGTGCTTTAAGGGCTGTTTGGATTTTTTTTTGTCATCACTCATCACTCTTCACTCAATTTTCGTTACTCATCACTCATCACTTAAAATACCCGAATTTCCCCAAACGGCACTCATCACTCAGTTCTACTGTTACTTTTTGTTTCAAAAAAAAAAAAAAAAAAAAAAACCTAAAAGTCAAACATTAGCAGTGAGAGAGTTGTGAGTTTAATTACGAAAATGTCATTGGAAACTGAGTTATGAAAACTAAAAACACCTAAAATGTGTTTTCAGTTTCCATAACTCATAATCCAAAAATTAGAAAATTGAGTAATGAAAACAAAAACTAGAAACAAAATCCAAATGGACTTCTCAGCCATGGGCCCCATCATTTTTTAGTTATGAGTTATGGAAACAGATTTATGAGTTATGGAAACAGCAAATCCAAACAGCCCCTTATGTTCTGGGGTTGTTGCAAGATGAGGTTGATCCTATGTGATGAAAGTTGAGAAAGCTCCCATGGAATCGTATGCAGACATTGGTGGTTTGGATGCACAGATTTAGGAGATTAAGGAGGCTGTTGTTGAATTGCAATTTACACATCCTTTTTTTTTTTTTTTTTCCCTTTCTTTTTTAATTAACGTTTTTCAGTAAAATTAAATTAAAATATTAAAAAAAAATCATCCAAAACAGCGTCGTTTTGGTTTAATAAATGGCAGCACTTAACAGAAAGGTAACAAAGGACTAAATTGACAAAATTTGAAACTTAGAGAACTGAAATGACCAAACTGAAACTTAGAGGACTGAAATGACAAAAAGTGAAACTTAGAGAGCCAGTTTTGGATTTTAGCCTAATTTTTTTTTAAAATTAAATGTACAATATGAGAGGGAAGGCACAAGTTTGAGTTTAAGTTAAACTCTATCAACTAAAAAATTACAATAATTTTTTTAGATAGAAACAACATAACCTAATTATTTTTATCAACTTTCTAAAAAAATTTAGTTATTCTTATCAACTTTTTCTCTATTGTTTTATTAATTTTTTAGATAAATACAAAAACTTAATTGTGGATATGAAATTTTTTAGAGATAATGAAGTAACACTATTACCACAAATATAATTTTATCAGGAAAAAAAAATGTAATTACATAAATAGTGTTTTATCTGTAATAGGTTTTTCTTTATTCTTATCTTCTCCCTCTATAATATATCCTCTTCTTCTATAATATATCTTCTTCTTTATGGAATAAAACTCACACCAAATTGTGAATTCCCAAATCCCCAAGGAAATGTCTATTCCTCTATCTACACAGGTATGTATTTCTTTTCTTTTCCATTTTTTTTTTTTCACAAAGCTGCATTCTAATTCATGAGTAAGGAGAAATAAATTCAATGATAATAATAAATAGAGCCTTTTGGTAAATCTATAAATATTATTTTCTATGAGTGTGTCTTTGGTATGTGTATACATATATATTGCATCCAGAGACGGAACCAGGATTCGAACCTGGGGGGGGGGGGGGGCAAAGCTTAAAACTTTTTTTTTTTTTTTTATGAAAATAAAAACTAACATCTATTTCATATTCAACAAAATACTACATATAAAATAAGTGTTTCTTAAACATTTGATATTATAAAAATGTTGACAAAGTATAACATACAAAATAAGTGTTTTTTAAACATTTCAACACATTTATCAAAATGGAACTCAATGCTCTTTTAAGTCTCGAAAGTCGACTATGATTGATTTTGTACCAAATTTTGCAGCAATCTCCTTCTTAATGTACAAAATCATAGAGTCCATTAGAAAATCATCAGATTTTGTCCTTTGAAAAAATTTAATATTGTAGTAGACTTACTCATGATCTACAAATTAAAAAAAAAAAAATGTTTCATTATTTCTGTATTTCGTAGTTATATACATCAACTAAAAAACAAGGGACTTCTCAAAAAAAAAAAAAAAAATCTAAAACCAAAATAATCACAAACAGACAAGCACAAGTTTATATATATTACTAATATTAGCCACATCACACAAAGTGACAAAATCACAAAGACAAAATTTTTGATAAAACCAAAACAATCAGACCAAAGACTTTGGTCAATTGGTCTCACAAAAAATTCACTAATGACTTAACAAACACTAGTCTCATAGATTCACAAAACTAGCCACGTCCTTGTCTAGTGGTCCCCCTTTATTTCTTTATAGATAAAAGTAAAACCAAAAAAAAAAAAAAAAAGCTACAATTTACAAACACTGAAACCGGTCCACACAAAAGCCACAATTACAAAGTGGTTGACAGACACAACATACCAGTTAAAAAGCCACAGCTCACAAACACAACAGTCAAACACCACAGTTCATAAAAAAAGTTAGAGGTTAGAGGGCAGAGGGCTAACCAGCTAAGGCAGAGCAATATAGCAAAGGATCTGAGGAGGAGCAGTAACAACAACAGTTCAGATCTGATCTAAGGAGGAGTAGAACAACAGCAGCAGTGATGAAGATTGGAGGGGTTGATGAGGTTGAGTGGAGGAAGAGTGAGGTTAGGATAAAAATTTGAGAATTGTAATTTAGGTTTTCAGTCTATATTTTTTATTTTGTAGTTTTTAGTTTGTCAATTATTATTATTATTATTTTTGAATGAGAGTTTGTGGGTTATTTTTTCAGATTGCATTCAGGTATACCAGTTTTTTTTTTTTTTTTAATTGGGGGTTGGGGGGGGCTATTAGGAAAAAAATTTAAAACTTCAACCCATATATATACTAGGTTTTTTTTTTTTTTTTTTGGGGGGGGGGGGGGGGGGGGGGCAATGGTCCCCCTTGCCCTACTATAGGTCTATCCCTGATTGCATCTTATATTATTTATAGGACCTTTTGTTTTCTATACTTTGTGTTGTCTTACTCATATTATGAGCTAGAAGCCTAGAACTTGCATTTTATGAATTTGGGAGGACAAATTTTTAAACTCTTTTAAGAAAGGTAGATTCATATGTTGGCTTGCTTTCTAAATTATGAGTTATTCTTTTTTTATAAATAATTCTTATATATATATATATACACACACACACACACTACTATTAAGGGGCTTCCTCTGTTGGGAATCCTCATTTTTTTGGTTCAAAAATGCCCCTACACCCCTATCTTTAAGTGGAGACAAAACTAAAGGACAATGTGGTAAATATACAACTCTAACTCCTACTAAAACATTTCCTAAAAAATAGGGTCACTTTTATGCTGAATGTCAAATTGCTTTATTCACTTATAAATTAGATTCTCAAAATAAAAATTATATCTATAAAATACAAAACATAGGTTTTTTTTTTTTTTTTGCTACAAAAAAAGCCTCATGAGCAAAGCATGTGTGATGAGGCTAGTGTGTGTGTGTGTATATATATATATATATAGACAAATACACACATGTTGTGGTGGTTACCTAATGATGTACAATATATTTTATTCAAATACACAACATATATCATGTATTAGGATAATTAATTTAGAGTTTCAAGTTTCTCACTACTTAATTAGTAGAGTATTTCATATATAAACCCCCTTTTTTTACATTCAATTCTAATTAAAATAATTTTTCATTTTTTATAATCTATATTTAACATCAAAATATATTTTTTAATTTATATATTATTTTTTATCATGACATTTAATTTACATATGATTTTTTTTACTAAGCCATGCATCATATGGGCATAATACTAGTTTATATAATAATATAAAAGCGAAACATTTGACTTTTTGTTAACCATTTCTCATTGCGCCACGTGGCCACATAAATTACTGCCACCTTTACTTTTTAAAAAACCCGAAATATTGTGTATTTTCAACCATTGGTATTTAGTTGCGTCTCTCTTGGGTAGTTGTTACAAAATTAAAATAATAATAATAATAATAATAAATCTTCTTTAAAGTCGTGACATATCAACAAATAACCTTTTTTTTTTTTTTTTTAACAGCCAGCAAATTAGCCAAATCAATTATTTTTTAGCCTCACCCTCACACACTTTTACCAAAAATTTACTTTATCTTTGAAAAAACCCACACCTTTTCAGCGAGTAACCATTTATCTATCTCTTTATTTATTGTCAACTTCTCTTCAATTATTTTCATCCTTGTTATGCCCCTTTTTCCTCTGCAAGAAGAAACCACCAGCGTCAACTGTTAACCAGCGAAACCGCTACCGGTAAAATTGACTTCTTTTGTTTTCCCCTTTCAGTGATAGTTCTTGGGATTTCCTTTCGGGTGAAAATTAATCTGTGCAGTTTTGGTGGCTAAATTTCTTTTTTCTTCCCTTTGATGTTCACGCTGCTGTATTGCATTGTTCAAAAAATTCCCCTTTCAGTTGTAGTGCTTGGGATTTTCTTTTTGAATCTTCTTCTCCTTTTGGGTGAAAATTTGTTTGTGTAGTTTTGGTGGCTATAAATTTATTTTTTCTTCCCATTCGATGTCCACGCAGAACCGTTGTTGTATTGCATTGTTAAAATAAATAAATAAAACAATATTGCAACTTTTGCTATGTTTTTATTATATTGTTTTACCATTGTATGATTTAATTTAGACAATTTCCACATTATACCATGCTTGTAACAGTGACTTGAATGGTGCCTACTACAAGTCTATGCCTATGGCCCCTTAGTCCCACGGAAACCGCTTCTTCTAATTTTTTTATAAAAATTATCTTTATTCTATAATTTTGGATAATACTTAGTAACTTCATCCACTTTTGATTTCATGAAAGTATCTGTGTGTAAGCAATTAGCATTGTGGGTTTGATGGTTTTGTCTTGGTTCATTGTTATTGACATCTTTGTGTTTGTCCTCTATGTGTTTGTTTAAATTTCCCAGTGAATAATTTGATTTAGATTAACTTTATTCTCTTCTCTCTAAATCCTAGGTTTTTCTTTTTCAGATTTCTGACTCAATTTTGGAATAAAATTTTGTTATTCAAATTTAATCTTCTCCACTTATGCAACACAGTAAATTCTCTCAAACCTCCACTACCAATTGAATTTGGTACTATGCCATATTATTGCTTAAGTTTATGCTTCCCATTGCTGCATTGGAATTTGGAACATGATATAATAAAGGCAAATAAAGTTGTAATGGAGTTGAAATAAGTTGCATATATTTTTAATCTGTACATGCATGGTATTTGGTGGTTGAGTTGCATTGCCTTATTGTTTGTTTGCTCTTCTTGCATATATGGCAGTTGGGAAAGAATTTGTGATGAACCCTCTGATCATTTTCCCATTGTTTCATACAAAAATTTTTTCATGTTCTATAAGTGACATAACTTCTATTTTCATGGATTTCTAAAAGATAAAATTTCGTTATATCTGCATTTATGGTACAAAGTGACATAAACAAAAAAAAATTGCAGGTCCTACTCTCTTTTTTGGATAAGAGCTGCATACTTAACAGTTAATTTTTGGTTTGAGAGCATTTTAGTCATTTTTTAGGTTTCATGGGTATTCTGGTAATTTTTTAGGTTTAGGGGGTATTTTGGTCATTTTTAGGTTTCTAGATTATTTAGATTTTTTAGGCTTCGGGGTTATTTTGGCCATTTTTTAGGTTTTGAGGGTATTTTGGTCATTTTTTAGGTTTTGGGGTTATTTTGGTCATTTTTTAGTTTTTGGGGTTATTTTGGTCATTTTTTAGGTTTTAGAGGGATTTTGGTAATTTAGGTTTCGGGGGTATTTTGGTAATTTTTAGGTTTCAGGGGATATTTTGGTCTTTTTTGGATTTCAGGGGTATTTTGGTAATTTTTACGTTTCGGGGGTATTTTGGTCATTTTTTGGGTTTTGGGGTATTTTGGTCATTTTCAGGTTTTGGGGGGTATTTTGGTAATTTTTAGGTTTTTGGGGGTATTTTGGTCATTTTTTGGGTTTCGGGGGTATTTTGGTCATTTTGTAGGTTTTGTGGTCATTTTGGTAATTTTTAGGTTTTGGAGGTATTTTGGTCATTTTTTGGGCTTTGAGGGTATTTTGGTAATTTTTAGGTTTCGAGGGTATTTTGGTCATTTTTTGGGTTTTGGGGAGTATTTTGGTCATTTTCAGGTTTTGGGGGGTATTTTGGTCATTTTCTTAGTTTCGAGGGATATTTTGGTCATTTTTTGGGTTATGGGGGTATTTTGGTCATTTTGTAGGTTTTGGGGTTATTTTGGTAATTTTTAGGTTTTGAGGGTATTTTGGTCATTTTTTAGGTTTAAGGGGTATTTTGGTCTTTTTTAGGTTTTAGGGTTATTTTGGTCATTTTTAGGTTTAGGTGTTATTTAGGTCATTTTTTAGGTTTAAGGGGTATTTTGGTCTTTTTTAGGTTTTAGGGTTATTTTGGTCATTTTTAGGTTTAGGTGTTATTTAGGTCATTTTTTAGGTTGAGGGGGGTATTTTGGTAATTTTAGTGGTTTTGGGGCATTTTAGAGTTTGGTAATTTGTAGAAATGATAGTTGAATCGTAATTGGGTTTAATTGGGTACTCAATTAAAACCCAATAAACATTAATGTTAATTGGGTTTAATTGGGTTAATACCCATTTAACCCAATTAATAATTGGGTGGGTTTGGGTCTCATTTAAGTGGGTGGGTTTGGGTGGGCAAATGGGTTTGGGTTGATTTTGCCACTCTTAAAGTCTTAACTGCATCAACTCTAGGTTTGTTAACAATTTCTGTAAAAAAATAAAATTAAAACAATATCCCACTGCATTTTTTTTCTACATATTAGGAATAATTATTAATTTCATCTTCCACATAAATTTACAGCATAACAAATTATAAATGAAAGCAAAGAAATTCCAAATAACTATGTTTTTTAAATTTCCTGAAATTGTTAATTAACAATTAATATATGCTTGAAAGAATATTACATTTTTTTATGTCTATTTGCTGTCTCTAATTTATACAGTAATATTTATGATTTGATCTTTTATAAATACTTTGTTCTTTATTATATTCCCAAAGTATGGAGTCTACTATTTTTTTTTTTTTTCCAAGAGCAAGAAGACTGATTTTGTCACAGAAAAGAAATAGAAATGTAATTTACAAATTCTTCATTTAGAGGAAATCTTTTAGATGTTTTAGTATATAGAAGAATGCTATTAAATAATAAGAGAAATGTTATTGATGGTGTAGTCAGTCCCTTATCTTGGTTATGGGATTGATATTGAACTTGGACTTGGTGAAGTGGATCTGATTTGACAATGAATTATTTCATTATTGGTTTGTGCATTGACATTAAAATTTTTTATTTTTTCTGCAAATTTGAAAACTATCATTGAGAGAGAATTGTGGGTTCAGTGAATTTGGGTGTGATTTAAAAGTGACTAGGTGTTTTTCAATGTATATTTGGCAAAAAAAAAAAAAGTGAGTCTATGGATATAAAGTCTCATACATTAGATATTTTTGTTGATTTGATAGGGCATTTGGTTGTGGGGTTGGTATTGAACAAAGTGTAAGGTTGAATTTATTCAACCATCTAATTGGCTTTATTCCGTGCCAAATTTGCTTGTAATTCAGCATTTAGTAACCCTGTATTTAGGTGGGTTTGATGTAAGGGTAGTGAGTGAGATAGAGTGAAGATTGCTCAAGAGTGTGCAAGAAAACAGAGACTCGCGGCTAGGACTCGCGGGTGACTCGCGGCTGCAAGCCGCCAGACGCAGCACACGTGCCAAGCATGCTGGAAGGTGAACAGTCATGCAAGCTGGAGCACTACAGGACAAAACAGGACAACTGGCCATACGGTTATCTAGCGACTGGATCTCGCGACTTAGTCAAGCCGCGAGGTCAAGCCGCGAGCCACCCCTGTTTTGTAAAACCTGACGTTTTACATTCCTTTCCCACTCCAGTATAAATACCCCTTTTACCCACGATTGTGAGAGAGCTTCCAAAGAGAATTTTGAGAGAGAAACCCTAAAGAAAAACAAGATTGATTCACCCACAATCTATACATTAGAGTCTCTTCAAATTCCTCAACTCTCTTCCTCTCCATTGTCAAACCCTTGAGAGGCATTATACCAAACCTGGTTCTCACCATCATCATCACTGTGAGACAGCTGTTTGGATTTCTGGGAAGCAGTTAGGAAGGAACCAATATTCATTGGTTGATGCTATGGTCTAGTAGCGGAATCCGGGAAGCTAGAAAAGAAAAAGGTTCGGCGCAACCTCGTTAGAGCAAGAAGCTTGGAGGGCTTAGGTACATCGGGTAGATTAGGCTTGGAGGGTCTATTGCTGTTCATGTATCCCAACTACATTTTCTAGTGGATTATTGACCGCTTGGAGGGCGGCGGAGAGGTTTTACGCCGAGGGCTTCGGTTTCCTCTTCGATAACACATCGCGTGTTGTCCTTGTGTTTGTATCTTTCTTCCCTTTATCTTTGCCTTTTATTTTCTGCTGTGGATGTGATTTTAATTGGCTTAGATTGTTTACCAATTCTGTGTTTATAGCTTGTGTTCATTTTCCGCACACTTGTTGTTTGTCATAAAGCTTGAATTGGTTAATTTGTATTTGGGGGTCTAAACGTTCAAAAGTGTTTTATACATGTTTTTGAACTTTCATTTGGTATCAGAGCGGGTACACTTGTTGTGGTTTAAATACCTAAGTATGATCCTTGACCCCTTGTGTTTATTTGCCATGGATTGTGCTTTGTATGCTTCTTTGCATGATCTGGTTGGTGATGAATGTAACATGCCACGTGTTTGTGAAAATGCCTCTATGAGTGTTAATCCTCATAAGTGTGATGACATGTTATTTGAATCTATGGGTGTTGTTGACAAACTCTTGAAGAAAAATGCTAAGAAGTTTCAAAATAATTTGAGCAAGTTATTTTGTGAAAAGGATGATTTGATTGCTAAGCTCAATGAATCCAACAAATTGATTGAGAAATATAAAAAACTTGCTGAAATTTCTCTTGAAAAGCTGAAAGAGTTTGAATGTTTGAATATGGACTTGGATGCTAAACTTGTTTTGTCTAACAAACTTGTTGATGATCTTAAATGTGAAAATGAATCTCTTAAGATGCATGCCAAGTGTTTGATTGCTGAACCTATTGTTAAAAAGGATGAAAATATCTGTTGCAATCATGTTGTGGTACCCGATTTTGTGCCTAGTGTGTGTTCTACCTTAAAGGACAAATCGGTGTACATTCCTCCACATAAAAGAAATAAAAAAGTGGAGAGAAATGTTGTCAAGTCAAAGCCTTCGTTTAGGTCTCAACCTAAGGTTTTGAATGGATCTAAGTTTGTTCCAACTTGCCACCATTGCGGTGTGATTGGTCATATAAGACCTCAATGTCATAAGTTGAAGAGGGAACAAAACCATGTTGCTAGATCCCTTCCCAAAAAGCCTAATGGACCTAAACACATTGTTTGTCACCATTGTGGTGCCTTTGGTCATCTAAGACCTCATTGCTCTAAGTTTCTAGCTCTTAAGAGAATTAAAAGAAAAGAGAAACTTGAGCTTTTTGGAAGTTGTGCTTTGAAAGCTAAATCGGATTGGATGGAAAATGGTAAGTTGTTGAAGAAAGTGGTTAATGCTCTCACCTCCTTGTCTATGTGCATCTCCGGTGTTCATTCTTCCAACCCTCGTCTCACTTCCCATGAGACACTCATTCCAAACAATCATTCCGTTTGGATGAGGAAGGGTTCCTATGGTTGAGCTTTTGCTCTATTGGTCCTTGATCTAATTCTTTCGATCTTTAGAGGACCCTTCATGCATTAAATGTCATATCTTCATGCATTTTGTGCATCTTGCATTTATTTATATGCATTTTTTTGTTTTTGATCTTACTTTTATATTTTAGTTTTGTGTGAGTAAAAAATCTAAAACCACATAAAAAGTGAAAAATTCAAAAAGTTTGATCGTATATGTTTGAGCACATATCACATGTGAGTTTGGCCTTGTACCTTTGTACAAATGGCTTTGTGCATTTACGAGCTTAGCTTGTTATTTTTGCACTTATATCTTTGTGGGAAAAATCTTGACATCTTTGTGTGATTGTTGTAAATCGATCTTCAAGCTTGTCATGAATGATTAGTCAATAGTTATGTTGGTTTTGATACATGCGTAGACTTGTGCTTATATCTCTTCCTACTCTTTTATTTTTATTGCTTAAAGAGCTCAATAAATGTAAATCTCAAAATGAAAAGAGATAATGAGCTGCAAAAGCCGTCGCATATACTAGTATTTGACTAGGAAAAAGGGAAAGCGACTTGTATTGAAAATATTTGATGCCCAAAAGCCAAAGGCTTGTTCATCAAATTGAAATATCAAAAATTTCAGGCATCAATCTCAAAAATGAGATGTATTGCTCAAAATGAGTTGTATTGATTTGAAATGATCAAATGATATGAATTGTAAGAAGCCAAATGAAAAGCTTCAATCTTATGTAATCATTTTCTTGTGGGAGGTCATATATGTTCACTTCTATAATTGAGATAGACCACTTGACTTAGTACTAGTTGTGTATGACTTGATTGAATTGATCATTGAGCCTTCACTCTAGACTAAGGACTATTCCACATTTGATACACACACACAACACACATGCCTAATGTTCAATGAATGTCTTATTCATTTGTTAGATTGTACTTGTCTAAATGTGATGTGTGTGTGCTCAATCATATATGGTTCAATCCAAAAAGATTTTTGATCATTTTATATGTTTTTGGTAGTGATTTTTATCACTCTTTGTGTTCATGTTTAGTGTTTACTTTGTTTTTCATTGTTTAAACATGTTCTGTTTTGAAAAACAGGTGTCAGAGTTTTTCGCGGCTCAGCTGGCGACTCGCCAGTCGCGAAACCCCAGTCGCGAGTTCATCCAGAAGCTTTTGGCGGCTCACTCGTAGCTTGCTCGCGACTCACTCGCGACTCGCGAAAATTTTTGCGACTGAACCTCGCGACTCGCCCAGTCGCGAAACGCCCAAAATCAGCTTTTTAAAGGGCTTTTTGTGGGAAACCTGTTTTAAACCTCTCCCATCCTCTCTAAAACCCCTCTTTCAATATTTTTACATCAAAACCCAACCAATTTGAATGGTTTTTCATTCCATTATCAATTCTAAGGTAATTACAAACTCTTTTCATTAAATTTGATCCTTAGATTATGTTTTGGAGAGTTTTGTGCTCTTGGTTGGGATTTTTATCATAGGGGTTGGGAAAACTTATTTTTTGTCAAATTTCTTCATGGGATTGGTTTCTTTTGCTGATTTGCATTGGATGTTGGCCCCTTATGGCAGAAAGAACATGTATTAAGGGTGGATTTCATGATGTTCATGCATTGTTTCACGTTATTGTTCATAGTGTACATGCTAGGTGTTTGATAAAATGCCTCTTAGACATTTTCTAGCTTGTTTGGACTCCGATGAGTACTAAACTTTGGGGTTTCTCATGTTTCCTCATTAGGAACATGTTTGGTTCATTGGTTGTGTATTTAACACACCTTGCCCCACATGTGCACTTTTCATGCATTAGTCATGCATTGTACTTAGCCACCTCTTGCACACACCTTTGCTACCCTTGTCATGCATTGGTCTTGACCTTGCTTCTTCATCCTAGCATGTCATGTCTTCCTTATGCTCTGCAGCATTTTACATTGTCTTAGGTTTGAGCTTCATTTTCTCATTCATCTCGCACCTCTTATGCATCATTAGCACTGTTTGTTCCTTCATCTCTTGCCCTCGTTTCTCCTTGACCCTTTGTCTATTCCTGACAAAAAGGGGGAGAGTGTACTCTAGAGAGTATACCGGAGAGTTTTTGTCATTTCTATATGACTCTTGTGCACATCCTTATGGGGAGAAATTCTATTTCTCATGCACATTTGTAGGGGGAGAGATATTCCATAAGGGAGATGCATATACCAAGGGGGAGAAGACATTGTGTTAACAATAAAACTTTGTTCTGTTTGTTTTCTTGTTGGCTTTATGGTGCTTTGAGTTATGCTTTGTTGTTCTCATTGCATCATGTTTGTGCTTTGGACATGCATATATCCCTATGCTATTGTGCTTCTTTGAATGGATGTTCGGATGATCATTTACTTTGCTATGTGATCATTGTAGTCATTTCTATATGACTGTTTTGGTGTATGATCAAGTTGCTCACATGTTTCACATCATGTTTACTTGATCGCAATTTACTTGTTACATTATACTTGTCCTTTTATTACTTGCTTTACCTTGAGGGTCTAATGTGTTTTGTGCAAGTGTTTCAGGTTACAAGTATATATGTTCCAAGTGCATCACAACTTCTCATCACTTTGAAGGGGAGAAACTTTAAACACTTTTAGTTTATATTGTTTAAGTTTTTATTCAATATAATGTGTTCTGTACCCATGTGCTTTTGTAAGCTTTTAGGGTTTTTGTTTTATGCATAGTTTGTAGGCTTTATGGTATGTACCTTGCTTAATTGCAGCCTTTATGCTATGTTGAAATCAGTACTTTAATCTAAATTTCTTGCATTTTGATTTATGTACTGTCACTCTTGTGCCCTTGTAGGATTGTTCCTAGATGCATATACCTTGTGTACTATGCATTGGTTGAGTGTTGAACATACAAGTGTCTTGCCTTGTGCTTGTTAACTTGTATGTCCTTGTGTTCATTCCAAGTGTGAATGAGCACTGTGATCACTACCTTGTGGTGTTCACTTGGTTGATCAAGCCATGGTTTGTTTCTTAACTCCATCTTTGCTTGATCACATATTGCCTGTTTCATATGCATGTTATGATTTTCCGCTTACAATGATCATGGTGTATTGTTATGTTTCAGGAGTATTATGTTCATATGATTCAAGTGCTTCACAGCTTCTAGAGTTAGGTGTGAGTGAGTTTTGTTCAACTGTTCCCAACTCACATGTTAAGTCTAGAGTCTGTTTTAGGGTTTTGTCACGAAATAGCCAAAGGGGGAGATTGTAAGGTTGAATTTATTCAACCATCTAATTGGCTTTATTCCGTGCCAAATTTGCTTGTAATTCAGCATTTAGTAACCCTGTATTTAGGTGGGTTTGATGTAAGGGTAGTGAGTGAGATAGAGTGAAGATTGCTCAAGAGTGTGCAAGAAAACAGAGACTCGCGGCTGGGACTCGCGGGTGACTCGCGGTTGCAAGCCGCCAGACGCAGCACATGTGCCAAACATGTTGGAAGGTGAACAGTCATGCAAGCTGGAGCACTACAGGACAAAACAGGACAACTGGCCATACGGTTATCTCGCGACTGGATCTCGCGACTTAGTCAAGCCGCGAGGTCAAGCCGCGAGCCACCCCTGTTTTGTAAAACCTGACGTTTCACATTCCTCTCCCATTCCAGTATAAATACCCCTTTTACCCACGATTGTGAGAGAGCTTCCAGAGAGAATTTTGAGAGAGAAACCCTAAAGAAAAACAAGATTGATTCACCCACAATCTATACATTAGAGTCTCTTCAAATTCCTCAACTCTCTTCCTCTCCATTGTCAAACCCTTGAGAGGCATTATACCAAACCTGGTTCTCACCATCATCATCATTGTGAGACAGCTGTTTGGATTTCTGGGAAGCAGTTAGGAAGGAACCAATATTCATTGGTTGATGCTATGGTCTAGTAGCGGAATCCGGGAAGCTAGAAAAGAAAAAGGTTCGGCGCAACCTCGTTGGAGCAAGAAGCTTGGAGGGCTTAGGTACATCGGGTAGATTAGGCTTGGAGGGTCTATTGCTGTTCATGTATCCCAACTACATTTTCTAGTGGATTATTGACCGCTTGGAGGGCGGCGGAGAGGTTTTACGCTGAGGGCTTCGGTTTCCTCTTCGATAACATATCGCGTGTTGTCCTTGTGTTTGCATCTTTCTTCCCTTTATCTTTGCCTTTTATTTTCTGCTGTGGATGTGATTTTAATTGGCTTAGATTGTTTACCAATTCTGTGTTTATAGCTTGTGTTCATTTTCCGCACACTTGTTGTTTGTCATAAAGCTTGAATTGGTTAATTTGTATTTGGGGGTCTAAACGTTCAAAAGTGTTTTATACACGTTTTTGAACTTTCACAAAGACATAGACTTAGCATTTTAATTTCACTGTTTTGTGAATGACAGGGGTTTAAGAAGAACCTTGAATTTTTATATCCTTCTTTTGGGTTTTAATTTTGTGCTTTCTTTGAGTATTTTCAGTTTAGTTGAATATAAATTTTCATAGGAAGCATTCTGACACACTCTCTCTCTCTCTCTCTTTGATTCCTTAATATTCAACTACTAGACTTAGTATTTAGTTTGACCTTTCTTTCCTTCTTCTTCTTCTTTACTCCTTTGTTCCTTTTATTTATGAATTTCTAAGTTCAAGATAATATTTTAAAAAAATTACGTTTTACTTATGCATGTCAAACAAACAAATATATAAATATTCAGTATGAGACTATTAATTAGATCATTTACTGCACTATTATTGATCTACATTATTCTCTTTACAAATCAGTTTTAATTTTTAAAAAACCTTAAAAAACTACTTATTTTGCAAGTTCTATTTTCATTAGGGGATAAAGAGCTTCACACTTAAGTGCATCAACTCAAGGTTTGTTAATAATTTCTGTAAATTTTTTCAAAAAAGTTCCTGCTGCATAAAAAATATATATAAATATTCAATATAAAACCATTAATCAAATCATTTACTACACTATTATTGATTGACATTATTCCCTTTACAAATAGTTTTAATTTTTAAATAAAAGTAAAAAAAAAAAAAAAAAAAAAACTTATTTTGCAAGTCCTACTCTCTTTTTTGAATAAAGAACTGCATACTTAACTGCATCAACTCCAGGTTTGTTCATAATTTCTGTAATTTTTTTTAAAAAAATTTCCTGCTGCATTTGTTTTCTATGTATTAGGAATAGTTATTAATGTAATCTTCAACATAAATTTATAGCATAACAAATTATTACATGATAAATTCAACCTATAGTGCAAATTTTTCAATGTTGATAAGTTTCTGAAAGGTTATTTGCTTTTGTAATCTGGGTCCATCAAATTAACAAATCTGGTTTTTTATTTTTCCCCCCACTAATCCTTCTTTTGCTGCTTAATATAACATCAACCAAGCCAATCATAAGTTTGAGTTTCTTAGTTGCAATTAATCATGTGCCTTTTTTGTTTTTTTGATAAACTTAATCATGTGCCTTTGTTTTTCCCTCAATTACTAAACATTAGGGACTTTTTCTATGCAATTTGGGGTTTTTTTTTTTTAATTTTATTTTATTTTATAATTAAACTAGTGTATAATCCGTGCATATGCACAGTACAATTAAAAAAAAATTACCATTACTCACATATATGGATTCAAATTATACTCTCTTTCTCTTTTATTTATTTTATTTTAATTTCTTTTGGGTATACACATGAGTTTACTCTTTTTTTCCTTATTTTTTTTATTGGGTTTTTGATGATTTATTTATATTAGACTCTTCATTTTTTGCATCTCATTAACTCACCTAGAGCAAAAATTAAAAAAAAAAAAAAATTAAATAAGGCACGTGGCACAAAATTAGACAACAATTGCAATCAATTTAGAACCTAATTGGATATATATATATATATATAGATGTGAAAATTTCAATTTAACACCACCGAGTATTTAGGTTCAAAAAAGTAAGCCAACAACTGCTTCTCCTGTTTGTCCTCATCTCAAAATGGACATGGCATTGGCCTTTTTTCAAAGCCACCAACTATGCAGATTTGGGCATTTTTTCGAGAGATAGTCATGGTTCTCCTATTATAGTGCATACTAAATAAATTCATTTCCAAGGAAAACCATTGTGGATGGCTGCCATGCTCTATTGAGATCATTGCACTCCTGTCATGAAATGTGGATCAGGGATTTGATTGGAGTTTGCCAACTCATAGTTGTTGGCATCAATTGGGTTGCAGGAACCATGCTTGAATGAGATTTCGAATGTGTTAGAACAAATTCATGCTTTTTGTGAAATAGGTAGGACATATATCTTATAGGATAGTTTCTAGACTGTGTAATAAGTAAGAGTACATGTTGGAGTTCTATCGCTTTTGAATTTTTTTTAATTAAAAAAAAAAAAACTGTTTAGGATGTTTCATAAATAATCCACTTTTGGGATTTTCCCATGTATCACACCGGTTAACGCCTAGTATAATATAAAACCGAAGCATTTGACTTTTTATTGACCACTCCTTATTACATCATGTGGCTACACAAATTAATGCCATATTTACATTTTAAAACATCGAAATATTGTGCCTTTTCGTTTAGTGGTTGACGCGAAACGGTTTACTCTTAAACAATAGTTATAGAAATTAAAAAAAGAAAAATACTTCTTTAAAATCGTGACAAATCAACAAATAACCCAAATCAATTATTTTATATTTTTAAACTCACCCTCACACATGTCAACAAAATTTTACTCCTATTAAAAAAAAAAAAAAAAAACACACCTTTTTAGTGGGTAAGTTATTTAACTGTCTCTTTATATATTCTCAAGTCTCAACTTCACTTCAATTTTACCTCTACTCTCTACGAGAAGAAACTCTATGAAGCGAGATAGGATATAGGATTGTCTCCACTAGGTTGCCGCCATCACACAGCGAAACCGCTACTAGTGAAATTGTCTCCTTTTGTTTTTCCCTTTCAGTCCACCATCAAGCATAAAACCTCTACCCTCTACCCCTTTCTCAAACGCAGACCCAAGTTATTTCGCAGAAAGCTTGCAAGGGCATGACCATGGGTGCCAACGTTTTCAGTCTCTAACCCGGCCTCCATATCTGACCATTCTCTTTCGATTTTCTCAGGTTTTCCTTTATTGATGTTTTTATTGTCTTTAATTACACTAAGTGATGTTTGTATGCAATCTTGTTAATCAAATGGTTTGATAAAAGCATATAGATATTTTAAGTGGAATTTCATAGTGGGTTTGTGCAATTGTGTCTGAAATTGTAATTTTAAGATGGATTTGCTTGATTTTGATTGCTCGAATTTATTTGTTAAAAAGAATTTTCCACAATGATACTTTTTGGGGTTAATTTTATTACTTTTATTTAAACTAAGTGATATTTGAATGCTGGTAGAATTTCATAGTGAGGTTGTGTTTGAAATTATAATTTTCAATTCGGCTTGCTTGATTTTGATTGCTCAAACTTCTTTCTTCTCTACGTTCCCCCTATCTCCCCCACTCTCTGTACTCTATTTCCTGCAACAAAAATTTATACATACAAGTTTTTCCCTATTTGCAAGCAAAGCCCTGAAGCAAGAAAAACATCTGTAAGGAACATATAAAAGATAGAGAGATAAGTCTGAGGGCTACCAGCATTGTCAAGCCAGCAACCACCTTTAGGCGGCATCCCACCACTGTAATACCACATACCACAATAGTAAAGGTATTTTCTTATAAACAAATATTTTGGCATTAAATATGATTTAGGTTTGGTTGTTATGGACTACTTAGTTTTGATTAGTTTGAGGGGGGTTGTTAACGTGTATTAGGGTATGTGGGCTTTAGGCCCACCTTGTTTACTTGTATAGCACACTTACTTGTACTGCACACTCTACCTCCTATATAAAGGCACTTATGTATATTCTATTACTTGAGAAATACAATACAATTATTTAGTATTTCTAACATGGTATTAGAGCCATTGCTCTTACTTTCTTGTGTCTTGCAGTCCTGTCTTTGTTGGTATTTTCCGCTGCCTTGACTTCCTCAATCAGTAAACCATTTCCGTGCCCTCTCCTGACTGCTCCACCGCCGCCAGAGGTGCCAAGGTTGAATCTTCACCGCCAGAAGCTCGATCACTGCCACCAAGATCACTGTCTCCGTCGGATCTTCCACATCAAACCTCTAATTAAGACATAAGAAATATCAATGTGGCAAAGCTGCCAGCATCATCATCATCTGACCTCCTATGCGCT
This sequence comes from Quercus tomentella, assembly GCA_028535165.1. Taxonomy (NCBI): domain Eukaryota; kingdom Viridiplantae; phylum Streptophyta; class Magnoliopsida; order Fagales; family Fagaceae; genus Quercus; species Quercus tomentella. Next base: position 13,493,905 of record JAPQVY010000100.1, on the reverse strand, counting down.
ACCACGCGTCGGTTAAAGATTCGACAGCTTTTCCACGCGCCTTCAGTATTGCTCCGATCATCTCACCGTCGCCATCATTAGAATCGTCTTTCTCCGATCTACATCACCGAAAAAGAATCGGCCTCATCTAACGCTCCACGCGCCCTCACGCATCGACCGAAGTTTCGGCAAGGATTGAATCACGCGCTCACGTGCCACACGCACCGCTAGGTCACCTATTGACGTCATCACTACCACGTTAGCATCCACGTCAGCCTTAGTTGATGTCATCAGCTTACGTCATCTTGCTGACGTCATCACAAGGAGTTGACCATTGACTTTGACTTTCTGTTGACCGTTGACTTTCTCTCAGAGTTGACTTTTCAGTCCAAGTGCTCCTTGCCAAGTTTTTCGCGTAGATTTCATTTTTGCATATTTTGCTTCTAAATGAAGAATAAGGACAAGTCTTCTTCCTTTTGTAATAATCGTCGCCAACAATCCAACAAACGTTTTTGCAATTTTTGCAAACGTTTTGGCCATAATATTGAGACTTGCTATCATTGCAACAAATTAGCTGTTTCAATTTCCGCTGCTACTATTGCTAACACTGAGAGTGTCCAACCAATGGCTCCCGTCTCTGCACAGTCTAAGTCTTCAAGACACAGTTTCACTATGTCCACTGATGACCTTAAAAATAACATCATCAATGTCATTCATATGGTTGGTAATGCATCTTATTCCTCTTCTCTCTCAGCTTTATCTAGTATGTCTCCTTCCTCTTGGCTTATGGATTCTGCTTGTTGCAATCACATGACTCTTCACTCGTCCTTATTTTCTGAACTTAAACCTACACCACATCCTCTTAATATTCACACAGCAAATGGTTCCACAATATCTGGTCATAATATAGATTCTGTTTCGACCTCCAATCTCTCGGTTCCTGGTGTCTTTAATGTTTTTGACTTTTCTTACAATTTATTTTCTGTGGGACAATTAGCTAAGTTAGGTTATCGCATTATCTTTGATTATTCTGGGTGTATTGTGCAGGATCCAAGGACAAGACAGGAGCTTGGGACCGGTCCCAGAGTTGGGCGTATGTTTCCCGTGGATAACCTTCGTCTTCCATTTATTGCTCCTGTTTCTGTTGCTGCAGCTGCTGCAGTTTCTTCTACTCCTTCCTTTGCACTTTGGCATGCTCGACTTGGTCACGCATCTTCCTATCGGGTAAAACAATTGGCTTCTAAAGGTTTGTTAGGTTTAGTGTCTACAAAAAATTTTGATTGTGTTTCATGTTAGTTAGGAAAACAACCAGCTTTGCCTTTCAATACTAGTGAATCAATATCCACTGATATCTTTGACCTTATTCATTCTGATGTTTGGGGGCCTTCCTCTGTCTCTAGTATTGGTGGGTTTCAATATTTTGTTGTCTTTGTTGATGATTACTCTTGGTATAGCTAGATTTTTAATATGAAACATCGTTCTGAGTTATTGCAAGTATATTCTAATTTTGCAAAAATGGTTGAAACTCAATTTTCCAAACGTATCAAAATTTTTCGATTTGATAATGCTCTTGAGTACACTCAATATGCTTTCCAAGATGTTTTGCATTCCTATGGCACTGTTCATCAACTAACTTGTCCAGGTACCTCTCAGTAAAATGGTAGAGTTGAACGAAAACTTCGTCATATTCTTGACACTATTCATTCTCTTCTTCTCTTTGCCAAAGTTCTTGTTCCTTTTTGGGGCAAAGTTGCTCTTCATGCTGTTCATGCTATTAATCGTATTCCAAGTCCTGTTATTCAAAATCAAACTCCATATGAGCGCCTTTTTGGGTCACCTCCAGACTATCACCACCTTCGTTCCTTCGGTTCTGCTTGTTTCGTTCTTCTTTAGCCACATGAGCATAACAAACTTGAACCTCGGTCAAGGCTTTATTGTTTTCTTGGCTATCGCGAAACTCAAAAGGAGTATCGGTGTTATGATCATGTCTCTCATCGTCTTCGTATCTCCCGCAATGTTGTCTTTTGGGAACATCTCTCATTTATCGAGCTCTCTCACTTCCGTGCCTCCCTATCTTCCTCCTCTGTTTTAGATCTTTTTCCAGATGAGGCACATATTCCTTTTGTAGCTACTCTTGATCCTCCTGCTTTTGCTCCTGATTCTCCTATAGACTTCTTTCTCCAACCACCAGATACCTTTGATCCCTTTCCTAGTTCACCCTTTAATGAACAGGTGGAAGATGCACAGGTTAAAGACAAGCTACCCAACCCTGAGCTTGGGTCCCCCTACTCCTGCTCCGCCTGAAGATCTTGCACAAGACATTCCATCTCATCACTTAACTCGGGTAAGATCCATTCCTACACATTTACTTGATTATCATTGTTACACTGCCCTTGCTACACTGCACGAGCCTCACACCTATCATGAGGTTTCCACTGACCCTTTATGGCAGATTGCAATGAAAGAGGAACTTGATGCATTATCTAAAAACCATACGTGGGATTTGGTGACTCTCCCCCCGGGAAATCTGTGATTGGTTGTAAGCGGATCTATAAGATTAAGACTCGCTCTGATGGGTCCATTGAGTGCTACAAAACTCGTCTTGTTGCAAAAGGTTTTACACAGGAGTATGGGATTGATTATGAAGAGACCTTTGCTCTGGTTACTCGTATCTCATCTGTTCGTGCTCTCTTAGCTGTTGCTGCTGCTAGTAAATGGGACCTTTTTCAGATGGATGTCAAAAATGTATTCCTTAATGGGGATTTAAGTGAAGAAGTTTATATGCAACCTCCTCCTAGTCTCTTTGTTGAATCAAACAAGGTTTGTCACCTTCGGCGTGCACTTTATGGCCTTAAACAAGCTCCACGAGCTTGGTTTGCCAAATTTAGCTCTACCATCTCTCGTTTGGGTTATATGGCCAGTCATTATGATTCTACCTTATTTCTTCATCGCACTGACAAAGATACTATTTTACTTCTCTTGTTTGTGGACGATATGATCATAACTGGTGACGACCTCAGTGGCATTCAAGAACTCAAGGATTTTCTCATTCAGCAGTTTGAGATGAAAGATCTTGGGCATCTCAGCTACTTATTGGGTCTTGAAATCACTCATTCTACAGATGAAATTTATATTACTCAAGCCAAGTATGCCTTTGAACTCTTGTCTTAAGCTGGACTCACTGATAGCAAGACTGTTGACACTCTAGTTGAGCTTAATGTGCATTTGACTGTGTTAGGGGGGAAACCATTGTCTAATCCCTCTCTTTACAGACACTAGGTTGGTAGCCTAGTTTATCTCACTGTCACTTGTCCAAACATTTCCTATGCTGTTCACCAAGTGAGTCAGTATCTGTTTGCTCCACGATTGACTCACTATGCTACTGTTCTGCACATTCTTCGATACCTAAAGGGCACTATCTTCCATGGCCTTTTCTACTCTGCTCAGTCTCCTCTTGTTCTCTGTGCATTTTCTGATGCTGATTGGGCAGGAGATCCCACTGATCGCAGGTCCACCACTGGTTATTGCTTTCTTCTTGGTTCTTCTTTGATTTCTTGGCGAAGCAAGAAACAAACTCATGTGGCTCACTCCAGTATTGAAGCAGAATATCGTGCCCTTGTTGATACCACATCTAAGCTCCTTTGGCTACGGTGGCTTCTCAAAGACTTAGATGTGTCCACATCCTCTGCTACTCCTCTTTATTGTGACAACCAGAGTGCCATTCATATTGCTCACAATGATGTCTTCCATGAACAGACTAAACACATCGAGATCGATTGTCATTTTATCCGTTATCATCTTATCCATGGTGCTCTCAAGTTGATCTCAGTCTCCTCTAAAGATCAACTTGCAGATATCTTCACCAAGTCACATCCTAAGGGACGTCTTCACACTTTGGTTGACAACCTCAAGTTGGTCTCACATCCACCTTGAGTTTGAGGGGGGCTATTAACGTGTATTAGGGCATGTGGACTTTAGGCCCACCTTGTTTACTTGTATAGTACACTTACTTGTACTGCACACTCTGCCTCCTATATAAAGGCACTTATGTATATTCTATTACTTGAGAAATACAATACAATTATTCAGTATTTCTAACAGATTTAGGTATCTAGCCTAGATTTCGTTTTGATAAAGGTTTATGTGTTATGGCCTATTAGAGAAGAACCAGTTATGAGGAGACGTAAGGAATATAGAGATTGTGGCTCATGTTGATCCTAGAATGACAACTTTGGTTGATTCTATTTTAAAGCAAGTAAAGGTAATAATCCCTTAATGATTTTCCTCTGCATAATTTGCCACATTGATTGGTTGTACTGGAATTTTTCTAAGAAAATTGATTTCCATCTAGACTAGAGGATGGAAATCAATCATAGGGTTACAAAGTATGACATAAGTATCCAATTACAAGTTGTCTCTGTTACTCTTTGTTCACTACTATGAACTCTGTGTATTTTTCCTACTATTCCTTTTTTAATAATATTTTCTTTCTTACCTATCAAAAAAAAAAAAAAAAAGTTATCTTTGTTACCCCCAAATTGAAAACCTAATAAAGCCCCATGATACACAGGAAAACCTTACGATTCAATTGCTTCCTCCTCTACCAGGTCACTTGCTATTAGGTACATTTCTTCTCCCCCTCCTTTCTCTAAATTTGTTTATTTATTTAGTTTTGTTTTACCACTTATTTCAAGATCAGGTATTAAGTTTAGATTTGGTTTTAATTAAGGTTTTGGTTTATAATTAGTTTCTAGAAGGCATTTTTTGTTACTTCTATTTTTATAGCATTTCCAAAGGGGTTATTTATTCAGTTTGAAAGAAATTGTTGTCGTTTTTGGTTGTTTAATTGTTTTGATCATTATTAGAACTCTAAGCCATGCGGCTATGGGCGTAAGAAAATGTTTGCTCTACTCTTTGTACTCTACTACAATCCAATATGTAACATTGGTTACACATTTTTGCACTGGATATTAGTTTTACGATGTTGATTATAATGAGAAGAATGTTGTGTTACCTTATACACATTCTTATTCAGTAACCACATAGCACTTCTTAAAGTTTTTGAAGGATGGAAGGATGCAAACCGTAATGGAAAGAACCCAGTCACCTTGCAAATGACAGAGGATATAAGAATGCAATTTGTAGATCTATTTAGCATTGGCTTTGTAGACAAATTGATGGGTGCTAATGTAAGCTCTTTAAGATTTTCAATTTTTAAAGCATTTGATTTGCCAAAATTTTAGAGTTACTAAGAACTTTCCCGTGAATTGCATGGATTAATGACTAATATAACATAAAACCGAAACATTTGACTTTTTGTTGACCACTACTCATTGCATCACGTAGCTACATAAATTAATGACACGTATACATTTAAAAACACCGAACAATACATTGTGCATTTTCATTTTTCAATAGGCACATTTTCTGTCAATATGCACATTTTCATTCAATAGGTACCTTTACGGCCAGTAGGCACATTTTTGGTCAATAAGCACATTTTTATTCAGTATGCACATTTTCGGCTAGTAGGCACCTTTTCATTCAATAGGCACTTTTTCAGTCAATAGATACCTTTTGATATCCAATATGAAGGGTTATGATCTTTCAATAAGCACCCTTTAGTATATCAAATATGAAGGGTTATGGCCTTTCAATAGACACCTTCTGACATATATATTACAACATATCTTATATATACCTATATATTCAATACAAACTAAACTAGAGACGCAAAATTCTGCCTCTTATTTCTTCCCACAAAAACACTAATAAATAAAATAACATTGTTTTCTTCTGCCTAACTAATAAAACTTTGTGCTATTTCTTCCAATATCATTTTTTTTTTTCATTCATTTTTGCTTACTATTGCAACTAAAAAAAATTGCTTTTTTTTCAATAGCTATTCCTGAGTATCACACGGGTTAACAACTAGTATAATATAAAAGCGAAACGTTTGACTTTTTGTTAACCACTCCTTATTACATCACGTGGTTATATAAATTTATGCCACGTATACATTTTAAAATACTGAGCAATTATGCCTTTTCATTTTGCCTGTTAAGTTTCAGTATCTACTCACCGTTCACATAAGATGTATATATTAAAACAAAAAAACAATCATTGAGAAGAAAAACATCTGTAGTGAAGAAAATGAGAAATCTGTGAAGAATAACATTCGTAAGGCGTGTAAAGAAATCGTTCAGTATTATTGTTGCTACCGTTGGTGTGGCTTGATTCTTGGACCTCTTTCACTATTTTTTTTTTTTTTTTTTTTTTTTTAAAAAAAAAAAAAAAAAAAAAAAAAACCGATTTACAAATAGTAATTTTGGAGAAGACCTACAAGTTTCTTTGTGTTTCTAAGAAAGATTTCCTCCCCCAACTATCAATTTTTTTTTTATTTAAGAAAAAAAATATATATATTTTTTGATGAAAAAAAAAATATATATATATTATTTCAACATTAAAAAAAAAAAAAAAAAAAAAAAAAAAAAAAAAAAAGTCCCAATTGATAGTACCATCGAGATCAAATCTGTGTCCAAGTCGATTATGACTTTAGCAATCATTTACTCTACCTCAGCCCGGCCCAAATCTGGCCCCTTGCATTTAGATCAAGGCTCTCAGTTTTTATATGTTCTTTCGGTTTTTATAAGTAGAAAACAAATGAAATTTATTTGCATGACACTATTTGGCCAACAAATATGGAGTTATATGCATACTATTTTTGGCCAATATATGAAAATAAAAACCGGTACATGAAATGGTAACATGAAGCTGGGTGTTTTTTAATCAAATAATTATAATTAAATTAGGTTCAAAATTGTACATGACACCCACAACAACATTACAATAAAACATTATGATTTATGACTCCCTAAAGCGAAATTGTACAGGACACCAAAAATGTTGTTAAACTAGTGTTTGGCTCCTGAATAGCTGTGCCACAAACATATTATCTGGAACTTAATTTTCTCTCTCTCTCTCTCTCTCTTTGAATTTGATTTCTAGATCTTTTCACTATTTAACCCAAAAAAAAAACTGACGTACAAATAGCAATTTTGGAGAAAACACATAGGTTTCTTATGTTTCTAAGAAAGATGAAAGATAAGAAGTTAAAAAGAAGTTACCAAATGAATATGAACTACTATTTATACTCAAATGATTATGACCCTTCAACAGACACATTTTCGTTCAATAAGCACATTTTCGTTCAATAAGTACCTTTTCAATTAATAGACACATTTTCATTCATTAGGAACCATTTTTGGTTAATAGGCATATTTTTGGTTAATATGTTTTTTTTTTTTTTTTGTTCAATAGACATCTTTTCACTCAATAGGCCCATTTTTGGTCAATAGACACATTTTTGTTCAATAGACATATTTTCGGTCAATAGACACATTTTTGGTCAATAGACATTTTCGGTCAATAGACACTTTTACATTCAATAGGCACATTTTCAACCAATAGGCACACTTTCAGTTAATAACACCTTAATATATATCCAATATGAAGGATTATGACCTTTCAATAGACACCTTTTGGTATATCCCATTTGAGTGGTTATGAGTTATAACCTTTCAATAGTTACCTTTTGTTATATATATTATAACCTATCTTGTATATATTTATATACATAACACAAACTAAACTAGAGACACAACATTATATCTCTTATCCCTTTACACAAAAAACTAATAAATAAAACAACATTTTTTTTTTCCCTGAAACTCATCTAGTAGCTATTCCTGTGCATCGCTCGGGTTAGCGACTAGTATAATATAAAATCGAAACATTTGACTTTTATTGACTTCACCTTATTACGCCACGTGGCTACAAAAATTAGTGCCACGTCTATATTTAAAAACACCGAAATATTGTATCTTTTCGTTTGGTGGAATCAAAGTAACGTTTCAATAATATTTTCACTTTTCAGTACCAACCTATAAGTCACCGGTGCAATATAAATTGAAATAAGCAACATTGTAAATAACACTCTTTTTTTTCTTTTTCTCTTTTTTTTTTTTTTTTTTTTTTTTTTTAGAAACTGTTATAGATAAAACGAATATATCATCTCAAAATCCTTCATATCCTATTTCTCAAAAAAATTTTAAAAAATCCTTCTTATCTTAAACACATCACAGAAAGAACTCCCCGATCACATTTTGAACGTCATGCAACTCCAATGGGCAGGCCCAATTTTAAATGCATCTGTTGATGTTGTTCAAGGTGGCCGATCTGTTGAGGTGCGAGTAGTTGGTGTCAACAAAGGCGATTGCATGTTTGAATAGTTAAGATTTCTAATATTACGCGACTATTTTTAGTTTATGGGTATTTGGCATATTTGTTGCTATCTAATGATATTTTATACAATCAAGTGCAGCAATTGACCGCATACTTGGAGAGATAGTTCACAATAAATCCATGACAACGCCAATAGACTATGTCCTGTGTGTATCGGACATTTTCTAACAAAGGTATAATTCTCTTCTCTCTTAATGCACAAACACATTCTCCATGTATTATACTTTTCATGTTCCCTTCCTTTCCTTCCTCTGCATCTCAAGATCTTCACCGCATACTTCCTTTTTTTCTATTCCCAATAAACCACCAATCATGCGTTTACAAGTCCTTGGTAAAAACAAAAACATAAAATTTGATGGACATATATCTATAGATTGAAATCAAAGAAAAAAAAAAAAAAAAAAAAACGTCTCTCAATTCCTCTAAAAAATTCTTCGTTTCAGTTACACTAAAACAAAGATTAGACTTCACCGATCTTTTTCATTTTTGGGAATATAGAGGGGTAATATAATGAAATAACAAAATGATCAGTAGCCAAACAGGATATTTGATTGACTTGGAGGCATAATTGAATGTTATCCTTAAACAATATTTGCCCCACATAGGAGTTGTTAAAAGGTTACTACAAATTTGTTCCCAAGATACAACTAAGTTTATTAGGTTCTATACATAGCAATTTTGACGAAGACCCACAAATTTCTTGTGTTTCTAAGAAAAATGAAAAAGAAGAAGTTGAGAAAAAGTTATCAAATGAATATAAACCATTATTTATACCTAAAAGATTATGAGCCTTCAATAGACACTTATTCATTCAATAGGTACATTTTCATTCAATATGCACATTTCATTCAATAGACACCTTTTCAGTCAATAGGCATCTTTTTATTCAATAAGTGCCTTTAATATATATCCAATATGAAGGGTTATGACTTTTCAATGAACACATTTTGGTGTGTGTGTGTGTGTGTATATATATATATATATATTACAATCTATCTTGTATATACCTATCTATATATACAACACTAACTAAACCAGAGATACAACATTCTTTCTCTTATTCATTTCTACAAAAAACTAATAAATAAAATAACATTGTTTTCTCTACCTAACTATTTTTTTTTTTTTTTTTTGCTATTTATTCAATGTCATTTTTTTTAATATAAAATTTCATACATTATTGTTCATTACTCCAACTCAAAAATAATGGTTTTTTTTTTTTTTTTTTTTTTTTTTTTTTTTTTTTTTTTTCTCCTTGAAACTCATTTAGTAGCTATTCCCGTGCATCGCACGGGTTAGCGACTAGTTTCTCTTAAATTCCAAGTCTCTCAGTTGTTTGTAAGTCTAGATCAAACTTGAGACTTATTAGTCAAAGTTCCTACTAGCCCAAAGGTATCCATATAGTACTAACAAACTACCAACCAAGATAAATATACAAAATTGTTGTTTCTTACTACATTAAGATACAATCATCTACCAACATTGATAGAAAAACATGAAGTAAAATTGTTTCTTAAGAGCATCAGCCATTGCAAAAAAAATTTATTTTCACAAACCAAAAATTACTTTTGCTATTTTAATATAGCATCTGAAATGTCTTATACAATAGTGTTTTTAGTATTTGATGTTCTAAATTCTAAATATTTAACATTTACAACACCTAATGCTAGTATTCTTTTTCTTTCTTGGTAAATCAAGATCATAACAATAAAACTAAGCAGGAACAAGTCTATTATAAAAAGAAGCCTCCTTATCAGCAAGAAGGAGGTCAACCACCACAAGCGGTGGGCACAAAAAAACAACAAAATTAGAAATGGAGCTTCCCTCAAATCTTGCCAGCGTGTTCGCGCATTGATTAGCTTCGCGGAATGTGTGTACAACCCTCTTGTTGGGAATAGCAGCTAACTGTCTCCTGCAATCAGATAGTAAAGGTTCCATTAAAAGATTAGCCTTATTATTATTCATAAGCATGACAATGCTTAAGGCATCCATCTCAACAATCAGGTTGTCAAGCCCAAGCTCTTTGGCGATTTCAAGACCATCTCAAAGAGCCCATAACTCAGCTAAGGAGCTGCTGGTGTTTCCGTGGGCCCTTGCATAACCTCTGACCTAATTTCCCTGATGATCATGAATTAAACCCCCTCCCCTTGACTTACTCGGGTTTCCCAAGGTAGACCTGTCTGAGTTGAGCTTCCACCATCCCAAAGGAGGCTTTTCCCAAGCCACACGGACCACCTTCTTCATTTTGTTGCACCGAACCTTAGCCCCTATAGAGAAAAATTCAGCACTTTCTTTAATACACTTCATATGGATCATATTATCCACAACACCTGACCTGAAAAGAAACATGTTGTGAGCTAACCACAAATGCCAGATTCCCAAAGGAAATGTAATCTTCCATGGCATGCCCAAATGCTTAGGGACAATCCCAGTAGTACAGTTCGTCTCCAGCCACTTCTCAAGAGGTTGATCAAAAGTGTGTAATAGACCTTGAGGCACCTTGAGCTTTCGCCATAAGTCTTGAGCAACAAAAGACCTTCTTAGCAAGTGGTCCATCGATTCATTTCCCTAGTGGCATATTGTACATAAAGGGTTGAGGTTTAAACCTCTTAAACCTAGGACTTCTCCAGTGGGCAAGCTGTTATGCGAGCACAGCCACATGAAAAATTGGACCCGTGGGTGTGTATCAGCCTTCCAAATCCACGACATGGAAGAAGAGCTCAGGTTCAAAGGATTTGAACCCCTTGCTAATAGATATGCAGATTTGTGTGTGTGTGTGTGAGAGAGAGAGAGAGAGAGAGAGAGAGAGAAAACACCATCCTTTGAAAAAGCCCAAGTGAGTGAGTCTTTGAAATCTTGGTTCAGAGCAAAAGGAATAGCCTTGATTAAACTCAGAACCTGGTCCGGTAGCTCAAAAGAAGCATTGTAAACGTCTCCATTGAAACCCGAGTTTACCCCTTGTTGCATAGTCAAGTGATCTTCATCTCGGGTTAAAGGTCTTTCAATGAAATTACGAAGTAGACCACAAGGCAGCCAGAAGTCCTTCCAAAAGCTAATTGATCTTCCATTATTAATAGTCCACTTAAGACCTTTAACATACACTGGACCGCCAACTTTGCAAGCAACCCAAATTCTTGAGCATGGCAACTTCCTACCTTCCTCTGTTAGTCTTCTAGTGGACAAATATTTGGCAGTCAGCATCCAAGCCCAAAGGGCCTCATACTCTAATGCCAATCTCCAGCACAGTTTCGCCAACAAAGCTTGGTTCTTGTGTCTTGTTTGGAATAACCCCAGCCTTCCCAACTCCTTAGGTTGCGTAACTGTATGCCAATTAACCATGTGCATCTTTTTCTTTTCTTCAGTGGAGCCCTACAAAAAATCCCTCATTTTCTTATCAATAGAATTACATACTTTGATAGGAAGAGCATGGCATTGCATATAGTAGTCCGCTATAGGGGTTGCAGTAGACTTAATGAGCACCAACCTCCCAGCTCTTGATAAAAGTCTCGACTTCCACCCTGCAAGTTTAGCCTAAGTCTTTTCAACTACAAAATTAAAAGCATTACCATTCCTTCCTTGCTGTAAGAAAGGGAAACCAAGGTATCTACCCAAATCCGAAGTTTCACTAACTCCCATCTTATTACACAGCCTCCTCCTTCTTCTTCTTCTAGTAACATTCGAGGAGAACAAAATGTGAGATTTATACTTATTGACTTTCTGCCTAGCAAGGTTGCAAAAGTTATCAAGCACTTCCATGATTGCCTCACAATTCTTGGAATTTACCTTTGTAAATAACAACAAATCATTTGCAAAGAAGATGTGTGAGAAGCTAAGGCCATTCCTAGATGCCTTAATAGAATCCCACCTCTTCTGATCACATAAGCCTGAAATCTGAGCACCCAAAAACTCCATACACAGAATAAATAAATAGGGAGATAGAGGGTCACCTTGCCTTATCCCACGTGAGGGCTGAAAATGGTCCATTTTATTTCCATTGATCAAGATAGAAGTAGTAGTTGACGTGACACAACTCATTATCAGCTTGACAAGATTTTTAGGAAGGCCATAATGATCAAGGACCATCTTAATGAAACTCCATTCAAGGCGGTCATAGGCTTTCTTAAGATCAATTTTGATTATCATGTAGCCATCTTTCCCTTTCTACCCTTAAGGGAATAAATGAGTTCTTGTGCTATAATCACATTGTCCACACTTCTTCTCCCCTCAAGGAAGGCGGCTTGCATAGGCGATACAAGGGAGGGCAAGAGCGGTCTAAGCCTTTGCACCAGAATTTTTGAGATAATTTTATACACCATATTGCATAAACTGATGGGTCTATAGTGTCCCACAACTTCAGGCCCTAATTGATTGGGGATGAAAACAATTAGAGTCTGATTGAGGAAGGTAGGCATCTCTTGTCTTTCAAAGATATCTTTGATTTTTTTTTGACTAAGTCCCCAACCAAAAGCCAAAATCTCTGAAAGAAACCCGCATGTAGCCCATCGACACTAGGGGCCTTGTAGGGCTTCATAGACTTCAAAGCTCTCCATATTTCCTCATCCGAGGGGATATGATCTATAGAGTTAGCTTCTTCTTCATTTAGACAAGCACACCAATCAGAACTCCAAGGATGCTCGAGAGGCTAGTAACTTTGTTCAGACTGATAAAGCTTTTTAAAATAAGTTAAGATGACTTCTTTTATTCCTTCCAGATTGTGAACCCAAGTTCCATTTTCATCTTGAATGCTGGAAATTCTATTTCTACTTCTTCTGGTAAGTGTAGATTGATGGAAGAAAGCCGTGTTTCTCTCTCCAAAAATAACCCAGTTGGTTCTTGCTTTCATGGCCCAAATTTCCTTCTCAAGTTGTAAAATTTGGTTGTACTCATCAGCAACTTGTTCTTAAAGATTAAGGAGGAAGGTACTAGGTCTAATGGCAAGGGCTTTTTTTATACCCAGGAGGCAGTTCAGAATCTTCTTTTTCCTCGTGAACACATTACCAAAAGTTTCTCTGTTCCACTTTTGAGCACTCGTAGTGAATCTAGATATAGCACCCTCCAAGTTATCTTCCAACCCTGTCCAAGCATCTCTGACCACAGTTGGGAAGTCTTTGTGACTCAACCAGACAGACTGAAATCTAAAAGGTCTGCACGAATTTGGCCCAGTGTCTGGGTTGAGGTTAAGTAACAAGGGGCAATGGTCCGAATTAATCCTAGCCAAGTGAGTGACATTTGCTTTAGTGAAATAAGCCTTCCAGTCTAGGTTTACCCAACATCTATCCAATCTGCACTGAATCAGATTCCTAAGCTTTCTTTTATTTGTCATTGACCCTTCTCTGACTAATGGGATTCCCCCCAGATTTTTCCTCTTCTGAAATCACTTCATTGAAATCCCCTATAATGGCCCATGGAAGATTATGCAGGGAAGCAAGCATTTTTAAATTTTCCCACAACACACATCTTTCAGCAAACTTAGGACTAGCATATATAGCACTAATAATCCAGTTAAAGGTTTGAGATCTTACCCAGATAAGAGCGTGAATTTCCTGCTCTGTCGCTACAAGAACATCCACCTGGACCAGGTCAGACCTCCAGAGCACCCAAATGCCTCTAGCAAAACCAATAGTGTCTGCGACTGCAGCACCATCAAAAGGCAGACCCTCAATAATTTTATTAGCTCTAGCACCAGACAATCTAGTTTCATTGATCCCCATGAGAATGGGAGAATGCCAAGCAATAAGATCCAAAACTGTCTTCCTAAATTGGGGCTTCATTGCACCCGTACAATTCCAAACCAAAATATTCATGATTTTATTTAGACACATGGCAGCAACATCATGGGACAGTGAGGAGCCCTCCTCAGTGTCCCTCAACCTCCATGCTTCCAGGAGTTCCATCCTCAACTCTAGTCTCCCCTTGAGCAAGGTGACTGAGTGTTTAATTACCCCCATCACGCTCTGTGAAGCTTTGATGAGAATGGTTAGGTTGATCACAGGCTCCACGAACTGCATCAATTTCACCCTGTGAAGATTCCCCATCATCAAGCATTCTATCGGTCTGTTCTGAAGTATCTTCCTCTCCGTGATGACTGGCTGCGTCCACTCAGCTTCTGCCTCTGCCAGAGATTTTTCTGAAGTTGGCACCCTTGATTCTGTTACTGATAGTCCCGAGTTAATCACTAGAGGGATCGGCACCGCTGGTTTGTTTGTCAGGAATCTCCACCAAGGATTCGGAGTGGTCACCCATGCTTCGTCTTTCATCGGCAGCCACCCCAACCTCCTGCTTGTCTTCGTGAGTGGAAAAAGGTTTTTCCAAGCTAACATCAAATCCATCTCGAACCATCCCCAAATCTCTGTTGGGTCTTGCCTTATCCATTTGATTGTCTCGTCCCCTATTGGGATGATTTTCCCTTTGTAGCAAATTGCCCAGTTTTCCCTCCTCTCCATCTCGACTGAAGCTCTTGTTTCTTCTGGGCGTTTCTAAGTCCTTCCCTATGATTTTATCATGTGGCTTGGTTGGGCTTGAAAAAGGAAAAGGAGTGGAACTCGGTCCACACATGTTTAGGAAGCCCGAGTCCATACCAAAGGAAAAAGGTTCCTTTTGTTTCCTAGGTCCCACCTCCACTCTTTGGGACTGAACTAGATTTTTAGCTTTTAGTTTAGCATTCTCATTACGTTCAGCTTCTCCAACACTCTTTGCTGGCCTCGAGTTCCTGCGACTTGACCTATAGGTCTTATCAACCTCCCTAAGCGTGTTACTAGGCATTAGGTGACTAGCTTTCCTCTTACCTTCAGTCTTATCATGACCTAGTGATCTAGAAACCGAGTTGAAACTCGGTGCTTGGGATGACTCGGTAGTGTTACTCACGTTCGAACCCAGGAACTTCGCTGAGTTCTTGATTAAAGGTTTGCGTTTAGAGACTACCATCCAGTCTCCATAGCCTTTATTCTTCCCTTCCACCCCTTTGTCCAAATGAGTAGAGTTACCATTGTTATCTAGTTCATAACTCTGCTCCGTTCCCATGTCTTTGGGTGTTTCTTTGATATGATAAGGACAAGACTCCCTCTTATGGCCAATCCTACCACAAGAGAAACAGAGTGTGTTGATGCCCTCGTATTGCACATATTGTTCAAGCTTGCCAAGGTAAATCTTCCTTATCAGAGGTTTATCTAGGTTCACTTGCACACATAGCCAGGCAAAGTGCCCTCTCACTCCATTAACTGTATTAGCATTAATCCTTAGGACAGGGCCAATCGCCTTTCCAATCTTCAACAAGGCTAAAATTCTATAGGCAATTCTGGTAGTCTAATCCACACTGCCACCAAGGTGAACGCTGCAGAGGAAGCTTTGAAACTCGGTTCCCATTGCCTTATAGCTAAAAATTGTTGTCCTATAAACCAAGGACCCCCCCTTAAGGATGATATCCATGTCTGCAGGTTGCTCAAAGTTAACAATATAGTAATCCAATCCCAGATCAATGCAATCCATTCTACTTGAGGGAGCCCACATGCTATGGATTTTGGCGTCAAGGAAATTAAAACCCACCTTTCTGCCAAATGGCTTGATGATGAGTGCATGCTACCATGGCACTCTCATACGTGCTTTTTCCTCTTTCGAGAAAAGGACCCTAGTATTGCCCTCATGGGCATTGTCTTCCTCTGTGTCTGATTCTAAGTCCTCATGCATCGTATCACCAAAGCCAAAAGCTTGTTTGAGTGCTCTCGGTATTGCACCAACCAACTTATCCTTATAGCTTCTCTGTTTTGTGGCTGAGGCATTCTCATGACCCTCCCCAACAAAGTGGTTTTCTTTGAATTTCTTTGTACTGCACGCTAGCGTGTCTTCCTCTTCCACTGTTCTTTCTCTAACTCTCTCCATTTTTTAGTTCTCTGATATTCCAAAACTTTTCTAATGCTAGTATTCTAATATTGGGTTGACTAGGATTTTTTATTTTTTATTTTAATATTTTTTTTTGTTAAGTTTTTGAGTTAAGTAATTACTAGTTGGGTTAGGCTAAATAAAATGGAAGGGCTCTAAATTTTTGGAAGAGGGTGCACTACTTCAGAAATAAAAAAAATATAACCAATAAATTTTTTTTCTTTTCTTTATTTCTTTGGGCAGGGATGGCCCCGCCCCCCGGGTCCGTCCCTGCTATCCCAGCTGGCAGCTCCCATTGAATAAGGATGTAAAAATTAAATGACAAAAATATGGCTTCCATCCCGTTTCAATCGACGAATATACATGAATCCTGCTCTATATTTTCAAAATCCTTGTGCTCATGACCTTCAATTCATTTCACATCATATTGCATATATAGTCGGGACCAAGACAAAACGATTGGGTATTTCATGCGTTAGATTCATGAATCTTCCCTCTCAGGTGGACCCTATGGCAAAATTTTCCTGCAAAACCGAGTAACTTGGAAATTCTTGATCACAGAAAAATGTAGAATATTCGAAGAACAACAACCAGCCTGAGTCAATGCATCTCCTAAAGAAAATTAAAAACAAAAGTCAATACATGGCGTTCTATGTTATAGTCTTAATTTACTCAGAATAATGGGTCTAGCTTTTACATGTTAGGTAAGAGCTCTAAGGATAGTAAGCAATGGACATCTTTACTTCTGCGTTTTTGAGTTCCAGTTTGCTTCTTTTGTACTTTGTATTCTCGGATGCTGCTGATAACATTACTCAATCCCAATTCATCAGTGACAGTAACGGCACAACCTTGATCTCTAAAGATGGACGCTTTGCCCTGGGGTTCTTCAGTCCAGGTAATTCCACAAACCGTTACTTGGGAATTTGGTACAACAAACTCCCAGGTACAACGGTTGTTTGGGTAGCAAACCGGGGCACTCCAATCACAGACTTGTCTGGCGTGTTGATGGTAAAAAGTTCAGGTAGTCTTGTTCTTCTCGGCCAGAATTTGATTGTTGCTTGGTCGGCAAATTCAACAAAGGAGGCCAGGAATCCAATATTACAGCTTTTAGATTCAGGAAATCTAGTATTAAGAGAAGAGAATGAAGGAAACTATTTGTGGCAAAGCTTTGACTATCCTTCTGATACGTGGCTAGCAGGGATGAAGCTTGGGTGGGACTTAAGGATTGGTCTTGAAAGGCGCCTAACTGCATGGAGGAGTCCAGATGACCCCTCACCAGGAGAACTGAGTTGGGGGTTTGAACTTCATAATTACCCTGAATTAGTCATGAAGAAAGGCTCGAAGAATTTCTTCCGGTCCGGCCCATGGAATGGCAATTTTTTCAGTGGTATGCCAGAGTTACAGGCCACCCCGCTTTACAACTTCACTTTTGTCTCCAACAAAGATGACGTTTACTTCACGTTCGATATGATTCAAAAGTCTGCAATCACAAGAGCAGTTTTGAATCAATCACAATCACAGTATCAGCGCTATGTGTGGGTTGAAGAAAAAAAAGAATGGAGCATGTTCTTGAATTTGCCAAAAGACAAATGCGACACTTATAATTTATGTGGTCCTTACGGAAATTGTATCATGGGTGAGTCACCTGTCTGTCAATGTGTACAAGGATTCAAGCATAAATCACTACAAACATGGAACCCAGAAGAGTGGTATAAGGGATGTGAACGCAGTAAGCCATTGAGCTGCCTCGATAAAACTGGGTTTGATAAATTTTCTGGGCTCAAAATGCCAGACACCAGGTTTTCTTTGTTGAACCAAACTATGAGTCTTAATGAATGCAGAGTCAGATGTTTGAACAACTGTACCTGTATTGCTTATTCAAACTCAGATACTCGAAATGGAGAAAGTGGCTGCGCCATGTGGTTTGGGGAACTAATTGATATTAGACAAATGGCAGCTAACAAGGAGGATGCTAATAGCCAGGATATATATATTCGAATGCCTGCTTCAGAGCAAGGTATGGGCCTGTATATAGTCTTAATTTCTCTTTTATTTGGATTTTGATGAGCCACCAAAGCTAAAATATTTGTTTCCTTCTGTTTTATTGCATTAAATTCTGTTGCACTTAAAATATTTCTGCATTTCTATTGCAAATTCATCCATGAAGCGGTGAAAAACAAGCAAAAGATGAAGGTGATTTTAATAGTTGTGGTTGCCACTGCTGTAGTTTTTGGAGTGCTCTTGATTCCCTACTGTATTTGCAGGAGGAAAAACTTGAGAGGTAATATTACTTTCTCTTACCTAATTTGGAAAAGATATGTTGCAAGATTGTTTAATTTTACTTCTAGAATCTTATAGTGCATCTAATATGATTGCTAAAAATATATTTAGGTTTATATTTTATGTAGTGGCTCAGAGGCCTGTAAAGCCCGTTAAAGTTAACCTTAGACTGACTCTTCTTTTTGATAACAACCTTAGACTCTTCTTTTTTGGTAAAACCTTAAGACTCTTCTGTTCCATGTTTTACTTTGAAGACACAATTATAGTTAGGGTGACAAATTCAACCCAGACTCATTTACTTATTCAAATTCACCCGTTAAAATAAGACTCAAACTCACTATTAATTGGGTCAAATAGATATTAATCCAATTAAGCCCAATTAACTGGGTATTAATTGGGTTTTAATTAGTTACCCAATTAGAGTGATCCACGTTATCAGAGCCACTTTCTGTGGCCTTCAATTGCTTCTTCTTCTTCACATGTTTTGTCTTTTTATTGCCCCAACAAACACCCTTGCTTGCTACCACCACAGGCACAAGAACGCCAAACTTTGAAGTTTTGGACTCATATTTTTCTCTTATTCCTCAGCCCGCGGTTTCTCTATGGAATGATCACGAGGGACATGGACCCCACTTGCCAAACTTTTATTCTAAGGAAACGCGGCCTAGCAATCTAAACAAAGTAGCAAACACATGGATGGCTCCACCTAGCCGACAACCCATATTTCTTTCGGACCAAAAAAAAAACAACCGGCCACCTTTCAAAATAAAATCTCCAAATCATCCTTTCACACGCTTCCACGATGTCACTTATCACGTGTCACCCAAAGTTCATTTTCATGTCAGTCCTCTTACATCTGGTTGACGGAAAAATCTCTCTTGCATGAGGCACATAAGACCTGCCTCTCACAAGCAGTATGGGGCCCATCTGCTTGTGAGAGGCTGGTCTCATGAGATGCCATCTCCATGCTTGACATCATCACGTTGTCACCTTCATGCCACATGCCATGTTAGTAGCGTCTCTTGGCCTAAATTTGGCTAGATCTGATCCATTAACTTGTCTGAAACTTATCACGTCAGCACCTGTCATCTGCCATGTTAGTGGTCACTTTAGCACCACATCAACACAGCCATGTATAAAGGGCCATGTTGAACACTTTTGCCATGTAAGCTAGTGACGTCAACATGACATCAGCCACAAGACCCATGCAACATTACTCAGATCTGACACTCTTTTCAAAACCACTTTCTCAAACCGTGCTAGATCTTCTCAAGTTTATTCCAAATTCAAGGCATCAACAAGCTTTCTACCTTTAGTGTAGAGTTTGTCTAGGGCTAACCCTATACTCTATTACACTTATAGAAATCTTATTAGGGTTTTCTATACTTCAACACAAAATATATTGTAGCCGTCAAGGCTTTCTACTATGGACGTAGGTCGTTAGGGTGAACCACATAACTTTCGTATGTTCTATCACTCTCTCTCTTAACCTTCTACATCACTACAATATTTCTCTCATTCAATTCGTATAAGCTTTTTGAAATAATTACGCAAGTCTAAAAATGTCTAGACTTGGATTTTGAGCAAACTTGAATCATTTGTAGTACTTGTAGCAAGTGTGTTTATGACTTTATTCGAGGAAACTTTTCACTACAAGGGTTGCTCTTGGGTCTCTCATTCTACCAAGTTACTTTCCATAAGTTAATTCAAGTCCAAAACTTAAAACAAGCATATTCAAGGCTAAGTCACTTCGCTCTATTTAACTTCGAAGTAATTCATAATTGCAAAGAAAATAAATTTTATGTAAAACATTGGAAGGGAGCCTACTTTC
Source organism: Quercus tomentella (assembly GCA_028535165.1). NCBI lineage: Eukaryota > Viridiplantae > Streptophyta > Magnoliopsida > Fagales > Fagaceae > Quercus > Quercus tomentella. Next base: position 13,473,636 of record JAPQVY010000100.1, on the reverse strand, counting down.
ATTAACGTAACAAGGCATACACAATCAAGGATAATTCTAATTTTAAAAAAGAAATCTGAAGGATAAAAAAGGGAGTTTATTTATGTACTTGCTTAAGTGAAGAACAAGGCTTTCTCAAGCGAGTAAAGTACATGCATGCTCAAGTAGCTCATTAAAGCTTGCTTAAGCAAGACCCTACCTAACTCTCATTTGAGGCTCACATGAGTGAGAATTGTAGAAACAAAATTTGCATCCTGTTATGATTAGAATTCTACTTAAATCATCTTATGCACAATTTCCAATGAGATAAGAGAGGCAGAAAGTCAAAGCTTTTATAGTGAAAAACCATGTCTTTTATCCCATGAGCTTTCATGAGAAAGCCCTTCTAGTTCTATAAAAATCTTGTGATCCAAAGTTTATGTTAAAGATACTCTGATATATACACTGATAAAGATACTCTCACTTTAATGCTAGAATTAAAGCTTTTTTTTGTTTTGTTTTTTGGTTACTGGTTAAAATCCTTTAATGAAATTTAATCCTAATGAGATTAGGATTATGTTTTCAAGGTTTCTAGCATTATTGTGGTTCTTGATCTTGATATTGAAAACCCTTTTGTTTCATCTACAAATCTTCATTGATAAAATCAAAAGGTGTTTTTTTTTTTTTTTTTTTTTTTTTTTTAAATTTTTTTTTTTGGAAGAACAATGAAGATGTCAAAAACGGTTATCAGAAAATTCTAAGAAAAATTCAGTTTTGCAAGTTTGGATCGATCGAGAATTCATTTCAATTGATCGAATGTTCTTTTCGATTGATCGAAGAGGAATCGAGAACCAATTGATTCAGGCAGAAACTCTATGATGAAATTATTCATTGTCTTGATCAATCGAGAATCCCTTTTGATCGATTGAATGTTCTTTTCGACTGATCGAATAGGAATCAAGAATCGATCGAATGAGAAAGTGACTTTGTGATGTATTTCTTCATTTTTTCGATCGATCGAGGAAAGGATTCAACCGATTGAAGGTACTGAATTTTGAATTTTCACTTGCTTTTTGATTAAGTGTTAAAACTTTGATAAAAGGCAAGGTTATGTGTGATGAGATTACACATATTTCTATATAAAGTGATTATCTAACTAAAAGACCTAATGAGATCAAAGATATTAGTTAAATAGAACTCTTAGTCCTAATTTGTTTAGGACCTCTCTTTTAAGAAACATTCTAATAAGATTGGAATTGTTGTATGATTAAAAGTCCTTAATTTATTTTAATTAGAGGTTTTTAATGAGATTAAAATTCTAATTAAAGTTATATAGTTTCTAATGAGATTAGAATACTTTATCTAGTAAATTAAGGATAGAGTTCTTTATTACTAATTTTTGATCCATTAGGGTTTAAGAAATCCTAAATAGTTTAGGACTTCCATTTTAGTTAGTGACTCTAATGAGATTAGAGTCTTCAACAAGTGCAAGGTTATTAGTTGTGATGGGATCACAATTATTTAAAGAAAAACCCAAATAACAAGTGGAAGTGCTGAAACAACCCTTTTGTTAAGTTTATTGTAATGTGAATAGATACCTTGTCTTGGCCTTGAGCCTTGCATTCCATGCAAAGGATATTTACTTCACGGATTACATGATTAAACTTCTTTGTGATTACGCGAATGTTCATTTTAAACACATTTGATGTGTAGGGTTAAAATTGTGATAAGATCACAATGATTTCAAGACTATCCACTTGTTTTAAAATTTCTAGTGGGAGAGAGATACAAGGGTTGGATCTCACAGCCTCTATTATCGGTTCATAGTAGCGTGGGTAAGCACCTCATCTTGACGTATATGCCTCGTAATCCCAAAGGAGGGTGTTTACTTCATAGTACTACAAGATTGAACTTACCTATTTAAAGTAGTGTGAACAAGCGCCTCGTCTTGGCGTATATGCCTCACGATCCCAAAGGAGGGTGTTTTGTTTCATGATACTACAAGTTTAAACACAATAAGGGAGATGAAATGTGGCTACACATGATTCTAGATAATGGTGTACACTAGACTAAGTGTAATGTTAACCTCCCAAAGGAGCTATATCATTATTACTTAGAAGCTAAAGGAAGAGTAGCAAATTATTTTTGTTTTGTAAGAGTTAGCATGATAGCATTAATAATAAGAATAGTTCTCGCCTTATCATAGTGGTTGGTATTCACTCTATGCTGAGGAATATTAATTGCGAGATTAGGTTGTCGTTGCACCTAGTATAGTATGATTTTCGAGTTCCATACTATATAGTTATGGATGCAAAATTATAATGTCCTTGTATTTATGTTCATAGTCTCAAAATAAAGTTGTCATAAATTTTTGTTCTCTAACTACTATTTTAATTGAATCACATTAACTAAGAAATAATTTTGGACATGATGCTTAAAGGAGTTGAAGTACATAAATATGTTTCGATTTACCATTGTCATAATTTCCTATACATGATGCATTTATGGAAGATAGCTTATGATGTGATCATAGTCTCCATTGAAAGGCTAAAATGTTACATTGGCTTCTATCTCAATTGTGCTACAGCATGAGATGCAAGAGTTAGTTCTAGACTTAGACTTTATATTATGTCTAAATGAGATGTTTGGTATGAATCATATTGAGTGCTAAGAAAGGCTTAAGGAGTTCCAATTTTATATCATTTTATGAAAATGTTTTATTTTTAAACAAATTGGAATTCTTGGATGTAGAGATTAAATGTTAATCTTATATGGATATCATCCACAAGTCCTTGTTAGAATCATTTGATCAATTCAAATTGTATCGAAAATAAATTATTTTTATATTATCTGAGTTGATAAGTGAGTTCTACGCAACGAAAGACATCCTAAAAGCTAAGGCTAGGATCATTATGATTTAATTCAAATTCTTAGCCTTTATCGAAAGGTAAGGGTGGTAAGAAGAGGAATTATAATACCAAACAGTTGGACAAGCTAGTTGCCCTAATAGTTGCCAAAAGGAAATTAGACTCAAAAGTATGACCAAAAGGAAAGTGTTTCCATTTTGGTAAAGTTAAGAATTGTCCATGATTGCTTTCTAGATGGAAATTTACATGTTTTACTTTTTAAAGAGAAAGTTTCTATCCTTTGGTATTGTATGTTTTGGCACTTATGTTTAGATCTTATTAATTTAAATGATATTCAAGATTAGTGAAAGATGGGTTTTTAGAACCATTATTTTGTTATATTCCCAGTCTATGAATTCTATTTAGAGAATAATATGATTTAGGACTCCTTTTTGTAAAGGAATGAAGTTCCAATGACTTCTTTAAGTCAGTGCATACATAAAGGAGGAATAGGGCTCTTTTAAAGGTAGAATGTTCTAGAAGAAAAATGTCAGAATTTGTTGTAGGACAACTATAAAATACATTTAGAAATGAGATGGTTGTATTAGATACATCATAAAACATTATTCTATAGATAACTATTACACCGGTACAATATCGTAGTTTGATGATTATCAATTACCAAATAAATTCATACTTTTGGAATAAACTTTTGAAGTCATTCCACAAGGATATGAATTTGATCCTTGGTCCTATGTAAAGGCAATAGATGATATGAAAATGGATTACTGGATCAAGGTTATGTGAATAGAATTAGATTCTATTTAAAGTCTAGAACTTGTAGAGATGCCTAGTGGCATTAAGCCTATTGTTTTCAAATAGGTCTACAAAAAAATGAGATTGATAGATTAGAAGGTATAAACCTTCAAAGTCAAGACTAGTGGTAAAAAGATTTATTCAGAAAGAAATGGTTCGACTATGAAAAGATTTTTTCACCAATAGTTAAGTTTGACTTTATCTAGACTCTCTTATTCATTATATTTCACTTGGATGAAATATGGCAATAGATATCAAGAAAGCTTCTTTTAGTAGCAATCTTGAGGAAGACCTCTATATGATGTAACTAGACTTGTTCATAGCAAAGAACCAGTAGTGTTTAGTATGCAAGTTGCTTAAAGTCCATTTATGGACTAAAACAAGTATCTGAATCATAAAATATCATCTTTGATTAGGCAATCAAATTATTTGATTTTGATCAAGTATTAAAAGGCCTTATGTGTGTAAAAACTATATAGAATAATAAATTTCTTAAAGTATGTTGATGACATTCTAATCATTTAGAATGACGTAGAGTTATTGTCATCAATGGAGTTTTTTGTTGTCTAGTCCAGTTTGATATAAAGTACTTAGGAAAGACTAGTCACATCCTAATAATTAAACTTTGTTAAAATTCAGAAATTAGGATGTTGGGTCTATCTCAAACTGCTTAAATAGATTAGATTCTAGCCAAGTATAGCATGTAATACTTCAAGAAAGGATTCTTTCCTTTTAAGTTTGAAGTTCCTTTATAAAGGACTATAGTCCTAAGACATATAAAAGGAAGAGCATATTAAGACAATTCCTTATATCATATCAATAAGAAGTCTTTATGCTATGCTATATACTAGGCTAAATATTTATTTTACGGTGGGCATGGTAAGCAAATATCGCTTGAATCTAAGATCACTTAATATAGTGGGAGTAAAGCATATACTCAAATATCTTAGGAGAATGAGGGATTATATGCCTGTCCACCAAATATCTTAGGAGAGTGAGGATTTGATGGTTACTAGTTGTACAAATACTGACTTGTAGTTTGATTGTGATTCATGAAGTTGGACTTCAAGATATGTGTTCATCCTAGGTGGTGAAGATACATATTAAGCGTAAGTATTATCTCATTAGAGAGATATGAGTACGTGAGATGTAGTAGTAGAAAAGATAATTTATGCAATAAATCTGGCTGAAACTTGTTTCCAAACTTTGCCTTAGAGTGACTATGAATTACTCTAAAGGGAAATAAGTGTCGGATATATGGTAAATTGTCTTTGAGGGCAAGTAGGAGATTGTTGGGGTTTATTTATGTCCTAAAATCCAATTTATTGGCATGTTATAAATAATTAAATTTTTTAATTATATAAGACTTGTGGGGCCAGAAAATTTGTGATCCAGGCCCCCTTAGCATTAGGGCCCAAGGCCCACGCCGAGGATAGGCGTTGCCGAGGACATTCAACTGAAGTCCAAATGGCCTATAGATATAGCCGAGAATGATTCTGTCCTCGACATCCTAAATTGCTCCTGGAGGAAAGGGCGAGTACGGTGTAGGAGCGGTTCAAGGAAAAGCTAAACACCTCCGCATTGATGGGGAAAGGACCTCTGAACAGTGAATTGACAAAAGAAAAGGGAAAGGCTGTCATTACTGTAATTAAGTACTCTGCGCCTGACAGAGCAATGCTTTTCAGCTTTTACAACCTCCCCCAACCATTTTGGGTAGGGGCCGATAGGACAAGCATCAGCCCTCGAAAGCTGAACCTACACGTGGACGTTGGGGAGAGGGTAAAGGCTAATATAAAAAGAGAGGGAAGCAAGCCGAAAAAGGGGGGGGGGGGGATGAAGGCCAAGAGCGAGAGCCTCCCAAGTCGTGCCGAGGAGAAAATCTTCTTGGGCAAGCATGGTACACCCTTGTGCGATTACCATGAACACCATGACCGACCACTGTCCGGTGACCAAGGCCTAGCATTTCAGCCCACGCTCTACAAATTTTATTGTTTGGGCCTTTAACGTGCTAGGCGAAAGAAATAGTTTTGGCGGTGGGGCTAGCTAGGCGAAAGCCTCTCCATCGTCTCCGGCAATTGTTGTTCCAACTCAGCTCCCACTCAGGGCTACCCTGCTAAGTGCCAGTGGCACAGGTAGTTCTAGGGGCTTCCAACATCAAGTCAACGCCCCACACCTGGGTTGAGGGGCTAATCCTCGTAACTATTCAAAAAGAAAACCTAAGTTTTGGACAGAACCAAGGTCTTGCATGGTCCTCGGACTCAAACCTATGGGTAAACCAAATACTTCAAAAAGAAAACCTAAGTTTTGGACAGAATCAAGGTCTTGCATGGTCCTCGGACTCAAACCTATGGGGAAACCAAGTACTTTAAAAAGAAAACCTAAGTTTTGGACAGAATCAAGGTCTTGCATGGTCCTCGGACTCAAACCTATGGGGAAACCAAGTACTTCAAAAAGAAAACCTAAGTTTTGGACAGAACCAAGGTCTTGCATGGTCCTCGGACTCAAACCTATGGGGAAACCAAGTACTTCGAAAAGAAAACCTAAGTTTTGGACAGAACCAAGGTCTTGCATGGTCCTCGGACTCAAACCTATGGGGAAAACTAATTACTGGAGAATGTCTTAAGTCCTAAACAGAGCGGAAATCCCGCGCTGTCCTCAGATCCCCAGTTCTAAGGAAACTAATGCAACTGAGTGTTTGGACCTGGTACAATTATACCTCGGCCCCATGGCTGAATGCCAAAAAGGGTTAAGCTAGGAGTGTTGTCAGGAACGTGGCAAAGCGCCATAGTGCTCGGTGACCCTGTCGGATTGTTCATTTTAGGTCACCCATCCTCGGATGATTACCCTATATGCAAGATAGAGCATTCAGCTGTTATTTTGGTTAGTCTTATATGGTTAACCCACTTCTGGTCGGCGTTATTGTGCCTATTAGTCTTAATAGGTTCAAAGCGATAGCTTTTTGTTAATAAGGGCTTCGGCCCTACGCCCCAACACATCCATTCATAAAATAGCTATTGCAGAAAAGAAAGAATACGTAAAATGGGATAACATCATCTTTTATTAGACAAAGAAATAGTACAGCGTACAATAAAGGGCTTAAGCAAGCCTATACCAAAAGCTAACTTCAGAAGTAACAAGAAAAGCAAAAAAAAAAAAATACAGGGGAGCATTAAATCCTTTAAATTCGACTCTAGCAGCGACTAAGTATGTCAGAATGACCCTAGTGATGGAAGAGAAGAAGAAGCAGAGGCAAAAGGTGGCACCAAGGAAGGAAGAAAGGAAGAAGCAGTTGAACCTAACCCCCGTGCCAGCTCCGACTGCAATCAAGCAGGGGTCATATTAGTAGCGCTCGAGAGAGAGCGGATGGTACCGACGATGAGAAACCTCAGTGCTGTCGCACCAAAAATCTGATGCGATCTGCACCTGCTTTGGATTTTGGCTGAAGGAAGAAGAGGCTCCTTTCTTGCCTTGTCAAAAGGAAGAAGTGTCTTAAGTCTTTGTCTCCCTTGCCCTGATCGGGCCATATTGAATCTCGGGGAAACCCAATGCTTCTGGAGAGGGTGTGGTCTCTTTGCCTTCATCCCAGACTTGGCTATATCACTCCCTAGGGCTCCATCACATTGGTAACGGAAGCTATGGGCACAAGCTGGAAAGTTGGGAATTTGGAAGGCTTAAAGGGTCTGAGAGTAAAGAAAATGACCTCCCACTGCACTCCTTATATGAGGAGCAAGCCGGGTGGCATTTATGCTGTACAAATCTCTAAGAAAAGCTACAAACGAGATAGGTCCCGCTCGATTCCCAAAACGGTCTTCAACCGTTGGATTTGCACCGCCTCGTAAAGAGACCTCATTAAAGGTGCATTTCGTGTACTGAAACGGCAGGAGCACGGGGAGGGTAAAACCAAAAGAATGTCCCACAACTGGAGGCGTGTCCTAGACAAACGACAAAGCTCCTGCATTGATGAGGGACATGTGTTAGCAAACTGTGACGTAGGCCCGGTGTCATCAAAACCCTCCTCTCCGTCCGAGGATCCGGACAGCAGGATTTTGAGGGGCTATTGTGGGGCCAGAAAATTTGTGATCTAGGCCCCCTTAGCATTAGGGCCCAAGGCCCACGTTGAGAATAGGCTTTGCCGAGGACATTCAACCGAAGTCCAAATGGCCTATAGATATAGCCGAGAATGATTCTGTTATCGGTATCCTAAATTGCTCCTGGAGGAAAGGGCGAGTACGGTGTAGGAGCGGTTCAAGGAAAAACTAAACACCTCCGCATTGATGGGGAAAGGACCCCTGAACAGTGAATTGCTAAAAGAAAAGGGAAAGGCTGCCATTACTGTAATTAAGTACTTTGCACCTGACAGAGCAATGCTTTTCAGTTTTTACAACCGCCCCCAACCACTTTGGGTAGGGGCCGATAGGACAAGCATCAGCTCTCGAAAGCTAAACCTACACGTGGACGTTGGGGAGAGGGTAAAGGCTAATATAAAAAGAGAGGGAAGCAAGCCAAAAAAGGGGGGGGGGGGGGGACGAAGGCCAAAAGCGAGAGCCTCCCAAGTCGTGCCGAGGAGAAAATCTTCTTGGGCAAGCATGGTACACCCTTGTGCGATTACCATGAACACCATGACCAACCACTGTCCGGTGACCAAGGTCTAGCCTTTCAGCCCACGCTCTACAAATTTTATTGTTTGGGCCTTTAACATGCGAACCCCATATCGTTTTGGGGTCGTTACAAATTAAATCCTTACAAGACTATTTATAAATGAACTAATGGGACATTATTATAGTCCTTGAGATGCATTGTATGTGATTTATGTAATTTAGTTACAGAAGATATAAATCATAAGTTTCTTGTAAACTTAAAATATAGTTCATAATAGGTGATGAAATTGGGCGTTTCATTTGCGAAGACTAACACATCAACTAAGATGGTTTGTCTTGATCATGGAAGTGGAGACTCCTAGTTGATGTGTTGATGTGTCTAGTGTTAAGACATATTGAATTGGACCACCGTGAGATTAATTATTCAATCAACAACTATCACCTGAATGATTAATCTCACAACTTCTAATTTCATAGACTCTTAATCCTGAAAGGATAGTGAACCCAATCATAAAATGTAGGTTACTTTGATATATCAGGAGTGAGATCTAGTATTGATGGTCAAAATCTCAGTTTGTTGTGTAACCACACATAGTGTTGAGGGAACACATATTCTCAAGATGGAATCTATAATCTCTTTTTATAGAGACACGAAATATCCCCTTGAAATAAGTTTAATGAAAACTGGTTATTCAAGGTGCCCACTTTAGTAAGGAGTTACTAATGTTTATATTTATTGAAATCGGATTTCAATAAATATGAATAACTAAAAGATTAAACCGGGTACTCAAGAATAAAATAGTTGTTTACAAAGTGACAGTTTATTTTGACTTTGTTCACTATGGATATTTCTTGGAGGGATCAAATGATATCATTAGAGTCTTGGGATATAATTTATTAATAAGGCCTAGAGTGCAATTATATTTATATAGTGGTATTAAATATAATTAATAGTAATTTTGGACTAGTCAAGAGTTGATAGATAAGCCTAAGATCCATTGGAGCTAGAGTCTTATTTGTTCCCTTTGGTTCCATCTCAAGCCACAAAATAAAACCTAATTGGGCAGGCGCAAAAGGCTAACCCAATTAGATAATCAATTTTTATTTAATAAGAGTTATTAAATAAAGTAACTACGAAGGTAGTTAGAATGTACGTATGATGAAAAGAAAAGAAAACAGTTTTTCTCTACAATGAGAAGAAGAAGAACAATATCTTTTAAAAAGAACTTTTCTTTGAGAATTAACGTACAAAAAAGACTGATTGAGAGACTACTCTTCTAGGGCACCATGTGGAATTGGTATGTTGATTAGACGTATTCTCAAGTCTTGGTTTTGAATTTCACTGCATCAAGGTACTCTTTTTATTCTTTGTTCTAGAATTCAAGGTTACATGTTATTTCTCATGAATGAAGTAGATTCGTGTTTGTTGCTTCCGCTGTGTGTTTTGTATGAGATGCAAAACCAGATTTTCCATTAGTTTGATCCAAGAAACAAGTGAAGAAAAGTTATTTCATTAAACCTCAACACTACTGCTATCGAAAATTAATGAAGAAGCTTGACACAAGCTCGATCTATCAAGAATTACGATTTCAAATTTCTCAGATCTAAATTTCAGCCCATGATGACTTGAATGATTAGGGTTTCTCTCTCTACAACCCTAGACATGTATACGGCTTATTTTAAAAGTCATTAAGTATGGAAACAAAGATCCAGAGCTCATATACTCTGTGTGAAGCTACTGCCTTTTTGCGCCTTAGGGTTTTGTAACCAAGTGCTTCTTGATCTTCAAGGTTTATGAAGTGAAGAACTTTGCAGCTAACAACAATCAATCAAGTTGTTGGAGTTAGTCATGTACTGAGATCCATACAAAGGAGTTAGTCACAGATTGGAGATTTGTGCAACAAAGGAAAGAAGTCTACTACAAGATCAAGTCCAATTAGGTATTGGAGCAAAAGTTCAAGTGTAGGTTGGTATTTTGGGATAGGCTAGGGCAGTGGTAAGATTCCTCTACTTGTAACTGTTTGATTATTGATTAGTAGATTCTTGGAAGTGTTGACCTTAAATTCACCCGGTGGGGTTTTTGCTTTATGAGAGGTTTTCCCCATTTGTCAACAAATCATCGTGTTAATTTATTTTCCACTGCATATTAGTTATTTGGTGATTTTTTGGTACCTCCACGATTTGCATGTAATTTGACCTAATTAATTAACTTGGATAATTGAATTAATTAACCGAGGTCAATCTATTTTTACTAAACAAGTGGTATCAGAGCCGGCACACTCTGATTAAGTTTTAATATTTGATGTGTGATCCATTGACCCCGTTGTTATGGATCGTGGACAATCATTAATTATACCTCCTCTTTTTTATGGTACTAACTATGCATACTAGAAAGTACATATGAGAGCTTTTTTGTAATCTTTAGATGAAAAAGTATGGCTAGCTATTGAGGTTGGATGGACCAAACTTACTAAGCCAGCATCTTAGGATGACAATATCAAAGTTGCAAATTTCAACAGTTGAGCGTTGAATGCCTTATTTAGTTTTGCGACTAACGAGGAGTTTAAGAAGATCTCATCCACTGAGAGTGCTAAGGAAGCATGGACAATCCTTCAAAACACTTATGAAGGTACCAAAGTTGTAAAAGATTCCAAGCTTCAAAGCCTGACCACTAGCTTTGAAGAAATCAGGATGGATGATGATGAGACCTATGCCAAGCTCAAGGACATAGTAAATTTAGCTTTCAACTTAGGTAAAAAGATTCCAGAACCTAAGATTGTAAGGAAAATCCTCAGATCACTTCCAGAGCGGTTCCATGCTAAGATCACTGCCATAGAAGAATCAAAGGACACTAACACTATTCCTTTGACATACTAATAGGAAATCTGCCGACCTATGAATTAGGTTTAGTGAGGATTAGCATGGGAAGCAAGAGCAAGAATATGGCTCTAAAAGCCAAGAATGATGAAGGAGACGAGTCGTCTGAAGATGAGAACTCAAAATTTAAATCTTAAAGAACTAGTTGACGAGGAGGAAGAATTGATGGAGTCAAAATTTGGGAAGATGGATGAAGAAGATGACATCCATACTACCTACTTAAAGCTTTACAAGAATTCTAAGAAGCATGAGAAGTTTTATAGGCTAGCCACAAGGAAGCTGAGTGAAGTGGAGTTATAACGAGAAGAACTCTCCACTAAAATTGATGAAGCAAATCAAACCATAGGAGCACTATGGTTTGAAAACAACTTCCTGGTTGAGAAGACTAAGAAACTGGATGCAAAATTGTTCCAAGTAAAGGCTCAACTAGAAAGAGCTTCAAGTGCCAAGCTGGATGAAATGCTCAACTTCCAAAAGGTTGCATTTAACAAAATAGGTCTCGGGTATGATCATTCTCTCTCTTCTTGTAGTACTTCCTCTAGTGCTTTAAGTAATGTCAATTATGTGCCTCCTTCTAATTCTAAATCTGAGATAAATGAGCCTAAGATAGAAATAGTTATTGAGGATAAAAATGATAAGGGAAAATTCATTCTAGGAGCACCTCCTAAAATTGTTAAGAAGGAGACTAAGCAAAAAAATCATCACTTCTCTAATAAGAAGTCTTAACCAAAGAAACCAAAATTCTGTCTTCACTGTGGAGTATTGTGACACACTCGTCCAGATTGCTATAAGTGGCTTGCTACTCAACAAAGTAATAGTGTGTCATCCTTTAGAGGTCAAAATCAATTTCAAAACTCTTTGGCTCCTCTTGGAGAACTTCTTAAGGCTGACTTTTTTCTAAGTAACTTTAATGGGTTTAATCCTCCCTCTTATCCACCTAAGCAGAGGTCTTAGAAAAAGAAGATTTCTCCTTCCTCCAAGTCTCCTATTTGGAAGGAAAAAGACTCCTATAAGTGATTCATTTACTTATCTTGCATCTCTTATGTGCATTTGTTGTTTTGAGTCAGTCTTGTGTTTATTACTTTTTAATATGCTTGTTTGTTTATGTTGTTTTTTTTAATACAAAAAATGGAAAAATGTGAAAAATACAAAAACAGTGTGTACCTTTGGATGGCCATTGAAACAAGGTTTCTTAACTTTGTATCTCTTGTAACTTAGATGAGCATCTTCATGCACAACTAAGCAATGTGAGCTTTGTGGCTCGTTATATGATTTGTATGATTTGGTTAATCTTTTTATCATTCATATCTTTATCACCCTTTTTGACAGGAATGACTAAAAAATCCTAAGAGAAAGACATAAATAACCATCTCACCACTAAAAATTGTCAATCATACAACATCTATGTGCAATTCATAAAAGCCATGCTCGGTAAAGTGTAGCACTTACATAGCAAGAATAGGATGTTTGACTAACATAAATGGGTTTTTCTTTTCTCTCTCCTATATGCCCATGCATGATATGCCTTTTTATGCTTAAAAGAAAAATATGCAAAGAACATGAAAAGCAAAAAGAATTAAAATGCTTTTACATATGGTTGCAAGCGTGTTTCTAGGAGATGTGGGAGTTATATGATGTACCTCAAAGGTGATGGTTCCCATCAAATAGTTATGATTGTGTGTGAATGTTCTTAATTCTCTCATATTATTATTTTCATATGATGAGACACTTATGCTTTCTTGCAAAAGTTTCACACAAAACATGCACACTTTTGTTACTCTTGATACTATTATACAAGTACAATGTGATTTGGCCATCACAAGGAATACATGTGGTAGTATAAGCTTACTAAACTGTCTTAACTTATTTTTGAAAATAAAATTAGTTAGACTTGTTTAGTGTTTGTGGATCTAGGAATGCTTTGCATCTAGAGTTTTTGATGTGTTCGAGTGCTTAACATGCTTATTTGATGTTTGGTATGGTGTTTATCTTGCTTGCATTCATATCGTGTCGGTTCTCCCTTGAAATTTCATGTTTCTATGCTACTCGATACTAGCTCGATAGCTGGCTCGATAGCTACTCGATAGCTTTCGACATAAGCCTCTTCTGTCAAGGTTTTCTATTTTCTCGATACCTCTCAACACATAGCCCGATCCATCGAGCCATATTTCTGAACTCTCTATTTGATCGACACTTGCTCAACACCTACCTCGATTCATCGAAGTTTTTAGCCATTGACACCTCATCGACACCTCTCGATACATTGAGCTTTTATTCTCGACACCTTCTTGATGCTTGCTCGATTAGTCGAGATACCTGATTCTGTATATACTCAAGGGTCAACCCGATTTTGTTCTCACTCAAACACTTCTCTCTCGATCCAGAACCTTTTTCTTCACTAAAATCCTTCTTCCCTCCTCTTTTTTGGCCTTTTTCAAGCTTCAATTAATTGGTAAGAGGTCTTAATCCCTTCTATTCTTCTTTCCTCGTGAATTTCAAGCATTTAGACCTAGGGTTTTCGAATTTTTTTGGGAAAATTGGGGTTTTTGTGTTTTTGCTAAAATTTTTGGGTTGGGTTTTGTAGTAATGATCTCACATGCTCATGCATTGCATTCTTTAGCATTTTTTCATATGTTCATGCATTCTAGGATTGTGTGACTGATTATGAACTGTGAATGTTGTAGTTTGGATTTGGTTTTTGCCCATAATGCTCTTCTTTTTGCACGTAACATGCTTATGCATTTCCATGCATTGTTCTTTTCTTTCCTTCTTTCCTGAGCCTGTGTTCTAGTGTGTTTTTGTCTCTTTTCTGTAGCATTCCTTTTATGGCACCCAAAAAGTTTGCCCCTTCTAAGAATCCCATCTCACATTGTGGTTCTTCTTCTTCTTCTTTTTCTCATTTTATTAGGGATAGGTTTCATGATTCAAAATTCCAAAAGGATTTTAAGGAGAACTTTTGTGACCGGTCGATTCATTCGGAACAGCAGGTTATTCTGTCTAATTTTTCAGGCACTCCTCTACTCGATGCATCTAGTACTCAGGGTTGGGAATCTCTCTACGAGAAACCTTCTAGATGTCCCAGTGTGTATATATAGGAGTTCTACTCCAACATACACGCTATCAATACCTCTATTCCTCAGTTTACTACAGTATTCCAAGGAACACATATCATAGTTACACCAGAGTGCATTTTCAAGGTACTACATGTTCCTAGGGAAGCTTATCTAGACTATCCTGGAGCACCTCGTCTTTGTTCTATATCTCTAGACGAGCTTGCCTCACGTTTTTGTAGGCAGCCCATGTTGTGGGGTGATACTCTTAACTTCACCACTCATGATTTTGCTAAGGGTCCAAGGATCCTTAATATGGTGATGACCTTTGTTCTCACTCCATGGTCTCACTATAACACTATCACTAAGCCTCGTGTTCATTTTATTTTCTCTCTCTCTTGGAAGGTCTATCTATAGACTTTCCCTCACATATGATAGTATTTATGATTGATATCTATCAAGACATTACTACACGTAGTAAGCTAATCTTCCCTTCAGCTATCACATGCATTCTCACACACATGCACATTCCTATTCCTTCTTCACCTCTTTTCTCTCTCATGGGTGCTACTAGTAAGGAATCTATGTAGAGGAGTGCTACACAGCTGGCGACCAAGGCCAAACGGCCTCGTCAAGAGTCTACTCCCACCCAACAAGAGGAGGCTAACATATGAGCTGCTGAGGATGCTGCCTATGCCTCTTGACCCTCTTTTATGTCTGCTCCATCTTCTTCTTCTAGAGTAGAGGCATCTCTCGCTGCTATCATGGATCAGCTTGAGCTTATGCGTGCTGATTTTGGTAGTCGTCTTGACCATCTTTCTGATGAGATGTGTCAGATGAACACCAGGGTTAGTCGTATCACTCGCCGACAGTCCTGTCTTGGTGGCTTTACTCCTTCTCCCTTGCCTAATCTTTTTGTGGAGTCCTCTAATAGTGGAGATGATGATAGTGATAATGCTTCTGACTTTACACATAATGATGAGATGACTGTCTGTCAATGATTCACCCTTTGTCACTTGTGACAAAAAGGGGGAGTAGTTTTGGTTATGAGCGAGTAATCTTGTTGTTAAGGGGAGAGCTAGACTAGTGATAAGGGGAGAGTACTTTTGAGATATGTAGTGAGATTTTTGATGTGTAGTTCTCATTACATGTACCTTGGTCTTGTGACCTTTTTACATACATTGCACTTCTCTTGTTATATATGATGATGATGTATGTTTTCACCTTTAACTCACATGTGTTGTTTCTTTTCTCTCTTTATACACATGTCTCTTGTTTTATATAACTTGTCTATATTTCACACTCGATGCCTTGATGGATCTTGTTTAGTGTTTCAGCTAAGACAAGTTGCAAGTCTTTCATACTATGATCTCTCTTCTTGCAAAGTTTTTCAGGAGTTCATTGTATTAGTTAGACTTATGTAATTTTCAGTGCAATGATTAGGGAGATTGTTGTTTAATACTCTCTCATAATTATGCTTGTGGTTTTGTCATGGATTGCTAAAGGGGGAGATTGTTAGAGTCACATTTTCTATGTAATTAGCTAATCCTTTGACAAAATGCACTTTACTTATAATTGGGTAGATCTAAGTTAAGTTTAATGTATCAAGAAGTATGTTGTTCTAACTTATCAAGTGGTGCCATTAAAGACGTGGAGTTTGATCTAAGAAACAAGTGAAGAAAAACTGTTTCTTTAAAACTCGACACTACCTTAATACTACCTGTTGTCGAGGATTAATGAAGAAGCTTGACACAAGCTCAACACAAGCTTGATCTATCGAGAATTATGATTTCAAATTTCTCAGATCTGAATTTCGGCTCATGATGACTTGAATGATTAGGGTTTCTTTCTCTACAACCCTATAGAAATATAAGGCTTATTTTAAAAGTCATCAAGTACAGAAACAAAGATCTAGAACTTATATATTCTGTGTGAAGCTACTGCGTTTGAGCGCCTTAGGGTTTTATAATCAAGTGCTTACTGATCTTCATTGTTTATGAAGTGAAGAACTTTGCAACTAATAACAATCAATCAAGTTGCTGGAATTAGTCAGGTACTGGAATCCGTGCAAAAAAAGTTAGTTATAGATTGGAAATTTGTGCAACAAAGGAAAGAAGTCTACTACAAGATCATCAAGTCCAATTGGGTATTGGAGCAAACGTTCAACCATAGGTTGGTATTTTGGGATAGGCCAGGGTAGTGGTAAGATTCCTCATACTTGTAATCGCTTGATTATTGATTAGTAGATTCTTAGGAGTGGTGACCTTAAATTCACCCGGTGGGGTTTTTGCCTTGCGAGAGATTTTTTCCATTTGTCAACAAATCATCGTGTTAATTTATTTGCCGCTGCATATTAGTTATTTGGCGATTTGTTGGTGTCTCTACAATTTGCATGTAATTTGACCTAATTAATCAATTTGGATAATTGAATTAATTAACTGGGGTCAATTTATTTTAACTCAACTGGGTGAATTTAAGGGTATACCTGGTTAGAGCCATTAAGGGTATACCTGGTTTCCCTATTAAAAAATATAGAAATAGAATGATCATGGAGTCACATTTCCTGCGCGCTTGAAGGAAAGTGATTAGTCACATTTCATTCACCATCACCTAATATGTAAATTCGCTGCTCTATGATTATATCCTCTCAGTCTTGCCACAATCCTTTTATATACATACATTTAAGCTACTTTTAAGTCTCATTCCATATGAATTCTATTCTACAATAAAAATAATTAAAAAAAAAAAAAAAAAAAACAACAACAACAACAAAAAAACAAAAAACACAAAACTGCATGAATGCTATTAAAGCAACATCTTCGCATGACCCTCGCCTAAACTTTGCTTGCCAATTCTTCAAGCCTACTCAATCGACTTGTTAAATTCTGCTGGAGCAAGACCTTTCTGGTAGGTTTAGTCAATTTAAGTCTAATACATTAATACCCCTGCACCCTGCATAAACTGCTTCTGACCTTTGTTACTGTTAATTTGCACCAGTCTCGTCTCTTATTCTAGCTTTCCTTCTCACTTGAATTGTCATTGATCTTGGCCTTTAATTCTACAAAACTTGTTTCGTATGTATGATCGTAAATTCTTGATTCTTGCTGCATCTCATTTAGGATTTTGATTTGGGATTTTATTTTATTACTCTTGGGATTGACTGACTTTTGTTTCTACCTTACTGAAGCACTTAGCAAAATGTTCATGTTTTTTTATTTGACTGTGGTTACTGCTTAGTGGGAAAATTTTTGGAAGGTCTTATATTCACCGCACTCGTCACTTGCACATTGGCTTGATAAAATGCCACAATCACAGTTTTTGGGTTAACCTCAATTTCCAAGCAGTATGGTTGTTCTGTTTTGGCATATTAATTGATTATTCATGAATTTCTTGCATTTTGGACAGCATACGAACCACATCTTATGTTCTTCAACTTCGCGCATTTGGTATCAGAATTATTTTTTGTTTCGGGTCTTTCAAGTGTCAATTTTGTGCGTTCTATTTTTGGAGCATCTCCTTGGCACCGTTGCTGCACATCGTGCTAATGGCACTTAGTGCCCTATGCCCATGTCAAACATTTATTGGTATCTTCTTGCATGCTACATCTTTGTTTGGCATCTATACACTACTCAATGGTGGGTCATTTTTTTCACTGCCTTGTTTAAGCTAAACTATTACCTTTAGACTATCCTTTGTCATTTTGTGACAAAAAGGGGGGTGAATTTAGACTCAAGAGACCTCAGATTGATAGGGAGTATTCTTCTACCTGTTATTATTTTGTCAACGAAATTTAAAAATCTGGTTAAAGTATCGTTGATTGAAGAGGCTCACTCAAGTGGAAACCAAGGCTCACTCAAGGGAACAAATACTTGCGGCCCAAGCGGCAAGCGAGGCCTCGCCTGATCCTCACTCAACCCTTGCTTCAGCGACAATTACAGAAACAAAATTCCAATCCTATTCTGATTAGAATTCTAACCCTACATGTTAACACCTATTTAAACCATCTAAGCATGATTTACAATGAGGTTATAGAGGCAAAAACTCAAAGATTTTAGAGTGAAAACCATGCCTTTCATTCTATGAGCTATCTTTAAGGATGCCTTCTAGGTTTTTTAAGAGCTTTTGATCTGAAGTTTGAAACCACACAGACCCTTTCTTCCATGGAGTTAATTGTAGATCAAATCTTCAAGTAGGTGTCGTACACTGCATTAGAGTTTCTAGTTTGTTGACGTGGACAAATCATTTGTGAAGAAATCCAAAAAAGAAGTTCTGAGTTCTGAAGTGTTTGATGTCACAGCAGCTTCTGGGATTGAAGAGTCTAGATACAAAGGTTTTGGGCAAGATTGTAAAACTCATTTTATAATGGATTGCCTTAGTTAGGATAGGTTACCCTTAGTATAAGTTACCATTGTAATGGTTTCCCCTTTTGGTGAGTTCTTCATTGGTTTTCCACTTCAATATTATAATATGTGTCTCATGCTTTTATTGATTTTATTATTTTGCAATATGCCATGGTAACTTGTTGTTGTGATTGTTAATATTGACACTTTGGATCATATAATTGATTTAATCTGAAATTAAATAATAATTCAACTGTATAATTGATGGGTCTAACTGAATTTAAAAGTTTTCATTATTCTAGTTTATTTTGTATAATGTGAAGTCCATCTTGCTCTTATCAGATAAAATGGAGAACAACATCATGTTAGACCAGAACATTGAACTCCAAAGTGAAGACTTAGAGGTCCCATTCTTCAACCTAACTACCATAGTTATTGCCACTAACAACTTTCAAGCGATAACAAGCTAGGTGAAGGAGGCTTTGGACTTGTATACAAGGTAAATATACAAGATAATTTTATAAAGACCACCGAAAAAGCAATTATCAGCATACTCTATTTCAATAAAATCCACTTACAAGTGTGAATTTCCAGGGTACACTAATAGATGGACATGAAATTGCTGTGAAAAGGCTCTCACGAAGTTCTATACAAGGATTAAATGAGTTTAAAAATGAAGTTATATTGATTGCCAAATTGCAACACCGTAATTTGGTTAGGCTTTTGGGCTATTGCATTGAAGGAGATGAGACAATGCTAATCTATGAATACATGCCCAACGGAAGCTTAGACTCCTTCATTTTTGGTTTGAACTTCTCAAAAACTTATTAATTTTTTCCAAACTTCATGAAATTCTTTTAGGACAAAGTTTCTCCAAACCAATTTTGAGAAAAGTTCCTCCAACTCACTACGTGACAACTTAAAAAATTACCCTTATTTACTTTGAGTCACATAATCTACTTAATAGTCATATAACATGTTTAAATTATTTAATGAATAATGTAATTTCATACTTATGGATGATTTTATCAACAGCCACATAATGGATGGGAGGAGATTTTTCAAACCTGGTTTAGAGGAAATATTTGTCCCTTTATTATTATTATATAAATAAATTTCAATTTTGTGTTTTATTGTCCAAGTTGGACTTTGTATTAACACAAATGAGAAAATTGCCAGATGAAACGAGAGCTAAAGTTTTAGGTTGGTCTATACGCTTCAACATTAGTTGTGGGATTGCGCGAGGGCTTCTCTATCTTCATGAGGACTCTAGATTGAGAATTATACATAGAGATCTCAAAGCAAGTAATGTTTTACTTGATAGTAAGATGAACCCAAAAATTTCTGACTTCGGCATGGCTAGAATTTTTGGTGGAGATCAGACTGAAGGAAATACAGAGAGAGTGGTTGGAACTTAGTAAGAATTCTTAACATGCTCTATTATCAACATTTCTTTTTTTTATACTCAAAGAGTTTCATTCTTAATGATGTTCTACAATGGTTATATGGCACCCGAATATGCCATTGATGGTCTATTTTCAGTCAAATCAGATGTATTTAGTTTTGGAATATTGTTGTTGGAGATATTAAGTGGAAAGAAAAATCGAGGGTTTATCAGTCCTGGCCAAAGTCTAAACCTTGTTGCACATGTAAGTTCTCAAAAGCATTGGCTATCAATTTTACATATAATGATACAGATAATGATAAGAAAATTTTAAATGTTTTAGGCATGGAATTTATGGAAAGAATGCAGGCCTTTAGAACTACTTGATACTTGCTTAGAAGACTGTTGCATCATATTGGAGTTTGTTCGTTGCCTCCATATAAGTTTCTTATGTTTGCAACAACATCATGAAGATCGGCCTAACATGTCATCTGTGGTTATGATGTTGCATGGTGAGAGTTCATTACCTGAACCTAAAGAGCCTGCTTCCTTTATAGGAAATAGATTATCTTTATCAAGCAAGAACCAACCACCCTCAACCAATGAAATTACTATTACATTGTTAGAGGCTCGATAGCCAAACTTCATATCAATTGCATTATACTAAGTGCTACGTCCAAGACATTTTTACAATAAATCTTAGGTGGTAAGTTGTTACTTGCTATTACTAATAGGCTAGAAAGTAATTTCTATGGTGGGTTCAGATTAAAACCAATAACTACCTGCCACGTATCATTTGTTGTAATAGTGTTATTTAAATATTGTGAACATAAAATTTATCTTTTACGTATCCTATAATTGATATTTATATTGGACATTTTTTTTAAGTTAAACACAATTGTATTCCCCTAGAATGTGACATTAGTCTTATACAAATGATAAAGGCTTAAAATGGCTTCTTCAATAACAAAAAAGGTTTAAGGCTACTTGTAATCTATTTAACCAATTTATTAACATAGAAAAAAATAGTTCTAATTCAAAAATGTCTCTCCCTTTAGATGGTGGCTGAGAGCCAGTGGTGACCCTGCTTAGTGGTAAGAATTAAGAAACCAACATATGATTGGCACGTGAGCAATCAAAATAAAATTTGTTGTTTTATTGCTTTATGTGGTTTATGAGATATTACATTATCAAATTTATTAGGGTTCAAAGATGTGTTTGCAAATCCTAATGAAAAACTATGTCAAAACTAAGTTGCATTAATAAAATTGTATTAGACTCATATTAGGGTTGAGTTTGGATCAAAAGCTCCTCAAAAACAACAAAATTTCCATATGCTCAAATTTCAAAAGCTTATGAGCTTTTGCCCATATATTTTTCCATATAATTTTGCCCATATCTGGGCCTTTCAAATAAACTCGACTTTGACTTGATTTGGATTTGAAATGAATGAGATATAGTTATCTAAAGATGGCATAGTGTGACTATCTCATTTTCTGACTAAATTTAGACTAAACTTATTGGTCTTGGAAATCCTTAGGGGTGTGTATGTGTATGAAGTCACCACTTATTTTATTAAAAATAATAATATAACCATGGATGAATATACATCTTTATCGATATTAAATTGAATTATATCATTATATCAATAGAAAATAAAAATTACAAGGTTTTGGTCCTACATCATTCATTCCTAGTTACTATGTAAAAAATAAAGAAAAATATGATAAGGAATTGGTCTTAAAACTAGAGATTCGAATCTGAAGACTAGGTTACGAATATCAAAAGGTGTTTCATACATATTCCGCCTAATTTGTATATCAATCTACAGAGATTGATAGTGGCAAACTTTTTTTTTACTTGATTCACTCAACATGTTCTTTACAGAGATTGATAGATCAAACTTGTTTTTTACTTGTTTTTGTAATTATTATTATTTATTTGAAATATAATGCATTTTATATTCAACTATTATATAAGCGGCATATTTTGTAAATAATGTAATGTGTGATTAGAATTTTTTTCTAGTATTCCTTATAAATGGTTCATCTTCTACATGTCTTGAATGACTTAAATAGAAAGCAGATATAAGCAAATTCATAATCTATATTAGAAAAAAATTACAAGGCTTTAATGACATAAAAAAATGAAATTTTACAACAAAAAAAAAAAAAAACACTTACCAACATTACGCTAAGAATATAACATAATTGTCAATAAAAAAAAAACTTATTTTTCTACACAAACATCTGGACACATGCATCACCAAAATGAACCGAAATGGATTAAATGGATCGAAGTGGACTAAATCAAGAACCTACCAACATATGCTAAGAATGTGACATAATTTTTAATGAAGCATCAACTCTTTCTACATGAACATCTTCTCACAATGTATCATTGAAGTGGACCGAACTAAACCATAATGGATCGAAATGGAACGAATGGACCGAAGTCGATCAAATGGACCGATGTGGAATGAAATGGACCGCAACGGATCGAAGTAGACCATTGGTAAGTTTTTTGTCATACCAAAATAAAAACAATACAATTTTTCTCAGAAATTCAAAAAGTAAGTTAACGAAAATATTCAGTGTTTTTTTTTTTTTTTTTTAATAAAAGGTATTTATAACATTTTGTGAATTATTAAAAAAAATATAAAATTTGAAAATTATTCTTTTAGTTTAAAAAAAAAAAAACTATCTCAAACCCTATTTTTTGGCTGCCTTACAATCCAAAACACTAAAAAAATTAATAAAACTTAACAATGATTAATCGGACCAATTAGGAAAACAATTTGTTATTAAAAATCTATTAAGGTTATTTTCTTTGCAGAAATCACAATTTCATCCACTCAAAACATATTATCAAAAAAACAATGATTAGCAAAATCTAAGAATTAAATTTCTATATATGCATTCTTTAAAACAATAATAATAACTAAAATACAATTGCAAAAGCTAAAATATGTCACCCATCTGATTATTTTTGTTTGACTAACCTTTGTTTTTCTCTGAATAAATGACATTATAGAGTACTTTTAATACAACTATTAAGAGTACTTTGTCCACTCCAAAGAATTAAAAAATAAACAAAAATTAGTAAAGTCTCATAGTTTCAAATATAAATTGATCACTGTAAAAACTCAAATTATAACTTACAAAAAAACTAATTATTAATCTAAATCAAATCAAAACAATGGGATAAGGAAAAAGAACTTGTGATCGGAAATTGGAATACCAAACTACCTATATATGCATAAAAGTCGATACAAATTTACCAAAAAGATAAACAAATCTGATGTGATAATTAAATCAACAATAACAAAAAGAACCATTAATAGAAAAAAAGAGTCGTTGAAACAATTAAAAAAAAAAAAATCCACCAAAAGAAAAACAAAACTGGAGAAAGAGAGAGAGAGAGAGTATTGACCTCTTTGTCGTGGACCACTTGGACAGAATAAGGGAGAGAGGTGGAAATGAAGTAAGAATAAATTTATATGAAAATTAAGATGGAAGAGGAAGGGTGGAAGTAGATGAAAGGTTGAACAAAGCAAAACAGTATAATTTAAGAAGATAAGGGGGAAAAAAACATTTAAAATCTAAAGGGAATTAAATGGAGATTAAAAAAAAAAAAATTATTGGAGGGAATGAAAGATTGAACTAAAAAGACAATGGTTGAAGAAGATGAAAAGTTGTACAAAGTAAGAATTGCAAAAGAAACAAAAAATAAGAAAAGATGCTATAGATGTAGTGCATAAAGAGCTTTAAAAAATTTAATACAAACCTTCCATTATTATATATAGTATAGATATATATAGACATTGTTTTTGGTTTTTGATTCTTCGTTGATTTCATTAATTAGTTATAAACATCTAAATTAAAGTAGATGAATATGTAAAGGCAAAATTATATATAATGTTAAAACCACCCAAGATAAATGTGTATAGTCAATAATCAATTTAATTTTTTTTAAAAAGAAAAAAGAAAAAAGAAAAAATTCTAAATTAAAGTAGATGAATATGTAATGTTAAAACCGTCCAAGATAAATGTGTAAAGTCAATAATCTATTTATATTTTTTGTAAAAAAAAATAAAAAAAAGAATAAAAAAAAGAATAATTATGTGGTCAATAACATGACGATAAAGTGGCGTAATAAGAGCTCAGTAGCAATAAATTTTATGTTTTAGCTTTTAGATATACTAGTTGCTAACCCATGCAATGCAAAGGAAAACTACTGAAAATGAAATCAACTCCAAAATATAATATATACTCCATCATACATAAAAGCGTCAGATCCAAAGCAAGTTGCAAACTATCAAGCTTTACAATTAGAATCATTTGCAAGTTAGACTACAAAATTGGGTAAAATAATTAATTTCATGTTATAGTCTAGATTTTTATTGGTAGCAGAATCACTTGCATGATCAAATTTGGTCTCAATGGATCAAGTGCAAATCCTTCATATAGACATTCAAGTATCAGGATAAATGATGTGTTTTTGATAGGTAAAAATTAAGATAAATAACAATCACACATATACACAGAACCAAAAAAAAAAAAAAAAAAAAGCTTACCAAAGAACCTCAAATATGTAAAATTTGCCAAAAAGACGCATCACATATTAATGTATAAACACACGTCTCCATAACTTTTGAATAATCCAAGTGCAACAACATTAGAAGCAACCTTTAGGCTTCTTCCCTATTTCAAGTGGCTCCTAAACAATGTCATTTTTACTTCTCAGTTCTACTCATCATTCTACAATATAAAAGTCACAATCAACACGTATGCATCTCATAAAATCCATAAGCAAGTTTTTGTTTTTTAAATTTTCCTTCACCCTTCTCAGTTTGACTAAAAGAGAAACCAAAGTGAATAAAAAAAAATTATAATTTAAAACTGAAAAGTTAAAGTTTACTTCTTTATGGTGTTTCACAATCAAGTTAGTTTCAAAACACAAACAGGTCCAGTTCAATATGATGTAGCAAGAACCTTTGAGAATGAAACTACAACATACTTCAAATAATGATGAAATTGCCCATTTCCGTAATCTGACTCTCTTCCCTACAAATAAGAGGACTCATAATGTTGAAAGAACTTCCTCTTCTTTTAGTGGGTAAAACAGTAAGATCAAAAGTATTATGTGTAACAAATATTATCAGATTAAAGTAAAAATAAATTGGTTAAGCAAAGATATTCAGCTGATCACAAATGTACCTACATCTTCTGCATCATCAAGAATCAGAACAGCACTTTCTTGCCCAAGCAAGATATCAAGACCCTTTTGATGTTCTTGGGTGCCATGCTTACGTGAAATCACTTTAGCACTCAAGTACTCTCCTAGAGGATCAAGCAGCTTAGCTATTTACAATGCATAGTGCTGATAGGTGATCACTCATTGTATAAATGTACACCTAAAACATTTCACTTGCTTCTTTTAAAAATGTGCGAATAAAGGGCCTTAGCTTCATCATTATATATCTTTTTTTGATAGGTAGCTTCGTCTTCATATCAATTTGCATAAATTTCACCATGAAGAGGCTACCTTTCGTGACATATGTCCATTTCATAATTTTTGCCATAAGGCTACAAGCACATCAAGTCACTCAAATGGCCAGAATGTCAAATAAAAGAGAGTGCCATCAAAGCCTAAAGAATTAGAAAATAAATATTTTTAAAAAGAATAAACACACATCTTCTGCAGCAGAGCAGATATAGTGAAATGAAAAGCCAACTTGATAATCAATCAAATTGATAAGAGAGCCTCTAGTTTCCAAGACCTATAGGGGACAAGGACACAAACAATGAGGAAGGCATTATTCTTAAATAAATTTGTTTTTCAAGTCATAGGTGCCATATGTTCTATGTTTTTACCACATATCTATGCAAAATGAATACCGTTATGGGAATTTTCCCCCAATAACTAAGCATAACATAAAAATCCTGCCAATCTTTCTTAAAAAGGAGTGTGGGGGGACAAAAAAAAGTGCAGACAAGTGAGGCAGTGCTTTCCACAAATCAAAAGATCCCACCAAAAAATTTGTCTAAACTTCCGAGTGAGTCATGGTTATGGTGATTTTACAACATAAGACCGCATAAGCAGTAAACTATATCCTTTACATTTCTTTGGAAGTTTTACCTACCTTTGGTTAGAAATCTGAACATTCTATTGACAAACTGAAAGCACTCAAATAAAACTTTCATTGACCTCTAAAAGTTCTACAACATGAAGTTACAATGGTATATAGCCAAGCTTATTAGAGATGATCATACAAACAAAGATGGAATGTCACCATGATACCTAAAAACGAAGATATACAAAATGCTAAGCACACTGCCAAAGTACAATAAAATATAACGGTAACAGAAATACATTGCAAATCTATTTTTAAGTTTAAATATTCTTCTTCTAATGTCATATCTGTTTTATATTTTAAATATTCTTCTTCTGTAGCGTATGATCTAAATCAAGAACCAAGTATAGCTTCTTATGGTGTAATAAATCTGCTTCTTTCAAATTGAAAATTTCAGCATTGTGAAGCCATAGTCCCAGCAAATAATGTTCAAGCTTAAATGAATTACTATTTGGAAAAGAAAAAAGAAAAAAAGATCATCACTATACTTTATGCTTCTATTATTCTTGAATAGGAATGGATTTATGAGTTCAAAATTGGTTTACATCTCTCCAGTTGTAATTTTAAAAATAGTTTCATATTAGGGGAATATTACTTAGTGAATGAGCAGTGACATTGTCTTCCATTATACAGAGAAGGGTAACCAAAATTCATAACTCCACCAAATCGTCTTATCTCAAAGAAGGTTACCTCATGAATGTAACCCAATGCCACACCAGATATGGCCAACAACCTTTGCCCACAAAATGTACACATTGTTGTCATCTTGCAATTCCTGAAATCTTCAAACTTCAAACTGGTCATCCAAATATCTCTTTCTATAACCAACGAAACCCATCATCAGAATTTATCTTTACCTACCAAAATAAATAAATAAAAATAGATTGGTTAAACTCCACTTGTTTCAACAAAAATACCTTCATTCGGTTCCATTAATGTAATAGTTCCTCATGCGAAGAGCCATCCCAAAACTATAATAAAACCATACAAAAGAATTATATTGATATCCGTAACCGTAAGGCATAAACTACATCTTCTTATATAAATTAATAAGTAGCAGCAAGTAAAAAACATATAAAGAAGAAATCATATAGATTGAAGAGGAAATTCAAAGTCCATAGTTCATCCAGATTAATCCAACATCACTCAAAGCAAAAACTTTCCTCTAATAGACTGAAAAAGAAAAACAAAAAGTCAACCATGAAGCAAAATTGATGAAAATCTTCAATTGGGTAGTCAAAATTCTATGGGGGAGTGAAGTAGAAAATCTGAACCACAAATGAGAAGGAAAACAGCCTCAACTTAAAACACAAAATTCCTATATCAAAACCAATCCACCCACAATACCCAAACCTAAATCACATTTAACGCTCAACAAAGGGACAAGAAAATAACTTTACCTGCAGCAGTTCCAGCCATCTGATGGTGGCGGTAGACTGGTGGTGACAGCCTTCTAAACTCCCTCTCCGCGCCCTTACGGTGTCTCGGGAAAAAGCGACACAACAGGTAAAAAAAAAAAATTTACCGGTAATGTTTCTAGTGAAAGACTTGTCTGGCAGTGGCAAAGTCTCTCAAATTCTTCTCTTCCTCTTTGACTTTGTCTCTCCATTGTTGATGCTCTCAAGTGAAAACTGAAAACTAAAAAGGATTGTGAACCGTAGCAAAATTGCACTGAAACGGTTTGCTTAATCCACAAAACGCACAATACGGTAGCGTGACAGTGTGAACATCGAGGGGAAGGAAAAAGAAATTGAGCCACCCAAATTACACAAACAAACTCTCTCTAGAAGAAAGATTAAGAATGAAATCCCAAGCACTACAACTGAAAGGGGAAAACGCAAGAAATCAGTTTTACCGGTAGTGGTTTTGCTGGCTGACCGGTGGTGGCAGGCTAGCAAAGGTAGGACTCTGTTCTTTCTCTTCAAGCGTCACTAGGTTTCTTCTCACAGAGGAAAAAGAGCATAACTTTATAAAGGGAAACATTAAAGAGAAGTATACAATATATTTTTTTTGGGAACTGAAACGGTGTGGGTTTTTAAAAGTTTAAGTAAATTTTTGGTTAACGTGTGTGAGGGTGAGGTCCGTGAGGATAAAAGTAATTTTTTTGGTCTAATTTTTATTTTTATTTTTTCAATAGTCATATTTTTTGATTTGTAATGATTTTAATGAAGTATATATTCTTGGAGTTCCAATTAGCTCAACTAGTAAAATTTTTTATGGTTATATAAGAGATCTGAAGTTTAATTCCTGCCTACACCAAAAACTAATTAATATTTTGGTTTGATGATAAATAGTTATCATATGCCATAGGTTGAAACTCTCTCAAACTAAGTATAATACTTAGATGTCGGGACAAAACTTAGGTATACTGCCATGCAATTTTTTTTTTTTTTTTATTCTTTTTTCAATGAGATAAAAGTGTATTTTTAGTTAAGTTTAGTTACATGACTGAATTTGAAAGATATATATTTTCTGATAATCAAATTTTAAAGATATATATATATATATATATATATATATATCATATTAAGGCATTTTTTCCAATATTTATATATTTTTTGATCCATTTTAAATGTGGCGGGATGATTTGAACCTTGACTTATTCCTTAGAATCACCTGCATATATTTTTTGGGCCACTGACTGTTTCCTGAATATTTTATCTAAAGATCAAGTGTATTTCTCTCTTTTTTATCTTTTTTATCTTTTTTTCTTTTTTTTTGGATGGAATTACGTATTTGCCTATTGTTTGTCTTCATTTTGCCGATCTCAATTGGCAAATGGTGTACAAAAACTGACAAAATACAGCAGCTTATCAAATTTTATCTAATCGCGATGTCATTATAAGAATTCAGTAGTGGTGTGGACACTCGGTAGGGATCTTCCTCCAAATGAAAGCTCCCATTCTTTCATCCCAAATCTCTCGGTGAACTATAATGGCCTGTTGGGATGTTAAAAAAAAGAGGGGAGTAGAGTAGAGGGAAGAAGAGTAATTTAATTACCTTGTTTAGAAGTTTTTTTAGAATGGGGAGGGAGGGGTTTGGAGGGGTTTCAACTACCTCCAACCCCTCATTTTTAATTCCCCAAATTGGAGAGATTTGGAGGGAGAGTAGAGAACATAAATTACTGAATATGTAAATTACCTAGTTTACCCTTTCTATATTAAAAAAATTATAAGGTATTTTAACGTCAAAAAAAAAAAACTATAACCCACAAGCTCTCTCAGCTCTCTCAGCCACAAATTTCTCTCAAGCTCTCTCAGCTCTTTTAGCTCACGTTGGCGCTCTCTCTCTCTCTCACGACTTCTTTACTCTTGGACTGTCTTTCACTCTTCTCTCTCACACCTGGCATTCTCTCACAAAGGTAAACTCTTGGATCAAATAGCTATGTGTCTTAAAATTGTGATTTTATTGGGTTATTTCTTATTAATTGTGATTTTATGGGGTAATAACATGTTATTTGTGGGTGGGTTTCGGATCTGAGGACGTTTTTTTCTTAAATTTTAAAGTTTCAAAGTATTGTTCATAACGTGTTTGATAAAGTGCTTGAGTGAGTCTAAATTGTGAACTTACATAAATTTGTATATTGTAGCTATATATGGATCTGTGTTTCTTGTTTATTTTTATCTAAACATTTGCAATCCTTTTAGTTCATGATATATGGATGAACTATGGTTAAACCTAGGCTTTGTGATTGTTTATTCTGTGTAAGTTTGATTTTATGGTCAGGTTTCTGATTATTGGTTTGTGTTTTTGATTTTTATTGGGTAATTTCTTGTTTTTTGTGAATGGGATTCTGATTTGGGTTTTTTTTTTTTTTTTTACTAGAATTTTAAAGTTTCAAAGAGTTGCTCACAATGTGTTTGATAAATTGCTTGTTTGATTGTGTATGATCAAACTCACATGAGTTTGTGCAGCATCTCACTGTGTAGTTGTCTCTCTCTTTGCTTTTTTTATTTTTTATTTTTATATGTCATCGTGAAGGAATCTAATGATTGAAACTAAACAATGAGTTGTCGGGAGTTACTCAACATCATGAAAGATTTTCATATGATTAGATTGTGCCCTACTCTATATATTAATGACATATAAAACACAACCTGAGATGCTGTTGCATATTCACATGTGTCTTTCTGTGTGTGTCTCACTCTTCATTCCAAAGTTCCAAATATTACTTGATAAATTATCAAAGTTGTATTTTTTTTTCTCTGTTCTTTGTCTTAGATGTGCTGTTGTTTACTTAACTCTGATTTTTCTGGCTTTTGTATGTCATTTTATAATCTGATACTATGCTATCTCAACCATGATTCCTTCCTGACCAGTGTGTAATCTATCATCAGGATATTATTTACTGTGTCACTTGCATAATCTTCCCCTTGTTGGACTTAAGCTATATAGTGCAAGTTGGATAAATGAGTTGTTTGGGAACTGGTATTCGAAAGTGCCTGTGCTTCACTTTTTTAAACATATTTGAATTTCTGGGTTTTGATGGAGTTTGTTGTTTTTGTTGTGAAATGGATAAATATGTGTAGAAATTGTGGATCAAGATGGGAAGTCATCTCTGCTTTCGCTTGTCAAAGCATTTGACTCTGTTTTTGACGTCTATGAAGGTTTCTGCAACCTCAAGCAGGTTCGGTTTCCTGCAAAATTATTTCTGGGTTCTGTGCTATTTATTCATGGAATTTTGCTAGTATATAATTGCTTTGCTTTTGGTTGGTTAGAAAGAAGAAAACTAAGTTAAACAAAGTAAAACTTGAGTTGCATGTGTATTTCATTTTGTTATTTGTATCAAGAATCAAAATTTGTACTTTCAGCGTTTTTGTTTTAGCTAACAAAATTTTGAAAAGTAGAGGATTTGGTTGAAATGCTGCAGGTGGATCTCAAGCTTAAGATTTGCAGAGGTACATCAATTAAGAAAATTTTAGTTCGGGAAGCACAATCATATTCTGCTGCTACTGTTATTGTCAGAACTGCTCGTAAACACATTAAATTGTGGCCATCGACCTCGTTGGCTAAGTACTGTGCTAAAAAATTGTCCAAGGATTGTTGGGTTCTTGCTGTTAATAATGGGAAAGTTGTGTTCAAGAGAGAAGGCTCTCCAACAAGTGCAAGCTACTCCAAAGGTTTTGGATTTTTTTATAATTGATTTGTTGTTTTCTGGAATGAATTATAGTACAAATTTCTTATTTTATGTACTTAATACAGGTACTGAAGATCATCATCGAAATGGGTTGCTTAGAATGATTCAAGGGACATTGAGGAAGAACACGAAAGTACTGAACGAAGGCAATGCCAGTGTGAGTTTAAAGGAGAGATTTGAGAATGGTACTTACCAAGAATTTGAGGTGAATATGCATCTTGTGTACAACCTTTGGGTTATGTCGTTTATGCAAACTGGAACGATCGATGTATTGAGCAGGGAGTGATGGAATGATGACTGATTGCGATTTCATGCTAATAAACCCTTTGTTTGTCTCTTTACATGGCTTTGTTGGTAGTTTTTAAGAAAAGGTCAGTTAGGCCTGCACCATGAAATTTATTGTGTCCAATCTTTGGGTTATGTCGTTTATGCAAACTGGAAAGAACAATGTATTGGGTAGGGAATGATGGAACAATGACTGATTGCAATTTCATGCTAATCAACCCTTTGTTTGTCTCATTACATGGCTTTGTAGGTAGTTTTAACTTAAAAAAAAGGCCAGTTAGGCCTGCACCATGAAATTTATTTGTGGAAATGCATTTTTACTTATATCCATGTCCAATCTTTTTATTTTTCTTCTTAAAAGGAGCATTTAGAACTTGGAAGTAGAGAATGCTTGTTGTCCAATTTATTTTTGTTTTTGTTTTTGTTTTTGGTTTTTTATTTTTTTTTATTTTTTTTTTAATGAGTTTGTTGTCCGAATATTTATTGAAACTAGTTAGACAATTAACTAAGAAATTCATCAATCTTCTGGTAAATGGAATTGGTATGGAAGGATCATTTATCTACATGATATCCATATGGGTTTTTGAACAGACTATCGCGGGATCATAAATTTTATCAACTGGCCAATCTGTTGAAGCAGAGTCTAGTTCAATTTCTGTGTTGATAAAAGAATTACCAGAATCAAAACCGGGCTAGCCATTCGTCGTTCTATTCTGCCGGATAAAAAAGAATCTGAGAGGTCTTTGGTGCGGCAGATCTCTGTGGTTCAATGGGCATTGCGGTTGCCTAGTAGAAAGTATTTGTATATTACATTTTTTTTCTTATTTTAATTATTATCAATTAAGGATGGTTTTTTTTAGTATAATAAAAAGTAGAAAAAATATTTAATCATAGACCAATGTTGATTATTTATTTCTCATTAGGAAAAAAAAAATTATCAAAAAAAAATATTGCATGCTATAGTCATAATTATTTAATCTAACAAATTAATCATAGACCAATGTTGCAAGTCCATTTTTAAATAAGAGTAAATTTTGTCTATTTAAATCATCTCTCTCATTCCTATCTTAATTTTTAAAACTATTAAATAAGAGGAAGGGTTAATTACTCCCTTCACCCTTACTAATTTTAAAAACATCCAAACAAGGTGGATTATAACCATTCCCCTCTACTCTCCTCCCCACTACTCTCCTCTACTCTCCTCCCTTTCTAAACTTCCAAACAGGCAATAAGTGTGAAACAAACTACACACTAGTCAAAGTTCCTACTAGCCCAGCTCCGATTAAATTCAGAAGAAAAACAAAAAGACAAATATACGGCTCTCATTTAAATGTGCGACAAGCGCATTTCCTTATCCGTTTCAATCAAGGAATGTTCCTGAATCCTGCATAAATTAATAGTCGGGACCAAGATAAACAACAAAAAGTGGGACATCGGCAAGAGGGAATAATGTGAATATTCTTGTTCACAACATGTCGAATTTTTTAAGAAGCCAGTCATTGTTAATGTCACCAATGCTAGACGGAACAACCAATCGCTTGAGTCAGTGCATGGCCTTCTATCTTTCTTCTAGTCTTTGCTCATTATTATGGGTCTAACTTTATCATGTTGGCTAAGAGCTCTAAGAACAGAAAGCTATGGACATCTTTGCTTTTGTGTATTTGAGTTCCAGTTTGCTTTTCTTCTACTTTGTATTCTCGGATGCTGCTGACAGCATTACTCAATTCCAATCCCTCAGTGACGGCACAACATTGGTCTCTAAAGATGGAAGCTTTGCCCTGGGATTCTTCAGTCTAGGTAATTCCACTAACCGCTACTTAGGAATTTGGTACAACAATATCCCAGTTACAACGGTTGTTTGGGTAGCAAACAGACGCAATCCAATCAAAGACTTGTCTGGTGTGTTGATGGTAAACATCTCTGGTAGTCTTGATCTTCTCAGCCAGAATACGACTGTTGCTTGGTTGGCAAATTCAACTAAAGAGGCTCAATATCCAATAGTTGAGCTATTTGGTTCAGGAAATCTAGTATTAAGAGATGAGAAAGACGAAAACCCAGAAAACTATTTGTGGCAAAGCTTTGACTATCCTTCTGATACGTGGCTACCAGGGATGAAGCTTGGATGAGACTTAAGGACTGATCTGGATCGGTACCTATCCACATGGAAGAGTTCAGATGACCCCTCACCTGGAAATCTGACTTGGGGGATTGAACTTCATAATTACCCTGAATTAGTCTTGAAGAAAGGCTCCGAGAAGTACTTCCGGTCTGGTCCATGGAATGGTCAGTTTTTCAGTAGTATACCAGAGTTAAAGGACACCACAGTTTACAACTTCAATTTTGTCTCCAACAAGGGCGAGGTATACTTCAGTTTTGACATGATTCGGAAATCTGTAATCTCAAGAGCAGTTTTGAGCCGAAGTCAGTATGAGCGCTACATGTGGGTTGAAGATAAAAAAAAAAAAAATGGATCCTGTACTTATCCTTGCCAAAAGACAAATGCGACACTTATAATTTATGTGGTCCTTATGGAAATTGTATCATTGGTGACTCACCTCTGTGTCAATGTGTGGAAGGATTCAATCCTAAGTCACCAGAACATTCATGGAAGCCAGACACGTGGTCTGAGGGTTGTGTACGCAGTTCGGAGTTGAGCTGTCAGGATAAAATTGGGTTTGGCAAATTTTTTGGGTTCAAATTGCCAGATACCACGTATTCTTGGATGAACCTAAGTATGAATATTAACGAATGCAGAGACAAATGTTTGAACAACTGTACTGGTATGGCTTATTCAAACACAGATATTAGAGATGGAGGAAGTGGCTGCGCCATGTGGTTTGGAGATTTAATTGATATTAGACAGATGGCAGCTAACAGGCTGCAGGATGCTAATAGTCAGGATGTATATATTCGAATGCTTGCTTCAGAGCAAGGTATGGGCCTATAGTCTTCATTGCTCTCCTATTCGTATTTTTGATGTACCATCAAAGCTAAAATCTTTGTTTCCATTTGTTTTATACTTTTGTTGCATTAAAATCTATTGCATGCACTTGATATATTTTTGTTCTTCTATTGCAAATTCAACGATGAAGTGGTGAAAGACAAGCAAAAGATAAAGATGATAGTAATAATTGTGGTTGCCATTGCCGTAGTTTTGGGGGTGCTCCCGATTACCTACTACATTTATAAAAGGAAAAACTTGAGAGGTAATATTACCTTCTCTACCCACTTTGGAAAATATATTGCAAGATTGTTTAACTGAACTTCTAGAAACGTTCAGAGTAGCTAATATGATGATGAACAAGAAAAGCTATGATGTATAGCCATTTGATCTTGTTAGAAACATTGGATCAAACCAAACCCAAATAGAGTAGCTCGATGGTGGATCCAGTCCAGCCCATTGCCAAAGAGTTGTATCTCTTAGCTTCATACCCTTTGGTTGTTTATATAAAGGGGCCAAGGGGTCATTTGTGCAAGTCATAGAATTTTTTATCAATGTGTGATGTTAGTGAGAACAACACAAACATCTCTCCCTCATTCTCATTAATTTCATCAAAGCATTTAGGCCCGGATGTTGTGTATTTTGTTCTTGTAACAAATGCCACAGTTTGAGTCTCAATTCATGATAGACATTGATATTTTAACATTATTATCAGAGCAACAGGCTTCTGTCATAATATCTTTAACAAGAATTGCGATACATTCACAGTTGTTGTCACGAATAACTGTGGCAATGACAATTATATTTTGCGGTGGTAAGCCAAAGAATGAGATTGTACTGTTTCAGATGAAGATTGTGCTTAGTGTATTTCCTCACTTTCATATATTCTCCTACAATTTCTATTCATCCCCATTAGAAACTTCTAGATTCCTAACATAAGTTTTATGTTTAGGGAATAAGAAAATATCCTCATTTCATTATTCCTCTCTCAGGTAAACCTAACAAAATCTTTTAATTCTAGAAATATTTCGTGGTACAAAGTTCAAAATTCCCCCAAGTAAATATGAAAATACCAAAAAACAATATGTTATAGTCCAAAATTCACTCACATGATCTGCACGTGCTTTCATTAAACAATATGTCTGTGTCTTCAATCTTTCTATTGTCGTTTTTCCTTTTATTTGTTTCTTTGCTGTGCCGTTTTCCTTAAGTTCTTGTTCAACTGCCTTGGTCTCAACAGTCAATGCATGACTTTCTATGTTATAGTCTTTGCTCATCATAATGGGTCTCACTTGAACTTATTGGCTACTAGCTCAAAGAACAGAAAGCAATGGACATCAGTGCTGACCATTCCATTCCTTTGCCGGCCTTTCTGTCACATCCTAGTGACAAACTACAAAAAAGGTGACATCTACGAAAGTGAGTAATG
This sequence comes from Quercus tomentella, assembly GCA_028535165.1. Classification (NCBI taxonomy): domain Eukaryota; kingdom Viridiplantae; phylum Streptophyta; class Magnoliopsida; order Fagales; family Fagaceae; genus Quercus; species Quercus tomentella. The sequence goes on along the minus strand of JAPQVY010000100.1, from coordinate 13,437,839 downwards.
TGGAAATTCTTGTTCATAACAAATTTTAGAAATTTCAAAGAGTAGTGACTTGCTTGAGTCAATGCATGACTTTTTATGTTAGTCTTTGCTCATCATAATGGGTTTCACTTTAACTTATTGGCTACTAGCTCAAAGAACAGAAAGCAATGGACATCTCTGCTTTTGTGTTTTTGAGTTCCAGTTTCTTTCTTTTCTACTTTTTATTCTCACATGCCGCTGACAACATTACTCAATCCCAAAGCCTAAGTGATGTTGAGGGCACAACTTTGGTTTCTAAAGATGGAGGCTTTGTTCTGGGGTTCTTCAGTCCTGGTGATTTCACTAACCGTTACTTGGGAATTTGGTACAACAATATCCCAATTAAAACGGTTGTTTGGGTAGCAAACCGGCGCAATCCAATCACAGACTCGTCTGGCGTGTTGATGGTAAACAGTTCAGGTAGTCTTGTTCTTCTCAACCAAAATTCGACTGTTGCTTGGTCAGCAAATTCAACAAAAGAGGCGGGGAATTCAATTGTACAGCTTTTAGATTCAGGAAATCTAGTATTAAGGGAAGAGAATGAAGAAAACCCAGAAAATTATTTATGGCAAAGCTTTGACTATCCTTCAGATACGTGGCTACCAGGGATGAAGATTGGATGGGACTTAAGGACACGTCTTGAAAGGCGCCTAACTGCATGGAAGAGTCCAGATGACCCCTCTCCTGGAGAACTGAGTTGGGGGGTTGAACTCCATCAATACCCTGAGATAGTCATGAAGAAAGGCTCCGGTGAGTTCTTCCGGATTGGTCCATGGAATGGCCTCGGTTTTAGTGGCGCACCAGAGATAAGGGCCACCGCGGTTTACAACTTCAGTTTTGTCTCCAACAAGGACGAGGTATACTTCATATTCGACATGATTCAGCATTCTGTAATCTCAAGAGCAGTTTTGAACCAAACTCAGTATGAGCGCTACATATGGGTCGATGGAAAATGGAGCCAGTACTATCATTTTCCAAGAGACGAATGTGACACTTACAATTTATGTGGTGTTTATGGAAATTGTATCATTGGTGAGTCACCTAAGTGTCAATGTATACAAGGATTCAAGCCCAAGTCAACGGAAACATGGAATCCAGAGGAGTGGTCTAAGGGATGCGTACGCAGTACGCAATTGAGCTGCCAGGATAAAGAAAAAATTGGGTTTGTTAAATTTGTTGGGTACAAATTGCCAGATACCACGTATTCTTGGGTGAACCAAAGTATGAATCTTGAGGAATGCAGAGTCAAATGCTTGAACAACTGTTCCTGCATGGCTTACTCAAACTCAGATATCAAAGATGGAGGAAGTGGCTGCGTCCTCTGGTATGGGGATCTAATTGATATTAAATCGACTGCAACTAATAGGCAGGATGTATATATTCGAATGCCAGCTTCAGAGCAAGGTAAGGGCCTATAGTCTTCATTGCTGTACCTAAAATATTTTTGCTTTTCTGTTGCAAATCCAACCATTCGTATATTGATCGAGGTGCCATCAAACCCTCTGTAGTACAACTTATTCGTATTTTGATGTGCAATCCAAACTAAGATCTTTGTTTCCATCTGTTTTATTGCAAATTCAACCATGACGTAGTTAAAGGCAAGCAGAAGATGAAGGTGATAGTAATAGTTGTGGTTGCCATTGCCTCTGTTTTTGGGGTGCTCTGGATTCTTTACTGCCTTTGCAAAATGACAAGCTTGAGAGGTAATATTACTTTCTCTTACTCACTTCGGAAAAGATATCGAAGATTGTGTAATTTAACTTCTAGAATCGTACAGAGCAGTTAGTAAGTTGTTGAACAATATAAGTTGTGATATATAGCCATTTGATCTTAATATAAAATCATGCTTAAGGAAGAAAATTTGCATAAGCTAATTGAAAGAATTACGCAAGTCAATCAAACAATGTCACTAGACCACGATTGTGAGCAAACTTGAAATACTTGTAGTACTTATAGCAAGTGTGTTTATTCCATGAAAATTTTGCATAGTTCTCATTCTATCCTCGAAGGACCAAGTTACATTTGGTAAGCTTATCTGATTCGAGAACATAAAACAAGCATATTCAAGGCAAAGAATATAAATTCATTGTTAAAATTAACTAATTGTGTGTGTTAGAAATATTGAATGAGTGTATTGTATTTTTCAAGTAATAAAACATACAAGAGTGCCTTTATATAAGAGGCAGAATGTGCAGTACAAGTATGTGTGCTACACAAGTAAATAAAGAGAGCCTAAAGCCCATAGACATGAACAGTATGAAAAGTAAAACATTGGAAGGGAGCTTACTTTCATTAACATAATGAGGCATGTACAATTGTGGTTTATTCTAATTTAAAAGAGAAATTTAAAGGATATACAATGTTAAAGATATATTAGACATATTAGCCCAATGTAATAGGACCAACCCATCTACTTTGTGTGCAAGACAAGTCTCTTACTTGCTAGTAGTTTAGGATTTATTCTCCTTTATATACTAATATTATGGTTCATTATAACACAAGTTTTGTACTATACTCTTACGTACAATAAAGATGTAACCCTTAAGGGTTTCCTCCGTAGACGTAGGCTGACAAGGTTGAACCATGTAACTCTCATATTCTCATATTACTATTCTATGTCTCCTCTTTCGCATCTACTCTAGCATATTCAACATGGTGTACACATCAATGCTAATATTTAACAAGAAGAATATGGGTGTCATCAAAAAAGAAAAAAGAAGAATATGGGTGTTAAGTAAATTTTTTTATGTAATTTATTTGATGGGAAAAAAAGGGGGTTAATTTATGTACTCACTTAAGTAGTAAACAAGGCCAGCTCAAGCAGGTAAATACATACAGGCTTATGCGGTTCATTAAAGCTTGCTTAAGCAAGGCCTTGCCTAACTTTCGCTTGAGGTTCACTCAAGTGAGAATCGCAAAAACATAATCTGAATCCCGTTAAGATTAGAATTTCAACCCTACATGTAAACACCTACTAAAATGAGTCTAATGTTAGAGTGGCAAAAAGTAAGCACTTTTAGAGAAGCAGGAAGTCATCAACATTTTTAGGTTTTGTTTGATTAGGGGATAGAAAATGAGGAAGGGATGGAAAAGTTGGAGGATAGAAGATATTTTAATTTTCTCTCATGTTGTTTGGTTTTGGGATGGAAAAGTGACGCGATGGAAAACTCATTTATTTTGTTGAGAAGAAAAATGAGTACAGAAAATGTAGTGTGTATACATTTTCTCCCATACCCCTAGTACGTAATATAAGAAATAATTTCTTTTAATCATTAAAAAAAATTACTTATTATCAATTAAAATTTTAAAAATAACATTTTATAAAAATTAACACAGTTCATATTATTATTTTTTTCTTTGTTATAATATATATATATATATATATATATATATATATATATATTGCTAGGGTCATATTTTTTGGTATTGTCAAACCATGCCAAATTATGTGTCTTTTATTGAGTTTTGATGTGTCTTAAAATTGTAATTGAAAACCAAGTTGAAGACACAAAGTTTGCTCAAGAAAAGCTCAAGAAAAACACATTTTCAGCATGTACCTCGATTGTCTCGATACCTCTTGATAGTAATCTTAATCTCGATACTACCTAGATATGACTTGATAGAAGCTCAAAACCTACTACCTCCTAGATAGCAATCTTGATACCTCCTCGATACTTCAAGCATCGTGGATTAGCAAAAATCAGCAACGTGAAAAAGACTATAACTTATTCGTTTGAAGCCCGAATTGAGATCCGTTTGAACCGGTATTTAAAGGACATCAAAAGCCATATATTAGAAGGCTTTTTAGAGAGAGAGAGAGAGAGAAAGAGACTATTTATGTGGCTAGGTTTTTGTAACCAAGTTTTCTCTATTTCACTAAACTCGAGAGTTTCAAAGTAGATCTGAAGATTCCAATTGTGATTGTGGGTGGAGCGTTCATATATTGTAGAGTTCAGAAGTTCTGAAGTGGTAGAAAGTTTATATTGTAAGTTCATCTACTGGTTTGTAGAGTCTAGGAATAAAGGTTTTGTACTAGATCTTAAAACTTCTCTTTATTATAGTGAATTCCTTCTTGAAAAGGTTTTCCCCCAGATTTTTTACAGTGAAACTAGTTTGTTTTATTGGTTTTCTTGGGTCATCATATCTTGTCTTATTTACTATTCTGTTGTGCATGATTTTGACTTACTATTGATGTTTGTTTGTTTGAACAAGGTTCATTAATAATAGATATAATTAACAATTTGGATTTAAAACTTGTTAATTCTACCAATTGATGTCTAAATTTTCCAATATATATATATATATATGAACGATTAGAGGTGAAACCCACCATTTGGTTAAAAGAAAAAAATAACCACCATTGATTCAAAAAAGAAAAGGGGAAATCCACAATTTGATTAAAAGAGAAAAGGCACTTGAAAAGAAAAAGAAAAAAAGGAACAAGAATAAGAACAACGTTAAGCACACAACCACAATGGAGAGAGGGCAGATTTAGTATTTTCTTATCTACCACTCTCCTCTCCATTTTCTCTCCTAAAATCAACCCAAATTTGGGAGAAAAGATTTTGGTGGTCCCAAGGACAAAATACCTCCACCAAAATCTCTTCAATTTTTCACCCTAACCAAACAAACCAAAAACCCATTTTTTCTCATATTTTTTTCTCCCCCATTTTCTATTCTCCCTGTTTTCACCCAACTAAACACACTGTTAGAGAGAAAACTCATGTCTTTCATCCCATGAGCTTTCATAAGAAAATCCTTTAGTTCTATAAAAAGCTTGTGATCCAAAGTTTTAAATCTCAAGAGTCTCTCTTCCAGTTAGTTCACTTTAGATCAAATCTTTAAGGAAGCACCTTAGAGTGTGCCAAAGTTTCTAGTTTGTTCATGCAGATGTGTCATTTATGAAGGGATACATAGAAGAAGAAGTTAAAAGTTCCAAACTAGTTGTGGTCATAAGAGTGAGTTATCTCCTAAAACTATATAGTATAGGTATAACAAATTGTAAAACTCCTCTGGTAATTAAGTTTCTTAGTTAGAATAGATTACCCTTAGTAAAAGTTATTCTTGTAGTGCTTTACCCTTTTTGTGACTTCTCCATCGTTTTTCCACATTATTAGTATATCGTGTGTCTCATGCTTTTATCATTTTTATTATTCTGCAACAAGGCTTGGCGACTTGTTGTTTGTTGGAACACAATATTGAAATTTTGGATCATATAATTGATTTAATTTGAAATTAAATAATAATTTTTCTATATAATAATTTCTCATAGGACTAAATCGAATTTAATAGTTGTCATATTTTAGTTTCTTTTATATAATGTATAGACCATCTTGCTCTTATCAGATAAAATGGAGAACAATGTTATGATAGACCAGAACATTGAAGGCCAAAGTGAAGACTTAGAGGTCCCATTCTTCAGCCTAGCTACCATAGCCACTGCCACTAACAACTTTTCAATCAATAACAAGCTCGGTGAAGGGGGTTTTGGACTCGTATACAAGGTAAACTCACAAGAGGATTATAAAGACCAGACCATAGAAAACGCAGCTCTCATCATATTCAATATCAATAAATTTACTAATAAATGAGAATTTCCAGGGTACACTTACAGATGGACAGGAAATTGCTGTGAAAAGGCTTTCACAAAGTTCTGTACAAGGATTGAATGAGTTTAAAAATGAAGTTACGTTGATTGCCAAATTGCAGCACCGTAATCTTGTTAGGCTTTTAGGCTATTGCATCGAAGGACATGAGACAATCCTAATCTATGAATACATGCCCAACAGAAGCTTAGACTCCTTCATTTTTGGTTTGAACTTCTCAAAAACTTAATAATTCTTTGCCAAATTTCACGTATTGTTTTTTAGGACAAAGTTTCTCCAAACCAATTTAGAGAAAATATCCACTACATGGCAACTTTAAAATCTACCCTTGTGTACTTTTTGTCACATAATCTACTTAACTGTCATATATCTTGTTCAAATTATTTAATGAATTATGCAAAATAATGCATGTGGAGGACATTTTCCTAACCCAGTTTGGAGGAAAAATTTGTTCATTTTTTATTCTTATTTAAATAAATTCCAATTTCTTGTTTTATTATTTAAGTTGGACTTGGTATTAAAATGAACGAGAAACTTGCCAGATCAAACAAGAGCTGGAGTTTTGGGTTGGTCTATGCGCTTCAACATTATTTGTGGGATTGCGCGGGGGCTTCTCTATCTTCATGAAGATTCTAGACTGAGGATCATACACAGAGATCTCAAAGCAAGTAATGTTTTACTTGACAGTAACATGAATCCAAAAATTTCTGACTTCGGTTTGGCTAGAATCTTTGGTGGAGATCAAACTGAAGGAAATACAAATAGAGTAGTTGGAACCTAGTAAGTATTCTTAACATGCTCTATTATCAACTTTTTTTTCCTAATCAAAGTGTTTCATTCTTAATGATGTTTTGCAGTGGTTATATGGCACCTGAATATGCCATTGATGGTCTATTTTCAGTAAAATCTGATGTATTTAGCTTTGGAATATTGTTGTTGGAGATATTAAGTGGAAAGAAAAATCGAGGATCTTTCCATCCAAGCCATGGTCAAAACCTTGTTGGAAATGTGAGTAATCAAAACAGTTGACTCTCCATTTCATAGATAATGATATGAATAATGACAGGAAATTTATAAATGTTTTAGGCTTGGAAATTATGGAAAGAAGGCAAGCCTTTAGAACTTATTGATACTTGCTTAGAGGACTCTTGCATCTTATTGGAGATTGTACGTTGCCTGCAGATTAGTTTCTTATGTTTGCAACAACATCCTGAGGATCGGCCTAACATGTCATCTGTGGTTATGATGTTGCATGGTGAGAGTTCATTACCTGAACCTAAAGAGCCTGCTTCTTTTGTAGGAAAAAAATCATCTTCATCGAGCAAGAACCAATCATCCTCAACCAATGAAATTACTGTTACATTGTTAGAGGCTCGATAGCCAAACGTCATATTAATTTTATTATTGCATATCTAATAATTGATATTTCTATTGTACATTTTGTAAGTTAAACATAGTTTTATTTCCTAAGTTTGTAACATCAGTCTTATTTGAACATTAAAGGCTTAAAATGGCTTCTTCAATAACTAAAAAGTTTGAGGCTACTCATAATCTATTTAACCAGTTTCTTAATAATGGAAAAAAGTAGTTCTAATGAGACTTCATGTTCTCATTCGAAAATTTCTCACCTTGAAATAGTTATCTAAAACCAACAAGTCATTTATTGGCTTGTAAGCTAGCAATCAAGATAAAATTTGTTGTTTGCATATTGCTTTATGTTGTTTATGATATATTACATTATCAAAATCATAGGGTTCAAAGAAATGTTAGGAAACTAATGACAACATGCAAAGTTAGTTTGTGTCAATAAAACTATATTGGGGTTTAGGGCACGTCAAAGGCTCCTCAAAGACAACGAAGTTTCGATATGCTTAAATTTTAAAAGTTGATATATTTTTTCGATCGATATCTTTTCCATGATAATAAATTTTCAGTTGGTTTTCATTTCCTACTGTAGCTTTTTAATTTGTAATTTACAATTGTTCTTATGTCATGTAATTATTCATATTAGTTAATGAAGCATTGATCTACTTTAATCATAGTTACTTTGTGAATTTGTGAACTTTATAACTTTTGCTATGATGAGTATTATATTCTCCCATTCATTAAAAAAGAAACATAGCCCCAGTTAATTTATTTTAATCAACTATAGGATAACTGGACAAGTGACATGAACTCCTTATGTCCCTCCCTCTCCCTTTATTTTTTGAGTTAGGAAACCTAGGTAGCATACGCCTCACGGTGTGCCTCGGCATCTGCGTGCTCCTGGCATCAACCTACGGGCTTTCCATTCGACCCATCTTGAAACATGAACCAAGGAGTCTGACATGTGTGTGAGTTAACGGGCCAGTAAACCCGTAAGGCGTAAGGAAGCTGATTGGCAGGATCTCCCTAAGGGATGCACCGCTAACCGACCTTGATCTTCTAAGAAGGGTTTGTGTGAGAGCATACCTGTCAGGTTTTAATGGAAAGTAGACATTTGAGCCTTCAAAATGAACACAAATTTGACCTGTTTTGGATTTAAAAAGAATGAAACATAGCTTGGGCTGTCCATATGTCGGGTCAGATTAGGGTTAAGGTTGACCACACCTAACCTAACTGGATCAATTGGGTGAATAGAAAATGGACCTTCTACAGACCGAATATTCAGGTCAGACCTAGTGGCTCGAGTCATTGGTTGGGTGGGTCAAAGCTGTTAGGTGATTCTGTATTTGAAGAACAAATACTCAAAAGAAATCAAACCAAAAGAACACAAACCTAAACAACTTACAACTACAATTGAAAGTTAGAGAAATCAAGCAACACGAGAAATACAATAAACCCAGATTTGAGACTAAAACCAAATAGGACCAAAAATACCACAAACCCATATCTGAGACTAAAATGAAGAGAGAGAGAGAGAGAGAGAGAGAGAGAGAGAGGACTCAACCGACACCACCACCACTCCCTCTCCCAGCATCACCACTGAAAAGCTTTTGCGGAAGCAATATAAAACAAAAAATCATATTTTTCATTTAAAGATCGTTGTACCACACAACCATGGATTCTAAATAGAACAAAATTGCGTACCTCTCTTAGCAACCCAAGTGTGTTGCCTCCCAAGGTATTCACGTCTCTCTCTCTATTTCTTTTGAGTTTTCAGAAGATTGTAGTATCACACAGTAGTTCTGATGGCCAACCGCTAAATATGATATTATAAAATCTTATTTTATAGTAGACTTCTAAAACCCTAGAGAGAGATTGGACGTGGGATCCTTAGGGATCCTAATCTTCAGCGGTAGGATTTTATCAATAACCTTTTTGAATGTTATTGACTTATCTAGAAACTCTTTCCAAAATTATTTCTTAATTTTCTCAATCATATCAAGAAAATATCTAAACTTCTACAGATTGCAATAATGTCCATCAACACATTGCAATTGATCCCTGAAGATTAGAGAATTACAAATGAGGTCCCATTTCATACAATTTTATATCTATGTCCTTCCACCATACTATATTCCCACAAGCCACTAGGACTGGATAAATATCACTGTCATGTCCCTAGCTTATGTGACCCTTAATTTCTTGATTTCATAATTTCTATTGGGCTCCAAAATATCTTTAAAAAACTCTTTAAATATATATATACAATATTATATATATGAAAAACATTTTTGAAAAAATGTCACCGGCCGGTTTTGTTTTGAGTCCAACTTCAATATGAAAATCAACTGAATATACTATCTTCTTCAGAGACTGGTGGATTCATTGTTGAGCATTTATATATTTTACTCATTATACACATAACCTAACGTGTCTGTATATAGCCTTTAAAATTGGCATCACCAATTGACATTGTCAAAGTTATGTACATAATAAATAAATATACACAAACCCCTCATGTTTGAGAATAATAGAAAAAATTGTGATAGAACAACCTTTTAATTAACAATGATCACTCCATAAGGTGTCCTTGATCGGATCCAATTCAGTGTATGTACTTGTTACATTACACCCACTTGTTTGCTTAAAGTCACTACTTCAATGATGGAGTAAATCATCCTATCATATAGCAGCACAACAAGTGTAGGCTTCAGTGGTAATATTCAATTAATATCCACAGCCTAGAACAATTTAATAATATATGAAAAATCATTACTCCCTTTCTTTGGTTCCTTAACCATTAACATGATTTTTCCTACAGAGGTGACATCACATGCCACATTTAAACAATGAAATATACCTATAAAAGTTATGAATGTGAAAATAACATTTTATCATCAAATAAAATACATAGTATTGTTTTTGAGGGCACATAATTCTAACAACCACATCCATCACAAAATCAATACATCCACCATTAGATTGAATAAGATAAGAGCCTCAGAGGAGGCTTTACTACAAGAGAGTGGGGTTTAAGTGAAATTTAACCAAGAATGGTAAGTGCAACAACAACTATGAATCAACAATGGTGGCAATAGGGAAAACTTGGCTACGGATGCTAGGGTTAGGGATGTTGGACCATGAGTTATGACACTTCACCTCAAAATCAATTGGTGATGAGAAAGACACACTCAAATCCTTTATGGCATTTGACATCTCACCCTACGGGCCTGTTTTTAGAGAGGTCATAAGAAGTCAAGTTGTGGTCCCCCCAACAATCCCTCCCTCACAATGACACTCCTGTGACTTGAACCCCTGACCTTGGCTCTAATATCATTTTTCGGATTTGGAGTTATGCCACTCCACCTCAAAATTAATTAATGTTAAGAAAGACACACTCAAATCTTTTATGACATTTGACATCACACTCCACATGCCTGTTTTTAGAGTTGTTGTAGGGAGTCAAATTTTGGTCCCCCCAACAAGAGATTTGAGAGAGAGAGAGAGAGAGAGAGAGAGAGAGAGAGAGTTGAAAACTCCGAAAATAAGGGGTTTTTGGTCTTAAGATTGTGACAGTATAATCTAAAATGTTTTCTCTTTTAAATTTATGAGAGGTCAAGTCGTTTTCTACGGGCTAGGAATTGTGGGATCCAAACTCAAATTGAAACTCCAATTTTTAACACTAACAGACCCACATCTGACCCATTGGATATTCGGATCTGCCCATGGGTCTTCAAGTTAGATCGAGTGGGTTGAGTAAAACAGGTTGATGGACAACCCTTGATAGCTATTTGAAGGTGGCATAGTGTGAGGATCCCCTTTTTTTACTAAATTTAGGCTAAACCTATTGGTCTTGGAAGTCCTTTAGGGTGTGTTTTCTGTGTATGAGTATGGAGTCACCACTTATTTTATCAAAAATAAATAAAACCATGAATGAATATACATCTTTGTTGGTATTGAATTGAATTATATCATTTGGATCAAAAGAAAATAACAATTACATGGCTTGAATCAAGATATATATATTTTTTTTTAAATGGAAAATTGCAAAACTTTTGATCCTAATATGTATCTATATATCTCTAAAAGCTGAAGTGTAGCATTTAATATTACTACACTCTTGTTGAGCTACTGCATCCTCCACGTCATACATTTCTTTCTATTTTTTTATAAAATAATTAAATATAGATCATGGAAAAACCTGTTGATGCATTCTATTACTATTCAACTGTGACAATTTATTTGTCTCGAGTGCAAATGTTTTTGTTCCAAATTACAAATGTTACTATTCATTGGATACAAATGTTTGACTATTCAACTACCCAAAATGATTTCAACTTTTCTTTTTCTTCTTTATAATTTCAAGTAACTGTTAAAATTGAATAATTCATTATCATTTAAGTAGATAAAATGAAAATTTCAAGTATTCAAACCAAACTATAGTACCCAAATCTTTAGCCCAAAGATGAATTTTTGTGTCTCTTCGATTATCTACCAATGTTTCCTCTTCCAAATTTTCAATTTTTCACAACCTTATCTCTCACTCACTCACATGTCAATTATTTATTTAAACTTTAAAATGTTATATCTACCAATGTACATTCTAGATACAATCACCCCATCATTTACAAAAAAAAAAAAAAGCTCAATACTAATTATTCTCCACATTTTTCAATCAAGCTTTAGCTTTCACCATTTTGAGACGGCATCAGCTGTTTTTGTTCGAGATTTTCAAAGTTAAGTCGACAATAGGAAGACTATTGAGGTGAACAAAATGGACAACTAGAAATGATCTTTTTTTCCCCTTTCTTTTTGGTATTCTTACATTTAGTCTTTGATATTGACTTTTTTTATTCGTAATTGACTTAGAGTTGTCAACTTAGTTTTATTTGGCCCATCATTGTTGTGGAAATTCTTGATGTTGATATGAATCATATTGATAACGATTTTTTTTTTTTTTGTTTATTTGTAAAAATTTCAGTGTAGCAATTTAGTTATTGTTGCATCCTATGTGTTAGGCAAAATTCCTTTTAGAAATCTTATGTGTTATTCTCAAATCTATTTGTTATTTTTATTTTGGTCATTCTATTACAAATAATCAACATCTCTGCCAACAGATTTTTAGCTAATCTAAGCTTTTTTAGTAAGCTTTTACTTTGTTTAGTTGATCATCTTTAAAAAAACACCAAAAAGAAAATAAGACAAAATATAATTTACCATAGAGCACCATTATGCTATTAATATTTTTATGTATAGATACTTGAGGAACTTGACTAATTCTTTGTTGAAATTCCAATTATCCATATGTCTGGCCTCTTAGATTAATTTTTGGGAGTGCAAATGATAGCCTAGTGGGAAAGACATTTTTTGTGGCACCCCATGTTTTTGGTTCAAACCCCACCATCCCCCTTTCACCACTATCTACCTATAAAATAAAAATAAAAGAAGGTTAGTGTTTGCGTTAGTTTGAATAACATTTGATGTCCCATTATTTGCTTTAATGTTTCATATAAGCAATGCATAATTCATTTAACATTTTTGAATTAATCTTTTATTTTTTTCCCCCTTTTTTATTCACTTTGTGATTTTGAAATTGCACAAATTCTATTACATAGCACTAGATTAAGCTTATGTTGTGGGAATAATAGACACAATGTCTAAGGTGCCCCCACTTTTGCCTAATTAAGTATTACTCCACATAAACTTATCAATAGGATTGGTTTCTATGACAAATTCATTGGTATTTGTAATGCAAGCCTTAATGGAGAATAGATAGAATTTTTTTTTTTTTTTTTTTTTTTTTTTTTTTTTTTTTTTTTTTAAGATAGATAGAATTTTACTCTAAACTAATCTAATCTAAGTGTATATGTGTGTGAAGTTCTGATGTGCATGAAATATATACAATAAAGTACCATCAGATTTGCATAGTTAGCCTTATTTTTATATTATTTTGTGACTAATTATATATTATATTTGTTTTGTGGAAAATAAAGGCTATTCACGATTGAGAGGCTGAACAAGTCACAAGTTGAATGCTACGTGGGCCAGGCCGATTATAAAGCCAACTCAAGAGAAGAGAGCTTGCCATGAAGTAAAGATTCAGCCCAAAGAAGTAGAGCATCTAGCCCAGGCGTGAATTCAAGAAGAAGCCCAAGATGCAATTCAACATGGATGAAGTTTGCTAGGAAAGAAGCTACAATCAAGCACAGGTGTGTCACAATAGAAAACAAGTCAACGTGGTGGGCTTTGGAAATCAATCACTAATTAAATTGTTGTTGTGGGCCTCCGTATTACTTCACCAAAACATGTACCTGAAGTCTTAGTACGTGGCTTGAAATATGAAATCCTTGTTCTACTTGTATTAGGATCAGAGAATAGTGTGCGGCTATTTTTCATATATAAGCCTCTAGGTTAGATTGTTTAAGAGGGGCCGCTAGGACTAGAGTGCAGGCAGCAACACGTGGTTTCTTTTATGGCTCTTCTCTACCACAGTGACTATTTCTTTCTCTATTTTATTTATCTAGCTGAATGTTTAGTATTTTATTTTTATGTTTTCTTTCAATTACTATGAGTAGCTAAATTTATAATTAAGGTTGAGGATGAAACCTTATTAAGGATTATCAGTAATATTTATGTGATTTGATTTTTCTCACAATAGTTGTCCTTTAATGATTGAAATTATTCTTGCTTCATATCAATTGACTAAGAGGATTCTAGATATGAGTTCAATCATGTTTTTCTCATGATTTAGGATTTGTCTTAATTAATTGAATGCTTGGTTTATTATTTCTTGATTTTAAAATTGGATATCTCTTGTGATTTGTTTGGCTATGGATACAATTGATGATTTGATTTTATACCTAATGTTAGAACATATGTGTTTCACTTGTTAGGAACATATGTCATTCTTTTATGTAATTGGCTTATCCTTTGACAAAACGCACTTTACTTGTATTTGGGTAGATTTAGGATGTCTTAAATACTTCAAGAAACCTTGTTTCAAGATCAAGTATTGAAGCCTTCAAGTCTGTTCAAGAAAACAAGTTCAGAGTGCAAAATCATTAAAGCTCGACAACTGTCTCGATAGCTGCATCTATCGAGCTTAAGGAAGTTGTTCTTCATTTGGTGTGCTCGACACCTGGTCGACAGCTGCTCAACAGCTGCTATCTGTCGAGATTTAAGATTTTCAGAATTCCAATATGATTTTCTTGGGATCCGTGAATTTGTCTTTGGGCTTTCTTTTCTCCTAACCCTAGACATATAAAAGAATCAGTTTAAGGGCCGTCAAAGTGTTCACAAGTTGCACAAGCTTTAAGCAAACTTTGTTCAAGAAAATTGTGATCGGAGACAAAGTTCTTGCCCTAATTCATCTCTTTCTCTTGAAGAAGTTGCTGTGTATGTGCACCGTAGGGTTTTGTGACCAAGCATCTTCTTGATCTTCATCGTGTGGATGAACTGAAGAACTTTGCAACCAACAACCTTCATAGTTGGTGATTGAAGTCGCGTACTGGGATTTGCGTAATTGGTTGGTCACGTACTTGGGAGTCGTGCATCTGAAAGGGGAACTGTCACTACAGAACAAGTCCAATTGGGTATTGGGGTAAGGGTTCAATTGTAGGTTGGTAAGGTACTTGGATTCCTTTCTTGTAACTGCTTGTTGTGATAATAGTGGAGTTTCAAGAGTGGTGACATGAAAATCACCCGGTGGGGTTTTTGCCGTTAGGTTTTCCCTATTCGTAAACAAATCACCGTGTTATTTATTTTCCGCTGCATAATTAGTTTATTGGTGATTTGTTTGTGCTATCACGCGTTTGCATGATAAATTGATTAATTAATAACTTGGCTAATTAATTAATTAATTTCTATCACAAGGGGTCATTCAGTTTGTGGCCTATCAAGTGGTATCAGAGCAGGCACTCTCTGATTAGGGTTTAATCTTTGCTGTGTTGATCCATTGACCCCTGTTTGTCATGGATAGAGGACAATCACTAATCATACCTCCTTTATTTGATGGCACTAACTATGCATACTGGAAAGTACGCATGAGAGCTTTCTTGCAGTCTTTAGATGAAAAAGTGTGGCAAGCTGTCGAGATTGGCTGGACTAAGCCAAAGGAAGCGCCAGCCGATTGGGATGAAGCAAAGATCAAGGCAGCAAACTTCAACAGCAGAGCATTGAATGCCTTATTCAGTGCAGTCACCAATGAGGAGTTCAAGAAGATATCCTCAACTGAAACTGCCAAGGAGGCTTGGACCATTCTCCAGACAACCTATGAGGGTACTAAGGCTGTCAAAGACTCAAAGCTTCAGAGGCTCACTACAAGCTTTGAAGGGATAAAGATGGAGGATGATGAGTTATTCGATGAGTTCTATGCCAAGCTGAAGGACATAGTGAACTTTGCCTTCAATCTTGGGGAAACCATTCCTGAACCCAAGATTGTGAGGAAAGTGCTCAGATCTCTACCCGAGAGATTCCATGCCAAGATTACCGCAATAGAGGAATCAAAAGATATTGACAAGATTCCTCTGACTAAGCTGGTTGGAAACTTGCAAGCCTACGAGCTAGGGTTGACAAGAATAGGCAAGTCGGGTAAAAGCAAGAGCATGACTTTGAAGGCCAAGAGCAGTGAGACGAATGAGTCTTCAGATGATGAAGATTCCAAGATGAAGTCTTACATCACTAGGCAGTTCAAGAAGTTTATGAAGAATGCCAATGGAAAGGGTTTCGACAAGGACCGCAGGCAATTCAGTTCTTCTCAATTTAAAGGCCAAGACAAAGGGAAGAAGGATGCTAAGGAAGGTGGTCAGTACACTGTTCCCTCAGGACCTAAGTGTTTTGGTTGTCAAGGTTTCGGTCACATGAAGCATGAGTGTCCTACATATCTCAAGAGCATTGGGAAGAGCAAGGCATTTGCTGTTACCCTAAGTGACACCGAGCCTGAAGATGATTCTGACAATGAAGATGACGGAATCTTAAATGCCTTCACTGCCACTGTTAATCCTACTGATGGGATTGTTGAGGATGTGGTTGAAGAAGAGGAATTGGTGGAATCTAAGTTTGAAAAGATGGATGATCAAGATGACATCCATACAGCCTATGAGAAATTGTACAAGCTTTCTGAGAAGCATGAGAAATTATATAGGCTAACCACCAAGAAGCTCAGTGATGTGGAACTTGACCGTGAGGAGCTTTCCACAAAGTTTGATGAGGCTAATCAGACTATTGGAGCACTGAGGTTTGGGAACAATTTCTTGGCTGAGAAGACCAAGAAGCTTGAAGCGGTGCTGTTTCAAGTCAGAGCTCAATTGGAGAGGACTTCAAGTGTAAAGCTCGATGAGATGCTCAGCATTCAGAAATCTGCTTAAGATCGAACAGGTTTAGGGTATGGTCTTTCTTCCTCTAATACTGCTTCTTCTAGTACTACTGTTTTTGTTCCTCCTGCTAATAATGTTAAAATTGAGAACAATGAGATTAAAACTGAATTAGCTAGTGAGAACATAGACAAGGGTAAATCTATCTTAGGAGCACTCCCTAAGCTTGAGAAGAAAGATGTTAAAAACCCTAGGGCTAAGAAGGCTAACTCTCAAAAGCCTAAACAAAAGAAGCAGCATCTCTGTCATCATTGTGGAGCTGCCAGTCATACTCGACCAAATTGCTACAAGTGGCTTGCCACTCAACAGAGCAACGGCATGATAGCATCTGGGAACCAGAATCAACTTCAATCCTCTCTTGCTCCCCTTGGAGATCTTCTCAAAGCCCTTATGTTCCTTTCGAACTTGAACGATTTTAATTCTTCCCCTTCACTGCCGGTTCAAGGGTTTGCTAGACGGAAAGGTTCTTCCAAGGTGTGGAAAGAAAAGGGCTCCAAGTGATTCTGTCACTTTTTCTCTCTCTCTCTCTTCTTGTTTTTGTGTGTGCATTACTTATGTGTTTTGCATTCATGTTTTGAGTCAGTCTAGTTTTTATACTTTGGTTGTTTAACATGTTTTTGTTTGGTTATTTTTCAGTTTTTGCTTTGATTTATTTTTCATATAAAAATAAAATAAAAAATACAAAATCAGAAAAATACAAAAACAGTGTGTGTTTTGTGTACATTGGTACTTGTGTACCTTGGATGGCCATTAAAACAAAGTCTTCTAAACTTTTGTATCATTTGTAGCTTAGATGAGCATCTCTATGCACAACTAAGCAAGTGAGCTTTGTGGCTTTTGTTTGTGATGAGTAAGATTAAGTTGTCCCTTATACTTAACACTCATATCACTCTTTTTGACGGAAAGGACTAAAAAATCTTGAGATAAAGACATTAATAACCATCACATCACTGTTGCCTACCAATTATAATATGACACCTGTATGCTTCGGCATAACAAAAGTGCAGTGTCAATGACATTTGTGTGCTTAGGCATAGCAAAATTGGAATGTCAAATATCATTGGGTATTTCTTTTCTCACTCTAATATGCCCATGCATGATATGCTTAAAAGAAAAAATATGCAAAGAAAAATCAAAAGCAAAAAGATCAAAAATGCTTTAAACATGATTGCAAGCATGTATTCTAGGAGATGTGGGAGTTATAGGATGTACCTTGAAGGTGATAGTTCCCATCAAGTAGTTATGATTGTGTGTGAGTTAAAGATTTTCTCATATCTCAAATCATCATAACATGTATACACTTACGCAATCTTGCAATGTTTTTCACACACAACACGCAATATTCTTTGCTATTTTTGATACATGTGCAGGTACAATGTGATTTGGCCATCACGAGGTTATACATGTATTAATGTATGCTCACTAAACTGTCTTGACTTATTTTTGAAACATAAAAGTGGTTAGACTTGTTTAATGTGTGTGTGTGTTTTTGAAGATCCATGTGCTTAAAATTTCTATTGAGAGATGATTTTGAGAGCTTAATATGTTGATTGGATCGTTGGTTGAGTTGCATGTGGATTGCATTCATGTCTATATTTTTCACATCTCGAAAAACTGTTTTAAAAGTTGGCTCGATACCTCCTCGATAGCTCTTCGATAACTAGCTATCTGTCGAGCTTTCTAAGCTTTTTCTTATCGCAATCTCGCTAGCTTCTCGATACCTGGTGGATCGATCGAGATTGAGTCTGCATCATCGATAGCTTCTCAATACCTGGTGGATCGATCAAGATTTGGTCTGTATCCTCGACAGCACCTCGATACCTGGTGGATCGATCGAGCTTCTATTCTTGATGTTGATGAGTTGTTCCTCGATACCTCCTCGACACCTCAGCTGTCGACAAACATTTTCTCGACACCTCCTCGACAGATACCTCCATACCTATCGATACCTTCGTCTGTCGAGATTTACTGGCTTCTCTATATAAGGCCTCTGTGCGATCCGGTTCTTATTTCCATCGATCTCCCTCTCGATACTTCTCTGTTTCTCTCCCAAAAACACTCAAATCTCACTCCAATCTTGGTTCTCAAGGATTCTTCAAGGTTTTTCAAGTTTTTCTCTACTTGGTAAGCTTCTAATCCTTTCACAATCTTGCATTTCATGTTTTTGAAACCTAGGTTTTGGGGTTTTTGAAAAATTTTGGGATTTTTCAAAATTGATGAGTTTTCATTGATATTTTGGGATGGGTTTTCACTTAAATAAGTTTAAAACCTCATACATTGCATCACATTAGCATTATAATGACATTGTCATGCATTTAGATGTGTGTTATATGTTTGTGTGCTAATAGGTTTGGATTGGGCTGAGCCCATGATGCAATTACTTTTGCATGTCATATGTTCATGCATTTCCCATGCATACGTACTCTTTTTCAATATACTTGATATATTTGAAACTGTTTGGGACTTTTCTGATTGTCATTCTTTCTCTCCCTCTTTGTTAGTTTACGTTAGTCGTGTCTATGGCACCTAAAAGTAAATCCACTCCAGCCCAGAACCCTCTCCATTCTGGTGCTTCTTCGTCTTCTGACTAGACACTTACTCATATCCGGTTCCATGATGATGATGCCTTTAAGGCATTCTCGGAGAACTTTTCTAGACGAGGCATTCATTCGAAACGCCGAGTCATTCTGTCGGACTTTGCCGACACTAACCTTCCCTCTGTCATTCACTGTAAGGGATGGGAGTCACTATGTGACGTCTTGGTCACCTGTCCTCTCGTACTGATCTAGGAGTTTTACTCCAACATGCACGGGATTGATCGTTCAGTACCTCTTTTCTTCACTCGCGTTCGAGGTACGCGCATTCCTATCACACCGCAACTTGTTGCGGATGTGCTTCGAGTCCCTAGGATAAAGTTTCCTGATTATCCTAGTTGTGAGCGTTTGAGGACTATGTCCAGGGATGAGCTTATGTTTGTTTTCTGTGTGTACCCTTCTGCTTAGGGTGAGCGTCTGTTTACACCATGTCGACCTTTTGCTAAAGGTCCTAGAATCATGAACATGGTGATGATTTTTGTTTTGCATCCACTCTCTCACTATAACTCTATTACAGAGCTTCGTGCTCGATTTTTGTTGTCTCTTCTTGAGCATCTTACCATAGACTTTCCTTCTCATTTCATTCTGTCCATTATAGATGTTTATCTAGATTCGGCGTCCCGTGATAAGCTCATCTTTCCTTCTGCTATCACGAGGATCTTACGCCATTTTTCTGTTTCTTTTCCCTCTTCCGACCACTTTACCGTCATGTGTGCCATAGATTACGCTACCGTTAAATGTAGCGAGGCCTAGCTTCGATCATGGCAGTCAGATTCAGCGGCTCCTTCCTCGCATTCAGCTCCATCCCGTTCTGCTCCATCCACATCCGCTCCTCCTTCTTCTTCGAGCGATGTGACTTTAGGAGACATCATGGCGCAGCTGCAGTGCATGGATGCTCGCCTAGATACACTCTCTACGAAGTTGTATCAGGTGAACGTTAGTGTTGGTTGTATTGCACGGCGACAGGCGTCCATGGGTGGTTTTGCTTCTGAGGCTACTCCTTCATCACCTTCTCCTGTGGCTTCTGGTTCTGAGGATGAGGATGATGATGATGGTGATGACGATGATGCTGATGGAGATGCTAGCTCTACCGATGAGATGTCTACTTGACACTCTTGCCCTTTGTCACTCGTGACAAAAAGGGGAAGTAGTTTTGGATATGAGAGTAGTCTATCTTAGGGGGAGAGTTAGTATAGGACAATTTTTGTTAAGGGGAGTGTTGATACATTTTGAGGGATGTAGTGAGGATAGTATGTATCTTTTCTTTTCTTCTTTTAGATACATTACTCTTGTACATGATGTCTTGTGACCATTTATAGACATACATTGTACTTATCTATTTCTTTATATTGATGTATGTTTTTTTTCTTTCACCTCCCCCTTCATGTGTTGTTTATTTTCTCCCTTTATACACATGTTTCTTATACTTGTATGCAATCTATTGTTTCTGTTTCACACAAAGATGCCTTGATGAGTTTTGTTTAAAGTGTTTCAAAAATACAGGTTGTCAAAGTCTACGTGCCATAAACTCTCTTCTTGCAAAGTTTTTCAAGAGTTTGTGTTAGGATAGATTTTATTGTATTCAACAAGTGAGTATGAGTTGAGTGATTTATGACTTCTCTCATATGCTTATTTGTTTGTTGTGGTTTTGTCACAGATTGCCAAAGGGGGAGATTGTTAGGAGATGTGTTTCGCTTGTTAGGAACATATGTCATTCTTTTATGTAATTGGCTTATCCTTTGACAAAACACACTTTACTTGTATTTAGGTAGATTTAGGATGTCTTAAATACTTCAAGAAATCTTGTTTCAAGATCAAGTATTGAAGCCTTCAAGTCTGTTCAAGAAAACAAGTTCAGAGTGCAAAATCATTAAAGCTTGACCGCTGTCTCGATAGCTACATCTATCGAGCTTAAGGAAGCTATTCTTCATTTGGTGTGCTCGACACCTGGTTGACAGCTGCTCGACAGCTGCTATCTGTCGAGATTTAAGATTTTCAGAATTCCAATATGATTTTCTTGGGATTCGTAAATTTGTCTTTGGGCTTTCTTTTCTCCTAACCCTAGACATATGAAAGGGTCAGTTTAAGGGCCGTCAAAGTGTTCACAAGTTGCACAAGCTTTGAGCAAACTTTGTTTAAGCAAATTGTGATCGGAAACGAAGTTCTTGCCCTAGTTCATCTCTTTCTCTTGAAGAAGTTGCTGTGTATGTGCACTGTAGGGTTTTGTGACAAAGCATCTTCCTGATCTTCATCGTGTTGATGAACTGAAGAACTTTGCAACTAACAACCTTCATAATTGGTGATTGAAGTCGCGTATTGGGATTCGCGCAATTGGTTAGTCACGTACTTGGGAGTCGTGCATCTGAAAGGGGAACTGTCACTACAGAACAAGTCCAATTGGGTATTGGGGTAAAGGTTCAACTGTAGGTTGGTAAGGTACTTGGATTCCTTTCTTGTAACCGCTTGTTGTGATAATAGTGGAGTTTCGGGAGTGGTGACCTGAAAATCACCCGGTGGGGTTTTTGCCGTTAGGTTTTCCCCATTCGTAAACAAATCACCGTGTTATTTATTTTCCGCTGCATAATTAGTTTATTGGTGATTTGTTTGTGCTACCACACGTTTGCATGATAAATTGATTAATTAATAACTTAGCTAATTAATTAATTAATTTCTATCACAAGGGGTCATTCAGTTTGTGGCCTATCACCTAAGAAGCAAAGAAGAACATGCTTTTGATTTAAAACAAGGATTTTAATGATAATATTTTCCATGATAGCAAGATTAATTTCTAGATTATCATGCAGTGGTTAGGAAAAATTAATGATCATAAATATATGCTAATATGACTTACAAGGCGGATTCCAAAACCTTAATTCCTTTCTTTAGATTGTTTTCATCTCTTTATTGCTCTATATTATATCTTTGCTTAGTTTAATTATTTGTTTAGTTTATTTAATTGTAAACAACTAATTTTTATTAAACTAGATTGTGATTAATTTGGTTAAGGTTTAATTAAGTCCTTGTGGGTTCGACCTCGTTCTTATCAAACTATACTTCAGTACGGTTCGTACACTTGCGAGTACTTTAAAATTTCATAACAAGCTCCCTCCAAGAGACTTGAATCCCGGCCCTTGGACCCCACACCCCTCGAGCACTTATACTTGTAAAGTGACCATTGCGCCAAGGGTGCACATGGAACAGGAAAATGAATTTATTTGTACAAAGTTTTGGACAACAATATGTTGAACAGTTTTGTATAATTACTCTATAATTTTCATGGTTTAAATATGTCAATGCCACCTTCATTCTAAAAAGTGAGAAAACATGAAAAACAAAGAGCAAACTAACATAGTTGATAGTAATTAAAAATTCCTTAGTTAATTCCTCTTGGTTGAACATGTACACTCTGGCCTTATAAAACAATATCTTAATCTCACTAAGTTGGAGGTAGTATACTATTCAATTATTTTGCCAAATTTTCGTATTAAAGTTATAGACTCTATCTTCTGATAGACGTTTATGTTGGATGGTTTATATATATAATTGGCTGTTCAAACTAAGAATTCTCTGTCATATATTACTCTCTAAAGATCTTATTAGCTGTATAGATGGTACTCTTGGTATATGAGATAAGATCAACAAAATGTGATTTTTATATAATTATATCTAGACAATACTGCAATGTCATGATGGATAGGTTGGTTTTATTTTATTATATAATCAAGTAAACATGTTGTTTATGAATTTGAAGAGTTATATATTGCAGGATTTATTCATATGTTCGTATGATGGGAAAAAAAAGTTTGATTTTGCATTTTATTTTATTTTATGTTTCCATTTTATGATATATGATCTATTGATTATGAGAGAGAAAGAGATATCTGTTTATGTTTTGGAGAAAAATATAAAAAGAATTTATTTGCATACATTTGTATAGTAATTAACAAAGTATACACGGTTACAACTTGATCTAATAATTCTCACACTATAAAATAAAAGATAACTTTTTTATTGCATTATATTTTCATGCATACCTCACTATATATAATATCCGACTACAAAATATATATGTTACACTACAAAAACCTTCTAATTTAAAATATAATTTCAAAAATAATGCATATTGACTTAAAAAAAAGTATACAATTTAATATATTAATTCAGTATTTATCCAATAAAAAAAAACATATCAAATTTTTCCGAATCACAAAAAAATTATATCGTTACAATCTAAAAAATAAAACAAACATGATAAGCAATTGGTCTTAAAACTATATATTCGAATCTGAAGGCTGGGATACACAACTTATTGAGTGTTGAAGCCTAATCAATTTGCCTATGTTATTGGTAATAGTGTTCAAAATTTGACAAAAAATTTAGCCTTCTTATTCATTTTTATCTTACCGCACTATCATTGGTACCAACTAGTAAGTTGTTTGTGCAATACACGGATAATGTTGTAATGTTTTATGTAAGATGGTTTTGAAGAATGTTGTATATATATTGCAGCATAATTGTTATAGAACTTTATTAGTAATGAGTTCATAATAAGAAACAACAATTATAAATTGCACACACATATCCATTATAATTATTCAGTTTAAGTAATGAGAAATTTAAAAAAAAATGTTGGAAAGAAGTAATTTTAATGATGGTATTAACTTAACATATAATTTACTAATTTTAGAATAGATAAACTAAATGTGTGAATTAGGACATGCTTGAGATAGGTGCAATAAGGTGTGTAATCTCTATGATGGTTAGCTACCATAGCTGGCACACATTCAAGCATGCACGCATATATTGAGACAAACATATCTGTTTATGAAATGTTCAAATGACACTATTAGTTTATTGCGGCAAGAAACACATTCTTTTTAAACTGCAAACAACACATACTCTCAGGTCTAGCAACAAATGAAACGCCCCAACAATTTGGAAAGTTTATGTAGGTGTAGCATCAAGGTAAGGAGTAGCATCTTTAATGTGCCCTGATATCTAAAGAAAAAAATGAATAAAGAATATTAGAATAGATCAACTAAATGTTGGACAGTAGAAATCACATGTCAAGTTAATACCATTATTAAATTCAATGCAATTGCAATATTAAACTCCACTCATCAATGCCTCTTAAAGGAAAATACAAAGTAGAAACTTGAAAGTAGAAAGGCATTCAAATATTGGCAGATTAAGAAATAAGAAAGTACTTTTCAACTTTACAAAAGCTATGTCAGTGATTAGTAGACTCTCATTACACCTGTGCTTATGCCTCCAATAATGTACCTAGTAAGGATTTCAAATTAAATACACACATAGAGGGATGAGGGCATCATCACTTTGGGCTAAAATTTGTTAAGTTATAACTTGTAAGGCATCATCATAGTTCACAACCTTCACCAAATTCTTTTTGTCCTTCATTAGTTCAATTTTGTGGTTTCTTCAACTTGAAGCATAGAAATTCATTTAGATGCCTTATTATAGATCTTTGTCACAAAAGACTAAGCCCTGTAGCCTAAATGTCTCCTCTACTTTCCAAAATCAATAACATGTGGACACTATAGAGGGACATCAAAAACCTCTTACATATGCAAGTTAAATTTAAATCAGACTACATACATTCCAACTTTGATCAAGCAACTCAGTGGCAGAAATAAAATTTGAGAGTGATATTTTTTACAAAAATATTTTATATAGACAATTCAAAGAACTATTTTAAGAACCTAAGACCAAATACTTAATTTCTACAAAATAAAATAGCTTCCACCTAATGCGATAGATAACATGGGTTGACGGATTGCAAATGGATTTTCATATTGGTTAATTCAAGACAATTGGGAAAAAACATTAAAACTAGGGAAGGGGGAAAGGCCTTACCAAACATTAAAACAGGGGAAAATCTTTAATAAAAGTATATTACAAAAAAATAAAATCTAAAATAAATTGATACAAAATTGGAGGAGGAAGAAAATTGCATGCTAATTTGTTGGCGGTATATATTGTAGGAAGAAGATGTATACATGCCCATGTATTAGACCTGCAAAATGGACATTTTATTCAAATTCTAAAAAAAGAAGAAAACACTCAGGTATTTTATCAAACAATCTTCATGCATGTAACAAAAAGTTTCGTTAGTTAAGTCCACTCCAACAATTGTTTTGAGAAAAGGGGTGGTTGGCAAAGAGACACAAAATAATAAGACCTTGAATTAGAAAGCCAAATCAAGGTGACCAAATCATGCTCTGATTAGGTTAGGTAGAGGTGGGGAAAAATAGTTCCAAGAAGGAGATATAACGTTCCAAGCTGAATGGCATTGAAGGAGGAATAAAGTGCCTAAGTGAGATTTAAAATCGGCTGAAAGGATGAGTATTGAAGCCCAAAAGATTGAAATCTCTTAAGCTTCCACATTGATAGGCCAAAAACAAATTGACCCCTTGTGATAAATTAACTAATTAATTTAGCCAAGTGAATTAATTAAGTTAATTAACATGCAAACGCGTGGTAGCACAAACAGATCACCAATAAACTAAGTATGCAATAGAAAATAAATTGACATGGTGATTTGTTTACAAATGGGGAAAACCAACACGGTAAAAACCCCACTAGGTGATTTTAAGGTCACCACTCCCGAAATTCAACTATTATCATAACAAGTGGTTACAAGTAAAGGAATCCCAGTACCTTATAACATCCTATAGTTGAACCCTTATCCCAATACCCAATTGGACTTATTTTGTAGTGACAATTTCTCCATTTGATGCACGGCTCCCAGTACGTGACTAACCAATTGCGCGAATCCCAGTACGCGACTTCAATCACCTACTAGAGAAGGTTGTTGGTTGCAAAGTTCTTCAATTCATCCCAACGATGAAGATCAAGAAGATGCTTAGTTACAAAACCCTACGGTGCACAAACACAGCAACTTCTTCACAAGAAAGATGAACTAGGGCAAATTCTGTCTCTGGTCACAATTTGCTTGAACAAACTTTTCTCAACACTTGTGCAACTTGTGAACACTTTGACGGCCCTTAAAATAATCCTTTTTTATGTCTAGGGTTGTGAGAACAAAAAACCCAAACACATAATCACGGATTAGAGTCAAAACAGAACCAAAATTCTGTTTTTCACAAATCTCGACAGATCGAGCCACGAGGCTGAACAGCTCTTTAAGCTCGATAGATGGCTAGTTGTCGAGCTTTAATGATAGGCACTTTTTAGCTTGAATCTTGGACAGACTTGCATGGATTCAACACTTGATCTTGAAACAAAGTTTCTTGAAGTATTAAACACATCCTAGATCTACCCAAATACAAGTAAAGTGTGTTTTGTCAAAGGATAAGCCAAGTGAATCACATAATAGTGACATATGTTCCTAACAAGTGAATCACATATGTCCTAACACACATTTATCACTACAAGTAATCATTGAATCTGGACTGAAAAACATTGTTTTCAAAGAAGATGAAAAGTGTGTCTCTACTCTCTACTCTCTAAAATGTAGTTAGTCACGATCTTTGCTTCCATGTGCATGTGGGGAGGCTTTGGCTTTCCAAATAATCTGTAATGAAATAAGTGGCATTGGGCTTTTACAAACATTATGGATAGCCCATTTTTTCGGGAACAATGAAAAGAACTTAAAGAAAAGAAGTTAATGCAAAGGCTAAATACAAGATTAAAGTGCCACATGACAGGACCTCATGCTCTCCCGATGGGTATGCTAAAAGACATGAAAAAGAGAGAAATGTGTGGTGTAAGCTCAGGCAATTAATGAAAGACAAATGGTATAATAGTAAAAATAAGTTAGTGTAAACTTTTGAGTAACAGTAAAAAGACTTAATGAACAAAGGTAAAAGAGGCTAAAGGCAAAATTAGAGCACTACATGGTAAGATCTCATGCTCTCCCGCATGAGGTCTCTGCTATTAGACCTACAAAATGGACATTTTACAAATTCATATTCTAGAAAAAGAAGAAAACAGTTAGGTATTTTTCCAAACAATTTTCATGCATGTAACAAAAGTTTTGTTCATTAAGTCCACTCCGGCAATTTTTTTGAGAAAAAGGGTGGTTGGAGGAGAGACACAAAATAATAAAACCTTGATTTAGAAGGCCAAATCAAGGTGGCCAAATCATGCTTCAATTGGGTTAGGCAGAGGTAAGGAAAAATAGTTCCGAGAAGGAGATAGAATGTTCCAAGTTGAATGGCATTGAAGGAGGAATAAAGCGCCTAAGTGAGATTTATAATTGGCTAAAAGGATGAGCATTGAAGCCCAAAAGATTGAAATCTCTTAAGCTTCCATATTTATCACTTCAGGTAATCACTAAATATGGACTAAAAGTCATTGCTTTCAAAGAAGTTGAAGAGTGTGTCTCTACTCTCTACTCCTTACAATGTAGTCAATCACGATCTTTGCTTCCATCTATATGTGGGGAGGCTTGGGCTTTTCAAATAATCTGAAATGTAATAAGTGGGGTTGGGCTTTTACAAAACTTATGGGTAGCCCCTATTTTGGAGAACAGTGAAAAGAACTTAAATTAAAGAAGTTAATGTAAAGGTTAAATACAAGATTAAAGTGCCACGTGATAAGACCTCATGCTCTCCTGGTAGGTATGCTAAAAGACATGAAGAAGATAGAAAGGCGTGGTGTAAGCTTAGACCATTAATGAAATTAATGAGATAACCGTAAAAAAAGTTAATGTGAATTTTTTGGTAACAGTAAAAATAACTTAATAAAAAAAGGAAAAAATAGCTAAATGTAAAATTAGAGCACCACATGACAGGACCTTATGCACTCCTGTATAAGATCTCTACTTTTATATATATACTACTAAGTTGCCTGTGCGATGTACAGATAATGTTGTAATGTTTTATGTAAATTTGTGTGGGGGCCTTTTTACGTTGATGGGCTTGGGCCTGTCTGCTACACTAAGGCCTATGAGTTAATGGGTAAGAGAGTCGAGATTGGCCCTTTGGGAATTATATTTTAGGCCAGCTTGTGCACAAGCCAGGCATGCTCGATGTTGAGACAATACGGGAGTGGTATGGTAGGCTGAACACAGCAGGTATGGTTATGGCAGAACAACTATCTAGCACAACAAAGAATACTACAATAGAATGGCTTCAATAATAAAATATGCTAAATGAAAGGGTTAGGGAAAAACAACTGATACAGTAGAAAATATCTAATACCATAGATAAGATAACTAATACAGCAAAATAACTAATACCACAGATAAAAATAAAAAGGGGTTACAACAAAACAACTGATACAACAGAAAGAGTAAGAGATATCATAGCAGAATGGCTAATAATATAAAACGCTACAGCAAGGTGAATAACAACGTAAATGTCAAATTACAAGGCGCCACCACACGATAGCAACAACAATTCTAAGCAACTGTAATAGAAATGGCTTGCTTTCCCAACCCTGGGCTGAATTGTTCAACAAGAACAAGTCCAAAAAGGAAACCAAACCCAAATACGTGCAACCTCGTTATAGGCTTCTGCCATTGAAGTTACATGTGCTGGAGAAATGGCCTAAATGGCTTTAATTTCTAATTCAAAGTGTTTCAGAGGGTGGGAATTTCATGAGGGGGAGAAAAGATGGTCTACTGATGCATGCCCCTATTTCTCTAGTGTTTACTCTCTTCCTTCCTTTTTTTTATGACTTTGTTTTCTTCTCTAGTGCTTAGTTTCTTTCTTACTCTTCTCTCTGTCTTGCCTCTATCCCCCGTTCATGGTTACCTCCCTTCCCTTTTATACTACTTGATTCTATGGGATTTCTCCCTCTTTACCCTAAGGCTCCACCAACCGTTTTTGGTTTTTTGTGGGTATCCTTCCAAGATTGCCCACTAACCCCTTGGTTGTCCAGCCACTACCTCTACTTAGAGCGTGCTTGCTGCACCACTCCCCATCTCCAGACAAAATTCCTTATTTTGTTTCTAACCCCTCTCAATTTTTGTCTCCCTCAATGGATAAGGATTAGGCTACCTCACCACTTACCTCTATGGCATGCATCAAGTGGCCTCAACCCTTTGCTAACCTCTTTTGGGTGAAATGTCATCCTAGCAAGGCACTTCCCCATATAAAGCCTCTGCAGGAACCCCAAAATAGACCCTCTTTTCTCCCCACCATTAAACCACACCCTCTGAATCCCTTGACTGAGGGCCCACCTCCCTTGTAATGGCTGGGTACAATTAGGTGGTGCTTTATCCCTTATGTGAGTTTCACTATCCTCATCATTTATCTTCTTTTACTCTCATGACATTCTTGCCGTTCTTGCCTTGTCTCATTCTACTGTGTATGTTGGGCTTGTGCTTACCTCCCACGACGTGAAGGGTGCATGGGCTTTTGGGCTTGTATTACTTCCCTTCCTTTCATCATCGATTGAGTAATGTATAGGCATAAGTTTCTGCCCTTCCAGCCCACTGAGCTTTTATTTTCGTCATTCCTTTTCCTGCGACGCCCATGGGCCTATTGGCTGTCATTCTTGCCATGTTGGCCCATTGGGTTTATTACCTCTTTTCTTGGGTTTTTTTGAACCATTTACTTTGTCTTTATCTCTTATTGAGCCTATGGGCCTGTTGGCTGTTATTCCTGCCACGTTGTCTCATTGGATTTATTACCTATTTTCTTGGGCTTTCTCGGCCCATTTACTTTGTCTTTACCTCTTATTTTGCCTATGGGCCTATTGGTTGTCATTCCTACCATGTTGGCCCATTGGCCTTATGACCTCTTCTCTTAGGCTTCCCCAGCCCATTTACTCTACCTTTACCTCCTATTGCATTCATGGGCCTGTTGGCTGTCACTCTTGCTACATTGGCCCATTGAATTTATTACCTTACTTTTACCACTTTTACTCCTTTTTCCTCTCATTTTCCTTTTTGTTGGACTTCTTTTGCTATTGGGCCATTTGTCGAAAATGGGCATCAAAATTTAGCCCCCTAAGCATATGGATTGCTACTGCAATTCACATGCGAATAATTTTTCAATTCTCTTTTGCGGGTTTTTTGAACAATGGTCCTCATCTCGTTCACCTTTTCTAATATGAACAAGCTTGTCTTTAAATTTCCCGGTTTGTCAGTTATTCTGAAACACCGTTTTTGCTTCATTTAATGTAATTCTGTCTTTGCTTCCCTTCCTAATATTCTTATTTGTATTAAACTCTCCTCTTTCTTTTCATTACTTTTACTTCCCTCACAATCCTCTTTCCTTTCCTTCCTTCTCTGTTCCATCCTCTCTAAGTTCTCTCACCCACCACTCTCACCACATAATCGATCCTCTATGTCTCCGGCAAAGAGTGAAGTTTCTTCCCGTCATAAGGGGAAAGTGGTCATTGTTGATGACCCACCCATTGAGGCCGAGAAAGATGAAGAGGCTCCCCATTCTGAATGGAATTGTTCTAAAGAGGAGGAAGGGAGTCGTGACCCTAGTAGTGAGGGCCCTCCTCTCATCGATCCATGGTATGATACCCACTCACACTTCCTGGTGGTGCCTAGTGACCATTCGCCTCCTCCACCAGGTTGTGTTTGGCTATCTCTAGAGTAGCGTGATTTTGATGTTTCTTGGGCTCCGTTGACTTCCTCCATCCCCGATCTTGCTATTCGTTAGAGAGATGACTTACCTATGCCCATCCTATTTGAATTCGGGTTAGGTAAATCGCTTGGTTGGAAGGAGTGGGTCGACAAGGAGCTTTCCGATATAGATTTCATGTGTACATTTTAGAAAACCGTCGTGTTGAAGGCCATAGTTTCTTCTTGGTGTCTGTCCAACTACCGCGACTTCTTCAATCTTTGCCACTTGGTTCACCAGTGGTGCCACTCACACATTTTTCTTTTCTTGCAGTGAGATCACTGTGATTTTGAAGGATATGGCTAACCAGTTGTTGCTCCCCATTCTAGGTGACACGGACCCTTGTGACATTCAACTTTTTGCTAAGGAGGAGGCCGTGGAGGCTGATTTGTGGAAGGGGCTCGGGGGGAATGCGAAGCTCTCTCATTGGATTGGGGCTTTCTCGAAGGCTTCCACCACCGCTCGCCGCACCGGCTTCGTCACGTTCTGACTCTGTAAGTTTGTATTTGGCTCACACCCACAATATGCTATGAAGCCTGTTTATTTTTGATTAGCCATAACGATTTCTACCAGAGTGAGTTTGCCATTGGCCCTTCTGTTTTTGGGCCATCTACATGTTTAGTTGGATATTTTGCAGAGCGATGAAAGGTAGGCAGGCTGCTGCCACATAGTTACTTCGTCTGTTAATAGTACCATACTGTAGCACCTTCTTTGGAAGCATTATGCTAGGCATTTGGCTAAGTGCAAGCTAGTTCGCCATGCCAAGGAGAAGTTCTAGTATTGCCCTAGAGTGATCACAGATTTTTGTGGGAGCTTTGTTACCGAGTTTCCGTTGTCATATCGTTGGGTTGGATTGAAGCCCTTTGGTGGAGTTCTTTGATAAGAAGGTGGGCTTTTCATGGAGGTCTTGTAGGGATTTCAGCACTGAGTACACTTGTGCCAATTTTGCGATGAGGCCCTTTATAGCTATTGTTGGGACAACTACCCTGTTGGTAGCCTATGATGAGAGGAGTATCACTTACTTGGCTGCCACCAATGCTAGGTAGCTACCTTACTTGGTTGACGAGGGTATCCGGTATGTGTATTATTCTACCCATAGAGTGATGAGGCAATTTGGGCTTGACCAAGACATACCCAATGACTTTACATTAGTTTTAGACATTACCACCTCAGTCTGTCCCTTCCTGCGCCCCGATGCCTTTGAGATTTAGAGTAAGCTTTCCATAGCAGTCACCATCCCCAGTTCCCAGAGAGTGGGCCTTTGCACTGCCCAAATGCGGGGTTACCAACAAACAGTTATAACTTCATTCGGCATTGAGTTATTAGGTGGTCGTGGGTTCTCCCTTGTTCCTCCTGAGGGTTTGCATGCCATCATCTCCCTGAACCCTTGACTGCTCCTCCCTATTAGATCTATGATTGCCTATGCTAGGAAGTAGAGTTGGTTTGCTATATTTGAGTATAGGGAGAGAGGGTATGGATGGTTTTTGTATGCGGGTGAGTTTCCCTATGGTTGGGAGAAGGAGGTTAAAGTGGTGAACCTTCCTGCACCAACGAAGAAAGGCTCAGCCTCTAAGTCCGCCAAGCCCAAGCCTACCAAGAAGGGTGGAAACGCCTTTAAGATCTGTTCGGATATAGTCCTCTACCAAGGAGTTTGTCCACCCATTGGTAGCATAGTCCTCGAGAGTACGCCTCCTCTTTCTGCCAGAGCCCGTTCCACTAGGAGGTCAGTTGCAGCCCAGACCAGAGCTCCCATACTGTGGTAGCCTTTAGATGCTCCTTCTTCTAGCAGGACCAGTGGCAGTAAGAGAAGACATCTCCCCCAGCCCCATCTGCCACTACTAAGAGGAGAGTATGTTATCTCTAATTTCCCTGTCTTCTTTATTTTAGTCATTTAGTGTGCTTTCCTGCGATTAACCATATGCATACATCTCACTTTTCTTTGGCAATTTAAGCATAAAGAGGACACTTCTACTGCTTGCCCCATATTGCTGGATGAGCCTAATGTTGAAGTATATTTCTTCCCCTGCCTCGCTTTCCCTTATTCATGCAAGTATTCCACATTTCCTTCAGCTTACTCACCCTTCTCTCCATTTCATTTTTTTTAGATTGACGCTGAGCCCGTTTCTATCTACCACCCTATGAACGAAGGGACTCCTATTGCTGTTGATGTCTTTATGGAGGGCTTCTTTGAGGGTACTGACATTGTTGTTGAGGCCATGGCTTCTGCCACAGCTGCTATTACTAGGGAGGTTTCTGCTAAAGTCCCAGTTCCTTCTTCTTGTTCCAAGTGAGGAAGGTACCCTTGTTGAGGGAGGCATCATTGGGGAGAATGCCCTTGTTTCTACTGAAATTGCTACTCCTCAAAAGGGAGACACTTCCCCGGTGATGACTCAGGCTGAGAGCACCCCTCCCGTTACTCCTCCACCTGTTATTTCTGCCAGCGATTCCTTTGCTGCCTTTTCACAGGCCGTTAAGGATGGGTACTCATTGGTTTTCACCTTGTCTTCTATTCCTACCTCTGCCACTTGGGGGCCCAATGCAGACTTGTCCCATGATGAGGGATCCGAGGAGGTCCTTGAGTATTTTGATGATGAGCCCGTTGAGAAGACACAAGTTTCTTATTCTGTGAGGCTTCTAATGATGAGCATATAGACACTCGATTTCGCACCGATAATTTAATCTTGGAAGATAGCTAGAGTGACCATTCATATACCCAAAATTTAGAGTTTCATTACATGCGTTAATTCATTCATTACATATCATAAAAATGATCTTGAGATTCTAACGATGGCGACGATATGTCCGATTTCCAAATCAGACCATCAAATTGAAAGATATCACATGATCAAGTTTTCATGGTCTGCATGCATTTTGTTTGGGTGGAGCCGATCATGCGTGATTAATTCAAATTAATTCTGATTGGTTAAACAGTTAAAATTAATTAAATAAGTTTGTGATTGGTTGTTAGTTGTGTTAAAAATAGGCTTGCTTGCATGGGAATAAAGTGGATAATCAGATAACAAAGAAATTGTGGATAATCAAGTCTCTTTGGAATATTTATCTACAAGATAATTATCACTTTAAAGACTTGAATATCAAGAAAAAGGGATTAATTTTTAGACTACAGATTAAAAACACGTCTAGGTGCAATTACCGACTAAAAAATTCTCAAAAAAGGAGTCTAAATTGGACCAAAACTCAAAGCGGACTTGGCACCCAAGAGGGCCATTCGGCACTCTTGGAGTGCTGATTGGCACATGGCAAGTGCCAATCAGCACTTCCCAAGTGCCGACTAGCCCAAAAGCTCAGCTCGGCCTGGGGACCCCTGATTGAGATAAATCCTATCTTTTTCGGATTTTTAGAGATAAAGACGCATTCCTATTCGTATTTGATCTCATTCAGCTTATTTTTTAAGCATCCCAACCTCTATAAATAGAGGGAAAAATTCAGAATTAAGGGCTCTTCTTTTTTGACTTTTCTACTCCCCTTATGTTAAAGACGTTCTAGAGGATTTTGCTTTAGGAACTTCTTTTCTGTAAGTAAAGAATTTTAGACTTCAATGAGGTGAACAAACTTCTTTGATTTCTAAAATATTCTTTCATTAGAAGAGCATGCTCATGCAAGAAGTATTTTATTTTATTTTTTTCTTTTCTTCTTCCATTAATTAGTATGATTTTGCTTTATGTTTTATGATGTCTTGTTCTTAATATATAACTGTAATACTTAGAAATCGTAGATGATTGTTTATTTCAATTCTTTCTTTTTGACTTCGAAATCTGCAATGACTATCAAAACTCTTTTATGAAAATTCAAAACTGATTTGTATTTTCATTAAATACAGATCTAATTTTTTTCAAAACCCAAAACTAATCTATATTTTCATTAAATATAGATTTGATTTTTTCTAAACTCTAAGCTAATCTGTATTTTCATTAAATACAGATCTAATTTCTTTCTCTAAAAAGTTTTCTTTATTATAAAATTGCAGATTTTAAAATTCAAAAGAAGGGATTGAAAGTTAGGTTAAAGTTTTTTAATATGTGATGCATGCATAATAAATTTGTCTCATGAATGTGGATCCTCTTTCAAAAGTCTTTTTTTTTTTTTTTTTTTTTTTTTTTTTTAATGTTCAACAACAAATCTGATTTTTTATAAATAAAATAATTTTTATTACTTTACACAAATCAGATCTGATTCTTTTCAAAATCTCTTTTTTTATTTATTTATGTATTTATAAAACACAGATATGATTTTTCTTGATAAGATTACTTTAAAAAAAAAATTTACAAAAATAGACTTGATTCTTTTTAACAAAATCATTTTTTTTTTTTTAACTTTACAAAAAACAAATCTGGTTTTTTTTTAATAAACCAAATTTTTTCTAACTTTACACAAAACAGATTTGATTTTTCTTGATAAAATCTTGCTTTTTACCCTTTACAAAAACATATCTGATTTTTTTTTTTTTTTACAAACCAAGTCTTATTATTTTAATTTCCAAGACAAATCTAATTTTTCTTTAAAAAAAGGACACATCCATAAGGCAAATTTATTTAAGTTAATTTTTTTCAAGTGTTTGTCATGTGCATTATAACATATCATTCATCATCATTCAGAAAAAGGAAAGGCTATGTTGGTCATTAGAGTCTAGAAGACTAGACTCTATTTGGGCGAAATGGGTGCGTAATACCTTCCCATTCTGTAACTTAGCCCCCGAGCTTAGGATTTTTGGATAGGTAGATTAGTGTTTTGTCTTTTAATTTTGGTAGATTGTAACTAGGACCAAAGCTTTGTATTCTTTTGCATAGATTGTAACTAGGACCCAAGCACTTGAATCTCTTTTTGAGAGGCGTATGACATGGTTGCTATTACCTCAAGATGGGATGTGAGCATATAGCACGGCTGCTATCACCCACTGTAGATTAGGAACTCAAGACTTCTTTAGGAATTTGATGACTGTGATGGTGCGAGGCGTATGACACAGTCGCTATTACTTCAAGATGGGATGTGAGCATGGAACTTCTTCAGGAACTTGATAACTGTGGTGGTGCTAGGTGTACGACACAGTCGCTATTACCTCAAGAAGTGATGTGAGCATACTGCACAATCGCTATCACCCACTACAAATGTGAATTTGGAATTTCTTTGGAGACTTGATAATTGTGATGGCGCGAGGCATACGACACTGTCGCTATTACCTCAAGAAGGGATGTGAGCATACGGTATGGCTGCTATCACCCACTGCAAATGCAAGCATACGGCACGGTTGCTATCACCCACTGTAGAACGTGAGCATATGGCACAGCCGCTATCACCCACTATAGAACGCAAGCATACGGCACAGCCGCTATCACCCACTGTAGAATGCGAGCATACGGGACGGCCACTTTCACCCACTGTAGAATGCGAGCATACGGCATGGCCACTATCACCCATTGTAGAATGCGAGCATATGGCACGACACAACCGCTATCACCCATTGTAGAATGCGAGCATATAGCACGGCCATTATCACCCACTGTAGAAATGCGAGCATATGGCACGACCATTATCACCCACTAGAGATTATGTGTACAAATCTGCTTTCTTATGAGAACATGTGCTTGACATATACCTGCATATCATGATTAGGAAAAGCGTTAGTTCACCTACATTGCCATTTAGCTCATGGGATTACCACTTATGTTTGAATTTCTTGTTGTTTTGTAGATTATGTCAAGGAGAGCTAGTTCCAAACCGAGGGAAGGCCCCCGTTCACGCTACATCCTATGAGGACTCCTCATCTAATGATGAGACTGCTTCGGATGGCAAGCAAGTGGCTCGGGTTTTGCAAATTCACTTTGACTACGGGGGTGATGATTTCCAGTAGGGTTAGCTTCCTGTTGTAGCATTGATGTAGCCCCTGTGTGGGCATGTATGTATATTATGCATCGCCTCTTGATAGGCTTGGACATGTGTGTATTATATCGCCCCACAGTGGGCCTTAATGTATGATGTTATCTCTTTGTAGCTTCATGCACAGTTTTAGGAAGTCACCTTTGAAAGGGCTGCCAAGGTACATAAAAAACAATGCCTCGAGTTAGGACTTATATGTATACTTCTGGAAATTGCCTTTGAGATGGCTGTTGTTGTATGCAAGAAACAATGCCTCTGGATAGGACTTACATGTACAACTCTGGATGTCGCCTTTCAAAGGGTTGCTATTGTATGCAAGAAATAATGTCTCTGGGTACGACTTACATGTACAACTCTGGATGTCGCCTTTCAAAGGGCTACTCATGTATGCAAGAAATAATGCCTCTGGGTAGGACTCACATGTATAGCTTTGGAAAAAATGCCTTTGAGAGGGCTGATGATGTGTGCAAGAACAATGCGTCTAGGTGGGACTTACATGTACAATTCTAGAAATTGCCTTTCAAAGGGCTGCTACTGTATCTGTGATATTGGTAGCACTAGCATCGCATCGTATCCTCACGGGTTTATCGATTCAATCTGATAGTGATCAATCCACTGAGGGATGTGAAAAAGGGAGAGACCACACAAAATAAAACTGCCCTAGTGTAGGTTTTGTGCAGTTCTCAACATGAGAGGAAAAGTTCCCAATGGGGTGGACCCGTTCTTGCATACCGATTAGCACAAAATGAGCTGAACCACGCAAAATAAACTGCCCCAATATAGGATTTTGCATGGTTTTGGATCGGTGGACTGACTTGACATAAATTTGAGCTTGTACCAAATGATTATACCACAATAGGTTCCTTGATTTGCTAAACTCTGGATTCAAATTTCAGGGAAGGTCCCCTCTTGGAAATGCTGACACTCTTGGTCATAGCTAATAAAGAATGGCCTTGATTCTGAGTTCTGTGCGGTTTTGCTGAATTGTGCATGCTGGGCACCTATTCAGGCTCTTACGAGGAGAGATTCCTCCTTCTCCTAGTGGATATTATGAATTGCACTAGATAAAGGGAATACCATCTATGGTTTGAAAATGTTAGAAATAAAACTGCCCCAGTATCAGGATTAAGACTAGGGCTAACCCTTGGGCATTGAGGGTCATGTTTGAAGCAATGACTCAAACATTCTCTTTTGGGATGAGTTTGAGAGGCTTGAAAAGTGTTTAGGGGAGTGATGCTCAAACAGTATTTCAAAACCTGGGGTTGAGCATTTGAATCTCTTAGGGTTCTAGTCTTTTTGAAGATGCCTGGTAATGACGAAGGGAGGCTTGCATAAGTTGTTGCAATCTTGAAACCTCATTTTTCTGGAAATTCCTAGGGAAGAAATGAATTACCCTCAAGGATTTGTTTTTGGACTTGAAAAGTTTGGAGGATTTGAAATCTTTGACGGTCATTATTTTTCCCTTCTGTTTCAATTGGTTTTCAAAATCCGATTCAAAAATTTTGGAAATTCATTCATGATCATGAAAATCTATTTAAATGCATATACCACAAGAGAGGCTTGTTAAGTCCATGTTTCCTATGCGGTTTGTGAGTGTACGTGCTCAATGGCTATCATTTACCCTAGATAGGGAACATGCTTAC
Organism: Quercus tomentella; assembly: GCA_028535165.1. Taxonomy (NCBI): domain Eukaryota; kingdom Viridiplantae; phylum Streptophyta; class Magnoliopsida; order Fagales; family Fagaceae; genus Quercus; species Quercus tomentella. The sequence goes on along the minus strand of JAPQVY010000100.1, from coordinate 13,399,780 downwards.
AAGCAAGGATTTCTTGAGCAAAGTGCTTGTGTTTACCAAATGCATGGGTGTCCCTTTTTAAGCTATGTAGGGCAAACATGAATGATGGGTTTGGCTCTTTTTTTTGAACTCTTCGGGTGGGTTGGGAGAGGACCCTACCCTTTTTAAGGCATGATGCCTTGGCATTTGCAGATGATTCCATCATTGATGATTGACCAAATGTTCAATATGCCACGACCAACCGATCCTCAGTGATCAGTGAGGTCTTTCATTAGGTTGTAATGTGGCCTTGGGGTTAATTGAGTGCTTGAAATGAAGGATATCAGGCTCAAAACTTTCACATGTGGGTGATAATTTTGCATAAGCTCCATAGACTAAGTAGTCGCCCTCAATCAGGAATGACTTTCTTAAGACCGTAATGTAAGGATATGGGTTTCCAAGGCTCACGGGAGGATATTTTGGCTGTGAAATTCTTTGAAGGGTCTCCTAAAATCAAGGATTAGACTTCATCAAAAGCTCTCATGCTCGGCTATATCCTCAATTCGAGTCCATTTCTTGAATTTTTCCCATTTCATTTTTGGGGCTTTATTTGACTTGATTGCCCATGACTTTTGTCATTCGATTTGGGCTCTTTTCTCTTTTTCTTTTTTTTTTTTTTTTTTTTTTCAATTAGAGACTCATTTGTTGGACTCAAATGTTGGAAGTCACCTAACATGGGGTCCTTGTAACCATCTAACCCGCCCTAGTGTGGGGGGTGATCCTTAGCTGAGTTAAATCAAGAAAAGAATTCAGCAGGCTCAACTGGGCTAGTAAGGGATATTTCTCTGCAAGCTGGATGACAGTGAAATGAATGCCTTTCTCCATCATCTTGAACGCTTACTTCTTAGCCTTAGGGGCTTATGTGACAAATTATAAATTTGGTTGATTTTTGAAAAACATTTTCTTTCTGGCTCAAAAGGGCTATCAAGTGATATAACTATTTGGATAGCTAAAACAAATGCCTCCATCATTTCAAATCCAATCAGTTGGTTAATGAAACTTGAACATATGATCATTCACTGATTCAGGGTCCACACCAATCTTAGGTAGGACCTCCCCAAGGGGGTTGATTGTCAAGAATTGAATGTGCACTTTGCAAGAGGGGTGAATTTTTCAGGAATGTGGAGTTGTGGAGATGGGATATCATGAGATGAGTGTTTGGGGATCACATGCCCCTTATCCCTAGTAAGGGACAACCACTTCACTCAAACAACTCTTTTCCCATAAAAGGGGTTTTGGCATTGACTTGCTGCTCTTAGAAGATGCATGCGCTTTAAAACATAGATTTTCATGATTTGATGTTTTAATTTGAACATTTATGCTTTGATCTTATTTTGAAAAATCTCTCTTCTTTTTTGTTCTTTTTTTTTTTTTTTTTTGAAAAATGTATACAAGATTGCAACAAACCTAAGCCAACCGAAATAAGAGAAGGTTTTGTTGAAATAGTGTTTAAGATGTAATGGCAAGGCCAAATCTAGGTTCCAGTATTTCAGATGGATGGCATTCCCAATACCCAGAAGCTTTTGCAAAGATCCACTTAGGGGATGGAGGTCTTCCCCTTGTAAAGAAGCCTTAGGATCGATTCCATGTTTGGCATACTTCTTGGGATGAAGATTTTCTGATCTATGGTGAAGATTCTTGTGAGGCACAAGTAACAAACTTCGTTTTCATGTCAATCGTCGTGATGACCTTTCAAGGCAATGTGCCACATTAAAGACCTAATAAAGGCGACATGAGTACAACAAGAAGGGATGTTAATGTGATTCCCTAAAATTTTGATGGGGCACTATCGCGGGGTGTTGAGTAGGTGAATGGTTCTATCACAAATGGTCAAATGTTTGGTCGTCACTATTCATTGAAGAATACGATATGAATGATGTCTCTTTGGCTTAATTAAAGCATGTCCCTGAAAAGAAAATTGATTGAAGGGAGTTAGTAACATGTCCGAGCTATGACAAACCTGATAAAATTGGAAGCATTTTGGCTCTCATTCGACCAAATTTAATCCCTTTACTCTTCCTCCATGGTCCACATGTGGGCACTCATTACAAGCAAGTTCTGACACTGTATTGCTAAAGTAGCCGGAGCTTATTTCTTATGGATTTGAGATTTGTCAAGTGAATCACCATGACTGAGGTGGTCTCGATACTGTTTGAATGTTCCTGAGAAGGAAATGGTCCAAGTTAAATGAATGCTTTGCTCGTGGCAAGATCCGATAAAACTGGAGATAGTTCATGACTTTCCTTGAATGTAGGCTTGGTTCGCCCTTTTTTATTGTCAACGCTGAAGTCAAGCTTTCAAGGAATGCTTCGAACAAGTTATTAGATCTTCTAATGGCCTTGCAAAGAAATTGCAACATTGGCCCTTGCTAAAGCTCAAAATGTTGTCGAGGCTATTGTAAAGAAGTCCCTTTGGAGGGGAGAGACCAAGTGAAAAAAAAAAAAACCTGCCCCAGTGTGGCATTTTCCATGGTCTCTCAATCACTTCCACAACTTGGTGAGATTTTCAACTGAAGGGTGTGAGGATTCACATATCAAGAAACCCAAAGACATCTCAAGATACTTGGAGAAAGGGAGGACTCTTTTTGGGAAGACCCGAAGGTAAGAGAAAGTTTTTTTTTTGAGGAAGACATGAAGGAATATTTGTTTGGGAGGAACCCGAAGGAAACACCTAGACTATCCAAAGGCAAGATGATTTTTTCGTTGAAGGGAACTTGAAGATTTTGTCTTAGGGAAATACCAAAAGGAAACACCTAGATTACCCGAAGGCCAAAGAAGATTTTTCTAAGGAAGACTCAAAGGAAAAGCCTACTGAGGCAAGCTGATGCTAACGAAACTTGACCTATTTAATCTTGCTTGAGAGATGTTGGGTTCTTTTCAATCTTTTGAGATGCCTTGACGAAGCAGTTTGCAAACTATATGGATTAACTCTGATTTTTTTTTTTGGCAAAATTCTGCTCCTAGGCTTGCGGTAGCTAGTCTTCATGGATAATGTAGGGGTACACAAGATGGATTTTTAGTGGTCTTAGGGGAATGAGAGCACTAAAAATCTGCCCTAGTATTATAATGAGAACTGCTAAATCCATGTGTCTCCCACCAAGATCGGAATCTTGAAGTTGTCATCTGTTCGTTATTTTGTGCTTGGGATTAAATTTGGATCACGCCCTCAAGATTTTGGTATCGCTCGTGTAGAGATGTTGGGACTTTCCATATTTTACACTAATGAGTCAACCATGGAAATGAAAGAGGGGAGGTTAGAAACGGTCCAAGAAAAAAAAAACCTAGTAGGACAAAATATTACACTAATAAAAAGGATCATCATCACGCATGGCACTTAGTTAGTGTGCTTAGGGCTCAGGAAGAGTCTCAAAGCTTAATTACAAACTGAATTTAAATTGTCTCATGCTCAAAGATAATAACATAAAGGAAACAGGAAATGCGAGAATAAAAAAAGCATAAAGATAGTGAGATGATGTTTGGTTTTGGGGACTTCTTCCACAGCATATGGCCAACTTGGCGCTACTTCAAGTTGGGTGCGCTCCTGAGAAACAAGGCTTGGCTATCCAATTGCTCGGACGTATAAGCTCAAGCCTTCGAGGAGCAATTCTAGATCTTGATTTCCTTGTAAGAACCGTTTGAATATCTAGTTCTTCGATTGATGTGGACATATGCACTTTGGGCTCTATCCAGCCGCCTTTGATAAGACCTTGAACCTTCTACTTGAGTAGCTAGCACATGTTAGTGGAGTGGCCAACCATCACCCCATGATAGTCGCAATAATTTTTAGAATTGTAAGTCTTTGATGCAAGTTTTGGTTAGATCTCAGATGCCATCAATTCTACCAACTTCGCTTTTAACAGTATTGGCAATAGCATGGATAACAAGACTGACAAAAGGTCCAAGGTAGCTATGCCACTTGATTGGGAAATGTTGCTCCCTAGATTACCTTTGTTCAGTAACTGAGAAGGTTACGGTACTTTATAAGGATATGGAGCCATAAGGAGGCTTGTAATGAATAAGCCCCCTTAACCTTTGTTCTTGATCAACACATTAATCTAACCCTCACAACTCGTTGGAGATGAATCGGTTATTGTGGCATTTTCAAATTGAATGATGTTGTTGTCGATCAAACCTTGGATCGTCCCCTTAAGGGACTTGCACTCTTCTAGGCTATGTCTTGGGCTACCAAAGTGGTGCTCACATGTCTTGAGTGAGCTAGACTCACCTGAAGGGGAATCGACCACACTTTTTGGCAAAATTGGGGCCTCAACAATATGTGATATAATTGCAAAATCGACATAGGAAGGGGAGGAAACTTTTCCAGTGCCTTTGGGACTTGTCGGGCTTGTACCATTTGTCTTGCAAGAGTGTCATCATTTTGCTTGGATTGTCTTTGCCTTGGTTGGCTTATTCCTTGAGGAGTTTGGATTGTGGGAGCCACGTGACTCTTTTGCCTTCGAGGTCCCTCAGATCTCTTTTCAACATATGATCTTTCATTGGCATGTCCTATAGGTGCTAATTCATCCCTAACATCGACTCCACATGTTAGGTCACTCGTTGAGGTGTTAATGCGAAGGTCAATCAGCCGATGCACAAGGTGAAGAAGTCTATCCTGCTGATTTTCCAAATTCTCAATCCTTGCATTCAACCTAGCAAGTGTAAGCTACTCGTTAAAGGCTATACAACACTCAACTTCTTTTGATTTTCCCCACCAAATAATTCCTTGGTCAATTAGGCTCTGGACCTCCTTGTTGAACTCATCACAATCTTCTAATGAGTGTCCCTATGCTTTTGAATTGTATTTACAAGTCTCACACATACTTCCTTGCTCTTTCAATTCCTTTGGGCGTATGTATCCTAGATCCACTAGAGCCACAAAAAGGCTATCCGGGTACCTATGCAGATTTGGATCAAGACGGTCATCCACCTCTCTCATTATTGCATTCACTTCCTCACCCTGAGCATCAAAGGTTGTGGTAGTGGCAACTTTAGACTACGTAGCACCCTCGAATATTAAGGAACCACTATCAATCAGGCTTTGGAACTTATCCCTTAATAGGTGACATTCTTCTGTCAAATGCCTTGGAGCATCATAGTGAACCTTACAAGTCTTTGAGGGGTCGTAACCTTCTGGAAGATTGGTGACTAGCTTAAGGACGACTGAAGCGATTAAGCCCTTATTTAACAAAGAGGAGTATAACTCGGTAACTGATGGTGGGGCTTCTTCCCTAGATTCCCTATGAGATGCAAATTTCCTTTGGCCTTTCGGACAGGTAACAACTTAGCCAATTGTACCCCCTATCTTCAGCCACCATATGGACATCTCCTTCTTCAACCTTGGCGTCACTTCCTTTAAGCTGTTGTTCCATGCGCATCAATTCTAACATTTGTTCTTTCATTTGAGCGAACTCGACAAAACTCACTTCCGGAGCCAAAGGCCCACTATTAGACATCTCTCTTGCGTAAGACCTAGTGACGATGGGATCACGGTGTGGCGATAGCTTAGCCTGTTTCTTTTTAGCAATCTTTTGATCTTGGAAAAGCGGGAAGTGAAAGAAATGGGGTGCATTTGACAATGTGAAAACACAAGACCAAAATCAAGTTAGTTTATGCTCTTGCTATTTAACATGCACCTACCATTTTCAGAAAAATTTGGCCTTACACCCTTGATCGGGTATTTATCATGGTGAGTTTCTACTATGATGTGAGATTAATGCACAAGTTTGGCAAGTAACCGAAACTTTCATGACATGCTTAACAATGCAGGAAGGACCCTTCCTTGATTACATGCTGGCACAAGACTTGTTCTTACAAAGTTGGGTTCATCGGCTCTAACAGTGGGCCTTTTACAATACAATGAAATGCAATTGCAAGGAAAAACTCGGCTTCTAACAACGTAGACTTTTTAGGGAAGCTCTTGAACACTTGGATCTCTTTGACCTTGGACCTTTTGGGGGTGCTCCTAGATTCTTGACATCTAGGTCTTCTTGGCAATTTTGACATCTTGACAATCTGGGCAACATGGACCTCTTGGACCTTTGGATCTCTTGGGGAAGTCCTTGGATTCTTGACATCTAGATCTTCTTGGAAATTTTGACATCTTGACAATTTGGGCAATATGGACCTCTTGGACCTTTGGATCTCTGACAGTTTTTCGACAGCACCTCCCTTTTGAACAGAGTTTTAGCTACTTGCCATAAATTTTATCTTTGCACAATTAGGTGATAGAACCAATTAGTGTATGCATGAAGGCCCTTGTAGGGTTGTAAACCCTTGAGAATAGGGTACGGTCTAACATGTACAAGCAACAGGGTTGCTTTTCCTAGGGTTTGATCATGGATGCTGTGCAAACAGGATAGAAGGAGCTTGGAGTAGAGCACAATTTCCTAGCCTTATAAGGGTAGCCTTTTCTAGGCTTGGATGTTCACTCTTTAGGTTTCACCTAGTCTTGATGGGCTTTGGGCTTGATCTAGTCCTCATGGGTTTAACATAACTAGGCCAACTATATGCAAAGGCTTAACTGGTAGGTGGTTCTTGTCCTAGGGTACTCAATCGCCATACCCTTCCCTTCATGGAAGTTATAGGGTAGGATGGATCGAGGGGGCCTTTTCAGCTATTCCTATCCACCCATGGGCCCAGAAGTGCCTACAACATCAGCCCCAAACTAACTATAGGTAACACTACCGATGTGTGTGTCTGGGCATCTGCAAATGGGGTGATGAAATCCCTAAAGAATTATGACCCATTTTTGAGGGCTAATTATTAAAATATTAAATATTTCTATATAGTAAAAAAAAAATTTCAAAAATTTTGGGGGGGGGGGGGGGGGGGCCATGGCCCCCACCTTAACATATAGCTCCGCCCCTGGTTGCCAACGTTGCAATGGTGGTGATGATGAACAGAAAGAGATAAAAGATTGAGGAAAATGAAAAGCTTCTTCAGTTTTTAGTTTTACCTTCACCAACCCGCCCAATTTTCAAATTAAAATTTGAATTTGCATGGAGGGTTAATGCAGCGGGGCTAACCGCCGTTAAGTGTGGAGCTGTGTTGAGATGATGTGGCAAGTAAGCTGATCTCAGCTATATTTAATGACGTGGTTTTTTTGTATTGGCTGGGACTACTCAATAATTTCTCCCATTGCATTCCCTTGTCAACCGTTCTGTCACATCCTATTGCAGAAATAGTTTTTTTTTTTTTGGTTAAAGCAGAAATAGTTGGGATCAAGACAAAGTGACAAACTACCAAAAACGTGACATCTACGAAAGCCGAAAGGTAGTAATGTGGAAATTCTTGTTCACAACAAATTGTAGAAATTTAAAAAGCAACGACTTGCTTGAGTCAATGCAGGACTTTCCATGTTGTAGTCTTTGCTCATCGTAATGGGTCTCACTCTAACTTGTTGGCTACTAGCTCAAAGAACAGAAAGCAATGGGCATCTCTTTTTTTGTGTTTTTGAGTTCCAGTTTTTTTCTTTTCTACTTTGTATTCTCACATGCCACTGACAACATAACTGGATCCCAATTCCTAAGTGATAGGGAGGCCACAACCTTGGTTTCTAAAGATGGAGGCTTTGTTCTGGGGTTCTTCAGTCCAGGTGATTCCACTAACCGTTACTTGGGAATTTGGTACAACAATATCCCAATTAAAACGGTTGTTTGGGTAGCAAACCGGCGCAATCCAATCACAGACTCGTCTGGCGTGTTGATGGTAAGCAGTTCAGGTAGTCTTGTACTTCTCAACCAAAATTCGACTTCTGTTTGGTTGGCAAATTCAACAAAAGAGGCCGGGAATTCAATGGTACAGCTTTTAGATTCAGGAAATCTAGTATTAAGAGAAGTGCATGAAGAAAACCCAGAAAATTATTTGTGGCAAAGCTTTGACTATCCCTCTGATACGTGGCTACCAGGGATGAAGCTTGGATGGGACTTAAGGACTGGTCTTGAAAGACGCCTAACTGCATGGAAGAGCCCAGATGACCCCTCTCCAGGAGAACTGAGTTGGGGGATTGAACTTCATAATTACCCTGAATTCGTCATGGAGAAAGGCTCCAAGATGTATTTCCGGACTGGCCCATGGAATGGCCTTGGTTTCAGTGGTGTACCCGAGGTAAGGGCCAACGCAGTTTTCAACTTCAGTTTTTTCTCCAACAAGGACGAGGTATACTTCATATTCGACATGATTCAGCATTCTGTAATCTCAAGATCAGTTTTGAACCAAACTCAGTATGAACGCTACATATGGGACAATGGAAAATGGAGCCAGTACTTACATTTTCCAAGAGACGAATGTGACACTTATAATTTATGTGGTGTTTATGGAAATTGTATCATTGGTGAGTCACCTATCTGTCAATGTATACAAGGATTCATGCCTAAGTCAGCAAAAACATGGATTCCGGATGAGTGGTCTAAGGGATGTGTACGCAGTACGCAATTGAGCTGCCAGGATAAAGAAAAAATTGGGTTTGTTAAATTTGTTGGGTACAAATTGCCAGATACCACGTATTCTTGGGTGAACCAGAGTATGAATCTTGAGGAATGCAGAGTAAAATGTTTGAACAACTGTTCCTGCATGGCTTACTCAAACTCAGATATCAGAGATGGTCCAGATGGAGGAAGTGGCTGCGTCATCTGGTATGGGGATCTAATCGATTTTAAACCGACTGCAGCTAATAGGCAGGATATATATATTCGAATGCCTGCTTCAGAGCAAGGTAAGGCCTATAGTCTTCATTGCTGTACCTAAAATATTTTTGCTTTTCTGTTGCTAATCCAACCATTCGTATATTGATCGATGTGCCATCAAATCCCCTGTAGTACAACTTATTCGTATTTTGATGTGCAATCCAAACTAAGTTCTTTGTTTCCATCTGTTTTATTGCTAATTCAACCATGACGTAGTTAAAGGCAAGCAGAAGATGAAGATGAAGATGATAGTAATAGTTGTGGTTGCCATTGCCTCTGTTTTTGGGGTGCTCTGGATTCTTTACTGCCTTTGCAAAATGACAAGCTTGAGAGGTAATATTACTTTCTCTTACTCACTTCGGAAAAGATATTGAAAGATCTTAATCGTACAGAGCAGCTAGTAACATGTTGAACAATAAAAGTTGTGATATATAGCCATTTGATCTTAATATAAAATCATGCTTAAGGAAGAAAATTTGCATAAGCTAATTGAAAGAATTACGCAAGTCAATTAAACAATGTCACTAGACCACGATTGTGAGCAAACTTGAAATACTTGTAGTACTTATAGCAAGTGTGTTTATTCCATGAAAATTTTGCATAGCTCTCATTCTATCCTCGAAGGACCAGGTTACATTCCGTTGTAATACATAGCCATTTGATCTTAATATAAAATCATGCTTAAGGAAGAAAATTTGCATAAGCTAACTGAAAGAATTACGCAAGTCAATTAAACAATGTCACTAGACCACGATTGTGAGCAAACTTGAAATACTTGTAGTACTTATAGCAAGTGTGTTTATTCCATGAAAATTTTGCATAACTCTCATTCTATCCTCGAAGGACCAAGTTACATTCGGTAAGCTTATTTGATTTGAGAATATAAAACAAGCATATTCAAGGCAAAGAATATAAATTCGTTGTTAAAATTAACTAATTGTGTGTGTTAGAAATACTGAATGAGTGTATTGTATTTCTTAAGTAATAAAATATACAGGAGTGCCTCTATATAAGAGGTAGAGTGTGCAGTACAAGTATGTGTGCTATAGAAATAAATAAGGAGGGCCTAAAGCCCATAGACATCAACAGTATGAAAAGTAAGACATTGGAAGGGAGCTTACTTTCGTTAATGTAATGAGGCATGTACAATCATGGTTTATTCTAATTTAAAAGAGAAATTTAAAGGATATACAATGTTAGAGATATATTAGACATATTAGCCCAATGTAATAGGACCGACCCATCTACTTTGTGTGCAAGACAGGTCTCCTACTTGCTAGTAGTTTAGAATTGAGTCTCCTTTATATACTAATGTTATGGTTCATTATAACACAAGTTTTGTACTACACTCTTATATACAATAAAGATGTAACCCTTAAGGGTTTCCTCCATAAACGTAGGCTGACAAGGCTGAACCACATAACTCTCATATTCTCATATTACTATTCTATGTTTCCTCTTTCGTATCTACTCTAGCATATTCAACATGGTGTACACATCAATGCTAATATTTAACAAGAAGAATATGGGTGTTAAGTAAATTTTTTTATGCAATTTATCTGATGGGAAAAAAGGGGGTTAATTTATGTACTCACTTAAGTAGTAAACAAGGCCAGCTCAAGTAGGTAAATACATATAGGCTCATGTGGTTCATTAAAGCTTGCTCAAACAAGGCCTTGTCTAACTATAGCTTGAGGCTCACTCAAGTAAGAATTGCAAAAATATAATTTGAATCCTGTTAAGATTATAATTTTAACCCTACATGTAAACACCTACTAAAATGAGTCTGATGTTAGAGTGGCAAAAAGTAAGCACTTTTAGAGAAGTAGGAAGTCGTCAGCACTTTTAGGTTTCGTTGGATTAGTGGATAGAAAATGAGGAGGGGATGGAAAAGTTGGAGGATGGAAGATATTTTAATTTTCTCTCATGTTGTTTGGTTTTGGGATGGAAAAGTGATGCGATGGACAACTCAGTTATTTTGTTGAGAAGAAAAATGAAAGGACAGAAAGTGTAGTGTGCATACATTTTCTCCCATACCCCTAGTACGTAATATAAGAAATAATTTCTTTATAATCATTAAAAAAAATTACTTATTATTAATTAAAATTTTAAAAATAACTTTTTATAAAAATTAACACAGTTCATATTATATTGTTAGGGTCATATATTTTGGTATTGTCAAACCATGCTAAATTATGTATCTTTTATTGAGTTTTGATGTGTCTTAAAGTTGTAAATGAAGACCAAGTTGAAGACACAAAGTTTGCTCAAGAAAAACACATTTTCAAAAAATTTTCAGCATGTACCTCGATAGCAGTCTCAGTAGCTCCCAATAGCAGTCTCGATACTACCTAGATACCACTCGATAGAAGCTCGAAACCTACTACCTTCTGGATAGCAATCTCGATACCTTCTCAATACTTCGAGCGTCATAGATTAGCAAAAATCAGCAACGCGAAAAAGACTATAACTTATTCGTTTGATGCTTGAATTGAGATCCGTTTGAACCGGTATTTAAAGGACATCATAAGTCATGAAGGCTTTTAGAGAGAGAGAGAAACACTCTGATTATGTGGCTAGGTTTTTGTAACCAAGTTTTCTCTATTTCACTAAACCAAAGAGTTTCAAAGTAGATCTAAATATTCCATTTGTGAAGAAGCTGAAGTCATAGCAACCACCACATACTTGCTACTATGAAGAAAACCTTCAAGAGGTTCTTGAAGTCAGTTGGAGATTCCAATTGTGATTGTGGGTGGAGCGTTCATATATTGTAGAGTTCAAAGGTTCTGAAGTGGTAGAAAGTTTCTATTGTAAGTTCATCTACTGGTTTGTAGAGTCTAGGAATAAAGGTTTTGTACTAGATCTTAAAACTTCTCTTTATTATAGTGAATTGCTTCATGGAAAGGTTTTCCCCCAGATTTTTTACGGTGAAACTAGTTTGTTTCATTGGTTTTCTTGGGTCATCATATCTTGTCTTATTTACTATTCCGTTGTGCATGATTTTGACTTACTATTGATGTTTGTTTGTTTGAACAAGGTTCATTAATAACATAATTAATGATAGATCAAAAACGAATTGACCCCTTATGATTAATTAATTGATTAATTAGTCAAGTTTATTAATTAATCAAATTAACATGCAATACGCATGGTAGCACAAAAAAATCACCAATTAAACTAAGTGCAGCCGAAATTAAATTGACACGGTGATTTGTTTACCAATGGGGAAAACCAACACAGCAAAAACCCTTCCTGGTGATTTTAAGGTCGCCACTCTCGAGAATCCACTATCATCACAACAAGCAGTTACAAGGAAAGGAATCCTAGTACCTTATACCAATCTACAGTTGAACCCTTACCCCAATACCCAATTGGACTTGTTCTGTAGTGACAATCTCTCCTTGTAATGCACGGCTCCTAGTATGTGACTAACCAATTGTGCGAATCCCAATACACAACTTTAACCACCAACTAGAGAAGGTTGTTGACTGCAAAGTTCTTCAGTTCATCCAGACGATGAAGATCGAGAAGCTCCTTGGTTACAAAACCCTATGGTGCACAAACACAGCAGCTTCTACTCAAGAAAGATGAACTAAGGCAAATTCTGTCTCTGATCACAATTTTGCTTAAACAAACTTTGCTCAACACTTGTGCAACTTGTGTCCACTTTGACGGCCCTTAAAATAATCCTTTTATATGTCTAAGGTTGTGAGAAAAGAAAGCCCAAACACATAATCACAGATTGGAAGAAAACAGAACAGAAAAATCTGTTTTTCTTAAACCTCGACAGATAGCTATCTGTCGAGCTGCTGTTAAGCCACAGGGCTGGAACAGCTCTTAAAGCTCGATGGATGCTAGTTGTCGAGCTAGCTTTCGAGCTTTATTGGCAGGAACTTTCTCAGCTTGAATTTTGGACAGACTTGCATGACTTTAACACTTGATCTTGAAACAAGGTTTCTTGAAGTATTAAACACATTCTAGATCTACCCAAATACAAGTAAAGTGCGTTTTGTCAAAGGATTAGCCAATTACATAAAATAGTGACATATGTTCCTAACATGAAACACATATGTCCTAACAATCTCCCCCTTTGGCAATCCATGACAAAACCACAACAAACAAATGAACAAATAAGAGAAGTCATAAATCACTCAACTCATATTCACCTATTGAATATAATAAAATCTATCCTAACACAAGCTCTTGAAAAAATTTGCGAGAAAAGAGTTAATGGCAAGTAGACTTTGACGACCTATATTTTTGAAACACTTTAGAAAAAAGCTCATCAAGGCATCTTTATGTGAAACAGGAATAATAGATTGCATATAAGTAATAAAAAGCATGTGTATAAAGAGAGAAAAGAAACAACACATGTAAGGGTAGGTGAAAGAAACATACATCAACATATAAAGAAAATAAGTACAATGTATGTCAATAATGGTCACAAGACCCATGTACAAGATATAAATGTATCTAAAAAGGAGAAAAGAAAAAAAGATACAAAGAAACCTTACTATATCCCTCAAATATCAACACTCCCCCTAACAAAATGATCCTATACTAACTCTTCACCTAAGTATGACTACTCTCATATCCAAAACTACTTCCCCTTTTTGTCACGAGTGACAAAGGGTAAGAGTGTCAAGTAGACATCACATTTGTACCAGAAGAGCTAGTGTCTCCATCATCATCATCCTCAGAAGTAGTAGCACCATCATAATCATCCTCATCCTCAGCCTCAGAAGCCTCTGAAGTAGGTGGAGGAGAAGTCTCAGAAACAAAGCCACCCATGACCGCCTGCCATCGTGCAATACGGCCTACACGGATGTTCACCTAATACAGCTCAGTAGAGAGTGTATCAAGGCAAGCATCCATGCGTTAAAGTTGCGTCATGATGTCCCCAAAAGTCAAATCGCCCATAGAAGAGAAGGGAGCAGATGTGGATGGAGCCGAATGGGTGGGAGGAGCTGCAGACCTAGACTGCCTCGACCTAAACTGTGCCTCCCTTCATTTAACGGTAGCGGTGTCTATGGCACACATGTAGGTAAAGTGGTTGGACGCTGGAAAGGGAACAGAAAAGTGGCGTAAAATCCTCATGATAGCAGAAGTGAAGATGACCTTATCACAGGATGCCATATCCCTATAAACATCTATGATAGAAAGAATAAAGTGAGAAAGAAAATCTATAGTAAGATGCTTAATAAGGGACAACAAAAATCAAGCACGAGGCTCTGTGATAAAGTTATAATGAGAAAAAGGGTGAAGAACAAAAGTCACGACCATGTTCAAAAATCGAAGGCCTTTTGGAAAGCCCAAACAGTAAGTGAACTGACACTCACCCCACTCAGAAGGGCACTCACAAAGAGCAGAAATGAGCTCAGGGGACATGGAGTACATCCGCAACAATCTGCAATATAACAGCAATGTGTGTACCTCGAATGCGAGTGATGAAATGAGGTGCTGAATAATCAAATCCATGCATGTTAGAGTAAAACTCCTAGATTAGCACGGATGGACATGTGACCGGGATGTCACATAGTGACTCCTAACCCCGACTGTGAATGACAGTGGGTCAGTGTCAGCGAAGTCTGCTAGGATGACTTGGCGTTCAGAATGAATGTCTCGTCGAGAAAAGTTCTCCGAGAAGGCCTTTCGGGCATCCTCATCATGGAACCGAATAGATGAAGGAGTAGAATCAGACGAAGTGGATGCCCTAGAACGAAAGAGGGTTCTAGGACGAAGTAGACTTGCGTTTAGGTTCCATAGACACAGACTAACGAAAACAGAAGAGAGAGGGAGAGAGAGAGACAATCAAAAAAGTCCCAAAAACAATTCAAATATATCAAGATATATTGAAGAGAAAGAACGTATGCATGAGAATGCATGAACATGTGACATGCAATATAAAAAGCATCATGGGCTTACCCTAATCCAATCCTACCAACACACAATCAGTTGCTCATATCTAAATGCATGATAATACTGTTATAAAGCTCATGTGATGCAATGCATGAGGTTTAAAGATCATTTAAACAAAAACTCATCCCAAAATTTCAACAAAAACTCAACAATTTTGAAAAATCCCAAAATTTTTCAAAAACCCTAAAACTTAGGTCTAAATGCATGAATAATGAGAGAAAAAGAGATCATACCAAGTGATTTGAAGCAAGGAAAGGCCAAAAATCACGTGGGTTTGATGGTTTTAAGAGAGAAGTGAGTGTTTGGGAGGTGAGGAGACGAATCTATTGAGAGAGAGATCGAGAAAAGTGAGAAGGAAATTGTGAACAATGCTTAAATAGGAACCTTTTAAAGCTTGATTGATCGGGATGTGTCGAGGAGCTGTCGAGGTTTAAGCGCGTGTCCTAGCTATTGAGCCATCCATCGAGGTTCTGTCGAGGAACAATTCAATAGAAAATTTTATAAAGAAGCTCGATCAATCCACCTAGCTGTCGAGAAGCTATCGAGGATCTAGAAAGTTTGTCGATCGATCCACCTAGCTGTCAAAAGGTGTCAAGATTACGATAAAAAAAAACAGCTGAAGAGCTCAATAGATAAGCCAGATGTTGAGATTGCTTAAAAACAGTTTTTCAAGAAGGGAAAAACACAGATATGAATGCAATCAAGCATGCAACTCAACCAAGGATCCAAAAAACATTTTAAATTCTCAAAACATTTCTCAACAACAATTTTAAGCACGTAGATCGCAAAAACACAACCACAAAATAGGTCTAACCAATTTTATATTTCAAAAATAAGTCAAGATAGTTTAGTGAGCATACCTTAACGCATGCAAACCTTGTGATGGCCAAATCACATTGTACCTGTACATGTATCAAAAGTAGCAAAGAATATTGCGTGTTGTGTGTGAAAAACATAACAAGATTGCAAAGGTGTCTACATGTTATGACGATTTGAGATATGAGAAAATTACTTTAACTCACACATAATCATAACTGTTTGATGGGGACTATCACCTTTGAGGTACATCATATAACTCCCACATCTCCTAGAATACACGATTGCAATCATATTTAAAGCATATTATTCTATTTGCTTTTTATTTTTCTTTGCATATTTTTCTTTTAGGCAAACTGTGCATGGGCATATAAGAGAAAGAAAAGAAATACCCAATGATGTTAAGCTTTTGACATTGCACTTTAGCTATGCCAAAGCATACAGATGTCATTTCATGATTGGCGGGCAACAATGGTGAGATAGTTATTTATGCCTTTCTCTTAGGATTTTCTAGTCCTTCCCATCAAAAAGAGTGATACGAGTGTTAAATACAAGAGATAACTTAATCTTACTCATCACAAACATGAGCCACAAAGCTCACTTGCTTAATTGTGCATAGAGATGCTCGTCTAAACTACAAACGATACAAAGTTTAGAAAACTTTGTTTCAATGGCCATCCAAGGTACACAAGTACCAATGTACACATAACACACACTGTTTTTGTATTTTTCTGATTTTTCATTTTTATTTTTATTTTTTATGAAAAACAAAATAAACAAAACTGAAAATAAACAAACAAAAACATTTTAAGCAAAACAAAGCATAAAACTAGACTGACTCAAAATAAAAAAGCAAAACACATAAGTAATGCAAAAACAAAAAACAAGAAGAGAGAGAAGAAAGTGATAGACTCACTTGGAGTCCTTTTCCTTCCACACCTTGGAAGAACCTTTCCTTTGAGTAAATCCTTTAACTGGCGGTGAGGGGGAAGAATTAAAACCTTTCAAGTTCGAAAGGAACATGAGGGCTTTGAAAAGATCTCCAAGAGGAGCAAGAGAGGATTGAAGTTGATTTTGATTTCCAAAGATATCATGTTGTTGCTTTGTTGAGTGGCTAACCACTTATAGCAATTTGGTCAAGTATGATTGGCAACTCCATAATGATGATAGAGATGCTACTTCGTCTATTTAGGCTTTTAAGAGTTAGTCTTCTTAGCCTTAGGGTTTTTACCTTCTTTCTTATCCTGCGTAGGGGGTGCTCCTAAAATAGATTTACCCTTGTCTATGTTCTCACTAGCTAATTCAGTTTTAGCATCATTGTTCTCAATTTCAATATTATTAGTAGGAGAAACAAAAACAGTAGTACTAGTAGAAGCAATACCAGGAGAAGAGAAATCATACCCTAAACCGGTTCGATTAGAAGCCGATTTCTGAATGCTGAGCATCTCATCAAGTTTTGCACTTGAAATTCTCTCCAATTGAGCTCTAACATGAAACATCTTCGCTTCATGCTTCTTGGTCTTCTCAGCCAAGAAATTATTCTTAAACCTTAGTGCTCCAATAGTCTGATTGGCTTCATCAAACTTTGTGGAAAGCTCTTCTCGTTCCAGCTCTACATCACTAAGCTTATTGGTAGTCAACCTATACATCTTCTCACGCTTCTCTGAGACCTTGTCTAACTTTGCATAGGCTGTATGGATGTCATCTTGTTCATCCATCTTCTCAAACTTGGACTCCACTAATTCCTCTTCTTCATCCACGTCATCAACAATCCCCTCAATAGGATTGATTGTGGCAGTGAAGGCATTCGGGATTCTGTCATTCTCATTGTCAGAATCATCCTTAGGCTCAGTGTCGCTCAAAGTAGCAGCATGTGCCTTGCTCTTCCCAATGCTCTTAAGATATGTAAGACACTCCTGCTTCATATGTCCAAAGCCTTGACACCCGAAGCACTTTGGTCCTGAGGGAACAGTGTACTGACCGTTATCCCTAGCATCCTTCTTCCCTTTATCTTGGCTCTTGAACTGAAAAGAACTGGATTGCCTATGGTCCTTGTCGAAGCCCTTCCCATTGGCATTCTTCATGAACTTCTTGAATTGCCTAGTGATGTAGGACTTCATCTTAGAATTTTCACTGTCTGAAGACTCATCTATGTCACTGCTCTTGGCCTTTAATGCCATGCTCTTGCTCTTACCCGACTTACCAATCCTTGTTAACCCTAACTCGTAGGTCTGCAGATTGCCAACCAGTTTTGACAAAGGAATCTCGTCAATATCCTTTGATTCCTCTATAGTAGTGATCTTGGCATGAAATCTCTTGGGTAGAGATCAGAGCACCTTTCTCACAATCTTGGGTTCAGGAATGGTTTCCCCACGATTGAAAGCTGAGTTCACTATATCCTTGAGCTTGGCGTAGAACTCATCAAACAACTCATCCTCCTCCATCTTGATTTCTTCAAAGCTTGTAGTGAGCCTCTGAAGCTTTGAATCCTTGACAGCCTTGGTTCCCTCATAGGTTGTCTGGAGAATGGTCCATGCCTCCTTAGCAGTTTCAGTAGAGAACATCTTCTTGAACTCCTCATTAGTGACCGCACTGAATAAGGCATTCAGTTCCCTACTGTTGAAGTTTGCCGCCTTGATCTTGGCATCATCCCAATCAGCCAACACTTCCTTCAGCTTAGTCCAACCTATCTCAATAGCTTGCCACACCTTCTCATCTAGAGACTGCAAGAAAGCTTTCATGCGTACTTTCCAGTATGCATAGTTAGTACTATCAAATAATGGAGGTATGATAAAAGACTGTCCTCTATCCATAACAAACAGGGGTCAATGGATCACACAGCAAAGATTAAAATCTAATTAGAGCGTGCCTGCTCTGATACCACTCGATGGATCAAAAACGAATTGACCCCTTGTGATTAATTAATTGATTAATTGGCCAAGTTTATTAATTAATCAAATTAACATGCAAAGCGTGTGGTAGCACAAACAAATCACCAATTAAACTAAGTGCAGCGGAAATTAAATTGACACGGTAATTTGTTTACGAATGGGGAAAACCAATACTGCAAAAACCCCACCGGGTGATTTTAAGGTCACCATTTCCAAGAATCCACTATTATCACAACAAGCGGTTACAAGTAAAGGAATACCAGTACCTTATACCAACCTACAGTTGAACCCTTACCCCAATACTCAATTAGACTTGTTTTGTAGTGACAATCTCTCCTTGTAATGCACGGCTCCCAGTACATGACTAACCAATTGCGCGAATTCCAATATGCGACTTCAATCACCAACTAGAGAAGGTTGTTGACTGCAAAGTTCTTCAGTTCATCCAGATGATGAAGATCGAGAAGTTCCTTGGTTACAAAACCCTATGGTGCACAAACACAACAGCTTCTACTTAAGAAAGATGAACTAGGGCAAATTCTATCTCCGATCACAATTTTACTTGAACAAACTTTGCTCAACACTTGTGTAACTTGTGTCTAGTTTGACGACCCTTAAAATAATCCTTTTATATGTCTAGGGTTGTGAGAAAAGAAAACCCAAACACATAATCATGGATTGGAATAAAATAGAACAGAAAAATCTGTTTTTCTTAAACCTTGACAGATAGCTATCTGTCGAGCCACGAGGCTGGAACAGCTCTTAAAGCTCGATGGATGCTAGCAAGCAAGCTAACTTTCGAGCTTTACTGACTGACATTTTCTCAACTTGAATCTTGGACAAACTTGTATGGCTTTAACACTTGATCTTGAAACAAGGTTTCTTGAAGTATTAAACACTTCCTAGATCTACCCAAATATAGGTAAAGTGCGTTTTGTCAAAGGATTAGCCAATTATTTAAAATAGTAACATATGTTCCTAACATGAAACACATATGTCCTAACAATTAATAACTTGGATTTAAAACTTGTTAATTCTATCAACCGATGTCTAAATTTTCCAATATATATATATATATATATATGAATGATTAGAGGTGAAAACCACCACTTGGTTAAAAGAAAAAAATAACCACCATCAATTCAAAAAAGAAAAGGGGAAATCGACAATTTGATTAAAAGAGAAAAAGCACGTTAAAAGAAAAAGAAAAAAAGGAACATGAATAAGAACAATGTTAAGCACACAACCACAATGAAGAGAGGCTACCACTCTCCTCTCCATTTTCTCTCCTAAAATCACCCCCAAATTTGGGAGAAAAGATTTTGGTAGTCCCAAGGAGAAAATACCTCCACCAAAATCTCTTCAATTTTTCACCCTAACCAAACAAACCAAAAACCCATTTTTTTCTCCCCCATTTTCTATTCTCTTTGTTTTCACCCAACTAAACACACTATTAGAGAGAAACTCATGTCTTTCATCCCATGAGCTTTCATGAGAAAATCCTTTAGTTCTATAAAAAGCTTGTGATCCAAAGTTTGAAATCTCAAGAGTCTTTTTTTTAGTTAGTTCAGTTTAGATCAAATCTTTAAGGAAGCACCATAGAGTGTGCCAAAGTTTCTAGTTTGTTCATGCAGATGTGTCATTTATGAAGGGATCCATAGAAGAATAATTTAAAAGTTCCAAACTAGTTGTGGTCATAAGAGTGAGTTATCTCCTAAAACTATATAGTATAAGTATAACAAATTGTAAAACTCCTCTGGTAATTCATTTTCTTAGTTAGAATAGATTACCCTTAGTAAAAGTTATTCTTGTAGTGCTTTACCCTTTTTGTGACTTCTCCATCGTTTTTCCACATTATTAGTATATCGTGTGTCTCATGCTTTTATCATTTTTAGTATTCTGCAACAAGGCTTGGCGACTTGTTGTTTGTTGGATCACAATATTGAAATTTTGGATCATATAATTGATTTAATTTGAAATTAAATAATAATTTCTCATAGGACTAAACCGAATTTAATAGTTGTCATATTTTAGTTTCTTTTATATTATGTATAGACCATCTTGCTCTTATCAGATAAAATGGAGAACAATGTTATGATAGACCAGAACATTGAAGGCCAAAGTGAAGACTTAGAGGTCCCATTCTTCAGCCTAGCTACCATAGCCATTTCACTGACAATTTTTCAATCAATAACAAGCTCGGTGAAGGGGGTTTTGGACACGTATACAAGGTAAACTCACAAGATGATTTATAAAGACCAGACCATAGAAAACGTAGCTCTCATCATATTCAATATCAATAAAATATACTAATAAATGAGAATTTCCAGGGTACACTTACAGATGGACAAGAAATTGCTGTGAAAAGGCATTTAGAAAGTTCTGAACAAGGATTGAATGAGTTTAAAAATGAAGTTACGTTGATTGCCAAATTGCAGCACCGTAATCTTGTTAGGCTTTTAGGCTATTGCATTGAAGGACATGAGACGATCCTAATCTATGAATACATGCCCAACAGAAGCTTAGACTCCTTCATTTTTGGTTTGAACTTCTCAAAAACTTAATAATTCTTTGCCAAATTTCATGTATTGTTTTTTAGGACAAAGTTTCTCCAAACCAATTTAGAGAAAATATCTACTACATGGCAACTTTAAAATCTATCCTTGTGTACTTTTTGTCACATAATCTACTTAAGTGTCATATATCTTGTTCAAATTATTTAATGAATTATGCAAATTAATGCACGTGGAGGACATTTTCCTAACCCAGTTTGGAGAAAAAATTTGTTCATTTTTTATTCTTATTTAAATAAATTCCAATTTCTTGTTTTATTGTTTAAGTTGGACTTAGTATAAACATGAACGAGAAACTTGCCAGATCAAACAAGAGCTGGAGTTTTGGGTTGGTCTATGCGCTTCAACATTATTTGTGGGATTGCACGGGGGCTTCTCTATCTTCATGAAGATTCTAGACTGAGGATCATACACAGAGATCTCAAAGCAAGTAACATTTTACTTGATAGTAATATGATTCCAAAAATTTCTGACTTCGGAACGGCTAAAATCTTTGGTGGAGATCAGACTGAAGGAAATACAAATAGAGTAGTTGGAACCTAGTAAGTATTCTTAACATGCTCTATTATCAACTTTTTTTTCCTAATCAAAGTGTTTCATTCTTAATGATGTTCTGCAGTGGTTATATGGCACCTGAATATGCCATTGATGGTCTATATTCAGTAAAATCTGATGTATTTAGCTTTGGAATATTGTTGTTGGAGATATTAAGTGGAAAGAAAAATCGAGGATCTTTCCATCCAAGCCATGGTCAAAACCTTGTTGGAAATGTGAGTTATCAAAATAGTTGACTCTCCATTTCATAGATAATGATATGAATAATGATAGGAAATTTATAAATGTTTTAGGCATGGAAATTATGGAAAGAAGGCAAGCCTTTAGAACTTATTGATACTTGCTTAAAGGACTCTTGCATCTTACTGGAGATTATACGTTGCTTGCGGATTAGTTTCTTATGTTTGCAACAACATCCTGAGGATCGGCCTAACATGTCATCTGTGGTTATGGTGTTGCATGGTGAGAGTTCATTACCTGAACCTAAAGAGCCTGCTTCTTTTGTAGGAAAAAAATCATCTTCATCAAGAAAGAACCAATCATCCTCAACCAATGAAATTACTATTACACTGTTAGAGGCTCGATAGCCAAACGTCATATTAATTTTATTATTGCATATCTAATAATTGATATTTCTATTGTACATTTTGTAAGTTAAATATAGTTTTATTTCCTAAGTTTGTAACATCAGTCTTATTTGAACGTTAAAGGCTTAAAATGGCTTCTTCAATAACAAAAAAGTTTGAGGCTACTTATAATCTATTTAACTAGTTTCTTAATAACGAAAAAAAGTAGTTCTAATGAGACTTTAAGTTCTCATTCGAAAATTTCTCACCTTCAAATAGTTATCTAAAACCAACAAGTCATTTATTGGCTTGTAAGCAAGCAATCAAGATAAAATTTGTTGTTTGCTTATTGCTTTATGTTATTTCTGAGATATTACATTATCAAATTCATAGGGTTCAAAGAAATGTTAGGAAACTAATGACAACATGTCAAAGTTAGTTTGTGTCAATAAAACTATATTAGGGTTTAGGGCACGTCAAAGGCTCCTCAAAGATAACGAAGTTTCGATATGCTTAAATTTTAAAAGTTGATATATTTTTTCGATCGATATCTTTTCCATGATAATAAATTTTCAATTGGTTTTCATTTCCTACTGTAGCCTTTTAAGGTTGCATATGTAATTTACAATCGTTCTTATGTCATGTAATTATTCATATTAGTTAATGAAGCATTAATCTACTTTAATCATAGTTACTTTGTGAATTTGTGAACTTTATAACTTTTGCCATGATGAATATTATATTCTCCCATTCAGTAAAAAAGAAACATAGCCCAATTAATTTATTTTAACCAACTATAGGATAACTGGACAAGTGACATGAACTCCTTATGTCCCTCCCTCTCTCTTTATTTTTCGGGTTACGAACCAACGAGTCTAACATGTGTGTGAGTCAATGGGCCAGTAAACCCATAAGGCACAAGGAAGCTGATTGGCAGGATCCCCCTGAGGGTTGCACCACCGACCGACCTTGATCTTCTAAGAAGGGTTCGTGTGAGAGCATACCTATCAGGTTTTAAGGGAAAGTAGACATTTGAGCCTTCAAAATGAACACAAATTTGACTTATTTTGGATTTAAAAAGAATGAAACATAGCTTGGGCTGTCCATGGGTTGGGTTGGATTAGGGTTAGGGTTGACCACACCTAACCTAACTGGATCAATTGGGTGAATAGAAAATGGACCCGCTACCGACAGAATATTCAGACAAACCTAGTGGCTCGAGTCATTGTTTGAGTGGGTCAGAGCTGTCAGGTGATTCTGTATTTGAAGAATAAAAACTCAAAAGAAATCAAACCCAAAGAACACAAACCTAAACAACTTACAACCACAATTGAAAGTTAGAGAAATCAAACAACACGAGAAATACAACAAACCCAGATCTGAGACTAAAACCAAATAGGACCAAAAATACTACAAACCCATATCTGAGACTATAATGAAAAGAGAGAGAGAGAAGACTCAACCGACACCACCATCACTCCCTCCCCCAACATCACCACATCCATCACAAGATCAATACATCCACCATTAGATTGAACAAGATAAGAGCCTCAGAGGAGGCTTTACTTCAAGAGAGTGGGGTTTGAGTGAAACTTAACCAAGAATGGTAAGTGCAACGACATTTGTGAATTAGCAATGGTGACAATAGGGAAAACTTGGCTACGAACGCTAGGGTTAGGGATATTGGATCGTGAGTTATGACACTTCACCTCAAAATCAATTGGTGATGAGGAAGACACACTCAAATCCTTTATGGTATTTGACATCGCTCCCCGTGGGCTTGTTTTTAGAGAGGTCATAAAAAGTCGAAATGTGGTCCCCTTCAACAATCCCTCCCTCATAATGACACTCCCGTGACTCAAACCCCTGACCTTGGCTCTAATACCATTTTTCAAATTGGGAGTTATGCCACTCCACCTCAAAATTAATTGATGTTGAGGAAAACACACTCAAATCTTTTATGGCATTTGACATCACACTCTGCGTGCCTGTTTTTAGAGTTCTTGTAGGGAGTCAAATTTTGGTCCCCCTAACAAGGGATTTGAGAGAGAGAGAGAGAGATAGAGAGATTAGAGAGAGAGAGAGCGTTGAAAACTCCGAAAATAAGGGGCTTTTGGTCTTTGTTAGGACATATGTGATTCACTTGTTAGGAACATATGTCACTATTTTATGTAATTGGCTAATCCTTTGACAAAACGCACTTTATTTGTATTTGGGTAGATCTAGGATGTGTTTAATACTTCAAGAAACTTTTTTTCAAGATCAAGTGTTGAAGCCATGCAAGTCTGTCCAAGATTCAAGCTAAAAAGTGCAAGTTCATTAAAGCTCGACAGCTGCTTGACAGATGGCTATCTGTCGAGGTTTATGAAAAACAGAATTTTAGTTCTGTTTTGACTCTAAAGGAAAGGGAATCATCTCTCTACCTGGACTGCCGGACATTACAAATGTTCTATATGTCGAAGGTTTGAAGGTGAACCTGTTGAGCATAAATCAGATATGTGATCCAGACTTCATGGTGCTATTCTCAAAAGGAAAGTGTCTTGTCATGGATGAGTCTGGAAAGAAACTCATAAGTGGCATTCGCACTCTAGACAACTATTATGGATTGGTTCCTGATGCTGATATTGTGTGCAATATCATTCGTTTGCCAAATGAAGATCTATGGCATCAACAGATGGGACATGCTAGTTACAAACATCTTTCTATTGTATCTAAGCATGAATCGGTCTTGGGGATACCAAAGCTTAGTAGAATGAGCAATGTAGTGTATGGACCATGTCAGCTTAGGAAACAGACGAAAGCTAAGCATCTGGGCACTCAGACATCAGCTACATCTAGACCATTGGAGCTTCTACATCTAGATCTTATGGGTCCAACTAGAACCGAGTCTCTTGGTGGTAAGAGATACATTATGGTTGTGGTAGACGACTTCACTATGTACACTTGGGTCATTCTCCTACGATCCAAGTCTAATGCTCCTAAGCACATTGAAGCTTTGTGCACAAGACTGCAAAATGAAAAGAGCCTGAAGATTGATCGAGTTTGAAGTGACCATGATAAAGAATTCGAGAACTCGTATATGGAGTCCATCAGAATTCTCCTTGCCCTAGCATGTCATTTGAAGTTCAAACTTTATCAGATGGATGTAAAGACTGCTTTCTTGAATGGGCTACTTAAAGAAGATGTCTATGTGACTTAACCAAAAGGATTCATTGATCCACACTTTCCAGATCATGTGTTATATCTCAAGAAGGCACTTTATGGCTTAAAGCAAGCACCTAGAGCTTGGTATGATTGGCTCACACAATACCTAGTGTCACATGGATTCACAAGAGGAAAAGCTGATCAAACTCTCTTCATCAAAAAGGAAGATGGTGAGTTGATAGTTGCTCAAGTCTATATTGATGATATCATCTTTAGGTCGACTAAGGATGATCTTGCTCATGGCTTCTCAAAACTCATGCAAGCCGAGTTCGAGATGAGCATGATTGGAGAGCTGACTCACTTCCTTGGATTGCAAATTCATCAACTAGATTTAGGTATATTCCTATCTCAATCTAAATATGCTAAGAATCTTGTGAAAAATTTTGGTTTGGAATCTGCTAGTTCTGTTAGAACCCCTATGTGCCCAAATGTTAAACTCACTATGGACTTGTTAGGCAAAAGTGTAGATTCATCTCTATATAGAAGCATAATAGGTAATCTTCTTTACCTTACTGCTAGTAGACCTGATATTAGTTACAGTGTTGGAGTGTGTGCTAGATATCAAGTGTAAGGTTGAATTTAATCAACCATCTTATTGGCTTTATTCCGTGCCAAATTTGCTTGTAATTCAGCAATTAGTAACCTTGTATTTAGGTGGATTTGTTGTAAGGGTAGTGAGTGAGATAGAGTGTTGAATGCTCAAGAGTGTGCAAGAAGATGAGTCTCGCCGCTGGATCTCGCGGGTGACTCGCGGCTGCAAGCCGCCAGATGCAGCACATGTGCCAAGCATGCCAGAAGTTGAACAGTCATGCTAGCTGGAGCACTACAAGACAAAATAGGACAACTGGCCATTCGGTTATCTCGCGACTGGATCTCGCGACTTAGTCAAGTCGCGAGGCCAAGCCACGAGCTAGCCCTGTTTTGAAAAACCTAACATTTCACATTCCTCTCTCACCCTAGTATATATACCCCTTATACCCAAAAAAGAAAGAGAGCTTCCAGAGAGAATTTTGAGAGAGAAACCCTAGAGTAAAACAAGATTGATTCATCTATAATCTTTACATAAGAGTCTCTTCAAATTCCTCAACTCTCTTCCTCTCCATTGTCAAACCCTTGAGAGGCATTTTACCAAAACCTTGTTCTCACCATATTCATTACTATGAGAGGGCTGTTTGGTGTTCTGGGAAGCAGTTAGGAAAGAACCAACTTACATTGGTTGATGCTATGGTCAAGTAGCGGAATCTAGGAAGCTAGAAAAGAAAAAGGTTCGGCGTAACCTCGTTGGAGGAAGAAGCTTGGAGGGCTTAGGTGCACTGGGTAGATTAGGCTTGGAGGGTCTATTGCTGTCCATGTATCCCAACTACATTTTCTAGTGGATTGCTTACCGCTTGGAGGGCGACGGAGAGGTTTTACGCCGAGGGCTTCGATTTCCTCTTCGATAACACATCGCGTGTTGTCCTTGTGTTTGCATCTTCCTTCCCTTTTATCTTTGCCTTTTATTATCTACTGTGGGTTGTGATTTTAATTTGGCTTAGATAGTTTTTCCAATTCTATTTATAGCTTTTGTTCATTTTCCACACATTAGTTGTTTGATATAAAGCTTGAATTGGTTAATTTGTAAATTGGGGGTCAAAACGTTCAATGGTGTTTTTACACTATTTGAACTTTCAATTGGTATCAGAGTAGGTACACTTCTATTGGTTTCATTACCATTGTGTGATCCTTGACTCCCTATTGAGATGGATCGGTCTCAATCCCTAAATGCACCTCCATATTTTGATGGTAGTAATTATGCTTTTTGGAAGGTTCGCATGAGAGCATTTCTGTGTTCCATTGATGAATCTGTTTGGGATGCTATTGAGGTTGGTTGGACCAGACCTGAGGCAGCCAAATCCACATGGGATAAGCAGCACTCGCTGCATCTAATGCTAACAGTAAAGCACTCAATGCTATTTTTTGTGGTGTGTCTCCAGATGAATTTCACAGGATCTCTCACATTACCGTTGCCAAAGAAACATGGGAGATATTGGAGACCACTTACGAAGGCACGAAGAAAGTAAAAGACACCAAGATGCAAATGCTAACCACTCGGTTTGAGGAGTTAAAAATGAGTGAGGATGAGTCTTTTGACTCTTTCTATAGCAAGCTGAATGAGGTGATTGTAAGCAAGTTCAATTTGGGAGAGAAAACGGAGGATTCTAAAATTGTAAGAAAGATCCTTCGATCTTTGCCGGAAAGTTTTCGTGCCAAAGTAACAGCGATTGAAGAGAGCAAGGACCTTGATGACATCAAAGTCCAGGAGCTGGTTGGTTCTCTTCAGATTTATGAGATGTCGCTGCCCAATCAACGGAAGAGTAAATCTCTTGCTCTTAAGACCATTAATGAGAAGGTGGAAGACCATGACTCATCGGGAGAAGATGTGGTTGACAAAGATGTTGCATACCTTGTAAAAAATTTCCGAAAATTCTTGAAATTCAAGAATAATGGCAAATTTGGTGACAAAGGAAAATTCCAAAGTTCAGGAAGAGAGAAAAGGGAATTCAAAAAGAAAGATGAAAAAGAGTCCCAATCTACACAAGGTGTCACTTGTTTCGAATGCAACGAGCATGGACACTTTAAGAAAGAATGTCCGAATTATTTGAAATCGAAAGGCAAAGTGTATGCCACGACATTGAGTGACTCGGATTCATCCGACTCAGATTCTGAAGAAAGTTGTGACGGAGAGGGGAACTATTCAGCTTTTATGACTATTGCCCATGTTAAGTCCTCAGACGAGTTGAATCTGCTTGTACGAGACCTTGGAGAACATAGTGATGAAGAATCATTGGGAGTTGTTGAAGAATCAGATGCTGAAGAAGATGAAAGCACAGCCAATCTTCAAGAAAATTATAACTCACTCTTGGAGAAGTCAGGTGAGTACACAAAGGTGGCCAAGGCAGCTGTGAGAAAAATGAAGAAGGCAGAGGAGGACTATAAAAGTCTCCTAATTCGATATAGGGAGGCCAAATGTGAGATAGAAACACTGAACGGTGAGCTGTCAGAAGCTTACACAAAAGTGAGATTTCTTAAACAAGAGGTTGTGCAAACTAATGCTCAAATAGAGAGGGTCGCCACCAAGAAGCTAGATGATGTTATTTCATCTCAAAAGAGTTTTTCAGACAAATCCGGATTGGAATATACCAGAGGAAGTAGCTCATCTGGAAATGTCACTAAAGAAGTGAAGTTTATAAAGGCCAAAGAATCAGCTGATGTTGGGCCTACTGCTAAGAAGCCCAAGATAGAGGAGAAGAGGAATGTGGGAAACGAACGGTTGTTGAATTCACGTAATCAATCCGTGGGCAGGTCTGAATCCCAAGCCAAGTCTCGTCCACGACCACAAAGAGGTCCTAGATCAAATTATGTGTGTCATCATTGTGGACTTCAAGGACATACTCGACCAAATTGTCAAAAGCTGAGAGTAATGAATAGTGCAACTCCTCAAAGGTCACGAGGACCTAGAAATGATAGGAGAAATTGGGTTGGTGAACCATCAAGAGATCAAAATGATGATCCCGGAATGATGGACGTGATGAAGATGATTGGTGCATTCACCAACTGCTTGGAAAGCTTTACACGAAGGTTTGAAAGCCCTAACTCTCGTACCCAATCCTATAAGGAAATCACCCCAAACGCAAGTGACGTGTGGGTGAAAAAGGGTACTCATGCATAAGCATTACAACATGTCCATGCATTAATACTTCCTATGCCTTGTGACGGTGTTTGATTGTTTGCTTATTGTTTATGTTGATGGTTGTTTGTTTGTCTTTTTGTACATACTTTCGTTCATTTTTGTTGATTTTGATCAATCTTTTTCTTTTGTGTCAAAAATCCAAAAATCACATAAAAAGTAGAAAATCAAAAAGTTTGATTGACTTTGTTGAGTTTTGTCTCAAAACTTGTTTTGCCTTGTACCTTTGTGCTAATGGCTTTGTGCATTTTCGAGCATAGCTTGTTTCTTTGCACTCTTATTACTGTGGGAGAAATCTTGAAATCTATGTGATTGTTGTAAATAGATCTTCAAACTTGTCATGAATGATTAGTGAATGGTTATGTTGATCTTGAGACATGCATAGACTTATGTCTATATATCTTCCCACTCTTTTATTTTTATTGCTTAAAGAGCTCACCGAATGTAAATCTCCAAATGAAAAGAGATATTAAGCTACAAAAGCCTGTCGCACATACTAGTATTCGACTAGGAAAAAGGGAAAGCGACCAAAAATTAAAGTGAATGTTTATTCAAAAAGTCAAAGGCTATCTCATCAAAGTGAAATATCAAATATCACTCTCACAATGAGAGGTGATTGTCTCAAAAGGATCAAAAAGATCAAATGTTATGATTAAAAGTGGAGTCAAATGTAAAGCTCCAAGATATGTTATCAAGTTTTGTGGGAAGTCATATATGCATACTTCTATAATTGAGATGTGTCTCATGATCTAGTGCTAATTGTGTATGCCTTGGTTGAATTGATCATTGAAGCTTCACATTAGACTATGGACTATCTCATTGTTAATATCCACACACAACACACAAGTTTATGTTCAATAAATGCCATATTCATTTGTGTGATTGTACTTGATGAAATGTGTTTTCACATGCTCAATCTTTGTTGACTCAAGCACAAAAAGATTTTTGAGTGTTTTAGGTGTTTTTGGAAAGTATTTTGTTCTTAAAAACTGAAAATTTCAAAAATCATTTTTGCCCTGTTTTGGCGACTCAGTCGCGGGTAAGTCAAGTCGCATGCCACAGTCGCGAGCTCGTGTGTCAACTTTGGCGACTTGTTCGCGAGTGGAAGGTCCAATCGCGAGGGTTACATAGAGATTTTCGCAGCTCAGCTCGTGACTCCCTCGCGGGTAGACCTTCCAGTCGTAAAAAACACTTAGAAAATTTTTCAAAATTTTGTCTTTGAATGTTTTGGCGGCTTGACCTGGCGTCTTGTTGGCGACTCACTTCAGTCACAAAAAATGCGTTTTTGGCAAAAACAGGGGCAGTTTTTAAATCTTTTCCAGTTTTCCAACGAAGTTTTTGTGACTGTTCACTTACTCTCTCAACTATTCTTACCCAAACACTCCGTGTCTCCATTTACAAATTCCATTGTTGCACTTGTTCACCTTCAAATCTTCAAAAAACAAGGTATGGTCTCTTATTCTCTCACCTCATATCTCTTATTTTGATCTTCATTCTCATGAATATTTGTGTTGGTGTGTTGATTTTTGTTATGGGTTTGTTTCGGTGTTTTTGGGTCTGTTCTTGTTTGGATGATGTAAGAAATTGTTCCCATGAAAATTTTTGTTCAGTTGTTGGTTTCATATATGTTCTAGTATTCATCATCTTAAGATTATTTGACTGCCTGATCTGTATTTGATGTTCTATCACATGTTGGTTTCTTTTACCCTTTCTGCTTGAACCTAATTCGTATGGGTCTTTTGTGATCTCTGATCTTTCATTTGTGGTGAATCTGGTTTGTTGTCTCTGTCTGCTATGTGATTAAAGTAGCTCATCATTAGTTGCATTTAGCACCGTATCATGTCTTTTCATGTGGTGTATGCAATCTTTGTGGGGCTGGTGTGTCTACATAATAGTGTCATTGCAGAATAGTATCCTCATTACTCTCTGATTGTGTCCATACTATGTGGTATTTGTTTCTCCAAATTGCTCATTTCTATTTCCTATGACATAATCCCTGATGTTTATAATTCTATCTATTGTGCTATCTGTTTGTTGTGGCCTCTTCTGCTTGATTACAGATGGCTCCCTCAACTCCGAAGAAGAAAACTCCTGCAAAGAAGGCTGACAAACGATTGAAAATGGATTATGATCTGTTTAGGTCTGTTCAACACTTTGAGAGATACAAAGATCCTTTCATGAAGGGAACCATAATTCAAGAGAGATTTGTGGATTTAGTGGACTTAAAAGATACCTTTATTCCCACCTGTTTTGAGGGCAGAGGCTGGGAAAAGTTGTTAAGTGGATTACCAGGTGTGTGTGAGCCTCTGATAAGAGAATTTTACTCTAATGTGAAGATTAGGGAAGATGAGCTAGATTTTTGGGTAAGAGGGCATGAATTCACTCTAGATGCCCATGATATTGATGAGGTCCTTGGTCTTGAGGGTTTAGAGGAGCATGAGTTTACCAACTACAAAGACAGGATGTTGTCTTTAGAAACTGTCCAAAACTGCATTGGTGGACAGAGAGAAGGGAAGTGTCTCAATACCACAGCCTTTCCAGTTGACATGAGGTGCCTCACCATCATCATGATGAACAACTTGTATCCTGTGAAGAAGCTCACTACAATCAACAATGCCAGAGCCATTTTTCTTATGGAACTAAAGGAGAAAACATTCATTGATATCAACTCTCATATATTTGATACAATTATGGATGAGACCAGAACAACTTCCCGAGCTAAGCTGGTTTTTCCTAGCCTTCTCATGCGGATTTTCAGAGCAAAAGGAATTCCAATTCCTCAAGACCTCAGCCTAATGCCAACACCCTCAGCAATCAACAAGCAAACCATCATAAGGATACAAGTACGGCTTCCGGGTGATGTAGATGAAAAGGGGGTTGAACAAGATGAAGGTGATCCAATGGATATTGAAGCAGAGGCTGCAGGACAGTCATCCACACCAAGAAGCAGAGCAAAGAGGAATAGGGCCTCTACCTCAACAGCTACACCTCCAGATGCATTTCAGGTCATCCTGGAAAGACTTGATGGACTCAGAGATGTCCAGACGATACAATCTGAGAGGATGGCAGCCATGTAGGATCAGCTTGATATTCTCTCCACAAAACTTGACAGCTTCACCACATATCATGGGCAATGACCCTTTGGCCATTCCAGTCAAAAAGGGGGAGAAATTTTTGAGAAACAAACCTTGAGGGGGAGCACTATGTTGAGGGGGAGCAGTCAAAAACACTTGAAACTCTGTTTATGTTTTTGATAATCTATTGTTTATGGGTTTGATACATTGTGGTTTTAGTGTATGTTTGTTCCTAACTCTTAACACAAGGTTGGTTTTGAAACTGGGTTACTTTATTTATATATTATTGGTGTTTTTCAGTATTAAGTAGTTATTATGTTATATTGTGTTTTTGTACCCATGTTGCTTTTGTAAACTTTTAGGGTTTTCTTGTAGGCTTTATGGTTTGTACCATGCTTTATGTAGCCTTTATGTATTTGTTAAATCAGTATTTCTATCTAAATGTCATGCATTTTCTTGTTAAGTACTGTCACTCTTGTGCCCTTGTAGGATTGTTCCTAGATGCATATACTTAGTGTGTTATGCATTGGTTGAGTGTTGGGCATACAAGTAACTTGCATTGTTCTTGTTTTCTTGTATGTTCAAGTGTTCATTCCAAGTGTGAATGAGCATTGTGATCACTACCTTGTAGTGATTACTTGGTTGATCAAGCCATGGTTTGTCTCTTAACTCCATCTTTGCTTGATCACATATTGCCTGTTTCATATGCATTTCATGCTTTTTTGCATACAATGATCATGGTGTATTGTTGTGTTTCAGGAGTTTCATGTTCATATGATTCAAGTGCTTCACAACTTCTAGAGTTAGGTGTGAGTGAGTTTTGCTCAACTGTTCCTAGCTCACATGTTAAGTCTAGAGTCTGTTTTAGGGTTTTGTTACGGAATAGCCAAAGGGGGAGATTGTAAGGTTGAATTTAATCAACCATCTTATTAGCTTTATTCCGTGCCAAATTTGCTTGTAATTCAGCAATTAGTAACCCTGTATTTAGGTGGGTTTGTTGTAAGGATAGTGAGTGAGATAGAGTATTGAATGCTCAAGAGTGTGCAAGAAGACAGAGTCTCGTGGCTGGATCTCGTGGGTGACTCGCGGCTGCAAGCCGCCAGATGCAGCACACGTGCCAAGCATGCCAGAAGTTGAACAGTCATGCTAGCTAGAGCACTACAGTACAAAATAGGACAACTAGCCATTTGGTTATCTCGCGACTGGATCTCGCAACTCAGTCAAGTCGCGAGGCCAAGCCGCGAGCCAGCCCTGTTTTGAAAAACCTGACGTTTCACATTCCTCTCTCACCCTAGTATATATACCCCTTATACCCAAAAAAGAAAGAGAGCTTCCAGAGAGAATTTTGAGAGAGAAACCCTAGAGTAAAACAAGATTAATTCATCTACAATCTTTACATAAGAGTCTCTTCAAATTCCTCAACTCTCTTCCTCTCCATTGTCAAACCCTTGAGAGGCATTTTACCAAAACCTTGTTCTCACCATATTCATTACTGTGAGAGGGCTGTTTGGTGTTCTAGGAAGCAGTTAGAAAGGAACCAATTTACATTGGTTGATGCTATGGCCAAGTAGCAGAATCCGGGAAGCTAGAAAAGAAAAAGGTTCGGCGCAACCTCATTGGAGCAAGAAGCTTAGAGGGCTTAGGTGCACTGGGTAGATTAGGCTTGGAGGGTCTATTGCTGTCCATGTATCCCAACTACATTTTCTAGTGGATTGTTTACCGCTTGGAGGGCGGCGAAGAGGTTTTACGCCGAGGGCTTCGGTTTCCTCTTCAATAACACATCGCGTATTGTCCTTGTGTTTACATCTTCCTTCCCTTTTATCTTTGCCTTTTATTATCTGCTGTGGGTTGTGATTTTAATTTGGCTTAGATAGTTTTTCCAATTCTGTTTATAGCTTTTGTTCATTTTCCGCACACTAGTTGTTTGATATAAAGCTTAAATTGGTTAATTTGTAAATTGGGGGTCTAAACGTTCAAGGGTGTTTTTACACTATTTGAACTTTCATCAAGCTAATCCTAAAGAATCTCATATGACTGCTTTAAAAAGAATTATAAAGTATGTCAAAACCACTGCTGAGTTCGGTGTGTGGTACAGCAAGGACATAAATGATGTCTTAGTTGGGTATTCTGATGCTGATTGGGCTGGGAATGCTGATGATATAAAGAGTACATTAGGGGGTTTTTTTTATGTGGGTAACAATCTTGTCTCCTGGATGAGCAAAAAGCAGAACTCCTATGGATGCAAAAACTCCTCCATGATTATGGTATTTGTCAAGAGCATCTCACCATCTATTGTGACAATACCAGTGCCATCAACATCTCTAAGAATCCGGTTCAACATTCTGGAACCAAACACATAGAGATTCGACAACACTTCATTAGGGAGCTTGTCGAAGATGGTATTCTTACTTTTGAGTTTATTCACACCGATGATCAGAAGACTAACTTGTTCACCAAACCTCTTGACAGCAAATATTTTGAATTCCTTCGTCAAAACATTGGTGTTATCTCCATGGATTGATCTCTTTCTCTCCTCCTTCTTCTTCATGCATTTGCATCTAGTTTTTATGCTTTGCTTTGTTTAACATGTTTTTGTTTGTTTTCAATTTTGTTTATTTTGTTTTTGATATAAAATAAAAAAAAAAAATTGAAAAATTAGAAAAATACAAAAACAGTGTGTGTTTTGTGTACATTGGTACTTGTGTACCTTGGATGGCCATTGAAACAAAGTTTTCTAAACTTTGTATCTTTTGTAGCTTAGATGAGCATCTCTATGCACAACTAAGCAAGTGAGCTTTGTGGCTCGTGTTTGTGATGAGTAAGGTTAAATGATCTCTTGTACTTAACACTTGTATCACTCTTTTTGATGAGAAGGACTAGAAAATCTTAAGAGAAGGACATAAATAACCATCTCACCACTGTTGCTCACCAATCGTGAAATGACATATGTATGCTTCAGCATAGCAAAAGTGCAATGTCAATGACATTTGTGTGCTTTGGCATAGCAAAATTGGAATGTCATAAGCTTACCATCATTGGGTATTTCTTTTCTTTATCTTATATGCCTATGCATGATTTGCTTAAAATGAAAAATATGCAAAGAAAAATAAAAAGGGGAGTTATAGGATGTACCTCGAAGGTGATAGTCCCCATCAAACAGTTAAGATTGTGTGTGAGTTAAAGTGATTTTCTCATATCTCAAATCATCATAACATGTATACACTTATGCAATCTTGCGATATTTTTTCACACACAGCATGCAATATTCTTTGCTACTTTTGATACATGTGCAGGTACAATATGATTTGGCCATCACAAGGTTTACATGCGTTAATGTATGCTCACTAAACTGTCTTGACTCATTTTTTAAATATAAAATTGGTTAGACTTGTTTTGTGTGTGTGTGTGTGTTTTTGGGATCTATGTGCTTCAAATTGTTGTTGAGAGATGTGCTAGGACATATGTGATTCACTTCTTAGGAACATATGTCACTATTTTATGTAATTTGCTAATCCTTTGACAAAACGCACTTTAGTTGTATTTGGGTAGATCTAGGATGTGCGTAATACTTCAAGAAACCTTGTTTCAAGTTCAAGTGTTAAAGCCATGGAAGTCTGTCCAAGAATCAAGTGAGAAAGTGCTGAATTTTAAAGCTCGATAGCTACTCGACACCTCTCGACACCTGGCTTATCTATCGAGCTCTTCAGTTGCTTCTTATCGCAATCTCGACACCTCTCGATAGGTAGGTCGATCGATCGAGCAAATTTCTGTTCCCTCGACACCTGCTCAACACCTTTTCGATTGATTGAGAATTATGAAATTCAGATTTCCAAATCTAATTTTCGACCCATGCTAACATGAATGTGTAGGGTTTCTTTTCTCACAACCTTAGACATATATAAGGCTTATTTCAGAGGCCGTCACATAAGAGAATACAAGGAGAACATATGCAAAAGGTGACCGATGCCTTATTCTCTCTGAAAGAAGCTACTACATCTTTGCGCCTTAGGGTTTTGTAACCAAGTGCTTCTTGATCTTCATTATTGATGAAGTGAAGAACTTTGTAGCCAACATCTTCTTCTAATTGGTGTGTTAGTCACTTACTGGGAGCTGTGCATCATTGGTTAGTCACATACTGGGATCCGTGCAAAAAGGGTGGCGTTCATATATTGAAGAGTTCAGAGGTTTTGAAGCGGTAGAAGATTTCTGCTGTGAGTTCATCTATGGGAATTGTAGAATCTAGGGAAAAAGGTTTTGTACTAGATCTGAAACTTCTCTTTACTATAGTGAATTGGTTTTCGGGAAGGTTTCCCCCCAGGTTTTTTTCCTGTGAAACTAGTTTGTTTCATTGGTTTTCCTGGGTCATCATATCTTGTCTTATTTATTTTTCCGCTGCATGATTTTGACATGATATTGATGTTTGTTTGTTTTAACAAGTTTTATTCATAATAAATATAATTAACAACTTGGGTTTAAAACTTGTTAATTCTATCAACTGGGGTCTAAATTTCCTAACAAGATGATTTTGTGAACTTAAAATGTTGATTGGATCCTTGGTTAAGTTGCATGCTTGATTGCATTCATATTTGTGTTTTTTCCTTCTTCAAAAATTGTTTTTAAGCAATCTCGATAGCTTCTCGACACCTCATTGACACTTGGCTATCTATCGAGCTCTTCCACTTCCTCTTATCACAATCTCGATAACTTCTCGACAGCTAGGTGGATCGATTGAGCTTCTTTTTAGCCTTTCGTTGAATTGTCCCTCGACAGCTTCATTTGTCGACGCCTTTTTGCTCGACACTTGTCTCGACACCTCTATCTGTCGAGATTTGCTGGGCTCCTATTTAAGTGTGATTTGTGATTTCCCTCTCTTTTTTCTTGATCTCTCTCTCGACAGACTTGTCTTCTCACCTCCCAAAACTCTCTCACTCACTCCAAACTTCACTCTCAAGCGATTTTCAAGCTCTCTCAAGTTTTGTTCTTTAATTGGTGAGTTTCTAATCTCTCATTTACATGCATTTCATGTTTTGAAACCTAGATTTTGGGGTTTTTGAAAAATTTTAGGGTTTTTTCAAAATTGATGAGTTTTTGTTGAAATTTTGGGATGGGTTTTGCTAAAATGAGTTTAAAATCTCATACATTGCATCACATAAGAATTATAACAGTATTATCATGCATTTAGATGTGTGCAAATTGATTGTGTGCTGGTAGGATTGGATTGGGCTGAGCCCATGATGCCTTTTATATTGCATGTCACATGTTCATGCATTTCCTATGCATACGTACTCTCTTTTCAATATACTTGTTATATTTGAAATATGTTGGGATTTTTTTTATTGTCTCTCTCTCTCCCTCTCCCTCTCTTTTCGTTTACGTTAGTCGTGTCTATGGCACCTAAACGTAAGTCTACTCTGTCCTAGAACCCTCTTCATTCTGGGGCATCTTCGTCTTCTGATCCTACTCCTTCACATATTCGGTTCCATGATGAGGATGCCTATAAGGCCTTCTCGAAGAACTTTTCTCAACGAGGCATTCATTCTGAATGCCGAGTCCTTTTGGCGGACTTCGCCAACATTGACCTATCCGATGTCATTCACAGTCAGGGTTGGGAGTCACTGTGTGACGTCCCGGTCACATGTCCATCCATGCTGATCTAGGAGTTTTACTCCAACATGCATGGATTTGATTTTTCAGTACCTCTCTCACACACTTGCGTTAGAGGTATGCGTATTGTTGTCACACCGGAGTTGGTCTCCGATGTGCTCCGTGTCCCTAGGGTAGAGTTTCCTGACTACCCTGGTTATTAGCGTCTAAGGACTGTGTCCAAAGATGAGCTCAAATCTGCTTTCTGTGAGCGCCCTTTTGATTGGGGTGAGCGTCTGTTCACTTACTGTTCGGACTTTGCAAAAGGTCCTTAGTTTTTGAACATGGTTATGACTTTTATTCTTCACCCTCTTTCTCACTATAACTCTATCACAGAGCCTCGTGCTCGATTTTTGTTGTCCCTTCTTGAGCATCTTACCAAAGATTTTCCTTCTCACTTATTTTGTCTATTCTAGATGTCTATCGGGATTCGATGTCCCGTGCTAAGCTCATCTTTCCTTTGGCTATCACGAGGATCTTACACCATTTTTCTGTTCCCTTTCTAGTGTTCAACCACTTTTCTTTTATGTATGCCATTGACTATGCTAACATTAAACATAGCGAGGCGCAGTTTAGGTCGAGGCAGTCTGGCTCAGCAGCTCCTCCCTTTCGTTCGGCTCCATCTTGATCTGCTCCATCCATATCCGCTCCCTCCTCTTCTATGGGCGATGTGACTCTAGGAGACATTATGGCGCAGCTTCAGTGCATGGATGCTCGCCTTGATACACTCTTTATAGAGCTGTATCAGGTAAACCGTGTCGGCCTTATTACACGGTGCCAGGTGGTCATGGGTGGCTTTGCTCTTGAGGCTTCTCCTCCACCTCCACCAACGGCTTTTGATTCTGAGGCTGAGGATGATGATGATAGTGATGACGATGATGCTTCCGATGATGATGATGATGGAGATGCTAGCTCTTCCGGTA
Organism: Quercus tomentella; assembly: GCA_028535165.1. Taxonomy (NCBI): domain Eukaryota; kingdom Viridiplantae; phylum Streptophyta; class Magnoliopsida; order Fagales; family Fagaceae; genus Quercus; species Quercus tomentella. The sequence continues at coordinate 13,361,188 of JAPQVY010000100.1, read as the reverse complement.
CAGATGAGATGTCTACTTGACACTCTTACCCTTTGTCACTCGTGACAAAAAATGGGAGTAGTTTTGGATATGAGAGTAGTCATTCTTAGGGGGAGAGTTAGTATAGGACCATTTTGTTAGGGGGAGTGTCGATATCTGAGGGATGTAGTGAGGATTACTTGTATCTTTTTTTTTTTTCTCTACTTTAGATACATTTATTCTTGTACATGGGTCTTGTGACCATTTTGACATACATTGTACTTATCTTCTTTATATGTTGATATATGTTTCTTTCATCTACCCTTACATGTGTTGTTTCTTTTCTCTCTTTATGCACATGCTTCTTATTACGTGTATGCAATCTATTATTTCTGTTTCACACTAAGATGCCTTGATGAGTTTTGTTTAAAGTGTTTCAGAAATACAGGTTGTCAAAGTCTTTTTGCCATAAACTCTCTTCTTACAAAGTTTTTCAAGAGTTTTTGTTAGGATAGATTTTATTGTATTCAACAAGTGAATATGAGTTGAGTGATTTATGACTTCTCTCATATGTTCATTTGTTTGTTGTGGTTTTGTCACAGACTGTCAAAGGGGGAGATTGTTAGGACATACGTGATTCACTTGTTAGGAATATATGTCACTATTTTATGTAATTGGCTAATCCTATGACGAAACGCACTTTACTTGTATTTGGATAGATCTAGGATGTGTTTAATACTTCAAGAAACTTTTTTTTCAAGATCAAGTGTTGAAGCCATGCAAGTCTGTCCAAGATTCAAGCTGAAAAGTGCAAGTTCATTAAAGCTCGACAGCTGCTCGATAGATGGCTATCTGTCGAAGTTTATGAAAAATAGAATTTCAGTTCTGTTTTGACTCTAATCCATGATTGTATGTTTGGGCTTTCTTTTCTCACAACCCTATACATATAAAAGGACTATTTTAAGGGTCGACAAAGGTGGACACAAGTTGCACAAGTGTTGAGCAAAGTTTGTTCAAGCAAATTGTAACCGGAGACAGAATTTGCCCTAGTTCATCTTTCTTGTAAAGAAGTTGCTGTGTTTGTGCACCGTAGGGTTTTGTGACCAAGCATCTTCTGGATCTTCATCGTGTGATGAATTGAAGAACTTTACAGCCAACAACCTTCTCTAGTTGGTGATTTAAGTTGCGTACTGGGATCCGTGTAATTGGTTAGTCACGTACTGGGAGCCGTGCATCAAAAGGAGAGATTGTCACCATAGAACAAGTCCAATTGGGTATTGGGGTAAGGTTTCAACTTTAGGTTAGTATAAGGTACTGAGATTCCTTTACTTGTAATCGCTTGTTGTGATAATGGTGGATTCTCGGGAGTAGTGACCTTAAAATTACTCGGTGGGGTTTTTGCCATGTTGGTTTTCCCCATTCGTAAACAAATCACCGTGTCAATTTATTTTCCGTTGCACTTAGTTTAATTGGTGATTTGTTTGTGCTACCATGCATTTTCATGTTAATTTGATTAATAAATAAACTTGGCTAATTAATCAATTAATTCATCACAAGGGGTCAATACATTTTTGGCCTATCAATCTTAATATTGTGAGAGTTTAATCTAAAATGTTTTCTCTTTTAAATTAGTGAGCGGTCAGGTCGTTTTCCTTCGAGCTAGGAATTGTGGGATCCAAGCTCGAACCGAAACTCCGATTTTTAACACTAATAGACCCACATCTGACCCATTAGTTATTCGGATCTGCCTATAGGTCTTCAAGTTAGATCGGGTGGGTTGTGTCGGACAAGTTGATGGACAACCATAGATAGCTATTTGAAGGTGGCATAGTGTGAGGATCAAATTTTTTACTAAATTTAGGCGAAACCAATGTCTTGGAAGTCCTTTGGGGTGTGTTTTCTATGTATGTGTATGGAGTCACCACTTATTTTATCAAAAATAAATAAAACCATGAATGAATATACATCTTTGTTGATATTGAATTGAATTATATCATTTGAATCAAAAGAAAATAACAATTACATGGCTTGAATCAAGATAATTTTTTTTTTAAAAAGAAAAATTACAAAACTTTTGATCCTAATATATATCTATATATCTCTAAAAGCTGAAGTGTAGCATTTAATATTGCTACACTCCTATTGAGCTGCTGCATCCTCCACGTCATACATTTCTTTCTATTTTTTTAATAAAATAATTAAATATAGATCATGGAGAAACCTATTGATGCATTCTGTTACTATTCAATTGTGACCATTTATTTATCTTAAGTGCAAATGTTTTTGTTCCAAATTACATATGTTACTATTCATTAGATACAAATGTTTGACTATTCAACTACCCAAAATGATTTCAACTTTTCTTCTTCTTCTTTATAATTTCAAGTAATTGTTAAAATTTAATAATTCATTATCATTTTAGTAGATACAATGAAAATTTTAAGTATTCAAACCACACTGTAGGACCCAAATTTTTAGCCCAAAGATGAGTTTTGTGTCTCTTCGATTATATACCAATGTTTCCTCTTCCAAATTTTCAATTTTTTCACAACCTTATCTCTCGCTCACTCACATGTCAATGATTTATTTAAACTTTAAAATGTTATATCTACCAATGTACATTCTATATACAATCACCCCATCATTTACAACAAAAAGTTTAACTCAATACTAATTACTCTCAAGATTTTTCAATCAAGCTTTAGTTTTCACCATTTTGAGAAGATATCAGTTGTTTCTGTCAGAGATTTTCAAAGTTAAGTCGACAATAGGAAGACTATTTAGGTGAACAAAATGTACAATTAGAAATTATCTTTTTTTTCCCCCTTTCTTTTTGGTATTCTTGCATTTAGTCTTTGTGAAGTGATTTTGTTATTTTCCTTCCCCAAATTTTCAATGATATTGACTTTTTTTATTCGTAATTGACTTATAATTGTCAACTTAGTTTTATTTGGCCCATCATTGTTGTGGAAATTCTTGATGTTGATATGAAACATATTGATAATAAAATATTTTTTTGTTTATTTGTATAGTATCAGAAAAGTTTAAAAAAAAAAAAAATTTAGTGTAGTAATTTAGTTATTGTTGCATCCCATGTGTTAGGCAAAATTCCTTTTAGAAATCTTATGTGTTATTCTCAAATCCGTTTGTTATTTTTATTTTGGTCATTCTATTACAAGTAATCAGCATCTCTGCCAACAGATTTTTAGCTAATTTGAGCTTTTTTAGTAAGCTTTTACTTTGTTTAGTTGATCATCGTTAAAAAAAACACCAAAAATAAAATAAGACAAAATATAATTTACCATAGAGCATCATTATGCTATTAATATTTTTATGTATAGATACTTGAGGAACTTGATTAATTCTTATTTGAAATTCCAATTATCCATATGTCTAGCCTCTTAGATTAATTTTTGGGGGCGCAAATGATAGCCTAGCGGGAAAGACATTTTTTGCGGTGTCCCATGTTTGTGGTTCAAACCCCACCATCCCCCTTCCACCACTATCTACCTATAAAATAAAAATAAAAGAAGGTTAGTGTTTGCGTTAGTTTGAATAACATTTGATGTCCCATTATTTGCTTTAATCTTTCATATAAGCAATGCTTAATTCATTTAACATTTTTGAATTAATCTTTTATTTTTTCCCCCTTTTTAGTCACTTTGTGATTTTGAAATTGCACAAATTCTATTACATAGCACTAGATTAAGCTTAAGTTGTGGGAATAATAGACACAATGTCTAAGGTGCCCCCACTTTTGCCTAATTAAGTACCACACCACATAAACTTATCAATAGGATTGGTTTCTATGACAAAGTCATTGGTATTTGTAATGCAAGCCTTAATGGAGAATAGACTTTTTTTTTAAGATAGATAGAATTCTACTCTAGACTAATCTAATCTAAGTGTATATGTGTGTGAAGCTCCCTCCAAGAGACTTGAACCTTGACCCTTGGCCCTTGCCCCCCACACCCCTCAAGCACTTATACTTGTGAAGTGACCATCGCACCAAGGGTGCACATGGAACAGGGAAATGAATTTATCTATACAAAGTTTTGGACAACAGTATGTTGAATAGTTTTGTATAATTACTCTATAATTTTCATAGTTTAAATATGTCTATGCCACCTTCATTCTAAAAAGTGAGAAAACATGAAAAACAAAGAGCAAACTAACATAGTTGATAGTAATTAAAAATTCCTTAGTTAATTCCACTTGGTTGAACATGTACACTCTGGCCCTATAAAACAATATCTTAATCTCACTAAGTTGAAGGTAGTATACTATTCAATCATTTTACCAAATTTTCGTATTAAAGTTATAGACTCTATCTTCTAATAGAAGTTTATGTTGGATGGTTTATATATATAATTGGCTGTTCAAACTAAGAATTCTTCGTCATATGTTACTATCTAAAGATCTTATTAGCTGTATAGATGGTACTCTTGGTTTATGAGATAAGATCAACAAAATGTGATTTTTATATAATTATATCTAGATAATACTGCAATGTCATAATGGATAGTTTGGTTTTATTTTATTATATAATCTAAGTAATCATGTGGTTTATGAATTTGAAGAGTTATATATTGCGGGATTTATTCATATGTTTATATGATGAAAAAAAGTTTGATTTTGCATTTTATTTTATTTTATGTTTCCATTTTATGATATATGATCTATTGATTATGAGAGAGAAAGAGATGTCATTTTATGTTTTGGAGAAAAATATAAAAAGAATTTATTTGCATACATTTGTATAGTAATTTACAAAGTATACAAGGTTACAACTTGATCTAATAATTCTCAAACTATAAAATAAAAGATAACCTTTTTATTGCATTATATTTTCATGCATACCTCACTATATATAATATCCAACTACAAAATATATATGTTACAATATTAAAAAAAAAAAAAAAAAAAAAAAAAACTTCTAATTTAAAATATAATTTCAAAAATAACGCATATTGACTTTTAAAAAGTATACAATTTAATATATTAATTCAGTAATTATCCAATAAAAAAAACATATCAAATTTTTCCGAATCACAAAAAATTATATCGTTACAATCTAAAAAATAAAACAAACATGATAAGTAATTGGTCTTAAAACTATATATTCGAATCTGAAGGCTGGGAATCACAGCTTATTGAGTGTTGAAGCCTTAATCAATTTGCCTATGTTATTGGTGATAGTGTACAAAAACTGACAAAAAAATTTAGCCATCTTATTCATTTTTATCTCATTGGTACCAACTAGTAAGTTGTTTGTGCAATACATAGATAATGTTACAATGTTTTATGTAAGATGGTTTTGAAGAATATTGTACATATATTGTAGCATAATTGTTATAGAACTTTATTAGTAATGAGTTCATAATAAGAAACAACAATTATAAATTGCACACACATATCCATTATAATTATTTAGTTTAAGTAATGAGAAATTAAAAAAAAAAAAATTGTTGGAAAGAAGTAATTTTAATGATGGTGTTAACTTGACATATAATTTACTAGTTTAGAATAGATCAACTAAATGTGTGAATTAGGACATGCTTGAGATAGGTGCAATAAAGTGTGTAATCTCTATGATGGTTAGCTACCATAGCTGGCACACATTCAAGCATGCATACATATATTTAGACAAACATATCTGTTTATGAAATGTTCAAATGACACTATTAGTTTATTGTGGCAAGAAACACATTCTCTTTAAACTGCAAACAACACATACTCTCAGGTCTAGCGACAAATGTAACGCCCCAACAAATTGGAAAGCTTATGTAGATGTAGCATCAAGGTAAGGAGTCATTTTTAACGTGCCCTGATATCTAAAGACAAAGGCAAATAAAGAATATTAGAATAGATCAACTAAATGTTGGACAGAAGTAATCACATGTCAAGTTAATACCATTATTAAATTCAATGCAATTGCAATATTAAACTCTACTCATCAGTGCCTCTTAAAGGAAAATACAAAGTAGGAACTTGAAAGTAGAAAGGCATTCAAATAGAGGCAGATTAAGAAATAAGAAAGTACTTTTCAGCTTGACAAAAGCTATGTCAGTGATCAGTAGACTCTCATTACACCCGTGCTTATGCCTTCAATAATGTGCCTAGTAAGGGGTTACAACAGAACAACTGATACAGCAAAAAGAGTAAGAGATATCACAGTAGAATGGCTAATAATATAAAATGCTAGAGCAAGGTGAATAACGACGTGCCACCACAGGGTAGCAACAACAATTCTAAGCAACTGTAATAGAAATGGCTTGCTTTCCCAATCCTGGGCTGAATCGTTCAGCAAGAATGGGTCCAAAAAGGGAACCAAACCCAAATACGTGCAACCTCGTTATAGGCTTCTGCCATTGAAGTTACACGTGCTGGAGAAATGGTCTAAATGACTTTAAGTTTTGATTCACAGAGTTTCAGATGGTGGGAATGTCATAAGGGAGAGAAAAGGTGGTCAACTGATGTATGCCCCTATTTCTCTAGTTTTTACTCTCTTCCTTCCTTTTTTTTTTACTACTTAATTTTCTTTTGTTCTCTAGTTCTTAGTTTCTTTCTTACTCTTCTCTCCATCTTGCCTCTATCCCCCGTTCATGGTTACCTCCCTTCCCTTTTATACTGCTTGATTCTATGGGATTTCTCCCTTTTTTCCTTAAGGCTCCACCAACCGTTTTTGGTTTTTATTGGGCATCCTTCCAGGATTGCCCACTAACCCCTTGGTTGCCCGGCCACTACCTCTACTTAGAGCGTGCTTGCTACACCATTCCCCATCTCCAGACAAAATTCCTTCTTTTGTTTCTCCCCCCTCTCAATTTTTGTCTCTTTCAATGGATAAAGATTAGGCTACCTCACCACTTACCTCTATGGCATGCATCAAGGGCTTTAGCCCTTTGCTTGCCTCTTTTAGGCGAAATGCCATCTTAGCAAGGCACTTCCCCAAATAAAGCCTCAGCAGGAACCCCAGAATAGACCCTCTTTTCTCCCCACCACTAAACCACGCCCTCTAAAACCCTTGATTGAGGGCCCACCTCCCTTGTATTGGCTGGGTATAAGTAAGTGGTTCTTCAACCCTTTGTGAGCTTTACTATCCTCTACGTTTATCTTCTTTTACTCCCACGACATTCTTGCCGTTCTTGCCTTGTCTCATTCTACTATGTATGCTGGGCTTGTGCTTACCTCCCACAACGTGAAGGGTGCGTGGGCTTTTGGGCTTGTATTGCTTCCCTTCCTTTCCTCATCTATTGGGTAATGTCTAGGCAGAAGTTTTTTCCCTTCTAGCCCACCGAGCTTTTATTTCCATTATTCCTTTTCTTGCTATGCCCATGGGCTTGCTAGCTATCATTCTTGCCATGTTTGCCCATTGGGTTTATTACCTTTTTTCTTGGGATTCTTCATACCATTTACTTTGTCTTTATCTCTTATTGTGCCCATGGGCCTATTGGCTGTTATTCCTACCACGCTATCTCATTGGGTTTATTACCTATTTTCTTGGGCTTTCTTAACCCATTTACTTTGTCTTTACCTCTTATTTTGCCCATGGGCCTGTTGGCTGTCATTATTGGGACGTTGGCCCATTAGGCTTATGACCTCTTCTTTTGGGCTTCCTCGGCCCATTTACTCCTTTTTCCTTTCATTTTACTTATTGTTGGACTTCTTTTTCACCTTTTGTCAAAAATGGGCATCAACATTCAGCCTCCTGAGCATGTGGATTGCTCTTGCAATTCACACGCGAATAATTTTGCAATTCTCTTTCGCGGGTTTTTTGAATAGTGGTCCTCATCTTGTTCACCTTTTTTGCCATGAACAGGCTTGTCTTTTTAAATTTCCCAATTTGTCAGGTATTTCGAAACACCATCTTTGTTTCATTTAATGCGATACTGTCTTTGCTTCCCTTCCTAATATTCTTATTTGTATTAACCTCTCCTCTTTCTTTTCATTACTTTTACTTCCCTCACAATCCTCTTTCCTTTCCTTCCATCTCCTTTTCATCCTCTCTAAGTTCTCTCACCCACCACTCTCACCGCATAATCTATCTTCCATGTTGTCGGTAAAGAGTGAAGTTTCTTTCCATCGTAAGGGGAAAACGATCTCTGCTGATGACCTATCCATTGAGGCCGAGAAAGATGAAGAGGCTCCCCATTCCGAATGGAACCGTTCTGAGGAGGAGGAAGGAAGTAGTGATCCAAGTAGTGAATGCCCTCCTCTCATCGATCTGTGGTACGATACCCACTCACACTTCCTTGTGGTGCCTAGTGACTATTCACCTCCTTTGCTAGGCTATGTTTGGCTATCTCTAGAGTGGCGCAATTCTGACGTTTCTTGGGCTTCGTTGACTTCCTCTATCCCCAATCTTGCTATTTGTTAGGGAGACGTCTTACCCGTGCCCATCCTCTTTGAATTCGGGTTAGGTACATCACTTGGTTAGAAGAAGTGGGTCAACAAGGAGCTTTCCGATATGTATTTCATGGGTACATTGCAGCAAGTAGGTGTGTTGAAGGCCATAGTTTCTTTTTGGTGTCTGTCCAACTACCGCAATTTGTTCAATCTTCACCACTCTTTTCTTGTGGTGAGATCATTGTGACTTAGGAGGATATGGCCAACCAGTTGCTGCTCCCCATTCTTGGCAACTCGGACCCTTGTGACATTCAACTTTCTGCCAAGGAGGAGGCCATAGAGGCTGAGTTAAGGAAGGGGCTCAGGGGGAATGCAAAGCTCTCTCCATGGATTGGGGCTTTCTCGAAGGCTTCCACCAAAGCTTGCTGCGCTAGCTTCATCACGTTCTGACTCTGTAAGTTTGTATTTGGATCACAACCGCAATATGTTGTGAAGCCCATTTATTTTTGGTTAGCCATAAAGATTTCTGCAGGAGTGAGTTTGCCATTGGCCCCTCTGTTTTTAGGCCATCTGTATGTTCAGTTGGATATTTTGCAGAGTGATGAGAGGCAGGTAGGCTCTTGCCACATAGTTACTTCGTCTGTTTGTAGTACCATATTGCAGAACCTTCATTGGAAGCATTGTGCAAGGCATTTGGCTAAGTGCAAGCTAGTTCGCCATGCCAAGGAGATGTTCCAGTCTTGCCCCAAAGTGATCACAGATTTTTATGGGAGTTTTGTTACCAAGTTTCCTTTGTTGTATCGTTGGGTTGGATTGAAGCCCTTTGGTCATCCTACCGTGGAGTTCTTTGATAAGGAGGTGGACTTTTCATAGAAGGCTTGTAAGGGTTGCAGCACTGAGTACACTTATGTCAATTCTATGATGAGGCCCTTTATAGCCACTGCTGGGACAACTACCCCGTTGGTAGCCTATGATGAGAGGAGTATCACCTACTTGGCTGCCACCAATGCTAGGTAGCTACCTTACTTGGTTGACGAGGGTATTCGGTATGTGTATTATTCTACCCACAGAGTGATGAGGTAGTTAGGGCTTGACCTAGACATACCCAATGACTTTACATTAGTTTTAGACACTACCACCTCAGTTTGTCCCTTCCTGCACCCTAATGCCTTTGAGTTTTAGAGTAAGCTTTTCATAGCAGTCACCATCCCTAGTTCCCAGAGAGTGGGCCTTTGCACTACCCAAATGCATGGTTACCGACAGGCAGTTATGACTTGATTCCGCCTTGAGTTATTAAGTGGTTATGGGTTCTCCCTTGTTCCTCCTAAGGGTTTGCATGCCATCATCTCCTTGAACCCTCGACTGCTCCTACCTACCAGATCCATGATTGCCTATAATAGGAAGCAGAGTAGGTATGCTATATTTTAGTGGATGGAGAGAGAGCATGGATGGTTTTTGTATGTAGGTGAGTTTCCCCATGGTTGGAAGAAGGAGGTGAAAGTGGTGAACCTTCCTGAGCCAACGAAGAAGGGCTTAGCCTCTAAGTCCGCCAAGCCCAAGCCTACCAAGAAGGGTGGAGATGCCTCTGAGGTCTGTTCAGATATAGTCCCCTACCAGGGAGGCCTTCCTCCCATTGGCAGTATAGTCCTCAAGAGTACGCCTCCTCCTTCAGCTAGAGCCCGTTCCACCAGGAGGTTAGTTGCAGCCCAAACCAAGCCTTCCACACTGAAGCAGCATTCAGATGCTCCTCCTTCTAGCAGGACCCATGGCAGTAAGAGAAGACATCTCCCTCAGCCCTATCTGCCACTGTTGAGAGGAGAGTATGTTATCTCTAATTTCCCTGTCTTCTTTATTTTAGTCATTTAGTGTGCTTTCCCGTGACTAACCATATGTATGCATCTCACTTTTCTTTGGCATATCAAGCATAAAGAAGACACTTCTACTGCTCGCCCTATATTGCTTGATGAGCCTAATGCTGAGGTATATTTCTTCCCCTACCTTGCTTTCCCTTATTCATGCAAGTATTTCACATTTCCTTTAGCTTACTCACCCTTCTCTCCATTTCAATTTTTTTTTTTTAGATTGATGTTAAGCCCATTTTTGTCTGCCACCCCACAAGCGAAGGGACTTCTTTTGCTGCTGACGTCTCTGTGGAGGGCTTCTTTGAGGGTGCTGACATTGTTGCTGAGGCCATGGCTTCTACCACGACTGCTGTTAGCAGGGAGGTTTCTGCTAAGTTTCCAGTTCCTCCTTCCTGTTCCAAGTAATTAGAGTACCCTTGTTGAGGGAGGCATCATTGGGGAGAACGCCCTTGTTTCTATTGAGCTTGCTACTCCTCAAAAAGGAGCCACTTCCCTAGTGATGACTCAAGTCGAGAGTGCCACTCCCGTTACTCCTCCACCTATTATTTCTGCCAGCGATCCCTTTGTTGCCCTTTCACAGGCTATCAAGGATGGGTACTTATTGGTTGGTTACCACTCTGTCTTTTATTCCTATCACTGCCACCCAGGGGCCCAATGTAGACTTATCCCTTGATAAGGGATCTGAGGAGGTCCTTGAGTATTTTGATGATGAGACACAGGTTTCTGATTCTGATGAGGCTTCTAATGATAAGCATGTAGACACTCGATTTTGCACCCATAATTTAATCTTGGAAGATGACTAGAATGACTATTCATATACCTAAAATTTAGAGTTACATTACATGCATTAATTCATTCATTATATATCATAAAAACGAACTTGAGATTCCAATGATTGTGACGATATGTTTGATTTTCAAATCAGATCGTCAGATTGAAAGATATCACTTGATCAATTTTTCACGATCTGCATGCATTTCTTTCGGGTGGAGCCGATCACAGATTAATTCAAATTATTAGGTTCTAAGGATTTAGGATCTAAATGTTTTAGAACTTCAATATGTAATGTTGGCAAACCATGATCGAAACTTAGAGTCTAGATTTAGGCTGCTCAAAGTATGTTTATTGTGAAGTTGGAATCGAGTAATTGCAAAAAATTACTATTCACTTTCTGCAAGGCTCGATCGATCAAAAATTAGACTCAATCGATCGAAGCTCATGTAGAATGTTTTTCTACAGATTTTTCCAACTCAACCTAAGCCCATATGATGTGTAGGGTTTTATGTTTTGCCTTAAGTATAAAAGGAAAAACCCTAGCCACATTTTTAGCTTGTTGTTTATGTTGTGTGTGTGAATCTCTTGTGAGATCTAGAGGTGTTTGCCTTCATACACACTTAGGGTTATCAAGATCAAGATTGATGTCAAGAGTTTGATGATCTCTTTAGTTGTTGCATAAAGAGCTTAAAGAAAAACACAAGTGGGAGTACTTGTGGTTGATGTGATTCCAAGAAAGAAGTAGTCTATGGACTCAAAGATGTCACGTGATCGTGGTAGTAATTTTTCTACTCGAGGTAGCAATAGGATGTTAATGGTCTAAGTCTCTATTGTAAAACTTCAATTCTTTCATAGTGGATTTGTTTTACCTTGAGGATAGCTAGGTTAAATCCTCCCTAGGTTTTTCACCGGTTTGGTTTTCCTGGGTTATCATATCGTTGTGTTCTTTATATTTCCGCATTATTTACATGATATGATTTACTTGTGTTAACCTAGATTTGAATAATTTATCTAAGTAATCACTTGGCTAAATAACTAGGCTAAACAACTTGTGTTTTAAGGGGTCTAAAAACGTACAAGTGGTATCAGAGCGGGTTAGCTCTAGTATTTAGATCCTTTGATGTAAGAGTTGATCCTTGACGCCTATTGTCATTGAACACGGTCACTCTCTTGTGATCTCACCTCACTTTGATGGAAACAACTATGCCTACTGGAAAGTAAGGATGAAAGCATTCCTGAAATCTATTGATGAGAGAGTTTGGAATTTCGTTGAGTATGGATGGGAGAAGCCCAGTACTTCAGTTAGTGAGTGACAAACTTCTGAGAAAGAAGTAGCCGCTTTTAATAGCAAAGCTATGAATGCTATTTATAATGTTGTTTCTATGGAGGAATTCAAGAGAATCTCTAATGTTGAGGTTGGTTATACTGCTTGGAATATTCTCCAAACTGTGCATGAAGGCACAAAGGCAGTTAAGATTAACAAACTGCAACAGTTAACTACTAGATTTGAAAGTATTAGAATGTCTGATGATGAATGTTTTGATGAATTTTATGCTAAACTGAATGATATTGTTAACTCTGCTTATAATTTGGGTGAAATCTATGATCAACCTAAAATTGTTAGGAAGATACTTAGATCTTTGACTGAAGACTTCAGACCCAAAGTGACTGCCATTATTGAAAGCAAGGATGTGGACTCCATCCCTGTTGATGAACTTGTAGGATCTCTCCAGTCCTATGAGTTAGACCTACCCAAGACAAACAAATCTAAATCAATGGCTCTTAAGTCAGTTGATGGGAATGGATTTAATGATGAACTCTCTGCTACAGAGATTGCATATCTTGCCAAGCACTTTAGAAACTTTCTTAGGAATAACAACAGAAGGGCAAGAGGTAAAAACAATGTTGAACCTAGATTCTTGAGATCAGAATGTCCTACATTCATGAGATCAAAGGGTAAAGCTATGGCTGTAACCCTTAGTGATAATGAAATTTCTGATCATAAGTTTGTTAGTGATGAGGATGGAAACTTCATTACTTTCACAACTACTGATGTAGTTGATGAAAGTGTTGTTGTTGATGAGAACCTTTCTGATGGGGAACTCTCTGAGAATGCTGATTTGCAAGAAGCCTATAATAAGCTTTGCAAGGTTGCTACAAAGGATGCTATGAATGTTGATTTAGGCTTAAAGAAAATAGCTTCTCTTGAACTTGATAAGAAAAACTTGTTGTTGAAATTGTTTGATGCTAATGAATTGCTTGATAAGGTGAAGACTGAGAACATGTTATTGCTTGATAAAGTGAAGAACTTGGAACTTGAATTATCTATTACTAGAGAACAAACAAATAGGTCTGCTAGTTCCAAACTTGATCACAAGTTGAGTGTTTAGAAGTCTCCCTCAGACAAAACTGGACTAGGTTTTGTAGAATGCATCTCTGTGTCTGAAACTCATCCCACAAACTTTGTTTCTTCTTCTGGGCCCCTCGTAAGTGAGATTGTCAATCTAGTAGAAGTTACACCTTCTAGGAAGATTAGGGTTGATCTTAAAGAGTCTAAGTCTAAGAATTACACTTTTCCTACGGATAAGTTGCATGATAAACCTGCATGGGTTTGTCATTTTTGTGGAAAGTCTAGGCACATTTGTCCAAATTGTTTCAAGTTGCAAGCTGCTAAGCGAGCAAATAAGCCAAAAGTACTTCTGCCTCAAGCACAAGATCCCATGGTACTTATTGGTGAGTTGGTAAAGACTTTAAACCTTTATTCAAATCCTGGAGTTACTCATCATTCTAATATGAATAATAACTCTAATGCAAAAGTTGCATCTAAAAAGTTTTGGATGCAAAAGGCTCTATCTAATTGAGTCTTTCTGACATGGTCCTTGTGCTTCATCTCTCTATTCTTTATGACCATTCTTCTTTGCTGTTTTTGGTTTCTTTGTTTCTAGGATTTGCATTGCATAACATTCATGCATTTCATGCTAGGTTGTTTTTGTTATTATTTTCAAAAAAACAAAAAAAGGGGAAAAGGAAAGAAAAATGTGTTTTGCAGTATTTTTCTTGGATTTGAAATCAAGGTTGGTCATATTATCTTTAGATAACATGTTTATGTACCTTGGTTAGCTTGGATGAGCTTATTTTATTGCACTTTACTAGTTTGAGCTTTGTAGTGCATGTTGTGTGGGAGTTGTTTATAGTTTTTGATCACATGATCTTGATCTTGAAGTCACATGCTTTTGATTGAAAGGACTAAAAAATCCTAAGAGAAAGGCATAAATAACCATCTCACCACTGTTTACTAGCCAATCAGGAACACATTAGTGCATATCATATGATTTTGTGCTTGAGAAAAGTGTAGCACATACACAAAAAGAACATAAGGTGTAGCATCGGCTTATAATAAAATTCAAATTGAAATAAAATTGGTGTGTAAATTATGATGATGTAACTCTTTAGGTGATAGTCACTTTCAAACTTATGTGATGAATTTTTTAGAAATTGTGGTTGATCACTATTTACTTATCACCTTACATGTATCTCAAGCTATTCTAGTTGCACACACTACGCAAGTTATTCTTTGCTAAACTTAGTACATGATAATGTGTGTGATCTTGTTATGGCCATCCAAGATTAAAATTTCCTTGATTTTAATGCAAAATGTGTTTAAAATTTGAGATTTGAGGACAAATTGATTGAAAATCTTGTTTTTGGAAAATATGGGTCAAATTCAAGGGTTTTTGAAAAACTTTTCATCTCATACTCATACATCCCATTCATAAAACATTGTGCTTTGAGGAGTTTCTACATTAAAATGCTCTGTTTTTCAAAAAATTGATTTTTCCAGATTTTCAATCGATTGAACCTGTTGCTTGATCGATCGAAATTGCAATAAAAAACTTGGTTTGAATCTGCCTGGCTCGATCGCTGCTCGATTGATGTTGGATCGATTGAATGTGATTTTTGATCAATCAAATCTATTTTTCAACCGATCGAAAATCGGTCAATGAGTTTTTAAAAAGGTTTTTCTCTCACATGTTCATCACACTGTTCATAACTTTTTCAAAAGTTCTTTGACTTTTCTTGCTTGGCCAATCCAATCTCAGCTTTTTTTGTCGTTGTCTTCCTAAATTCACTCAAGGTTTTTGTCTTCTTGTGCCAGTAAGACATTTCTACCCCTTCTTTTTCATTTTATTTACATATTTCATGCATTTTAGGTGTAATTTTCGAACTTAATGATTTTTGGGGTTTTTGATTTTTAAGTTGGTTTTTGTCTAAATTGATCGATGGGTTTTTGTTCTAAGATGATGTAAACATGATTCTCATGCTTTAATTTGATTAAAATTGTGTTTTGAGAACAATTGGAAATTCTAAGGCTTGTAACTCAACGAATTTGGGGATTTTGTCCAATTGAGCTTAATTTGGTAAAATTGACTTGTGAAATTGATTGATTATGTCATTATATGATGATTTCTATCTAGTGTAATGATTAATTACTCAATTTGGTTAAATTTTTGAAAGTGGGTTTTCAAAATTTGGGGTTTTTGTTATAAACTCTAAGTTCAAGTCAATTCTTGGTTTTTAAAGTATAATTGGACTGTTCTCACTGCATTAGGGCATGCATCATCTGTTTATTCTATTCATGCATCATATAGAGTGATATTTTCAATTGTTGTTTTCTCTTTAACCTTGTCTGATGTAGTCTACCTTTTGTTTTTCTTTGTTTTCTTTCTTCGGTTTCTTTTTTGTCTATCCTTTTCCGCCTTAGCATCATGGTTAGGAAGACTAGAGCCCACAGGACATCCACCTCCTCTTCTACTCCAGCCTTTGACTGTGATAGGTTTCGAACTGAGAAAAACTAAGAAACCTATGAGAAGATGAACATCTTTAGTTCTATTTGGGCTGAGAGGAAGGTTGTGTTTGATGAGCTAGATCTAGAGATTAGGAGAAATTTTGAGCGTAGGGGTTGGCTTCCTTTGTTAGATATTTCTCATCTTCCTTCAGCTACCTTTATTAGAGAGTTCTACTCGAATCTCTCTGTCCACTCTAATGATTCCAACACTCAGTTTGTGAAGAGTTGGATATGGGATGAAGAGTATGTCATTACTCCTTCAGTAGTGACCTCTGCTCTTGGGGTGCCTAAGGTACAGCAGCCTATGTACCCTTATGATGAAAATCCTCCTCTAGATGACATTATGTCATATCTCACCGATACTTCCATTTAGTGGGGTACTGATCCTCAGATTACCTCTTATAAGTTGACCGAGATTCATTACTTTTTTTTTCTGGATTTCTTGTCATTACATCTGACCCATCTCTCACTTGCACACCATTCCTATTGAGAGATGTGCATTTTTGTATGCCCTTGTGACAGATGCTCCTATGAGTTTTCCTATTCTTTTCATTCGATCCTTGGTTATGGTTCATAGGAGTAGTTCTACTGCACATGGTCTTTTCTTCCCTATTTTTATACATCAAATTTTGTTACATCTAGGATTAGATGAGTTTCCTGCATCTGAGTCCATACACATTATAGCTCCCATAGGTACCACATTCCTTCGGCAGAGAGCTACTCAAATGAGAGCTAGCTCTAAATGCCCTCATGTAGAGTCTTCTTCGAGTGTTGCACCTCCTCCTCCTCCTTTTCCTCCTTCTTCAGGTGTTCTCACAGCTGAGGAGTATGTTGATCCGATGGTTGCTGTTGATCCTTCACCTTCTACTTCGAGTGATTCTAGCATTTGGAGTATGATGGACATTGTCATGACCGTTCAGGCGGCTCATGATCAGCTTTTGGTGGATGTGCTTATGAAGATTCAGGCCTTGCGTGCGGATTTGGCGAGCATTGGACGGACACCTCCATCACCTCCTTTTGTTGATGAGTCTTGATTGCCCTTCGGCAATTCATCACAAAAAAGGGGAGTACATATGGATGGAGATAGGGGGAGATTTTTTAGTTTTTGGAGCGTTGGAGCTTTAGATTGTGTCTAGGTGCTTCAACTTGTATTTATTTTTTGACTCATGATGTATTTATCTTGATGTAGTTATTTTTATGTGATGTATATGTTAGGGGGAGGCATTATATTTTTTATTTCTGTTTCTTGTTTCACATTGTGCTACATTGGCTATTGATTTATATTGTGAGGTTATTCATGATATATGTCTTTTATTTTATGTTTTGTGAAATCAAGAATTTATTTTGTTTTACTTGTATTTTCCACACATGTGTTTATGTGTTTGTTAAGTGTTTTAGGAATATACAAGTTGATTCAATCGTGCTACTGTCTACTCTAGTAACTAATAGATAGTAGTTAGGTTGAATTGTTTTTGGTTGGGTAATTTTATTGTAATGGGCTATTTTTGTAACTTTGAGCATTTTGTTTTATTATGTGTTTTGTCACGGATTGCCAAAGAGGGAGTTTGTTAGGTTCTAAGGATTTAGGATCTAAATGTTTTAGAACTTCAATATGTAATGATGGCAAACCACATTACTATTCACTTTCTGTAACATTCGATCGATCGAAAATTAGACTTGATTGATCGAAGCTCGTGCATAATGTTTTTCTACAGATTTTTCCAATTCAGCCCAAACCCATATGACGTGTAGGGTTTTATGTTTTTCCTTAAGTATAAAAGGAAACACCCTAGCCACGTTTTCAGGTTGTTTATGCTGTGTGTGTGAATCTCTTGTGAGATCTAGAGGTGTTTGCCTTCATACACACTTAGAGTTATCAAGATCAAGATTGATGTCAAGAGCTTGATTGCTTCAATTGCTGCATAAAGAGTTTAAAGAAAAACACAAGTGGGAGTACTTGTGGTTGATGTGAATCCAAGAAAGAAGTAGTCCGTGGACTCGGAGCTGTCACATGGTCGTGGTAGTAAGTTTTCTACTTGAGGTAGCAATAGGATGTTAGTCGTCTAAGTTGCCATTGTAAAACTTCAATTCTTTCATAGTGGATCTGTTTTACCTTAAGGATAGCAAGGTTAAATCCTCCCCAGGTTTTTTACCGGTTTAGTTTTCCTAAGTTATCATATTGTTGTGTTCTTTATATTTCCGCATTATTTACGTGATATGATTTACTTGTGTTAACCTAGATCTGAATAATTTATCTAAGTAATCACTTGGCTAAATAACTAGGTTAAACAACTTGTGTTTTAAAGGGTCTAAAAACATACGCAAATTAATTCTGATTTGTTAAACTGTTAAAATTAATTAAATAATTTTGTGATTGGTTGTTAGTTAATGTCAAAAATAGGCCTGCTTGCAAGGGAATAAAGTGGATAATTAGATAACAAAGAAATTGTGGATAATCAAGTCTCTTTGGAATATTTATCTACAGGATAATTATCACTTTAAAGAACTGAATATCAAGAAAAAGGGATTAAAAATAGGTCTACATGCAATTCCTGGCTCAAAAATCTTCAAAAAAGGAGTCCAAATTGGAGCAAAACTCAAACGTAGACTTGGCACTCAAGAGTACCGATCGGCATATGGCAAGTGCTGACTAGCCCAAAAGCTCAGCTCGGCCCGGGGGCCCCCTGATTAAGATAAAGCCTATCTTTTTTGGATTTTTAGGGATAAGGATGTGTTCCAATTCGTATCTGATCTCATTCAACTTATTTTTTAAGCATCCCAACCTCTATAAATAGAGGGAAAAAATCAGAATTAAGGGATCTTCTTTTCTGACTTTTCTATTCCCCTTACATTAAAGACGTTCTAGAAGCTTTTGCTTTAGGAACTTCTTTTTTGTAAGTAAAGAATTTTAGACTTCAAACAGGTGAACAAACTTATTTGATTTCTAAAATATTCTTTCATTAGAAGAGCACGCTTATGCAAGAGCTATTCTTTTTTCTTTTTCTTTTTCTTTTTTTCCTTTTCTTTTCTTTTCTTTTCTTTTCTTTTCTTTCTTTCTTGCTTTTCTTCTTCCATTAATTAGTATGTTTTTGTTTGATGCATGAATATGTTTGGTATGTTTTATGATGTCTTCTTCTTAATATATAATTGTCATGCGTAGATAGCATAGATGATTTTTTTTTCAATTCTTTCTTTTTGACTTCGAAATCTGCAATGACTATCAAAACTCTTTTATGAAAATTCAAAATTGAACTATATTTTCATTAAATACAGATCTGATTTTTTTCAAAACCCAAAATTGATCTGTATTTTCATTAAATATAGATATGATATTTTATAAACTCTAAACTGATCTGTATTTTCATTAAATACAGACCTGATTTCTTTTTTTGAAAAGTTTTCTTTGTTATAAAATTGCAGATTTTGAAATTTCAAAAAAAGGGATTAAAAGTTAGGTTAAAGTTTTTTAATATGTGATGCCTGCATAATAAATTTGTCTTATGAATGTGGATGCTCTTTCAAAAGTCTCTTTTTTTTTTCTTTTTTTTATGTCCAACAACAGATCTGATTTTTTACAAATAAAATAATTTTTTTTTTTTTTTTTTTTACTTTACACAAATCAAATCTAGTTCTTTTCAAACTCTCATTTTTTTTTTTTTTTTTTTTTTAAAGAAACACAGGTCCATTTTTTCTTGATAAAATTACTTTTTTATTTTAACTTTACAAAAATAGATCTGATTCTTTTTAACAAAATCATTTTTTTTTTTTTTTAACTTTACAAAAAACAAATTTGATATTTTTTAACAAACCAAAATTTTTCTAACTTTACGCAAAACAGTTTTTACCCTTTAAAAAACATATTTGATTTTTTTTTTTTACAAACTAAGTCTTATCTATTTATATATATATATATATATATATATATATATATATATATATATATATATAACCGAAGCTTTTGAAGCTTCCACAGTTTTCCACGTCAGCATAATATTAAAAAAAAAAAAAAGTAATAATTTTTTTTTAAAACTCGACTTTGCGTTTGCCTTTCACGAAGACTCTACCTTTCCCTTTCACGATGCTATGCCAAGCCCAAACTGGCTCCCCAAATCCCTGATCTCCACCTTTGACAAACAAAATGTAGACCCTTTCTCTTTCCTCCACCGTTTCCCTTCTCCTTCCTCCAAAACAAAGATCCACCACTTCTCCTTCCTCCAAAACAAAAAACAAAATCTCGACTATTAGCGAACTGAAAACCAGTGTAAGCAACGTCCTTCTCTCCCATTCCTGTCTCTATCTCCAATGATCTAAAAAACCCAATCATTGCTTTAAGGTACGCTTCTTTTCATCTTTTTTCATCTTCTTAATTGTTTCTCCCTCAGCCTCAAGCCTTAAATCTCTCTCTCAATTGAAGTTTTCTATTTTCAACTTTTCCAGTCCCAACTCCATCAAACCCGTTTCCCATTTTTCAACTTTCAAAGCATTTGATAGAAGAAGAGGAGAAGAAAGGCAGTGGATCTTATTGTGGGCAAAAGAAAATAAAAATAAAGAGAAGATGAAAGAGATGACAGGGAGACACGGAGGGCACTGTGAGAGAAAAAAAACCTTCTAAAGCATCGTCTTCTTCTTCTGGTCATCGTTCGTGAAAGAGCTTAGGATTTTTTATCTGGAAATTTGGATTAGCGACTTCGTTTTCTTTTTTTTTTCTTTTTTTTCTTTTTTTTTTGGGTAGAGCTTAAGATCATCAACGGAGTATACAGTCAGACTTAAAATCTTTTGGGCCAACATTTCGGGTCATAACTGTGGGCCTGAGGTGCAGAGAAAACCGGCTCAAATCATCCTTTAACTTGGAGTGGGGCCTTGATTTTTTTATTTTTATTTGAGAAGCGAGCTTGATAGTATATATGATATTATCAAATAATATTTTACTTAAACGATATCATTGCATATTGCATGATAGTGGGCTTGATAGTATACCATTGGGTTCTCATTAGATAAGTTTTTATACCATGATCTTGATTTTTTTGTTTTTTGTTTTTTGTTTTTTTTTTTTTTGTTTTTTTTGTTTTTTTTTCATATTGGAGAAGTTATCAATAGCTTTCCCGTGCATCGCACGGGTTAGCGACTAGTTATTTTAATTTCCAAGAAAAATTTAAATTTTCTTTAAAAAGAGGACACATCCATAAGGAAATTTATTTAAGTTAATTTTTGTCAAGTGTTTGTCATGTGCATTATAACATATCATTCATTATCATTCAAAAAAGGGTATATTGGTCATTAGAGTCTAGAAGACCAGACTCTATCTGGACGGAATGGGTGCCTAACACCTTCTCATTCTGTAACTTAGCCCCTGAGCTTAGGATTTTTGGATAGGTAGATTAGTGTTTTGTCTTTTAATTTTGGTAGATTGTAACTAGGACCAAAGTTTTGTACTCTTTTGCATAGATTGTAACTAGGACACAAAGCCTTGTAAGGTTAATTTACCAAAATTGTATTTTTCTTTATTCAATCAATGACATTCGAAGTATTTTGAACATGTAATTTGTATTTATTTTTTCTTATTTTTTTATAAAAAAAAGTGGCGACTCCACACCACTACCCAAAAGAGAGGTGCCCTTACAAGCACCTGAATCTCTTTTTGAAAGGCCCTAAATTTTCCCCGGTCTCTCATAGTGGTGACTCCGCTAGGGATGTCAAGGGCTAAGCCTCGTGTTAGACTTTAAGCGACCAACTATATAGCCTTGTCTTTTGCATGATGTTGTTGTTTGTTTGTTTGCATTATGTTCCGAGATGTTTGTATGATATTTTTTTGTTTGTGTTGCCATGATTGATTGTTAAGAGCTTTCCCTAACTGTCATAGTGTGTGCCATCAAAACAAAAAATATGTATGCACCCATCTCAACATATGGTGGTAGTAACTATGGATCACTGGTCTTCATTAGATTTGGGTACCCAATGGCAAACTCACTAACTCATAGCCTAAAGTCACTAGATCATTTCTTGTTAACTATAAAGGATAGACCATGTCGTTCAGACCAAGGTAATGTTCATTACATTACAAGTTAGGAGGCGCAACGTCCTGTCTATAGGAAACAATGAAACAACTAACCCACCCTACAATGTAATGACTTATAGCCTACCCTTGGCCCGATCCATGTTAAAATTGCATTGTTGCATGTGTTTGTTTCATTGATTGATGTAGATGGGGGTCCAACTTTGATTGACCCAACCAAGCCTTTTCTTAGGGGAGAATTTGGTCAAGATCAGAGGGAAGACTCCAAAGAGAGCCTAAAATTGACATTCAAGCTAGTAGTTCTAGTTTTAAGTCCATCACAATACTGAAGCCCGTGAGCATAAAAGACACCCCACTGTTGCAACATCACAATCCCGTGTTCGACCTACAAGACAATCCAAGCCATAAGAAGTGTTAGGACATATGTGATTCACTTGTTAGGAACATATGTCACTATCTTATGTAATTGGCTAATCCTTTGACAAAACGCACTTTACTTGTAATTGGATAGATCTAGGATGTGTTTAATACTTCAAGAAACTGTGTTTCAAGATCAAGTGTTAAAGCCATACAAGTCTGTCCAAGAAACAAGCTGAAGAAGTGTTGTTCATTAAAGCTCGACAGCTAGCTATCTATCAAGACCTGTAGAGCTATTTAGCCCCGTGGCTCAATAGTAGCTCGACAGATAGGGTATTTGTCAAGATTTATGAAAAACAGAATTTCAGTTCTGTTTTGACTCTAATCCGTGATTATGTGTTTGGGCTTTCTTTTCTCACAACCCTAGACATATAAAAGGATTATTTTAAGGGTCGTCAAAGTGTTCACAAGTTGCAAAAGTGTTGAGCAAAGTTTGTTCAAGCAAATTGTGACCGGAGACAAAATTTGCCCTAGTTCATCATTCTTGTGAAAAAGTTGCTGTGTTTGTGCACCGTAGGGTTTTGTGACCAAGCATCTTCTTGATCTTCATCGTTGGGTTGAACTGAAGAACTTTGCAGCCA
This sequence comes from Quercus tomentella, assembly GCA_028535165.1. NCBI lineage: Eukaryota > Viridiplantae > Streptophyta > Magnoliopsida > Fagales > Fagaceae > Quercus > Quercus tomentella. The sequence continues at coordinate 13,338,391 of JAPQVY010000100.1, read as the reverse complement.
ACAACCTTCTCTAGTTGGTGATTGAAGTCGCGTACTAGGATCCAAAAAATTGGTTAGTCACATACTGGGAGCTGTGCATCAAAAGGAGAAATTGTCACTATAGAACAAGTCCAATTGGGTATTCGGGTAAGGGTTCAACTATAGGTTGGTATCAGGTACTGAGATTCCTTTACTTGTAATCGCTTGTTGTGATAATGGTGGAATTTCGAGAGTGGTGACCTGAAAATCACCCGGTGGGGTTTTTGCTGTGTTGGTTTTCCCCATTCATAAACAAATCACCGTGTCAATTTATTTTCCGCTGGATACTTAGTTTAATTGGTGATTTGTTTGTGCTACCACGTGTTTGCATGTTAATTAACTTAATTAATTCACTTGGCTAAATTAATCGGTTAATTTATCACAAGGGGTCAATTCATTTTTGGCCTATCAAGAAGTCCAAAGACTCCATCACTATGGTAGAAGAGGGAGAACATCCAAACACCATCATAGCAAGCCAAATTCAGTTAAGAGAAGACATGAACCTTATAGTAGAACAATTTCAGAACCTCAAGGGTGGCCAAAAGGAGACCAAGATTGATCATAATAAAAAATCACTCTCACTTTTCCCCGAAGTGAGATTGCCTCCCAAGTTTAAGATGCCAACCTTGGACAAGTTCAACGAGACGAGCTGCCCAAAGTCTCATTTGAGGATATATATGAGGGCCATGCAGCCCCTAGGTGCAACTAAAGAATTACTTGCTCAAATGTTTCAAAACACCTTGATTGGAGCCGCTTTTAGGTGGTTCCTCAACCTAGATGATACTAGAGCAAGGAGTTGGGAGGATATCTGCTACGAATCTCACAATCAATACAAGTACAACATAGAGGTGGATGTGGCAAGGAGAGATTTGGAAACCACAAATCAAGAGTCAAAAGAATCTTTATCTACCTTCATTACCAAGTGGAGGTCCAAAGTTGCACAGATGAAGAATAGGCCAAGTGAAGAAGAACAATTAACCATGGTTGTAAAAAACTTATTACTAGTATACCATAAGTATTTGTTTGCTCAGTATTTTCCTAATTTTAAAGCATTGATTGTTGCTGGAACCCAAATTGAGGATGCAATAAATAATGGCGCTATAAAGAATGAGGACCCACCAAGGTTTAAAAAGAATTTAGGATCTAGTTCTAAAATTCAAAAATTTCTAATATATACGAAAATGATCCTCACCAACTTATTGCTCCCATTTCCCCCGTGCAAATATCACAAGGGCCACCTTCAAGGCCTAGGAAGGAGTTTCATGAGTTATATATTCCTGTGAGCCAAGTGTTTGAAAAACTAAAAGCAAAGGGGATACTAAAACCCTTAGACCCAAGACCAATCCTAAGCACCGCCAGAATCTAGTTGACCTTCTCAATCAAATCCAAGTTCCTACAACCACTACTTCTCAAGATTTGAATGCTATGATTAGGTCTATAAGTAGGGATCTCACAATTTCCTACTTTGACAAAGATTTGACGAAGAAGGGGAAGCACCACAATGACCCATTGCACATTACTATAGATGCCAAAGGCAAGAGGATTCCAATGGTTCTAATTGATGATGGAAGTGCCTTAAATATGTGTCCTTTAAAGACTGCAAGTTGCTTGGGCCTAAGTATTGAAGATTTTGTGCTGACTGATCAGCATGTGAGGGCGTATGACAATAGTAGAAAAGAGGTCTTGGGAACCGTAACACTAGAGCTCACTATAGGACCAATGTTCAAGAAGGTGGAATTTCAAGTCCTATACATAGCTTCGTGCTTCAATATGCTCCTTGGGTGACCACGGATCCATGACACAGAGACCATACCTTCATCCTTATACCAAAAGGTTCGCTTTCAGCATGTAGGAGCCATAATTACCATATATGGTGATACTTTGACCATACCAAAGCCCATTTTTGGTATTGATTCTAAGAAGGAGCCATTGACCTTGGATGGCTTTGAAATCGAGAAGCCTAGTTTTGGAAGAAGAAAAGAAGAAATGAAGAAGATCCCCCGTGGACTTTGCTCCCTACAGCAACAATAATGCGGTGGCAGTGATGAGAAGAATGAATTACCTTCCGGGGATGAACTTAGGGAAGACTATGAAAAAGGCAACCGCTCAAGTCCCAATAATTCCCACTGCCACACCACCTTTTGGGCTAGGTTATAAGCCCACTAATGATGACTTCCTAGAGATGGAGGTGAGAAGAATGACCCGTGCAAAGGCCAAGGAAAAGGGACTTCCTTGTCCCTTGGAACCCCTAAAGCCCTATACTCCCATACTGAATAGAAAATTTGTTAAAGCTGGAGATAGCCAACGCTATTGGGGATTCCCTAAACCAAGATTCGATCCTGAGTCAAGAACAATGGTGTCTAGGTTTGAGCTATTATTTGATTGTAACAACAAGCTTCTAGAGTTGAAGAAGTAAAACACATATTGGGTCCCTACTGATTGGGCAAATTATATGGACCCTAATGCAATGACTACGCTTTTGGAAGACGCCATCTGCAATATAGAAGAAGAAGAAGAGTACTGAGAGGCTTACCAACCTGCATTGAAGAGCCCATGTGAAGCAAGAACAAGTGAAGAAGATGAGGAAGGGGGAGAAGCCCCTAGTGATAGTGATGAAGGTAGTAACAGCAAGAGTGATAGTAGTAGTGATAGCAGTGCAGTGACAATGGAGATGGTGAGGATGATAGCAACAGTGATAGTGAAAGCAACAATAGTGAAGACTATGATAGCCAATATAGTGGCAATGATTGGGGAGAACCCCCTAGTGATAAAAAAGATGAAGATGTAGGACCTTTCTATGAAGACCATTTTGATGATGACATGGATTACTATGACAGAGATATAGAGGATGATGCTGAAGCTAAACCTATAAACGTAGAGAATGGCACTAAAAGTGAAGAATATGAGCTAGAAAATGTGCTAGAAGCTGTAGGAGAGGAGGCTAAAGAGGCTGACAATATAGACTACAATGATTACCCCTATGGGCGTCCCTTAGATTGGAGCTGCATTACCGATGTTAGTTCAAGGTCAGGTCCTCGATATGACAAGCATGGTAGAGAGATTCCTAAGTTAGGGTTATTTCACAATTCAGAACTTGGTTTACTGACTCCATACACTTAGGAAGAAGACGACATAGATGCTAGATTGGCCACTCTAGACAGAAAGTTGTTGATCCACAGTTTCAGAAACTTAACATTAGAGAGTCTTAACGGTGAAGACAAGAAGATGGAAGGAAATGAGTCAGAATATCTCCCCCAATACATCCACCCGAGCAACAAAGGAAAGCAAGATCTGTTTGGTGAGTGGATGGATAGTATAAAGCGTCTGGATACTTATGTGACTGACAACAGATATGGAGATTGATGCTGAAGGTACGAATTGTATGGATGAAGACATGGTACTGATGCTGAGGGAAGAAGGAACTCATTGGGAGCCACCATTGTTGAAGCCACAACCGAGTTGAAGAATTGGGCATGGGAAGGAGCCGCCCATCCAATGGAAGACTCTCTGGAGAAGATCAAGACCATTGAACCGATCACTCCTACCAAAAACATTGTTTCTATCCCTAGTAAGTCTGTTTTTGCTAGTATTATTATTCCTATCGAGTCTGTTTGCAATCATATTCTTATAGAGTATGTTTCTGCTGAGTCTATTAAGAACTCTTTTCCTTATAATATGATTTCTGATTCTGCTTATTTGTTGGCTTTGAATGTTTTTATTTCAGAAATTGGTAAAGAAACTCTTAATAATAAGGAATTAAAATAAGGGCATGTAGAACCTATAAAAGAATAAACCCAACTTGTATAATTGGGAATCGATGATGAACCTAAGGTGATGCAAGTGGGCAATACCCTAACCTCCTCTAAGAAAGATGCATTAGTGGCACCGTGGACTGAATTCAAAGAGGTATTTTCTTGGTCATATGAAGTCATGCTTGGGATTGATACAAATATAGTGCAACACTGCATTCCAACAGATCCAACCATGAAGCCGGTCAAGCAGAACTTGAGAAGAATGAAGCCAAAGTGGACTCTCAAGCTCAAAGAAGAAGTTGAAAAACAGTACAATGCAAGATTTCTGAGGGTGGTCAATTATCCTGAATGGTTAGCTAATGTGGTTTCAGTGCTGAAGAAGGATGGGAAAGTGAGAATGTGTGTAGACTTTTAAGATCTGAATAAGGCCAACTCGAAAAAGATGATTTTCCCTTGCCTCACATTGACATCCTGGTTGATAACATAGAAGGACATGCCTTGCTGTCATTTATTGATGGGTTTTCAGGATACAATCAGATAAAGATGACTCTAGAAGACATAGAGAAGACCTCCTTCATTACTCCATGGGGGATGTATTGCTACAAGGTCATGCCATTTAGCCATAAGATTGCTGGTGCTACTTACCAGTGTGTTGCCACTACTCTGTTGCATGATTTGATCCACAAAGAAGTGGAAGTTTATGTTGATGACATGATAGTGAAGTCTAAAAACCGTGAAGGGCACATACCAGCTTTACGCAAGTTCGTTGAAAGAATCTAATTCTATAAGTTGCAGTTGAATCCAAAGAAGTGCACTTTTGGCGTAATATCCAGAAAGTTGTTGCAGCTTATGGTAAGTTAGAGGAAAATTGAAGTCGATCCTGAAAAAATCAAGGTAATTTTAGAGATGAAGCCTCCCAGGACTAAGAAGGAGATTCGGGAGTTTTTAGGGAGGATACAATACATCAGCAGATTCATAGCCCAACTTACCATGACATGTGAGCCATTTTTCCGGCTACTCAAGAAAGTAGTTCCTACAGTATGGAATGAAAAATGCCAAGAAGCTTTTGAGAAGATTAAGAATTATCTGATGAAGCCACCAATACTGGTTCCACCGGTACTTGAAAGCCCATTATTGTTGTATCTCACAACTAGGAGTATAGCAATGGGGGCTTTGCTTGCTCAGTACCTAGAGGAGTCTAGGAAAGAGAATGTGATCTACTACATCAACAAGAAGATGCTAGCTTATGAGGAGAAGTATTCACCACTTGAGAAGAAATGTGTAGCACTTGTATGGGCAAACCGAAAATTTAGACATTGTATGCTTGTTTCAAGGTTTTATTGATTGCCAGAATGGACCAATTGAAATATTTGATGTAAAATCCTGTGCAAGATGGGAAGATGGCTAAATGGGTTTTCCTTCTGTCAAAATTCAATATTAAATATATGACTCAAAAATTTGTGAAGGGGGGAGTAATTGCTGATCACTTAGCCCACTGTTCACCTGAAGAAACTGAAGAGATCAAAGGAGACTTTCCAAATGAGGATATCATGGGGATCGAGGTAGAATCATGGAAGATGTATTTTGATGGAGCAATTAATCAAAATGGGAGTGGCATTGGAGTTCTCTTAATCACTCCAAAAGGCACACACATCCCATTCTCTGGTAGACTCAACTTTCCTACCACTAATAATGCCATTGAATACGAAGCTTGCATTATGGGATTACAAGCAGCATTAGGTGTTGGGGCAAAAGAGTTGGAAGTATATGGTGATTTAGCCTTGATAATTTCTCAGATTCAAAATAGATGGAAGATCAAGGAAGAAAAGCTAATGCCTTATCATGAATGTGTTCAGAAGTGGACCTCAAAATTCAGCAAGATCCAGTACCAATATGTGCCAAGAATGCAGAATCGGATTGCAGGTGCTCTAGTAACAACGGCATCCATGATAGATGGACCTAAGGAAGATGAAGCACAACCAATAATGGTGGAACAAAAAGAAGAGCTAGCTTATTACATGTCAATAAAAGAAGATGAGCGAACGAATAGAGAAGGTGAATGGTATTCAGATATCCTACAGTACCTCAAGGATGGGACATACCCAAAGGCTGTAGACAAGAATGATCAATTGACCATCAGAAGGTTGTCTACTAATTATATTATTTGCAGTGAGAGGCTTTACAGAAGATCATATAATGGAATTCATCTCCTTTGTGTGACCGCCAAGGAAGCGTAGTAAATAATTAAAAAGGTTCATAAGTCAAATTATGGGCCACATATGAATGAACATATGCTGTAACGAAAAAATAATGAGACAAGGTTATTACTGGACTACTATGGAAGCAGACTGCGTAGCTTATGTTTGAAGGTGTCATTAATGCCAAGTCCATAGAGATCTGAAGCACGTGTCACCTATGCCATTACATACCATGACTTCATTGTGGCCATTCTCTATGTGGGGAACAGATATTATTGGGAAGATTCACCTAACAACATCCAATGGCCATGAATTCATACTTGTTGCTATTGATTATTCCACTAAATGGGTAGAAGCTACCTCATACAAGGTTTTGAACTAAGAAAGTTGCTCAATTTATTCAAACCAATATCATTTGCAGATATGGGGCACCATATGAAATTATCTCTAACAATGGATTGCATTTCAAGGGAGAAACAGAGAAGCTGCTTCAACAGTTTAATACTTAACACCACAAATCCTCACCCTACCGTCCATAGACCAATGGGGCAGTTGAGGTTGCAAACAAAAACATACCGCAAATTCTGAAGAAAAGTACGAAAAACTATAAGGACTGGCATCTACAACTACCCTATGCACTTTAGGGGTATAGGACATAAATTTGATCTTCCACAGGAGCCACTCCTTATTCATTGGTGTATGAGATGGAAGCAGTCCTTCCCATTGAAATGGGTGTCCATTCATTGAGAATAGTACTAGAGAGTGAAGTCCCTGAAGTAGATTGGCTGCAAAACAGATACGACCAATTATGCATGATGGATGAGAAGAGACTCAAAGCCTAGTATCACATTCAAGGTTATCAAAGGAGGCTCAAGAAAGCTTTTGACAAGAAAGTAAGAACTAGAGATTTGAAGTTGGAGGATTTAGTGCTGAAAGAGATCTGAGCCTCGATTCAAGAGACAAACAGAAAGTTCAAGCAAAATTGGGCAGGTCCATACATTGCCAAGCAGATATACTCTAAGGAAGCGGTGAGATTGATGGACTTAAACGCAAACCCTTTTACTGAGTCAACCAACATGGATCAATTGAAGAAATACCACGTTTAAGGTGGTAGTCTAAAAGCGCCACATTTGAAGTGGTTGTAAATTATGTTCCTTTCTTAGGTTCGGTAAAAAAAAAAAAAACAAACAACAAAAAAAAACAAAAACAAAAACAAAAACGAAAATCAAAAAACAAAAAAAGTGTAGTTTGAAAACCCGAAAAGGCGATCTATGCAAAAGGAGAGGGAAAAAAAAAGTGAGAGAGCCTACTAGGTTGAAAACCCAAAAGGGAGGCCTAAGTAAAAGTTAAGGCAAATAGAAAAATGAATTACATGATGGCCTAATCCTTCTGCCAAGGAGGTACGTAGGCAACCATATATTGGTCTGGTACAACTTCCCCAAACCCACCATTTACCCATCACACACACACACACACACACACACACACACACACAAAATCAAAATTTAACCATTCCTTTAAACCATGCCATTACACAAAATTCGGAATCCAAACCTTAAACCAAACCATAAAAATTAAAAAATTAAAAAAAAAAAAAAAAAAAAAAAAAAAACAAAAAAACTAAAAACTAAAAAAAAAAAAACTAAAAAAAAAACTACAAAAAAAAACTAAAAAACAAAAAACAAAAACAAAAACACAAAAACAAAAACCAAACCTTGAAAACCTAAACCCTAAACAGAACCCTACACCTAGAGGTCCTAAATAATTTCTAAACCTAAGAGTTTCGCATCAACTTTTAAAATAAACATGGTCAAAGCTAAAAATAAGAAGATCATTTTTTCTTCGATCTTTTCTTCTTTGGTTGTTCGATGGTTCCATCTGTGCTAGGTACTTTGTCATCGTTGTCCCTCCTTTTAAACTCATAGTTGTCAGCCTCATGTCTTTCTCGAGTGTCTCTAAGAAATTGTTTTTGATAGGCCAAAAACGAATTGACCCCTTGCGATAAATTAACCAATTAATTTAGCCAAGTGAATTAATTAAGTTAATTAACATGCAAACGCGTGGTAGCACAAACAATTCACCAATTAAACTAAGTATGCAGCGGAAAATAAATTGACACGGTGATTTGTTTACGAATGGGGAAAACCAACACGGCAAAAACCCCACCGAGTGATTTTAAGGTCACCACTCCCGAAATTCCATTATTATCACAATAAGCGATTATAAGTAAAGGAATCCCAATATCTTATACCAACCTACAGTTGAACCCTTACCTTAATATCCAATTGGACTTGTTCTGTAGTGACAATTTCTCCTTTCGATGCATGACTCCCAATACATGACTAACCATTTGTGCGGATCCAGTATACGACTTCAATCACCAACTAGAGAAGTTTGTTAGCTGCAAAGTTCTTCAGTTCATCCCAATGATGAATATCAAGAAGATGCTTGGTCACAAAACCCTATGGTGCACAAACACAACAACTTCTTCACAAGAAAGATGAACTAGGGAAAAACTGTGTCTCCGGTCACAAATTGCTTGAACAAACTTTGCTCAACACTTGTGCAACTTGTGAACACTTTGACGGCCCTTAAAATAATCCTTTTATATGTCTAAGGTAGTGAGAAAAGAAAGCCCAAGCACATAAACACGGATTGGAGTCAAAACAAAATTGAAAATCTGTTTTTCATAAACCTCGACAGATACCCTATCTGTCGAGCTGCTATTGAGCCAAGGGGCTAAATAGCTCTTTTAAGCTCGATAGATGGTTAGCTGTTGAGCTTTAATGACTAGCACTTTTCAACTTGAATCTTGGACAGACTTGCATGGCTTCAACACTTGATCTTGAAACAAATTTTCTTGAAGTATTAAACACATCCTAAATAAACCCAAATACAAGTAAAGTGCATTTTTTGAAAGGATTAGCCAATTACATAAAATAATGACATATGTTCCTAACAAGTGAATCACATATGTCCTAACAATCTCCCCCTTTGGCAATCCGTGACAAAACCACAACAAACAAATGAGATATGGGAGAAGTCATAAATTACTCAACTCATATTCACTTGTTGAATACAATAAAATCTATCCTAACACAAACTCTTGAAAAACTTTGAAAGAAGAGAGTTTATGGCAAGAAGACTTTGACAACCTGTATTTTTGAAACACTTTAAACAAAACTCATCAAGGCTTCTTTGTGTGAAACAGAAATAATAGATTGCATACAAGTAATAAGAACCATGTGTATCAAAAAAGAAAAGAAACAACACATGCAAGGATAGGTGAAAGAAATATACATCAACATATAAAGAAAATAAGTACAATGTATGTCAATAATGGTCACAAGACCTAAGGTACAAGAATAAATGTATCTAAAGTAGATAAAAGAAAAAAAGATACAAGTAATCCTTACTACATCCCTCAAAATGCACTTTCCCCCTAACAAAAATCTCCTATGCTACCCCTCCCCTTAAGTATGACTACTCTCATAACCAAAACTACTCCCCTTTTTTGTCACGAGTGACAAAGGGTAAGAGTGTCAAGTAGACATCTCGTCATTGTTGGGTGAGCTAGCATCGCCATCATCATTATCCTCAGAATCAGCATCATCATCATCATCAGCATCATCAGCATCACTCTCATCCGCGAGGGCTATAGGAGTGGAAGACCTCGATTGAAACTGCGCCTCGCTTCGTTTAACTGTAGCGTAGTCAATGGTACACATAACGGGGAAGTGGTCAGAAGAGGGAAAAGGAACAGAAAAATGGCATAAAATCTGTGTGATAGCCAAAGGGAAAATGAGCTTATCACAGGTAGCCGTATCCCTAAACACATCTATAATGGAAAGAATAAAATGTGAAGGAAAATCTATAATGAGGTGCTCTAACAAGGAAAGCAAAAATCGAACACGGGGCTCTGTGATAGAGTTATAGTGAGAGAGTGGGTGCAAAACAAAAGTCATCACCATGTTCATGAATCTAGGACCTTTAGCAAAGGCCTTACATGGTGTAAACTAAAGATTACCCCAATTAGAAGGGCGCCCGCAGAAAGCAGAGATCATCTCGTCTTTGGACATAGTCCTCAGACGCTCACATCCGAGGTAGTCAGGATGCTCTACCCTCGGAACATGGAGCACATCAAATACCAACTCTGGTGTGACAACAATGCGCGTACCTCAAACGCGAGTATGAAAGAAAGGTATTGAAGAATCGAGTCCATGCATGTTGGAGTAAAACTCCTAAATCAACACGGATGGACATGTGACCGGGATGTCACACAGTGACACCCAACCCTGACTGTGAATGACATCGGGAAGGTCAATGATGGTGAAGTCCACCAAAATGACTCGACGTTCTGAATGAACACCACGTCGAGAAAAGTTCTTTGAAAAGTCCTTTCGATCATCCTCATCACGGAACCGAATAGAAGAAGGGGTAGGATCAGAAGACGGAGTGGATGCCCTAGAATGCAAAGGGTTCTGGGACGGAGCAGACTTACGTTTTGGTGCCATTGACGCACTAACGTAAACTAGAGAGTGAGGAGGAAGAAAGAAACACCTAGAAAAGCTCCAAACAGTTCAAATATATAGAAATATACTAAATGTAAGGTACGTATGCATGAAAATGCATGAGCATGTGACATGCAAAAGAAATTACATCATGGTCTCAACCCAATCCAAACTTACCAGCACACAATCAGTTTAACATATATAACACACATCTAAATGCATGAAAATATAGTTATAATGCATGTGTGATGCAATGCATGAGGTTTTAAACTCATTTAATTAAAATCTCATCCCAAAATTTCAACAATAACTCAACAATTTTGAAAAACCCCAAATTTTTTTAAAAACCCCAAAACCTGGGTCTAAATGCATGAAATGCATGAAAAAAAAGAAAAAAAGAAAAAAAAAAAAAAAAAGATCATACCAAGTGATTTGAAGCAAGAAAAGACCAAAAATCACGTGGGTTGAAGGTTTAAAGAGAGAAAAGAGTGTTTGGGAAGTCAATAGGCGCGGATAGATTGACAGAGATCGAGAAAATGAGGATCAGATCACACTAAAGCCTATATATAGATCCTCAGTAATTCTCGACAATAGAGGTGTCGAGAGGTATCGAGCCAAGTGTCAAGACAGGTGTCGAGAAAACAGAACATCGACAGATGCAGCTGTCGAGAGGTGTCGACGAAGAATTCATCAGACACGATCAAAGAAGCTCAATCAATCCACCAGCTATCGAGATTGCGATAAGAAATAGCTTAAGATCTCGACAAAAAGGCCAGGTGTCGAGAAGGTGTCGAGGTTGCTTGAAAACAATTTTTCAAGAACGGAAAAACATAGATATGAATGCAATCAAGCATACAACTCAACCAATGATCCAATCAACATTTTAAACTTTCAAAAACATCTCTCAACAACAATTTTTAAGCACATGGATTCCCATAACACACACACACCAAACAAGTCTAACCAATTTTATATTTCAAAAACAAGTCAAGACAGTTTAGTGAGCATACATTAACACATGTAAACCTTATGATGGCTAAATCACATTGTACCTGCACATGTATCAAGAGTAGCAAAGAATATTGCGTGTTGTGTGTGAAAAACATCGCAAGATTGCATAAGTGTATACATGTTATGACGATTTGAGATATAAGAAAATCACTTTAACTCACATACAATCATAATTGTTTGATGGGGACTATTACCTTCGAGGTACATCCAATAACTCCTACATCTCCTAGAATACACGCTTGCAATCATATTTAAAGCATTTTGATCTTTTTGCTTTTTATTTTTTTTTTGCATATTTTTCTTTTTAAGCAAATCATGCATGGGCATATAAGAGAGAGAAAAGAAATACCCAATTATGTTAAGCATTTGACATTCCAATTTTGCTATGCCGAAGCACACAAATGTCATTTATGATTGGCGGGCAATAGTGGTGACATGGTTATTTATGCCTTTCTCTTAGGATTTTCTAGTCCTTCTCATGAAAAAGAGTGATACGAGTGTTAAGTACAAGAGATTACTTAATCTTACTCATTACAAACAAGAGCCACAAAGCTCACTTGCTTAGTTGTGCATAGATATGCTCATCTAAGCTACAAGAGATAACTTTGTTTCAATGGCCATCCAAGGTACACAAGTACCAATGTACACAAAACACACACTTTTTTGTATTTTTCTGATTTTTCAATTTTTTTATTTTTATATGAAAAAAAAAAAAAAAAACAAAACTGAAAACAAACAAAAACATGTTAAACAAAGCAAAGCATAAAACTAGACTGACTCAAAACTTGAAAGCAAAACACATAAGTAATGCACACACAAAAAAACAAGAAGAGAGAAAGAGAAAAGTGATAGAATCACTTGGAGCCTTTTTCCTTCCACACCTTGGAAGAACCTTTCCTTTGAGTGAGCCCTTGAACCAACGGTGAGGGGGAAGAATTGAAATCGTTCAAGTTCAAAAGGAACATGAGGGCTTTGAGAAAATCTCCAAGGGGAGCAAGAGAGGATTGAAGCTGATTCTAGCTTCCAAATGTGATCATGTTGTTGCTCTGTTGAGTGGCTAACCATTTATAGCAATTCGGACTAGTATGACCGCCAACTCCACAATGATGACAGAGATGCTACTTCTTTTGTTTAAGCTTTTGAGAGTTAGCCTTCTTAGCCCTAGGGTTTTTAGCTTCCTTCTTATCTTGCTTAGGGAGTGCTCCTAAGATAGATTTACCTTTGTCTATGTTCACACTAGCTATATCAATTTTAACATCATTGTTCTCAATAACATTATTACTAGGAGGAACAAAAATAGTAGTACTAGTAGATGCAATATTAGAAGAAGGGAGATCATACCCTAAACCTATTAGATCAGAAGCAGATTTCTGAAGACTGAGCATCTTATCAAGCTTTGCACTTGAAGTCCTCTCCAATTGAGCTCTGACTTAAAATAACTCTGCTTTGAGCTTCTTGGTCTTCTTAGCCAAGAAATTATTCTCGAACCTCAGTGCTCCACATCATCAAACTTTGTGGAAAGCTCTTCACGATCAAGTTCCACATCACTGAGCTTCTTGATGGTCAGCCTATAAAGTTTTTCATGTTTCTCAGAAAGCTTGTATAATTTCTCATAGGCTATATGGATATCATCTTGATCATCCATCTTCTCAAACTTGGACTCCACCAATTCCTCTTCTTTATCCACATCTTCAACAGTCCCTTCAGTAGGATTGACAGTGGCAATGAAGGCATTTAGGATTCCGTCATCCTCATTGTCGGAATCATCCTCAGGCTCAGTGTCGCTCAAAGTAGCAGCAAGTGCCTTGCTCTTCCCAATGCTCTTGAGATATGTAGGACACTCCTGTTTCATGTGACTGAAGCCTTGACATCCAAAGCATTTAGGTCCTGCGAGAACATTATACTAACTGCCATCCTCAGTATCCTTCTTCCCTTTGTCTTAACTCTTGAATTGAGAAGAACTGGATTGCCTTCGGTCCTTGTCGAAGCCCTTCACATTGGCATTCTTCATGAACTTCTTGAATTGTCTGATGATGTAGGACTTCATCTTAGAATCTTCATCGTCTGAAGACTCATCCGTGTCACTACTCTTGGCCTTTAGTGCCATGCTCTTACCTTTACCCAATTTGCCAATTCTAGTTAACCCTAGCTCGTAGGTCTGTAGATTTCCAACCAGTTCTGTCAAAGGAATCTTGTCAATATACTTTGATTCCTCAATCACCGTGATCTTTGCATAGAATCTCTCGGGCAGAGATCTGAGTACTTTCCTCACAATCTTAGGTTCAGGAATGGTTTCCCCAAGATTGAAGGCTGGGTTCACTATGTCGTTGAGCTTGGCATAGAACTCATCAAATAACTCATCCTCCTCCATCTTAATCTCTTCGAAGCTTGTAGTGAGCCTCTGAAGCTTCAAACCCTTGATAGTTTTAGTTCCTTCATAGGTTGTCTAGAGGATGGTCCATGCCTCCTTAGCAGTTTCAGTAGAGGATATCTTCTTAAACTCCTGATTAGTGATTGCACAGAATAAAGCATTCAATGCCCCGCTGTTAAAGTTTGCTACCTTGATTTTGGCATCATCCCAATCGGCCAATGCTTCCTTTGGCATGGTCCAGCCAATCTCTACAGCTTGCCACACCTTATCATCTAGAGACTGCAAAAAAGCTCTCATACCTACTTTCTAATATGCATAGTTAATGCCATCAAATAAAGGAGGTATAATTAATGACTGTCCTCTATCCATGACAAACAGTGGTAAATGGATCAACACAGCAAAGATTAACCCTAATCAAAGTGTGCCTGCTTTGATACCACTTGGTAGGCCAAAAATGAATTGACCCCTTGTGATAAATTAACCAATTAATTTAGCCAAGTGAATTAATTAAGTTAATTAAAATGCAAACACGTGGTAGCACAAACAAATCACCAATTAAACAAAGTATGCAGCGGAAAATAAATTGACACGGTGATTTGTTTACGAATGGGGAAAACCAACACGGTAAAAACCCCACCAGGTGATTTTAAGGTCACCACTCCCGAAATTCCACTATTATCACAACAAGTGGTTATAAGTAAAGGAATCTCAATACCTTATACCAACCTACAGTTGAACCCTTACCCCAATACCCAATTGGACTTGTTCTGTAGTGACAATTTCTCCTTTCAATGCACGGCTCCCAATACGTGACTAACCAATTGTGTGGATCCCAGTACGCGACTTCAATCACCAACTAGAGAAGTTTGTTGGCTGCAAAGTTCTTCAGTTCATCCCAACGATGAAGATCAAGAAGATGCTTGGTCACAAAACCCTACGATACACAAACATAGCAACTTCTTTACAAGAAAGATGAACTAGGGAAAAACTGTGTCTCCGATCACAAATTGCTTAAACAAACTTTGCTTAACACTTGTGCAACTTGTGAACGATTTGACGGCCCTTAAAATAATCCTTTTATATGTCTAGGGTAGTTAGAAAAGAAAGCCCAAACACATAAATACGGATTGGAGTCAGAATAGAACTGAAAATCTATTTTTCATAAACCTCGACAGATACCCTATCTGTTAAGCTGCTGTCGAGCCACGTGGCTGAACAGCTCTTTTAAGATCGATAGATGGCTAGCTGTCGAGCTTTGATGATAGGCATTTTTTAGCTTAAATCTTGGACAAACTTGCATGGCTTTAACACTTGATCTCGAAACAAAGTTTCTTGAAGTATTAAACACATCCTAGATCTACCCAAATACAAGTAAAGTGCGTTTTGTCAAAGGATTAGCCAATTACATAAAATAATGACATATGTTCCTAACAAGTGAATCACATATGTCCTAACAGTTTTCTCATAGCAACCATGTCAGCCTCCTTATCCGCAATCTTATTCACCAACTAGTTAGAGTATTCTATGGTCATCTTGTGAAAGTGAACTTTGACAAAAGATTGATCCACTCGGTTAGCCATCTCCAAGACCAACAACATTTTCCGTGTAGAAGCAGGATTTGTGTCCACAAGAGTGAAAGGTTTTCTTCCTTTTCCACCAGGCGTTCCCTGCTCATATTGGAATTATCTCAAAAGTCTATCAGCCTTATAGAAAGTTGGCCCTTCTTAACCCGACTATGAAGATATGACCTGATCCAAGGGACTGCAACAAAGGAGGTGGGCACTTCCACCAATAACAATTCCATCGAATTGAGACATTGGATTTCTTATTCAAAAACTTCACCCAGTCACTTTTAGTTTGACACTCGGTTTTGAGCACGGTCCTACTGAGGAAATTTCCAGGACCATAATCAGCAACAGTAGGCATGGCAATCATGTCTAGTCTTTCCATCAACCATATCTGCAAAGTTAAGGGACTGCCAAGAAAGTGTTGTGACTCTCCACTAAGAAGTACAGGGTCTAGCCCTAAGAGAGTTTCTACCAATATCAAAGAAGTAGGATTATCACCATCCTTAACTTGACTCACAATGCCTATGGTTCGAGCATCCATAAAACCAAGCCTTCCAAAGCAAAGCATAAATTCTCCCATGAAGCAGAGAGCTAAGCCAAAATATTTCTGCATGTTGTCAATCACTCCATGAGTATGTTTGTTAATCAATCTTGAAACAACTACATGAAGATTCACCATGTGGCCCTCAATCATGCTACTGGTAATTTAAGTAGAAAGTCCTAGAGTAACAGATAAAATCTCCCTATGTTTGGGACCAAAAGAAACCGCTACAGATTTTTTGCCGGAATCATAACCCAAAATAGCTTAAAATTCTTCAATTGTGGGACAAAGTTCAACCAATTTAAACTGGAACACATGATCTTCAGTATCCTAGAACTTCATAGCAGCACGGAGGAAATCCCACTTGATCTTGACATTCTTTAAAGCCTTGATCCCCTCTAGCTTGTAGGCTATAAAATTGGTCTTGGTACTAAAATCAAAGCTACAAACCCATCTTTTGATATCATGAATGGTTGAATGAGGAAACTTTTGATTGTTAGCCCTGGATAACTCTTGCATATGATTATTGTTTCTTGATAACTTTGATGCAAAGATTTGTTTATAGGTTAGATGTTGAAATAAGCTACCTTAGTCCTTAACCAGGTTTAAATGGGTTTCAAGAGTTTGTAGATGACTAGGAAAGTGTTTCATGGTCTCAAACAAAGAAAACATTTTTCAAAAAACGCGTTGCAAAAGAGTGAGGAATCGCCCCAAAATTGGATGTGCCAGTCGGCACTCTAAGAGTGCCCGATCGGCACTCCAAGAGTGTCGATTGGCACCCAGCTTAACCAAGGCACAATTAACCTGTTTTGTGTTTTGTGGCACTTCACATGTCGGTTTTGACTCTGTTTATCACTCAAAAAAATAAAATTTTGATTAGGCAATGAAGTGTTCAAAATTTTGCATGGAGTGTCAAACTAGGGCATTTAGATATGCTTTGTCCATTTATTTCAAAAAAAATAAAAAAATCACCTGCATAACTGGTTTCAAAAAAAAAAAAGGGAAAAGAAAATTAATCAAGTCAAGATTTTCCAACGTCATGCATTTATCTCTTAAACTAGAGGCATTTGGCTATGCCTTACCCCTCTTTCTGGAACAAATAAAAATCAATCATCTCTTTTCACACACACACACACACACAAAAGAAGAAGAAAAAGAAAAATTATTTTCAAAAATAAAAGGTCCTCATGCACAAGTTTTCAAACTAGGGGCATTCGGCCATGCCTCATTCATTTTCAAAAGAAAAAAAGAAGAAGATCATCATCATCATCTTTTCAAAAAAAAAAAATCAATCAAGATTTTAAAAAATCATGCATCCATTTCTAAACTAGGGGCATTCAGCCGTGCTTCATTCAAATAAGTGCAAATCCCATCAGGGGTGGTCAGAAAGTTGAAATTGTTTACTACAAGACTTCATCAAGTGAATTCTAAACTTGTCCCATCTAAGTTTCAACAAGATCAGAAGCAATCCAAAGATAAAGAGCTAAAAGCATAAATTAATAGAAATTTTCTAAGGACTACTTTCTTGTCTTTGTAGGAAAAATAAAATACAAGTTAAGCATCATTCGGACTTCGGGTCCGCCTACGGGAAAATCTCCTAGACCCACCCCTAGAGGAGCCACCCTCAGTGTCTCCTTCCTGAATTGCATAAAACCGAGATTCTTGTTGCCGGTTTTGAAGTTCAAGATTTCTGATCCTCTCCTCCAAGGATCTTGTGTTGGCATCAGACATTGCCGTTCGACTGTTCTAAAAAATCAACAAAGACAAGTGTTAGATCCATTATCATGGAGATTCAAGCAAAGAGCATTAAGGAAGCATCTTTTTACCTAGTTCATTTCATTGAGCACATATTGAGAAGATTGAGTGCATGTCACAAGCTGTAAACCTCCAATCATCCATATGCTCTCTTCCACAAGATAAACACTGACCTGAAGCACAAATTCACAAGTTAAAAAATAACTCAACAATTCAAAAATTCCCCAAAAAAAAAGAGCATAACATGATCACACAAGGATTTCCAACCAAATCATACAATGTTCAAAATTCCAACAAGGACAAACAACAACAAAATGACAATGTCCCACCATCAAGCTCTCAAAAAAACATGAAATCAACAAATTTGCCAACAAAAAAAAAAAAAAAAAAAAAAAAAAGAGCTCACAGGCCACCCATCATTTAAAATCTAATCCCAAATTTTGGTCTTTTGCAGTCAAAACCTCAGGTTCCAAGGTAGAGAAGCCCCTTGGTTACCTTCAATTCAAATCGAGGTAAAGAAGCCTCTTGGTCGACCCAATTCAAGATTGAGATAGAGAAGCCTCTCAATCATCCCAAGTTCCAAGGTAAAGAAGCCCTTTGGTTACCTTCCATTCCGATCGAGGTAGAGAAGCCCATTGGTCATCACAATTCAAGATTGAGATAAAGAAACCTTTCAATCACCCCAAGTTCCAAGGTAGAGAAGCCCCTTGGTTACCTTTCATTCAGATTGAGGTAGAGAAGCCTTTTGGTCGCCACAATCCAAGATTGAGATAGAGAAGTCCCTTAATCGCCCTAGGTTCCAAGGTAGAGAAGCCCTTTGGTCATCACAATTCAAGATTGAGATGGAGAAGCCTTTTAATCGCCCCAGGTTTCGAGGTAGAGAAACTCCTTGGTTACCTTCCATTTAGATCAAGGTAAAGAGACCCCTTGGTCATCACAGTTCGAGATTGAGAAAGAGAAGCCTCTTAATCGCCCCCAGTTTCGAGGTAGAGAAGCCCCTTGGTTACCCTCCATTCAGAACGAGGTAGGGAAGCCCCTTTGTCGTCACAATTCAAGATTGAGATAGAGAAGCCTCTTAATCTCCCAAGGTTCCAAGGTAGAGAAGCCCCTTGGTTATCTTCCATTCAAATTGAGGTAGAGAAGCCCTTGGTCGTCACAATTTAAGATTGAGATAGAGAAGCCTCTCAATCACCCCATGTTCCATGGTAGAGAAGCTCTTTGGTTACCCTCCATTCAGATCGAGGTAGAGAAGCCCCTTGGTTGTCCCACTTCGAGATTGAGATAGAGAAGCCTCTCAATCGCCCCAGGTTCCAAGGTAGAGGAGCCCTTTGGTAACCTTCCATTTAGATTGAGGTAGAGAAGCCCCTTGGTCACCACAATTCAAGATTGAGATAGAGAAGTCTCTCAATCCACCCTAGAATGAGATCGAGATAGAAAAGCCTCTCAGTCAGCTCAGATTTCAAGGTTCAATTCAAGTTTATCAGTTGTCAAGTAGGTCAAGTATTCACTATTTTCATTTTTCAAAACAATAAAACAATAGTTCTGTGTTCCAAGGTTTTAGGTTCTAGGGCTAGGTAATCTTTGAAAAAGTCAACCTCGATTAAATCACGACTGCTAAAATCAGTGTCTTTGTTTTACATTGACATTTGTTTTGCAAGCTCTGTCAATGAAGAGCATTTTGTACACACTCAATTTTGCACCCATAATTTAATCTTGGAAGATGGCTAGAGTGACCATTCATATACCCAAAATTTAGAGTTGCATTACATGCATTAATTCATTCATTACATATTGTGAGGGATTTCACAATTTGCTCCAATACCAATGGGCTTGGTCTGCGATCGAATGCTATAAAAGATATGTGCCCCCTCATCCTTCACCAATTGGTGGTTGGATGGATTGGTAAGGCACATGATCCGACAAGTGGTATCAGAGCTAAGGTCATAGGTTCGAGTCGTTGGAGCCGCATTGTGAGGGAGGGATTGTGAGGGATTTCACAATTTGCTCCAATACCAATGGGCTTGGTCTGCGATCGAATGCTATAAAAGATATGTGCCCCCTCATCCTTCACCAATTGGTGGTTGGATGGATTGGTAAGGCACATGGTCCGACACATATCATAAAAATGATCTTGAGATTCTATCGATTGCGACAGTATGACCAATTTCCAAATCGGACCGTCAAATTGAATAATATCACATGATCAAGTTTTCACAGTCTGCATGCATTTTTTTTGGGTGGAGCCGATCATGCATGATTAATTCAAATTAATTCTGATTGGTTAAACAATTAAAATTAATTATATAATTTTGTGATTGGTTGTAGTTAGTGTCAAAAATAGGCCTATTTGCATAGGAATAAAGTGGATAATCCGATAATAAAGAAATTGTGGATAATCAAGTCTCATAGGAATATTTATCTACAAGATAATTATCACTTTAAAGACCTGAATATCAAGAAAAATGGATTAAATTTTAGAATACGGATTAAAAGCACATCTAGTTACAATTCCTGGCTCAAAAATCCTCAAAAAAGGAGTCAAAATTGGACCAAAACTCAAACGCAGACCTGGCACCCAAGAGGGCCATTTGGCACTCTAAGAGTGCTGACTAGCCTAAAAGCTCGACCCGGCCAAAGGACCCCCTTATTAAGATAAAGCCTACGTTTTTCAGAATTTTACAAATAAGGACGCGTTCTAATTCGTATCTAATATCATTCAACTTATTTTTTAAGCATCCCAACCTCTATAAATAGAGGGAAAAAAATCAAAATTAAAGGCTCTTTTTTTCTAACTTTTCTTTTCCCCTTACGTTAAAGATGTTCTAGAGACTTTTGCTTTAGGAACTTCCTTTTTGTAAGTAAAATATTTTGGACTTCAAAGAGGTGAATAAACTTCTTTGATTTCTAAAATATTCTTTCATTAGAAGAGCACGCTCATGCAAGAGGTATTCTATTTTTTCTTTCTTTGTTTTCTTCTTCCATTAACTAGTATGTTTTTGTTTGATGCATGAATATGTTTAGTATGTTTTATGATGTCTTGTTCTTAATATATAATTGTCATGCTTAGATACCGTAGATGATTGTTTATTTCAATTCTTTCTTTTTGACTTCGAAATTTGCAATGACTATCAAAACTCTTTTATGGAGATTCAAAACTAATTTGTATTTTCATTAAATACAGATCTAATTTTTTTCAAAACCTAAAACTAATCTGTATTTTCGTTAAATACAGATCTGATTTCTTATTTTGAAAAGTTTTCTTTGTTATAAAATTGCAAATTTTGAAATTCAAAACAAGGGATTGAAAGTTAGGTTAAAATTTTTTAATATGTGATGCATGCATAATAGATTTGTCTCATGAATGCGGATCCTCTTTCAAAAGTCTTTTTTTTTTTTTTTGGTCCAACAACAGATTTGATTTTTTACAAATAAAATATATATTTTTTTTTTTTAACTTTACACAAATCAGATTTGATTCTTTTCAAAATCTCATTTTTTTAATAAAAAACAGATATGATTTTTTCTTGATAAATTACTTTTTTTTTTTTTAAGTTTACAAAAATAGATCTAATTCTTTTGAACAAAATATTTTTCTTTTTAACTTTAGGAAAAACAAATCTGATTTTTTTTAACAAACCAAATTTTTTCTAACTTTACACAAAACAGATCTAATTTTTCTTGATAAAATCTTGCTTTTTACCCTTTACAAAAACATATTTGATTTGTTTTTACAAACCAAGTCTTATTATTTTAATTTCCAAGACAGATTTGAATTTTCTTTAAAAAGAGGACATATCCGTAAGGCAAATTTATTTAAGTTAATTTTTGTCAAGTTTTTGTCATGTGCATTGTAACATATCATTCAACATCATTCAAACAAGGGTATATTGGTCATTAGAGTCTAGTCTCTAGACTCTATCTAGGCGGAAAGGGTGCCTAATACCTTCCTATTTCGTAACCTAGCCCCCGAGCTTAGGATTTTTGGATAGGTAGATTCGTTTTTTGTCTTTTAATTTTGGTAGATTATAATTTGAACCAAAGATTTGTATTCTTTTGCATAGATTTTATCTAGGACCTAAAGCCTTGTAAAGTTAATTTACCAAAATTGAATTTTTCTTTATTCAATTAATGACATTCGAAGTATTTTGAATATGTAATTTGTATTTATTTTTTCTTATATTTTGTATAAAAAATAAGTGGCGACTCCACACCACTAACCAAAAGAGAGGTGCCCTTACAAGCACTCGAATCTCTTTTTGAGAGGCCCTAAATTTTCCCCGGTCTCTCATAGAGCATAGGGTCGAGGCTAAGGGTATGTATTCTCAATCTCTGTTGTATCTTCTTTTTCTTCTCTTCCTATCATATCCATGTACATTCTTTTATCTGCCTTGCATGTTATCTTTGTCATGTAGTCACAAATACTCCTGAGGAGCCCATGGTTGTAGCAGTTCTTATAGAGCCCATAACCCCCATTCCTACTAATCTCAATAATTCCCTTTCTTTCTCTTCCCTTTGCATTTCTCCTCTCCTACTTTTATGCCCACCTTCCTTCTTTATTTCCCTATTGGAAGCTCATGTGACGCTTGCTCTTCGGTCCGTTGCCTACTAAGAGGACCCCGCGTGTTACGTTTGAGGCTGGGAGCAATTCTACTACTGTTCCTAACCCTATGAGTGAGGCCGCTGCCTTCTTTATTCGCTTTAAGCAGGCAGAGATGAACAATCTTGATCCAGTAGACTTCTGAGGCACTAGGCCTCCTTATGTGGACTTCCACAGTTACCGGGTACCCGAGGACTATGTGGGGCATTTGAAGGCAGTTTACCATAGTCATGGGGACTTTATATAGAGGTTCCCTTTGGCTGTTTTGCTAGAGAGCACTTCCTTAAGATGCTGGGGTGTGTGATGAACAATATCAAGTACAATTTTGTGGACACTATTTCTACCGAAAGGATTTTGCAGTGGAAGGCTGGGGTTCAAGAGCTGATCCACGTTGATTTCGATGTGGGATTTCTATTGGAGCACTTATGAGAGATTTCCCGAGTTTTCTTCATGAGGAAGGTTCAGCCTGATATTGATGCTATTAACACCCACCTTGAGAGTTTGTGGAAGGAGGTGGCGGACTTGGAGGCCGATCGTGCAAGTCTTCTTTCTCTATCACTAGTGCTACATATGCTACTACACTTATTATGCTTTATGATACTGTGTATTTTTGCTAATACCTCATGTATGGCTTTCATTACTTTCTGCTTTTTCCCATAGTTACAAAAAAGAGAACAAACTATATTACTTTCTTGTGACATAACATCCCTTGCAAGGGTGGTCACTTGGAGGAAGTTCAAAATAAGGAAGAAAAGAGAAAACAAATACATAGCATTTCCTACGTGTAATAACGCTTGAGCCATTTGCCATTGATGGGATTTACGAGGTCTTTTCCGTCCATTTGGGCCAAGCATTAATATCCACTCACATTAGCTTCTCTTACCATAAAGGGGCCTTCCCACTTTAGCAAGAACTTAGACAGTCCTGCCAATCCTCTTTTGACATGGTTTGCTATTCTTAACACTAGCTAACCTTTTGCAAATAATCTTTCCTTTATGGTTATGCCATAAGCCTCAGTCATCTTCTGCATGTATCTGTAGCTACGTTCTTGGGCTTCTTGCCTTTGTTTGTCTAATTCCTCCAACTCCTCACACCTTTCTAGCATGAAGACCTCCTTCTCCTTTTCTTTCTTTCGCATCTGTATGAACCTTAAAGAGGGTATCATTAATTCTGCTGGGCCGACAACTTCTGTCCCATATACTAAGGAGAAAAGAGAGAATCCTGTGGCAAACTTTGGTGAACTTCAATAAGCCCAAACGCGTCTGCCAGGTGTGTTACCCAACCTCTGTTGTATTCTTGGCTCATCTTGCTAATAATTTTAATGAAGGTCTTGTTCATTGCTTCAGCTTACCCGTTTCCCTGTGGGTAATAGGGCGATGACCGGTGATGCTTTATCTGATAAAACTCCAACATCTTTCTAACTTCCTTTTTTTATGAATGGCATGCCATTGTCACTTATAATTCTATGGGGTACTCTAAAACGTGTGATTATATTCTCCTTTATAAAGTTTTCCACAGCTCCTTTGATGTCTTTGCAAACTGGTATGGCCTTTGCCCACTTGGTGAAGTATTCTGTAGCCACCAGGATCTAGATATACCTGTTTGAAGGCAAGTTAACTAGCCACACCAAATCGAGCCCCCACGGGTGGAAGGGCCATAGGGTAATCATACTTTGCAAGCTCTGTGGTTGGGTATGAATCAAATTGGCTTGCACTTGGAAGCCGTGACACTTCTTCATAAATTCTACTCCGTCCTTCTTCATAGTGGGCTAGTAGTAGCCCATCTGCAAGATGCACTGGTACTACTTCTTCCTCCCTTGGTGTTCTCTACACTCACCTAAGTGTACTTCCTTCAGCATTTCCCTGGCCTTTTATGGCCCTAAACATCGTAATGGGTCTCCGTCATACCCTTTCTTGGACAGAACTCCTTTGTGTAGGAAGTAGTGGGTTACCAATTTTCTAAGCTTGTACCTCTCTTCATGCTTCTACGGTAAGATTTCCTTCGCCAAGTATCCCACAAATGAGCTTCTCCAATCCTCCATAGTGAACACAACGTAGCTCTCTTCTTGGTCAATGGCAAGACAACAGGCTTTACACTGGCTCTAGATCTAATCTGCTTCCCTATTCATGTTCAACCAATAGAAACTTGCTCTCTACAGCCTTCAATACAAACTAACTTCCTTGTAGAGCCCACAAGTCCTGCTATGCACTCTTTCCAGTTTTCTATGGGCCTCTTTGTGTCCCACGCATCTCAACAGGATTCCTCCTCACATTCTACAGTATATCTCTCCTTTCATTAAGATGTAATCCTTCACAGCCTTCAATTTTGCTACATCTTCCTTTAATTGGGCTTCCTTGATGGAAGCCCTCCAATCTTTCTCACTTCTCTCCCTTTCGGGGAATTTTTCTTGGAGTATTTCATTTATAGACTCCTTTCGCTTCTTGACTTCTCCTGTGGTGCTGCTTCCTTCAAAGGCTATTTACTAGCCTAACACAGCCAACGCGTCTATGTATCTATTCTCGCTCCTTTAGGTGTGCTTTATCTCAAACGTGCAGAACTTTTCTTCCATTTGCTTGGTAAACCACCAGGTTAATCACCCATTACTCTCAGATGTCGAACCCCCATCTCAAGGGATGTTGCCAATCTTTTTAGGTATGCCTCATATTCTGCTGTATTGTTTAAGCATGGAAATTCCAATTTGAATGATAGTGTTATAGTCTCTCCATTTGTATGATAGAGAACCACTCTGGTGCCTCCTGAGTTTGTCATAGATGAGCCATCGAACTTCATGACTCACTGGGCACCTTATCATCCAATGGGAACTCCTCTTCTCCCGTAAATTGGGCCAATAAATCTGCTATAGCCTGGCTTTTTACTGCTCTGAGCGTGCCCGGTTTTAAGTCGTATAGCAATAATTGCAACAACCACTGGGATATTCTTCCAGACAGAATAGGTTGTCGAAAAAGTTCCTTAATTACGTGAGACTTTGTCATAAGATGCACCTCATAGGCCATGAAGAATGACATAGCCTCTTTGATGCGTAGACAATTTTTAAGCATACCCTCTCTACTCGAGAATAGCGTTTCTCAGCTTCTCGTAAAGCGCAGCTTATGTAATACACTGGCTGCTCAATGTCATCTCTATTCTCCTGGGCTATCAAAGCAACTATGGCAGATGGGCTTGAGGCTAAGCAGAGCAATAGTGGTTTTCTACAAATTGGAGCCTACACCATCAGTAGGTTCTTCATGATTTGCTATAGCTTTTGGAAAGCTTTCTACTATTCACTTCCCCATTTAAAACTCTATCCTTTCTTCAACAACTTCATGAAGGCCAAAATGATTGATACTAGGCCCGGTGTGAACCTCATAATGTAAGAGACTTTGCCTAAAAAGCTCTTCAACTCTTTGACGGTGGTTAATGGATTCATGATTTCTATCGTCGTGGCTTTGGTTGGATCTACATCTATTCCTCTACGTGGACTAAGAACCCTAAAAAATTCCCAAAAAAGACCCCAAAAGCGCACTTCGATAGGTTCATTCTTAGTTTGAAAAGCCTGCACCTTTCGAACACCTTTCTCAATTCTTTGACGTGATCCTCTCACTTCCTTGACTTTACCACAATGTCGTCCACATAGTCCTCTATTTCATGATGCATCATGTCATGGAATATTATGGTTATGGTGCGCTGATAAGTCGCGCTTGCATTTTTTAGCCCAAAGGGTATCACCATGTAATAGAAATTCCCAATGGGCATTCTGAAGGCAGTATTCTTTACATCTCTGGGTGCCATCCGAATTTGGTTGTAGCCACTGAACTCGTCCATGAAGGAGAACATAGTGTATCCAGTAGCAGAATCTATTAGCAGATCCATGTTAGGCAGTGGGAACTCATCCTTTGGGCAAGCTCGATTGAGGTTTCTAAAATCCACACAACATCAGATCTGCCCATTCTTCTTCTTCACAGGTACAATATTGGATAACCACCTTAGGTGCTGGATCGGCTTGATAAATCCTACTGCGAGCAGTTTTTGTACCTCTTGTATTATCTACTTCTCTACATTAGTGTGGAACACCCTAGCTGGCTGGGCTACTAGCCTAGTCCCTGGCTCTACATTAAGCATTTGCACCATTAGTTTTAGGTCTAGCCCAGGCATCTTGCTATACTCTCATGCAAAAATGTCCTTGAACTCTTTCAACAACTGAATTAGATCTGACTTTTCTTCTTCTAATAACTTCAAACTAATTGAAATCAGTCTTGGCTTCAGCGGGTCTGTGCCCAAGTCTACTTATTCTAACTTTTCTTTAGCCATCACTTGTGTTTCTTCTTTTGCTACTGTCTTTTCCTCTTCTTCTGCATCATTCACTTCTTTTGAACCTTCCTGGGCCACACAGCATATCAAGGTCCTATGTTAGGGCCCTCCTCTGGGACCCACTTACGCACTACAAGTGGGCCCCACACACCTTTGTAATTTGTATATTGTTCTGCCGTCAAATGTTTTAACCTTGACGCAGCATGGCAAACTGCCTGATTTCGAGGTTGGCGCCTCCTTCCTCTTCCTTTTTCATGATAGCAACGCTCTCAAATGGTTCTAGATCATTTTTGACGTCTTTCCACCTAGGAACAAAGGTGCCCAATGGCTTGGACGTCGAGCTTTCCCCTAATAGTGCCCATTTATCATAAAATATGGTCTCCACTAGATGGGCTTCTGCTTGCTCGAAAAGAGACAGGTTTGCTACAATCCATATCATTCTACCGTGGAGTCTCCCTTCACACACTAATGGTACAGTTATGGGATAAGACAATTCTTATGCAACCATGGACGTCCCAACCATATGTGGTATGGGACCTTTGTCTTTACTACATGGAAGCGAGCCAAGGAGGCTATTGGGCCTACTTTCAGCCAAAGCTATATGTATCTAGCCATGTACTCACCTTTTCCCTCGAACCTTGTTACTTCAATGGGGTATTGTTGAATCTTGTTTTTCAGTATCCTTGCTGCTTGCAACGTGATGAGTGGGATGAGTTTTACCAAAACACCTGTGTCCACTAGGGTCTTGATAGGAATCTGATTTATAGAGGCTGCCAAATAGAAAGGTCTCCTATGATATGGGTAGCCCACCTCCATGTCCTTATCACTAAAAGCGATTTCGTTGGTATCTTCTAGGAAGGCTCGATTGGACTGAGTTTCTGCGATAAGGCATTCAACTCCTACTCCTGAGGCAATGCTTACCAAAACCAATGTGGCTATTCTTCGCTTGTTGGTCGTGAACTCTAGCTAGTCGAATAGATTTTTTAACTAGGGACTCTTCTACAGAGTCGTGATGGATCCCGTTGGCTACGAAGGTCTCTCATCTTCCTCCTCGCCTAGATCAGTGCAAATAACTACTGCTGTTACCCCCCACCTCTTGTGGTTAGGGAGTAGGTTTCTTTGAACTTCTAGCTAGGTCAACTCAAGATTCCCTTCTTTAACCCTATGATGGACAAATCTGTGAAGTACCCAACATTTTGCAATAGTGTGCTATACATAGTTGTGCAGCCGGCAAAAACGCGGGTCCTTCCACTCATCTTCAATGGGCTCCTTGGAAACGTGATTGGGCTTAAAGACTCCATCTGCAATCCACTTGTCCAAGAGTACGTCTAACTCCTTTGGTGTGCATGGTATGGATGGAGGGCTCTCATACTCCCTTCTAACTGACTTATTTCTCTTCTCACTAGTGGACACTGTCATGGCTTGTGGGGTGGATTTTCGATCATTTGGTCTTTCTGAGCTAGGCCTAACTAACTATGCTGTCTTTCTGCCTTTCTGCAATAGTTGAGCAAACTGGGAAATCTCCAAATTTTCAAGGATGGCTAGGTACTCCATGATCATGTTTCCCATACACATCTTCACCGGTGTCCTTTCTTCGTAATGGTAATAAAAGTCAAGGGATATGTCACTAAACCTCTTGATGTATTCCGTGAGATCTTCACCATTCCTCTGTTTGGTGCCTTGCAAGGCTACAAGTGTTATTGTTTCTTCTCTATGAGAGTATTTGCTGCAAAAAACATCCACCATGTCATCCCATGTGGGGATGGATCTTGGCTTTAATCCAATATACCAAGTGTATGCACGATCACACAAGGATTTTGAGAACTCTCATAAGCACAGGTCTTCGTCTACTGCGTAAGGGCCCAAGGTGTCTATGAATTTGCTCACATGCTCAGTGGCACACCCTTTTTTGCCATCATACTGGGAAAAAGTTGAAGGCTCATATCTTTTAGGATATGGCTTGCTAAGCAGTCTCATTGTGTATGGTGGCCTCCATGAGTAAAATCTCTTCTTAGACACTTTGGCCTTTCCTCATTCTAGTAATGCCTCTACGTTATCCATTGTTACAAAGTGCTATTCCCCATTCTGAGGGCCGCCACCCTCAAGGGTTTCTTCCTTGTCCGCTACATTCTTAGGGTCATGTCGACTACCCTTCTCTTTAGTCTTGATAGGCCAAGAATGTATTGACCCCTTTGATAACTTAATCAAAGTAATTAGCCAAGTGAAATTAATTAGATTCAATTACATGCAATAAGCGTGGTAGCACAAACAAATCACCAAATAATTAAACGCAGCAGAAAATAAATTTGACATAGGTGATTTGTTTACGAATGGGGCAAACCACTGAGGCAAAATCCCACCGGGTGAATTTAAGGTCACCACTCCTGAGAATCCACTATTATCAAAACAAGTGATTACAAGTAAAATGAATCCTAGTACCTAATACCAACCTACAGTTGAACCCTTACCCCAATACACAATTGGACTTGTAATGTAGTGACAATCTCTCCTTTCAATGCATGGCTCCAAATATGTGACTAACCAATCGATGCATAGATCCAAGTACGTGACTAACACACCAACTTCAGAAAGATGTTGGCTGCAAAGTTCTTTAGTTCATCCAAACGATGAAGACCAAGAAACTCCTTAGTTACAAAACCCTTGGAGCAAAGATGCAGTAGCTTCTACAATAATATGATGAACCAGGGCAATTGTCTTCAGTCATAATTTGCAAACACAATGACTTTGCATCAATTTGTATAACCTTGCATCATCTTTGACGGCCCTTAAAATAATCATTATATATGTCTAGGGTTATGAGAAAAGAAACCCTACACAAATACACTTGGATATGTGCGAAAACAGATCTAGAAATCTAAATTTCGTAATTCTCGTTAGATATTGTTTCTATCGAGCAGTTGTCGAGGTTCCTTATTAAACCTCGATAGATATCTATCTGTCGAGCTTTAATGAACAACAATTCTTAACTTGTTTCTTGGATAGACTTGCATGGCTTCAATACCAAACTTGAACTATTATTCCTTGAAGTACTAAACCCATCCTAGATCTACCCAATTACAAGTACAGTGCGTTTTGTCAAAGGATTAGCCAATTTTACATAACATATGCTCTAACAAGTTCCACATATGTCCTAACAATCTCCCCCTTTGGCAATCCATGACAAAACCACAACAAACAAATGAAGTATGAGAGAAGACATAAATCACTAAATTCATAATCACTTGTTGAGTACAATAAAATCTAATCCTAACACAAACTCTTGAAAAGCTTTGCAAGAAGAGAGTTCATGGCATGATAGATTTTGACAACCTGTCTTTTTGAAACACTTTAAACAAAACTCATCAAGGCATCTTAGTGTGAAAAAGAAATAAAAGATTGCATACAATAAAGAAACATGTGTATAAAGAGAGAAAAGAAATAACACATGAAGAGATAGGTGAATAACAACATACATCATCATATATATAAAAGAGAAAATAAGTACAATGTATGTTATCAAATAATGGTCACAAGACCGGTGTACAAAAGGATAATGTAACTAAAAAGAAAGAAAAGAAAAGTACATATATCCTCACTACATCCCTCAAAAACAAAAGACACCCCCTATTAAAAATGTCCTATGCTAACTCTCCCACTAAATGCATTTACTCTCATCCTAAAACTACTTCCCCTTTTTGTCACGAATGACAAAGGGTAAGTCACTGAGAAGTTGTCATCTCCTCATCACTGGAAGAGCTAGCATCCTCATCCTCATCATCATCATCATCATCATCGGAACCATCATCAGCATCCTTGTCCTCAACTAACATGGGTGTTCACCTGATACAACTTAGTAGTGAGTGTATCAAGGCGAGCATCCATGTGCTTAAGCTGCGTCATGATGGCCTCAAGCGTCACACCATCACTCGAAGAAGAGGGAGCAAAGGTGGATGGAATGGAAGGAGTTGGAGGAGTCGTCGTCTTGGTTCGTGGTCATTTCGGTCGAAGCTGGGCCTCGTTCCAACGAACTAACACCGTGCTAATGGCACCCATGACGGTAAAGAGATGAGAATCCGGGATAGAGATAGAAAAATGATGAATGATCTGCATGATAGCCAAAGGGAAAATGAGCTTACCACCGGTCGCCATATCTCTATAGATATCGATGAGAGAGAGAATGAAGTGAGAAGGAAAGTGTATGTTTTTAGACCCCTTAAAACACAAGTTGTTTAACCTAGTTATTTAGCCAAGTGATTACTTAGATAAATTATTCAAATCTAGGTTAGCACAAGTAAATCATATCATGTAAATAATACGGAAATATAAAGAGCACAACGATATGATAACCCACGAAAACCAAACTGGTAAAAAACCTGGGGAGGATTTAACCTAGCTATCCTCAAGGTAAAACATATCCACTATGAAAGAATTGAAGTTTACTACCTCGAGTAGAAAACTTACTACTACGACCATGTGATAGCTCTGAGTCCACAGACTACTTCTTTCCTTAATCCACATCAACCATAAGTACTCCCACTTGTGTTTTCTTTAAACTCTTGAAACAGCAATTGAAGAGATCACCAAGTTCTCGACATCAATCTTGATCTTGATAACCCTAAGTATGTATGAAGGTAAATACCTCTAGATCTGACAAGAGATTCACACACACAGCATATCAACAACATCTAAAACGTGGCTAGGGTTTTTCCTTTTATACTTGAAGCAAAACATAAAACCCTACACGTCATATGGGCTTGGGTTGAGTTGGAAATTCTGCAGAAAAAACAATCTACATGAGTTTCGATCAATCGAGTCTAATTTTTGATCGATCAAGCCTTGCAAAAATTGAATAGTAATTTTCTGCAATTACTCGATTCCAACTTTACACATAAACACACTTTAAGCAACCTAAATCTAGACTCTAAGTTTTAATCATGGTTTGCTAACATTACACATTGAAGTTCTAATACATTTAGATCTTAAAGTCTTAGATCCTAACAAACTCTCCCTTTGGCAATCCGTGACAAAACACAACAAAATTGAAATGCTCAAAGTTACAAAATAGCCCATTAAACAATTCAACCTAACTACTATCTATCAGTTGCTAGTGTAGATAGCAGCACGACTGAATAAACATGTATATTCTTGAAACACTCAACAAACACATAAACATAT
The DNA here is from genome assembly GCA_028535165.1 of Quercus tomentella. Lineage (NCBI taxonomy): Eukaryota > Viridiplantae > Streptophyta > Magnoliopsida > Fagales > Fagaceae > Quercus > Quercus tomentella. Next base: position 13,306,586 of record JAPQVY010000100.1, on the reverse strand, counting down.
GTGTGGAAAATACAAGTAAAACAACATAAATTCTTGATTCCACAAAACAGAAAATAAAAGACATATATCATGAATATTCTCATAATATAAATCAATAGCCAATGTTGCACATGTGAAACAAGAAACTATAAAAGAAACAAAAACATAAAACAAAGTATCTCCCCCTAACATATATAACCCATAAAAATAAATACATCAAGATAAATACATCATGAGCCAAAACATAAATACATCATGAAGCACCTAGATACAATCTAAAGCTCCAAAAACTCAAAATCTCCCCCTATCTCCATCAATATGTACTCCCCCTTTTTGTGACGAATTGCCAAAGGGCAATCAAGGCTCATCATCAAAAGGAGGTGGTGGAGTAGACCACCAAACACTTGCCAAATCCGCATGCAAAGCCTAAAGCTCCGTGACCACATCCACCAAAAGCTATCCATGCACCACCTAAACGATCATGACAGTATCCAACATACTCCGAATGGATGAATCACTCAAAGATGAAGGTGGAGGATGAACAACAGTAGTGGGATCGACATAAGCCTCAACAGTAGGGTCACCTAAAGAAGAAGGCTGAGAGGTAGCACTTGTGGAAGTATCTACCCTAGGGCATTTAGAGCTAGCTTTCATCTGAGCTGCTCTCTACCTAAGGAAGGTGGCACCTATGGGAGCTATAATATGTATGGGCTCAGACGCGGGAAAATCCTCTAAACCTAGATGTAACAAAATCCTATGTATAAAAATAGGAAGACCATGTGCTGTAGAACTACTCCTATGAACCTTAACCAAGGAACGAATGAAAAGAGTAGGAAAACTCATAGGAGCATTAGTCACAAGGGCATACAAAAATGCACATCGCTCAATAGGAATGGTGTGCAAGTGAGAGATGGTGTTTGAACTTAAATTGAGTAGAGAAAAATATTTGCACATTATTATCCATTATATCTCTTAAGAAAAATATTTTCTGCAGTTCACACATAAAAATAGCATATAGTAAAATGTACAAAGGACTAAAAAATTAATCAATCAATTTTTAAATCTAGTTGAGTATCCAATTTAGCAGAGTATATGCATGTTATGTGTGAAAGCAATAAGAGATATAACTGCAAAACTGCAAGATGGATAAAAAATTGATTGACAATGCATGTGAATCCGAAACATAAATGATTCATGAAAAAAAAATTTGGTCAAAAACTTAAAAAAAAAAAAAAAAATCAGTTTCAATCAGTCGAGCATCGATCGAATACCAATCGAGTCAGGCAAAAGCTAGACTTGAAAAATCTAGAAATTTTCTATCAATCGAGACTCAAAAAAATAGAATTTTTTGAAAAACCAGAAATGTTTCTGCAGAATCAGTTTTCAAAAGATTTTTCATGACATGAAATGCATGTAAATGATTCCAAAAGTTTTTCAAAAAAATAATTTTTAGATTTTTCTTGTCAAAATTTAAACTAACCCTCAAAGAATTTTGCATCAAACATCATAAAGTGTATTATCTTGGATGGCCAAACCAAATTCACACACAATTTCATGTACAAAGTTTAGCAAAGAATAACTCGTGAAGTATGTGTAACTAGTAATAGCATGAGATACGTGTGAGGTGATATGTAGATAGTAATCAATCACAATTTCTACATTATTCATCACATAAGTTTGAAAGAGACTATCACCTAAAGAGTTACATCTGTACGTTTTTAGATCCCTTAAAACACAATTGGATTAACCTAGTTAACTAGCCAAGTGATTACTTAGTCCAAATTTCAGATCTAGGTTAACACACAATCATATAATCATATCAATGTAAAGTGCGGAAAACAAAGAACGCAAAGATATGATGACCCAGGAAACCAAACCGGTAAAAACCTGGGGAGGATTTAACCTAGATATCCTCAAGGTAAACTTGAATCCACTATGAAAGAATCGAAGTTTTACAATAGCGACTTAGACCACTAACATCCTATTGCTACCCACCAGTAGAAAACTTACTGACACAACCACATGCAAGCTCTGAGACCACAGACTCCTTCTTTCTTGGATTCTCCAGCAAGTACAAGCACTCCTGCTTGTGTATCTTTAAGCTTTTATTGCAGCAACTGAATGATCATCAAGTTCTTGAAACGAATTCTCCTTCTTGATAACCCTAAGTATGTGTGAAGGTAAATACCTCTAGATCTCACAAAAGATTCACACACACAGCAAAAGGAGCAACCTAAAACGTGGCTAGGGTTTTCCCTTTTATACTTAGGGAAAAACATAAAACCCTACACGTCATATGGGCTTAGGGCTGAGTTGGAGAATTCTGCAGAAAAACGTTCTGCCCAAATTTCGATCGATCGAGTCTAATTCTCGATCAATCGAGCCAGGCAGAATCATACTATAACTTCTGCAACAACTCGATTCCAACTTTACATAAAACGCATACACTTTGAGCAGGTCTAAACAAGACTATAAAACCTGTTTTGATCATGGTTTGCCAATAATACAAATTAGAGTTCTAATACATTAGTTCCTAAGTACTTAGAACCTAACAAACTCCCCCTTTGGCAATCCGTGACAAAACACAAACTAAAATGCTCAAAGTTTACAAAGAAAAGCCCATTACACAAATAATGCCCATTATAACAAATCCAACCTAACTACTATCTATCAGTTGCAAGTGTAGATAGCAGCACGACTGAATCAACTTGTATATTTCTTGAAACACTTAAACAAATGTATGTGTGGAAAATACAAGTAAAACACAACTAACTTCCTGATTTCACATAAAACAAAATAAAGACATATATCATGAATAACTCATAAATATAAATCAATAAGCAGTGAAACAAGAAACATATAAACAAAAACAATGTATCTCCCCCTATCAAAAAAATAGATCAAGAGCCAAAAAAAATAAATACATAGTGAAGCACCTAGATACAATCTAAATAACTCCACAAGCTCCAAAACATATAAAAAAAATAATAAAAAATAATAAAAAAACTCCCCCTAAAACAAAAATCTCCTCTACAAACACAAGTATACTCCCCCTTTTTGTGATGAAATGCCAAAGGACACTCAGAATCCATCATTAAAAGGAGGTGGTGAAGACGAACATCGAAGATGCTCCAGATCAGCTCTCAAAGCACGGATCTCATCAAGTATGTCCACCAAAAGCCGACCATGAGTCGCCTGAATGGTCATGACAGTCTCCAACGTACGTCGAATGTCAAAATCATCTGAAGCAAATGGTGAAGGAACAGCGGCAACAGCAGCATCATCAACAGGATCAGCAGACGCCTCACCAGAAGTAGTACCTGTAGCAGAAGGAGGAGGGGGTGCGGTACCAGAAGGTTCAACTCTAGGGGGTTTAGAGCTCGATCTCAGCTGAACAGCCCTTTGCCTAAGAAAGGTGGTACCTATGGGAGCTACAATATGAACAGACTCAGAAGCGGGGAAATCCTCTAACCCTAAATGTAACAAAATCCAATAAATGAAAACCAGAAAGAAAAGAGCGTGACCAGTGGAAGTACTTCTATGAACTTCATTCAAAGAAGGAAGAAACAGATGAGAAACTAATAGGAGCATCCATGACAAGGGTGTACAAAAACACACATCACTCAAGAGGAATGGTGTAAAGATGAGAAATAGGCCACAAGGAATGACAAGCTATCCTAAAGAAAAGATAATGAATCTCAGTGAGCTCAACAGTGGTGATCCTAGGATCAGAACCCCATTGGATAGAAGACCCAGTGATGTATGACATGACGTCATCCAAAAGAGGAGACTCATCATAAGGATAGACAACGTCCTGGACCAAGGGTACCCTAAGAGCAGCAGCCACTACTGAAGGGGTAATGGTGAACTCTACACCTCATATCCAACTAGAGTGTTGGAATTATAGACGTGGATAGAGAGGTTCGAGTAGAACTCTCTAATCAAGGTAGCAAGAGGAGGATAGTCTATATCCAAAAGACGCAACCAACCCCTACACTCAAAATTAGCCCTAATGGCAGGATCAAGCTTATCTAACAACACCAGACACTTAGCCCAAATTTTTCTCTTAAGGTTTAGCTTCAAATGCCTCCCTTCATTTTTCAGGCTCAGAAACCTCTCACTATCAAAAGGTGGGTCAGAAGAAGTGGGGGCATCCCTATTGGCTCTAATTTTCCTAGGCACGGTGCTAAGGAAAGGACAATACACACAGAAAAGAACCAGAAGGAACAAAAAGAAAAAACCAAGGGTAGACTGCAAGTCAACACAAAAAAAAAAATACAGAAATAGCAATCTATATGGTGCATGGAAAAAATCTCATGATGCATGCTCTAATGCAATGATAACAAGTTCAATTTAAGTTTAGAATCACAAAATTGGCTTGAGCATAGAGTTTATAACAAAAACCCCAACATTTTTAAAAACCACTTATTCAATTTGAATCAAATTGACCAATTGATCACCACACAAATTAGAAAACAGTTTATAATGATCAAATTAATCAATCCAACAAGCCAATTTCAATAATTAAACTCAATTTGAACAAAATCCCCAAATCAGATAGTTTCAAGCCCTAGAATTTTCAATTTCTCACAATACAACAAATTGATCAAATTGAACACCAAAGATCATGTTTATAACATCCCCCAACAAAAACCCATTGATCAAATTCAAGAAAAATGGCTTGAATCAACAAAAATCCTAAAATCTAAGAGGTTCAAAATTTTCCCCAAAATGCATGATTTAATGCATGAAAACATAAATAAATGAAAAAGAAGGGGCAAAAGAGTCTTACCGGCCTTGTAGAAAGAAAACCTTGCAAAAAGTTTGGAGGAAAACGACAAAAATCTTGTTTGGAGCCTTTGACCGATTGAATAGAGAGAGAAAGAGTTTGAAAAATTTTGAAAAAGTGTATGAACACATGAGAAACTCAGTTTTTAAAATACTCTCTATATGATTTTCGACTGATCGAAAATTAGATTCAATTGGTTGAAAAATACTTCGATTGATCCAACACCAATCGAGCACCGATCGAAACAGACAGAGACTCATAGCAAATTTTTATTACAATTTCGATCGATCAAAAAACAGGTTCGATCGGTTGAAATTCTGGAAAAATCAGTTTTTTGAAAAACATAGCATTATTATGCAGAAACTCCTCAAAGCATTGAATTTTATGAAAAAAAATGCATAAGTATGAGATGAAATGCTTTTTCAAAAACTCTTGTTTTGAACCCAATTTTCCCAAAATTAAGATTTTCAATCAAGACCCTTATATTTTCAAGCATCAAACATGTTTTGCAAAAACTCAAGGAATTTTCAAACTTGGTTGGCCAAACCAAAATCACACACAATAGCAAAAAAGAAAAACTTGTGTAGTGTGTGCAACTAGCAAAAGCTTGAGATACTTGTGAGGTGATATGTGAATAGAAATCAAGCACAGTTTCTACAAAATTCATCCCATGGATTTGAAAGAGACTATCACCTAAAGAGTTACATCATATAACTCCCACATCTCCTAGAAAACAAGTATGCAATTATGTAAGTTTCTTGATTTGCCTCATAATATACACAACAATTTTATTTGAGCAGAAACTTATTAAAAATAGCCGGTATAATGTACACACCAATTTTATTTGATTGTGAAGTTATTAAAGACCAATAATGTACACACCAATTTTACCATTTAAACCGAGGCTACACCTTATGATCTTTTTGTGCATGTGCTACACTTTCTCGAGCACAAAATCTTACGATATGCACTAAGGTGTTCATGATTGGCTAGTAAACAGTGATGAGATGGTTATTTATGCCATTCTCAATAAGTTCAAGTCCGACAATCAAAAGCATGTGATTTCAAGATCAAGATCATGTGATCAAAAACTATAAACATCTTCCCACACAACATGCACTACAAAGCTCAAACTAGTAAAGTACAATAAATAAGCTCATCCAAGCTAAACAAGGTACATAGATATGTTATGTAAAGATAAATTGGCCAACCTTGATTTCAAATCCAAGAAAATAATGCAAAACACAATTCGTTTCCCTTTTTCCTTTTCCTTTTTTTTTTTTTTTTTTTTTTTTATATATATATTTTGAAAAGAAACAAAAACAATCCTAGAATGAAATGCATGAATGTTATGCAATGCAAGTCCTAGAAACAAAAAAACAAAAAAAAAACAAAAAAAAAAACACCAAATAACAATGGTCACAAAGGGTAGAGCAATGAAGCACAAGGACCATGTTAGAAAGACTCAATTTAATTGAGCCTTTTGCATCCAAAACTTTTTAGATGCACCTCGAGCATTGAAGTTTATATTCACATGAGAATGATTACCAACTCCAGGATTGGAATAAAGGTTTAGAGCCTTTACCAATTCACCAATAAGTACCATAGGATCTTGTGCTTGAGGCACAGGTACTTTTAGTTTGTTTGCTCTCTTAGCAGCTTGTAGCTTGTAACAGTTTGGACGAATGTGCCCATACTTTCCACAAAAATGACAAACCCAAGCAGGCTTTCCATGCAACTTGTCCTTAGAAATGGTAGACTCCTTAGGTTTAGACTCTTTCAAATCAACCCTAATCTTCCTAGGAGCTATGACCTCTACAGGTTTAACAGTCTCACTCACAACCTCACTCACAGGGGGTTTAGAGGAAGAAGAAGGAACAAAGTTTGTGGAATGTGGTGCAGACACAGAGATGTTTTCTACAAAACCTAATCTAGATTTGTCAGAAGGAGACTTTTGAACACTCAGCATATGATCAAGTTTGGAATTAGCAGATCTATTAGTTTGTTCTCTAGCAATAGATAGTTCAAGTTTCAAATTCTTAACTTTATCAAGAAAAAGCATATTCTCAGTTTTCACATTGTTGAAAAGTTCATTAGCATCAAACAGTTTCACAAGCAAATTTTTCTTATTAAGCTCAAGATCTGCAATTTTCTTCAAGCCAAGATCAACATTCATAGCATCCTTTGCAGCAACTTTGCAAAGTTTATTATAGGCTTTTTGAAGATCTGCATCCTCAGAGAGTTCCCCATCAGAAGGGTTCTCTTCAATAGACAAGCTTTCATTGACTATAGCAGTAGCAGTAAAAGCAATGAAGTTTCCATCCTCGTCACACCTAGACTCATCATTAGAAACTTCATCATCACTAAGGGTTACAGCCATAGCCTTACCCTTAGACCTCAAGTATGTAGGATATTCAGATTTCATATGACCATACCTTTGACATCCAAAACATTAAGGACCCAGAGAATTATTAGAAGATTGACCTTCTTTTTCTCTAGGTTTTTCATTGTTGTTAACCTTAGTGGGATCATTCTTCCTAAAGTTTCTAGGTTCAGCAGTGTTCGTACCTCTTGCCCTTCTGTTGTTGTTTCTAAGGAAATTCCAAAAGTTCTTGGCAAGGTAAGCAATCTCTGTAGCAGAGAGCTCATCATCAAATCCACCAATATCAACATCATCAACAGACTTAAGAACCATTAATTTGGATTTGCTAGTTTTGGGTAAGTCCAACTTATAAGACTGAAGAGATCCTACAAGTTCATCAATAAGGATGGAGTCCACATCCTTGCTCTCAGTGATGGCAGTCACTTTGGGTCTAAAATCTTCAGTTAAAGATCTAAGAATCTTCCTAACAATTTTAGGTTGATCATAGATTTCACCCAGATTATAGGCAGAATTAACAATATCATTAAGCTTAGCATAGAATTCATCAAAAGATTCATCATCAGACATCTTAATGCTTTCAAATCTAGTTGTTAATTGCTGTAACTTATTGATTTTAACTGCCTTTATGCCTTCATGTACAGTCTGGAGGATATTCCAAGCAGTGTGAGCAATCTCAACATTAGAGATTCTCTTAAATTCCTCCATAGAAACAGCATTAAAAATAGTATTCATAGCTTTGCTATTAAAAGCGGCTACTTCTTTCTGAGAAGTTTGCCATTCATTCACAAGAGTAGTGGGCTTCTCCCATCCGTATTCAACGGAGTTCCAAACTCTCTCATCAATAGATTTCAAGAATGCTTTCATCCTTACTTTGCAATAAACATAATTATTTACATCAAAGTGAGGAGGAATAACCAGAGAGTGTCCATGTTTCATGACAAAAGGGGTAAAGGATCAGCTCAGAGATCAAAATATTTACAACAAAAGAGCTACCCGCTCTGATACCACTTGTATGTTTTTAGACCACTTAAAACACAATTGGATTAACCTAGTTAATTAGCCAAGTGATTACTTAGTCCAAATTTCAGATCTAGGTCAACACACAATCATATAATCATATCAATGTAAAGTGCGAAAAATAAAGAACATAAAGATATGATGACCTAGGAAATCAAATTGGTAAAAACTTGGGGAGGATTTAACCTAACTATCCTCAAAGTAAACTTGAATCCACTATGAAAGAATCGAAGTTTTACAATAGCGACTTAGACCACTAACATCCTATTGCTACCCACCAGTAGAAAACTTACTGACACGATCACATGTAAGCTTCGAGACCACGGACTCCTTTTTTCTTGGATTCTCCAGCAAGTACAAGCACTCCTGCTTGTGTATCTTTAAGCTTTTATTGCAGTAACTGAATGATCATCAAGTTCTTGAAATGAATTCTCCTTCTTGATAATCCTAAGTATGTGTGAAGGCAAAAACCTCTAGATCTCACAAAAGATTCACACACACAGCAAAAGGAGTAACCTAAAATGTGGCTAGGGTTTTCCCTTTTAGATTTAAGGCAAAACATAAAACCCTACACGTCATATGAGCTTAAGGCTGAGTTGGAAAATTCTATAGAAAAACGTTCTAACTGAATTTTGATCAAGCCAGGCAGAATCATACTATAACTTCTGTAGCAACTCAATTCCAACTTTACATAAAACGCATACACTTTAAGCAAGTCTAAACAAGACTATAAAACATGTTTTGATCATGGTTTGCCAACAATACAAATTAGAGTTCTAATACATTAGTTCCTAAGTACTTAGTACCTAACAACATCATATAACTCTCACATCTCCTAGAATACAAGCTTGCAATCATGTAAGTTTCTTGATTTGCCTCATAATGTACACACAGATTTTATTTCTTTGTGTTATCTTTATTATAGCCCAATAATGTATACACCAATTTTATTATTAATCCGAGGCTACACCTTATGTTCTTTTTGTGCATGTGCTACACTTTCTTGAGTACAAAATCTTACGATATGCACTAAGGTGTTCATGATTGGCTAGTAAATAGTGGTGAGATGGTTATTTATGCCTTTCTCTTAGGATGTTTTAGTCCTTACAATCAAAAGCATGTGACTTCAAAATCAAGGTCATGTGATCAAAAACTATAAACACTTCCACACAACATGCACTACATAGCTAAAATTAGCAAAATGAATAAAAAAAAATAATAAAAAAAAAAAAAAAAAAAAAAACTCATCCAAGCTAAACAAGGTACACAGACATATTATGCAAAGATAATAGGCCAACCTCAATTACATATTCATGATGTGCAATACAAAACACATAAAAATCCTTTTGGTTTTAAAAAAAATTTATGACCAAAACTAAAAGCACACATTATGCTTAATGAATAAAATGCAAAAAACAATGCATGACAGTGCTAAATTAAGCTATAGAGGGTACACAAACAAGAAATATCAGTTTCTTAATTAACCGATGAGTACATGTACAAACTAGTACATACTCACACAAAATCAAAAATAGCTTAGCACTTATACAACACATACTATTCAAGTTTCTCCACAATGTCAAGCATGTTCTAAATCAAGAGAGAGATATCATAATTCATGTAATCCTCAAGAAAAATAAAACAAGACTTAAAATAAAATATTTTTGTCTTTTTGAAAATTTTTCAATGTTTTTGGATTTTTTTTTTAATTAAAAAAAAAACAACCTAAAAAAAACAAAAAAACCAAAAACAGAAACAAAACATGTCCACAAATAATTGAAAGAATTAAATCAGGGACAAGTAACCTACACTCACCTTAGCAAGTCTTTTCTCACCCATATAGCACGAGTCTTCGGCTTTGTATGTGAAAATCCATGAGAAGCAGAGTGTATTTGAGGGACTATACCAATCTTCTGAGAAAGACGGAAATCCCATAAATTCCTTTCACAAGCCAACAAGCTTAAATTTTTCAAAAGAATATGAAACAATTTGTATGGACTTATGGCAGGAGAAATATCATCACATATCCTAGATTGAAATACATAATTTTTAAATTTCAATTTATGACAATTAGGACGAATGTGACCGAAGACACCACAAAAGTGACAAACAGGAACAAATTTAGGAACATCAGTATTCCAAACAACAAATCTAGTCTCAGATTTTGGTTTTTGCCTCAATAAAGAACAATTTGGTCTAATATGACCAACAACACCACAAAGGTGACAAGTAGGCACAAAAACAGATTTATTATGCTCTCTAACAGTAGGTTTAGACATAGGTTTAGAAACTTCAGCATCTACATCAGAATTTTTACCTTTGTCTAACCTAGCAAAATAAACCTTTTCTTCATTATTCCTCTTGAAAGGAGGGATATAAACTTTCGTAGTTTTAGACTTAAGAGAAACAAAAACACTTTTGTTATCAATAGCAGGCTTGGTACTAGTCAAATTTTCAATTTTAGCTTTAGATTCAACTAACTCTTGTTCCAAGCTTTTCATCTTCTCATCTTGAAAGGAAATTTGATTTCTCAAAAATTCATTCTTTTTATTAGATCCATCTAATCTAACAACCAATTTCTCTTTTTCAAGATTAGCCAATTTTAACTCTTTCTTGAATTTCTTAGCAATTTTCATAGATTTCAATAATTCCTTGTGGAGAGTTTCATAGGCATCAATAAGATCAACAGAAACAACAGTGTCTTTTTTATTCAAATCATCACAATCAAAAATAGTAAGACGCTTAAAATTATCCATGATAACAAGGATCAAGGATCAACTCTTAGATCAAAGGATCTAAATACTAGAGCTAACCTGCTCTAATACCACTTGTACATTTTTAGACCCCTTGAAATACAAGTTGTTTAACCTAGTTATTTAGCCAAGTGATTACTTAGATAAATTATTCAGATCTAGGTTAATACAAGTAAATCATATCATGTAAATAATGTGGAAATATAAAGAACACAACGATATGATAACCCAGGAAAACCAAACCGGTAAAAAACCTAGGGAGGATTTAACCTAGCTATTCTCAAGGCAAAACAGATCCACTATGAAAGAATTGAAGTTTTACAATAAGACTTAGAGCACTAATATCCTATTGCTACCTCGAGTAGAAAACTTACTACCACGACCACATGACAGCTCCGAGTCCATGGACTACTTCTTTCCTTAATCCACAGCAACCACAAGTACTCCCACTTGTGTTTTCTTTAAACTCTTGAAACAACAACCAAAAAGATCACCAAGTTCTTGACATCAATCTTGATCTTGATAACCCTATATATAAAGGTAAACACCTCTAGATCTCACAAGAGATTCACACACACTGCATATCAATAACATCTAAAACATGGCTGGGGTTTTTCCTTTTATACTTGAAGCAAAACATAACCCTACACGTCATATGGGCTTAGGCTGAGTTGAAAATTCTGCAGAAAAAACAATCTGCACAAGCTTCGATCGATTGAGTCTAATTTTCGATTGATCGAGCGTTGCAAAAATTGAATAGCAATTTCCTACAATTACTTGATTCCAACTTTACACATAAACACACTTTGAGCAGCCTAAATCTAGACTCTAAGTTTTGATTATGGTTTGCCAACATTACACATTGAAGTTCTAAACAGAAAGTCTATAGAGTGGTCCTCAATGAGGGATAGCAAAAAGTGAGCATGAGGCTCTATAATGGAGTTATAGTGAGACAGTGGATGGAGAACGAATGTCATCACCAAGTTTAGGAATCTCGAACCTTTTGCAAAGCCCGAGCATGAGGTGTTTTGGCGCTCACCCCATGAAGAAGGTGTCTCAAAGAAAAGAGACAAAAGCTCATCTTTGGACACAGTCCTCAGACGCTGATAGCTGGGGTAGTCAGGATGTGCTACCCACGGGACGTGTAGTATCTCAGATATAAGATCCGAAGTGACTACGATATGTGTACCTTGAATTTGCGTAACAAACTAAGGTATAGAGGTATTATCGAAACCATGCATATTGGAGTAGAACTCCCATATGATCATGGTGGGACATCGCACGGGTATCACATATAAAGATTCCCATCCCCGACTGTGAATGACAGTGGGTAGAGCAGTATCGGAAAAGTTCGATAAAGCCACATGTCGTTCCAAATGAATACCACATTTGGAGAAGTTCTCCAGGAAGTCCTGATAGGCCTTCCCATCATGGAATCGAATGTGAGTGGGGGTAGGATCAGAAGAAGATATCCCAGAACAAAGAGGGTTCTGAGACGGAGTGGATTTGTGCTTGGGTGCCATGCACAATCTATCCGAGAGAGAGAGAGAGAGAGAGAGAGAGAGAGAGAGAGAAACAAATAAACACAACATCACAGCCTAGAACGAGTTAGATTGAAAAGAAAGGGTACGTATGCATGAAAAATGCATGAACATGTGACGTGCTAAAAGAAATTCCATCATGAGTTCAACCCAATCCAAACCTAGCAACACACAATTTTCAACATTCAAGAACACATCTGAATGCATGAAACATTGTGAAAATGCAAATGGAATGCAATGCATGATCATATTGCAACAAATAAGCAACACCCAACCCAAAAATTTCACAAGAATCTTAAAAGTTATCAAAAACCCCAAAAATTTCAAGAAAACCCAAAACCTAGGTCTAAATGCGTGAAATGCATGAAGAATGAAGGATTAAGAGATCATACTAGAGGAGAATGCACAAACTAGGCCGAAATCCAAGTGAGGAAGATGAAAAGAGTGAGAAAAGAGTGTTTAGAGAGGGAGAGATAGCTTTCTAGTCGAGAGAGATATGAAAAAGTGAAATCTAATATCGCGCTGAAGCTATTTAAAGAAATCACAACTTGATGGATCGAGGATTTGTCAAGATCTGTCGAGCACTAAATCTCAACAGATATGAATCTGTCGAGGTGCTATTGAGAATCTGTCAACGGCAAAATCACCTCGATGGATCGAAAAGCTATCAAGAATCTATTAGCTAGACAGAAACTTTCTCAATGGTTCAAGAATCTGTCAAAAGGCTATCGAGACTAATTAACTAGATGGATCAAAGATGCGATAAGATCTGTCGAGAAAAGAAGTCCAAGGGTCTCGATAGATAGCCATCTATCGAGAAGCTATCGAGCTTGATAAAAAATAGTTTTTCAAAGAGAGGAAAAACACACAGAAAAGAATGCAATCAAGCAAGCTACTCAACCAAAGATCCAAACAACATGTTATGCTCTCAGAAACATTTCTCAACAAAAAAATGTAAAGCATTCATGATCCAAAACACACACACTAAACAAGTCTAACCAATTTTATATTTCAACAACAAGTTAAGACAGTTTAGTGAGTACACATTAACACATGTATCCCTTGTGATGGCCAAATCACATTGTACCAACACATGTATCAGAAGTAGCAAAGAATTTACGTGTTATGTGTGAAAATATCGCAAGAGTGCATAAGTGTTTCATATTATGACGATTTTAGATATGATAAAATCAATTTAACTCATACACAATCATAACTGCTTGATGGGGACTATCACCTTCGAGGTACATCATATAACTCCCACATCTCCTAGAAACATGCTTGCAACCATATTTAAAAGCATTTTGATTCTTTTTGCTTTTATTTTTCTTTGTATATTTTTCTTTTTGAGCATATCATGTATGGGCATATAAGAGAGAGAGAGAAAAGAAATACCCAATTATGTTAAGTTATAAACATCACAATTTTGCTACGCCGAAGCATATAGATGTTATTCATGATTGGCGGGCTTTATTGGTGAGATGGTTATTTATGCCTTTCTCTTAGGATTTTTTAGTCCCTCCTTTATTGGTGATACTTAATCATATTCATCACAAACACGAGCCACAAAGCTCACTTGCTTAGTTGTGCATTGAGATACTCATTTAAGCTACAAAAGATACAAAATTTAGAAAACTTTGTTTCAATGGCCATCCAAGGTACACAAAACACACACTATTTTTGTATTTTTTTTTTTCATTTTTTTTATGAAAAAAAAATAAAGCAAAAACTGAAAACAAACAAACAAAAACATGTTTGTAAAGTTGTAATTTACAAATATGTGTTTTGTTGGCTTTAATTCCGTGCCAAATTTGATTGTAATTTTATTCAATCTTTTGTACCCTGTATTTATTGTGAGATTTGATTGTAAAGGTTGTGTGATAGAGAAAGAGAGTGTGAAGACTCAAGCAATTGAAGACTAAAGAATTTTTGTGGGTATCTCGCGACTAAGCATCCCGTGAAGTGACCCATGTGACTTGCACATGCTGGAATGCGAAGAGTCTCTCACGACTAACTCGCGGGTAAGGCCTTCCCGCGAGACACCCACGAGACATTTTGTTTTGCCAAACTGTCAATTCTGATACACACTTTCTGTGCCTACACTATTTATATCCACATTACCCACAAATGTTAAGAAGGGCTTCTGAGAGAAAACCCTAGCCAAACACCTTGAGAGTTAGAGATTGTTATACCCACAATCCTCTACACAATTGCTTGTGGATTTTCCTCAACTCCTACCTCTCCATTTCCATACCATTAAGAGGTTGATAGCCCAAACACTTACCACACCCTTTCAGAGTGTCAAGTGATAGTTTGGTGCTATTGGGAAGCATTGGAAGAAGACAAAGATGGCAGATGCAACATGGAGCTTGCTGCGGGATCTGGAGAGCTAGACAAAACAAGGTTTCGAGAAGCCTTGTTGGAGTAGGAGCTTGGAGGGCTTAGGTACATCAAGTAGATTTGGCTTGGAGGGTCTCTTGCTAACCCATGTATCCCAACTGATTGTCTAGTGGATCGATTACCGCTTGGAGGGCAGCGGAGAGGATTTTCGCCGAGTTCTTTGGTTTCCTCTTTGATAAAATATCGGCGTGTTATCTTGTGTTTGCATCTCTCTTCCCTACTCTTTTACATTCCATTTTACTACTGTGTTGTCTTGTTTATGGATTAGAGTAGCTTGTTTGTTTATCCACTCACATTTACACTATTCTGCACTTAGAATTAAGTTAGTGTAAAATCTATTGAGCCGTAACTTTAATTTGGGGGTCTAAATAGCTTTTGTATTTTTAACACATTTTTCGAGCTTTCAACTCAGACTAGAACATTTTTCAAACTCAAGTTTGTTGGGTTAATGGTTTTTAGGTCAAATTTGGTTATTGTTATGGTTAGGTATCAATTAGGAGTTATTATAGAATATATTGCCTTGTCTGTCAAGTTTTATGGAGCTCTTAAATAGGTCCCTAATTCTGTAAACGTTTCTCATAGTTAATTATCAATAAAAATTCATATTTTTGTCTATTGTTTTCTTTGGTGGATTTCAGAACTATCACCTTGTGGATTTAAGGAACACCTCGTAAATTCAAGGTTTACTACCCAGAAACTAAAAATTTAGTTTCTGTTCTATCAAGAAAGTATCGTGTGTGATGTCTTCAGGCTTCCGCGACATCACTTGTATGCTCATCCTTTTTATTCATGAATCTTCTACTTGACTTTTAAAAGGAGTTGTGCATGTGAGTGCTTGTGTAACGTCGTAGGTTGTGTTATAGCTTGCATGATGTCATGTTGTTGAAAATTTTGATGTGTATATATATGAGAGTATGTAAATTTGTTTATGACTTAAGTGGAGTAATATTGCAAAAGCAACCTAAATACCTTTGATGTCTCCCCCAAGGTTTTTCTCTTGAAATTTCTACAGAACCTCTCTACTTTCAATATTTAATAACTCTATGGAAATAGAAATTATACTCTCTAGAGTCCAAAATTTTAATAATTTTATTTGATAGTGAAAGGTGTTATTTTCAGAGGAGAAATGGAGTAGATGGCTGAATTTTTATTCCACTTTTTCCCTCCATGTGTTATGGATTCATTTTTATCCTCAAATTCGTTTGAATTTGATGTTGAGCTGATAAAATAATCTAAAACTCGGATTTGGTTGGAATCAGGAGATGAGTGTTAATTGAACTCATGTTTATATGACAAGGTGCCAATTGCACCTCTGTCTTAGGCACATGTTGGCCCCAACTCTATTTTTTGGTGGGTTTTGTTCCATTTCTTGACTTTTTAAAAGATGATTAAGAATTTTAAAGGTATTTTAAAGACACTAATGATCAAAACATTATCTTAATGATCCTATCTTATGATTTCTAATTTTCTCTCTCCTTTTTAGGGAGGGAAAAAAAATCAAAGAATCAAAATCTAGGGTTTTATCTTATGAATTTCCTCATTGGCTTCAAGATCATTTTCAAGAAAATTATTTTCTTTTGCACAAAATTGTTCAACTTGTGATGACAAAACTTGATCTTCAATCTCTTTAATATTTTATTTAAAAATTGGCTTCATCTTGTCAACCCCCAAATATATTTCTTCTCTTGATGCTTAGACTAGAGTACAATCTAAATAATTCCTTGGGTGATAATCTTGAGTTTGTGGTTTAATAATGACTTTTGGAATATAATCATATTTTTAGGAATTTTCATGTCTATTATCAGTAGTTGTATAATATAATATATCATAATAATCACAAGAAAACCAGAAATTAACCAACATCTTTTTCATTTAATGCCAAGAAAGAATTTAATGCTTAGCTCGACACTTTATATTAATATGTATGTCATCCCATCATTCAGCTATATCATTATCCAATTTATTAGATACAAGTCTTAATTTTTCTTCATCACATATTTCTCAATAATTAAAATGTTCTTGCAAATCAAGAATCCAATTAATAAAATCCAACTAGGGTAGATTGACTGGTGTTGCTGTGGCAGGATTTCCTAGCAAGAAGGGTAGTGACTACTTGATGTAGTTCGCATAGTCCTTACAAGGTTTATTGTTGAATCTAAAGGAATTTGATCCTAAGAACATGTCCTTTAACCTTTCCCATTACTAGAACTACTATCGTCATGTTTATTAGTCATCAGTCTAGGGTAAGAATAAGGATCTGATACCAACTAATGCATGCAAAAAGTCACAAAAAAAGCAAAACACATTTACCTTTAAAATAACCTTGAATCCACAAGGGTTCCTTAAATCTATAAGGAGAGTTGCTGGAATCCACAAAAAAGTTAAGAGACAAAAGTCTGAAATTTTTATTAAATAGAATATGAATTTCAATTTCATTTACCAATTGTGGCCTATTTAAAGGCTTCATAAAATTTAACTGACAATAAAACATATTCTAAAATAGATCCTAATTGATACCCTACCATAATAGGACCCCAACTTGACTTAAAAAGTATTAAATGCACCCAAAATCAAGGAAATAATAATCCTAAACCTAAAAATATCAAAATTAATAAATAACAAAAATTAAAATTGTAAGGTTGAATTTATTCAATCATTTTGTTGGCTTTATTCCGTGCCAAATTTACTTGTAATTTAACATTTAGAAACCCTGTATTTAGGTGGGAATCATGTAAAGGTAGTGTATGAGAGAGTGTACAATCAAGAAGAGCCTTGCGACTGGATCTCACGACTGGCTCACGACTTGTAAGTCGCCAGAATGGCACACGTGTGAAGCATGCAGGGGGAGCTAAAGGGTCATGCCAGCTGTTGCACTACAGGGCAAAACCTCCAGTCTGGCAAGGTAGTTAGCTCACAACTCAAACTTGCGACTCGTTCCAGTCGCGAGCTGGAGTTGCCAAAACACCCTGTTTGGTTGTAACTAACTCTTTGCATTCCATACACACCTTACTATAAATACCCTTATACCCACGAAATGTAAAGTGGCTTCCAGAGATAATTTTGAGAAAGAAACCCTAGAGAAAAACAAGATTGACTCATCCACAATCTTCATCCTTTGATTCTCCAAATTCCTTTGCTCTTACCCTTTCCATTGATACATCGTTGAGAGGTACATTTAGCCAAATCCTTATCTCACCATACCCATATCTGTAAGAAAGTATTTTAGTGCTTGGGAAGCAGTTTAGAAGGGACCAACTGATTTTGGTTGATACAATAGGCTATTGCGGGATCTGGTAAGCTAGAGAAGACAAGGTTCGATGTAACCCTGTTTAAGCAAGAAGCTTGGAGGGCTTAGGTACACTGGGTAGATTAGGCTTAGAGGGGCTTCTGCTATTCATGTATCCCAACTTTATTCTCTAATGGATCATTGACCGCTTGGAGGGCGGCGGAGAGGTTTTACGCCGAGGACTTTGGTTTCCTCTTCGATAACACATCGCTGTGTTGTCTTTGTGTTTGCATCTCTTTTCCCTTAATCTTTGCCTTTTTAATTAATACTATGGTTGTGATTGTTTTACCAATTCTGTTTTAGCTTATTATCATATTCCGCACATACATTGTTTGATTATAAGCTTGTGTTGGTTTTTTGTAAATTGGGGGGGTCTAAACGTTCATAGGTGTTTTATACACTATTTGAACATTCAATTGGTATCAAAGCGGGTGCACTAGCTGTGGTTTAATTACCATAGTGCGATCCTTGACCCCATTTGAGATGGATCAATCTCAATCTCTAAATGCTCCACCATATTTTAATGGTAGCAACTATGCCTTTTGGAAAGTCCAGATGAGAGCATTCTTGTGTTCAATTGATGAAAGTGTTTAGGATGCAGTAGATGTAGGATGGACTAGGCCGGAGGCCGCTAAATCCACATGGGATAAGGCGGCTCTTGCTGTAGCAAATGCAAATAGTAAAGCACTAAATGCTATTTTCTGTGGTGTTTCTCCATATGAGTTTCATAGGATTTCTCATATAACTGTTGCCAAGGAGGCATGGCAGATATTGGAGACCACTTATGAAGGAACAAAGACAGTGAAGGATACTAAGTTGCAGATGCTAACCACTCGATTTGAAGAGCTAAAAATGAGTGAAGACGAGTCATTTAACTCATTCTATGACAAGCTAAATGAGGTGGTCATTGGCAAGTTTAATTTGGATGAGAAAACGGAGGACTCAAAGATAGAGAGGAAAATCCTTCGATCATTGCTAGAGAGCTTTCGTGCAAAGGTTACAGCAATTGAAGAGAGTAAGGATATTGATGATATCAAGGTTCAAGAACTAATTGGCTTACTTCAAACATATGAGCTGTCATTGCCATCACAAAGGAAGAGCAAATCCCTTGCTCTTAAGACAATTAATGAGAAGGTGGAAGCTCACGACTCATTGGATGAGGATGAGGTCGATAAAGATGTGGCATATCTTGTGAAGAATTTTCGAAATTTCTTGAAGTTCAAGAAGAATGGAAAGTTTGCTGAGAAGGGAAAATTCCCAAATTTTGGAAAGGAGAAAAAGGATTTCAAGAGGAAAGATGGGAAGGACTCTCAATCCTCTCAAGGAATCACATGCTTCAAATGTAACGGACATGGACATCTCAAGAAAGAGTGTCCCAATTATTTGAGAGCGAAGAGCAAAGTGTACGCCACTACTCTTAGTGATTCAAACTCATCTAATTCAGATTCAGACGAAAGCTGTGATGGAAAGGGAAACTTCTCTTCATTCATGACCATTGCTCCTGTGGAATCTTCAGATGATTTGGGTGCACTAGTGGAAGAGCTTGGTGACCACATTGAATTGGAGTCAATAGGGATAGTAGAGGAATTTGATGATGAGGAAGATGAAGGAACAGTGGCACTGCAATAGACCTACAATTCCCTCCTTGAGAAGACCGGTTGATAGGCCACAAACTGAATGACCCCTTGTGATAGAAATTAATTAATTAATTAGCCAGGTTATTAATTAATCAATTTATCATGCAAAAGCGTGGTAGCACAAAAAAATCACCAATAAACTAATTATGCAGCGGAAAATAAATAACACGGTGATTTGTTTACCGATGGGGAAAATCTAACAGCAAAAACCCCACCAGGTGATTTTTAGGTCACCACTCCCGAAACTCCACTATTATCACAACAAGCGGTTACAAATAAAGGAATCCCAAGTACCTTACCAACCTACAATTAAACCCTTACCCCAATACCCAATTGGACTTGTTCTGTAGTGATAGTTTCCCTTTCTGATGCACGACTCCCAAGTACGTGACTAACCAATTACGCGGATCCCAATACGCGACTTCAATCACCAACTGAAAAGGTTGTTGGTTGCAAAGTTCTTCAGCTCATCCACACGATAAAGATCAAGAAGATGCTTGGTCACAAAACCCTACGGTGCACATACACAGCAACTTCTTCAAGAGAAAGAGATGAACAAGGGCAAGAACTTCGTCTCCGGTCACAATTTGCTTGAACAGAGTTTGATCAAAGCTTATGCAACTTGTGAACTGTTTGACGGCCCTTAAAACAATCCTTTTATATGTCTAGGGTTAGGAGAAAAGAAAGCCCAAAGACAAATTCACGGATCCCAAGAAAATCAGACTTGAATTCTGAAAATCTTAAACCTCGACAGATAGGAAGTGTCGAGCAGCTGTCGAGTAGGTGTCGAGCACACCGAACATAGAACAGCTTTCTTAAGCTCGAGAGATATAGTTGTCGAGCCAGCTGTCGAGCTTTAATGATTTTGCACTATCAACTTGTTTTCTTGGACAGACTTGAAGGCTTCAATACTTGATCTTGAAACATGGTTTCTTGAAGTATTTAAACACATCCTAAATCTACCCAAATACAAGTAAAGTGCATTTTGTCAAAGGATAAGCCAATTACATAAAATCATGACATATGTTCTTAACATGTGAAACACATATGTCCTAACAATCTCCCCCTTTGGCAATCCGTGACAAAACCACAACAAACAAATGAACATATGAGAGAAGTCATAAATCACTCAACTCATATTCACTTGTTAAATACAATAAAATCTATCCTAACACAAACTCTTGAAAAACTTTGCAAGAAGAGAGTTTATGGCAAGTAGACTTTGACAACCTGTATTTCTGAAACAGTTTAAACAAAACTCATCAACGCATCTTTGTGTAAACATAAATAATAGATTGCATACAAGTATAAGAAACATGTGTATTAAGGGAGAAAAGAAACCACACATGAAGGGGTAGGTGAAAGAAAAACATACATCAATATAAATAAGGAAATAAGTACAATGTATGTTTATAACTGGTCACAAGACCTCATGTACAAGAGTAATGTATCTAAAAGGAAGAAAAGAAAAGATACATACTATCCTCACTACATCCCTCAAAAATGTATCAGCACTCCCCCTAACAAGAAAAGTCCTATACTAACTCTCCCCCTAAGATAGACTACTCTCATATCAAAACTACTCCCCTTTTTTGTCACGAGTGACAAAGGGCAAGAGTGTCAAGTAAACATCTCATCGGTAGAGCTAGCATCTCCATCAGCATCATCCGAAGCATCATCGTCATCACCATCATCATCATCCTCATCCCCAGAATTAGAAGCCACGGGAGATGGTGGTGAAGGAGTAGCTTCAGGAGCAAAACCACCCATGGACGCCTGTCGTCGTGCAATACGACCGACATGAACGTTCACCTGATACAACTCCGTAGGGAGTGTATCTAGGCAAGCATCCATGCGCTGCAGCTGTGTCATGATGTCTCCTAAAGTCACATCGCTTGAAGAAGAGGGAGGAACGGATGTGGATGGAGCAGAACGGGATGGAGCTAAACAGGTGGGAGGAGCTACAGGATCCGACTACCGCGACCGGAGCTGGGCCTCGCTACGTTTAACGGTAGCGTAATCTATGGCACACATGACGATAAAATGGTTGGAAGAAGGAAAAGGAACAAAAAAATGGCGTAAGATCCTCGTGATAGCGGAAGGAAAGATGAGCTTATCATGGGACGTCAATTCTAGATGAACATCTATGATAGACAGAATGAAATGAGAAGGAAAATCTATAGTAAGATGCTCAAGAAGAGATAGCAAAAATCGAGCACGAGGCTCTGTAATGGAGTTATAATGAGAGAGTAGATGCAAAACAAAGGTCATCACCATGTTCATGAATCTAGGACCTTTAGCAAAAGGTCGACATGGTGTAAACAGACGCTCACCCCAAGCAGAAGGGCGCTCACAAAAAGCAGACATGAGCTCATCCCTGGACACAGTCCTTAGACGCTCACAACTAGGATAGTTAGGAAACTCTATTCTAGGGACCCGAAGCACGTCCGCAACAAGTTGCGGTGTGATAGGAATGCGCGTACCTCGAACGCAAGTGAAGAAAAGAGGTACTGAACGATCAATCCTGTGCATGTTGAAGTAAAACTCCTGGATAAGCACGAGAGGACATGTGACCAGGACGTCACAAAGTGACTCCCATCCCCTACTGTGAATGACAAAGGGAAGGTCAGTGTCGACAAAGTCTGACAAAATGACTTGGCGTTTCGAATGAATGCCTCGTCTAGAAAAGTTTTCCGAAAATGCCTTAAAGGCATCATCATCACAGAACCGGATATGAGATAGTGTAGGATCAGAGGACGAAGAAGCAATGGAATGAAGAGGATTTCGGGCTAGAGTGGATTTATGCTTAGGTGCCATAGACACGACTAACGTAAACAGAGAGAGCAAGAGAGAGAAAGAAAGACAATCAGAAAAGTCCCAAGCAATGACAAATATATCAAGTACATTGAAAAGAGAGTACGTATGCATGGGAAATGCATGAACATGTGACATGCAAAAGAAATTGCATCATGGGCTCAGCCTAATCCAAACCTATCAGCACACAAACAGATAGCACACATCTAAATGCATGACAATACCATTATAATGCTAATGTGATGCAATGTATGAGGTTTTAAACTCATTTAAGTGAAAACCCGTCCCAAAATTTCAATAAAAACTCATCAATTTTGAAAAACCCCAAAAAATTTTCAAAAACCCCAAAACCTAGGTTTCAAAACATGAAATGCATGAGATGAAAGGATTAGAAGCTTACCAAGTGAAGAAATTCTTGAAAAAGCTTGAAGAAACCTTGAGGAACAGTTAAGGGAGTGAGATGAGAGAATTTTGGAGAGAAATCAGAGAAGTATCGAGGGAGAGATCCATTGAAATGATTTCCGTATCGCACAGGGAGTTTAAATAGTGTTGGCAATAAATCTCGACAGATGCAAGTATCGACAGGTATCGACAGGTATCGAGGTATCTGTCGAAGAGGTGTCGAGGAAATGCTCGTCAACAGCTGAGGTGTCGAGGAACAACTCAACAAAACCAAGAATAGAAGCTCAATCGATCCACCAGGTATCAAAAAGCTATCGAGGATGCAGACCTATTCTCGATCGATCCACCAGGTGTCAAGGTGTAGGCAAGATTGCGATAAGAAAAAGCTTAGGAAACTCGACAGATAGCTAGCTATCGAGGAGGTGTTGAGCCAGCTTTCAAAAACAGTTTTTCGAAATGTGAAAAACACAGACACGAATGCAATCCAACATGCAACTCAACTAATGATCCAATCAACATATTAAGCTCTCAAAATCATCTCTCAATAAAAATATTAAGCACATGGATCTTCAAAAACACACATACACACTAAACAAGTCTAATCAATTTTATATTTCAAAAACAAGTCAAGACAGTTTAGTGAGCATACATTAACACATGTAAAACCTTGTGATGACCAAATCACATTGTACCTGCACATGTATCAAGAATAGCAAAGAATATTACGTGTTGTGTGTGAAGAATATCGCAAGATTGCATAAGTGTATACATGTTATAACGATTTGGGATATGAGAAATTCACTTTAACTCACACACAATCATAACTACTTGATGGGGACTATCACTTTCAAGGTACATCCTATAACTCCCACATCTCCTAGAATACACGCTTTCAATCATTTTTAAAGCATTTTTGATCTTTTTGCTTTTGATTTTTCTTTGCATATTTTTCTTTTAAGCATATCATGCATGGGTATATTAGAGAAAGAAAAGAAATACCCAATGATATTTGACATTCCAATTTTGCTATGCCTAAGCATACAAATGTCATTAACACTGCACTTTTACTATGCCGAAGCATACAGGTGTCATATTATGATTGGTGGGCAACAGTGGTGAGATGGTTATTAATGCCTTTCTCTTAGGATTTTCTAGTCCTTCCCGTCAAAAAGAGTGATATGAGTGTTAAGTACAAGAGATAACTTAATCTTACTCATCACAAACAAGAGCCACAAAGCTCACTTGCTTAGTTATGTATAGAGATGCTCATCTAAGCTACAAAAGATACAAAGTTTAGAAGACTTTGTTTCAATGGCCATCCAAGGTACACCAGTACCAATGTACACAAAATACACACTGTTTTTGTATTTTTCTGATTTTTCAATTTTTTTTTATTTTTATATGAAAAACAAAGTAAAGAAAAATTGAAAAAAAAAAAAAAAAAAACAACAAAACATGTTAAACAAAGCAAAGCATAAAACTAGATGCAAATGCATGAAAGCATGATTCCAAAAAGAATAAGAAATCAAGAAAGAAAGTCCAACTTTAGATAGAAAGAATTAAAGCAAAGGACAAACAAAAAGACAATTAAGTCTTAGGATCCTTTATCACCCACACAGCACGAGTCCTTGGCCGTGAAGATGAAAAGGCACGTGTCCTAATATGACTACTAAAGGACATAGAGGAATTAGAATTCCCCTGAAATTGTGTTAAAAAGCTCAAAACTTTTAATAACTCACCAAGAATAGGTACAGAGCCTTTAGACAAAGGATGAGACCTATTTGACATTCGCTTATGAGGAAACAACTTGAAACAATTAGGACGAGTATGACCAGAAGCATCACAATGGTGACAAACATGAGTAATTTTAGAACTACTTGGTTTCCTAGAAGGAGGTCTAATCTTGGAGGTTGACAAAGACCTTAACTTAGGACAATTTGGCCTAATATGACCAACAATATGACAATGATGACAAGTGGGGACAAATTCAGAATTTTTATTC
The DNA here is from genome assembly GCA_028535165.1 of Quercus tomentella. Classification (NCBI taxonomy): domain Eukaryota; kingdom Viridiplantae; phylum Streptophyta; class Magnoliopsida; order Fagales; family Fagaceae; genus Quercus; species Quercus tomentella. The sequence continues at coordinate 13,281,583 of JAPQVY010000100.1, read as the reverse complement.
TTCCTAGGAGGAGTTTTAGACATAGGTTTAGAAATTTTAGCGTTAACATCAGAATTTTTACCTTTGTCTATCCTAGCAATATTAGCCTTCAACTCTTCATTATTCCTTTTAAATGGAGGAATATAAAAATCCTTTTCTTTTGAGTTAGGCTCAACAACAAGTTTGGCACTAGTTAATTTTTCAACTTCAGTTTTAGATTCAACTAGTTGCTCTTCCAAACTTTTAATTTTGTCCACCTAAGATGAAATTTGATTTTTAAAATTCTCATTCAAATTATTGGTTTCATCCAATTTTGCAATCAAATAATCTTTTTCAAGCCTGACCTTTTTAAATTTAGCTTTTAATTTTGCAGAATATTCAAGAGATTTCATACAAAAATTATAAAGCTTGCAATAGGCATCTTGAATATCATCATCATCATTCAACATAAGATCAAGCAAATCAAAAGAATCAAGAGTTTCCATGACAACAGGGGTTAATGGATCACATAGCAAAGATTAACCCTAATCAGAGTGCGCCTGCTCTAATACCACTTGATAGGCCACAAACTGAATGACCCATTGTGATAGAAATTAATTAATTAATTAGCCAGGTTATTAATTAATCAATTTATCATGAATCACCAATAAACTAATTATGCAGCAGAAAATAAATAACACGGTGATTTGTTTACGAATGGGGAAAACCTAACGGTAAAAACCCCACCGGGTGATTTTTAGGTCACCACTCCCGAAACTCCACTATTATCACAACAAGCGGTTACAAGTAAAGGAATCCCAAGTACCTTACCAACCTACAGTTGAACCCTTATCCTAATACCCAATTGGACTTGTTCTGTAGTGACCGTTCCCCTTTCTGATGCACGACTCCCAAGTACGTGACTAACCAATTACGCGGATCCCAGTATGTGACTTTAATCACCAACTGAGAAGGTTATTGGTTGCAAAGTTCTTCAATTCATCCACACGATGAAGATCAAGAAGATGCTTGGTCACAAAACCCTACGGTGCACATACACAGCAACTTCTTCAAGAGAAAGAGATGAACTAGGGCAAGAACTTTGTCTCCGGTCACAATTTGCTCGAACAGAGTTTGCTCAAAGCTTGTGCAACTTGTGAACTGTTTGACGGCCCTTAAAACAATCCTTTTATATGTCTAGGGTTAGGAGAAAAGAAAGCCCAAAGACAAATTCACAAATCCCAAGAAAATCAGACTTGAATTTTGAAAATCTTAAACCTCGACAGATAAGAAGTGTCGAGCAGCTGTCGAGCAGGTGTCGAGCACACCGAACTTAGAACATCTTTCTTAAGCTCAATAGATACAGCTATCGAGCCAGCTGTCGAGCTTTAATGATTTTGCACTATCAACTTGTTTTCTTGGACAGACTTGAAGGCTTCAATACTTGATCTTGAAACATAGTTTCTTGAAGTATTTAAACACATCCTAAATCTACCCAAATACAAGTAAAGTGCGTTTTGTCAAATGATAAGCCAATTACATAAAATCATGACATATGTTCTTAACATGTGAAACACATATGTCCTAACAATCTCCCTCTTTGGCAATCCGTGACAAAACCACAACAAACAAATGAACATATAAGAGTAGTCATAAATCATTCAACTCATATTCACTTGTTAAATACAATAAAATCTATCCTAACACAAACTCTTGAAAAACTTTGCAAGAAGAGAGTTTATGGCAAGTAGACTTTGACAACCTGTATTTCCGAAACACTTTAAACAAAACTCATCAAGGCATCTTTGTGTGAACAGAAATAATAGATTGCATACAAGTATAAGAAACATGTGTATTAAGGGAGAAAAGAAACCACACATGAAGGGGTAGGTGAAAGAAAAACATACATCAATATAAATAAGGAAATAAGTACAATGTATGTCTATAAATGGTCACAAGACCTCATGTACAAGAGTAATGTATCTAAAAGGAAGAAAAGAAAAGATACATACTATCCTCACTACATCCCTCAAAAATGTATCAACACTCCCCCTAACAAGAAAAGTCCTATACTAACTCTCCCCCTAAGATAGACTACTTTCATATCAAAACTACTCCCCTTTTTTGTCACGAGTGACAAAGGGCAAGAGTGTCAAGTAGACATCTCATCGGTAGAGCTAGCATCTCCATCAGCATCATCCGAAGCATCATCGTCATCACCATCATCATCATCCTCATCCTTAGAATCATAAGCCACGGGAGAAGGTGGGGAAGGAGTAGCCTTAGGAGCAAAACCACCCATGGACGCTTGTCGTAGTGCAATACGACCGACACGAACGTTCACCTGATACAACTCCACAAAGAGTGTATCTAGGCGAGCATCCATGCGCTACAGCTGCGTCATGATGTCTCCTAAAGTCACATTGCCTGAAGAAGAGGGACGATTGATGCATTCACCACCTGTTTGGCAAGCTTTACCAAAACATTTGAAAGTCACAACGATCGTACCCAATCCTCTAAGGATATCACCCCAAACGCAAGTGTCATGTGGGTGAAGAAGGGTACACATGCATAAGCATTACAATATGTCCATGCATTAATACTTCCTATGTTTTGTGACATTGATTGGTTATGTGCTTTTTGTTATTGTTCCAACATGTGTTGAAAATTGTGTTTGTTTGCTGTTTTACTTTGAATTTTTTTTTTCCATTGTTTTTTATCAATCTTTTCTTGCTTTTATTTCAAAAATCCAAAAACACATAAAAAGTAGAAAATCCAAAAAGTTTGATCGGCATTATTGTGTATTGTCACAGGCATATTTTGCCTTGTACCTTTGTACTAATGGCTTTATGCATTTAAGAGCGTAGTTTGTTCTTTATGCACTTATATCATTGTGGGAAAAATCTTGACATCTATGTGACTGTTGTAAATAGATCTTCAAACTTGTCATGAATGATTAGTCAATGGTTTTGTTGATCTTGACACTTGCATAGACTTGTGCCTATATATCTTCCCACTATTTTTTTTTTTGCTTAAAGAGTTCAACAAATGTAAATCTTAAAATGAAAAGAGATAATGAGCTGCAAAAGTCGTCGCACATACTAGTATTTGACTAGGAAAAAGGGAAAGCAACCTTTATGAAAATGTATGATACCCAAAAAGCCAAAGGCTAGTTCATCAAATTGAAATATCAAAAATTTCGGGCATCGATCTCAAAATGAGATGTAATCATTCAAAAAGATCAAATGATATGATATATATGGAGCCAAATGAAAAGCTTTAAAGTTACGTTATCAAGTTTTTGTGGGAGGTCATATATGCATATTTCTATAATTGAGATTGGTCACTTTTCCTCGTGCTAATTATGTATGTCATGGTTGAATTGATCATTGAAGCTTCACATTAAACTAAAGACTATCCCATCTTTGATACCCACACACATCACACATGTCTATATTCAATGAATGCCTTATTCATTTGTGTGATTGTACTTGATTAAATATGTTGCACATGCTCAATTATATGTTGATCAAACACAAAAAGATTTTTGAGTGTTTTAATTGTTTTTGGAAAGTATTTTTGTTTTGAAAAATTTCAAAAACTAGGCAACCCCATTTTGGCAACTTGCCTTGCAGGTCAAGCCAGTCGTGAGCCCCCAATCTTGAGCTTACATAGAAGGTTTTTGAGACTCTCTAGCGGGTTACAGTCCTAGTCGCGAAAAAGACTTAAAAATTTTTTCAAAAAATCTGGATTTTCAGATTTCTCGCGACTCAGTTTGGCAACTTGTTCACGAGTGGAAGCTTCAGTCGTGAGAGTTACTCAGAAAGTTTGACGACTCCCTTCGTGACTTCCTCACGAATGGAACTTCTAGTCGTGAAAAACACTTAGACAATTTTTTTAAAAAAAAATTGTCACAAGGGTTTTGGCGACTTGGTCTGGTGACTTGTTCGCGACTCATCTCAATTGCAAAAATCGCATGTTTTGCGTTTTAAGGACAGTTTTTAAAAACTTTTCAGTTTTCCCTCGTTCATTTTGACTGTTCATTGTCTTGTCTGTTCAACTCTCTCACAAACTCACCGTGTTTCACTCAAAAATCCACCATTTTCATCATCTTCTCTCCTTCAAACTTCAAGAAAAGGTATGGGTTTTTCATTTTTCTCAAAGTATTTCATGTTTATAGCCTTTGATTTCTTGATTTTTGATTTTTTGTTGAGATTTGAAAATGTGATGTTCGAATATGGTTTAGGAATTTTTTTGTTGAGTTTGTTGAATGGGTTTGGTTGTTTTTGATAATATGATGCTTGATATACATGTTTTCATGTTTGCTTCTCATTTTTGCGTATGATACTTGATCTGAGTTGTGTTGTGCATATCATGCTCACAGTGAAATGTCTTGTAGACATTTACTTGTGTTTTTGGGGTTATTATAAAATACAATGTTTGTGGGGTGTCTTGGTATACACTGTTTGATATTTGCATAACTGGTTATGTGTTTTGCATTTTGCCCTTTGTTGTTCTTATTTTTTTTTGGCACACACCCACATTGTGATCTGTTTGAAGTTTTTCATGCTACAACTCTACTGTGTTTTGTTGTTGTGTGTTCTCTCATGACAAGTTGTGTCTGAACTATGATGGAGACTGAGTCTTTGGTCTAACACTTTGTCCTTTTAGTGATACTAATCTGTTACTAATTTTTGGTGTTACCATATGTTGTGCCCTGTTTTGTGGCCTTTGCTGCTATGTTTGTGCAAATGACTCCAAAGAAGAAGACCATTGCACAAAAGGCTGACAAGAGGAAGAAAATGGACAATACAAAGTTCAGATCTACCAAAGATTTTGAGAGATACACTCAGTTTTATATGAAGGCTCCCATCATCCAAGAAAGATTTATGGATTTGGTTGATTTAAAGGACTACTTCATTCCCAGTTGTTTTCAAGATAGAGGTTAGGACAAGCTCCTTAGTGATCTACCTAGGGTATGTGATCCATTGATCAAAGAATTCTAGGCCAATGCTGTCTTAAGAGATGATGAGATCAATTGCTAGATAAGAGGCCATGAATTCAACATTGACTTGGAGGACATTAATGAAGTGCTTGGTTTTGAGGAGTTGGACCATGATTTCACACAATACAAGGACAAAATGCTCTCCATAGAAACTGTTCAATCTCACATTGGAGGAGTTAGAGAGGGAAGATGCCTCAACACTAATGCTTTTCCAGCTGATATGAGATGTCTTACCATGATCATGATGTTCAACCTATACCCGGTGAAGAAGATGACCACCATTAATAATGCTAGAGCCATTTTCCTCATGGAGCTCCAGGAGAACACTTACATTGATATTAGTGCTCATATCTTCTACATTATTGCTGATGAAACAAGAACTACTTCAAGGGCAAAGCTGATTTTCCCTAGTCTACTCATGAGGCTCTTTCGAGCAAAGGGTGTGGAAATTCCTCAAGACATTAGTCTCATGCCTACTCCTTTAGCTATCAATGCTCAAACCATTACACGGGTCAAAGTTCATCTTCCGGGTGATGAAGAGGAGGGTGATCAAGAATAAGGAGAACCTATGGAAACTGAGACAGAAGCTGAAGGACAACCCTCAAGTTCAAGAGGTTATGGCAAAAGGAGCCGAACTTCATCTTCCACTGCAGCACCTCCAGACGCATTCCAGATCATCCTCGAAAGGATTGACGGGCTTTATGACATCCAAAATGAGCAATCTGACAAGCTGGCTGCTATCCAAGAGCAGATGAATCTTCTTTCAGCAAAGTTTGACAACTTCAGTACCCAGTAGTAGCCCTTTGGCCATTCTGGTCAAAAAGGGGGAGAACTTTTGGAGAAGAAGTAGGAGTAGCTCTTGAGGGGGAGCATCATTTTGAGGGGGAGCAAAACCAAAACTTTTAAGCATTTTAATTATGGTTTATATTGTTATGTTTGGTTACTTTTAATATGGGTTTGCACAGCACTTTGTTAAATATTTGGTATAATCTCATGGTTGTTTATAGTGCTTTTGTTTAATGATTTTGGTACTTTGGTTTATATGTTCAAGTTTCTATTAAGTACTTTATTTTGTACCCATGCTTTGTAGTTTAATACTTGTTGTTAATGTTATGCATTTCTTTAAGTACATCACTCTTGTGCCCTTATTGGATTTTATATCCTTGATGCAATTACTTTGGTTTTTGTATCAGTTGAGTGTTGGACATGCAAATGATACTTTGCATTGAGCTTATTAGCTTGTATGTCCAAATGTTCATTCCTTGTGTGAATGATCATTGTGGTCACTATTTTATAGTGATTGTTCGTTTTTGGTGAAGCCATGCTTTATTGCTTTAAACTCTTTTGCTTGATCGCATTGTGCTTGCTTCATATGCATTTCAAGTTTGATAGGACATATGTGATTCACTTGTTAGGAACATATGTCACTACTTTATGTAATTGGCTAATCCTTTGACAAAACGCACTTTACTTGTATTTGGGTAGATCTAGGATGTGTTTAATACTTCAAGAAACTTTGTTTCAAGATCAAGTGTTGAAACCATGCAAGTCTGTCCAAGATTCAAGTTGAAAAGTGTCTGTCATTAAAGCTTGACAGCTAGCTCGACAACTAGCCATCTATCGAGCTTAAAGAACAATTCAGCCCCGTGGCTCAACAGCAACTCGACAGATAGGGTATCTGTTGAGGTTTATGAAAAACAGATTTTCAGATATATTTTGACTCCAATCTGTGTTTATGTGTTTAGGCTTTCTTTTCTCACAACCCTAGACATATAAAAATGATTATTTTCAGGGTTGTCAAAGTGTTCACAAGTTGCACAAGTGTTGAGCAAAGTTTGTTCAAGAAAATTGTGACCGGAGACACAGTTTTGCCCTAGTTCATCTTTCTTGTGAAGAAGTTGCTGTGTTTGTGCACCGTAGGGTTTTGTGAACAAGCATCTTCTTAATCTTCATCATTGGGATGAACTAAAGAACTTTGTAGCCGACAACCTTCTCTAGTTGGTGATTGAAGTCGCGTACTAGGATCTGCACAATTGGTTAGTCACGTACTTGAAGCCGTGCATCAAAAGGAGAAATTGTCACTACAGAACAAGTCCAATTGGGTATTGGGGTAAGGGTTCAACTGTAGGTTGGTATAAGGTATTGGGATTCCTTTACTTGTAACCGTTTGTTGTGATAATAATGAAATTTTAGGAGTGGTGACCTTAAAATCACCCGGTGGGGTTTTTGCCATTTTGGTTTTCCCTATTCGTAAACAAATCACCGTGTTAATTTATTTTCCGCTGCATATTTAGTTATTTGGTGATTTGTTTGTGCTACCACATGTCTACATGTTAATTAACTTAATTAATTCACTTGGCTAAATTAATTGGTTAATTTATCACAAGGGGTCAATTTGTTTTTGGCCTATCAAGTGGTATCAGAGCAGGCACACTCTGATTAGGGTTAATCTTTGTTGTATTGATCCATTGACCCCTGTTTGTCATGGATAGAAGACAGTCATTAATTATACCTCCTTTATTTGATGGCACTAACTATGCATACTAGAAAGTACGCATGAGAACTTTCTTGCAATCTCTAAATGAGAAGGTGTGGCAAGCTGTAGAGATTGGCTGGACCAAGCCAAAGGAAGCGCCGGCTAATTGGGATGGTGCCAAGATCAAGGCGGAAAACTTCAACAACAGGGCATTGAATGCTTTATTCAGTGCAGTCACTAATGAGGAGTTCAAGAAGATATCCTCTACTGAAACTGCTAAGGAGGCATGGACCATTCTCCAGACAACCTGTGAGGGAACCAAGGCTGTCAAAGATTCAAAACTTTAGAGGCTCACTACAAGCTTTGAAGAAATCAAGATGGAGCAAGATGAGTTGTTCGATGAGTTATATGCCAAGCACAAGGACATAGTAAACTCAACCTTCAATCTTGGGGAAACCATTCCTGAACCCAAGATTGTGAGGAAAATGCTCAATCTCTACCTAAGAGATTCCATGCAAAGATCACAATGATCGAGGAATCAAAGGATATTAACAAGATTCCTTTGACAAGGCTGGTTGGCAATTTACAGACCTACGAGCTAGGGTTAACTAGAATTGGGAAATCGGGTAAAGGCAAGAGCATGGCACTAAAGGCCAAGAGCAGTGACACGAATGAGGCTTCAAACGATGAAGATTCTAAGATAAAGTCCTACATCACCAGGCAATTCAAGAAGTTCATGAAGAATGCCAATAGAAAGGGCTTTAACAAGGACCCTAGGCAATCCAGTTCTTCTCAATTCAAGAGCCAAGACAAATGGAAGAAGGATGCTAGGGATGGCGATCAGTACACTGTTCCTGCAGGCCCTAAGTGCTTTGGGTGCCAAGGTTTCAGTCACATGAAACAGGAGTGTCCTACATATCTCAAGAGCATTGGGAAGAGCAAGGCATTTGTTGCTACTTTGAATGACACCGAACTTGAGGATGATTCTGACAATGAGGATGACAGAATCCTGAATGCCTTCACTACCACTGTCAATCCTATTGAGGGGATTGTTGAAGATGTGGATGAAAAAGAGGAATTGGTGGAGTCTAAGTTTGAGAAGATGGATGATCAAGATGATATCCATACAGCATATGAGAAATTATACAAGATTTTTGAGAAACATGAGAAACTTTATAGGCTGACCACCAAAAAGCTTAGTGATGTGGAACTTGATCATGAAGAGCTTTCCATAAAGTTTGATGAAGCTAATCAGACTATTGGAACACTAAGGTTCGAGAACAATTTCTTGGCTGAGAAGACCAAGAAGCTTGAAGTGGAGCTATTTCAAGTCAGAACTCAATTGGAGAGGACTTCAAGTGCAAAGCTTGATGAGATGCTCAGTCTTCAGAAATCTGCTTCTGATCAAATAGGCTTAAGGTATGGTTTCTCTTCTTCTAATACTGATTTTACTAGTACTATTGTTTTTGTTCCTCCTAGTAATAATGTTGAAATTAAGAACAATGATGTTAAAACTAATTTAGTTAGTGAGAACATAGACAAAAGTAAATCTATCTTAGGAGCACCCCCTAAGCAAGATAAGAAGGAAGCTAAAAACCCTAGGGCTAAGAAGGCTAACTCTTAAAAGCCTAAACAGAAGAAGCAGCATCTCTATCATCATTGTGGAGTTGCCAGTCATACTTGACCAAATTGCTATAAGTGGCTAGCCACTCAACAGAGCAATGGCATGATAGCATCTGGAAGCCAGAATCAGCTTCACTCCTCTCTTGCTCCTCTTAGAGATCTTCTCAATGCCTTCATGTTCCTTTCAAACTTGAACAGTTTCAATTCTTCCCCCTTATCGCCGGTTCAAGGGTACACTCAAAGGAAAGGTTCTTCCAAGGCGTGGAAGGAAAAAGGCTCCAAGTGATTCTATCACTTTTCTCTTTCTCTCTTCTTGTTTTTGTGTGTGCATTACTTGTGTGTTTTGCTTTAAAGTTTTGAGTCAATCAAGTTTTATGCTTTACTTTGTTTAACATGTTTTTGTTTGTTTTCAGTTTTGTTTATTTTGTTTTTCATATAAAAATAAAAATAAAAAATTGAAAAATCAGAAGAATACAAAAACAGTGTGTGTTTTGTGTACATTGGTACTTGTGTACCTTGGATGGCCATTGAAACAAAGTTTTCTAAACTTTGTATCTCTTGTAGCTTAGATGAGCATTTCTATGCACAACTAAGCAAGTGAGTTTTGTGGCTCGTGTTTGTGATGAGTAAGGTTAAGTGATTTCTTGTAGTTAACACTCGTATCACTCTATTTGATGGGAAGGATTAGAAAATCCTAAGAGAAATGCATAAATAACTATCTCACCACTGTTGCCCGCCAATCATGAAATGACATTTGCGTGCTTTGGCATAGCAAAATTGGTATGTCAAATGCTTAACATAATTGGATATTTCTTTTCTCTCTCTTATATGGCCATGCATGATTTCCTTAAAAAGAAAAATATGCAAAGAAAAATAAAAAGCAAAAAGATCAAAATGTTTTTAAATATGATTGCAAGCGTGTATTCTAGGAGATGTGGAAGTTATAGGATGTACCTCGAAGGTGATAGTCCTCATCAAACAGTTATGATTGTGTGTGAGTTAAAAGAGATTTTCTCATATCTCAAATCGTCATAACATGTATACACTTATGCAATCTTGCGATGTTTTTCACACACAACACGCAATATTTTTTGCTACTCTTGATACATGTGTAGGTACAATGTGATTTGGCCATCACAAGGTTTACATGTGTCAATATATACGCACTAAACTGTCTTAACTTGTTTTTGAAATATAAAATTGGTTAGACTTGTTTAGTGTGTTTGTGTGTTTTTGGGATCCATGTACTTAAAAATTATTGTTGAGAGATGTTTTTGAGAGTTTAAAATGTTGATTGGATCATTGGTTGAGTTGCATGCTGGATTGCATTCATATTTGTGTTTTTCCCTTCTTGAAAAACTGTTTTTAAACAACCTTGACACCTCCTCGACACCTCTCGACACTTGGACTATCTGTCGAGATCTTAAGCTGTTTTTTATCACAATCTCGATAGCTGTCTCGACAGCTAGTGGATCGATCGAGAAAGTTCCTGGACCCTCGATAGCTTCTCGATAGCTGGTGGATCGATCGAGCTTCTTTTTAGCTTTTATTGAATTTTCCCTCGACAGCACCTCGATAGCTTCATCTGTCGACACCTTTTTTCCTCGACACCTGTCTCGACACTTGTCTCGATACCTCTATATGTTGAGAATTACTGAGCATCTATATATAGGTTTTGTGCGATCCGAACTTCATTTTCTCGATCTCTCTCGATCTGTCCGTGGCTATTCACCTCCCAAACACTCTCCTCTCTCCCTTAAACCTCTTCCTTAAGCATTTTTCGAGATTAATCAAGTTTTTCTTCACTTGGTAAGTCTCTAATCCCTCATTTTCATGCATTTCATTCTTTGAAACCAAAGTTTTTGGGATTTTTGCAAAATTGGGGTTTTTCAAAATTGTTGAGTTCTATAGTTTTTGCCATTTAGCGTCTCTATCTCACACTTGGCCTCCTTATATCTCACTAGAAGACTTTTATAGTCCTCCTCAACTTTCTTCATCTTTTTCACAGCTGCCTTGGCCACCCTTGCATATTCTCCCGACTTTTCAAGAAGTGAATTGTAGTTCTCTTGAAGACCAGATGTATCTTCATCTTCTTCAGCATCTGATTCTTCTACAATTCCCATGGATTCCTCATCACTATGCTCCCCAAGTTCTTCCACAAGCAAATTCAAGTCCTCCGAAGACTCAACATGAGCAATAGTCATGAATGCTGAGAAATTCCTTTCTTCATCACAACTATCCTCCGAATCAGAGGTGGAGGAATCTGAGTCACTGAGAGTGGTTGCATACGCCTTGCCCTTCGATCTCAAGTAATTAGGACATTCCTTTTTAAAATGGCCATGTCCATTACACTCAAAACAAGTGACTCCTTGAGTAGATTAGGACTCCTTCCCTTCTCTCCTTTTAAAGTCCTTTTTCTCCTTTCCGGAACTCATGAATTTCCCTTTATCACCAAATTTCTCACTGTTCTTGAACTTTAGAAATTTGCGGAAATTCTTTGCAAGGTAAGCAACATCCTTTTCGACTACATCCTCATCCGATGAACCGTGAGCTTCTACCCTTTCATTTATCATCTTAAAAGCAAGTGATTTGATATTTCTTTGATTTGGTAATGAAAGCTCATACGTTTGGAGAGAACCAATCAACTCTTGGACTTTGATTTCATCAAGGTCCTTGCTCTCCTCAATTGCAGTCACCTTTGCACGGAAGCTCTTCGGCAATGAACAAAGAATTTTTCATACAACTTTCGAGTCCTTCATTTTCTCTCCTAAGTTAAACTTGCCGATGACCACTTCATTCAGCTTTCTATAGAAAGAGTCAAAAGACTCATCCTCACTCATTCTCAACTCCTTAAACCGAGTGGTCAGCATCTGCAACTTGGTGTCTTTAACTTTCTTCGTTCCCTCGTACGTGGTCTCCAATATCTACCATACCTCCTTGGCAACAGTCATGTAAGAAATCCGGTGGAACTCATCTGGAGACACGCCACAAAAAATAGCGTTAAGTGCTTTGCTATTAGCATTTGAAGCTGCGAGGGCTGCCTTATCCCATGTGGATTTGGCTGCCTCCGGCTTTGTCCAACCTATTTCAATGGCATCCCAAACGGCCTCATCTATTGAACACAAAAATGCTCTCATTCGCACCTTCCAAAAGGCATAGTTGCTACCATCAAAATATGGTGGAGCATTTAAAGATTGAGACCGGTCCATCTTAATATGGGGTCAAGGATCACACTAAGGTAATGAAACCAATATAAGTGAACCCGCTCTGATACCAATTGAAAGTTCAATTAGTGTATAAAACACTATGAACGTTTAGACTCCCAATTAACAAATTATCAATTCAAGCTTAATATCAAACAATTAATGTGCGAAATATGAACATAAGCTTAATACATAATTGAAAAAAAAATGTAAACCAAATAAAATCACATCCACAGTAGAAATTAAATGGCAAAGATTAAGGGAAGAGAGATGCAAACACAAGGACAACACAACGATGTGTTATCGAAGAGGAAACCGAAGCTCTCGGCGTAAAACCTCTCCGCGGCCCTCCAAGCGGTAAATAATCCACTAAAGAATGTAGTTGGGATACATGAATAGTAGAAGACCCTTCAAGCCTAATCTACCCAGTGTACCTAAGCCTTCCAAGCTCCTACTCCAATGAGGTTACACTGAACCTATTTCTTCTTTAGTTTATCGAATTTCGCTACTTGACCATAGCATCAACTAATATGAAATTGGTCCCTTCTTAACTGCTTCCCAAAGCACCAAATGGCTTTCTCACAGATATGGGTATGGTGAGAAAAAGTTTTGGTAATGTACCTCTCAAGGATGTAACAATGGAGAGGAAGAAAGTAGAGGAATTTGAAGAGTCTCTATGTGAAGATTGTGGATGAGTCAATCTTATTTTTCTCTAAGGTTTCTCTTTCAAAATTTTCTCTGGAAGCTCTCTATATTTCGTGGGTATAAGGAGTATATATACTAGGGTGAGAGTGGAATACGAAGAGTCAGGTTTTTCAAAATAGAGCTGGCTGGCGGCTTGGCCTTGCGACTTGACTAAGCCGCGAGGTAATTGAATGGCAAGTCTGTACTTTTTGTCCTGTAATGCTCTAGCTGGCATGACACTTCAACTTCTGGCATGCTTGGCACGTGTGCAACTTCTAGTGGCTTGCAAGCTGCGAGCCACCCGCGAGATCCAATCGCGAATCCCTGTTTCTTTGCACAATCTTGAGTATTTCTTCACACTCTCTCACACACTAACCTTACATGATTCCCACCTAAATACAGGGTTACTAATTGCTAAAATACAAGCAAATTTGGCACGGAATAAATCCAATAAGATGGTTGATAAAATTCAACCTTACACATTCCATACACACCCTACTATAAATACCCTTATACCCACGAAATGTAGAGTGGCTTCCAGAGAGAATTTTGAGAGAGAAACCCTAGAGAAAAACAAGATTGACTCATCCACAATCTTCATCCTTTGATTCTTCAAATTCCTCTACTCTCACCCTCTCCATTGATACATCCTTGAGAAGTACATTTAGCCAAATCCTTATCTCACCATACCCATATCTGTGAGAAAGTATTTTAGTGCTTGGGAAACATTTTAGAAGGGACCAATTGATTTTGGTTAATGCAATGGGCTATTGCGGGATCCAGTAAGCTAGAGAAGACAAGGTTCGATGTAACCCTGTTGGAGCAAGAAGCTTGGAGGGCTTAGGTGCACTAGGTAGATTAGGCTTGGAGGGTCTTCTGCTATTCATGTATCCTAAATTTATTCTCTAGTGGATTATTGACCGATTGGAGGGTGGCGGAGAGGTTTTACGCTGAGGACTTCGGTTTCCTCTTCAATAACACATCACTGTGTTGGCTTTGTGTTTGCATCTCTCTTCCCTTAATCTTTGCCTTTTAATTACTGCTGTGGTTGTGATTAATTATGGTTTAGATTGTTTTACCAATTCTGTTTTAGCTTATTATCATATTTCGCACATACATTGTTTGATCATAAGCTTGTGTTGGTTTTTTGTAAATTGGGGGTCTAAACGTTCATAGGTGTTTTATACACTATTTGAACATTCAAAATTGCAAATTTTGTCCGACATCAAAACCAATGGGGAATTTGACATGAAATTAATCCTAATTAATCAATTAAGAAACAATCAAAATTAACCACACATAATTGCATGGTTTATTCCTTAACATGTTTGAATGCATATTAACTATTGATCTTTTGATTGGATGGTCCATTCGGCATGTTCTTTGTATCACTTAATTTTATTTAAAATTAAATTTCATGTTCATCAGATGGGTTAAACAACATCGCTATTTCTTATTATTTTAAAATTTTGATTTTATCCCTTTGTGAACAATTGCAAAATTATGCTACATCTAAGAATCTAGAATGAGCAAGAATGACAGTCCCAAAATTGCAGTTAAACTATTTAAGCTTATAAGTTTATTAAAAAAAATAAGACCAAAAAAAAGAAAATCAACAAAAAAGTTTAGATGAGATAAATAGATAATAAGTGGGATGGGTTTGGTAGAATCAAATAAAATAATTAGAAAAATTTGTTGGTGATAAGGGTAATTCTACAGCACCCCCTCTTTTTTTTTGGAGGGTACGGTACCCACTAGTAGGCAACCTACTATATCAGGTTACGAAAACATCACATTTGATGGTGCCATCCTCACATTGTGTAGTAATAACATCACATGTAATTGTACTTTTGTCACATTCAATGGTTCTGTTATTTTTTTCTCACATTTGATGATACCATCCTCACATTATGTAGTACCAACATCACATGTAACTGTACTTTTGTCACATTCGATAGTTCTGTTATTTTTTTCTCACATTTGATGGTACCATCCTCACATTATGCAGTACCAACATCACATGTGACTGTACTTTTGTCACATTCGATGGTTTCTTTATTTTTTTTTCTCACATTTGATGGTACCACCCTTACATTGTGTAGTACTGACATCATGTGTGATTGTACTTTTGTCACATTCGGTAGTTCCCTTATTTTTTCTCAAATTTGATGGTACCATTCTCACATTGTGTAGTACTAACATCACATATGACTGTACTTTTGTCACATTCGGTAGTTCTTCTATTTTATTTTTTTCTCACATTTGATGGTACTATCTTCACATTGTGTAGTACTAACATCACATGTGATTGTACTTTTGTCACATTTGGTAGTTCCCTTATTTTTTCTCACATTTGATGGTACCATCTTCACATTGTTTAGTACTAACATCACATGTGATCGTACTTTTTTCACATTCGGTGGTTCTTTTATTTTTTTTCTCACATTTGATGGTACTATCCTCATATTATGTTGTACTAACATCACATATGATTGTACTTTTTGAATGTTTAAATAATGTGTAAAACACCTATAAACGTTTAAACCCTAATTTACAAATTACCAAAACAAGCTTATAATCAAACAATGTATATTCGGAATATGATAATAAGCTAAAACAAAATTGGTAAAACAATCTAAACCATAATTAATCACAACCACAGCAATAATTAAAAGGCAAAGATTAAGGGAAGAGATATGCAAATATAAAAACAACACAGCGATGTGTTATCGAAGAGGAAACCGAAGTCCTTGGCATAAAACCTCTCCGCCACCCTCCAAGCAGTCAATAATCCACTAGAGAATAAAGTTGGGATACATGAACAGCAGAAGACCCTCAAAGCCTAATCTACCCAGTGTACCTAAGCCCTCCAAGCTTCTTGCTCCAACGAGGTTACGCCGAACCTTTGTTTTCTCTAGCTTACCGGATCTCGCAATTAACCCATTGCATTAACCAATATCAATTGGTCATTTCCTAACTACTTCCCAAGCACCAGATAACCTTCTCACAAACATGGATATGGTAAGATAAGGATTTAGCTAATATACCTCTCAAGGATGTAATAATGGAGAGGGTGAGAGTAGAGGAATTTGGAGAATCAAAGTGTAAAGATTGTGAATGAGTCAATCTTGTTTTCCTCTAGGGTTTCTCTCTCAAAATTCTCTCTAGAAGCTCTTTACAATACGTGAGTATAAGGGATATTTATACTGGTGTGTGTTTGGAATGCGAAAGATCAGTTTTTTCAAACAGAGTGGTCTGGCGACTTGATTGAGTCACGAGCTAACTGCCTGGCTAAACTGGAAGTTTTGTCCTGTAGTGATCCAGTTGGCATGACTCTTCAGCTTTTCTGCATGTTTCACACGTGTGCCTCCTTTGGCGACTTGCCAACCACGAGCCAGTTGCGAGATCTAATCGCAAGACCCTACTGAGTGCACACTCTTGAGCTTTTCTGCACACTCTTGAGCTTTTCTTCACACTCTCTCACACACTACCCTTACATGATTCCCACCTAAATACAGGGTTTCTAAATGCTGAATTACAAGAAAATTGGCACGAAATAAAGCCAACAAAATGGTTGATTAAATTCAACCCTACAATCTCCCCCTTTGGTTATTCCGTGACAAAACCCTAAAACAAACTCTACACTTAGGGTCCGTTTGGATACAGCTGAAAACTGAAAACTGAAACTGAAAACTGAAAAACACTGTAGCAAAATAATTTTTAAATGTGTGAATAGTATCGTGGGACCCATTTTTAATGAAAAAGTTGCTGAAAAGTGAAATTTGTGGGTCCGTGAACAGTACACGATGTGCTGTGATTGGTCAAAAAAATTTGAAAAGTCAAAGTTTGCGGCTACTGTTCATTGAACAGTGCATGAACAGTAGCCGCAACACTCAAAACGCTCAAAAACGCGTGAAAA
Source organism: Quercus tomentella (assembly GCA_028535165.1). NCBI lineage: Eukaryota > Viridiplantae > Streptophyta > Magnoliopsida > Fagales > Fagaceae > Quercus > Quercus tomentella. The sequence goes on along the minus strand of JAPQVY010000100.1, from coordinate 13,264,715 downwards.
AAAAAAAAAAAAAAAAAAAAAAAACCAAGCAAAACGCAAACGCAGAAGTTTTCATCCCAATCCAAACGCATTCTTAACATCTGAGTTAGGAACAGTTGAACAAAACTCACTTACACCTAATTCTAGAATCTGTGAAGCTCTTGAATCATATGGACAATTATATCCTGAAAACAACAACACAATACGATCATTGTAAGCAGCAAACTTGAAATGCATATTAAGCAAGCACAATGAGATCAAGCAATATAGATTAAAGCAATAAAGCATGACTTGACAAAAAATGAACAATCACTATAAATAGTGACCACAATGCTCATTCACACAAGGAATGAACATCCAGACATGCAAGCTAATAAGCTCAATGCAAAGTATCATTTGCATGTCTAACACTCAATCGTTACAAAAACTCAAAGTAATTGCATCAAGGATATAAAATCCAACAAGGGCACAAAAGTGATGTACTTAAAGAAAATGCATAACATCTAACAACAAGTACTAGGCTACAAAGCATGGGTACAAAACAAAATATTTTAAATAGCTAAGCATAATCATGAACTATGAGCAAAGTAAAAACATAGTTAATATAACACAAAACTCTCTCTCTTTTCATATCACTCCCCCTATCATGAATCATAGGAGCTGTGATGAACTTGGAACATATATACCTGTAACCTGAAACACTTGCATAAAACACATTAAACCCTCAAGGTAAAGCAAGTAAAAAACGGACAAGTATAATGTAACAAGTAAATTGCGATCAAGTAAACATGATGTAAAACATGTGAGCAACTTGATCATACACCAAAACAGTCATATAAAAATGACTACAATGATCACATAGCAAAACAATTGATTATTCGAACATGCATTCAATGAAACACAATAGCATAAGGATGTATGCATGTCCAACACACAAACACGATACAAGGAGAATAGCAAAGCATAGATACTAAACATAACTCAAAGCACCATAAAATAAACAAGAAAACAAACATAAAGAAACACAAACAAAATAAAGTTTTCTTATTAACACAATGTCTTCTCTCCCTTGGTATATGCATCTCCCCTATGTAATATCTCTCCCCCTATAAATATGCACGAGAAATAGAGGTGGCTATGTGCAATGCATGACCAAAGCATGAAAAATGCACATGTAGGGCAAGGTGTGTAAATACACAACCAATGAACCAAACATGTTCCTAATGAGGAAATATGATAAACTCTAAAGTTTGGTACTCATCAGAGTCCACACAAGTGAGAAAATGCCTAAGAGGCACTTTATCAAACACCTAATGTGCACACAATGAACAACAATGTAAAACAATGCAAGAATATCATGAAATCCACCCTTAATACATGTTCTTTTTGCCATAATGGGCCAACATCCAAAGCAAATCATCAAAAGAAACCAATCCTATGCAAAAATTTGACAAAAATTAAGTTTTCACAACCCCTATGATGAAAATCCCAACCAAGAGCACAAAACTCTCCAAAACATAATCTAAAGATCAAAATTAATTAAACGAGTTTAGAATTACCTTAGAGATGTTAATGGAATGAAAAATCATTCAAATTGATTGGGTTTTGATGTAAAAATAGTGAAAAACGGGTTTAAGAGAGGATGAGAGAGGTTTAAAACAGGTTTCCCACGAAAAACCCTTTAAAAAGCTGTTTCTAGGCGTTTTGCGATTGGGCGAGTCGCGAGTCAGTCGTGAGCGAGTCACGAGATGAGTTGCAAAAGCTTCTAGATGAGCTCACGACTTGTGTTCACAACTGGCAAGTCAAGAGTGAGTCCTCGGCGTAAAACCTCTCCGCCACCCTCCAAGTGGTCAATAATCCATTACAGAATAAAGTTGGGATACATGAACAGCAGAAGACCCTCTAAGCCTAATCTACCCAATGTACCTAAGTCTTCCAAGCTTCTTGCTCCAACGAGGTTATGCCAAACCTTTGTTTTCTCTAGCTTACCGGATCCTGCAATTAGCCCCTTGCATCAACCAATATCAATTGGTCCCTTCCTAACTGCTTCCTAAGCACCAGATAACCTTCTCACAGATATGAGTATAGTGAGATAAGGATTTGACTAATATATCTCTCAAGGATGTAACAATGAAGAGGGTTAAAGTAGAGGAATTTGGAGAATCAAAGTGTAAAGATTGTAGATGAGTCAATCTTATTTTTCTCTAGGGTTTCTCTCTCAAAATTCTCTCTAGAAACTCTTTACAATACGTGCGTATAAGGGGTATTTATACTGGTGTGTGTTTGGAATGCGAAAAGTCAATTTTTCCCAAACAAAGTGGTCTGGCGACTTAAGCTCGCGACTTGACTAAGTCGCGAGTCTGAGTCGCGAGCTAACTGTCTGGCCAGATTGGAAGTTTTGTCCTGTAGTGCTCCAGCTAGCGTGACTCTTCAACTCCTCTGCATATTTCACACGTGTGCATCCTTGGGCGACTTGCTAGCCACGAGCCAGTCGTGAGATTCAGTCGCGATGCCCTGCGGAGTGCACACTCTTAAGCTTTTCTTCACACTCTCTCACACACTACCATTACATGATTCCCACATAAATATAGGGTTTCTAAATGCTGAATTACAAGCAAATTGGCACTGAATAAAATCAACAAAATGGTTGATTAAATTCAACCTTACACTTTTGTCACATTTGGTGGTTTCTCTATTTTTTTTCTCACATTTGATGGTATCATCATCATATTGCGCAGTACCAAAATCACATGTGACTGTACTTTTATCACATTCGGTGGTTCCTTTATTTTTTTTTTCTCACATTTGATGGTACCATCCTCACATTGTGCAGTACCAACATCACATGTGACTGTATTTTGCCACATTTGGTGGTTCCTTTATATTTTTTTCCCCACATTTGATGGTACCATTCTCACATTGCGCAGTACCAACATCACATTTGATTGTACTTTTGTCACAGTAGTTCCCTTATTTTTTTTTTTCACATTTTATGGTATTTTTTTCACATTATGCAATACTAACATCACATGTAACTGTACTTTTATCACATTCGGTGGTTTCCTTATTTTTTTCCTCACATTTTATGGTACCAGTCTCACAAAGCACAATACTAACATCACATGTGACTGTATTTTTGTCACATTCGATTGTTCCCTTATTTTTTTTTCCTCATATTTTATGGTACCAGCCTCACTTTGCGCAGTACCAACATCACATGTGATTGTACTTTTGTCACATTCGGTGGTTTCCTTATTTTTTCTCATATTTAGTGGTACCATCCTCACATTACATAGTACCAACATCACATGTGACTATACTTTTGTCACATTCTGTAGTTCCCTTATTTTTTCTCACATTTGATGGTACCATCCAAATATTGCGTAATACCAACACCACATGTAACTGTACTTTTGTTACATTCGTTGATTCATTTATTTTTTTCTCATTTTGATGATATTATTCTCTCATTGTGTAGTACCAATATCACATGTATGACACCATTCTCACATTACTCTTTTTTTTAAAAAACATTCTCACATTATTCAGTACCAACATCACATATAACTATATTTTTGTCATAGTGATTCTCTTTTTTTCTTACATTTAATGGTACCATTCTCTAATGATAGACTACTAACATCACGTGTAACGGCAATTTTGTCACATTGTAGGGTTCTTTAGTTTTTCCCACTTTGGGGAGTACCATTTTCACGTTGGGGAGCACTCAGTTTCTGAAGTCTCTGACTTTCTTCTCCTCTCTCTCAGTTTTTCTATAGTCTACGCTTCTCTCTTCAGTTTCGTGTCTCTCAAATTCTTCTCCTCCAAACCATCCACAAGAACCTATCTAGAGCGACGATTACTAAACAAAACCCTAAGCAAGACCCACAAAAGAAGAAACAGATCCCTAAGCCATGAACGGTACCTCACCAGCTCTAGCGAGGGAATTGTTCTCGCCAAACAATAAAAATCCGTTGTTTATTTGCTGTCCTGCGTTCCTTCTCTCTCTCAACCGTGCTTTCTTTCCTCTCTCTTCGACTTCGCTCCATTTTCAGAAAGGAAATCACCATTAATTGACCTCGCCGGCGCAGGGAAAGGGGTTTTACACGGCGACGATCGAAACCCATTTCAGGTATTGTAGAGTTGGTTTGAAATTTCCCCAAATTTTTTTGATTTGTGCTTCACTTTTTCACCAAAAGGGCTTGATGATGGCATTTGTAAGGTTTGTTCTTTCCAAGTTGACTTTTTTTTCCCCTCTGTTCTGTTAGAAGAATTTGATAAAGTTCGCATTTTTATTGATTTTTAATGAGGATTTGTGTTTGTTTGGGGTTTGATTTTGATGGGTATTTATCGTTTCGGTGATTGGTCGTTTTGTTTATGGTTATTTAATCTTGCATGCGTTTCATACTTTTTGTATCCTCTGTTTGGTTACTTAGAATGTATTGGGAAAAGAGAATAAAATGGAATCTCAAATTTCAATGTTTCGTGTATGACTTGTGATTGATCATGTTCTTGCAGAAAGAATTGGAGTTTATAGGAATGATTGGCTTCTGGGAATACACATAAATATTTAGAGTTTGTGTTGGATCATTAGCATAATTGGCTTAATATACTGTTTCTTATTAGATTGAGTGAGTTCTTTCCAGTTTCGATTTGATTCTTTTTAATAATAATTTCAATAAAAGCTAACATAAAAATTTAATCGCTCTATTATTATAAATATTAATTTCAATAAAAAGAAAGATGGTAATCAGTATACACTGTACCAGACTACACCTAAAGGATTACAAACTCATATTTAGGGAGTCAATGAAATCTATAAAAAAAAAAAAAAAAAAAATGTTAGGAATGAATGTTGACAGTAGCAGTCTTCCATTCATAAGAACATCTCAGCATAGACTTTTTGAGAACATGAATAGGATGTTCAACCCCATCAAAAGTCCTACTATTACACTAACGCCACAGGGTCCACATATAACATTACGGGACTGCCTTCCATATTTTGCCACCACTATTGACTATGGAAATTTTCTTTCCAACAAGAAAGCATTCTGGGACACCATCTTTGGCATAACCAAGAGTCTCCAAATGATGCAAATATCTTGGGCCAGATATCCTTGCCACTGAACGACTCAAAAGATCAGTTTCAAAATGATTTTTTCCACATCTTTTATTGTTTTTTGTTCCCCTTTACATTGATACGTTATTATGGGTAGGTTAACTAACAAGTTGCAATTTTATTTGCATCAATTTCTCCTTTCATGTCGATACTTAACAATTAAAGGAACTATTTTGTTTTTTTGGTTGCAAAATTTAAGTTTCAGACTAATATTTTAAACTACCTTCTTATCCATAATTTTTATGGGCTTTTAGTAAAATGTAATTACCTACTTAGTGAAAGTCTTTGTTGGTTTCAGGTAGGCCTTACTGCTACAGATGTTTTTGCGGTTGAGTGGATTCAAACTGGTATTATTCACTTTGGGATGACAGTCTCATATTTTGGTTTTGTTAGTGATGGTAAATCATGATCCTTGGAATTGCCTTTCTTTAAAATCTGGACTTGTATTGTGGTCAATTAATTTCACATCAAGTCTACATTCCAAGTAGCAAACACAGTGAAATAGAGCACAGTCACAATTTGGTGCTACAAGTACCTGCGTTTTGTTTTTCCGTGTTTCTGGATCACCTGTATTTTTGAATTTTCTTGTTCCTTGAAGTTTGCTTTCTAGTGAAGTTTGAAGAAGAAATGCTTTGTCGCCATGCTTTTGAAGTTTCAGACTTGTAAGCGCGTTTAACACTAGATGCTTGCCTTACATCATTGTCAGGCATTTACCCTAGAAGTGATTCATAAGCTTACTTATTTTGTTAAAAAAAGAATTGTTGAATACATTTTGTGGTTAATTTCACACTATGCTTAATTGGGTGCTAAAGTAGGAAAAGGAATAAATTATTGTTTTATAATTCTAGATAATAACAATCTCAACAATGCATACTAAATTATCCTAATGTAGTTGACGATTAATTTCACATATTTTTCCATTTGGGAGCTGGAGATATTTATATTTTTCATTCAAATTCAATCAATGGTACAAAACAATGCCTAAGCTTATTTTGTTTTGGTAATGTGACATATAAGTACATGTGTTTGTACTATCAAAACTACGAATCTAAGTTTATTTGCAGTCTCTAGATTATCTATATGGTTGTATTTGAGCTAATTATGGTGACTATGACTCTTTTGGTAAATAAGTGCAACATTAATCCATGTATGATGTAGTCCACTATATCATATGGTAGTTAATATATGTGAGCTTTTCATGAAATGACATGTTTCTTCTTCTTCTATTAGCATGGTCATACTGCTTCCAAATTATTTTCTATTTTTATTAAACATGTGAACATGATTGAATTGATCTTCTAGCACAGTTTCAGACCTGCCATTGCTTGTTAGCCTGTTAATGCACATATATACTCCCTTGTTGCACTAATCCATTTTAATTGGTGTCTCCAAGAAGTGAGATTGATTCTTATTCTGTAATCATTGTTCATTCTGCAGTGTTTGAATTTAAAGCAATGATTTGTTGTCAAAAAGATGCTGATTTAGAATCTCTTGTATACAGGATATTTTTGTCATTTAGAGTGCCTGTAAATTAGCTAATGTTATGTCTGATTAGCAGTCCTTTGATAACATTGAATTATATTGATTGCACTTTGATCCATTATTTTAGTTTTTAATGATAGATTGAGTATTGAAACAGGAATACAATTACCAGCTAAATATTAAATGGAACGAGTTACTTACTGTCAATGGTTATGTATCACATGCATGTTACAGTAATAATTATCCACAAAAAAAAAAAAGAAAAAAAAAAAGCATGGTACAGTAATGTCTGATTAGTTTTTGAGTATGTCTGTATTTCGACTTTGTTGCAGTGTTGGAACTTTCTGAGAAATATCAGAAGCGCTTAGGTCCGCTGCGTTATCTTGTTGCTGGATTTCTAGTTCTTATGCTAGCCTAAGTACAACTATGAAGTGGAATATCTTCCAGCATCAAAAGAGGATCGAGAGGGAAAGTTCTCAGCTGACTGGGAGGTAGTTGACATGTCAGAACTTTACACTGACATTATGAGGAGATCAAGCAAAGACAGCATTCCTAGAGCCTCTAGTCTATCTAGTATTGAGTCAATAATGACCCCTAGTCGAATGTCTGGAGAAGATTTGGATACAACCTGCAGTAGTACCCATGATAGCACTGAACCATCTGACTATGTGCGTGGCCTAGATCCAAAAGCGAAATGCCTGTCATCTGGAAGGAGCAATGTAACAATAGAGCCAGAGGTTATTCATCCTCAGCCACCTCTGTCAACAACTCCAAAAGGAATGACTCATGGCTACATGATCAAAAGGAATCTATTTTCAAAGTGGGCATATCACATAAACAAAAGTCTAATCGAGTAATGTAATAAGGAGGGCCATGAAGTGTTATAAAAAAATAAAAATAAAAAATAAAAAGGAGGGTATTGAAGTACTAGGGGTGTTTCTCTCTCCTTGTGAAACCCTTTAACGTGATGGTTATATCCTTTCTGATATAAATAAAATCAAGTACAAAAAAGTCTAGGAAACATGGCCCTTATGCATCAACTAATAATTGCTCCGTAATGGGTTGTTTCTTATAAATTTGATTGTGCTGGTATTTGAAATGAAATTAGGAGCAGAGGTAGTAATATGAAATGGTGGCATTTACTGTGGTTTAACTTGGCCATTCCCAAACATTCATTTGTTGGTTGGATGCTTATTATTACTAAGCTTTCAACGAAAGCTAGACTTTTGCAACAGGGTCTTCCAAGTTCCAGTGGATGGTCTGTGTGTTTTCTGCAGCTCTAGCATTGAGTTTAGGGACCATTTATTTTTCGGTTCTTTTACCAAGAGTGTGAGACCAAGAAAGCATGGGTGAGATTTAAGTTTATATAATTTTTTTATAATAGAATTTTAATTTGTTAAAGATTAAATGTATAACTTTGATTTACTAATTAGCAGTTCTTAAAATGTTGATAATAGACTTTTACTTGGAATAGAAGTCAAAGATTGGGTTTTTTTATTATTATTAAATTTTTTTTGAGAAAGAAAGCATGCGCTGTTGTCTGGTAGTTAAGGTTTTTTTTTTTTTTTTTTTTTTTTGAATATATTTTAAATTTGTTGAAATATTTAAGTTTAGAATTTTTTTATAATAGACTTTCAGATTGAATAGAATTTAAATTTGTTGAAGTTTAAATGTACCTGTCAAATGTGACAAAAGTACGATAAAATGTGATGATAGAACTGTCAAATGTGAGAAAAAAATTTTGAATGTGACAAAAGTACGATCAAATGTGACATTGAACTACCCAATGTGACAATAGAACTATCAAATGTGAAAAAAAATAATGCTCCCATAGAATGTGACAATAGTACAGTTAAATACGATATTGGTACTACCCAATGTGATGATGAAACTGTTAAATGTGGAAAAAAAAATATGGAAAATTATGGTACCATCGAATGTGACAAAAGCACGGTCACAAGTGAAACTATTTTGGTAAATTTCTAGGTTTTGGGGCATTACGGTCATTTTTTTAGGTTCCAAGAATATTTAAGTAATTTTCTAGGTTACAAGGTCATTATAATCATTTTATAGGTTTCAATGTCATTAAGTTAGTTTTTAGGTACTAGTAATTTTTGAGGGTTTCGAAAATATTTTGGTCATTTTCAAGTGTTATGGAGTATTTTTGGTCATAGGTTTAGGTTTTTTTTGGTTATTTCAATCATTTTTTATGTTTTAGGGTAATTTTGGTCTTTTTTTTTTTAGGTTTTAGGGTCATTGGGTCATTTTTTTTAGGATGTAAGGGTATTTTGAGCATTTTTTAGGTTCTAAGGGTATTCCTCATTGAGGATTTCCAAGGGAATTTTGGTCATTTTCAAGTTTTATGAGCTATTTTGGTCATTTTTTAGGTTTCAAGAGTATTTCAAAATTTTTTAAGGTTTCAGGGTCATTTCGGTAATTTTTAAGGTTCTATGGGTATTTCGGTCATGTTTTAGGTTAAGGTGCATTACGGTCATTTCTTTAGGTTCTAAGGGCATTATTGTCACTTTTTAAGTTACAAGGCCATTTTAGTCATTTTTTAGGTTTTATGGTCATTTTTTTTAGTATCTAAGGGTATTTCGATTATTTTTTAGGTTTAGAGGGTATTTTAGTAAGTTTTTAGATTTTAGGGTCATTTCGGTCATTTTTTAGGTTTTAAGGATATTCCAATAATTTTTTAGAGTTTCAAGGTCATTTTGGTAATTTTCAATTGTTAGTATGTGTTTTGATAATTTTAGTATATTTAAGGGTATTTTGAGAATTTTAGAGATTTTAGGAGTATTATTTTTGTTTTATATATTCGTCGATTATTAGGTAATTCGATAGGGTTAGGTTGGGTTAGCTACGCCTATATGTAATATTGGTATGGCTTAATGTGACGATGGTTCCCTTTATTTTTTTTTTCTCACATTTGATAGTTCTATTATCACGTTAGGCAGTACTAACATCTTATTTGATCGTACTTTTTTCACATTTGATGGTACTTTAATTTTTATTCACATTTGATAGTTCCATCGTCATATTGGGCAGTACCAATATCACATGTGATTGTACTTTTGTCACATTCAATAGTTCTCTTATTTTTTTCTCACAATTAATGGGTCCTTTATCACATTAAGTAATATCAACATCACACATGACAATACTTTTGCCATGTTCGATTGTACTCGTATTTTTTTCTGACATTTGATGGTACCATCTTCAAATTGTGTAATACCAAAATCATATGTGACTGTACTTTTGTCATGTTTGGTAGTTCAATTTTTATTGTCACTTTTTTTTTTGACATTTGATGGTACCATCTTCAAATTGTGCAGTATTAAAATCACATGTGAATGTACTTTTGTCATGTTTAGTAGTTCAATTTTTCTTTTCTCATAAATGATGGTTCTATTGTCACATTAGGCAGTACCAACATCACATTTGATCATACTTTTCTCACATTTGGTTGTATTTTTTTTTCTCACATTTGACGATGCTGTCCTTACATTATGCAATACTAAAATAACCATGAAACCTAAAATATGAACAAAATACCCTTATAAAAGAAAATGACTGTAATGGGCCCTATATGTAGAGAATATCTATAAATACCCTTGGAAACTTGATAAATACCAAGATACCCTTAGTTAGGGGTGTGTATGGGTTGAGTTGAGAAGTTTTTTCAACCCAACCCACATGGTGGGTTAAAAAAAATCCAACCTAACCCAACCCATCATAAGCGTTTAATCCAACCCAACCCAACCCACGTGGATCCGATTGGGTCAGTTGGACCCATGGGTTGGACAATTTTTTTTTTTCATTATTATTAAATTGAGCATTAGAACAACACCACTACAAAAAACAGCAAATTTATAACCAAATAATCATGAGCATAACGCAAAACAAACACAAACTATATAAGAAAAACTTAGGGTTTGGGTTTTTTATTTAGGAAGAGGGGCAAAAAAATAAATATCAAAATTATATAATATATATATTTTAAATTTAAAAGTATATTAAATATAGGTGAGTTGGGTTGAGTTAGGCGGGTTTGTAAATCTTATGCCCCAAACCTAACCTAACTCATTGTTAAAAAAAATAAAAAATAAAAAATAATGACCCAACCAAACCCACCATCTCCTAAAAATTGACCCAACTTGGTGGGTTGGGTTGAGTTAGATTAGTTTTAGCGGGTTCACTACACACCCCTACAATTAATACCTAAAAAATGACCGAAATGACCTCGAAAACCTTAGAAATGACCAAAATTCCCTCAAAACCTAAAAATTGAATAACCCCCCCCCCCCACCCCCCGCGCGGCAATTCCCTCTAAAATTAAATATATATATATACCATTAGAACCTATGAAATGACCAAAGTACCATTAGAACCAAAAAGAAAATGACTGTAATGCCCCCTGAAAGCTAAGAATGACTAAAATACTCCTGAAAAGCTAAAAAATGACCAAAATACCATTAGGAAAAAAAATGACTACATGGCCTTTAAAGTTAGAAAATGACCAAAATGACCATAAAACCAAAAAAATGGTTGAAATAACCACGAAACCAAAAAAATGGCCAAAATACCCTTATAACAAAGAAAATGACCGTAATGCCTCCAATACCTAGAAAATATCTAAAAATACCCTTAGAAACTTAAAAAAGGCCGAAATACCCATAGTACCTAAAAAATGACCGAAATGACTCGAAAACCTTAGAAAGGATCGAAATTCCCTCAAAAACATAAAATAAATTATCAAAATACCCTTAGAACCTTTAAAATAATCAAAATACCATTAGAACATGAAAATGACTATAATGCCCCTGAAATCTAAGAATGACTCTCTCCCTCATTTCTTGTAAATTCACCTCCTCTGACCAACAATTCTTTCCTTTCCCTCTTTTCAGTTTTCACCTCTCTCTCTCTCTCTCTCTATGATTTTTTTTTCCACATTTTATGGTGTTTATTTTGTAGTAAAATATTTAGTGAAAAGTAAAATATTTTTAGTCAATCAAATTCATCTAGGCACCACCAGCAATCTCCAAACACTTGATGGCTTGCATTTTTCATGTGATTTATCCTTCTAAATACTTGAAAATATTTTACAGTAAAAATTTTTATTTTATATTTGAAAATATTTTATATTGAAAGAAAGAATAAAATTTTATATTGAAATTCCCGCAAAAAAAACGTAGGTTGTATTTCAAAATTTTCGCAAGCAAAGAATCCCACAAACCCACGGAGCTCTAAGAATCCCACAAGCCACGGAGCTCTAAAGTTTTGTCTGTTCCGTAGTTTTCTCAGTTCGGTAGCAGCATATCTTCTTCCCTTTTTTTCATTCCTTTTTCCATCTGGTTTTTATTTTTTATTATATATATTTAAAATTTCCATTTGGTCCCTTTATTGCTTGGTTGTTTTTAATTTTTGGTTCCTTTTTGGTTTCGCAAGTTTGCTAGGAACACAACCTAGCAGGTTTTAATTCTTCTATTATTCCTTTTGGTCACTATCAGGTGAGAAAACTATGATGATTGTATATACTTAAACCATGAAACTTCTATGATTATCTATGTTGCAGTGTTGGTTGATGTTTTTATTGATCCCTGTTCATTATGTAAGGCAAATTTAGACAGTAGTCAATTTTTTTCCTAAATTATAAATAAGTAAGTTTGTTCATTTGTAAAAAATAGTGTTGATCTATTGTTTATTTATTTATTTTGGGTCGGATGGTAATGAAGATAAAGAATTTTAATTTATACATATGCTTGTTATGAGTATCACCTTGTAGTACATTCTTGGATGTTAGTAGCTGGTCATAATTTTTATTCTATTTTGAGTCCACCCCTTCACTAGATTTTTTTTTCATGAAAATGATTGATGTGAATTCAATTAAATTTCAAAATGAGAGTAATAAGTTGAAACTTAATGGACCTCATCAATCATGTACAACATGTGATGATAAATCCTTACCTTTTTTCCTGCTTTTTTTTTTTTTCTAAGAAAAAAAATTGTTAGTGATGGTGAAAAAAGAGTCAGAAGATTCTTGAGCATATCAAAACAGTATACTTCTTTATTCTCAATTACTCAGGAAATTTGACTTTCAAGAAGTTGGAAATTTATTTGGCCTGGGGGTCCATCTGCTTTTCACGTATCCTATTGATTTTGTTACTTTTGTTATTGCCAGTACAAACTTATTGTTTCCTAATATTAGTGTATTCCATAATCAGGATATTGACTTAAAGCATTGGTCTCCTCTCGTATACATTTTTATCATGAACAGGCCATGACAGAATAGTACTACACACGGTGAGTTTCACTGCTCTACTTCCGGGTCCTTGTATTGTGAGTAGTGACATTCCATGTATTTTCGCTAATTTGCATTAAAAAATCAAGAAATGTGAACTCGTAAATATCATTTGGTTAGTGTATGAGCAATAAATGTGTTAATATGATCTATATTCATGCATTGTGGCGTGAACATCTCATAAGTTATACAGTTAATATGATATGCTATACTTTTAGATCTTCACAAATGAATGAGGCTATCATTGAAATCCTTGTTGTTTTGTTCTTTGTTTGACTGGTCTCGAGCTTGGGGCTTACCTCATTGTACTTCTATTTTGAAGTTCCAAGACCCCTTTCATCTTCCTATGAGATTGCTTTGTAATTTGATAGATACTGTGTTAATCATAGTGCACTGGAGTAATCTTCTTTTTTGTATAGATTATACTACTTATATATATAAAAAAATTGTTCGACACATATGATTAGCCTGGGTAGAGTCTTGTTTTGTGCGAATAAATATTAAATCACAAAGTCATGGTAGGTGTCAATTACTGTGTGGTTCCTGGTTTCGGGGACTGTTATGGTGCTGTTTGTTCTTTCATCTTCTCTTTGTTGAGATTTCTCTTACTCTGAAGTCCACCATGCTGATTGCAGGTGGATTATTAGTTTAATACATCAACTGGTACACTGGAAATCTTGCATGGTAAACAACATTTTATGTCTATTCTTTTGATGCTGTTGCAGTGGTCTCCATATTCGTCAGAAGCAGACCTTCTGAAGGAGGTAAGCTTGTTCAAAAATTTATTTGTTCCATTGCAACTTGTTCTTTTCGACAATGTATGTTTATATTGTATCTAATTCAAATATTTTTTGTGTTAATATGCAAATATTTTACCGTGTTTATTTGGTTAATTAGACAATAGTTCTCCAAAGCCATCAGCTGATGATTGGATAGGAGTATTTTCTCCTGCCAATTTCAAGTGAGTAAATATCAATGCATTTCTGAACCTTCAGTCCACATTTGAAACCTTGTGTGAACTTTTCTTGTTTTTTTGTGATTGTAATAAACCTTAATGGCATTGATCTAATTGGAAGCCCTTCCACTTCAACATTTTCAGTGCTTCCACCTACCCTGAAGTAAACCCTAGAGCTTATCCTCCACTACCATGTTCTGCACCTATCAAGGTTCATCCTGCATAGCACAATGACTTTCTGAAATTCTTCTTGCCCTGATCTTCTTTGACATAGAAAAGGAGCTGAAAGTGTGAACTGGATTGCCTTCTTTTGCAGTATCAGTTTGCAAACTACTCCAGTCCTGAGTACAAAGACACTGGTAAAAGGATATTTGAAGCTTCAGCTGATTAATCAGAGATCAGATTTCTCATTTGCACTATTTTCTGGTGGCTTATCAAATGTATGCTCACAAATGTCAATATCTGCATATTTACATGATAACTTATTTGTTTTATTTGAAGCAATATTTCTTATGCAATAAAATATTACGTTTTCCTGTTTAGTTCTTTGAAAGAAAGAAAAAAATATTCATCTTTTGATATTTTGGAAATTTCATATATAAACAATGCTTGTGATCACTGCTTCATGGATTATAGTATATATACAACAAAGCTTTAATCTCAACTACTTTGGGTTGGCTAACTCAATCCATATATGCTATTCTGAATGCTGACTCCATATTTTCCTTAAAACCTTGGCAGTGATGGGTTCTTGCAAGGCCTCTACCTATGTCCTTTTGGCTCTCCTCGTCTTCATTTTCTTTTCCATTTTCATGACCTCTCTTTTTTACATTAAAAGCTTTCTTTTTGCTATTTGCATTTAAAACTTGATTGGCCTTTTCTGCAATTTTTTTATTTATGTATTTATTTTCTGTATAATAGCCTAAGCTGGTGGTAGTTTTGAATCAAGTAGCTCAAGGGAAACAATGGAATGAAGTAAGTCCAATTTTTATTTTCTTTTAATAATTGAAGCTCATACATGACATAACAAGAGTAGGTCTGCTTATTTTGTGCATAGACTATGAACACAGCACAAGTATTTGTCCTGCCTGTTTTGCTTTGTACTGTAAAGCTATTCATTTACCTTGAAGCTTTTGTTCCACTAGTTTTCTAGCACCTTCTTCTACCCTTGTTTTTTCTTGAACTAATAACATGTGATACTTATTCTAATGTTACCTTAGGTTACTACTTTTACATTAAGAAGCTTACAATTTCAAGGAGATAACATGGTTTTGAATTGATACTCAGATGACTGTGACATGGACAAGTGGATATGGGATCAATGAAGTAGGAGCTTTTGTTGAGTGGGGTCCAAAAGGAGGCGACCAAGTGCATTCTCCAGCTGGGACACTGACTTTCGATCGTAACATGTGTGGTGTGTAAAATTCTTACGTTTGAATTTTTTTTCTTAAAATCTGGGAATGTTGCCACTCTAAACATCAGGACTCACTAGCATGCATAAAGGAAAAAAAGAAAAAAAAAAAAAAAAAATTATCCCTAGAATTGGGACAGATTATGTTCAGAAGGTTGACACATTTGCAAAAGAATTGCTTGATGGTTCATTTTTCTTTTCAATATTGTTGAAATATCACCCAAAATCTGTTCTTGAGTTCTCTCCCATTGGTCCATAACTCATCTTATTGTTGTATATGAGCAGATGCACCGGCAAGGACAGTGGGATGGCGTGATCCTGGATTTATACATACTAGTTTTCTGAAGGAGTTGTGGCCCAATGCAGTGTATGGTTGTATCTTTATTCTTGCATATGATTTTGATTTTAGGTGTGAACTATTAAAAATTGGGTTTTGGGCCAAGTTTTATGCAGAGGAGCAGCACCTCCTTTGTTATGCATTTATGTCCATAATATTAGTCTTTGTAAAATTTTATTTGAGCATAAGTTTTTACTTTCGGCCAAAATTTTGTGAAAATTTCAATCCATAAGCTCTTAAATTTCTTTTCTTATTTCATCAATCAGTAACACTTCTCCAGCAATAACAACCAATGGGCTAACCCATAGACCCAACAGGATTGAATTGAAATAGGAATATTTTCACTAGATTAATTTTGGCTATAAGATATTGACACAAGACAACCAGAACAAAACTGAAACAATAATAAAATAAAGGGATATGACCTAGGAGTCAGCACCTAGACCTTGTTTGGAGTCAGCACCAAGCGGGGAAACCACTAGGAGTCAGCACCTAAGGTAGACCTGGAGTCAGCACCAAACCAAAGAAAGACCAAACGACCAATTTTTTTTCATTCATCAAAATATCAACTACCTCCTCAAGGAGTACAATAGGTTGCTTATAAAGGATTGTTAAACCCTAGTTCTAATTGGCTAGGAAACCCTAATTGCCTTATTACAAAAATAACCTTGCTTCTAAATTAAAATACTAATTGTCCAATAAACTAATAGGACCTAAAACATAAAAATACAATTGACTTGCAAACATAAATAATAGTAAATAATAATCTTCTGAAGTCTCCCGCATCATTCTCCTCTGGTTGGAGAAAACTTGACCTCGAGTTCTAAAGCGTT
The DNA here is from genome assembly GCA_028535165.1 of Quercus tomentella. Taxonomy (NCBI): domain Eukaryota; kingdom Viridiplantae; phylum Streptophyta; class Magnoliopsida; order Fagales; family Fagaceae; genus Quercus; species Quercus tomentella. The sequence goes on along the minus strand of JAPQVY010000100.1, from coordinate 13,248,298 downwards.
GAAGGATTAGGATGCTGACAAGTAACACTTGTTTCAAGTCTAGAATCACCCTAAGGAGCATAGAGAAAAGAAAAACCTTGAATTCCACCATGTCAAACTCTTCTAGAATAACAAAATCAATGTGTGGAATCAACATAATCTTATCTTGAACCATTGGAAGCACTAGGTTATCCACTGTCTCCACTTTAGCAAACTGTTTGTCTTCATGCATCATGGAAGGCTGATCAAAAGTAGATTCATTAGCTTCCAATATCACATCATGTGCACCCTCTAACATAATACTCTCTTTAGAAACCATCTCTTCACCTTGCTGCTCTTCAATAGATTCATTTCCTTGCACGCATGTTAAAGCAACACTTGTCAAGGCATGTATGTTTGTGTCAACATTAGGCTTTGGTGTTGTTGGAGGATTCTCCAAGACCAAGATATCATCATCAATGTTGTCTCTATTGGGGCAGCAATAATTTCATTGTGATCAAGTATCCTTGGTTTCCCAATTGAATCGGATTGAGTCTTCTTTTGCTTCATCTAAGCAATCCTGTCTTGAACATCTTTCATGAGCTTTACAAATAATTCCTTTAATTCCTTGGTAGATAATTCCTTGATAGATTGTTCAAAAGTGCGCTGAGGACATGAAATGGGATGAGGATGAGGATTCATCGTATTTGCTTCAACTTGAAAAGTACCACATTGAGATTGGGGTAGATACTTAGCTTGATAGTATGGTGACAAATACTCATCACAAAACTTTTCTTTCATATCTTCCCACACACTAATGGCAGGTTCATACCTCATATAGCGGAAATATTCAAGATTCTCCCAAAACCTTTGTGCTTTACCCCTTAACTTCAACTTGACATACCTAACCTTTTTGTTATCTGCAAAATTTGCTTGCTCAAAGAATTGCTCCATCCCATTCATCCAGTTGACAAAATCTCATGGATAAGTATTACAACCATCAAACTTCTAATATTACCATGATTCTCTAAAATAGTGCTTCAACAAATAGTTGCGGTGATTTTCTCTGGACAAATCGTTGGAATGGGCTTCTAAGACTGTTCTCCTAAATAGTTGCTGGGATTGGGCTTGTTGACAGGTTTGGATTTTGTGCTTTTTTTTTTTTTTTTTGGGATAGTGGTTGAGCACTCACTTAAAGGCTTGGGTTTAAAAACTAACTTGGGTTGGTTTGTTGGTTTGTGTAGTTTAATTGGACTGGGTCAGGGAATATTAAAATCCAAAAGGCTTCCTAATTGGGTGGGTCAAAAACAAGAGGGGGAACTTGATTAACAAATGGGTCGGATGAGGGTTTTCAAAGACTAAAGGGTACTTGAGTTAAAAAGAAAAAGGATCAGATTAGGCATTACCTTTGAGATCACATCGATGGGAGGCACTTGTGTTGCAGTTGGATGGTGGTGTGGTGGCCTAGGTGATGGTTGGTTTTGTGGTGGGTCCATGGTTGGCAATGGAGGTCACAGGCTACTGTCAGTGGCTGTTGGCGAAACCGTGAAGGTGGCGCGATGTATGATCGGCACTTGGGTTCTGTGGGTTGTGGGTAGGTTTGTGGTTGTGGTGGCTGGCTTTTCTAGCAGCTGGTGTAGTGCTTCAACGGTGGCCAAGATTGATAGATGGGGTTTGTTGGTTGTTGGGTCAAAGGGCTTTGGTTGATAGGGAACGTTCTAGTGGCTTGATACATGTGGGTATTAAGAGATGGTTTTATGATGTTGGTTTGGCAGAGGTGTTGTGAACGGATTTTGAAGGTGGTGTAACGGCTGGATTTCTAGTGGTGGAAAATATACAGTGAAACCTTTTTTTTTTTTTTTTTTTTTTCTAGTTCTGTATTGACTTACGATGATGCTTCAAACAGATTGGTGTTTGTTCTAATACCAAATATGGCGTAGGACAACCAGAACAAAACTTAAACAATAATAAAATAAATGGATATGACCAAGGAGTCAGCACCTAGGCCTTGTTTAAAGTCAGCACCAAGCGGAGAAATCACTAGGAGTCAGCACCTAGGGTAGACCTGGAGTCAGCACCAGACCAAAGAAAGACCAAACAACCATTTTTTTCATTCATCAAAATATCAACTATCTCTCAAGGAGTACAATAGGTTGCTTATAAAGGATTGCTAAACCCTAGTTCTAATTGGCTAGAAAACCCTAATTGCCTTGTTACAAAAATAACCTTACTTCTAAATTAAAATACTAAAAACCCAATAAACTAATAGGACTTAAAACATAAAAATAAAATTGGCTTGCAAACATAAATAATACTAAATAATAATCTTCTTGCGTCTCCCGCATCAGATATACCATAGAAGTTATTGGTTGGGTACTTTGTTGAAATTTCACTTTCAGCTTTTCAACTTATGAGTAACTCAACATTCAATTATTTTTTTTTATTGATGATTATATAGATATACTTACAAGGTGGGGCATAAATTGTTCAATGGTACATATGTTTGGAGTCAACAATATCAGTTTAGAGCATCTCCTTATCCTGGTCAAAATTCTCTACAACGTGTAGTTATTTTTGGTGACATGGGGAAGGTTTGAAGTCTATTGGAAAATTTTATGTACATCTAAATTATTAAATCCCATATTGCAGCCATGGCTAATCAATGACTCGTGTGTGGGTTATTGCAGTTAATTTATATTTATAATCAGCAACATACTAATTTATCTTGCTTAGCTTTTTTTTGTTATAATATTAAATGTACAAATATCTGCCTGATCTCCTAGTAGTATATTCAATTTCTCACTTTGAATGCACAATAATTTCATTCTCTTAAACTCAGAATATTGATCTCCATGATCAAATCTGCTGTGTATTGAAAATTTGCTGCTTTAAGTTTTAGGATCAATTTTTAAGATCATGAAGCCCTGTCCAATTTTTATGTAGTTTCTGGAATTTTGCTTAAACCTTTCCCTCTGCAGGATGAAGCTGATGGTTCCAACGAATATAACAATTTCCAGCGTGGCTCTCTTAACACTACTCGAGAGCTTATTACAAACTTAAAGAACATTGATATAGTTTTCCACATTGGAGATATTTGTTATGCAAATGGATACATTTCACAGTGGAGCCAATTTATAGCACAGGTTGAGCCAATTGCATCAACCGTGCCATACATGATTGCAAGGTTTCATCTTAATATATCACTCATAATATTTAAGCTTATACTTGTCTTATGTGCCACTTGGTGAACAATCCTTACAGTGGTAACCATGAGCGTGATTGGCCAGGGACTGGATCATTCTATGGGAATATGGACTTTGGGGGGGGGGGGGGGGGGGGGGAATGTGGCGTGTTGGCAGAGACTATGTTTTATGTCCCTGCTGAGAACAGAGCCAAATTCTGGTATAGGAATATCATTTCAAACTTCTTGTGCTTTCCATTCACCTATATGTCTATGTTTTTATATGAAAAAGTAGATTGCTAAGTGATTGGCATTCACCTATAGCTGTGTATTTATATGTTTTATTAATATTGTACCAGTACAATCTCTCCATATGTGGCCTACAATAGGACTTAATTTCTAGATGTGCAAGAAATTGGTGTAAACAATATTATTTTCATTTTCTAGGTACTCCACCGATTATGGCATGTTCCACTTCTACATAGTTGGCACAAAACATGACTGGAGGGAAGGAACCGAGCAATACAAGTTCATTGAGCATTGCTTGGCATCAGTCGATAGGCAAAAGCAACATGGCTAATTTTTCTTGCACATTGAGTACTTGGTTATGCAGTTGAAGGATCATTCGAGGAACCAATGGGGAGGGAGAGCATGCAAAACTATCAAAATTGGTGATTTTCTTGGAACTGAAGAAGTACTTGGGTGAGGACTTTTGCTTCAGAATACAATAGTCTTAGAAAGGATGGTTATATCTTGGTCTAAAGAATCTCAGGGCAAGGTCAAAAGAAAAAGGCAGTTAATGATCATCTAGTAGCACTTCTAAAAGGGTCACTGAATGATCACTAGGTATCAGTGACTTCTGGAAGTGGGGACTACTGTCTTTGTAAGGTTGAATTTAATCAACCATCTTATTGGCTTTATTCCGTGCCAAATTTGCTTGTAATTCAGCAATTAGTAACCCTGTATTTAGGTGGGTTTGTTGTAAGGGTAGTGAGTGAGATAGAGTGTTGAATGCTCAAGAATGTGCAAGAAGACAGAGTCTTGCAGCTGGATCTCGCGGGTAACTCGCGGCTGCAAGTCGCCAGATGCAACACACGTGCCAAGCATGCCAGAAGTTGAACAGTCATGCTAGCTGGAGCACTACAGGACAAAATAGGACAACTGGCCATTCGGTTATCTCACGACTGGATCTCGCGACTCAGTCAAGTCGCGAGACCAAGCCGTGAGCCAGCCCTGTTTTGAAAAACCTGATGTTTCACATTCCTCTCTCACCCTAGTATATATACTCCTTATACCCACAGAAGAAAGAGAGCTTCCAGAGAGAATTTTAAGAGAGAAACCCTAGAGTAAAACAAGATTGATTTATCTACAATCTATACATTAGAGTCTCTTCAAATTCCTCAACTCTCTTCCTCTCCATTGTCAAACCCTTGAGAGGCATTTTACCAAAACCTTGTTCTCACCATATTCATTACTGTGAGAAGGCTGTTTGGTGTTCTGGGAAGCAGTTAGGAAGGAACCAATCTACATTGGTTGATGCTATGGTCAAGTAGCAGAATCCGGGAAGTTAAAAAAGAAATAGGTCCGGCCCAACCTCGTTGGAGCAAGAAACTTGGAGGGCTTAGGTGCACTGGGTAAATTAGGCTTGGAGGGTCTATTGCTGTCCATGTATCCCAACTACATTTTCTAGTAGATTATTGACCGCTTGGAGGGCGGCGGAGAGGTTTTACGCCGAGGGCTTCGGTTTCCTCTTCGATAACACATCGTGTGTTGTCCTTGTGTTTGCATCTCTCTTCCCTTTATCTTTGCCTTTTATTTTCTTCTGTGGATGTGATTTTAATTGGCTTAGATTGTTTACCAATTCTATATTAAGCTTTTGTTCATGTTCCGCACATTAATTGTTTGATATAAAACTTGAATTGGTAATTTGTAAATTGGGGGTCTAAACATTCAAGGGTGTTTTTACACTATTTGAACTTTCAATTGGTATCAGAGCGGGTACACTTGTTGTGGTTTAAATACCTAAGTGTGATCCTTGACCCCTTGTGTTTATTTGCCATGGATTGTGCTTTGTATGCCTCTTTGTATGATTTGGTTGGTGATGAATGTAACATGCCACGTGTTTGTGAAAATGCCTCTATGAGTGTTAATCCTCATAAGTGTGATGACATGTTATTTGAATCTATGGGTGTTGTTGATAAACTCTTGAAGAAAAATGCTTAAGAAGTTTCAAAAGAATTTGAGCAAGTTATTTTGTGAAAATGATGATTTGATTGCTAAGCTCAATGAATCTAACAAATTGGTTGAGAAATATAAAAAACTTGCTGAAATTTCTCTTGAAAAGCTGAAAGAGTTTGAATGTTTGAATATGGACTTGGATGCTAAACTTGTTTTGTCTAACAAACTTGTTGATGATCTTAAATGTGAAAATGAATCTCTTAAGATGCATGCCAAGTGTTTGATTGCTGAACCTATTGTTAAAAAGGATGAAAATATTTGTTGCAATCATGTTGTGGTACCCAATTTTGTGCCTAGTGTGTGTTTTACCTTAAAGGACAAATCGGTGTACATTTCTCCACATAAAAGAAATCAAAAGGTGGAGAGAAAGACTGTTAAGTCAAAGCCTCTGTTTAGGTCTCAACCTAAAGTTTTGGATAGATCTAAGTTTGTTACAACTTGCAACCATTGTGGTGTGATTGGTCATATAAGACCTCAATGTCATAAGTTGAAAAGGGAACAAAACCATATTGCTAGATTCCTTCCCAAAAGGCCTAGTGGACCTAAACACATTGTGTGTCACCATTGTGGTGCCTTTGGTCATCTAAGACCTCAATGCTCTAAGTTTCATGCTTTTAAAAGAATCAAAAGAAAAGAAAAACTTGAGTTTTTTGGAAATTGTGCTAAAAAGAGTAAACCGGTTTTGAGTGAAAATAACATATTGTTAAAGAAAATGTTTAATGCTCTTAACTTCTTGACTATGTGCATCTCTAGTTCTCATTCTTCCAACCCTCATCTCCCTTCTCTTGAGACACTCATTCCAAACAATCGTTCCATTTGGATGAGGAAGGGTTCCTATGGTTGAGCTTTTGCTCGTTTGGTCCTTGATCTAATTCTTTCGATCTTTGTAGGACCCTTCATGCATTAAATGTCATATCTTCATGCATTTTGTGCATCTTGCATATATTTGTATGCATTGTTTTGTTTTTGATCTTACTTTTATATTTCAGTTTTGTGTGAGTAAAAAATCTAAAACCACATAAAAAATGAAAAATTCAGAAAGTTTGATCGTATATGTTTGAGCACATATCACATGTGAGTTTGGCCTTGTACCTTTGTACAAATGGCTTTGTGCATTTACGAGCTTAGCTTGTTATTTTTGCACTTATATCTTTGTGGGAAAAATCTTGACATCTTTGTGTGATTGTTGTAAATCGATCTTCAAGCTTGTCATGAATGATTAGTCAATAGTCATGTTGGTTTTGATACATGCGTAGACTTGTGCTTATATCTCTTCCCACTTTTTTAGTTTTATTGCTTAAAGAGCTCAATAAATGTAAATTTCAAAATAAAAAGAGATAATGAGCTGTAAAAACCGTCGCACATACTAGTATTCGACTAGGAAAAAGGGAAAGCGACTTATATGAAAATGTATGATGCCCAAAAAGCCAAAGGCTTGTTCATCAAATTGAAATATCACAAATTTCAGGCATCGATCTCAAAATGAGATGTTTTGATTCAAGATGAGATGTTTTGATTCAAAATGATCAAATGTTATGAATTGTAAAGAAGCCAAATGAAAAGCTTCATCGTATGTAATCATTTTCTTGTGGGAGGTCATATATGTTCATTTCTATAATTGAGATAGACCACTTGACTTAGTACTAGTTGTGTATGACTTGATTGAATTAATCATTGAAACTTCACTCTAGACTAAGGACTATTCCACATTTGATACACACACACAACACACATGCCTAATATTCAATGAATGTCTTATTCATTTGTTAGATTGTACTTGTCTAAATGTGATGTGTGTGTGCTCAATCATATATGGTTCAATCTAAAAAGATTTTTGATCATTTTATATGTTTTTGGAAGTGATTTTTATCACTCTTTGTGTTCATGTTGAGTGTTTACTTTGTTTTTCATTGTTTAAACATGTTCTGTGTTGAAAAAACAGGTGTCAGAGTCTTTCGCGGCTCAGCTGGCGACTCGCCAGTCGCAAAACCCCAGTCGCGAGTTCATCCAAAAGCTTTTGGCGACTCACTCGCGGCTTGCTCGCGACTCACTCATGACTCACGAAAATTTTCGCGACTGAACCTCACGACTCGCCCAGTCGCGAAACGCCCAGAAATAGCTTTTTAAAGGAATTTTTGTGGGAAACCTGTTTTAAACCTCTCCCATCCTCTCTTAAACCCCTCTTTCACTATTTTTACAACAAAACCCAATCAATTTGAATGGTTTTTCATTCCATTAACATCTCTAAGGTAATTATAAACTCTTTTCATTGATTTTGATCCTTAGATTATGTTTTGGAAAGTTTTGTACTCTTGGTTGGGATTTTTATCATAGGGGTTGGGAAAACTTAATTTTTGTCAAATTTTTTTCATGGGATTGGTTTCTTTTGTTGATTTGCATTGGATGTTGGCCCCTTGTGGAAAAAATAACATGTATTAAGGGTGGATTTCATGATGTTTATGCATTGTTTCACCTTGTTGTTCATAGTGTGCATGCTAGGTGTTTGATAAAATGCCTCTTAGGCATTTTCTCGTTTGTTTGGACTCCGATGAGTACCAAACTTTGGGGATTCTGATGTTTCCTCATTAGGAACATGTTTGGTTCATTGGTTGTGTATTTAACACACCTTTCCCTACATGTGCATTTACCATGCATTGGTCATGCATTGCACTTAGCCACCTCTTGCACACACCTTTGCTACCCTTGTCATGCATTGGTCTTTACCTTACTTCTTCATCCTAGCATGTCATGTCTACCTTATGCTCTGTAGCATTTTACATTGTCTTAGGTTTGAGCTTCATTTTCTCATTCATCTCGCACCCCTCATGCATTATTAGCATTGTTCGTACCTTCATCTCTTGCCCTCGTTTCTTCTTGACCCTTTGTCTATTCCTGACAAAAAGGGGGAGAGTATACTCTAGAGAGTATACCAGTGTGTTTTTGTCATTTCTATATGACTCTTGTGTACATCCTTAGGGGGAGAAATTCTATTTCTCTTGCACATTTGTTGGGGGAGAGTTATTCCATAGGGGAGATGCATATACCAACGGGGAGAAGACATTCTTTTTATGTTTGTTTTCTTGTATTGCATCGTGTTTGTGTTTTGGACATGCATATATCTCTATGCTATTGTGCTTCATTAAATGCTTGTTCGGATGATCAATTGCCTTGCTATATGATCATTGTAGTCATTTCTATATGACTGTTTTGGTGTATGATCAAGTTGCTCACATGTTTCACATCATGTTTACTTGATCATAATTTACTTGTTACATTATACTTTTCCTTTTATTACTTGCTTTACCTTGAAGGTTGTGAGAGTGCCTTTTTCGTGACACTCAAGCCCAAGGATTCCGGGCCTAAATGAAAAGGAGGATTTGGTGAACCGGGCCTTGACTCACCACAGCTAACGAGCTGTTTAAGAATCAAGTGGGATGCAGAGGATGCTCCTGACAATATAAAAAATGACAAGCAAGGATATCGAAGAGTGCCAAAGATTAACAAGGTAAATTCACAAGGAAAGAAACAGGATTAGCAAAGCGATAAAAAATTAATGCTGAGGGGATCCTGGGAAATATGAAGCACGTTTCATTAATACATTATCTGTTGGATTACAGAAAGCTCACTAGGACGTGATACAAGGTTCAATCAAGCTCAAAAATTACAGTCTTGAATGGCTATTTCAGCCTTCAAAACTTGCAAAGTTTGATTCTCGTTGAATCCGAGTATGTGCAATAGTGGCTTTTACAGGATACCGGGAAGCAATGTTTGTTTTTCCCTTAGTATTTTCTCTTCTCCACAGATTTTTTGATAGTTTTTCTAGAGAATTTCTTCTTTCTTGTGTTTCTCTCTTTTTTCGCTGTCCTTTCTTCACAACCCATCCCCTCCTTTTATAATGGAGTTTTTTGGTCTTCCCGGGGAGCCGTTGGTTCCCCTGTTTTGCCCTTTTGCAAACAGAGCACGTCCTGTTCCCATCATCTCGGTAAGTCCCGTTTCCGTTTTTCTCATTCTTTCCTTCTTTCAGCTCTGATTCTTTTGAAAGTTCCTGGTTGGCCATCTTCTTTGGGATGTGCTGAGGTATGCCCTCCTCGGCATCCCCATTTCTGGCGTCTTCCACTTTTCCCTTTTCTTTCCCGTCTGGACGGAATCCTGTTCTGCCATTTTTGAAAGTCGTTTGTTATCATTCTTCTTCCCTGTTCTGGTTCCCCGAGGCTTTTTTTTCTGTCTGTGCCATGAGAGGTCGCTCGCGTTCTTTTTGCTTTTGTTTCTTATTTTCTTCTTTTGTCTTTTTCTATCGAGCTGTCCTAGTCTTCCTTTGTCTTTGTGCCTGAAGGGATCTGCGCCTCTTGACGGTTCCTGAGGATCCTTGCTTCTTATCCCTTGCCGTGGTTCTTTTTTTTTTGGATGCTTCTTTGTCTGGGCTTCAAGATCCCCTGGGCCTTTTATTCCTTCATGGGTCTCCTGCATCTGCTACTTTGGGCTTAGCTTGATTTTTCCTTTTGGGCTTGACTTATTCTTTTGGGCTTCCTTCACTATGATCCTTTTTAGACCTCAACAAAGGTCTAATGTGTTTTGTGCAAGTGTTTCAGGTTACAAGTATATATGTTCCAAGTGCATCACAGCTTCTCATCATTCTGAAGGGGAGAAACTTTAAGTACTTTTAGTTTATATTGTTTAAGTTTATAATCAGTATTTTGTGGTTTGTACCCATGTTGCTTTTGTAAGCTTTTAGGGTTATCTTGTAGGTTTTATGGTTTGTACCATGCTTTATGCAGCCTTTATGTTTTTGTTAAATCAGTACTTCTATCTATATGTCATGCATTTTCTTGTTAAGTACTGTCACTCTTGTGCCCTTGTAGGATTGTTCCTAGATGCATATACCTAGTGTTTTATGCATTGGTTGAGTGTTGGGCATACAAGTAACTCGCATTGTTCTTGTTTGCTTGTATGTTCAAGTGTTCATTCCAAGTGTGAATGAGCACTGTGATCACTACCTTGTAGTGATTACTTGGTTGATCAAGCCATGGTTTGTCTCTTAACTCCATCTTTGCTTGATCACATATTGCCTGTTTCATATGCATTTCATGATTTTCTGCTTACAATGATCATGGTGTATTGTTGTGTTTCAGGAGTTTCATGTTCATATGATTCAAGTGCTTCACAGCTTCTAGAGTTAGGTGTGAATGAGTTTTGCTCAACTGTTCTCAACTCACATGTTAAGTCTAGAGTCTGTTTTAGGGTTTTATCACGGAATAGCCAAAGGGGGAGATTGTAAGGATGAATTTAATCAACCATCTTATTGGCTTTATTCCGTGCCAAATTTGCTTGTAATTTAGCAATTAGTAACCCTGTATTTAGGTGAATTTCTTGTAAGGGTAGTGAGTGAGATAGAGTGTTGAATGCTCAAGAGTGTGCAAGAAGACAGAGTCTCGCGGCTGGATCTCGCGGGTGACTTGCGGCTACAAGTCGCCAGATGCAACACAAGTACCAAGCATGCCAGAAGTTGAACAGTCATGCTAGCTAGAGCACTACAAGACAAAATAAGACAACTGGCCATTCGATTATCTCGCGACTGGATCTCACGACTCAGTCAAGTCGCGAGGCCAAGCCACGAGCCAGCCCTGTTTTGAAAAACCTGACGTTTCACATTCCTCTCTCACCCTAGTATATATACCCCTTATACCCATAGAAGAAAGAGAGCTTCCAGAGAGAATTTTAAGAGAGAAACCCTAGAGTAAAACAAGATTGATTCATCTACAATCTATACATTAGAGTCTCTTCAAATTCCTCAACTCTCTTCCTCTCCATTGTCAAACCCTTGAGAGGCATTTTACCAAAACCTTGTTATCACCATATTCATTACTGTGAGAGGGCTATTTGATGTTCTGGGAAGCAGTTAGGAAGGAACCAATCTACATTGGTTGATGCTATGGTCAAGTAGCGGAATTCGGGAAGCTAGAAAAGAAATAAGTTCGGCGCAACCTCGTTGGAGCAAGAAGCTTGGAAGGCTTAGGTGCACTGGGTAGGTTAGGCTTGGAGGGTCTATTGCTGTTCATGTATCCCAACTACATTTTCTAATGGATTATTGACCGTTTGGAGGGCGGCGGAGAGGTTTTACGTTGAGGGCTTCGATTTCCTCTTCGATAACACATCGTGTGTTGTCCTTGTGTTTGCATCTCTCTTTCCTTTATCTTTGCCTTTTATTTTCTGTTGTGGATGTGATTTTAATTGGCTTAGATTGTTTACCAATTCTGTATTAAGCTTTTGTTCATGTTCCGCACATTAATTGTTGGTATAAAGCTTGAATTGGTAATTTGTAAATTGGGAGTCTAAACGTTCAAGGGTGTTTTTACACTATTTGAACTTTCATTAAACATATGCGTAGAAATCAGTATGAAGAAAGTCTATTCAGATGTGAAGATGATAGGTAAAAGACTTTATAAAAGCCTTCATCGGTTGTGAATTTTCTTGCTATTTATTAATATTTAATTTAATAAGGTTTTTTGTGTGTTTCTTTATAACTTCGTTTGACTTTTATGGCGCTTAAATGTTATTCTAGTTGATTAGGAGTTTAAAGATAAGGTTTTGAGATCTGATGTGGTTCTTTTATGTCGCTTATTGATTATTCCATTTTCTTTTTAATACATTATCAGCTATTGACAATTATGAGATTGTTTTTTACCTTTCTAGAGCAAAGCTTGATAATTCTTATTTTTTTTGGTTCCAACTTTGGCATGTAACAATTTACAGCTAGAATACAAACACAAACAAAGATTGTTCATGAAAAGAGCTTCCTGGACACAAACATAAGTCCAGACTTCATTATGATTGGTACGTAAGAACCTTTAGACAACGGTAGCTTTGACATGGAGAAGCTACATTGTTTCTTTAGGACATAACTCTTGCATATAATATTCAAGCTTTACAACTGAGGCTTTATATATATGCTTATTGTAGGGATTGGGTTTGAGCACTATTCCTAAGGGATAAGTGAATTCAAGCCCAGCAAGCCCAACACAGTAAATTTGTAGAGAGTGGGTAAAAGAACTGGGTTTTAATGAGTGTAACAGTAGTTGAAGATGATTTTAAAAATGAATAAGTAAAACAAATATGGACTTAAGCAAGCAATTCAATCCTCGACACTAGTTCGAGGAGCTTCAACTTATTATTTCTTGAGTGACAGTGGCAATGGTTACAAAGTTAGTTCATATTGCTACAGTGTGTCTTCTGGTAAGATCTCCGATCCCCTTTCTTGGAGCTCCTTCTTCCTTATATACTACTTTCCTTCTTCATCTCCACTATACACGTGCAGATTAGATCTGCTATTGTTGGTCTTTGTCACATCAACCTCCTCCTGAAGCTATTAGGTAGTAGCTGTGAGTCTAAAAAGCTCAGGCATCATTTCCACATTAATGCAGCCAGAGTGTTAGTTGTGGGGCATTTAATGTGGAGGCAGCAGCTTTTCCTAGAATTGCTCTGTCGCCATGCTCTAGTGTGCTTACTTGTTATACCTATCTTTTTCCTTGGAGTGCTTTGGAAGATTTTCTTTGTCGGTAAATCACTTTTCTTCTACCTCGGCTTTGGCTAGCCGAGGACAGAGTTGTCCTCGACACAGTTTCCTGGGTTGCCATGATCACCACTGTCTTCTTCATATGCGATTGTGGACCCCACAAAAGGTGGGTGTATGTCACTGGGCTCTATGACCCCACAATAGCCCCTCAAAATTCTGTTGTCTGGCACCTCGGATAGAAAGGAGGATTTTGATGTCCTCGGGCGTACCTTAGGCTTATCACGTCTTGTCTTCTGCTGGCGTCAGTTCCTTTTTAACTGCCCAAGGCATGTTCCTGCGGCTTCGGCATCTGGAGCGCACCCTCATTAAATTCCTACGGCTGGTTGTCCCCCACGTTCTATGGCACGATGGTGATCCAACGGTGGAGATTTTTTTCCAAATCATAAGCTGGAAAACTCCCACTGCTACTTCGATTTTGGTATAAATACCCATTTAAATCAATTTGCCCAAATTACGTTTGCATTTAATAGCTCCTACGCATATACGTTGAATCTACCAATCCTTCTCACTCACTCGTGTCTCTTCAAAAGCCTGTCCGAGGACACTTTTCTCATCCTTGTGAGTTATTTCTGAACTTTTCAAATTTTCTTTACTTTCCTTTCTCTGTGTCTTTCTTCCTTCGCCTCTTTTTCCTGACTTTCTTTAGCTTCTCTAAACTTTTCTTGGGGATAGGTAGATTTAAGACTTTGGTAGAGTCCGAGGAAGGGATGGAAAAATTTAGGGCTGACTACAGGATTCCACCCAATGTGGGCCTGAAATATTGTGAAGAGGGTGAATGGCATTTCCTAAGGCAAATGGGTGAGGTGGTGATTCCCATGATTGCCTTCATAGTAGGTGGCGTGAGAATCCCTATGGGGCTGGTGATGAGGGATTACCTTAGGTTTATTAGGCTAGCCCCCACTCAGTGCGTCCCAAATGTCTTCAGAATATTAGGGTGTGTAGACGCCTTAAAGGAGAAAATGGGGCTACGATTGACCCATCATGATGTGAATTGGGTCTACAACCTTTACCACCTAAAGGGGAAGGGGTACTATCTGAAAACAAGGAAGCCTGAAATCAGGCTCATACAGTGCCTTCCCGAGTCTAGCAAGGGGCTAAACAAAGACTTTCTGATTGTATTCTGGGAGTGGCATTATGGCGTCCCTTGCCCGACGGAAGAAGGGCAACCAGGTGGGGCTTTAAAGATAGGAATAGGACTTGTTCACTGCCTCTCTGTGATTTGTGTTGTTTGGCCTTTAACCCTTTGCTTTTCATGGTTCTGTAGACAAACGCGCCACCGAACCAAATTTCAGTTTGGTTAACAGGGAAAGCTTGGACAACATCCTCAAGGCCGAGGTGTTCGTGAACGAGGACGACAATCAGCTCAGGGCGGCTCACCTGATACTGGGGTATACACCTATCTCTCATGCTTTCCAAGTGCCAAAGTGTGTCATCAAGGCCCGTGATCCACGTCTCCATAGGATCAGCGTTGCAGTTGAGGGGTTCCTACTCCCTAAAGGTGCTTCAGTTCCGAAGGGCATGCCTTTGGTTGGCTTTTCCTCTTCTCATCCCATGGTAAAGGAAGAGGAAGAAAAAATAGAGAAAGAAGAAGAGGTCGTTGAGTTAGGTTCGTCCGATGACGAATTTGATGTGGGGCATTTAATGTGGTGGCAGCAGCTTTTCCTAGAATTGCTCTGCCGCCATGCTCCAGTGTGCTTACTTGCTGTACCTATCTTTTTCCTTGGAATGCTTTGGAAGATTTTCTTTGTCGGTAAATCACTTTTCTTCTACCTCGGCTTTGGCTAGCCGAGGACAAAGTTGTCCTCGGCACGGTTTCCTGGGTTGCCATGATCACAACTGTCTTCTTCATACGCGATTGTGGACCTCGGCATGGGCCTCAAACCCAATACAAAAGGTGGGTGTATGTCACTGGGCTCTATAACCCCATACTTATATTGCAGTATAAATATTAAGTATAATAATTCCTCTAGTGTTATATACAAAATGGATTAAATTTAATAATGTGATTATATTCACTTAATAATGTGATTATACAAAGTTTCACCATTGATTGACTAATACAGTTTTATTGTCTTGAGTAACACAATTTCAAGGGAACAAATGAAATGCGACCGCTATCATACATTGCAGAGTACAAGATATTAACCATGCTGTGGATTGAACTCAATAAACCAACCAACTCCAAGAAATCACAGTGTTGGTAAAAGGGCAAAGTGCCAAAGCTCCAACGCTTGTAGGCTCTAAAGCTAGGTGTATTTAAAGAAGCACACTTTAGGCATGCTTTTTTTGTACTTCCTTATTTTTCAAAAAAATAAACCAAAACTTAATTGTAGCGATAGTATCTTAACACTATTGATATAAATCATTAATTTGGTATATAAAATTCAATGTTAAGGTGTGCTACTATATGAGACCAATTTGGGACCACAATCACTCCAGTCTACCATTCATCTTATATTAGCTAATTCTTATAGATTTATAATTATTAAGTGATTAAATTATTAACTAAGATATGTAATTAGTCATTGCTCATTATAGTTACCTAAGATTTAAGAAAGGATATTGACAAAAGTACTCATTTAGCTTATCCAAAAAATAAAAATGACTTAACTTGCATTATTTGTGGTAAAATTGCAAAATGATGGGCTTCTATAACTTTCATATTAATTAAAAAATATATATATTTTATATCCATTTACATGATTATTTGATCTCTTAATTCTTGTATTTTCTATTAATAATTATTTTCAAATTTATCAAACTATTTTTTTTTTAAACGTGTGCTTCACATCAATCTGGTGCGCACTTGTACTGTGCCTAGGCTCCAACAAGTGTTTTCACTTAATTGTGCCCTGCACTTTACCAACACAAAGGAGTTAATATAATAGATTTCAAGCCATTGAATTTTACTTAAATATCAATTACATTTTTGCATTCACCTAAAAAACAGTATCAAGCATAAAAAATTACAACATGTCTATCAATACAATAAACAAACAAATAGTTGTGCTTTGCATATGTTAGCTTGTCTAAGTAGATTACCCTATGTTACCACAGTTAATATCTTCAACTCATTGTGTCTCATTCCCAACATAAAACAAGGTTATTACTAAAGTGTCTACAATTCATCCATTTCATAACATATCAGACCAAAATCTTGACTCGCCCATCATGTTTAACTCTTCTCTCTCAATTCATCTCTAAAAACTTAAGCACAAATGCAAGTAGATTTTATACTCGTATATACATAACCAAAGTTGCATTTATAATTCAGCATTCGTACGAAGTAGAAGAAGTTAAGTCATCTGGTGGGTCCAAAAAAGTACATGTGAACAAAACATGCCAGTTGCCTGTGCAACATCATTTGTAGCATTCTTCGTCCATAGAGATATTTTTTCCTGCCTAGCTCTGACATTGACGATTGCTCCACAAATTTCATCTCCATGATCAAATTATTATCCAATCATAGCTAGCAACTAATTCTAGCACATTCAGAAAATTAGATACCACATAAAAGTGTTGATTCAGAGTTTAAATCACTAGGGTGGTCTGAAACATACTGTATATAGCCAACAGGTATCAGATTTCCCACCAAGATCTAAACACTAATCTGCAGAAAATACAACCAAATCACTTACACTTATTACTCAAGACACAATCTTTAATAAAATATACCTGAAGATGAACTTACTCTAATTCTCAATCTTGGCAAACTTGACCAAATATGAGATTCCTAGAATGGATCGCCTATCTTTTGTGTACTCCAAGAATTAACTGAAGCATATTACTACAACTGTGAGTACTCCCCACTATATCTGTCATCCGCTCACCTAGGAAACCCCTTTTTCATCCCAATAATATGCCTCCAAAGATCTTTCCTCCCCAAATACTACAATCATTTACCAGCGAAGCTTGGTTATAGGTACTTAGCTTCCTTATTCTAAACACTTCAACTTAAAAGGACAACAAGCAAGTTCCCAATCCACCAACTGAAATTTGAACTTCTCATCTATAGCACCACTTAAGTCCACTGTAATTTTTCCAGCTATTTATCCACATGCAAAGGATTCGTAAAAAGACCAGAGAAAGGAAAAGAGTAGATAAATTGGATGTCTGACAGGGGCATGACTTTCTATCTCTTTTTCTTCCTTCCATGTAAAGAACTGACTTCTATCAGTCATTAAATTTCAATTTACCTATTTTTAAGTAGCTACAGTACCAACTGACAATATTTTGAAAATTCAAGCTACAGCACCATGTTAAAGAATGCCATGGATAGGTAGAACTTAGCTAAGAGAGGACTTACGGGGACATAATGCTATAACAATCTCTTAACCTTTTTATTTTAATTTAATTAAAATAGCAGTATTTGTACTAAGGAACAAGACTACTAGTTCTTGTTGTACAAATGTTTGAAGAAGTCAGAGCCTTCACCTAGCCAGACATGAAACTCATTTACTCTACCAGCCCAGTCTGCCAACTGAGTTGCCACATTTTGTTACAAGCATAGTTGACAGACCCTCCCATTACAACAAATTTTATTTTTTATTATTATGCATTTTTATATTATTTATTTGGTGGTGGTGGTCCTGGTGGGGGAGAATTATGGTAAAGCAATCATGGGTATTGAAATTTTGTTTCTTAAATAAGAGGAAATTCCAAATCAACTTTCGAAAAAAAGTTAGCAAACAACACCCAAATCTCCTATCAAAATAATAAAAATAAAAACCCAAATCAATTAATAGCATTAGGGATTACTAACAATGAATAAAACTAAAGACAAATCATGCGTTGATAGTCAAAGAAACTTTAATAATTTGTATATTAGTAGTAAAATCAACTTCGTCTGACAGAAAGAGAAAGATAAAGACAAACCTATTTCAAATATCGTCGCTAGGCAGAGAACAGCCGATACTGTTTCTTCTTTGGGTTTTGTTTAGCTGCCTTGGGTTCTTGTGGTTGATTAGTAAGAGAAGAAGCTAATACAGAAGAAGCCGAATTCTAGGTTCTTTAGATAAACCAAATCAGAAGCGTGATATAGAGTCCGAAGCGTGATAAAGAGAAAGAAGCTTGATAGAGAGAATTTTCTTTTTGAGAAGGAGAAGCGCACAGTGAATACTGGGTTCTTTTTTTTTTTTTTTTTACTTATATATATATATATATATATATATATATATATATATATATATAACTTGTTTGACTGGTAGCCAGTATTCACTCTAAATTACTCCAAATTAAATGAATGGTCCGGATCAAATTTTTATTCAATTAATGGTTTAGATTTAGGTGGGTACCATACCCCCCAAAAAAAGAAAGGGGTATGGTAGAATGACCCTGGTGATAAAGCCAAAGAACTCAAAAGCTAACGTGAGTTTTTATACTTTTCAATTTTCACATTTTCCAAGTATTTTTTGTCAGTTTTTTACTCCACCACACACATTAACTTCTGATCACTTCACTTCAACTTCTCTTTTCACTTTACACAGTTTAAACCTCTAGGCCTCTCTTTAGTCTCACACAGTTTTTCACTTTTTACTCCACCACATATATCTCTTCCCATCAATCAACACACATTATCAGATTTGATCTCTCTCTCCCTTTCTCATAGATCAAGCATTCAACTATGTTTCGCCCCTCAATGAATGCTAAGTGCTGCCGTTCACCACCAGCCAGCTTCGTTGTCACCACTATGAGGCCAAGATGAAGAGAACATTGTCACTACTAGCTAGCTTCTAGACCTCTCTCTCTAGTCTCACACACGAGAATGTTGATCGACAGCGTTTTTAGGTCACTGTGTGTGTTAAGATCAACAGCTTTTTGTTCTAGTCCGGTATCTAATTTCAGGCCGAAACCCAATACATTTCCCGATACAGCTGAAACGGGTTCGGCATGGCCGGTATTTTAATCGGCACGAAACACCTACGTTTTTGTACCAGTGTGCACTTTGGTATGATAAATACTGGCAAGTACGGCCGGTACGGTATGGAATCATCTTCTTTGGAATGGATACATCAAATGTGAGAAAAAAAAAATCACCACCAAATGTGACAATAAAATTGTCAAATGTGATATTGCAGCTATACAATGTGAGGATGGAACCGTTAAATGTGAGAAAAAAATTAAGGGAACCACCAAATGTGAAAAAAGAATTGTCATATGTGATGTTGGAACTGCAAAATGTAAGGATGAAATCGTCAAATGTGAGAAAAAAAATAAGGGAACTACCAAATGTGACAAAAGAATTGTCACATGTGATGTTGAAATTGCAAAATGTGAGGATGGAATCATCAAATGTGAGAAAAAAGATAAGGAAACCATCGAATGTGACTAAAGAACTGTCACATGTGATGTTGGAACTGTACAATGTGAGGATGGAACTGTCAAATGTGAGAAAAAAAAAAAGGAGAACTACTGAATGTGACAAAAGAACTGTCAAATGTGATGTTGGAATTGCACAATGTGAGGATGAAACAGTCAAATGTGAGAAGAAAAAAACAAGGGAACCACCAAATGTGACAAAAGGACTGTCACATGTGATGTTGAAATTACTCAACATGAGGATGGAATTGTCAAATGTGAGAAGAAAAATAAGGGAACCACCAAATGTGACCAAAGCAGTGTCACATGTGATGTTGGAGCTGCATAATGTGAGGATAGAACTGTCAAATGTGAGAAAAAAAAAAAAAAAAAAAAAAAAAGGAATCACCGAATGTGACAAAAGAACTCTCACATGTGATATTGGAGTTGCATAACGTGAGGATGGAGCTGTCAAATGTGAGAAAAAAAATAAGGAAACCATTAAATGTGATAAAAGAACTGTCACATGTAATGTTGAAACTGTACAATGTGAGGATGGAACCGTCAAATGTGAGAAAAAAAATAAAGAAACCACCAAATGTGACAAAAGAACTGTCATATGTGATATTGAAACTGCACAATGTGAGGATGAAGTCGTCAAATGTGAGAAAAAAAAAAAAAGGAACTAGCGAATATGAGAAAAAAATTGTCAAATGTGATGTTGGAGCTGCACAATTTGAGGATAAAACCGTCAAATGTGAAAAAAAAATAGGGGAACTACCGAATGTGACAAAAAAACTATCAAATGTGATGTTGGAACTGCATAATATGAGGATGAAATTGTCAAATGTGAGAAAAAAAATAAGGGAACCACCGAATGTAACGAAAGAACTGTCACATGTGATGTTGGAACTGCACAATGTAAGGATGAAACAGTCAAATGTGAGAAAAAAGTAAGGGAACCACCAAATGTAACAAAAGAACTGTTACATGTGATGTTGGAACTACACAATGTGAGAATGAAACCATCAAATATGAGTATTTGGTTACCTGGTATAGCAAGTTGCCTAGTAATGGGTACCATACCCTCCTTTGGGGGGGGGGGGGAGGGATGGTGGAATTACCCATTCTACAGCTATTTATTTGGTTTGATGAGATAGTCACATCAGTTGGTAATGTTCCAAAATATCTTTATAAGAATTTAATTGGTATGAATTCTTTGGCTAGAGACAAGATGTATACCCATTCTACGGCTATTTATTTGGGTTGATGAGATAGTCACATGGGTTGGTAACGTTCCAAAATATCTTTATAAGAATTTAATTGGTATGAATTCTTTGGCTAGAGTCAAGATGTTTGTCCAGCAATATAGATAGAGATAGAAGAGAAACTTTTATCCCCACACAGACATATATATTTATTTCTTTTTCATATAATAGAAGACTATCCATATATTTACTTTGTTAGTTTTCTCATCTTTTATGAAAATAATATATCCTTGTATATACTACTCCCTCCGTCCCACTTTATTTGTCCTCTATTCCATTTTGAGATGTCCCAAAATATTGTCCTGTTTCTAAAAATAAAAGTCATTAATTTACTAATGTTCCTATTATAGCCCTATTAATTTACTAATTCAATTTTTTGATAAATTTATTTAAGGGTAGTTTTGGAAACTTGTACATTTTTAAAAGGTAGACAAGACAATAAATGATGTTCCCTTAAAAAATTTGACTTTTCAAACAGGACAAACAAAGTGGGACGGAGGGAGTATATTTCTGAGTAAAAGAAAAATACTATTAAAAGCTTCCTATCCTACAAGTAGTGTAGACTTGAAGGATAATCAGCGAAAGTAGCTGGGTTGTTTTATTCCGGGGGTGGCACACACAATGTATAGTTTACTACACCGGAAATCATGAAGACGCATGTATCGTCTCAAAACAGTGACTTGGTGCACGTCTCAACCCTGCCATCTAAAAACATATGTGAATTGATGGTAATTTGCTTCTAATGTTATGAGACTACTTTGAAGCATCATCGAGGTATATCTCTCCAATATTCTCTAATTTTATGATGTATTCTAATTTATGTGAATTTTATCATTTATATGATATGTTGAATGTTATGAAATTCAATTTATTTGTTAATTATTGTTCTTAGGAACGACAGAATCCTAGGATGGAACATGGAGATGAGATTTTTTGCATAGTGTACATTTCTCTTTCATCCCAAGCCTCTCAGTTGTCTATAAGCCTAGGTCAAGTCATCAAACTACAAAAAATGACAAAAATATGGCTCCCATTTGAATGCGTGACAAAACAATTCCAGATCCATTTCAATCAAAGAATATTCGTGAATTCTTTTCATTCCTTTGTAAAATTCCAAATCCTAGTGCTCAGTTCTCACCATTCCATTCCTTTGTCGACCTTTCTATCACATCCTAGTGCAGAAATAGTTGGGATCAAGACAAAATCTCAAACTACAAAAAATGTGACGTCTACGAAAGGGAGTAATGTGGAATTTCTTGTTCACAACAAATTGTAGAAATTTCAAATATCAACCACTTGCTTGAGTCAATGCATGAGCCGGCTCTTAAATATATACCTACTATTTAATATTTTTTTAAAAAATTGGGGGGTCCACAGCCCCCCTTAGTCTGTACATGGTTCCGTCTAGCATGACCTTCTATGTTATAGTCATTGCTCATCAAAATAAATGTCACTTTTACATGTTGGCTACGAGCTCAATGAATAGAAAACAATGGACATCTTTGCTTTTCTGTTTTTGAGTACCAATTTTTTTCTTTTCTACTTTGTATTCTCACATGCCGTTGACAACATTACTCAATCCCAATCCCTCAGTGATAGTGAGGGCACAACCTTGGTTTCTAAAGATGGAGGCTTTGTTCTGGGGTTCTTCAGTCCAGGTGATTCCACTAACCGTTACTTGGGAATTTGGTACAGCAATATCCCAATTAAAACAGTTGTTTGGGTAGCAAACCGACGCAATCCAATCACAGACTCGTCTAGCGTGTTGATGGTAAACAGTCCAGGTAGTCTTGTTCTTCTCAAACAAAATTCAATTGTTGCTTGGTCGGCAAATTCAACAAAAGAAGCGGGGAATTCAAAAGTACAGCTTTTAGATTCAGGAAATCTCTTATATTATTCAGTTTTCCTGACTTACATATATACCAAGCACACATTCCAATATCACTTGATTAACTTGTTTAAAAAAATGGTAACTAAGGTTGATTGGCATCGATCCCATCTCTATAACTAAATTGTGTGAGGTTGAAATCTAGTTTAGCCAATTTTGACCCGCCACAATTATGATCAATAGTTTTAAAAGCTAGGATTTGTACTAAAATATAAGAGCTTGTTCAGACCCCCAATTAAAAATTACGGTTAGATTGCTTTTACTCTAACTTAAGCTAAGTGCGTAACTAGAGTAAACAAGTGCAATGAACTGATAAAGTTACCCTAAGCCATATTCATCTATCATCAACAATAAAATGAAAGCTTAAAGAGTAGGGAAGAAAGATGCAAACACAAGATATCACCAAGAGGTGTTATCGAAGAAGAAACCAAAGAACTAGGCAAAAAACCTCTCCGCGACCCTCCAAGTCGAAATTGATCCACTAGAGAATAAAGTTAAAGTACACTAATAACAAAAGATCCTCCAAGCCTAGTCTACCCCATGTACTTGAGTCCTCTAAGCTCCTGCTACCAACAGACTTCTTGGAGTCTTGTCTTCCCTAGCTTTCTGGATCTCGCAATTCAACTCGATTGCATCCGCCAATGAATGGCTCCTTCCAATGCTTCCCAACAGCACCAAAATCTCACTTGACACTCAGAATGGGTATGGTAAGTGTTTGGGTTAGCAACCTCTCAAAGATCTAGAGATGGAGAGGTAAGAGTTTGAGGAAAACTACACGAAAATGTGTAGATAATTGTGGGTATAACAATCTCTAACTCTCAAGTGTATTTGCTTGGGTTTTCTCTCTAAAAAACACTCCTTACAATTCATGGGTAATGAAGGTATATATAGTGTGGATAAAGAATTGGTAAAGCAAACAAAACTTTTTGCCAAACAAAAAATTTCACAGGTCCTTTGTGAGTTGGCCCTTTTCGCAAGACAATCGTAAAATTGACAGCTTGGTACGACTCTTCATCTTCCAGTCATGTGCTCCACACGTGGCCTTTTCGCAGGTTTCTTCTCGCAAGGTAGTCACGAAATCCACTTATTCAACTTTTGAAGCTTGAATTTTCACTGATCTCTCATACTCATCCCTTACAAATAAATCTACATACATACAGGGAAAATGATTGAAGAAATTACAATCAAATTTGGTACGGAATTAAAGCCAACACAATATAGTTGGAAATCACAACTTTACAAGTTTTAAAATAATTTAATAATTTAAATAAGTTGTACCTTAGTTTATTTTTCAACAAGATCTCTTGCAAATTTATTTAGGATTTTCTCAACATCTCTATAAAAAATACCAAGTTGTTTTGTCGATTACATCGAAAACTTCAATTTGAATCATGTATCTAAAGTAGTTTGCAATTGTATATATAGTAGTTATAGTAAGATGAATATATAATAAATATATTATGGAGAGTATGTAGTTAATGAGAGTGCCTCTAACATTGAGATAGGGAGATTTGTTTTTGTTTCACTTTTTGCATTCCAAAATGATCACGACTGGGATTTGACATTCCTCCCACAAAGCATGCCCAAAATGTAATACCAACTCATCGTTGTATTAATGTTGCTTATTATTGCAATACCTTAGCAGTTCACATCCTGCAATGAATTTAGAAGTTAATATGTATTATTTTTTTATGTAAATAATATGATGTATTATTATTTTTTCATGTAAATGATGAATATAATTTGAAATGATTAACAAACCTGTTTCGTAGGATCTCATTAAATGCATTTTATCTTTGCTTGTCTTCATATTCTTTAAAGATAAATCCTCCTATGAATTTTTTTTTTGTATGAATTTTTGGTATTTCTTGTATAGGATCATGTTTTTTACCATTCCTATCATTGAATTTTTTTAAAGAAAATATCATGTAAATGGCATTTTGCGAGATAGTATATGCTATTTATTAAACCTTTTTTGTTATTATAAATTTTAGAATTATGCACTTGTCAAATATTTCAACAACCATAGAAATCTCAAGATTTTTATAAATTTTTGTTGCACTAGTTGATGACAAAGAGAATTTGCCAACATAAATTGCATAGAACATTATTAATTGACAAAAACGTATTAAATTGAGAATGAGATTTTCTAGAAATATCATCTATAGGTGGGGGAGGAGGAAGAGAGTTTGTAAGTGGGTAAGAGTTTTGGCTTTGATTTACATGTGAAAAGGATTAGACTTGGGTCATAATATGTAAGGTAATAACTAGGCTTGAGCTTTTCATAAGGTTTAGTCTATTTTGTAGAGAATAACATTTGGTCTAATTATCAGTCTATTTTGTAGAGAATAACATCTAGTCTAATTATCAAGAGCAGCTCATATTTTATATAACAATAAAAATAAGTTATGCTAATCTATTAGGTAACAAAAATAAATAAATAAACTTAATAAAAAGAGGTAAAAATGGCTAAATGTAAGATTAGAGCACCACATAATAGAACCTAGATCTCATGCAGGAGTATATGATGGGTTTGGCTTACCTCTAGTATTTTTTTAATTGGAATCTCCTTTTGTTTTAATGAAAAACTGTCACATCATCCACTAACTAAATAAAATGTGAGATTAAAACTCACTACTACTTGTTATTGTATATTTAAAATGAAATTATATGTCTAGTTAAAAAAGTACTGGAAGTAAGCTAAACCCTATATATATATATATATATATATATATATATAGGATTTACTAGCATGTGTCCTTAAAGCATATATTAGTAAACCATTTTATGAAACTTTTTATAAAAAAAGGAAAAAGTAAGGCGATGTTTGGTAACTATTTTTTTCCTCAATTTTCTGTTTTCAAAAACAATTTTCTATTTTCTAAGGCAAAAAACTTGTTTGGTAACTGTTTTTAGGCAAAAATCAAAAACTATTTTCAATTTTCATATTGTGAAGGAAACTAAAAATTGGTCTGGGAGCTGTTTTTGTTTTTCAGTTTTCCCTCACCTAAGAAAACACGCCTGAAAAATAGCCAATTAATGATCCAGCGCACTGGTTCGACCCACAAGAATGACAAAAAGTTTTTCCCGCGCCTCCTTTTTTTTTCACTCAATATTTTAGCGCCTAACTCTGATAACCCTTGATCTTGCTCTGCGCCTCCACTGCCTCCCTCTTGCTCACAGAGAAAACCTTGATTGAGAGAACAACTTGTAAGGTAAGTGAAAGGTCTTCACTGGATTGTCCTTCATGAATGCCTCTTGTTTTTCATTAGATTCTTCTACTCCTTTTCTATTCATCATCTCACTCTCCTTTTC
This sequence comes from Quercus tomentella, assembly GCA_028535165.1. Classification (NCBI taxonomy): domain Eukaryota; kingdom Viridiplantae; phylum Streptophyta; class Magnoliopsida; order Fagales; family Fagaceae; genus Quercus; species Quercus tomentella. The sequence goes on along the minus strand of JAPQVY010000100.1, from coordinate 13,222,583 downwards.
TTTTTTTCTTTTTTCTTTTTTGTGTGTGCGTGATGTAGCAAGTCTATGCGATCTCAGATTTGGGGAAGTATTTCATAATTTTAGGGACCCAATCACTCAAAGGTACGGGTCTTTTCCTTTTTTCTTTGTTCATGGATTATTCCGAAATTGCTAGAAGTTTGCTATGTATTTTGCGTTGAATCTGGGTATAGGCGTTGAATCTGGCTTTATTCAGAATGGGTATTTTCTGTGTGTGTTTGATTTGGGATTTTGGGGTTTTGGGTTTGCTTTGGCCGTGTTGGTATGCTTGTGGGTTCTATGGTGTTGGGTTTGTGTGTGTCTTGCATTCCTTTCCAATATATATATGCTCTGTTTAATATGCTCTGTTTAATAAAAAACTGTCCAATATATATATATATGTATAAATTCCAAATTGAAGGCTTGAGAAAGTCCTTGATCCCATGGAGTTTATTCAAGTGCGAGGGAAACAATAAGAAATAGTCCACAATGATATAATCTAATGTTAATTCAAATATAGAATCTTGTCTGCAATGGCATATTCAAATTGAAATTAGTAATCAATGCTTGAACATTTTATCACATTCACAGCTGAAAAATTAAATAAAAAAATAGACGAGTGTTTTGGAGCAGAAGCTAGTACTTCCTTGCCATATTCTTAATTTTAAAACTTTCCATTTTCTTTGAATTTTTTTAGCCCTTATCTTGGATGTTTAAATTAGTAAAATGAAAAACAAGCATTGAGGGTTTGTTTGATCAGCCCATGGGAATTTAGTGGCTCAATCTTATTTTGATTGGCATTTTAAGGAACTTGTATGTGGCCATTTGAGAACTGCTGTTGTCAATCAAATTGATGTTATGACTTCCATTCGAACTTCTCATGAATGTTTCTGTTTCTAGTTTATTATATTTTTGTTGTTGATGACTGCTTTTTTGGTAATGGCCTTAATTAGAGTGAAAGATTTCTCTATGAAGTTATATAAAATAATGGTTCTTAATTTCCATGGGATGTTCAAATGCATGTTTTTTTTTTTTTTTTTTTTTTTTTTTTTTTTTTTTTTTTTATGTTTCTATGGCTACCTTGATGTATATGGATGGGACCTTTTTCAATTTTAACACATTTTTCAATTTTTCATAAAAAGTTTCCTAAAATGGTTTACTAATGTATGCTCTAAGAACACATGTTAGTAATACCATATATATATATATATATATAAGGTTTAGCTTACTTCCAGTACTTTTTTAACTAGACATATTATTTCGTTTTAATTATACAATTACAAGTGGTAGTGGGTTTTAATCTCACCTTTTATTTAGTTACTGGATAATGTGGCAGTTTTTCATTAAAATAAAAGGAAATTTTAATTAAAAAAATACTAGAGGTAAGCCAAACTCATCATACACTCTAGGGCACACATTAACCCCACATATATATATACACACACACACACACACATATATAAATATATACTCCCTCCATCCCACTTTGTTTGTCCTCTATTCCATTTTGAGATGTTCCAAAATATTGTCCTGTTTCTAAAAATAAAAGTCATTAATTTACTAATATTCCTATTATACCCCTATTAATTTACTAATTCAATTTTTTGATAAATTTATTTAAGGGTAGTTTTGAAAACTTGTACATTTTTAAAAGGTAGACAAGACAATAAATGATGTTCCCTTAAAAAGTTTGACTTTTCAAACAGGACAAACAAAGTGAGACTGAGGGAGTATATATGAGATAGGTTCAAGTTACACCTGGTGTAACTCTTTAGAGTTACAAATTTTTTAAACCATTGGATTTAAGTAGATCTAACGGTTAAAAAAAGACTCTTATTATTACAAATATTCTTATTAGGATCTCATTAATTGTCCTCATTTATTACATTCTAAACCTATCTCTAAACCCAAAAACGTTTGTCGTCTGACTCTCTCTCTCTACGTTTCTCTCTCTCTCTCTCTGTCTTTTTTTTTTTTTTTTTGCTGAATAAGACAATATATTAACACAAAAAAAGAAAGCAGAAACAAACAGAAGCAAGGGAAGGGGAGAGAATTACCCTACAACTTCTTCCACCAGGCCAGAAACAACAGAGAGAGGAGGGGACCCAAAACTATTACAAAAGTAAGCCCATTGGGCAAGGGAATGAGCTACAAAGTTAGAATCTCTAAAAACAAAAGAGGCATTCCAACATACAAAAGAGTTTAGAGTCAACCAGATATCCTCTATAATAACATTGATGGACTAGTGAGGAGTTGTAGATGGGTTTAGGATAGCTTTTATCACTGATTGGGCATCTCCTTCTAGCACAACTCTAGCAAAACCTTCTTTACAAGCCAAACTAGCTGCTAAGAGAGCTGCTTTAGATTCCACCCATAAGGGCTCAACTGGGCATTCTTCTTGAGAGTCTGCTGCTACTATGGATCCATTGCTGTCTCTGCAAACCACTGCCAGCACCACCTTATCAGGCTTCACTGCTGCATCAAAGTTACATTTGATCCATCCAAGAGGAGGGGGCTTCCATGATGGAGAGTTCTCTTTTTCCCCAAGAATCGATTGCCAAGCTGGCTTGTGTTGAATAAATACCTTATTTATTTGGATGGAGAGCTTGATTGAGTCTATTGGTTGGTTTCCCCACACTGTTTGGTTTCTATTCTCTCTCTCTCTGTCTCCTCCACATATTTGTACTTTCTTATGAAATTTTTTACAACAAACTTACGTATAGAATCCAAAACCAAATTCAACTTTATTAGCTCTAATAATAATGTAATTTGACACTTCAAATTATATATTTTCATGTGGGAATTTCATGTGCTGCTTGGAGTGTCATCTCAAAGGCATTGATCACACACGACTTGAACTTGTGGGGATCTAAGAACCCTTTCTCTGAGCCAACGGCAACCCTCAGATTACCAGTGTAGCTAACCATTGTAATTGTAAGACTCTGCAAAACAACAAAATTAGCATTTGCTATAGTGGCTAGAAAATATATGAAATTAACTAAAACTATGAACAATGGAAGCCATTATTTTGACACAACCGCAATTGTATATTTTCAATTTCTTGACTATTCAGATAGCATCTTTTTCCCCAATATTAGATGAATCTCTAATCCTTACCAATCCTATATTCATGGTAAGTCATAACTGAAACCTAATCAAGTTATACATAAGTATCAGTAGAGAGAGAGAAACATTTTTTTTTTTTTTTTTTGAGAAACATAGAGAGAGAGAAATGGAGAGAGAGAGAGAGAGTCAGACGTAAAACGTTTTTGGGTTTAAAAATAAGTTTAGAATGTAATAAATTAGGGTAATTAATGAGATCCTAATAAGAATATTTGTAATAGTAAGGGTATTTTTTAACCGTTTGATCTACTTAAATCCAACAGTTTAAAAAATGTTTCTCTAAAGAGTTACACCAAAGGTCTGTTTGGATACAACTTATTTTGCTGAAAAATGAAAATACTGTAGTAAAATAATTTTTAAATGTATAAATAGTACCGTAAGATCCATTTTTAATGAAAAAGTTGCTGAAAAATGAAGTTCGTAAGTCCCATAAACAGTACATGGGACCCACTAGTGTGCATTGTGCACTGAAGAAAAGTTAAAAATCACGGCTCAAAAAAAAAAAAAAAATATGAAAACGCAAACGTGGGAAGCGTAAAACACGCTTCCCAAACACACTCCAAGTGTAAATCTCTCTCTCTCTATATATATATATAGACACACATTGATTGAATGATTGATGATGGATGATTGGTAGCTTATATGAATTGGAAACACAATCAGTAACATTTTCACCATTATGTCACGTATGTACAGCTGTCACAGGTAAAATCCAAGATCTTTTTGAAATGTACGTGGAAAGTTTTTAAGGCCACATATACTCACAATTTTATCTCTACAACTCAGGGTCTGCAATGTAAGACAACTGTAGCAAAATATGTGGAGTAGTATCGCTCCACATGGGATGGGTTCTTTTTTCAACGGGAACCAAGCAAAGTCAAAGATGTGTAGAACTAAAAAAACAATGAGCATCTTTTTCTTACATAACTATTGTTGATCAAGGTCCCCACCCGTGCTTGAAAATACTGGCGCCTTAGTTTAGTTTATATTCATCTCTAGCTTAGTTACCATAATTTGTGAGAAAAACTAGAAAGAAATTTTCTGCTCAATAAACTATAGATTTTTCGCACACTGTACATTTCTTTTTTCATCTCAAGTTTCTCAGTTGTCTATAAGCCTGGATCAAACTTCACACCTACTTCCTACTAGCCCAGCTCCCATAAATACGGAAGCAAAAATAGAAAAGACAAATCTGGCTCCTATTTGAATGTGTGACAAGGCACATTTCCTGATTCGTTTCAATCAAAGAATATTCGTGAATCCTGCTCTATAATTTCAAGTCCTAGTGCTCTCACCTTTCCGTATCCCTTAGTCGATCGACCAGTCACATGATTCATTACCTAGACCATAAATAGTTGGGACCAAGACGAACTACCAAAATTACTCGGGTCAATGTATGACCTTCAATTCTATGTTAGTCTTTGCTCACCATAATGGGTCTAACTAACATGTTGGATAAGAGTTCAAGGAACAGAAAGCAATGGACATCTTTGCTTTTGTGTTTTTGAGTTCCAATTTGCTTCTTTTCTCCTTTGTATCCTCGGATACTGCTGACAGTATTACTCAATCCCAATCCCTCAGTGACAGTAAGGGCACAACCTTGGTCTCTAAAGATGGAGGCTTTGTCCTGGGGTTCTTCAGTCCAGGTAATCCCAATAACCGTTACTTGGGAATTTGGTATAACAATATCCCAATTAGAATGGTTGTTTGGGTAGCAAACAGGCGTAATCCAATCAACGGCTCCTCTGGCGTGTTGATGGTAAACAACTATGGTAAACTTGTTCTTCTCAACCAGAATTCGACTGTTGCTTGGTCGGCAAATTCGACAAAAGAGGCCAGGAATCCAATAGTACAGCTTTTAGATTCAGGAAATCTAGTATTAAGAGAAGAGAATGAAGAAAACCCAGAAAATTATTTGTGGCAGAGCTTTGACTATCCTTCTGATACTTGGCTACCAGGGATGAAGGTTGGATGGGACTTGAGGACTGGTCTGGAAAGGCGCCTAACTGCGTGGAAGAGTCCAGATGATCCATCTCCAGGAGAACTGAGTTGGGGGATTGAACTTCATGATTACCCTGAGATAGTCATGAAGAAAGGCTCCGATAAGTTCTTCCGGACTGGCCCATGGAATGGCCGTGTTTTCAGTGGTGTACCGGAGTTAAGGGCCACCCCGGTTTACGACTTCAGTTTTGTGTCCAACAAGGACGAGGTATACTTCACGTTCCACATGATTAACACGTCTTTAATCACAAGAGCAGTTATGAACCAAACTCAGTATGAGCGCTACATATGGGTCGATGGAAAATGGAAGCGGTACTTGTATTTACCAAGAGACAACTGTGATGCTTACAATTTATGTGGGGCTTATGGAAATTGCATCATTGGTGAGTCACCTGCCTGTCAATGTATACAAGGATTCAAGCCTAAGTCACAAGATACATGGAACCCAGACGAGTGGTCTAAGGGATGTATACGCAGTACCCAATTGAGCTGCCAGGATAAAGATAAAATTGGGTTTGACAAGTTGTTTGGGTACAAATTGCCAGATACCACATATTCTTGGGTGAACCTAAGTATGAATCTTGAGGAATGCAGGGTGAAATGTATGAACAACTGTACCTGTATGGCTTATTCAAACACAGATATTAGAGATGGAGGAAGTGGCTGCGCCATGTGGTTTGGGGATCTAATTGATATTAGACAGATTGCACTTACCGGGCAGGATGCTAATAGTCTGCGCCAGGATGTATATATTCGAATGCCTGCTTCAGAGAAAGGTATGGGCCTATATTCTTCGATGCTCTTTTATTCGTATTTTGATGTGCAATCCAAACTGAGATCTTTGTTTCCATTTGTTTTATTGCGTTAAATTCTGCTGCACCTAAACTTTTTTTGCTTTTCTATTGTGAAATCAACCGTGAAGAAGTGAAAGACAAGCAAAAGATGAAGGTGATAATAGTAGTTGTGGTTGCCATTGCCGTAGTTTTGGGGGTGCTCTTGATTCCCTACTGCATTTGCAAAAGGACAAACTTAAGAGGTAATCTTACTTCCGCTTACCCACTATGGAAAAAATATTGCAAATTGTTTGATTTAACTTCTAAAATAGTACAGAGCAGCTACTAACCTGATGTACAAGAAAACTGTGATGTATAGCCATTTAGTCTTAATAAAAAATCATGCTACGGAAGAAAATTTACATAAGCTTCTTGAAAGAATTACGAAAGTCCAATAATGTCAATAGACCACAGTTGTGAGCGAACTTGAATCACTTGTAGTACTTATAGCAAATGTGTTTAAAAGAGAAATTTAAAGGATAAATGAGAAGAATGATAAAATACTATTTTGATCCCTAAATATTATCAAAATTTGTTTTTTGTTCTTAAACGTTAAAAAGTTCTTTTTTTTTTTTTTTTTTTTTTTTTTTTTTTTTTTCTTTAAACTTTCTAAAGAGTTTTTTAAAATGGTTCATATAGGAAAATAAGAAAAAAAAAAAAAAAACGAACCTTTTACAATAGTTTAAGGATGGAAAAAAAAAAAAATATATATATATATATATATATATATATATATATCTTTTTTCAAGTTTAAAGACCAAAAGTGAAATATTTTCAATAGTTTAAGGATGAAAGATAAACTTTTTAATAGTTTAGGGATGAAAAATGAATTTTTTTAAATTTAGGGATAAGAAACAAATTTTTAATAAAATTTAGGGATCAAAATAGTATTTTATCCTAAGATGAATATGGGCGTTAGTAAATTTTTATATATATTTTATTTGATATAAAAAAAAAGGGTTAATTTATGAACTCTCTCAAGCAAGTAAGTACATGTGTGCTCAGCAGCTCATTAAAGCCCACAAAAGCAAGGCCCCACCTAACTCTAGCTCAAAGTCCACTTGAGTGAGAATTCTATAAACAAAATTGAAATCTTGTTCTGCTTAGAATACTAACCCTACATGTAAACACCTACTAAAATAAACTTATCCATGATTTCCAGTGTGGTTAGAGAAGCAAAAAATCGAATCTTTTTAGAGATCTCTACCGGCTTTTTTTGGGGTTGTAGCCGCGGTTTAAAAACACTGCTATAGCCCCAGTTTTTATGGTGAGAGAAAACTCATTTCTGTCATCCCATGAGCTTTCATGAGAAAATCATTCTAGTGCAATAAAAAATTTGTGATCCAAAGTTTGAAACTGCATAGCCTCTCTTCAACTGAGTTCGTTTTAAATCATATATGCAAGGAGGCACCTTAAAAATGAGCCAGAGTTTCTAGTTTTCTGACTCAAACTTATCGTTCGTGAAGGAATCCATAGAAGAAGTTCAGAGTTCTAAACCTATTGTGGTCACAACATTGAGTTATCTTTCGGAACTGTAAAGTCTAGATACAAAGGTTTTGATCTAGATTATAAAAGTCCTTTTATAATGGATTCCTTAGTTAGGATAGGTTAACCTTAGTAAGGAAAAGTTATCCTTTCTCATGCTTTTATCTCGTTTATTATTTTGCAATAAGAATTGATGACTTGCTGTTTTTTTGCTATTAATATTGACATTTTGGATCATATAATTGATTTAATTGATGGGTCTAAACCAAATTAAATAGTTGTCATATTCTAGTTTCCTTTGTATAATGTGAAGCCTATCTTGTTCTTATTAGAAAAAATGGAAAACAATGTGATGATAGACCAGAACACTGAAGGCCAGAGAGAAGACTTAGAGGTCCCATTCTTCAACCTAACTACCATAGCCATTGCCACTGACAACTTTTCAAATAATAAGAAGCTCGGTGAAGGGGGTTTTGGAATCGTATACAAGGTAAATCTACCAAATAATTATAAAGTCCATAGAAAACGAAGTTCACATCATATTCATTATCAATAAAATCTACTTACAAATGTGAATTTTCAGGGTACACTAACAGATGGACAAGAAATTGCTGTGAAAAGGCTTTCACGAAGTTCTATACAAGGATTAAATGAGTTTAAGAATGAAGTTATGTTGATTGCCAAATTGCAACATCGTAATCTTGTTAGGCTTTTGGGCTATTGCGTTGAAGGAGAGGAAAAAATGCTAATCTATGAATACATGCCCAATGGAAGCTTAGACTCCTTCATTTTTGGTACAAACTTCTCAAAAACTTAATTTTTTCCAAACTTCATGAATTGTTTTATGGAAAAAGTTTCTCTGAACCAATTTAGAGAAAATTTTCCTTCAACTCACTATGTGCAACTTTAAAAACAGCCCATGTGTACTTTTAGTCACATAATCTACTTAATAGTCATATGACTTATTTAAATTATTTAATTTAATACATGTGGAGGATATTTTTTCTAACCCAATTTGGAGGAAAAAATTTTCCTTTTTTTTTTATTGTTCAAGTTGGACGTAGTATTAACATAAATTAGAAACTTGTCAGATCAAACCAGGGCTAAAGTTTTAGGTTGGTCTATGCGCTTCAACATTATCTGTGGAATTGCAAAGGGGCTTCTCTATCTTCATGAAGATTCTAGATTGAGGATTATACATAGAGATCTCAAAGCAGGTAATGTTTTACTTGATAGTAAAATGAACCCAAAAATTTCAGACTTCGGCATGGCTAGAATCTTTGGTGGAGATCAGACTGAAGGAAATACAAATAGAGTGGTTGGAACTTAGTAAGTATTCTTAACATGCTCTATTATCATTTTTTTTTTTTTTCTAATCAAGGAGTTTCATTCTTAATAATGTTCTGCAGTGGTTATATGGCACCTGAATACGCCATTGATGGTCTATTTTCAGTAAAATCTGATGTATTTAGCTTTGGAATATTGTTGTTGGAGATATTAAGTGGAAAGAGAAATCGAGGATTTTTCCATCCAAGCGATGGTCTAAACCTTGTTGGACATGTGAGTTCTCAAAAGAGTTGAATCTCTGTTTTACATATAATGAAACAGAAAATGATGAAATTTTACAATGTTTTAGGCATGGAAATTATGGAAAGAAGGGAAGCCTTTAGAACTGATTGATACTTGCTTAAATGACTCTTGCATCCTATTGGAGATTGTACGTTGCCTCCACATCAGCTTCTTATGTTTGCAACAACGTTCTGAAGATCGACCTAACATGTCATTAGTAGTTATGATGTTGCATGGTGAGAGTTCATTACCTGAACCTGGAGAGCCTACTTCCTTTGTAGGAAAAAGATCACCTTCATCAAGCAAGAACCAATCATCTTCAACCAATGAAATTACCGTTACACTGATAGAGGGTCGATAGCCAAATGTCATATTAATTGCATTATTACATATCCTATTATTGATATTTCTCTTTTACATTTTGGAAGTTAAACATAGTTGTATTCCCCAAGTGTGTGACATTAGTCTTATTTGAATATTAAAGGCTTAAAATGGCTTATTCAATAACAAAAAGGTTTAACACATACTTACAATCTATTTAATTAGTTTCTTAACAAAGAAAAAAGTAGTTCTAATAAGACTTCAAGTTCTCATTCGAAAAATTCTCCCCCATAAAATGGTTGGCTAAAAGCTAATGGTGACCAAGCTTAGAGAAATGTTGTAAGGATTCAAAAATCTACAGGTTAGCACATAAGCAAGCAAGATAATAAAAAAAAAAAATTGTTTGTTTGATTATTTATTTATGTTTTTTCTAAGATATTAAATTATCAAATTAGTTAGGGATCAAAGATATGTTAGGAAAATAATGACTAAATATGTCAAAAATTAGGATGTGTCAATAAAATTGTAATAGGGTTAAGTCCAGTCGAAAGATCCTCAAAGAAAACAAAGTTTCAATATGCTCAAATTTGAGAAGTTGATGATCTTTTTCCGATCGATATCTTTTACATGATAATAAATTTCTAAGTGAAATCTGTTTCATTTGAAATTAGATATTTGGGCCTTCAAAATGAACACAAACGTGACTTGATTTGATTTAAAACGAATGAGATATAGCTATCTAAAGATGGCATAGTATAAGGATTCCATTTTTTGACTAAATTTAGCCTAAACCTATTGGCCATGGAAAACCTTAATGGTGTGTTGTGTGTGTATGTGTATGTGTATATGTATGGAGTTGCTACTTATTTATCCAAAAAAGAAAACATGAATTAATATAAATCTTTATTGATATTGGATTGAATTACACCATTGGATCAAAAGAAAATAAATATTTACATGATTCTAGTCCTAGATACTTTTTTTTTAATGAAAAATTACAAAACTTTTCATCCTAGTTATATTCTATAAATCTACTTGCTTGCAAATTCTCAAGATAATTTGAGATCATTAACTATGTCAGAAATCAAATTTTTAAATTTCAAGCTTTTGTATTTAACATTGTGCATAAAAGATGGTTTTCTAAATTGAATAGTAAATAGCATCCAATTGGTAAGAAACTTGGTGTGCGTGTGTGTGTGGGTAAAGAATATAGAAAAAATGTAATTCAATGGTGGGATTTTTGAAATATTTATCTAATAAAACATTATAGGTAGTGTAACATTGCTTAGAGTTACACCAGGTGTAACTTGAACTAAACCCATATATATATTCAATAGTTGTGATTCTTATACTTGCATTCAAATCCTCCTTCAAATGCCTTGATGGTGAAACTAAATGTTGAATTGAATCCTTATTGATGTAGGACAGAATTTGCTGTTTAATTTTTGTAATTATATAATTTTGGTATTTTTATGTAAAATTCATTATTTTAGGTTTGAGGCATTTATTTCCTTGTTTGTAGGTGCCTTTAATACTTTTTAGGTCAAATTTGGTTCCTATTATGGTTAAGTATCAATTAGGAGTTATTTTAGAATATATTTTCTTGTCCATCAAGTTTTATGGAATACTTAAATAGGTCCCTAAGTCTGTATACATTTTTCATAGTTGCTTTTCAATAAAAATTTAGACTTTTGTCTATTGCTTTCTCTGATGGATTCAAAACCTATTACCTTATGAATTCAAGGAACCCCTCATGGATTCGAGGTTTACTACCTAGAAACTAACAATTTAGTTTCTATTCCATCAAGAGAGCATCGTGTGTGCTTTCTTCAGGCTTCCGCAACATCAAGTGGTATTAGTGCCTTGACTTACCCTAGTCTAATGGCTAACCGATGACACAGTGACCACCACAACAATGACGTCGACAACATAATCCTCACTAGGGTTGAGTTCCTTGAGTTTCTTAAAGAGACTCATGATGAGAATCAACAATTTCTTGAAAAATATCAGCAAATTATTGGCGAAATCGAGCAAAAGATTGCTACTCTTCTTGCTAGGAAATCATTTCACAACAACAATCAATGGTGGAGCCAGGAATTTATATTTGGGGGGGCCATGTATAATTTTTTTTTCTTTTTTGTGTGTATGAAATGTAAAATAGTAATATACAATATTTCATAACTGAATATGTATAAACCAAATTATATTTAATTAAAATTAAACAATCATTAGACAAAATTGAAAAAATGATTTAATATCTTTAATCAACTATAAAATGGGCAAAGTCGCAAAACATACAATAACATAAAAGCTAAACATCTTTGTTCAAAACTGTAACCTACACTCTTTAAGAGATCTAAAGTCATCAAGTATTGAGTCAGTAGTGAAGTTCTCAGCAATTTCCTTTTCAATGTAGACAACTAAGTTATCTGAGAGAAACTCATCCTCCATTTTGTTGCGCAGTCTTGTTTTAACAATTTTCATAGCTGAAAAGGCTCGCTCACCAGTTGTTGTGGACATTGGAAGAGTTAAAACAAGGCGAATCAATCGATCAATAAGAGGATATACCTGTGACTTTTCTGTCTCTACTAACCTTCAACATAATTCTGCCATAGATGACAAATTCTGAAACTTCAAATGATTTTGCACATCATGCTCAAATAGCTTCAATTGAATTTTCAAACCAATCCTATCATGCTCAGAAAAATCAAGAGGATAATATTTCTCAACAAGATGACATATATCATCCACATTAAAGGATTTGTAAGCATCCTTTGGATCCAAAGCAGAGCAAAGTGTCAAGAGTTCTATTGGTTGTTCACCAAACCTATTGTCAAGCTCTTGCAATTGAACATCTATTGTAGCATTAAATATATCAAAATGATAATGATGCTCCACTGTAGCATGATCCCTTTTCTTACGACTTCTACCTTCAACAAATTGAGCACTTAGATCTGGAATATCAATTTCAAATATTTTGGAGAATCCTATGACATTCTCAAGAAAATTATCCCAACCATCTACTCTCAAATTTTGGATGAGTGCCTTTGTTGCTGAAACTAAATTTTGGGCATTTGAGATGTCTTGAGATTTCTGCTGTAAAGCTTGACAAAGAACATCAGTAATACCCATGATTTCCTTCATTAGATGTAAACTAAATATAAACTCAAATGAATTAATCATTTTATGAGCTACATTTGCATCTCCACGTTGCAAGTAGGTGGACCCGTCTTCCTTTATATTTTCAAGCACCAAACAAGTTGGACCAAACATCCTCATTAGGCTACAAATAGAATTAAAATGAGACCCCCAACAAGAATCTCCTGCCCATTTTAGAGTCCCAATTTGGTTTGCTCCTGTTCCTGTTTCAAGTTCATCAATAGCTAACATTCTAGCAATTTCTGCAGCTTGAGCAGCTCTTAGTTCATCATTACGTTTACAGGAAGAACCAACTGTAGTGATAATGAAATTTAAATTCAAGAAGAATTCATGGATAGGGATTACCTCTCTTGATGCAGCAACTAATGCTAATTCTAACCGATGAGCAAAGCAATGCACATAGTATGCATAAGGACAATCATTAAGAACTAAGGCTTGCAATCCTTTCCATTCACCACACATGTTGCTAGCACCGTCATATCCTTGTCCACGAATATTTTGAATATCAAGACAGTGACGAGAAAGAATAGCATATATTTCGTTCTTCAGGGTCAATGCAGCAGTGTCTTTAACATGAGAAAGATCAAAGAAGTGTTCTTGTATAAAGCCATCATTGTCAACAAATCTCAAAACAAGAGCCAATTGCTCTCTCTTTGACTCATCACGTGACTCATCAACAATAATACAAAATTTGGAATCCCCAATGTCTTCACGAATCTTACTTCGCACTTTACTTGCAATAACATGCAGAATCTCCTTCTGAATTGTAGGTGAAGTGTACTTAGCAGATTTAGGAGCATTTTCCAAAACAACTTGTGCAACCTTATCATTATAAGATGCCAAAATTCTAATCATCTCAAGGAAATTTCCTCGGTTTTTTGATTGAGGGGTTTCATCATGACCTCTAAAAGGACACCCTTGAAAGATGAGCCACCGAACAGTATCAATAGAAGTTTTCACCTGCAGTCGATTATTTAGAATTTGTTCAGAACTTTGCACATTCATCACTTTATCTATATGCACTGATTCATTCAATAGATCATCACAATATTTCACAGCATTGTTGTGGGGTGAGCAAGGATCTTCCCCAACATGATTCAAAAAGGCACAATTCTTTCCATTATTGACTTTTTTCCAATTTCTAAATCCTGTGAAATTAAATGCATCACAGCCAAGGCATCTACTTCTTTCAATGGTAAAGAGACAACATGGCAGACAGTATGCAGCATCTTTAGTAGGAGAATACTCCAGCCAAGAAGAAAATTGAGTGAACCAAGAAGCTTGAAAGCGACGAGGATGCTTTTCTCTAGAAAATGGATAGTTTGAAAGACGGATTTGATCTGGTTTAGCTTTTAAATAAGCACATCTAACTTCATCACGTATATTGGCTGGATAGTAACACATTTCAATGTGCTCTCCTGGATCTTGTTTTAAAATTCTAACATCAACTTCATTGGAACTAAGTGGTGAAAATTTTAAATGAATTTCTTCAAGTTCCACTTCCACCATTGATGGTCTAGAAGGATGTTTTTCAGGATCAATTCTTGGAGATTTGGAAGGACAATCATTGGAAGTTGATGCTTCAACATTAGAACCTAAAAGTGTACTATTTTCTGAATTACCATCTTCATTTTTTTTTTTTTTTTTTTTTTTTGAAGAATGAGTCAATAGTCCTAAACTTGCCCATGACCTAGATTATCAAATTAAATTATCACTTATTAAATAAAAGACAAACAATCATTTAAATGTCAATACATAAATATATATATATATATATATATATAATAAACAACAACTAAATACATGAGTATATATTTTTTATAATATATTGATTATTATAATAATAAATAATATATTATAAGAAATTAAAAAAAAATAAAAAAGCAATGAAAAGAAAAATAAAAAAGACAAAACAAAGAAAATACAAATACCTAGAGCACACAGCACAAGCACAAGTTGTCAAGCACAAGCACAAGCACAGAAGCTTCACAAAATTGAGTCACAAATTAAGGGGCCCACAGCAATAGGTTACTGACAATGATAATGAGAAAGGGACAAAATTAGTCACTCTTTATTGTCTAAATTCAACACATAGTACGTTTACCAAAGAAAAATTGAACACATAGTACATACATTACACTATTGCAATTCTGGAAAGTGCAAAACCTTTACTTTTAAACAAAGAGACAAAACTTTTACTTTTAAACAAAGGGGTGAAAAGCAAAGAACTAAAATCTGAAGAGATAAAAAAATAAATAAATAAAAGAAGAAGAAGAGGGCAAAGGCAGTGCAATGGCGAGAAGCACTGAAGGAGGCTGAAGGCAAAAAGAAAGAACTGAAAGAAGAAAAAGAAGAAGAATGCAAAGCCCAAGTCCTCAACGGAGACAGAGAGAGCGAGAGAGAGAGAGTCACCTGTAAGTCTGTAAGAAAGATTTTTTCTGTTCTGCAAGACTGCTGCAACTATGTGGCCGTGTGGGAGAGACAAAGTTTCAGACTTTTCAATTTTTTTGCGGTGTACAAGTAAGCCCTAGATGTATTGGGATGACAATTAGAATTTTTTTTTTCTCTTTTATTTGTTGAGATAATTGTTAAAATACCTTCATTTCAAAGATGCTAAATGTGTAATTATTGTAATTTATTGACATGTATTTGTAGATTGTATTTTATTTAAATGAAAATTGTATTTATTTTTAGACTCTATATAGGTATATTATCAGGGATGGGGGGGCCAAAATGGCAAGATTATTTAAGAATCTTCAAATTATTTAAGATATTAAAAAAAAAAAAATTGGGGGGGCCATGGCCCCCCTCGGTCCTCAAGTGGCTCCACCACTGACAACAATGTTCAATATATTCAAAGACGCAGGGGCGGAGCCAGAAATTTTGGTTTGGGGGGGCCAAGTTGTAATGCTAATATATTAGTTAAGACAAACCTCTACACACACATATGTATATAAATTAATTTACTAAGAGAATTTATCATTTTTTAAATTTTAATGAGTATATAAAAGTCATGTATTTCTTCTATTAGACAAGTACAAAAATTTATCATTTTCTATGTAGTTTAATTTGTTAAACCTCTTAAATTATATGATTTTAATATAATTCCTTTTTCTTTTAAGAGCACCATTGAAATAAATCAAAATTTGGAGGGGCCAACTTCAATTTTTACATGCTACATTTTTAAAAATGTAAATAATATACATACTATAAATTAATTTTTTAAAATTTTGGGGGGGCCTTGGCCCCCCCACCTTTGTATGTGGCTCCGCCACTGCAAAGACGCACTCCTAACTACAAGAAAGTTCCATTCTTTGACAGAGATGTGTGTAAGTTGGATTTTATTCATTGGCTTCTTGATTTTGAAGAGTATTTTAATTTTTGGAAGATTTGTGATGAAGAAAGAGTACGGCTTGCATCTAATAAATTGGACGATGAAGCTGAGAAATGGTGGGAAGACATTCAAATTGATAAAAAGCGGCGAGGTAAGCATCTAATTGCTCTTGCCAAAGAATGAAAAATGAATTAATTGATTAATGGTTTCCTAATGACTATTATGATATACTAGATTATACAAGTGTTGATTATAAATCTGTATATTCATATGAAAAGCAATATGTTCAAAACATGAAAAGTCGACCACAAAACCAAAATTATCATAGCCAAATCCATGTGTCAAGTAAGGAAAGGGTTTGAGGGTTGAGAAGAAACAATCAATTTCTAAAGAAAATTTTGAAGCGGTAAAAAAAGATCACAACTTGCAACAAGTTGTTGAATTGAAACTTGAAGATACTACTTCTCAAAAATTTGATGAAGAGGTCAAAGAAAAGAAGGTTGAGTTGATTGTGGAAGATCCAATTAACAGAAATCAAGAGATGCTAATTATTGAGAATATTGTGGAAGATCCAATTAAGGTTAAATATGAGAATGAGTCCATTACCCACAATCCCTAGGTTCTGGTTGATTTGTTGAAGATGACCACACAATATGTTGATTTTTTTGGAGTAGAAAATTTTAATTTTATTATCAACCCTTTGTTGATTGATGTTGCAAATAAATTGAAGGTAGATGAGAAGAAATTTTATGCTACACTTTATGAGGAATTCAAGTTTTAGAACCGAATCAAGTTATTAAAGCATTCGAAGTATTTGTTCATTTGGAGGTGGAAGATTTCAGATTTCAACTATCAACTTGAGGATCAATTTTTTCAAGTGAAGGGGTCTGATGTAGAATAGAATTTGCTGTTTAATTTTTGTAATTATTTAATTTTGGTATTTTTATGTAAAATTCTTTATTTTAGGTTTAGGGCATTTATTTCTTTGTTTTTAGGTGCCTTTAATGCTTTTTAGGTTAAATTTGGTTATTGTTATGGTTAGGTATCAATTAGGAGTTATTATAGAATATATTTTCTTGTATGTCAAGTTTTATGGAGCCCTTAAATAGGTCACTAAGTCTGTAAACGTTTTTCAAAGTTGATTATCAATAAAAATTCAAACTTTTGTCTATTGTTTTCTCTAGATTTGAGGAACACCTCATGGATTCAAGGTTTACTACCTAAAAACTAACAATTTAGTTTCTTTCTATCAGGAAAGTATCGTGTGTGCTGTCTTCAGGCTTCCGCGACATCACTTATTTGCTTATCCTTTTTATTCACAAATCTTCTACTTGACTTTTAGAGGGAGTTGTGTGTGTGAGTGCTTGTGTAACGTCATAGGTTGTGCTATAGCTTGCATGATGTGATGTTGTTGAAAATTTTGATGTGTATATATATATGAGAGTATGTAAATTTGTTTATGACTTAAGTGGAGTAATGTTGCAAAAGCAACCTAAATACCTTTGATGTCTCCCCAGGGTTTTTCTCTCAAAATTTCTACAGAACCTCTCTACTTTCAATATTTAATAACTCTATGGATATAGAAATTATACTCTCTAGAGTCCAAAATTTTAATAATTTTATTTGATATTGAGGGGTGTTATTTTTAGAGGAGAAATGGAGTAGATGGCTGAATTTTTATTCCACTACTTTCCTCCATGTGTTATGGATTCATTTTTATCCTCAGATTCGTTTGAATTTGATGTCGAGCTGATAAAATAATCTAAAACTCGGATTTGGTTGGAATCAGGAGATGAATTTTAATTGAACTCATGTTTCTATGACAAGGTGCCGATTGCACCTGTGTCTTGGGCACATATTGGTCCTAACTCTATTTTTTGGTGGGTTCTGTTCCATTTCTTGACTTTTTAAATGATGATTACGAATGTTAAAGGTATTCTAAAGACATTAATGATCAAAACATTATCTTAATGATCCAATCTTACGATTTCTAATTTTCTCTCTCCTTTTAGGGAGGGAAAAAAATCAAAGAATCAAAGTCTAGGGTTTTATCTTATGAATTTACTCATTGGCTTCAAGATCATTTTCAAGAAAATTATTTTCTTTTGCACACAATTGTTCAACTTGTGATGACAAAACCTGATCTTCAATCTCTTTAATATTTTATTTAAAAATTGGCTTCATCTTGTCAACCCCCAAATATATTTCTTCTCTTGATGCTTAGACTATGATAGGCTAAGAATGTATTGACCCCTTGTGATGAATTAACAAATTAATTAGCAAAGTTAATTAATTAATTCAATTAGTATGCAACACACATGCATGGTAGCACAAACAAATCACCAATTAGCTAAATGCAGCGGAAATCAAATTGACACGATGATTTGTTTACGAATGGGGAAAACCTACACGGCAAAAACCCCACTAGGTGATTTTAAGGTCACCACTCTCGAGAATTCACTATTATCACAACAAGTGGTTACAAGTAAAGGAATCCCAGTACCTTATACCAACCTATAGTTGAACCCTTACCCTAATACCCAATTGGACTTGTTCTATAGTGACAATCTCTCCTTTTCAATGCACGACTCCCAGTATGTGACTAACCAATTCGATGCGCAGATCCTAGTATGCGGCTTACTCACCAACTTGAGAAAGATGTTGGCTGCAAAGTTCTTCAGTTCATCACACGATGAAGATCACGAAGCTCCTTTGTTTTAAAACCCTACAATGTACAAACACAGCAGCTTCTTCAAGAGAAAGATGAACTGGAGCAAATTTTGTCTTCGGTCACAATTTGCATGAACACAACTTTGCTTCACACTCGCACAACCTTTGACGACCCTTAAAATAATCCTTATATATATTTAGGGTTGTGAGAAAAGGAAGCCCAAACATATACACAGAGATTGGATGAAAATCAGAGCTAAAAATCTGTTTTTCATAAACCTCGATAGATAGCTTATCTATCAAGATAGCTGTTGAGCATTGGGCTTCAGTAGCTTTTAAACCTCAATAGATACTAGCTGTTGAGCTAGCTATCGAGATTTAAAATCCAGCACTTCTTCACTTGTTTCTTGGACAGACTTGCATGGCTTTAAGACTTATTCTTGAAACCTTGTTCCTTGAAGCATTAAACACATCCTAGATCTACTCAATTACAAGTAAAGTGTGTTTTGTCAAAGGATTAGCCAATTCTAATTTGACATATGTTCCTAACATTAAATCACATATGTCCTAACAATCTCTCCCTTTGGCAATTCATGACAAAACCACAACAAACAAATGAACATATGAGAGAAGTCATAAATCACTCAACTCGTACTCACTTGTTAAATACAATAAAATCTATCCTAACACAAACTCTTGAAAAACTTTGCAAGAAGAGAGTTTATGGCAAGAAGACTTTGACAACCTGTATTTCTGAAACACTTTAAATAAAACTCATCACGGCATCTTATAATGAAACAGAAATAACAAATTACATACAATATATAAGAATCATGTGCATAAAGAGAGAAAAGAAACAACACATGTAAAGATAGGTGAAATAAAGTAATAACAACCTCAATATATATATATCAACATAAGTACAAGGTTTGCTATCACTAAGTGGAAACAAGACCAATGTACAAAAATAATGTATCTAAAATAGAAAGAAAAGAAAAGATACAAAAAGTCCTCACTACATCCCTCATAAACACTCCCCCTATCACAAAAAATCTCCTATGCTAACCCTCCCCCTATGTATATGACTACTCTTATATCAAAACTCCTCCCTCTTTTTGTCACAAGTGACAAAGTGTAAGTACATCAAGTAGACATCTCATCATCACTGGGCGAGCTAGCACCATCATCCTCATCAGCATCATCACTATTGGAGCCATCATCACTCTCATCCTCAGAAGCCGGTGGAGATGGAGAAGAGGCAATAGTGAAACCACCCATGACAGCTTGTTGTTGTACGATATGACCAACATGGATGTTCACCTAACACAACTCATCACTGAGTGTGTCAAGGCGAGCATCCATGTGCACAAGCTATGCCATCATGGCCTCAAGAGTCACTCCACCCACAAAAGATGAAGGAGCAGAGGTGGATGGAGCGGTACAAGCTGGAGGAGTCGTAGTCTTTGTCTGGGGCCACCTCAGTCTAAGTTGTGCCTCGTTCCGTCTGACGGTAGCAGCATCTATGACACTCATAACTGTGAAGTGAGGAGACTCGGGAAAGGAGATAGAAAAATGGCGAAGGATCCGTGTAATAGCCGAAGGAAAAATGAGCTTATCATCTGTCGTCGTATCCCTATAGACATCTATAAGGGATAGAATGAAGTGAGAAGGGAAGTCGATAAAGATATCCTCTAAGAGGGATAACTAAAATCGAGCACGAGGCTCTGTAATGGAGTTATAGTGAGAAAACAGATGAAGAATGAATGTCATCACCATGTTAAGAAATCTCGGACCTTTTGCAAAGTCCGAGCAAAGGGTGTTTTGATGATCACCCCAAGATGAAGGTGTCTCACAAAAGAGAGACGAGAGTTCATCTTTGGACACAGTCCTCAGACGATCGTAGCTAGGGTAGTTAGGATGCGCTACCCTAGGAACATGTAGTACTTCAGATACAATATCCGGAGTAACTACTATGCGCGTACCTCAAACGCGAGAGAAGAAATGAGATACAGAAGTATAAAATTCGTGCATATTAGAGTAAAACTCTTGTATGATCATGGAGGGATAAGTGACTAGGATGTCATACAGTGACCCCTAACCCCTACTGCAGATGACAATGGGTAGGTCAGTATCAGAAAAAACCGATAAGTTGACTTGGCATTCCGAATGAATGCCTCGTCGAGAAAAGTTCTCTGAAAAGTCCTTTCAGGCTTTATCATCATGGAACCGTACAAAAGAAGGTGTAGGGTCAAAAGAAAAAGTGGATGCTCCAGAACGAAGAGGGTTTTAGGACAAAGTGGATTTGCGTTTGGGTGCCATAGAGCAGACTAACGCAAGAAAGAGAGACAGTGAGAGAGAGAAAAACAATCAGAATAGCACCAACAAGACAATATATAAGAATATAAAAACTTGAAGGTACGTATGCATGAAAAATGCATGAACATGTGACATGCAAACTTAAATACATCATGGGCTCAGCCCAATCCAAACCTATCAGCACACAATCATTGCAACAAAGTAAACACAGATCTAAATGCATGAAACATTGTTATAATGCAAATGTGATGCAATGCATGAACATTTAGAATCATTTACACAAAACCCATCCCAAAAATTTCACAAAAACTTCATCGATTTTGAAAAACCCCAAAAAGTTTTCAAAAAACCTAAAATCTAGATCTAAATGCATGAAATGCATGAAGAATGAGAGATAAAGAGATCATACCAAGTGATCTGAGACAAGAAAAGGCCAAAAATCACGTGGGTTGATGGTTTTGAGAGAGAAGAGAGTGTTTGAGAGGTGAAAAGACTGAAAACAATCGAGAGAGATCAAGGAGAAATGAAGAAAAATCGCGTAGAACCTTTATATAGAAAAGTCATAAATCTCGACTGGTCGAGAGGTGTCGAGATTTAAAACGCGTGAAAAAGCTATCAAAGAGCTGTCCAGGATCTGTCAAGAGGTGTCCACAGCTAGAGGATCTCGATGGGTCGAGAAGCTATCAAGAATCTACCGAGCATCCAGAAAGTTTCTAGATGGATCAAGCAGCTATCGAGGAGCTATCGAGAATGCAATAAAAAGTGGCTAAAGGGGCTCGATAGATAGTCTAGCTGTCGAGAGGTATCCAGCAATTGTCGAGATTGCTTAAAAACAGTTTTTCAAGAAGAGAAAAACACAGATATGAATGCAATCAAGCATGATATACAACCAAAGATCCAAACAACATTTTAAGCTCTCAAAATCATCTCTCAACAAGAAAAAAATGCCAAGCACATAGATCCAAAACACACACACACACCAAACAAGTCTAATCAATTTTATATTTCAAAAAAAAGTTAAGACAGTTCAATGAGCATACATTAACACATGTATTCCTTGTGATGGCCAAATCATATTGTACATGCACATGTATCAAAGGTAGCAAAGAATATTGCGTGTTGTGTGTGAAAAATATCGCAAGATTGCATAAGTGTCTACATGTTATGACGATTTGAGATATGAGAAAATCACTTTTAACTTACACACAATCATAACTGTTTGATGGGGACTATCACCTTCGAGGTACATCGTATAACTCCCACATCTCCTAACATACACGCTTACAAGCATATATAAAGCATTTTGATTCTTTTTGTTTTTTATTTTTTTTTGCATATTTTTCTTTTAAGCAAACCATGCATAGGCATATAAGAGATAGAAAAGAAATACCCAATGATGTTAAGCATTTGACATTCCACTTTTGCTATGCCAAAGCATACAAATGTCATTTCATGATTGGCGGGCAACAGTGGTGAGATGGTTATTTATACCTTTCTCTTAGGATTTTCTAGTCCTTCCTGTCAAAAAGAGTGATACGAGTGTTAAGCACAACAGATTACTTAACCTTACTCATTACAAACACGAGCCACAAAGCTCACTTGTTTAGTTGTGCATAGCGATGCTCATCTAAGCTACAAATGATACAAAGTTTAGAAAAACTTTGTTTCAATGGCCATCCAAGGTACACAAGTACCAATGTACACAAACACACACTGTTTTTATATTTTTCTGATTTTTCAATTTTTTTTTTTTATATGAGAAACAAAATAAAGTAAAACTGAAAAACAAACAAACAAAACATGTTAAACAAAGCAATACATAAAATTAGACTGACTCAAAACACAAAAGCAAAACACACAAGTAATGCAAAAACAAAAACAAGAAGGGGAGAGAGATAAAAAGTGGCAGAATCACTTGGAGCCATTTTCCTTCCACACCTTGGAAGAACCTTTCTGTTTAGCAAAACCCTTGATCCGGCGGTAAGGAGGAAGAATTGAAACCGTTCAAGTTTGAAAGGAACATGAGGGCTTTGAGAAGATCTCCAAGAGGAGCAAAGGAGGATGTAAACTAATTCTGGTTTCCCGATAAGATCATGCTATTGCTCTGTTGAGTGGCTAACCACTTATAGCAATTAGGTCGAGTATGTCTAGTTGCTCCACAATCACTACAACAAAATGTATTTTTAGCAACGAATTTTAGTGAGGAAATATTTTTCTTCACTGAAAACTTACATTTAGCGACGAAATTTGAATTTCGTCGCTAAAAATGAAAAAACAATAACATTTAGGGATGAAATTGAAATTTCATCGCTATTTGTTGGTTAGAAACAAGGGCGCCAAAATGAAAAATTAGGGCATGAATTTAATTAGTCTACAGCAATGAAATTTTTCATCGCTGAAACTTTAAGTTTTTAGTGACGAAATAATTTCGTCGCTGTAGGTTTTGTTGGGAGATTATCAGCGACGAAACAAATTTCGTCGTTAAAAGACCCCAACAACAATGAAACAAAGTCGTCGCTAAAAAATCATTCCACTTATCCTTAAGGCATTTTAGTGACAGAACTCTAATTCATCACTAAAAGTGATCTATAGCGACGAAACTCTAATTCGTCGCTGAAAGTGGTCTATAGAGACGAAAATAATTACGTCACTAAAAGTTTTATTATAAAAGAGCAAAAACAAACCCTCATTTGTCATTTTTCAGAAACCACACCCTCACATCTCTCTCTTTCACTCTCTGTTCACCCAAGCCATCGAGCCTCACTCTGTCGTCGCGGATAAGAGCCCAATCTGTCGATGTTAACCGTTGCCAATAACTTCCCAAACCGTCGCCGATAACCATTCCCGACGGTTCTGAACCCAAACCCAAACCCAATCATTACGAACCTAAACCCAAACCCAATCATTGCGAACCATTCGCGATGGCTCCGGCAACCGATGCCGATAACCATTTGTGATGGCTCCGAACCCAAACCATCGTCGATAACCATTCGCGACGGTTCCAAACCCAAACCCAAACCCAATCGTTACAAACCATTCACGACAGCTCCGACAACCAACGCCGATAACCATTCGCGACGATTCCGAACCCAAACCCACTTGAGCATGCCGATTCAAGAGCATGTCGCCACCGATTGAGCACGCCACCGATCTGAGCACAAACCCAGCAAACCATTCGCAACCGTTGCCGATACGAACCATTCACAATGATTCCTAAAGTCGTCACCACCGTAGACTTCGAAACACAGCCAGTCGCGACGATTCCTGAAGTCGTCACCGCCATCGACTTCGAAACTCACACCATTCGCGACGTTTCTTGAAGTCGTCACCATCGTCGACGATTTGGACATCTCGACGATTCAAACCACCCATTCAAACTCTTGCAACTCCTTCACTGACCGAATCGGGTAAGCCTCCTGACTTCTCTGTACAATACTTTTTATTTTATTTATTTTAATTTTTTTTTTAAAATAAATTCTAGGAACTATGAAAAAGAAAGTTGCTTCAAAAAAGCTTTGCGAATGATTAAAAGCAAATGGAAATAAGTTGCTGGGTCATTTGTTCAATTTTTTCAATTTGTTTGTTCCTTTGTTCTAAAGCTTGTGAAGTTGCTGGGTCTTATATATGAAATTAGTAATATGGGTAAGTTTTATTTATTTATTTGTAATGCTTTGGATTATTCCCTATAATCTTATACAAGTTAGTTCATTTTGTATGTGAAAGAGTTTTATATAAGAAGATGTTAAAATGCCATAATGCAGAA
The DNA here is from genome assembly GCA_028535165.1 of Quercus tomentella. NCBI lineage: Eukaryota > Viridiplantae > Streptophyta > Magnoliopsida > Fagales > Fagaceae > Quercus > Quercus tomentella. Next base: position 13,198,012 of record JAPQVY010000100.1, on the reverse strand, counting down.
ATTGAGAAATGTCATAATGCCAATGTTAAAATTTGCCATGTTTTTTGAAACTACAAGGGTTTGAGGCTTTTGTGAATAAAGTCTGCTTTTTTATACGTTTAGAGCAAGTTGGGATTTTTTGGTTTAGTCTTAAACATTGTTGTGCCCATGCTTTTTATGCTATACTCATATTGATATTCATTTTGTACATTGTAGTTGGAGTATTTGGTGGCTTTGGTAGCAAGGAGTGGGTGGCTATTAGAATAACTAAAACATTTGGGTATGTCTCATTCATGGGTTCGGGCCATTTCAGTCCGAAAGAGGCAATGTGGTCTTGTTGGTTTACTTCATAGAAGCACTTCTCTACACAACTGTATGATTGACCCAATCCCATATATTTATAATTTAAGAATAATGCACCGTTTAATAGATACAAAATTATGTTTTTTTATTTATTAGTTTGAGTATTATTAGAAATTTAATGGTTTTTGGTTGAATGTGATGACAAGGTTAGTGATTGTTTGGGTTGCTGTGGGGGAATAGAAAGAGGCTTAGATCTGTGAAAGTCAAAGACTAAAGCTTAGCCAACAAATCAAACATGTACGCTTAGCTTGATCATAGTAAGTAAACTCAGTTTCAATACTTGTAAAAACTCTATACTTGTAATGTTTGTGATTGGTTTTGTGGTGGGTTGTTGTGTTGGAGCAAGCTGGTGGCTTGCATGGTGTTATAAGGTGGTTTAAATTCATATTGGAAGTGTCTTTAGTTTCTTGCAAATGTGAATGGACCTTGTTGATTAGATGTGATGAATAGTACTTTAATTGATTTCAATACTTGTAAAAACTCTATACTTGTAATGTTTGTGATTGGTTTTGTGGTGGGTTGTTGTGTTGGAGCAAGCGGGTGGCTTGCATGGTGTTATAAGGTGGTTTAAATTCATATTGGGAGTGTCTTTAGTTTCTTGCAAATGTGAATGGACCTTGTTGATTAGATGTGATGAATAGTACTTTAATTGATTTCAATACTTGTAAAAACTCTTTACTTGTAATGTTTGTGATTGGTTTAGTGATGGGTTGTTGTGTTGGACAAAGGCACTTGCTTTTAGGGTTGATGAGGAGGTGCATGTTTTTTCATTTTCTTAAAACTTAGTATATTACATGTCGTGATTAATTAAGTATATCTATCTAACACTTGAATGTTAATTAATCAGACAAATAATAATGACGGTCAGGTTCCTGAATTGGCAAAAATCTTCAAAGATGTTCATTTCAATCCAAATACAAATATGTGGATACGCCATGAGGATGAAGCGACATATGTATGTGTCTCATTCCATCCCTATCATATTTGTAAAGCTAAAACATATGTAGTATTAATGTTGTGATTATTTGTTTCTTTCTCTCTTTCAAATGATAGGAAAATATTCTCAAAGTGCAAGAGGATTATTGTCAAGATCTTAATGTAATTCCCCTTACACAAGAGGAGAATATTCTTATAACATAGTTAGTGTTTTTACTTTACGATTTTAATGTAGTATTGTTTTTATATATGTGCAGATTTCTTATTGGTGGCTTTTAGGAGATTTACTTTTGGCATTACTTGAAGACATATAAGGACATCTTCTGTTAGTTCTAATTATATTATACTACACTTTTTGTATTGTTATAAAATATCTTGAGTTATTGTATGTGTTGCAAACAATTATTGTATGGAAGGAGTTTGAATTGGATACTTGTTTTATTTTTTACTTATGGAATGTATGGATCTTTTTTTATAAATGTGTTGTTGAAATAAATGTGTTATTCAAATGTGAGGTTTTAATAATGTAATGACAGGTTACAGGTTAATATCAAAGCCATAAAAAAAATAAAAACAAAAAATAAGTTTTAGCAACGAATTTTTTCGTCACAAGTATAGCAACAAAAAATTGTTTTAGTAACGAAATATCTCGTCACTAAATGTAGCAAAAATTTGTAAGAAATGGTTTTAGAGACGAAAATTTCCGTCGCTATATGTGCCTGGATTTTCTTAAAAATAGTTTTAGTGACGAACTTTTTCGTCACTATATGTACCTGAACATAGTTTTAGTGACGAAATTATTCGTCACTAAATATGATTTAATAAACTAAGGTGTTTTTAGTGACGAAATATTTTCGTCATTAAATGGTGTTTTTAGCGAGGAAAACTTTTAGCGACAAAACATTTTCGTCGCTAAAAGTTTTTTTATAAAAAAAAACAAATTGGACTTTTAGTGATGAAATTTTTCGTCGCCAGGACTTTTAGTGACGGGGTTTCAGCGACGAAATGAGTTTCGTCACTAAAGGTTCTTAGTGATGAAAAACTAGACTTTTAGTGACAAATTTTTTCGTCACTAAAAATACATTTTGTTGTAGTGAATGATGACAAAAATGCTGCTTTTTCTGTTTGGGCTTTTGAGTATTTCCCTTCTTAGCCCTAAGGTTCTTAATCTCTTTCATATCAAGCTTAGGGGGTGCTCCTAAGATAGATTTACCCTTGTCTATGTTCTCACTAGCTAATTCATTTTAACATCATTGTCCTCAATTTCAACATTATTAGCAAGAGGAATAAAAACAGAAGTACTAGAAGTAGCAATACTAGGAGAAGAGAAATCATACCCTAAACCGGTTCGATCAGAAGCAGATTTCTAAAAACTAAGCATCTTATCGAGCTTTGCACTTGAAGTCCTTTCCAACTGAGCTCTGACTTGGAACAGATCTGCCTCAAGCTTCTTGGTCTTCTCAACCAAGAAATTATTTTCAAATCTCAGTGCTCCAATGGTCTGATTGGCTTCATCAAACTTTGTGGAAATTTCTTCTCGTTCAAGCTTCACTTCAGTAAGCTTCTTGGTGGCCAACCTATACAATTTCTCATGCTTTTTCGAGACCTTGTATAACTTTGCATAGGCTGTGTGGATGTCATCTTACTCATCCATCTTTTCAAACTTAGACTCTACCAATTCCTCTTCTTCATCCACATCTTCAACAATCCCTTCAGTAGAATTTACAGTGGTAGTGAAGGCATTTAAGATTCCATCATCCTCATTGTCGGAATCATCTTTAGGCTCGGTGTCGCTCAAGGTAGTATCAAGTGCCTTGCTTTTCCCAATGGTCTTGAGATATGTAAGGCACTCTTGTTTCATGTGTCCGAAGCCTTGACATCCAAAGCATTTTGGTCCTAAGGGAATTGTGTACTAATCACCATCCCTAGCATCCTTCTTTCCTTTGTCTTAGTTCTTGAACTGAGATGAGTTGGACTGCTTGCAATCTTTATCAAATCCTTTAGCATTGGCATTCTTCATAAACTTTTTGAATTGCCGGGTGATATAGGATTTCATCTTAGAATCTTCATCGTCTGAAGACTCATCAGTGTCACTGCTCTTGGCTTTCAATGTCATGCTCTTGCTCTTACTTAATTTCCCTATCCTTGTTAACCCCAACTCATAGGTTTGCAGATTGCCAACCAGCTCTGTCAAAGGAATTTTGTCAATATCCTTCGATTCCTCAATTGCGGTGATCTTGGCATGAAATCTCTTGGGTAGAGATCTAAGCACCTTTCTAACAAATCTTGGGTTCGGGAATGGTTTCTTCAAGATTAAAAGCTAAGTTCACTATGTCCTTGAGCTTGGCATAGAACTCATCGAATGATTCATCCTCCTCCATCTTAATCTCTTCAAAGCTCGTAGTAAGCCTCTGAAGCTTTGAATCCTTAACAGCCTTGGTTCCTTCATAGGTTGTCTGGAGAATGGCCCATGCTTCCTTAGCAGTTTCAATAGAGGAAATCTTCTTGAATTCCTCATTCATGACTGCACTGAATAACGCATTCAATGCCCTGCTGTTGAAGTTTGCCGCCTTGATCTTAGCATCATCCCAATTGGCTAGCGCTTCCTTAGGCTTGGTCCAACCTATCTCCACAGCTTGCCACACTTTTTCATCTAATGACTACAAGAAAGCTCTCATACATACTTTCTAGTATGCATAGTTAGTGCCATCAAATAAAGGAGGTATAATAAGAGACTGTCCTCTATCCATGACAAATAATGGTTAATGGATCACACAGCAAAGATTAAAACCTAATTAGAGTGTGTCTACTCTGATACCACTTGATAGGCCAAGAATGTATTGACCCCTTGTGATGAATTAACAAATTAATTAGCCAAGTTAATTAATTAATTCAATTAGCATGCAACACGCATGGTAGCACAAACAAATCACCAATTAGCTAAATGCAACGAAAATCAAATTGACACGGTGATTTGTTTACGAATGGGGAAAACCTACACAGCAAAAATCCCACTGGGTGATTTTAAGGTCACCACTCCCAAGAATTCACTATTATCGCAACAAGCGGTTACAAGTAAAGGAATCACGGTACCTTATACTAACCTACAGTTAAACCCTTACCCCAATACCCAATTGGACTTGTTCTGTAGTAACAATCTCTCCTTTCCAATGCACGGCTTTCAGTACGTGACTAACCAATTCGATGCGCAAATCCCAGTACGCAGCTTGTAATACCCCAATTTTTGTTTTTATGATTATCACTATACCTTGTCAATTTTAATATAGAATTGAGGTACCATATGTGTGTGCACAGTAAGATGGGAGTAGACAATTTTGTGGTGCTACAAATAGGTGAGAAAATTAAAGTTTTAGTGCATACAATTTAGTGAGACAATTAAAATAAATAAATAAAAAAAGAAAAGAGAAAGATGTTTTCTGGGCCTCTTGGAGACTAAAGAGATAAGCTTAAGTGGATTTTAAACTCCAGCCCGCTACCCACCAAGCCCACATCTCTGATGTGTTAAAATATAAGTTGGAGGAAAAGATAATTAGGGTTTGGGATAAGAAGGGTTTCATCACTAAGGAGGCTAGGGTTTCATCACTAAGGAGGCTAGAATGTGTATTTTTCCTTGGAGTTAATTAAAGAGGCAACCAAAGGATTTCAGGTATGATTTTTTTCAATTGTTAGAATCAAAGAATCAAAGGTTTAGAATTTTATCATGGATTACAATCTTTATATATGTATAGGACTTTCACGTTTTCGTTAGGGTTAATATGTATTAAACCCCAAGTTGCCCACTGTGTGCATTCTAGTACAAGCCGTGAATTGAGAAAGGTTATGTATATGGCTTTACATCTCCTTTTGGTTATATGTATATTAAATCGTAGGTAGCCACTGTGAGTATTTTTGAACAAGGCCACGGATTACGAAACTCAATTCATTTATATAGCTTTACGTCTTCATTGGTTTATATATATATACTAAATTCTAGAATTGGCCACCGTGTATATCCATGAACAAGTCACGGATCAAATCTTCAGTCATGAGGCTTTCACCTTTTCTATTGTGGTTATATATATTAGGTGGCTTTAACGTTTTTGGGGTTATGTAGATTAACTTAAATCCTAAAGTATTAGCTGCTGCCCCAGAGATTTGATTAATTCAAGGAAACATATTCTTGGGTAGAGAAACTTTAATTTAGTCTTAAAAGTGTTATTAGTTCAGCAAAGTATTTTCCTAGTGAGTTAGTTTGTATAATTCGATAAGTTTTATATTTTGTGGAGGATATTTAGTAATTTCCATGATTGATTATAGGTCCTATTTAAGAGTGTTTTGAGGCTTTTTGGAGGTTGTTTCGGCTGGACTTTCAGAGTGATTCAAGTGCTGTAAGTAATTATGCATAATATGCACAATTTTTGTCCATTAGGTTCTTAGAAGTTAAAAGTTTTCAAAAGTTTTGTATTTCAAACTTATATTTTCTAAAGTTTGTCAAAAGTATTTTTGCATCATTGAAAGAGAAATTTCGACTATTAAATAATGTTTTAAAGAGATACTTCGAATTTTAAATAACGTTTTGAATGTCCAAATCTCATTTAAAAGATGATTTCTAAACTAAACTATTTTCTGAAAATAATTGAGTTTTAATGTAAGTTTTCTAAAAAGATTCTTGTTCTTTAAGTTTGTTTAAAACCAAGTGATTTCAAAGTCATATTCTTATTTTTCAAATGGTATTTAAGATGTTTCTTTTAGCAAATTGGGTTTTCAAACTTACTCAAGAATTGTAAAAATATTTATATAAACTCTTCAGTTCTTATTCATTCCCTAAGAGAGTCAAGCATCCTTTGATTTATGTTCTATTCGATATTGTGACCTTTGATATGCCTTTGTATTTGGAATAATTGTTAATATCAAGTAAATTATTATATTTTGTATAAACTTTACTTTTGTGATATGTGACCCAAAAATAAGTGTTTTTAGAATTGATCAGATATATCAGATATGTGTAAATCCGCTCACAGGATTGTATGTGAGAATATGTGTTGATCCCTCACCAGAGGGGTTAGATGTTGGTATCCGCTCACAGGATTGTATGTGAGAATATGTGATGTGTATATGTGACACTGTGCTCTGATCAATTATATGTATGTGTTTTCTAATGATTTTTAAGATGTGATTACAATTATATTAAGTGATTCATTATATGTTTTGGAATAATTACTTTTGATATCATTGAATGAGTTTGTGAAAAATCAAAATACTCGTGCCTGGCTTGACTCTATTCCGTTGTGTATTCTGTATAATTACTTACTAGATGTGTGGCTCACCCCATCAATTACTATTTTTTAGATTAAAGTATAGTTGGGAATATAGAACCGTTGGGTCGCTTTATAAGGTGCAAGGTAGAGCATGGAAGTTGTAGGCGACTTCAGTATGAATTGAAGACTTATAGAATTTAGTTACCTTTATTTTGTGATTCATGTTTTTGTTATGGTGGAGATTATTTTCCCATTTGTGGAGTTTAGATTTTTGTAAGAGGTTTTTAAGAGTACAGTTTTCTTTGGAGTATTGATTTATTTTGGATTAATTATGTTTATGGATTTATATAAGTTTAGCAGGTTAGTCATGCATCTAAATTCATTTTCCATGGATTTGGGTCGTGACACGGCTTACTCACCAACTTGAGAAAGATATTGGCTGCAAAGTTCTTCATTTCATCACACAATGAAGATCACAAAACTCCTTGGTCACAAAACCCTATGGTGTACAAACACAGTAGCTTCTTCAAGAGAAAGATGAACTAGGGCAAATTTTGTCTCTAGTCACAATTTGCACGAACACAACTTTGCTTCACACTTGCGCAACCTTTGACGGCCCTTAAAATAATCCTTATATATGCTTAGGGTTGTGAGAAAAGAAAGCTCAAACATATACACACGGATTTGATGAAAATTAGAGCTGAAAATCTGTTTTTCATAAACCTCGATAGATAGCTTATCTATCGAGATAGCTGTCGAGCATCGAGTTTCAGTAGCTTTTAAACCTCGATAGATACTAGCTGTCAAGCTAGCTATCGAGATTTAAAATCCATCACTTCTTCACTTGTTTCTTGGACAGACTTGCATGGATTTAACACTTATTCTTGAAACCTTGTTCCTTGAAGCATTAAACACATCCTAAATCTACGCAATTAGAAGTAAAGTTTGTCAAAGGATTAGCCAATTCTAATTTGACATATGTTCCTAACATTAAATCACATATGTCCTAACAGATTAGAGTACAATTTAAATAATTCCTTGGGTGATAATCTTGAGTTTGTGGTTTGATAATGACTTTTGGAATATAATCATATTTTTAGGAATTTTCATGTCTATTATCAGTAGTTGTATAATGTAATATATCATAATAATCACAAGAAAACCGGAAATCAACCAACATCTTTTACATTTAATGCCAAGAAAGAATTTAATGCTTAGCTTGACACTTTATATTAATATGTATGTCATCCCATCATTCAGTCACATTATTATCCAATTTATTAGACACAAGTCTGAATTTTTCTTCATCTCATATTTCTCAATAATTAAAATCTTCTTGCAAATCAAGAATCCAATTAATAAAATCCAACTTATGCATCTCTCCATTGAATTTTGTTATATTTAGGGATGCATCTATGATTAGATTGACTGGTGTTGCTGTGGCAAGATTTCCTAGCAAGAAGGGTAGTGACTACTTGATGTAGTTTGTGTAGTCCTTACAAGGTTTATTGTTGAATCTAAAGGAATATGTTCCTAAGAACATGTCCTTTAACCTTTCCCATTACTAGAACTACTACCGTCATGTTTATTAGTCATCAGTCCAGGGTAAGAATAAGAATCTGATACCAACTAATGCATGTGGAAAGTCACAAAAAAGCAAAACACGTTTACTTTTAAAATAACCTTAAATCCACAAGAGTTCCTTAAATCTATAAGGAGAGTTGCTGGAATCCACAAAAAAGTTAAGACACAAAAGTCTGAAATTTTTATTAAATAGAATTTCAATTTCAATTTCGTTTACCGGTTGTGGCCTATTTAAAGGCTTCATAAAATTTGACTGACAATAAAACATATTCTAAAATAGATCCTAATTGATACCCTACCATAATAGGACCCCAACTTGACTTAAAAAGTATTAAATGCACCCAAAATCAAGGAAATAATAACCCTAAACCTAAAAATATCAAAATTAATAAATAACAAAAATTAAATTGCAGATTTTGTCCGACATCAAAACCAATGGGGAATTTGACATGAAATTAATCCTAATTAATCAATTAAGAAACAATCAAAATTAACCACACATAATTGCATGGTTTATTCCTTAACATGTTAGAATGCATATTAACCGTTGATCTTTATGTGATTTGATCTTTTGATTGGATGGTCCATTCGGCATGTTCTTTATATCACTTAATTTTATTTAAAAATAAATTTCATGTTCATCAGATGGTTTAAACAACATTGCTATTTCTTATTATTTCTAAATTTTGATTTTATCCCTTTGTGAACAATTGCAAAATTATGCTACATTTGAGAATCTAGAATGAGCAGGAATGACAGTCGCAAAATTGCTAGAATCTACAATCTGATTTTTGTGTTAATCATGCCCTAGGCAAGAGTCAACCATGCCCACTAAACTCTAATGTTGTGTTTGGATGGCAGAATTTGGGTGATTAAAATCTAAATACCTTATTTAAATAATTTACAAAGGATCAAGAATTTGTATTTGACAAATCCACCAAGGATTTTAAACTTTAAAATCCTATAATTTGAAATAACTTATAAACCCATAGAATTTTAAAAATCCATATGACATACTTAAATATTTATGGATTTGGAATTAAGGCATTTCAAATCCATCACTTTCAAATCCAAATCTAAATTCAAGTATCTAAACATAATCTAAGGGTTAAGTTATTATAGTCATTGAAAATCCATTGCAATTTTTTAAGTTGCAATTTTGTGTGAGTGGTCAGATTTAGATTACCGCATCATACCATTAGGACTATAATCACTTACTTTTTTCTAGAATTATTAAATTTTGATTAACTAATGTTTAATACTTTAATTAGTAGCTCCGGAAAAACATTTGTAACAACAATTCTGCGGAAATACAACTTTTTTCGCAATTATTGAAATAACATATTATAATTTGGTGCTAATAAAGTAATGTTAGTAGTAAAGCCATGTGAAAGTAAGTTTATTTTAATCACAATTTACTACATCAATAGTGATGAATATGATTGCAAAATTTTTTTGTATTCCCAATATTATTCTTTTGACATTTTTGCAATAATTTGATATGGGTAAAATTACCGACACCACCTTCCCCCATAAAACGATACAAACAATGGTTTATAAAAAATAGTAAGATTTTTTTATAGATATTATATAAGTTTAATTTATGACATCCATTTCATGATGATTACTTTTTATAATTTAATATAAGATATCAATTAGTTTTTAGTGTAAATGAGAATCAAATTTCAAATCTCTTATCGGATAATAAAAGACTTTACCAATTAAGTTAATTAGAACTTACAAAAATAATAAGATTAATTAGAAATATAATTTTTTCACAACTCCTTGTGATTAGTTTAATATAATTTTTATTTAAATCTAGCATTGATACCACTTATATTACATACTTTTTTTTTTTTCTGATATATTACATACTAGGCAAAAACTACATTTTCGTCCCTATATTTTCACGCGATTCCTACTTTGATCCGTAACTTTTATTTCCACCGCTTTTAGTCCCTAAAGTCAAAAAGGCAATCTCATTTTTGTCCCTACCATCATCTCATGAACGAAAATAGTCTACGTGGCAAACAAAGTGCATCGCTAGCACACTAAATGCTGACATTAGCATTAAAATAATAATATAATATTTTATTTTGCATTAAAATAATAAATAAAAATGCCACCTCAAAAAATTAAAAATCAAATAATGAAATAATTTTTTTTTAAACCTTAATAAAATAAAAGAATTAAATTATTTATTTTTTTGAAGAACATGAAGAACCAGAACATGTGTTCTTCACGGTCAATCTTCCAACCTTGCCCCGAAAATAAGAACAAAAAATTAAACTATAGATCCACATCAAATTAAACATGAACAAGAAATTAAACATGAAAACAAAATTTAAAACCCAGAAAATTCGAACCTCAGAGCCGAAACCCAGAATTAGAATTCATGCCAACATTCTTGACAAACCCAGATAAAATTGATAAATTAAACATGAACACATTAAATATTTGAACAAGAGCACAAACCTAGCAAATTTAAAACCCAAAAAATTAAATTCAAACCCATATTTCAAACCCTCACACCACCAAAACATCAAACACAAAAATCAAATCCAGATTTTCGGCCCCTAAACACTAAATTCAAACCCAGATTTTCGACCCCCAAACTCAAAACTCAAAACCCAAATTTTCTAAGCACAAACCTCAGATCCAAGCAGCGCGTCGTATAACCTCAAGCAGATCTGGTCCTCTACTCCACTCTCCACCAACGGAATCGTACACCAACACAAGCCCTTCTCTCAAACATCGCAAACTCCTCCCACTCCGTTGCAACAAGTCGTCGATACAACCCGTTACTTGAACCAAAACCACTTTGTTCTCTAAACGAGAGCTCCACGGCGTGGCTCATGAGGACGTAGACGTGACCGATGGCAGAACATGTCGCGATGACGCAACCTTTGCCTGGGATAGCTCAGCTTCGGAGCCACGCACGTGCCTCCACATCGTATAAATCCATCGAGCTCACATATATGTGAGCCTCCGCATTCACCGCGGCTCGTGGAGGTTCAGTCCCGACAACGGTGCCACCGATTTTGAGTCCGCCGATCACATAGAAAACGCTGTCAACCAAAGTGCCAATGCAACCATATCTCCCTCCTCGATGTTTTGTGGTGTGGATTGTTGCTAGGTTGTGGGGGTGGTCTAGTGATGGTGGCGTGGTGGTGGGTCTGCCTCTCTCTCCTTTATCCGGCTCTCTCAACTCTCACCGTGTCTCACCCTCTTTTTTGCTTTGATTTCTGAACCTCAGCTCTATTGGGGTTTGATATTTTGTTGCTTTTGCTAGGGGTTCACGTGTTTGTTCTATATGCTTAGATCCCTGTTAATAGTTCAGGAAAAATTGTTTTGTGCTTGGAATATTGATCGTGTTCTTATTTAATTCATTATTTCATGTTTATTCTGATGTGGATCTTATGTTTAATTTTGTGATCTTATTTTTTGAGTTATTCGTGATTTTTGGTTTTCAATTTTGAGATTTTAAGTCTGGGTTGGTGTTCTTAGTGTTCTTGTTCAGGATACTATTAGATCTTAATTCATGTGAATTTTGATTTTTATTTCTTTTTTTAATTTAGATGCTGACGTGGCATTTTTTAATGTCAAATAACATTTTTTATTATTATTTTAATGGCCACGTCAGCTTTTAGTGTGTCAACAGTGCACTCCGTTTACCACGTGTGCATTGTCCATCTCTGATGTAACGGCAGGAATAAAAACAAGACACATTTTTCAGGATAAGAACTAAAAGCAGTGGAAATAAAAGTTAGAGACCAAAGTGGAATCGTATGAAAATGTGGTTTTCGCCTACATACTAATCATAATAGAGTATGGTGTTTATATATGTAAATAAATAATGAAAAATGTGGTGTCATGTCAAAAACAAAATATATATATATATATATATATATATATATATATATATCCTTGTTCCTTTCTTTGCTTGAAATAAGAAAATTTCAACTCGTGAGTCACTTTTATAGTAGGTTCCTTCATTTTGTAACACAATAAGAGTTGTCTTCTTTTCCGGAAGACATGCGTCCAAGTCACTGCCGTGTCGTTCAGGGTTTATGCCTTTCTAATGGTCCTTGAGGCCTATCTTGAACTTGTATATAGGAACCAAAGAGGTCAAGAACTAGGAATCAATGGGCCTTCTTTCTTCTATTCTTGTCGTTGCAAATTTACTCTGTTTCTTGTTTAAAATCTGCTATGGTGTAGACAGCATAACTCCATCCCAACCTTTAAGCGATGGTAACACCATAGTGTCCAGAGAAGGAAAATTTGTACTGGGTTTCTTCAGTCCTGGAAGTTCCAAGAATCGTTACTTGGGAATTTGGTACAGGAGCATCCCAGTTCAAACTGTTGTTTGGGTTGCAAACAGAGTTAGCCCAATCAACGATTCATCTGGGATTTTGATGATAAACAGCACTGGAAATCTTAACCTCGTTCACAATGATTCGGTTATTTGGTCAGCAAGCACTTTGAAAGAAGCTCAGAGTCCATCGTTACAGCTCTTGGATACCGGGAATCTTGTGGTAACAGATGGCAATTCAGGAGACTATTTGTGGCAAAGCTTTGACTACCCATCTGATACAATTTTAGCAGGAATGAAACATGGTTGGGATTTAAAGAGACGTCTCAACAGGCGCTTAATTGCATGGAAGAACTGGGATGACCCATCTCCTGGAAACTTTATTTTTGAGATGACACTTCATAACTACCCGGAAGCTTATTTGTGGCAAGGCTCAACTATATACTTCCGTACTGGTCCTTGGAATGGCTATGGCTTCAGTGGTTCACCTGGACTAAAGTCAAATCCAGTGTTTGCCTTCGAATTTGTGTTCAATCAAGATGAGATCTACTTCATGTATACCCTCAAACAGGCACTCCTTTCAAGAGCACTTCCCAACCAAACTAACTCTATGTTTCAACGCTTCACATGGACAGAACAAAGTTGGAAGCTTTATGCATCTCTGCCTATAGACCGCTGTGATACCTATGCCCTTTGTGGGGTTTATGCAAGGTGTCTTGTTACTGACTCTCCGGTCTGTCAATGTTTGAAGGGATTCAAACCGAAGTCGGAAAAAGGATGGGATTCAATGGATTGGTCCCAAGGATGTGTACGCAGTAAACCATTGAGCTGCGAGGATAAAAGTACACATGGGTTTCTTACATTTCCTGGATTGAAACTCCCAGATACCACACACTCATGGGTAAACACAAGTATGAATCTGAAGGAATGCAGGGCAGAATGCTTGAATAACTGTTCTTGTATGGCTTATACAAACTCAGATATCAAAGAAGGAACTGGCTGCGCTATCTGGTTTGGTGATTTAGTAGATATTAAACAGTTTCCAGCTGGTGGACAGGATCTATACATTCGAATGCACCCTTCAGAACTAGGTATGAGTTTTATTTTGTGAAAGAAGATCTTCAATAAGTGATTTTAATTGTCTTTCAAAATGTTTTTTTTTTTTTTGGAAGAATTTAAAATATTTTTTAGTTCTGTATATACTTTTGACTGAATTTGCATTGTCACTTCTAAATCTAATATCAAGGTATGGAAGATGGTCATAAGAAGAAGATAACAGTGCTAGTTGTGTGTTCCGTTGTGATAGCTTCTGGAATGCTCTTAGCTAGCTATTTGATTTTGAGAATCAGGAAAAACTTAAAAGGTAAAGTTTCTTATAAAGATAGTGTAACATCTACTAATTAATCTAAATATATATCATAATGTGCTTCTCTTCACATGTTTTATCCTTGAGTTAAGGTCATTGTGATATATATATATATATATATATATATATATATATATATATATATATTTTTCATTCTCCTTTATCAGAGAAAATGGAGAGAAGTAGAACAACTGGTCATAGCAGCAGGGGTAAAGAAGAAGATATGGAGCTTCCAATGTTCGACCTGTCCACAATTTCTAGAGCCACTGATGACTTCTCACTTAACAACAAACTAGGAGAAGGTGGTTTTGGACCAGTATACAAGGTAAATTTGCAATGTGTTGGAAAAGTAAATAGCAAAGAAATACTACTCATTTTATTCAGACTTTTTAGATTGATTTGCAAATGTGAACTTTCAGGGTGTACTAGATGGACAAGAAATTGCTGTAAAGAGGCTTTCTAGGAGTTCGGGACAAGGACTGAACGAATTCAAAAATGAAGTTATACTGATTGCAAAACTTCAGCATCGAAATCTTGTTAAGCTTCTTGGTTGTTGCATTGAGGGAGAAGAGAAGATGCTGGTGTATGAATACATGCCAAATAAGAGCCTGGACTTTTTCATTTTTGGTATGAAACCCTCTGAACCTATTGTATTTAGTAGGGAATGGCATGTGTAATTCTGTTATCAATTTCCCATTGAATATGTAAAATTTCAGTTGACTGGTTAAGAATTTGAGAATTTTATATTAACTTGAACAAGAAACTTGCTAGATGAAACAAAAGGTAAAGCTGTGGATTGGTCCAAGCGCTTCCAAATCATATGTGGGATTGCTAGGGGGCTTCTCTATCTCCACCAAGATTCTAGATTGAGGATTGTACATAGAGATCTCAAGGCAAGTAACATTTTACTTGATAGTGAGATGAATCCCAAAATATCAGATTTTGGCATGGCTAGAATATTTGGAGGGGATCAGACAGAAGGAAACACAAATAGAGTGGTTGGGACTTAGTAAGTACTATTCATATGCTACATATCTGTATAAATCTATAATTTCATTAATGTAGTTATTTATCCTAATTTATGGTGCAATGCAGTGGCTATATGGCACCAGAGTATGCATTTGATGGACTCTACTCAACAAAATCTGACGTTTTTAGCTTTGGAATCTTGTTGATGGAGATAGTAAGTGGAAAGAAATCTAGAGGGCTGTATCACCAAGACCAAAAAGGGAACCTTATAGGACATGTAAGTATTTAAGAGTTAGTACTTATTTTCAGAATATGTTAAGCACTTAAACCAATTAATGATAAGTAACTTTCAATATTTTTAGGCATGGAGACTATGGAAAGAAGGCAGGCCTTTGGAGCTGATGGATGCTTGCTTGATCGACTCAAACAACCTCTCAGAAGTGTTGCGCTGTATCCATGTTAGTCTCCTATGTGTGCAACAACGTGCTGACGATAGGCCGAGCTTGTCAACTGTTCTTTTAATGTTGGGTAGTGAAAGTGTATTGCCGCAGCCCAAAGAACCTGGTTTCTTCATAGATAAGGGGCCACATGATGCAAATTCTTCATCAAGTAAGAATGAATCATCTTCAACCAACGAAATAACCATTACATTACTAGACCCTCGATAATGATTGTTTACATAGGTGTGTGATCATGCATCACCTATCCAGAGTATTGTTTCTTGCTATCATTTTGTAACCTATAGTCCAATATTGATGTCACTTTTTTTTCCCCTGAATGTGTTTAACTTACTGATGTTTAATTGTTTGTGCCATGTCGTAAAATGCCTTATTTCACAACAAATGGACCAATGCTTTTCATGATTTTCCGGATGCTGCTTGTTTAGACCTGATACAATGTTTGTCCAAAATGAATTGAAGTTTGGCGCAGAGGCATAAACAGAACCACATTGTCCCCTGTATTGTATTTCCAGTGTACATGGTTTGGCCCAGATGAGTGCCTTTTGTCACTAACCCAAAATATACCATTCTCTTATTTTCCTCAAGTTAAATGCATAACAAGTGGTTTTCATAAAAGTCTACGGAGTACCCTGGACTGAAATTCGGAGTGGTCAATCAAATTGGTCTCACACAAGTTAAAGAGTGAAGTACATTCCACAATCTTGTTTGCTAGAAAATGCCTAAAATTGTTTCCCTTTTTGCAATTTTTTCGGTAGCTTATATGAATAGTATTTATCACACGATATAGTTTTTTAAAAAACTTTTATATTAAATTTGTTAAAAAAAATTAAAAGCTAATTTATTTTTAAGAACTTAAGAATTAAATTATTTTTATATAAAACTGAGACAAAAAAGGAAAAAAAAAATTAAACTTTTTTAAGTAAATCCCAAAACGCCCTCAACTTATCTATCAGCAGTGGTCATGGAAAATTAACACGAAGCTTGGTAACATATAATAAATATGTTACTTGTTGCAGTTATAAGACCACTTGTAGTTGTAGCCAAATCAAATAAAAAAAATAAAAAAATAAAACGACCACTTGTAGCAGCTGGAAGCTTCTAGCAATGATAATCAGTACTCAGATTTCAATGCTGTTAAAAGACTTCTTTCTACAATGTGAATTAAGTAATTAACTCAAGATGTAGTTCCAATTAGTGGGATTAGTTGGAACACTTTATAAAAAGTTGAAGCGGACTAGCATTTGTTTCAGAAAATTTACACTTTGCATGAGGACTTGTTTGGGGCTGCCATAATTTCAAGGGAGCAGAAAAGTCAAGGAGCAGTTGGGAGTTGGAAATCTTTTTATGAAAAGTTGAAGCAGACTTTATTAATAGTTTCAGAGTTCTGGCTCTCTTCCAAGAAATTAAAGGCTTTATTAATTGACCTACTAAATGTTGGAAGCATTCAAAGAAGCCCAACCAGCCTTGTGTGGCCATATATGCAAACAGTGGAATCAACTTGTACCTGAAAATTTTCTTTTATGGGGTTAGTTGGATAATGAACACTTTTTGAGGTTTTTTTTTTTTTCTTTTAAAGGTAATATTAGTGGGTACTTTTAAAGGAATGTTTAATAAATTATTTTACGAAAATTTTGACATTATTTTTATAAAAAATAAAAAATATTATTAAAATATTTTTTTTTTCTTATTAAAATTTTTTTAAAATAATTCACTAATAAATACTTTAAAGGTATCTATTAATATTTTCCTTTTATATATATAGTGAAAAAGATGTAGGCAACTCTCTTTTTTTTCTTTTTTCTTTTTTAAGATATAATTCTATATAAAATCCAAGAGACATGTAAGATTGAGGTTGGAGGGTAGACAATCAAAATCATGGCTTAATGGTCAAGGTGGTCTATTTTCCACAAGGTTGTGGACCAGAAAGAATAAAATTTTCACGTCAAGTTTTTTCAATTTTGATATTTTAGGTTTCTACGTGTTCAATGTATAAATTAAGACTAACATTAACAATTTTTGGAGGTACATAATATAAAATCTTGAGTGGTAGATCCACTTAAGTAGTTGGATATCTTTATCAAAAAGCAGAAGCAGAACTTTCTAAAAAATAAAAATATAATAAAAAAAAGCAGAAAATGGGCTCTTGGGATTTGGACAGACATGATCTAAATTCTAAAGTACGGTTTGGATCCGCGTTTCTTATGTTGCGTTTTACGTTTTCACTTTTTTTTTTTTTTTTTATAGCTGATTTTGTTGATTTTTTAGCGTGAACAGTATATCCGTATACTGTTTACGGATCACAAACTTCACTTTTCAGTAACTTTTTTATTAAAAATAAGTTTCATGGTACTATTCACATATTTAAAAATTATTTTACTATAGTATTTTCAGTTTTCAGTTTCAACAAAATAAGTTCTATCACAATTGACCCTTAATAGTAGCTTGATTTAGCTGCAAAAAGCATGGAGTGCCTCCAATAGGCTACATCTCAACGTTTTTAGCCTTTTGTACTGAGGTATTTACTTCTCAATTACTGAAATCTCTAACGCCCAACGGCCTCTAGTAATGGAATTTGGCAAGTACTGAATATGCTCTTTGAAAGCAATAGCAGCTTTTTAGTCCTGCATTAAATTTGGGGCTGTTGTAGTTGTGTGAAACCACCCAGGCAAATTTAATGCAGGAAATGCCTTATAAATTGCAGCCAACTCTGCATTGCTAGGGGCACTCTTAGGCCTTAGTTAAGTCATTACGGAATCATATAACAATACATTGACGCTAAATAATTTATGGACTAACCAATGTCTTAGTGCATTTATTAATGGACCATTTTAAAAAAAATTTAATACAATTTTTATGAAAAATATAAAAAAACTGTCAAAACAATCAATTATTTATTTTCTTTTCCATAAAAAAGTTTCTAAAAATACTTCTTAAACTAATATTCTTAGAGCATCTGTTAAGTTTTTTCATTATCTATGAAAAATTTAATCAATTTGTAAAAAAAAAAATTATAATTCAATGGTTGCATTGGAAGATGGAGGATTGAAACTCTATATGTCTCTATTAGGAATACCAAAAAATGCTAATTGAGCTACAAAACTCTTTAGCAATTTGTTAAAATTTGACATCAATATGATCGGAATGTGTAGCCATCTCTAAATAACATAATCAATTAGTATCCCAAATTTCTTCTCAAAAAAAAAAAAAAATAGTATCCTAATATGTCATGCAACTCTAAAAATACAACTTAATCATCCACATAATAAGGTTAAAATTCAGTTTCACTTCTTCATCCACATAATAAGGTTAAAATTCAATTTCACTTCTTGGGTCATGTGGAACTTCGTTTTGTGTTTAATATGGTTTGTGACCTGATCCAACTTAGAAGCGTTTACTTTTAAATGGGATTTTGTGAAGCGTAGTCCATGGAGCAAAAAATAAATAAATAAATAAAAACATTTGGCCCATTTTTGGGCCGTTTTGGACTTGTTATTTGGAGTATATATTTGTCACTTCATAATTAGGATTTGTTGTGACATTGTAACGCACTGTCATCTTTATATTATTCTCTTTGACATGGTGAAAATTGCTACAACTCCGTGGATGTAGGCGTATTGTCAAAAAGTCCTATTTATATATAGTGATAGTTGACCTAGGAAGCTTTGACTATGCCTGAATTAAGGATGATTTGATATTCCTTTATTCAAAAATAATTTTACACTGAAGAAAAAAAAAAAAAAAAAAAAAAAAAAATCAACACATAATGGGAGCTATACATATACAATTGATGTGTGTAAAATATAAGAAAGGAAATGGTAACGAGTATATGCAAATACAGATAAGGAAACAATAAGTGCTATATATGGTATGCACTTTCCAAAGAGATTTGGTTGGGATTTGGGTGCACAAACAACATTGTCCTAAAATGGGGCATTAATGAAACCTATGTTACCATCGAAACTTTAACACACAAATCTTCTTTTCTCTCTCCCTAGTAGGAGTCTGTTCTCTCTGGACCGAAAGGTTTCCAGGTCTTTCTAGAGATTTCTATCTCTCTCTTTCTCTGGACAGTGACATTTCCAGCTCTCTCGGTGCACGATTTGATCTCCGATTGTGTACGCATGAGCTTATCGGTGTGGGTCTTCCATCTTCACCAAAGGTTTTTTCAGTCTTTGGTGTGCGTATAGTTTTGTCGCTGGTCGGATCCTCTCCTGCTGCGTTTGAGAGATCTACTCCGGTGTGTGGCCGTCTTTGCGTCCTTGGTGGGTGGGGCTTTCACCCGTAGTGGGTCTTGTGTAGTCTGGGTGTTCTACCCAGGTGTGGGTTTTTTCCCTCTCCTTGGTGGGCTTTCTCTACCGTGCTGGTGGGTATTTTCTTGGCCGGCGTGGGTCTCTCTCTACCCCTTAGTGGGTTAATTAGATGATTTGGAGTGGTGATTACATTGTCATCTGCAAAGTCTCAATCTTTGGGTGTTTGTTCAGTTTGACGGCCATAGACATTAGCAAGGTATTACTCTGTCTCTTGGCCTCCGAGTTTCGTGCTTTGTGCTTTGTGGGTGTTTGGTTTTCAAGTAGATTGGTTGTGCTGTGGATAGATGTAGTAGAAGTGTTGGGCTTGGGAACAATGATTGCCTTAGGGTGGAACTGCCGGGGACTTGGGAACCTCCGGTCAGTTTGTGTGTTGGGCGAGTTAGTCCAACAGTGGGATCCCAATGTTGTGTTTCTGATGGAATCAAAAATAAAGAAGAAGGCAATGGAAAAGGTTATGGAGAAAATTAAGTTTGTGAATGGGCTTGTTGTGCCTAATGAAGGTAGGAGTGGAGGTTTAGCAATGTTATGGAAAAGAGAGGTTCAATTAGAAATTATGGGATATTCAAGGAACCATATAGATGCAATTGTTACGGAGCAAGTTTCTGGAAATAGGTGGAAAATCACGGGGTTTTATGGGCACCCGGAAACACATAAAAGGAAGGAATCTTGGGATGAGTTGGCGACTTTGAACAGAAAATTCAGACTTCCTTGGCTGTGTTTTGGTGATTTTAATGAGATTCTATCTATGAGTGAAAAGTTGGGGGGTGCTATGAGGTCTCAGAAACAAATGGAGGGCTTTAGGGAGGTAGTTTACTTTTGTGGCTTTAAGGATTTGGGGTATAGTGGCCCTGATTTCACATGGTGTAATATGCAAAAAGGTGATAGCCGGGTCTATTTAAGGTTAGACCGTGCTTTTGCTACGGATGATTGGATACACCAACTTAATGGGGTAAGAGTTCTTCATTTGATTGACTCGACGACTGACCATTGCGCCGTGTTAATTACTAATAAAATTACCCCCAATCAACCACGGAAGAGAAGATTTCATTTTGAAGTCATGTGGACAAAAAAGGAGGAGTGTAAGGAGATCATAAAAGCGGCTTGGGAGGGTTGCCTTAATCAAAATACTCCTGAAGGAGTTGTGGCTAGTTTACAGAATGTTGCAGCTAATTTAGTGAGATGGAATGCGTCGGTTTTTGGCAACATCCCAAAGCAAATTCAGAACAAACGGAAAGAGCTTAACGCCTTGGTGTTGCAAGATAGAAATGGAGTGATGGGGAAGGAGATAAATAGATTGAGGAGTGAGATCAATGATCTCTTGGATAGCGAAGAGATATTGTGGCACCAAAGGTCAAGGGTTCAATGGTATGGGCAAGGGGATTGCAATACTAAGTTTTTTCACTCAAAAGCCACTCAGAGGAGAAAGAAGAACACGATTACAGGATTATGGGATGAGAGTGGGAATTGGTGAGACAAGTGAGGGTATTGCAGCAGTAACCATTAGCTATTTTGAGAAGCTGTACACTACTTCCCATCCAAGTCGAATTTCAGAAGTTACTGACATTATTTCAGCCAGGGCCACTGATAAGATGAACCAAAGCTTAATTCAAACTTTCACTAGATGCGAAGTGGAAGCCACGTTGAAGCAGATGCATCCTACAAAGGCTCCCGGCCTCAATGGTATGTCTGCTATTTTTTTCCAAAAGTACTGGGATGTTGTTGGAAATGATATAACATGTATGGTCTTAAATGTGTTAAATATGAACATGTCTATATCCAGTATAAACAGAACCAATATTACCCTTGTGCCAAAAATTAACAATCCTTCAAAAATGACTGATTTTAGGCCTATAAGCTTAAGCAATGTTGTTTATAAGCTTGTTGCTAAAGTGCTAGCAAACTGCCTTAAAGTTGTACTTCTTCATATTATCTCTGAAAATCAAAGTGCCTTTTCTTTTAGAGAGACTCATTACTAATAATGTGCTAGTAGCGTTTGAATTAATGCACTATTTAGAACATAAAAAGGAGGGTAAGGAAAATTTTATGGCTGTTAAGCTGGATATGAGTAAGGCCTATAATCGAGTAGAATGGGGTTTTATTGAAAGGGTGATGGAAAAAATGGGATTTCATGAAAAATGGATTAGCCTAATTATGCAGTGCATATCTACAGTTTCCTATTCAGTGATCATTAATGGTACAGTTAATGGTTGTATCCATCCCACAAGAAGCCTCCGTCAAGGAGATCCCTTATCTCCTTACCTCTTTATCTTATGTGCAGATGGCTTCTCCTCCCTAATAAAGGACGCGGCAAGGAATCAAGTGTTGAGTGGAATTTCCATTTGCAGAGGATGCCCCATGGTTTCGCATTTGTTTTTTGCTGATGATAGCTTGTTGTTCTGTAAAGCTACTAACCGTGAATGTCGAAAATTAGTAGAGATTCTTGAGCTATATGAAGCTGTGTCGGGGCAAAAAGTAAATACAGACAAATCTTCTGTATTTTTTAGCGATAATACTCCCCAAGAAAGGAGAAGTGAGGTGATTGGCATTCTTGGGCCTATGTAGGACACTAGACATAACAAATATTTGGGTCTTCCTTCTATCATTGGAAGATCTAAGACTGAAGTGTTTGCGGAAGTGAAAGAAAGGGTTGGGAAGAAGCTTGCCGGGTAGAAAGAGAAAATGCTCTCTATGGGAGGAAAGGAGGTTCTGATAAAGGCTGTGGCTCAAGTAGTTCCCACGTATACTATGAGTTGTTTCCTTCTTCCAAAAGGGCTTTGTGAGGAAATTGAAGGAATGATAAGGAAATTTTGGTAGGGGTAAAGGAAGCAAGAATCTAAGATAGCTTGGGTGAGTTGGGAAAAGTTATGTCGATTAAAACTTCGAAGGGGTATGGGTTTTCGTAATTTCCAAGCCTTTAATCTGGCTATGTTAGCTAAACAAGGTTGGAGACTTCTCTCAAACCAAAATTCCCTGTGTGCAAGAGTGTACAAAGCAAAGTACTACCCAAATGGGAATGTGTTGAATGCAAAACTGGGCTTAAATCCATCATATGCTTGGAGGAGTATCTTTAAAGCTTTGGAAGTGATAAGAAGTGGAACCAGATGGAGGGTAGGCAATGGAAAGGTGATTCATATATGGGAGGATAAGTGGCTTCCCACCCCAACAACTTATAAGGTAATTTCCCCACCTCAACCCTTGGATGATTTTCCTATGGTTTCTGCCCTTATTGATGGGGAAACAAAGAGATGGAAAGTGGATATGGTAAAGTCGTTGTTCCTTCCATTTGAAGCGGAAACGATTTTAAGTATTCCACTCAGCTACAACTTACCAGAGGATAAAATTATTTGGGTGGGAAATAAGAAAGGGGAATTCACAGTTAAGAGCACTTACTATATTGCTCTTAATGTGTTAAGTTCTTCAGGGGGGGGGGGGGGGGTGGGGGGAATGCTCCCATGTTGATCCTAGAACCCCCTTGTGGAAGAAGATGTGGCATCTCAAAATCCCACCAAAAATTAGAATCTTCACGTGGAAAGCATGTGAAAATGTTCTTCCCACTATGCTAAATCTAAGGAAAAGAGGAGTGGCCACTGATGGAATGTGTCCCATTTGTGGGAATGAAGCTGAATCCATTTGTCATGCTTTGTTCAGATGTAATTTTGCAAAGGTTGTTTGGAGTAGATGGAAGGAGTGCCCTATAAAAATATGTGCAGAGAACCAAGATTTTGTTGATGTTGCTCTGGGGCTGTTTTATGCTGGAACAAATAGAGACATGGAGATAATGGTTGTGACTACGTGGGCAATATGGTATAACAGAAACCAGTGTGTACATGAGGGTGCAAAACTTGCTGCTGGTTAGGTGTGGGATTTTGCCTTGAACCTTCTTTTGAATTATAATGAAGCCTTAAAATTTTTCAAACTTGGCCCGGACTATTGTGAGATTAGCTGGATGAAGCCTCCAATGGGGGTCTATAAGATAAATGTGGATGGAGCGACTGCTAAGAGAGGACGGAATTCAAGTATTGGAGTAATCATAAGAGACTACAAGGGGGAGGCGGCAGCTGGCATGTGTAGGTTGCTAAATGGAAATTTTTCTGTGTTGGAGACTGAATTGTTGGTGATGGAAGCTGGTATACTGTTAGCAAAGGATTTAGGCTTCCAACAGATTATTATTGAATCTGACTCTCTATTAGCGGCTCAAAGCATATCAGCGAAGATAATCAGTGGTGAAACAGGGCATATTGTTCAAGGAATTTTGTGTAATCTGGATTGTTTTGGCAGCTGGAAAGTTCAGCATGTTAAAAGGGAGTTCAATAGGGTGGCGCATGAACTTGCCCACTATGCAAAATGTAAAGATGTGAATCAAGTCTGGGAGGGGTGTTCCCCACCCATTGTGAGTCACTTGATCCTTCAAGATCAGTTATGATGTGGCTGTTTCGTTGTTCTCTGTACTCTGTGTTGGTTTAATGGAAGTTGATCTTATTAAAAAAAAAAAAATGGGGCATTAACGATTTCGAGCATAGAACGTTGAAACAACCCCTTGGTTGCCTCAAATATATCAACTTATCTTTGTTTTGAATGATACTGACCCATTTTTCGTACTTTTCTTGTGATTTTTTTTTCTTTTTTTCTTTTTTTTTTGGTTGTCTTTTTAGGGAAATTTTGATGACTTCTAGGATTGGAATTTGGAATGATGAAAGAGTCTTTGGAATTACGAGGATTTTAATATTTGGGCAAAGTTTGAGAGAAATAAAATTTTCCTTTCTTCTTTATTATTCATTCTAAATACTATACATAATTAGAATTTAACTCTTTAATATCTAAATTTCTATACTTACAAAAATAGCCCTATTACATAATTAAGAATTATTTAATAATAAAACAAATTAAGGACATAAATATAAATATAAATATTTCAATTCCAATAAATTAGGACCCAAAAAATTATGATATAAAAATAATTTCAGAAATTCAAAATTCATAAATTAGGGAACTTTTTTTTTTGGTAAAAGTTCTAATAAATATTTTATTTTTTATTTATAATTTGACAGTACTTAACTACTTATGAAGGAGAATGGAAAATTTGAAAAGTCTAGAAATTTCCGTTGAAAATACTAAAAAGTACTAATCAATTGGGTTACAAAACTCTTAGCAAATATATAATATTTAAATTATAAGTAATTGCAATTAAAATTTAAAATTTTTCATTTTTTATATTCAAATTTGAACCAATAATTTGTTGTAAAATTGTTATGAAATTATTGTGAACATAGCATTTCTCATGAAAGTAATCATATAAGAGTAATTAGGACTTATGAGTCTTACACAGTCTCATTCAAAGAAAAAAAAAATTCAAGTGCCATATGGAAAGAAATACAAGTGCGTCTCAGGGCCAGGGGTCAGGTCAGGTTCTTAAACGTGAAGCCCAATAAGGAAAGATATTTAGGCTTTTATCGTAGCTTCTCCTTTTTGGTCCAGGTCAGGTTCTTAAACGTGTAGCCCAAGAAGGAAGAGTTTGGGGCTTTTGTCGTAGCTTTCCCTTTTTAGTCCATTGTTGGCCCATTTGTATCTGGACGATATGTGACCTGCTTTAGCCCAAAGGACCGAAAAGATGAGATGTTGCCTTTCTAGGCCGTCTAGGACACTGCGGTAGTAATTGTGAGATTATAAAGTTGAAAGGGTAAAGTGAAAGATAACCTCTAAAATTTTGGATTCTTTGAAATTTATATCTTGAGTTAAAATTTGGATTATATTTCCTAAAATTATATTTTATTTGCATCAATAGCCTTCATCCATATTTTTAATTAAATATCATATAAACTTCTCGCGTGTGTTTAATTCGTCCAATAAAATGATATTATGTGGCATAATGAAATGATATGGCATAATAGAAATGACATAACATCATTTTATTGAACAAACTAAACATACATGACAAGCTTATGTGATACTTATGCTCCATTTGTTTCAACGTAAAATATTTGCAAAGATAAAATATAAAATATTTTCAGAAAAATGTTTTCATTTTACAGTGTTTGGTTGTATGCATGAAAAACTATATAAAATATTTTCTAGTGTTTAGCACAATGTAAAATGAAAAAAAATATATATATATATTAAAAAGTTAAAACTTTCTTTTATTAACTTCCAAAAAATACATATCTTGAATAAAGATAAACCATCCATAACATAGATATATTTCTTCAAGGAACATATTCAAGGCACCTATAAATATATAATCTGAAAAACGAAAAAAGCCTCCATCATACCAAAAAATAAAATGATAAAGAATCATCCATAACATAGATATATTCCTTCAAGGAATATATATTGAAGGCATGTGCTGTAATACATATACTGAATAAGAAACATCATTCATAACAAAACAAAAGGGGCAAAGCAACCATAAGTATAACATAGATATGTTACTTTCATAACATAGATTATCATAATATTACCACCATCCAAAATATAACATCGTTTCATAACCATCCCAAACCATGTCAGTCAGTGTTGCATAACCATCCATAAGCACACTTATAATAACAAAACCCAAAGATTACGACAATATAGCTAACATTAATACATAACCTTCCAAAATATTGAATTGTTCCGTAATTAATAACCCAAAGACTACCATAATACGACTAACATGGTTCACAAAACATATCCAGTGACCTCAAGTTAGAAGGTTTTGTTGAAAAATTTCTCCAACCAAAGATTTCTCAACCTATCATTTTTAGCCATAAAAGCACTTCCTGCCTTTTCACCATTAACCAAATAATCAAAAGTTTCAGCAAAGATTTCTACTTCAAAGCCTTCAACATTCATCACTACTTTATAAAGCTCATTTGTATCAACACTACCCAAACATAATATTAACTTTAGGGGGTTAAAACTTAAATCCACATTCTAAAATTTCAAAGTGTAAAATTCAAAAACCCCTAAACTTAGAGGTGTAATTTGCACTTTTATAAATGTCAAAGAAGAAAATGACCCATTTTGCTTGGTCCGGTAATTATTCCCATTTTCTGTGGGTATTGAACATAAGGAAGTTACTAAAGTCTAAAAAGAGTATAAACTAAAATATGCCTATAAGTAAATAAAACATACCTAAAAATACATTTAATTAATTGTAGTATCCTATCCTTTAATTTTTCAAGAATTGTGGTGTTATCATGTCTTGTCATGCTGTGTTCATGTCATTGTCAGTGTTCATGCTTCATGGTGTTTCAAAACTAATCTCTACTATACTTAAATTACTCTCTCTCTTCTTTATGTATAACATAATGTTCTCTCATGATGAAATGATGATGAAATGGTGAAAAGGCCAACTAGTACGTTCAATAATCTCTCTCAAGTTTTTGCTAAGAGAAAATCTGAGACCTTAAACTGTGATATGATAAATTGTGAGTTGTAGGAAGAAAAAAAATGATTAATTTATGTAAGAGTAATAAACAACTACCCACAATCTGCCCAATCAAAATGGTGATAAGGTTGTGGCAAAAAAAATTTATGGTCCCAAAAAGACACTTATGTTAAAACAGCCTCACAAGAGTTGATATACGGTCTTTGCGCATAAATTTTGTCCAATTAGCTTGGTTATTTTCCTTCTGAGTCTTGCCAGTGTCTGTCATGCAAGCCTAACCTGTCAACCAAGTCAAATTTTCCGCCTACCCAACAACTTGATGGAGAAGATTAGAAATTCTTTCTAGAAAGGAACAAAAGACAAAATTCTGAGTCACATTAATATGTGAGACAAGGCACATCTCTTTCAGACTTTCACCATTTCAACAAGTAGCGTATTTTGATTTTCATTTCTCTTTCGACACGTTTCAAATCCTACACCAATTGGGAGAGACTAAATTTGGGTCAGTGCCACTAAACCCGTTGATACAAGGATACGTGTTTACTTTTGAACATGTATCACCGTCTCAATGGTTCAATGCACTAGTTGCATTGAAACTAACCTAAGCCTCACCCAATAAATAAAACATGGGACACCTGGACTCGAATCTATTGATACATGAAATACTATTAACTTATTCACAAATGTAGAATTCTCATGGACTCATACTACAAGCCTTTTTTGTCGGCATCAAAGTGATTCATAGTATACTGAACTCCATTCCAATTGCTCAACATGGCTCCGAATTGGCTTAGTTTAACTTAACATCAAAGATAAGAGAGAGCAATAGAGATGAATTCTTTTATGTTTCAGGTTACCATCTTACTTCTTCTATTCTCTTCTTGCACCAATGCAGCAGATAGCATTACTCAATCCCAGGCAGTCAGTGAGGGCAGGACATTGGTTTCTGCAGGTGGAAGCTTTGAATTGGGTTTCTTCAGTCCAGGTAGTTCCAACAACCGTTACTTGGGAATATGGTACAAGAATATCCCAGTTACAACAGTTGTTTGGGTAGCAAACCGAAGCAACCCAATCAAAGACTTGTCTGGTGTGTTGATGATAAACAGCACAGGCAATCTTGTTATTCTTAGCCACAATACTAGTATTGTTTGGTACACGAATTCAACAAAACAGGCTTCAAATCCAATAGTACAGCTTTTGGATACTGGGAATTTAGTACTAAGAGATGGGAATGATGGAGATTCAGAAAACTATTTGTGGCAAAGCTTTGATTACCCTTCTGATACATTGTTACCAGGAATGAAGGTTGGATGGGACTTAAAATCCGGTCTTGACCGGACTTTATCAGCATGGAAGAACTGGGATGATCCATCTCCTGGAGACTTTACTTGGGGAATAGAACTTCATGACAATCCTGAAGCAGTTATGTGGAAAGGCTCGGTGGTGTACTACAGGAGTGGCCCGTGGAATGGCCTTAGATTCAGTGGTGCACCGGATTTAAGGCCCAACCCTGTTTTCGAGTTCAATTTTGTCTCGAATGAGAACGAGGCTTACTATGAGTACCACCCCATAGATAAATCAATAATCTCGAGAATGGTTATGAACCAAACCAACTATTCCCGTCAACGCTTTATTTGGGTTGAAGCAGATTCAACTTGGAGCCTGTATGCATCTGTGCCTAGAGACAATTGTGACAGCTACAACCTTTGTGGTGCCTATGGAAGTTGTATCATTGGTGATTCGCCAATCTGTCAGTGTATGACTGGATTCCTGCCTAAATCACAAGAAACATGGAACCCAAAGAACTGGTCTCAAGGATGCGTACGCAGGACTCAATTGAGTTGCCAAGATAAAGATAAAGATGGGTTTCTTAAATTTGGTGGGCTCAAGTTGCCAGATGCTACAAACTCTTGGGTGAGCAAAAATATGAGTCTTGAAGAATGCAGGATCAAATGCTTGAACAATTGCTCATGTATGGCTTATACAAATTCTGATATCAGAGGAAGAGGCAGTGGCTGTGCCATCTGGTATGGTGATCTAATTAATATTAGACA
Source organism: Quercus tomentella (assembly GCA_028535165.1). Classification (NCBI taxonomy): domain Eukaryota; kingdom Viridiplantae; phylum Streptophyta; class Magnoliopsida; order Fagales; family Fagaceae; genus Quercus; species Quercus tomentella. Next base: position 13,169,054 of record JAPQVY010000100.1, on the reverse strand, counting down.
ACTTTCAGATGGTGGGCAGGATCTATATGTTCGAATGCCTGCTTCAGAGTTAGGTACCTAATTGTCTTCTTTCTTATTTCTCTTTTCAATATCTGTTGCCATAGCTTCTTCTTTTTTGGCTGAGTTTTAATTGTATTTGCTTTGATTGTCCATACTGACCCAGGAGAGGCCAAAACGGAGCAAAAGACAAGGGCTATAGTGATAGTTGTAGTTGTAATTGCCGCTGCCATAGTTTCTGGGATGTTCATAACTGCCTACATCATTTGCAAAAGCAGGACAAAGTTCAGAGGTAATGTGACCTATTAGCTATTACCTGCAGAAAACATATTTGCCATATTGTTTAATTGAACTTCTTAGAAATGTATGGAGTTACTAATTTTCCGAAAAACAGGAAAACTATGATTTGTGCGTATCCACTTGGTCATAATAAAAATGCATAGCAATGTGAAAGAATTTATTACAGATATATCCATGATTAAGATTTAACCAAGATTTTCCTTAAACTTGACCCTCTTGTAGTGTCCATATAACTTGGCAACCCCGACTTGAGTTAGAGACATTTATAATTAATAAATTCATCAAAATTACCGATTTCTTGTTTTTAAAAAAATGGCTTTGAATTGTGAGCCAAAAAGATCACATGGTCATATTAAGAGCAGGATGGCCACAGACCAGGTATATAGGTCGGGGCCATGGTCATATTTGCAATATATTTACAAATACTATACGATTTTATTAGTACTCTTAATAGAATTGGCCCCTCCTTAGCTTCGCCACTAACCATTGCCACACTAAATGGAGAAATATCATTGAATCAGTAAAACCATGACGTTTTGCTAGGAGTAAGTCATTTTATGCTTTTCATATTATTGATAAATTTCCAGGCTATGGTTCTGGCTTGGTTAAATGGCTCCTGAACAGGTTATAGTCTGGTTGACTAATATGTATTTACTACAAAATGAGTTATATAGCTATCATATTTATTTCTCGCATAATGTAAATCCCATTTTTCTTCTATTAGAAAAAATGGAGAACAGTGTGATCATAGATCGGAGCATTGGAAGCCAAAAAGAAGAGTTGGACCTCCCATTCTTCGACCTAGCTACAATTGAAAAATCCACTGACAATTTTTCAAGCAAATACAAGCTTGGGGAAGGTGGTTTTGGACCTGTATACAAGGTAACTTACAACATTCTTGTTTAAGGACTCCAAGAAAAAGTAGCACTTATCATACTCAGTATATGGTAACCTTCCTACGAATGTGAATTTATAGGGTACACTAATAGATGGACAAGAGATTGCTGTAAAGAGGCTTTCACAGAGTTCTGGGCAGGGATTGAATGAGTTCATAAATGAAGTACTATTGATTGCCAAACTTCAGCATCGAAATCTTGTTAGGCTTCTTGGTTGTTGCATTGAAGGAGAGGAGAAAATGCTAATCTATGAATATATGGCCAACAAAAGTCTAGACTCCTTCATTTTTGGTTTGAATCTCTCAAAACATAATTATTTTAGTTAGATATATAATTTTGTTATGGTTTTTCCAAAGAAGGTAGAACTTGTGCTTTTTATTTGTTTTATAGTTCAAGATGGACTCTTACTAACATAACTGAGAAACTTGTTAGATGAAGAAAGAGGCAAAATTCTACCATGGTCTAAGCGGTTCCACATTATTAATGGCATTGCTAGGGGGCTTCTTTATCTTCATGAAGATTCCAGACTAAGGATTATACACAGAGATCTTAAAGCAAGTAATGTGTTACTTGATAGTGAGATGAACCCAAAAATATCAGATTTCGGTTTGGCTAGAACCTTTGAGAAAAATCAAACTGAAGGAAACACAAATAGAGTAGTTGGAACTTAGTAAGTATTAGTTTAAAAAAAATTATTTAATCTAATTTTTTTATGGCCATTATCAGTCTATATTTATTATAATTGACACGTTTCATTCTTAATGGTGATTTGCAGTGGATACATGGCACCTGAGTATGCCATTGATGGGCTTTTCTCAATAAAGTCTGATGTTTTTAGCTTTGGGATATTATTGCTAGAGATAGTAAGTGGAAAGAAGAATCGAGGGTTTTTCCATCCAAACCATAGTCTTAATCTCATTGGACATGTGAGGATCCAAAAACTTTACATTTATATTTTACATATAATGAAGCAATTAGTGATGGAAGTTTCAATTTTTTTTAGGCATGGAAATTATGGAAAGAAGGTAGGCCTTCGGAACTAATTGATATGTGCTTTGACGACTCTTGCACTCTACCGGAGATGTTGCGTTGCATCCATGTTAGTCTCTTATGTGTGCAACAGCATCCTGAGGATAGGCCTAACATGTCATCTGTGGTTATGATGTTAGGCAGCGAAAGTTTACTATCTGAACCTAAAGAACCTGGTTTTCTTATTGGAAAAAATTCACTTGATGCAGATTCATCAACGAGCAAGCATCAATCATCTTCAACCAATGAGATGTCTATTACACTACTAGAGGCTCGATAAAGGATCATTCTATTATATGTGTCAACAATATTGTTCACTATATTTTTAGTAACTTAGTATGCTAGTATTCCAATACTCGAGTATGTTGTGTTAATCTTCTTTGGCACTAGAATTTTATCATTCATTTCGCACAAGTTAAGAAATTTGAATTCTTCTCAAATAACAAATGAATCGAAGCCACGTCTAAGCTACCAGGACCAATTGTTGGTGAAGAAATAAGTAGTTTTAAGGAGAATTCAAATTGTGAATCAAATAGGTCTTCTGTCTTTCCTTTCACAACTAAAAATTGATGTTGCTAGAAAAACAAATATTGTAGGGTTAAGTCTATAACATGACATCCGTTAAAGTAAATATCTTTCGTACAAAATAACATGATGGAATCAACAACTCACTCGACGTAACTGTTACCAGTATGCTTATGCCCTTGCTCTTCAATGGACTGCACAATCAACCCTCTCATTAAGAGCTTCACCAATAGATTCTTATCTAAATTTCATCCAAATAATGTTGAAGAACACCAAGGTCATTTGGCGCATGGGCAAGGACCTCAATAGCATCGAGAAGGAGATGGTCTCGACTCTCGACACATGCATCTTTATCGGATTGGCAGAGGTCAGGATTTGGGTCTTGAATTAATATGCGCCTCCCTCTTTCTTTCTTTCTTTCTTTTTTGCATTTTTTTTGTTCTTATCAATTTGGGCCTTGATTCGCAAAGGTTGTTGTTGAGACTCCAGCCCACTTTAGCGGCAAGAAAGTCACATTGAAGTGCAAGCCTCCTATTAGAAATAGGAGACCATGTTGCTGTTGGAAAAATAAGAGGCGTCAAGGCAGTGGCGGAGTCAGAATTTGACTCTAGGGGGGGCAAAATTTATATACACTATGCATGTATATTGAAACACACATATTACATGTATGTTGGGTAGTTGTAAAGGATTTTTTTTTTTTTTTTGCATAAATAAACCATCTTCTGTTTTTTTTTAATTATTATTATTATTTTTTTTTATATAGTAAAAATTCCATTTATAAATGAAAATATTTTTAGTAATTAAGTATAAACACCAAATACAACTAACGTAATTTTGTGTTATTATATAACTATCTCAAAATTTTGGTTTATTATACAAAATTTTATGAAGTAGGATAATTATTACATAAAGAATTTTTTTTAGTAAGGATCCACATGGTGAAGTGGAGAATTGACACTAAGTCCCAGCCAAAGCTAGTTGGCTATTATATGCATGCCAGGCCAGCTCCAAGCCAAAGCTACGTGGCTTAAGAGATGCACCTTTTTCTATCAAAAAAAAAAAAAGAAAGAGATGCAACTTTGAGATGGATATATATTGTCAAACCAAATACAAACCTTCTTCTTACTAAAATTTAAAGGCCACTCTACTACTTTTTTGCCGAGCCAGGGGGGGCAACGGCCCCCCCTCGACCCCCCCTGGCTCCGCCCCTGCGTCTAGGTTATAAACCTAGTAAATAAATAGAATTTTATGTGTTAGTGTGTGCCAAAGTGTGTTAACCAACTACCACTGGACTTTTTTTTTTTTTGACAAGACACTTAACTTGCTATAAAGATTTACGAAAGTGAGCAACCAACCCCCAATCGAATGTGAAGCGGCATTTTGTGGCTACTGGCTAGTGCTCGCCCTGGTCTTTAACAATTGATGACCAAGGGTGATGTGATGGTAATTTGTGAAAGATAAATATACTTTATAGTATTATTTTGGTAGCATTTTCAAAGTAAAAATAATAAAATACCTTCCTATTGTTAGGACAATTATCATATTTTCTTCTAAATTTTCAAATGTTGCCTAACACATCCATGTATTTAGGACAAAATTGTTATTGTTATTGTTATTATTATTATTCACACTTAAATTGATCCACATAGCACAAGCATGACATATATGACACTACTTTTATTATTAAAAATAATTATGGTAAGAGAATTTTATTGTAGTAATATTTGTTTATGTCAACAACATTTTTACAATAATTTTACTACAAATTCTAGGTGGTAAGCTGTTATTGATTATAATCTTGACCCACTACTAGGATCACTTTTTTTTTACACAAGTAACAACTAGGTTTTGTTGTGAAATTATTATACAAATAATATAAACATGGTATTTCTCTTTTAGAAATAGAGTTTTATAGAATGAATACGTTAATGTACTTCTAGTGTGTGCCACATGGCATAAGGAAAAAAATATTAAAATTAAAAAAAAAAAAAATGAGAGATCATCTTAATGTGATTATACTGGTATAATAAAATTTATATAAGGTAATACATAATATAATATGATATAAACACATACTTATATATCAATATTACTATTCTTATTTATCTATTGTTTTGAATTCAATAAAGGATAATATTTATTACGCATTGTCTATTACACTCCATTGTAAGCACATTTTAGTTTTTGAATTGAAATCGTAACTTCATTAAATTGTGTATAGTTTATGTAGTAAGGTGTGTGCATTAATAAGTACTCTTCGTTAAATTGGAGGAGGTCTACACGTGTAGTGCCCAATAACTAATAACATAGGAATGAAATTGATCGCCCAAGCCCTAATGGTTGAAAAAAAAATAACTTAAATGACAATCCCACTAGTACTACATTTTGGACCGAAAGGAAGGAAAAAAAAAATCTCTTGTCGCAATCTCATTCACTATCAATCAACTGCCAGTTTAGCAGAATGGTCATTGATCAGCAATCTTTTAAGACTAGAAAATGATGTTCCAATAATGGGATCGATGTGGAAGCTCATATATATGGTATATATTGGCAGTGAGTGGCCATTACAACTTTACAACAAATATTTGTGGTATCACATTTTTCATGATTAATTCTAGTATTAGTCACTACTCACTAGTGACAATTCCTTCTCCTGCTTTGTACTGAAAATCTCGAATCTCTATTCTAATTGGTGATGGACTATGCCTGAGATGTTGCATTTAGGACCTGAATAAAGCTAGTCATATACACAGTTGGTATATATGTCTTACCCAGGTTATACAAGTGTCTTGGATTAGCTGACAATTAATTCTTTCCAATTTTTGAATCTAATTGGGAGTTGTACGATCAAAATGGGAAGAAAAAAAAAAGGGGGTTTTGGTAGATTTAACTTGCTTATTTGATATGCAAGAGTAGTGATAAACAAATGAGGTTTCATATTTTTCAGGCATGGATATTGTGGAAAGAAGACAGAGCTTTTGGAACTAGCTAGTTGGTCATGACTTCATGCAATGCGTTCTCCACTATATCAGATTTGTGTTGTACTACTACTGCATCCACATTAGTCTTTCATGTGTGCAATAGCATTCTGGATATAGGCAAACATGTTATCTGTAATTATGAGAAAAAGATTAACTTGAGGTAATTTCTTCATGGAGCATGAATCGTCTTCAACCAATGATGTAATTGTCACACTGTAAAGAGCCTTGATGAGCATCCTATAATGAATGCGTCTCACGCTTTTTATCATTAACTTTATGTCTCCTAATATATATGTGAGATAAGTCCTGTTTGCACAAGCTAGAATTGAGCTCAAAAAAATGTGGGGGATAGAATTGGGAAATGCTACAATCCTCGAATTGTTTAGAATTATAATGTTAAATTATATGTTTATTATGCATGTTAAATTTTGCATTCTTTACTATCAAACCTAAAACTATTTTGTTTAGTAAAATTTTAAAATAAGAAAATTAAAACCATAATTTTGAACTTTTTTAGATGAGATGAGAGCTATAAGTAAAATATATGTTGCAGTACAAGACCTTGTCACGTTTCATTATCTTTGTTTCAATGAGTGCATACCGATTTGAGGTGTAGCAGCAAAATTATTGTTTTATCAGTCAATTTTAAGTGAAAATTGAACGCATGCTGGCAAAAGTGGTGGCCAAGCTAATCAGAGAGCTGTGGTACCACCACGTGGCTAGAGTGGACATGGCCCTATGATGCCACATGGTCTTGAAGTGAATATAATAAAAAGGTAATTATGTAGATACTATAAGTTTTACTATATTGAGCTTATAATCTGATGTGTCACTAATCATAAAAGTCAATTCAATTATAAAGTTGTCGAAACCCACCAACAAAATTCATTACTACATCAGTTTGTAAGTTTTATGTAGTAAAATTAGTAGTACTTTTAGTATTTTCCGTAACGAAATCCGTCTTCTTCCTTTTCTCTCTTAATGATGAAGATTTTGTTTATAACTTTCTGAACAAGGCAATAGGATTGAACATTATGGAGAAGAAGACAGTGTATAGGATTCGTAAAGCAAAAGCCAATGTTTCATTTTATGTCTTAAGTGGGCCTCATCTATGAATTATGAAGGATAATTATGGTGAGATGGAGGTTTCTCATGATAGTCCAAGGGAAACCTATCCTTTCCTCATCACAGTATGAAAAGCGAGTTAACTTTATTTGTAGGACAAAAGGGCCCATGAAGAAAGCAGTATTCTCTTGAATAATTGAAAGTTTTTCCATGCCAATGTCAATCTGCTTTGAAGGGGCATATACTCTAAAATGTGCCCTTTTGAGAGCGTCAGAATCCCGAAAGAACAAAGTAACAACAACAATAGTAAAACAAGATCTAAAACAGTTCAGAGTTCAGTACAGGTTTTGAGATCAAAATGATATTTGCTTTCTAAAAATTACACACTATTGATTAATTTGTTTAGAGAAGATATAATCATATCATGTGTACCGCAATTTATCACATTAGGTGTGGTAGTCTTACATGCATGTTGATTTGACAGACCGGTACTCATTAATTTATCCAACATTTTTATTTTAATAATTCAGTAGTTTTTACTTTTTTTGCGATTTAATTATTCAATAATTAAAGAAAGAAAAATTTAAACCTTAGATGTCTTTGTGAAAAATATTATGAGGTATCATCTAACCTATCTAATATAGAAGTAAGTTAAGTAACACAAATAATAATCAATTTTCTTCTATAAAAAAAAAAAAAAAAAAAAAAAAAAAAAAAAAAAAATTCTATTTTCGATGATTTATTTTTACCTATACCCTTTTTTAAGCCAACCTAACGAGGTCATATCCATACTTAATTCGAACTTTTGCAAGGGAAACTGTTTTAAAATTTAAAACTTTACTTTTTTTATTGACTAAATTTTATTGTATATTAAAACTATATTAAATTTTTATATATAATAAATTAAATATTTATATATAATATTTCGTCATTTTAAGATTTTCTTTCAAATTAATTACTTATTTTTCTTTAACTAGCATGTTATATTTTATTCTTAAAACTCTATATATTTATTTATATTTATATGTAATTTAAATTTATTTCATATTTTAAATTTGACAGGTGCACCTATTCTCTTTCTGCTAGTGTGGAATTATGCATTAGTGGACTATTAAAAGTAATTATTAGATTGTAAACTTAAGTATTTTTTTAGTATGTTGGTTGTTCTTTCATTTGTATTAAAAGAAACACACACAAAAACCAGTTGTTACAAAGTATTTTTAAGTTATCTGTTGCTATATTTTCATAAAATAAAACATGTTCACCAATTTGTTGTACAAAATTTGTTCTAAAATATTATACTCCATTAGCTCAAATTGTTGTTACAAAAAAAATTATATCTCATCCCATATCTTTGTCACACATTTCTCTATTATATTTTGATTAATCTATACAGTTGTAAACACCTCCATTTTGTAACCAAACACTTACTAAAGGACGAAATTGTAATTTTAAAACACACATCGAAGGGAAAAAAAAGGGATGGTGTACCCTATTTTCCAAGCCCATTTGTAATTTCCTAACCAAAGATGCATACGCTAGAGTGGCGTATGCCACTTACAGTCTGTTTGGATACCATTTATTGCTGAAAATTGAAAACTGAAAACACTGTAGTAAAATAATTTTTAAATGTGTGAATAGTGCCGTGGGACCCAGTTTTAAAGAAAAAGTTGCTAAATATGGTACTTGTAGGTCCCGTTAATAGTGCATGAGACTCACAGGAAAAAACGCTTCCGCTGGGAAATGCGCAAAACGCGCTTCCCAAACGGAGGCTTAAAGACAAGGACCCTAAAATCATCACTCTACTAATTCCATTTGGTGATTAATTTTCACCAGCTCTATTTCCATTTGGTGATCAATTCAAAACACCATCATTTTTAGAAAAGATAAAATTCTTTTTCTTTTTCTTTTTCTTTTTCTTTTTATACAAGATAGAAATTTTACTATAGCCTAATCTAAGTGTATATGTGTGTGAAGCTCCCTCTGAAAACTTGAACCTCGGCACTTAAAAGATTTTTCTGATGGCTAATTATTATATAAAATATTTCTCAAAAGGCAAGAGCACATTTGAAAGATTTCTTGGCCCATTGCTCAAATTTATCCTTTGTGGATGTGGTAGACCAAATAGTAAAAAAGTTAATTGATCCAGAGATCCAATATTAATTCTTCACAACTAGCTGGATGATTTGGAGCAAGTGCATGTAATGAAGACAACCACAGTTTGCCACATCCTGATCCTCCTATCCTAGCAAAGTTTGTTGTTGCTTGTGCTTTGGAATATTTAGAAGTTAACAATGAAGGCCTCCATTGAGGAGTTTTCTATGTAATTCTTATTTTATTTTGAAATTTTGCATTTAGACTCTATGATAGTTAGATAGGCCAAAATGGGGATATACCCCTTTCTCCCAAAAGTTCCAGTAAAACGCCTCATTTCTAAAATTATTTAGCGATATGCCCTGTTTTAAAACTTGATTTGTTTAAAATCGAGTTTCAGTAAGGAACTCGAGTCCCACAATTTTTTTTTATTTTTTTTATAAGTTTGATTTGCCTATAACTCGATTTTCTAAAAATCAAGTTTTACATTGAAACTCGATTTTTATAAAAATCGAGTTTCAAAATAGGGGCATATTCCTAAATAGTTTCAGAAATGGGGCATTTTGCTAAACTTTTGGGCGAAAGGGCAATTTCCTCTTTCCCTATCTAACTAGGCCAAAATATGGCCTAGTTAGATAGGGAAAGAGGAAATTATGTTAGCTGATATAGATCCAGTGTTATATGTTTGAGATGTTGTTCTAGTCGAATTTGGTTGGAGAAGTCTTCTTCAAAGACAATAAATTGAGTGATTTATATTTTTGAGATTTTCTTAATTTTTCTTTTCAATTAAATTAAGTGATGACTCCATAGGTAAAACAAAACTCTCAAATATGGAGGGTAAAAGGCTATCAGTTGAATAACTTTTTTTGGGACTCACATTTTGACCCTATGCAATTTAATTTGATCGTAATTCCCACAGGTATCAAAGTCTTAGGGGGTGTTTGATTCATCAATTTCCATAACTCATATCTCTATTTTCATAACTCATAACTCAAAAATGGTGAGACCCATAGCTAGAAGTCCATTTGGCACCACCATAACTCTGTTTCTATAACTCAATTCTCTGATTTCTGAGTTATGATTTATGGAAACTGAAAACACATTTTAGCTGTTTTCAGTTTCCATAACTCATAACTCAATGGAATTTCCGTAAATAACACTACATGGAGGGACCCACTGTCAGACTTTAGCCGCAACTTTTGACCATCTCTTTTTTTTTTTTTTTCTTTCGTCACTGGGTTCGGTGCGTTTCTTCATCTTCTTTTTTTTATTTTTCCTTTCACACTAGGTGGCTTCTTCTTCTTCCTTCTGATATGGGTTTTTTTTTTTTTTTTTTCTTCTTCTTCTTCTTCTTCTTCTTTCACTAGGTTCGGTGATCTGATCTGGGTTTCTTTTTTTTTTTTTTTTTTCCACTAGGTTCGGTGATACTGAAGAAAAAAAAAAAAAAAAAAAAAAAAAAAAAAAAAAAACACTACACTGAGTGACGGGTGTGGAGCCCACAAACAGTGTGAAAAATATTGAGTGATGACAAGTGAGTGATAGTGCCAAACGGGTAGGGTATTTTGAGTGATGAGTAATGAGTAATGAGTGATGAGTGACGGAAATTGAGTGACCAAAAAAAGGGATCCAAACACTGCCTTAGAATGTGAATTCTCTCGTCACCAGGCAACAACTAGTTAGGGAGAGGATGACCAAGCTTTTTACGTGGCTTTCCACCTTTCCCATCTTGTGCAAAGAAGGAAAGTGTTCTCATGCTACAGGCAGGAACTACCAAACTCTATCTTGAGATAATGGTGGGTTCCAATTTCCATAGCATTGGTACTTGATGAAGCCAAATTCGTCAGTTAATAGGTTCGTTCAGATGGATTCTGATGATAATAAGTTCGAGACCTGCAAAACAATCACGAAGGAATTTCCCCCTGCTTGGGTCATCAGCGTGGTGCTAGCCGATGAGCCTCTAATGACAAAGTTAGATGATGATTGAGAGAGATAGCAATATATGAGAGTATGTTACTTATAGTGTGAATTTTTACCTTCTCTTAGGTTCTAAGGTGGTTTATATAGATTTCTGTCTTTCTAGCCGTTGGAGGTCTTCAATGGTGGCCTTAATGGCTTTGGTAACGCCTCTGATGATTTAATGGTGAGATTTGATGATCTTGCCAACAGTTATGTTAACGCGTGCTTCTGTTGGTAATGGTGTTTTGGTCGCCCAAAGACCTGTGTAGACAATGAGAATTTATTAGTTCATCAGTACTCATTACTCATATGCTTCTAAGATGATAAAGCTCAATTTTCCCAATTTTTATCGAGAAGAAGATCCTACCATTTATGCAGAACAGAATAGTTTTTTTAAGCTTCATGAAACACCCTCGGAGGATCAAGTTAAACAAATATTAGTAAATGGGTACACCAACTTATAATAGTCAGGCTGTCATATTAAAGATATCTAAATTTGGCTTTAATTTTTATTTTTGTCTCTTTCATTTTATTAACTATCCGTACAATTTATCATATCATAACGTTGTCATATTAGGATATCTTTTCTTTTTTGGAGTAAAAATGTAGAAATTTTATTGAATAACACCACAGTATTACATCAACAGCTAATGCAGGCCTAAAAGCTAGAAGAACATTCTCCAACCAAACTGAGACACATACATGGTCTAATAAAGCAAACATTGGGAAAAGGAAAAGGTAGAAACCGAGCATAGAACATTCAAATATCTTCAATCTAGTGTCCATATAAGTAGTTGTAGGATTATGGTATTGCTGTATCACTTTGACTAAAGCCAAGTCACCCCATTCAAGCACAACATCGATCATAAATGCTAAGCTCCAAATAGAAATCATATTAAAGATATCTTAATTAAGGGTTACTCCCTCCGTCCCACTTTGTTTGTCCTTTATTCCATTTTGGGATGTCCCAAAATATTGTCCTGTTTCTAAAAATAAAAGTTATTAATTTACTAATGTTCCTATTATACCCCTATTAATTTACTAATTTAATTTTTTGATAAATTAATTTAAGGGTACTTTTGAAAACTTATATATTTTTAAAAGGTAGACAAGACAATAAATGATGCTCCCTTAAAAATGTTGACTTTTCAAACAGGACAAACAAAGTGGGACGGAGGGAGTATTTGTTTTCCTCTTTCCTTTAATTAAGTACCAGTGCTACCACCAATTAGGCATTTGGTGGGGTGGTATGGTTTTGATTCTTGGAATGTCCCATGTATTGGATGTTGTTTATTAACGAAGCTTTGATGCTTAAAAAATTTGGATATCATCTATGAGTGTCTTTAAAGTATTTGCTAATTGATCGTTTTAAGAAAGTTTTAATACGACATTTATAAGAAATATAAAAACTATAAAAATATTTCATAAATTATTGTCTTTTACCGCTGCATCTTGAGTTTCTCAGAAGGAGAGAGATGGCTGGTCACCTCTACTTCAAATCCTTTTTCTTTTTTTTAAAGTAGTGTCTTGTTTGTTTTTGTTGGTCATAAATTTCAATTTGATTTTAACTTTGACTAGTCATAAGTTGTACTCGTATACTAGTATTTTTTGAAGACTTATTATTCTTTTTTTTTTTTCACTGTGAAATTTTTTTGAAATTTTATGCGAAGGAATAGAAAAGAAGAATACACAATATTTTTAATTCTTAGCATCAAATACAACTTTATCATCTTCTCAAAAAAAAAAAAAAGTAAATAAATAAAAACCTTATACAACTTATCTTACCGAAAGTTTTCATATTAACGATATTTAAATTTGGGCTTCAATTTTTATTTTTGTCTTTTTCATTTTATTAACCGCCTGTACAACTAATAGCGTTATCATATCATATTAAATATATATTTTTTTTTTTTTTTTTAGAAACTTTATTGAATAGCATCACATCATTAGATCAAGGAATTACATTAGCTACTAACGCAAGCCTAAAAGCTAGACGAAGAGCCTCTAACAAATTGAACCGAGACACTATCATGGGTCTGAAAAAGACAGCCAACTTACAAGGAACAGAATTAGCAACAAAGCAAACATAGGAAAAAGGAAAAGATCAAAACCGAGTATAGAGTATAGACCATTCAAATATATTCAAGCAATGTTCTCAAAAAAATTATATATATATATATATATATATATATGAATATGTAAAACTTAGAAAAAAATCAATTGGAATTTAAAATTAGAATCCAATTTTACACCATATGTCTAAATTTATGTGGAGATCATACCATAATTATCCACTTAAGTTTATGTCATATGTCCACTTAAGTTTTTTAGGGGTTGTTTGGATTTGTAGTTTTCCATCACTCATAACTCTGTTTCTATCACCCATAACTCAAAAATGGTGGGTCCCATGGCTGAGTAGTTTGTTTGGATGTGCTTTCAGTTTTTGTTTCCATCACTCAATTCTCTGATTTTTGAGTGATGAGTTATGAAAACTGAAAACACATTTTAGGTGTTTTCAAGTTATCAAAACTGAGTTTCCATGACATTTTGGTAATAAAACACACATTGGTGTGACCCATTGTCAGAGAGAAGTCACACTAGCACAACTTTTGAGAACCCCACCAATGACTTTTTCTTTCACACCAAAATGCAACCCACAGAAACTCTCCATTCCCAACTCCAAGCACTCCTCACACTTCTGAACTCTCAACCCAGCCATGCCTACCGAGCCCCCACCTCAGTCAACCCGCGGCGGCAGAGCTTAGACTGGCCAGAGCTCATACCAACATTCCTCTCTCTCCATACCCATTTCGTCTCTTCTCCCCATCCCAATCTACTCTCTCTCCCCATCCCATCTGCGAACAGTGCTGAGCAAAAAACCGGAACCCATCAAATTGGAAAATCAAGGAACCAAAGGGGAAAATAAAAGCATTAAACCCATAAACAGGAACCCAATATCAAATAACACAACACAACCCATATACTCGCAAATTTCCTAAATCAAAAAATTGGGAGGGATAAATAGCCGCAACGAGAAATAGCAAGAGCGAAAGTGATAAAGATGGAGAGAGATATTGATCTGTAGATTCTTTAGTGGAGTGCATCGTCCTAAGCTCAGCCGTCACACGCACTGATATGCTTGATCCATCACACTCAAGAAAGAGAGTGAAGACGAATCAGAGGAAAAAAGAAAAAGTAAAATTTTTGGGAGATTGGTGCTCGGTGAGGTGGAGATCGGCGCTGGGTTCGTCAAGGGTTTTAGGAGAAACTGGGCTGAAGAGAATGAAGGGAAAAAATAAATGAAATGGCAGTGTGTTACGTAAGCATGGTAACCGTGAGCCTAGCATGGTAACCGTGAGCCTAACATGGTGCTCAGGCATGGGTCCCACAAAAAGTATAAATATTTGAGTGATGAGAAACTAAAAACAGTGTGCCAAACGTGTGGGGTTTAGGAAATTGGGGTATTTTAAGTGATAAGTGAGAAGTGATGAGTGATGGTTTTTTAAAAACCAAACAGCCCCTTAATCTTTGTGCCAAGTGAGTTAATAAGTGCAAAATACTATCTAATATTAATCAACTATAAAATTAAAAAATAAAATAAAATAAAAAACCAATCACATATACTCAATAAAAAATCACCACACAACAAAAATCACCACATGTTCACAAAAATCACCACATGTTCTATCTTATTAAAAAAAAAAAAATTAAATGATCATAAGTAGTACTAAATTTAGGTAAGAATTTTAATATATGACTAATTACGTTCACTCTTAAAAAATATAATTTGACTAATTGTTTATACTTTTATGATAAAAATTGTATTTAATTTTAAATGTAGCTATATGTATGCATGTGTTACATGCTTCTTCTTCTTTTTTAATAATTTGACTAATGATTTATATTTTTATAATAAAAATTATGTTTAATTTTAAATGCACTCATGGATTTGCATGGGTTACTTGCTAGTACTACTAATAACAGGATTACTTATTTGGGTTTCATCATTTTTTATACTGAAATACCCTCTGTAAGGACCCAATTTGGTTCCCAAGCCCAAGAGTCAAAAGGATTTTGGCCCAAAGAGCCCAATACAACGAATTTATAGAAAGTGGGTCAGAAAACTAGGCTATAATGAATTGGACAATAATTATAGTGGGTCTAAATGACCTAAAAGCAAAGATAAACAGGTTTTATCCAAAGAAAATCGTCCTTGGCACAATCCAAGGAGATGTGTTCTTATATATATCTCTTTAAAATTTGATTACAAGTCTAATTCCAGTTGTCACAGTGTTTTTTCTTTTGATTTCTCCATCTCCATTCTCAGTGTATTCTTTCTCTTTTATATTGTCTTCCTTCTTTCATCTCTACCCTCCATGTGAAGATCAGGATTCTGGCGTTGATCCCTGTCCCATCAGCACCTTCCTAAATTATCTAGGAGTAGCTGTAAAGCTGAAAATTACTGTTCAGGCATCACTTCCACATTAATGCGGCCAGAGAGTTAGCTACAGAGCATTCAATGCAGTGGTAGTAGTTTTCTCTTAGATATTTCATAGTTCTCCTTTGTCCTGTGCTTTCATGATATGTATCCTTATCAATAAAATCTCTTGGAATGTTGCTCTGGAAGGCAAATTACACCTTCTGAGCTCTACTTTGCTTAGCCGAGGAGACATTTCTCCTCGGACCACCTTCTTGGGCCCTCATGACTAGACCCCACATATTCATTCACTAATGCAAACTTCCATGACAACATTTACCCATCCTCGGACTACTAGATGTCCTTGGATTGGGCCTATCATACCTACACCCTCAAATTCATAAGTTTAGAAAGTTTAAATTATAAGGTTAAATATATAAAAGTACTATTTTAAACACTCCTAAATTTTAGATACTTATCCATATCCTTTAAAATTAAGTACTTTCATCTCTCCTTATCCCTTCTAAACGTCAAGTTAGTTACTAAAATCAAATGTAAATAAATGTCTCTCTTCTTCTGTTTAATCTTTTTTTTTTTTTTTTTAAATATCTCTTTCTTTTTTCTCTCCAAGGAAGGAGTAGTCCTTTCCTATAAGATAAAATTTTGACACAAAAAATAAAATAAAAAAAGCTTCATCACACACGCAAAGCGCATGTGGTGAGGCTATATATATAAATATAAATATATATATATATATATATATATATATATCTTCTTATCCCTTTCAAGCACAACATTATAAATGCCAAACTCCAAACAAAAATCATATTAAATATATCTTAATTAAGGCTTCATTCCTTCTCAAAAAAAAAAATTAAGGCTTCATTTTTTTATTCCCTTTCATTTAATTTAAATACCAGTATTTCCACCAATTGGACATTTGATCTAGCGGTATGATTCACACTTTGGATGCGAGAAAAAGGCCCCAAGTTTGACAATTGGAATGCCCCATTCATTACTAATGAATTTTTTATTATTAGAAAAATATTTAAAACAAAACAAAATCTACCTGTGCTTCTTGAGTTTTTGTTTTCAAGGAGAGATGGTTTGAACTCCTCGACTTTGTTTTCCTTTGTTTCTTTTTTAATGACGTGTCTTGTTTGTTTTTGTTCGTCATAATTTCAATTTCATCTTAACTTTGAGTTTGAACAGTCATAGTGTTGTACTCATATGCTAGTACTTGTTTAAGACTTTATTTTCTCTTCTTTTTTTTTTAATTTTTTTTTTCTTATTGAAATTTATGGCAAAGAAATAAAAAATAAGAATTCACAATATTTTAAATTTCTAACTTCAAAATATCAAATACAACTTATCATCTTCTAAAAAGAAAGATCTCCTACAACTTATCATAGCAGAAATTGTCATATTAATTATTGGGTTTGGTTTATTTTCGGTACTTTTTTAACTAGAATCTCTTTTTATTTTAATGAGAAATTGTCACATCATTTACGAACTAAATAAAATATAGAGATTGAAACCTACTACCACTTGTCATTATATATTTAAAACAACAAGAGATGTCCAATTAAAAAATTACTAGAGATAAGTCAAACTCTTAATTATTAAAGATATCTAAATTTGGGGTTCAAATTTTATTATTGTTTCTTTTCTTTTATTAAGTACCCATACATAGGCGTTGTTATATTAAAGCTATCTATTTTTTTGAATAAAACTTAATGCTAGATATAGTGACAACATACATACGTAGCAACTACGTAGGTAATATGGGTCATTTATTTTATAAGTCTAGTTATCTTTAATTTATTTTTATTATTCAATCAAAATTAATTATAGTGTCAAGTTATTAGTAGTTTACTCGAGCCTAATAATCTGATCATAGGATGGTGTGAAATCAATTTTGGAAGTTGTCAACTATATATCCCTTTTATGATTTTATCCATTGGTTGAATCTTTCTTTTCTTTTTTTTAGAAAGAATCTTTCATTTAACTAACCTAGCAAGTCAAGGCCTGCATCAAAACTCTAGAAACTTAATTAAATAGCATCACATCATTATATCAAGAATTTACATCGGCCGCTAATGTAGGCCCAAAAGCTGGAAGAAGGTCCTCCAACAAAACATGAGTCTCAAAAAATACCAACTTACAAGCAACAGAATTAGCAGTAGAGCAAAAATATAGGGAGAAAGAAAAGATCAAAACCAAGTATATACTATTTGAATATCTTCAAGCAAGTGTTCATAAAATAGTTGTAGGATTATCGCATTGCTATATATCACTTTGACCGAATTCAAGTCAAGTAATTCCATTCAAGTACGGATTCAGCTCTTCTAGATTTCCTAAGGTTTTCTACCAATAGATTTCCTTAAATCATAACCACTATTTTATGATTTAAGGGTCTAGATTCTACCATGTCAGCATTCCACTAACAATACTTCTAAAATAATAAAATAATGTTGCAAACAAAATAATTAAGATTATTGTTAATTACCAATGCTACTATAGTTAATGCTTCATTTTTCTACCCTCTATTAATTACCAAGGGAAATGCTAACGAGTGCCCTTAGAGTACTGATTAAGAATCTAGTTAAAGAAAGTTTTTATGGGAAAAAAAAAAAACAATTAATGTTTTAACAGTTTTTTTCATTTCCCATAAAAATAATGTTAAAACTTTCCTAAAATTGATTATTAATGAGTGCCCTTAGGGCACTCGTTAGCATGACCCAATTACCAATGCTACTACCAAAGGAGGGTGGAGCAAGTTATACTACATACAACACACTTTCTTAAGTAATTTGGGACAATTACCCATTCTTTTTTTTTGAGAAACAAACACACACACACGCACAAGGGAGAGGGAAAGGGGAAAGGGAGAGTGTGTTGTGTGTAGTTACCATGACTTTTGAGTGGAGTTATGGTGTGTCTTTGTGTTAGAACATCTTTCCCTCTCCCTTATGTGTGTATTTGTTTCTCAAAAAAAAAAAATAAAAAAAAAAAAAACTGAGCATTTGATCTAGTAATATGATTCTCGCTCTTAGTGTGAGAGGTCTCGAGTTTGATTCTTAGCATGTCCCATTTATTGGATGTTTGAGTGCAAGAGGTCTCAAGTTTGATTCTTAGCATGTCTCCTTAATTGAATGATGTTTACAAATGAAGTTTTAATTCTTTTTTTTTTTTAAAATAAAAAACAAACAAACAAACAAAACAAACTGGGCAGCTCTCCTTCATTTGTTGTTTTTTTTTTTTTTTTTTTTTTTTTTTTTTTTTTTTTTTTTTAATGTGGTTTATTCAGACTTCAGAGGCTAATAAAACTATAAAAGAAGTGCACTGTTAACTTTTCCCATAAAAGAATACCACCCAATTGGACATAAATTTTGTGGCAATAAAAAAGGACAAGAGCAGAGCAACCAACCGTAATCAATTAGCCTTAGTGATTGATTAAAAATTTCCAAGCTGTATAAAAACAATTCTAATTCAATGAGTTCTGACCAAAAAACAAAGAAACAAAAATTATGTTAGGTGAGATCCATTATACATGAGGACTGGACAGCGTGTCAAACACTCTGGAACCTTAAACATTAACAAAACCAATGATGGTATTCATTCATTCATTCACATGTGGTGGCTCTTGAACCAATTTCTGCAAACTTTTTTCTGCCATTAAAACGAGCTTACAACACAAGGAGTTGCATTTTGTTGACCAATACATGAATTGGCTTACTGCAAATTTATTTTTGTTAAAAAAAAGTAAACTCTAGCCTGCATATAGTTTTTTATTTCCAGCACATGCATACTAATTTCCAATTATGACTTTCATGGGGATTGAGAATGCATGCATATAGCTTAGCCGACCATTCTACCAACTTCCAATTTTCAAACTAAAAAATCTAGAGTTTGTATCTGTCTTTATCTTTTTTTTATTTATCTTTTTTTCCTCAAAGTGTCACTATATTAAATATCTTACCTTTTATTAAGGATTACAAAATAGTTGAATAAATTTTTAAGTTTGATTCTGATTAATGGATAATTTTAGAACATTTGTTAATTGACTATATTTTTTGAAAGATTTTATACAACTTTTATTAAAAATATTAAAAATTAAAAAAAAAATCAATTATGTACTTTTTTTTTCTCCATAATAAAAAGTTTCTAAAAATATTTCCTAAACCAATGCTTTTAAGGCATCTCTTAACTCTTCCCAATTTTTAATCATATGACACTACATTATATATTTCAAGGTATCATTTTACTTACATCCTATGAAACAGACCTTTTCCTAATTAAAGATAAAGCATGCTTTCACAGATAAAACTCATCAATGATTTAAAATAATGAACCAATAATGGCAATATTTTTATCAACTTTATATAGAGATTAACTAGGGATCTAAATATAATCCTGCATTAGACTTTCATCCAAATTTGAAGGGTAAACAATACGGATAATTAATAACATTCATTGACTATCATTATCGAATTTCCAACTTTTCTTTATAGATAAGGATGGACTATAAGCCACAACTCTATAATATGATTTGAAAATTGAAAATTGTTTTTTTTTTTTTTTTAAAGAGAAAAAAGAAAAAGAAAAAGTAAGGACTATAACATTTATGGACAAAATTTAGTTACAAAATTAGTTATAACATAAAACTACAACTTTACTCAATAAAATAAATATTATTACATATTTTGAAAATCTAACCGTTGAATTGCATGTTCTTTACGCTCTCAATACACATGTCAAATTTTGTGTCAATCGGATATTGCAAGTATGGAGAATATAAGAAAAAGATATAATCTAATAGTGAATTTGTCAAAATTCATCTCTAATAAAAAGATATTAAATAAGGTTGTAGCCTAAGGCTACAATAAATTTTATAACTAAATTTTGTCAAACATTTATTACATCTTTTTTCGTAATTATTGTATGTGCCATATTGTGATTGATGGGCTAGCACTTTCACTTAGACTTACAATTTTTTTTCCACTACTTATTATATATTGCATCAAAATTATATACTGCATCAAAATTGTGATTAAATTGTGACATAAAAAATTATGTGCTAAATTTTCCCAAAAGAAAAAAGCAAGTCTAAACTCAAGAGTCCGAGACGTGGTCGTCACTCAAATTTGATTTGATTTGTTGTTTTATTTATTGTTATTATTATTATTATTATTAATTTTTTTTTTTTTGGGAATGAATCACTCAATTTGTTTATAGGGTATATATGTAAAAATCCATGATATGTGAGTTTGGGTCAGCATGCAGCGTGCAAAACGTCATCTCATTTTGTCCACACGTAAAAATTGCCTAGAGTCAAAGGCCATCAACCAATTGGAACAGTCTAAAAAGTACTAAACTCATAAACTCACATATAATTGGACCCCCAATTCCAATTAATCTCCAACAAAAATTGATTCCCCAATACATCATCATGCATCATATATAACTAAACCACCTCGACCAAATCAAACGGCTCAGATTCACCAATAGCGCCCTCAATGGCCCACCTCAACTATAAATCCATGGCCGTCTCTTCTCTTGTACAAATCAACCACCATGTTCTCCATGTCCACACGCATCAATTAATCAAACTCTTTCTTCTCTTCCTCACATATGTACCTTATCAATCCCCAAACCCAAAAATACTAATCAATTAAAATTAATAATAGCATCTTCTAGAATTAGTTTGCAAAAGCATGATGATGAGCGTGACACCACCATTCCATCATTAATCATTTTGATCCCCCTAAAAAAATTTAAAATTAAAAAAAAAAAAACCCATTTTCCAAGGCCTTGATTTCCACAATACAAACCCCCCCTTCAAAGTACCCTGTTTCAAGTAATTAATCATCTCATTTCAATCAACTAATAAATTAGGGATAAATATTTTTATTTGTCGATATTTAGGTACAATTGTACTTCCCTATTCAAATTCAACCTAAAAACTAGAAAGTGCACAATTCACGAAACTCTCATTTTTTCAAGACTTATATGAATTGAAATTTAATTAGAGAATTTTAAATATATGTCGTACATAGTTATCTTCAAAAAAGTACTACACTCACAATATTTTTTTAAAATTTTTACAATAAATTATAAGTGATAGTTTTTACTAGTTCTAATCTGAATTTACAATTTAAATTACTTTTTAGTCCACCTATAACAACTAGTAACAACTTATCATTTGAGATTTATTATAAAATTGTTATGAATATGTTATGGACATAACATTTCTCTTCACAAAACTCTCATTTTTTGGATGTCTTTACAAATCTAAATTTAATTGGAGAACCTTAAATATAGGTGATACACTGCTCACAAAACTCCTATTTTTATAAGGTACATGCTAGCGGATTGGTAGTCAACCTTTTATCCCCAATCTTTCTTTCTTTTTTTAAAATTTTTTATTTTAGAGAGAGAGATTAATTCCTAAGTTCAAACGTGCGATCTATCACTTTTGGTGGAAGGTATTTTCCATCGCACTAATAGTAATAATTTAGTATTACATATAACTCTTATAAGAGTGGACTCTATATATAATACTAAAAAAAACTCTTATGCAACCGCAGCAATACCACGTAATACGCACAGTGCACTGAAATAATAATTTTAATTAAAAAAAGGGGAGGGTGCATTAGTGCACAGAATACTAAATTAGAAAATAATTGAAAATTAGAGCATTTATCTTCTCCCAAAAAAAGAAAAAAGAAAAGGAAAATTACAGCCTTTTAAACCAATCCAATCAATGTGCAACTAACTATAAATAAGGCTTTTGGCCCTCCCACTTTCGCACTTGTCAACGTTAAATACACAGCTCAAACACATCAGATAAAGCAAAATTCAGAGAAATCACAGAGAACTTGAACGACTCCATCAATGGCCACTAAAGTGTATATTGTGTATGTATCAATCCAACTATATATATGCATATTGTTTTTTTTTTTTTTTTTTCCTCCAATTTTCAAATATTAAACTCTGATATGTACTCTGTTCTCGCTAATACTCTGCCTTTTTTTGCTCTGTTTAATTGTTTTTTCTTCTATTCTTTTTTGGGATTTTTGTACATTTTGGTTTTGTGTTTGATTATATGAATTGGGTATTCCTTATTTTTGCTGAGGTTGAAGATTGATCTACGGTTTGATGTTTCTGTAATTTGTTTGTGAAATTGTTGTGTGGATTGCAAATGTGATTTTCTTGGATCTGTTTTTTTTGTTTTTTGGGTTTTTTTTTCTTTGGTTGTAATGGTTGCTACTGCTCTAATAGAACTATGAACAAATGATTACCCTTTTATACATATATATATATATATATATTTTTTTTTTTTTTTCCTCTTTTGTGTGAGGATGATTGGACTGAAAACTGAAGTGAAAAGAAATGATTTTGTAGATAATAGGCTTTGTTTAGGTCAGGGTTTTGCATATTGAATTGTTTCAATTAGTGGGTCTCATGGTTTTCAAGAACCTTATTGAAAAGGAGCTGCTTTGGGTTTTGATCATCTTGTTTTGGTATTTCTGCTTAATCTGTTCTTGAAAAAACAAATGAATATAATCTCCTTGATGGCCTTTAAATGTTGAGACTGCAGGCTGGTTTCACATGTACTTTTCTTGGTACATCATACCTAAACTTTTAACTATCTGGGATTTTTTGTTTTACTTGAAAAAACCATTAACCTCTTGCAAATCAAGATCTGAGAATACCAATGATATTCGGAATGGCCGAGTTGATATATCATTCATTGGTATAAATTTAGGACTTAGAATTCGTTGAATTAATTTTTTTTATAGTCTGTGCTTTGGATTTGGATGGTAGTGAATCCATGAAGAAATTTGTTTTTGCATCAAGCCATTATGAGAATGTTGATTTTCTCGACTTTTTTTAATAAACTGCTAATTCTTGCACTTGATTAGATTGACTGTAGAATGTGAGCACTGCTGACATCATGATCTCCATGAAGATTTTTATTTTTTGCATAAAGCTGTTATGAGAATGTTGATTTTCTCAAATTTTGATAAACTGCTAGTTTTGACACTGAACTAGATTAGATTGACTGCAGAACTATTTGTGCTGCTGACATCATGATCTCCAGGATCATAGCATTTCAAATTGGTTTAGCATTTTAGCAGTATGAGGAAATGTATTCGTGATGCTAAGCCATCACAAATGTAGGAGAGATTTGTATCACCTTGAGATTCTATTAGGAAATAAAGTTAAATGTATTCTCTTTAATGACCATTGAAAGGTGATGAATATTAAACTCTAGTGTTTGATTATTTTCAAAAAAACTTTAGTGTTCAATGTGCTTCTCATTATGGTGCAGTTGCACTAAAATGCTGAAACAAATTGCCAGAACCCCTTTTTCAGGAAATTTTTTCTTAAAAAAGAAGAATTAGACATATGTTCAGAAAATGGCTGAAGGAAAAGTGAAAGACTTATTATGCTGAATATTAAACTCTTCAGCCAGAAAGCCATTAATTGATATTATTTGCAGAGATGGCTATAGATCTGAACCTAAAATTGTTGAATGTAAATGACTAAGTTTTGAGTTTAGTTTTTCTGATTTTTTGTTGGAAAGTTACACACGCATCCTATGTTTTTTGAACGCATGACCTTACTCTACATCATGTACTTCAAGGAAGGAAATGCCATTTGGGCTAAAGCTTGCTTGTTGGCATGTGAATAAACAATAATGAGATGTATAAATATTACTTGTTTGTGCTATGACTTCACTCTTTATATATAAGTTCACCAAAAAGTAAATAGTTTAGGCACATATAAATCTTTTAAATAAAATACTGAGCCATTATTTTACAAAATATTGTTAACTCTAGAGTGAAATTGAATGTTGTAATGGGTGCCACAGAAAAACATATATGGCTCACTATCAAGTCAAACTTCACTGAATTCCTATTCTATTTAGGCATTTCAAAATGCATGAAAGTACCATCTCAAACAGGACACCATATACCTGGGAGTGGGAGCTCCAAGATATCTACAACCGAAGCCATACGAGTAAAAGTGAGGGAGAATTACATTTTTCTATATAATGAAGTTACCTTAGGTGGCTTCTTACTTGAGTCATCTATTACATCAACTTTTGTCATGAATACAGTTGTCCGAATTGCCAGGCTAAACAGTTTTTCTTATTGGTAAGCTACTAAATTACACACACATCCAGTGGGTTTAAATCAACAACCTTATCCTTCACCGATTCTTGTTGGAGGACGAAGTGCTAGTGGGTTAGAAGTGCCATGTCTAACAAGTTACATTATATTGTAGCCCTTTCTTTTCTTATAAGCATGAGATTTTTTTAATCCAGCCATGCTCACATGTTATAAATTAGAATTAGATGAGTTTGGCTCCTCTACAAAAACATCCACCACGAAAATGCATCCCAAGTCTTGTTAATGTGGCAGCAGTCTTCTTGGTCTTTGGGTGTATTATGCATATGTAAGAGAGAGAGAGAGAGTTCTCTAGGGAAACTAAGGGAGGGAAGACTAACATTTCAAGGAGTCTTGTATGTCTTGATTTTTCTTAAATATTCTATTCTCTTTGTCTGGATTTCTTAATGTTAGTTCTATTTAGGTTTCTGTATCCCTTCTCAGGTTGACTCTGAGGAGAACAGTTAAATGGGCTCATTGGCTATGGTCAGTGGGGTTTTCCACTGTGGGGGAAAATATTGACAGCAGGGAAAGTTCAAGCACCTGTTTAGTCAATTCATTTAGATCTAGTAGAGGATAGGTGATTGATAAGGAAATATAAAGTTTTAGAAGTCTCTGTCATAGCGTTGCACTTAGAGCAAGTGTCTTTAGTTGGTCAATTGGCTCTTCAGTACCTTGCTGTAGTCAGAAATGTCTGCCATGATTGTTTAGAGGCCATTATCACTTGAATGCTGTTTGGTGTTCTTGAAGGCTCACGTCACATCACCTCACATTCTCATTCTCTTCTAATGGCCAAACAGAGGCTCATGATTGTTTGGTCACTAGGATGTCCTTGACCACCTATAATGCTTGAACTAAGAAACAGAGTAAGGAGCTCAAAGGTCAGAGCTTGTCAATTAATTGTGGCAGAACCACAAAGTGGAAAGAGGACATGCATGGGAGTGGTTTAGTGGCATTTTTTCCTATGGCATTAGTGATTCTTGAATATTGCTTATTTAGAGTGACATTTATACGTGCCATGTTGTGAGTTTCTTGTTCATCTGCTATATTGGCTTCTTGGATTTGCTCTGGGCTTTAATCTGCCCACAATTTGGGAGAGTGTGTGGGAAGTTCCACACACACACACACAAAAAAAAATTAATAAAAATAAATAATAAATTGAGAAGATTTGAAAATTTTATATTCAACCAAATAATCAGAGTAATTGGCTATGGAAGACTGCCAGTTCAGGAGTTCATCAGGGATCAAATCTGCCCCGGTTGTTTTTCCCAGTGATTTGCAATTTGCAAATAATAATGGTGCTTTGATTATGATCCTTTCTATAATATATTGGGAATTTCTCTCCTTATGTTGTTAAATATTAATGAAAACTACCATTTATAAAAATAAAATAAAAAATTTAAGCAAGTTAATGTTTTGCACTAGATTCCATTTTATTTTGTTCTCTCTTGCTACAGTCAATTCTCAAGTATGCAATGGGTAAGCTCAGATTATTGAATGACTCATTTACTGATAAATTTTTATTGCTGCTACAGGTACTATTCCATGTATGGACATGTAGAGAAGCTAGCAGAAGAGATAAGGAAAGGGGCTGCATCTGTTGAAGGAGTGGAAGCCAAACTATGGCAGGTAAGAATGTGCATCACATATCATGCATTGCATGTTATATCATTTATGAAGTACCAGGTATAGTTTTTGTAATAGCTTAGTGTACGGTACAATGCACTAATGGTGAGCAACAATCAGTTTTCAAGAAAGGAAGTTTCATCTTTTTGCCACGGGAAAGAAAAAGTGTAAATTGGCTTATGAACTTTTGACCTTGTTGACTTGTTAGTTATTTCTGAGAAGTTTTGAGCTTGAACCCTGTTTTGATGGTTTTTTGCAATTGAATGTCACTGTCTGTGCTTTAACTCACTGTTTTAGGATCATTTTGCATTGTTTTTTGTTTTCCCAAGTTGCCTCTCTCTCTGCATGTTTCCCGTTCAAAGCCATGTCTTTTTGTGACCCTTCAAATATTATATCAATTAATTATACGTGAACTAAGTTGCCACCTTCTGCTTTTAGGATCTCCCATTGCAATAATGTGATACTGTGTCATTGTCATGGTTCATTTTCCATAATTTGACATTTTAGTTGGTTCTCCTGCACGCAATAACTCTTTAGATTTTCTCGTGCATACTTGCTTTATCATTTATAGTTTTTTCCTTGTTCTCCTTTTTCTTTTTATTTTCTCTGTTCTTTCATTATAGTAACCTCATCCCTAGTATGCTCAATATTTGAACATATGTCATGATTAGCTTAATGCTTTGCAGTGATCCTTTATGTTCTTTGTCCTCTAAAGCTTCAAGTTTCCTTCTTTTTTTGTTGGTACATCTAGAAATCACAAATTTCTTTTAGTTGTTGTATGCAAATTCAAGCAACTGGGCCTTATTGTTTATCTAGGTGGTCCATGGTTTTTAGTGGATGGCCAATTTACACTATGTTTGTCTTTTTCTCTGTGTTTTACGTAATTATTGAAAAATTCCCTGACAATATTGGACTGGTGGAACAGGTCCCTGAGACACTACCAGAAGAGGTGCTGGGGAAGATGAGTGCACCACCAAAGAGTGATGTACCAATCATTACACCTGACCAACTTACCGATGCTGATGGTCTTGTTTTTGGCTTCCCAACAAGATATGGAATGATGGCCGCTCAATTCAAAGCATTTCTGGATGCAACTGGAGGTTTATGGAGATCACAACAGCTTGCAGGCAAGCCTGCAGGGCTCTTTTACAGCACTGGATCTCAAGGTGGTGGACAAGAGACTACTGCGTAAGTTTCCATGACTCAGTTATTAATCTATCTGAAATATCCTAAAAATCTTGAATGGGCTGAAATTAAACTGCATATTATATATTATGTCATAGGTTGACTGCAATTACTCAGCTGGTTCACCATGGAATGATATTTGTACCCATTGGATATACATTTGGAGCTGGCATGTTTGAAATGGAGAAAGTGAAAGGTGGAAGTCCTTATGGTGCTGGAACTTTTGCTGGGGATGGTTCAAGACAGCCAACTGAGCTTGAGTTGGAGCAGGCATTCCACCAAGGGAAGTACATTGCCGCCATCACAAAGAAGCTCAAGGGTGGTGCTGCTTAAGTTTTATAATTCAACATAAAGATATCATTTGGATAACATTTTCCATTTTTTCAGTCTTAATATTCCATATTCCTATTTCTGTGTTTGCAAGTAATAATATCTGTGTTGTTTGAATTATGCTTTGTACGTGTGTTACACAGCACAGTGGTTTTTCTTAATGATAAAAGTTTGATTGATCATCCATCTGTGCATCATTGCCCTCTTTCCCGCGTATATATTAACTAAGAACATGAAAAGGATTCGATTTTATCTGGTCTCAAGGCTAATGCATGGCCAAGACACTAAAAGCCCTCCTCCATCGCGATATACATTTATATGTTCATCACTTCTGGATCACTTGGCACATTCTGATCCATGTGACCGGCATTCTCCTTTTTAATTATGGATCCATTGTCCAATGAATGCTTCAAAGGGTGCTGAATCTGCTGAAAGATAGTAATTTTGTGATGGTTATAGAAAAGTTTGAGGGATAAATGGCATGACTCAAGGTGTGCAATGCAGTTAAAGTGAAAAATGACATACTCATATAACTTAGGGTCCGTTTGGTTGGAGGGGTGGAAAAGTAGGAAGATAGAAAATAGTAAGAGGATGGAAAAATTGGAAAATAAAAAACATTTTAATTTCCTTCATTTTTGTTTAGTTGGGAGTGGAAAAATAGAGGGATGGAAAAAGTGAGTTTGTATAAATGTATGCATATACCTTTGTTAAGAAATGATGCCCAATTAAAACCAAAAAAGTGATAAACCAAAAAAAAAAATCAATCACCTAAATTTATTAAAAAATAAATATCATGTCCATAAAAAATAAATAAATAAATAAATCACATCTAAACAAAAAAAAAAATACAAAAAAAACAAAAAAAGAATACTGACAAGCCTGCCCAATAAATTAAAAGTAAAAAAAGAAAAATAAATAAAAAGGAGGAAGAAAAGGAGGTAGGCAACATCCAGGAAAAAAAAAAAAAAAAATGGTTTGAAGAAAAGCAATGTGGGTGAAGCTGTGCAATTGCATATGAGCATTTTCGTCCAAAAATGATACCCAATTTCTCTCTTTAGTTTTCTCTCCATTTTGGAGAGAAAACTTTTTGGTAGGCTCAGCGAGAAAACACTTAGGTCCCACCATTTATTTTCCTTCCCCCCATCCAACCAAACACATTTCAAAAAAGTTTTCCTTCCTATTTTCTCTCCAAAATTTTCCATCCACCCTATTTTGCCTTCAAACAAACACGCCCTTAATTTTGCACAAGTAATTGCAATTCAGTGTGCTTTGGCTAAACTCAACCTTTACTGGTTAATCCGTTTTGGTAAACCAACCTTCGATTTGATATACAGTAAAAAGACAAAATTTAGATACAGTATCTTAAGTGCTATTTCTTAGGCTCCCCTCTTAAAATTTTGTCATGTGGCTACTTAACTAAAAAATATACTTCCTTCTCATGAGAAAAAATCTACATGGCAGAATTTTAAGAGGAAAACCTAAGAAACAGCATCTAAGTATTGTCTGTACTTAAGTCTTGCCCATGGTAAAATTAATATAAGCAATTTGAAATGAGAGCCCTTAAAATTGGAATCTTTTCTTGAACTTCCAATGACCTCTTTTTTTTCTTTTTCTTTTTTCTTTTTTTTTTTCCCCTTTTCGGACAGTGCCTTCTTGCTTAAAACCAAACAGAAATTTAAGCTTTAAATCCATGGACTTTTTAGTTGACTGGAACTGGTAGCCCATTGTTGACATTGAACCTTCCGTAGCTAAGTTAACTTCTCTATTTTTCAATATAGGCATGATTTTATGTGAGAAATGTTATATTCACAATATTTTCACAAAAATTTTTAAGTGGCAGGTTGTTACCGACTATTACTGGTAAGCAAAAAAATTATTTCAATGATAAGTTTAAATTAGAATCAGTAACAATTACTATTCTAGGATTTTTGTGAAAATGTTAAGGAAGTAATACTTCTCATTAGCCATTGATAACAAACAAAATCACATCCATAAAAGAAAAATCTATATAAATCAAAACTTAAGGTTAACTTAACATTGATGTTACTCTTTTTCTAGATGAATAACCTAACATTGATGTTACATATAGATAAGTGATTAGCAGGTACATATTTGGATGTATGTTTCAATATGCTAATTGAAAAATTGATTACCAAGTCAGATTCAGCCTTTAGAATTTAGATATTATTGATCAACAGTGTCACTACCGACACCGCCCAATTTTAACAGATATGCCCAATAAATATATTTGACCTTACACAATTCATATTTTTCTTAGGGTGGAGAGGGGTTGGCATCCATCCCTTTAAAGAAGTTACAACTTCATAATCAAGGGCTTTTCTCACCTCCTAAAGCTCCGTTTTTGGAATGTATTTAGTATCTTTTTAGACTAAAGTATATTTTTGGTTCTTAAAGTTTGAAGTTAATTGTTTTCATTTTGACCCTTTATATTTGATTTTATTTTCATGTTTACATTGTCATCGCCATTCATTTTCGTTAATAATTTGACCCTTAAGTACCCTTATACTATATTTAAGAATTTCAAAAAATACTAGTTCTAAAATGTTGTGGAATGTAGAAATTTCATTATTATAAGCAGAAAAACATATTATAGACGGTTGAAATATTAGCTCTAAAATATTGTGGAATACATGAATTTCATTATTGTTTGTAGGCAAAAAAAAAAAATATATATATATATATATATATATATTATAGACAAAAAGATTATTAACGAATAACAAAAATGGATAACAAGGCTAAAATGAAAACATAATTAAACATTAAGAGCCAAAATGAGAATTTTAAAATGTAAACTGCCAAAATAAAAACAACCCCAAACTTTGAGTGCCAAAAGTGTATTTTGGTCTATCTTTTATGTTGAGATGAAGTCTTGGTTTCTCAGTTACTTCTATTTTTCTTTTTCTGAAAAAGTAATTTAGGGGTGATAAAATTTAACGAAATCCTTTTTCTTTAGAATGAAATCAAATCTGTTAATTAGCCAAAACCAATAGAACTTAAATTAATTGATTTGGTTGGGTCAATTTACATTTAATTTTTGATATAAAACTTATGGGTTTTTCAATTATTCAATATTATATTACTTATTAAATTTTATATGAAAGATGGTATCTAATTAAAACATTTGATGTTAAAAAAAATCTAAAAAGAAATTGAATTAACTATTTCTCTATGACTTTAGTTTAGTATCTCTCACAAAATATGAAAACTTCACTTCACTCTTTAAGGCAAAATAGAAAATGAATACATAAATTACATATGAGCATGTGCATATATATATATATATATATATATATGTGTGTTAGTGTGTGTGTGACTTGAGTTTTATACTATTTCAGTTTGGTCTTCAGCTCCCACTAGAAAATATTTCTGGTTCCTGCACTTTACCCTATAAAGTGTAAAGAATATGTGGGCTTGGTCCATGTTTTGAATGTTGAAGACTTTAAACTGGCTTGTTTCTCAAAAAAAAAAAAAAGACTTTAAACTGGCTTTGATGTGCCAAGGCCGAGTTTATCCAAAAATTGGCTTGGTTAGAGTATATCAACATGTGCTTCGTTGCTAGGCCTAAACTTTCTACGGTTTACTGATTTTCTAGCATGGTGATGAAACTGGACCTGACGTGTCTTTCAAGTGTTTGTGGTTTAGGCTTCAAGTAAATATTTGATCAAGTAATTGTCCACCCAGTGGCTCAATCCGTATGATGAGATTGGATGACTTATAAAACCCTAAATCATTGTGGATCACGAAGTTCGCAACATGCAGAGAGAACATATATGGGTCTTATAGAGCATTGGAGCAATTTCTTTATTTTAAGGTAAGGGGTCAATATAGGTAAGAAAAATAGAAAATCAACCCAAAAAAACAACCCACATCGGCCTCCCTTATCGGTTCCCTATTTTAAGATTTTGCACTGTTCATTTCCCAAATTTAGGGAACCGCTATTCATTCCCCAAATTAGGATTTTATTATTTTTGTGTTTTGGAAATGTGATAAATAAAAATAAAAAAATAAAAAAATAAAAAGTTGGTGTTTTGAAAAGTGAGAAAAATAGTAAAAAAATTAATGAAGAAATTGTAATATTTAAATGAATAGGATTCAAAATAAGGAATCTAATGTGAATGAAAAGAAAAATTAGTTAACTAAAATGTAAAGTAGGTTCTTATTCTAAAATATGGAAAAAAAAAAAAATAGCAAACTGATACCGATGCTCCATTACTCCTAAGTCCTAATTCGTGTAGTAAAAAAAAATATGATTCGTATGATCCAATCCTTGAAGTAATTTGACCCATTTCATGTAAAGTAATTTAAGCTCATTAGTTGATCAGCTTCATATAGAGAAGAGAAGGGTTCATGACTCATATGATCATGAAATGAATTATTAGGAAAGGCTCATTAAGCTAATGAGATTGTGGACACAAAGCCCAACCCATATAGATATCAGTCTTTGGGTTCCTGATTTGGAGAGGATGGTTTCATAAGATTGTTTCATAAATACTTCTTTCTCTCACTTTGAGCTTGCACATATTTAGCCCAACTCCTTTTATTGGGTGCTTATTCCAAAGTGGGCAATGGGCATTAATGCACAAATCATCAGCTGCCACGTAGGTATTAAAAGAAAAAAAAAACCCTGAACAGTAAGATCTTCCACCTCTTGTGTACATGAGTACATCAATCTTTTGCATCTGATCCTATGACCAATTTCTTAATCTAGATTTCAGGATTTGCATTATTACGTAATAATCTAATTTTTTAGTTTCTCAAAAAATGATAATGCAGACTTAACCTAGCTACCAAAATCACATACATATATATATATATTAAAAAATAAAAAGAAAAAAATAAAAGAAAACTCAGAATGACTGAATGAGCCTCATTGTACGTAGTAATGGCTTCATGATTTTCCATTGTATTTAGCTGGGAAATGGTTGTTTGTGAATGTTCATGAGCACTTGATTGACCAAGAATTTGAAACTTGCATGCATGGTTTGGATGGTGGATTACAACTTGCAGCTAATTCCTCATCTCAGTGTGACACGTACGTACGTGCGTATAGCTTAATCTGCTGAGTTCTTCCACTTGTCTACTTTATTTTATCTCTATCAATCATCTGCACGCCTAGCTATGAGTTTCTTAACCTATCTAGTTTTACACATCAATTTTGTTGTTTGCTGATCATGTTCATTCAAAAGAAAATGAATGAGAATTTGCAATTTAGACTACTAGAATTTGGACTAAATTTTGGACCATTTCATGTTTGTCATTATAGTGGAAGTACTTTCTGTTTAATTCAAGTTCAAGTTTACTGCTGGCTGCTGCAATTATGCAGCTTGCACTGAGGAGTTGTCGTATACAAACTGGATTCTCTCTACATATTTTTCCCAAAATACTGCAGCAGCCGCAAATTACTATTTTATCAATTTTCCTCCTATAATTTTATTCGATACTATAGAAAAAAGACCATCTTCATATTAAATATTAATACAAATTTAAAGGTATAGAGGCTCTCAAAATATTTAAAACTTTCAATAACGAGACAATTTGTATATTATTATATTTAAAAAAATAAAATTTTAATCGTGAAAGAAGCTATTTTTATTTTCAGTGAAATAGAGATGATCTTGTCCTATAACGTCGATACGTAAATTTGGTTTTGTAGTACTTAATTAATTGCATGGTCTCTTTGAGGATAAATAAAATACCATATACCATATACTACTAATTAAGGGACAAGTTAGAAAATCTTGGTATAGAATCTATACAAAACAGAGTTTAGCTATCACCTTAAATCTCCGGTCGCATGGGAAGCTAGTAATTATGAATTCAGCTAATTTGTTATTGTTTGCAGTTGTACACGCTCAAAGATTTAAAAATCAATTAGTACTACATGTGAAAGTGGAGCAAATATCATTCAGCAAACAAATTAAAAGTGAAGCGACATTATTGGCAAACATGTTACGGCTTTAGGTAAAAGGAAAGGAAATTATGGAGTCTTAGAAAAATCGTTTGTGCCCCAAAATAATTGCAAGATCCTATTTTCCCCTCTTTCTTCTATTTCTAAGGTATCATTAAAATTCACTGATTGCCATTTGTGTTTGGGTGGCTTAGAAACAACAACAAAAAAAAAAAAAAAAACACTTACTCAACTGGTCGCCCTAAACTTCAATTTAACAGGAGACCTTAGGAGGGACTTGAAATATGGAACAAGATCGTCATTATTTTACTTGAAAAGAGAGTCTATTTCATCATTAAGATTTTTCCTCTCTTATTCTAATAGTTTACCTGGACTACGATTTTTAAATGAAGTGACAATTAATTTGTACACTTTAAGATTTGTAATATTTAATCTAAATCATGAAATAGATTTGTTTCAAGGTAAAATATTAGTATTTTCTAACTTTAAGATGTGGTATTAGGGAAAAGAATCATCTTCATTTGAAATTGATCTTTTTTTATAATTTATATAAATTTTACAAATCTAAAGGTGTATAGAATGCTATATCATTTAAAATTTTAAATAACGTGACAATTTGTACTCTCTATTAGATCAAAAAAACAAAATCTTATATGTGAAGTGGACAAAATAAAGACTACTTGAAATTAGGGACGTATTTGGTGTAGCTTAATCAGTCTTAAGGGGCTTTTCAAATTACATCACAACAATCAGTTTTTAGAAACCATGCATCGAGATTGACCAAACACACTAGACTCTACACTAAATCTATGAAGGAGAGATGGTTACACGTTGTCGAAGCACAGAGGCAAGATGAGGAAGCTAACAAGGAGGAGCTAATGAAGGCATGACTGTTGGAGATATTACACAAAGTAATAATGGAAGAACAATGTTAACACAAAAGACAAACAGAAAATAGATAACTTGGAAACACTATATCGTTTTTCTTAGACAATATTTGCCCCCACACTTTTGTTGCTAAATGGTTATCACAAATTTGTCCCCAGGATACAACTAAGATGTTGGGCTCTACAGATAACAATTCTGGAGAATAACCACAGAATTTCTTGTGTTTCTCTCAAACTTTTTTTTTTTTTTTTTTTTTTTGTAAACATAATCCTCTATTTATACCCATAGGGTTATATTTCATGAAAAGTCATGTATGGAGAGTTAATTATTTTTTCAAGTGAACATAAGCCTCTATTCATACTCATAGGGTTATGTTTCATGAAAAGACACGTATGGAGAGTTAGTTATTTTTTTATAAAACGGTTAACAAAGATTAAAATCTTTTCAACCTTTTGGAATAGTCAACAGAAAATTCTAGAAAATTTCAAAAAATTCAGATTTTCAAATTTTCACTTAGAAAATTCCAGAACTTGAATTTTCACTTTATAAAACCATATTCTTCAAACTCAAACATCATTATTACAACCTATTCTTGTGTATAACTATATATACAACAATGACAACAAGGCTAGCTAACAACATGAAGTTTAGGGTGTGAAAGCTAAAAGGAGTTGCAACTAAGGTAGCATTTGATGAGAGAAAATGAAATGAAAAAAATAAATATAATATCAATTTCATGGTTAAAGTTTTATTTGTTGAATTTAACAATGTACGAACCGTCACGCCTTTTAAAATTTAAATAATATTATTGTCAGTATGTCTTTAGTTTTGTAATATTTATTTTGAACCGCAAAATGATTCAATTTTAAATGTAGATGATCATTTTCCTATAAGAACATTTTCTTATGACTATGACTATGAATTAATTGCCTTATTTTAAAGATTGATACATATGATGTTAATGAATTAGTTAGCCCTTTTTTTTTTGGGGGGGGGGGGGTGTTGTTACTTTGTTTTGCTAAATGGGTTCTAATTAGTTCAATTAATAAAATCTTTGTTCAACAAATAAAATCTTTGTTCTCAAATATGAGACTTGGATTGAATCTTATCCACACACACACACACACACACAATCCTATTATTGCCATGGATAAAGTTTAGATACAAAATTGTTTGTAGTCTAACCTTACTCAATATATTTTTATTGGAGTTGAATTTTGACAAATCCACCATTAAATTACATTTTTTTTTTATATCCTCTACGCTTGTAAAATATCTAGAAAATTAAAGAATAATAGCTATGTCATCAATAAATTTTTTAAATTGCAAGTTTTTGTAATTTAAAATTATACATAAAATATAAACTTATAGATTATATAGTAAATAATATCCGATTGACACAAAATTTAACATGTATTAAGAGCATAAAGAACATGCAATTCAATAGTTTTATTTTTAAAATATACAGTAATGTTTATTTTATTGAGTAAGGTTGTAACTTTAGGCTACAACCAATTTTGTAGCTAAATTTTGTCCACCTTGCCTTGGCCTAATAGTGAATAGTAATTGTATATCACGCTCAAAGTTTTTTTCTTTAGTTTTGACAGGAAAGTTTGATAAAAATAAATAAATATAGGGCGAGGCGAGGGTTAACATTCTTAATTTTTAAAAATGTGTAGTTTGGAAACTCTACCTTTTTCTTCCATAATATTTGCTGCCTTGCTAGCTAGATTAAAAAAGATCTAAGAAACGAATTCTTTTACTCCTTGTCCATTTCTTCTGTAATTTTCAGTTTTTCACCACCCTCCTCCGACATGAAGAGATGGGCGAGTCAAGCAAGAAGGAAAGCACATATATTCGTGCTACTGCATTTCAAAATATTTTTGATTTATGCTTTTGACCCCCCAAAAAAAAAATGGTTCCTAGACAAATAAATAATGTCCATAGCAGAACTGATTCCTCAAATAAAAGTAATTGCAAATAATGTTATTGACACTGAACATGGTAGGACTATTGAAAGGAATCATTTATAGGAATTGATTAACGTCTTAGTGAAGACAAATCTAGATCAGATTGTTAAGTGTCTTGGAGTCACATGAAAGCCTAAATTGGCATAATAATGATAAACACTTAGATTCTGCTTTCTATTGCCATTCATTTTCTTAATTAGTCTAGAGATGAACTTACTAGAAAAAATTTAAAAATTAATCTCGTTTAAAGTACTCAATCACAAGGCGACAACATATACCGGGACCAGCAAACATATGTTATGACTAATGAAGGTACACTTTCAGCCAACAGTTGCTAAAGCCAGTGCGGGAGTAAAGTAGGTATCAAGATATACTTATATACCAATCAAGTAGATTTCCAAATTAATCAAAGATCTTTCACTCTTTTTGTATTTTTTTTTTTTTTTTTACTGTCTTTCTTTATCTTTAATTGTTATAAAAAATTTATCGTGTAATAATTATTTTATGCTTTGAATATGTACATATTCTCTCATGCATAAGGTGTAAATCGCACAAATGTATGAGACTTACATTACGTAAGAAGAAGAATACATATATCTACTATATGTGTTATCTTTTTCCCGTATGTGGAGATACAATCATATACAGTTCTTCATGATAATTTAACCATTTCAAGGTTATTTCAACCAAAACTTTTTATGAATTTTTTGTCACATCCAGGGCCATTGTTGCGAAAATTTTCTTACAATGCCACTAATTATAAAACCTTCAAGGAAAATTAACAATAATAAAAAGAAACAAGCTTTATACGAGCCTAGAAGATGACCAATCTTATAATTATTTGCTCAAACGTAAGTATAAAAACAAACAACTCAGTTTGGGAAGAGAAAAAGTTTATCTCCTTTTATAAAATGAGCAAACAAAGCCTGTCAACATT
This sequence comes from Quercus tomentella, assembly GCA_028535165.1. Classification (NCBI taxonomy): domain Eukaryota; kingdom Viridiplantae; phylum Streptophyta; class Magnoliopsida; order Fagales; family Fagaceae; genus Quercus; species Quercus tomentella. The sequence goes on along the minus strand of JAPQVY010000100.1, from coordinate 13,131,747 downwards.
GATCATTAAGAATAAAAGTGATCATTTTATCTTGTTCACTTTGGTTTGAAGCTTTTCTTTCTATGGAAAAAGAAAGGCAACTAAATGTACCTCAATTGCATATTCAAGATGAAGATTCTTTTCTATTTTCTTTCAAACCAATATGTACATGTTCAACAATTGTAAATACAAAATCAAGCTACGGACCACTAAAAGTTGTTATATTTTTGGGGGGGAAAAAAAAGAAAAAAAAATAGCCAACTATCTGAAGAGATTCAATGAGGACCATTTATGGGTTCGAGAAGTCCAATGAGGATAAAAATATTTATGGGTTTTGGCTTCTCTTTACCTTCCAATGGAAGCCCCTCAATGTGACCAGTCGATGAAAAGCACAAAAGCATAACTGATAGCATCTGGACATACATCTTCTAATTTAACTTTTATAAATAATAATAATAATAATAATTTCAAAATAATAAATTAGTAAAAATCTGAAAGGATGAGCATGTGGGCCTCCCTCTGACTTCCACTAACATATTCCAAACACAAAAAAATCAAAAGTGAGATTTCCAATCAAATGACATCCCCACACTCACTCCTATTCTATAATTCAATTATTCCTTCAAATTTTTTCTCGTTCCTTTACTCTTAAATCAAAGGTAGTGCCAGCTCTATTCACAATACAGCAACAAGAACAAAAGCTCCTTTATCCTCTAGCTACTAATAACAACAATTTTTTTTTCTCTAAAAATTAGTTTAAAAACTTTCCCTAAATTCAGCAGCTAGCTTTTTTCTTTCATTCCTAGCTAGCTAGCCCACCTCTAATTAATCACAATTCTTGAATTATTATTATTACAACAACAATTAATATGCTTTCCAATGATCCCAATATTGGCCAAACCTGCATCATTTTGCCTCTAGCTGGCCCAACAATGGTCTGTCCTTTGGAGGTCAATTCCTTTTTTTTTTCTTTCTCTTCAATTTCATTGCCAACTCAAACTAGTACAATAATGTGGTCTTTCTGTGTCTTCTGCTCTTTTTTCTTTGATCTTATCACTCCCAACTTGGCTAGGGTTTTGATAAGATGTATATTTGTTACAGTTAATAAGTTGAACTTTCTTCACCATCTATCTGAAAGTTCCTCCAAATGTAGGAGTCCAGAAATCAACTGTGGTCTCATGAGTGACTGGGAATGTACTTGAAACTGGTACCAAACATAGTCCTCGGCTTCTAAGGTCTTGTTTTGGTCCTTCTGGATCCTTAGATTTATCAGAATTCTACATTAAGGAAAACACAAAAATAAGTGCTTATTAAAGAGACAGAAAATTGGTTCCTAAGGACAAGCAATAATAAATTAAAAAAGGGTTGTCATTGGCTTTAAAAGATGGTAGCTAGGATGGAGAATATTGTACCTGCTGATGCTGTATGGGAGCTCCACTTTTCATGTAAGGTGTGCTTAAGACCTAATATGGTTTAAAATACAGACTTAAATCAGAAATGGCTGATACTTAATTTCTGTCTATAAGTGTTGCTATCATAATGTAATTACTAAAGCCATTGTTAAAATGTAACAAGGCACATATGGGACTCACACTAACTTGTTCATGGAGAAACTTGATGTATTCAATGGCTTCAGAAAGCACTGAGGCTGTATCAGTCTGACACAATATAACATGATTTTTAAGATACATCAAAGTAAAAGATGTAATTGTATGAATTCAGAATTCAGAAAGAAAATGATCACTCTCTCTACTCATTGAGAAAGTAAAGGAGCTTGATCAATTCAGAAGCCTTACCTTTCCGAAAGGTGATACCAATTGTTGGAGCGCAGTGATTCTGTCCCCCATCTTCTCTTTCCTCACCTGTTACCAAAGCTATGACAATTCTCATCCATATCTATGAAATTGAATTAAATTTGAAAAGAAAACAAGAAAAAGGGAAAAAAGCTTAAAGCTTGCTCTTGTCCAAAGCCTTATTTATTGTACCTTAAAAGCTGGTAAAGGAGTTTGTGTTTCATTCCGAGGCCTTTTAGATGTGGCTTCACTGCCACTTTTCTTCACCACTGTGCTTGAGTCCCGAACTTCGGATATATTCTGCTAAAGAATGAATCTATAAGATTTCAACCCCATACTTGAAACCCTAATCATGAATTAATATATCATCTATGTTTCCTTCCCCAATTACCATGTTCATAATCTTACCTTTGGTTTTTCTTCAAAGCTTGTTGTGGGAAACTGCTGTTGCATCAATGGGAAAAAGCCCTTCATGGCGGCTTCAGACGCGTTCCAAAACGGGGCGTTGTTAGAGAAATGCAACTGGTTATGTGGTACTGTCTGTTTTGGTGGTGAACTTCTCAAAAACGGAGGAACCTTAGCCGACCAAGATGGCAACAATTCACTAGAACTCACGCCATAGTTCGCCGGATAAGAAAAATTCATAGGACGATTCTCAAATGAAGGCTGTTGAGGCTGGTTACTATCTGGTCCCAATAGTCCTTGCAATATAGTTGAAGGGCTTCCATACATAGCCGATGAATCCATTTGAAAACTAGAAGGCAAGCCTTGGCATGTCACAGTGCTATCCCCAGAACTATATTGAGGACTAAAGGAAGGTTGATCTAAAGAAAAACCACGATTAAGTTGCTTAAACTCATTTGAGGATGACTCTCCCCCACTCATCCCTGAAAACATTTTTTCTGATCTCCACTGAGAGGATCCCATCCCAGTTTCTTGCTGAAAGTTAGTGTTTGAGTTCAAGTTTTCTTGAAGCATGGCACGGAAACTACTATCAGCTGCCTTTTCACCTCGACTATCAACATATACAACAATAACAATCAAACCTTAGTTCCAAAATTTTGGGGTGTAAGTGATTGTCAACATATAAAAGTTAAAAATCCTTGATTATCTTATCTAATGCTACATACTACATATCAAATTATTACTCAATTCCACATGTTTACTTTTCATTTAAAAAACAAATATCAAAAAAAGATATGAAAGATTGATTCCTTGTAGGGTTTCTTAGAGATGAAAGAGTAGTTCTATATTTTGTACTTACAGCAAGCTTTGGTTCCAATCCATGGCTTGAGTTGAAAGGCCTAAACCCATCATTTGCAAGCTTGGGTCGCCACCACCAGCTGACTCATGCCCTTGCAGCTTCTGGGGTTCCTGGAAAACCACCGAACTACCAGACACCGACGACATGGAATCCATAGTATTAGTCCTTGCTTTGATGTCAGCCATATCAGTTGGCCATCCAAAGCTCCCCGAATTATTGAGCCCCGAAGACGATGATGTGCCGCTTTCAAACCTGCTTCTTGATGTTGAATCCCACCAGTTCCCACTTGTGTTGAACTCATCTGCCATGCTTCTTTATGTTTATATACGGTTGCTAATATAATATGTATTCTCTTGCTTCTTCTCTAGCAGTAGCTATCTAGCTTTCTCTGGAGTACTACTTGTGGCTTCAGATTCTTCAAACTCTTGGCCTTGTTTTGTTGGGTCTCTTTGAGCTTTTATGGTGTGCAGAAAATGAATGAAAACGGTTCGCTGCATCTCAAATATTTATACTGGCGGATTAAACCCGTTTGGTGTGTGTATGTAATGTATAGGGAGTGAAAGAAAGAAGTAACCGGAATGTGGTTGACATTTTCAGGGGGGCGTGAGTGATTAGACAAGAGGAAAGGTCATTGCGCAATTGAATTTTTACATTTCTTTGATGATTTTCAACATCAACTTTATTTTTTATATGCTAAAATTTTCTTTTCCCTACATTCTTTCTTTTTAATTTCCTTGTCTTTAGAATGTTTTTCTTTTGTAGATTCAATAAATAATGATTAAGAAAATAACACTATACTCACGCCAGGTTGGGCTCACACCAAGAAGGTGCCACTCTGCCAATCATAGAGCACTACAAAAAGGGTATTCTAGTCATTCCATGGATATGCTATGCAGCTATAGTCATTTTATGATAAATTCTAAAGGATACTCGTATATGTAACTATTAACTAATTAGCCAGATAATATGAAAGACTTTGATTAATGTTCACTTATTAGGTATTCTACACTGAATTTGTAAAAAAGTGGGTTTCATTGTTATATGTGAATCATCATGTAAAATTATAATAATGTTTAGCTGGTGACCCAGTATAGTTTCATTTATAATGATGATCGTATAATTATTCAGTGGATGACCAAAGCTCTGGCCAGGGTTGGTAGCAAGTTGCAAAATACACGGCTTGATATACAAAGTACAAATGATAAGGGTGTTAAAAGACTATAGAGAAGAATCTCAGAAACCATCCAACCAAATTTAATGTATTTTATGTATACAACCTTTTTTTAAATTTTCTTGAGAATCAACAATAAGAGATACTCATTGATTAATATCAGTATTAAGTAGCACCAGCTTGTACATCTGAGCCTCTGATGCAAGAAAGGCTGGTGTCTCACTCATTCTAGACCTTGTCACCCTCAACATGTTGTGCATGTTTTGCCAAGCGGTGAGCCAACCAAACATGAGATAGAAATACTGATCTAGCCTGGGAAAGTTGTGAGAATCCTCTTCGCATCTTTGATTATATGACCCACTATGCACTGGGTTTTTGCCTTCAAACTTCACTACTCATATGACTAATTAATAGCTAGCGAATCTCCTAGAATTATGTCTTGCAAACCTATGTCTATTTTATGTATAAAAACTGATATATATGTACGTTATTGCAAAACAATAATGATGATAATAATAATTCCTAAAAGCATTAGTGTTGGATTTTTATTTTTTTTTTGGATAAATCTCTAGTGTGGGAATTAATTTCGACCACTTTTTCTTTGTCCTTTTTAATAAATGAGCTTAGTGCTATGGAGGGATTAGGAGAAAGAGAAAGAGAAAGAGAGAGATTTACATTAGTGACATTCATTTCATGAGATGCGATTCTAAATAGATTGTGCTATCTCTAGGAATCTAAAATCTCTTAGGAAGAGTAATCATTCTAAAGAAAGACCCCAAAAGATATATACACACAAAGAGAGTTTAGTGTGAATAACATTAGATTCCGAATGAAGCATGTCACATGGATGAAAAATGAACACATAATGTGCTCTAAATATAATCTAGCACGAATGCCATCAAATATCAACGTCTTAACAATAAGAAAACAATTTCTATTTTCATCGTACAGTATTTGGATTTCTGAGGTGGGAACCATCAACAGTCTAGATTAAGGGAGATATAGAACCAGCATGCGACTTCTTTTCCATTAGGTGATATTTTACACAATACGATGCTCTAGCAGCCATCAATATTTTCCATACTGAACAATATTAATGTATTGAAAATCATTTCCTTGTGTTTTCAATGAAAAGATTTTACCAAGAAAATTGGCCACCTCAAACCTCACCAAATTGTCACAAATTAAATGGGATCACCTGACGGCAGTTGACAATCAACTCAGCAAATCAAAACCATAGTGGAAGCGTCAAATTTGTCGTACCAATTTCAAGTTCATAGTAACGTAAATTGTGACTTGGGAACAAACTTTCGTCGAAAAAGACATCCATTGAGCATTTTCTGTTGGTAAATGTCCCATGTTTTGTTTTATTTGGGTGACTAATGACAATTAGGGTAGGAGTTTTTCTAATTCAAACTCATTTCTCAATAATGTTGGAATTGAAAGCGTGCCTCGAATAAAAAGTATATTATTTTTTTAGTCAAGGATAAGATCGCGTTGACATCAACTATACTACTTTGTAGTCAAGAAAAATTGGAATTTGATCAGGAACTTAGGTCATATCCTAGGGGATCAAATAATATCTTCAATTGCTGTCATGCATCTCTATTCCTCTACGGCGCCTTAATATATTATTTAACAAAAGATATTTAAGTTAACAAGAAAATAAGAGCCGACATGAGTTTTATAACTTAGTTGGTACTGTACTTTTTAGTGGGTTCTAATAGAGATGTCAAGAATTTGGATTTCAAATTCATTTTCCTCATTATAACTATCAAATTTATCCAAAAGAAAATGGGGAGAAAAAAGTTTAAATTTAAGGTTGAAACATGCAAAACGTTTTACCAACTTATTTAGTTTGCGACAAGAGTTTGAACATAATACAACATTGTTTATCCAATGGCTCCTAAATCATATATTCTAGAGAATTATTTGGTCAAGAGTTTTATAACTGAATGAAATAGTTTAGTATTTTTAATAGAGATATTCAAAATTTTAATCCCCATCCACCATTTAAAAATATATAATAAAAAATAAAAACACCAAGTCCAAAAATAATTTAAAGGTTAAATTATATAATCTCCCAAAAGTTTTAATTAAATATAAAATTTTAAAATATTATTTTAAATCATCCCCTCAGAAAAGTCAATAATTGTTAACCATATTAATGAAAAATCAAGTAAATTGCACGTGAGAATTATTTGTAGGGGTGGTCATGGGGCGAAATTAGATCAAGGGTGCCCTATCCCCACAACTCTATCATCTTTTTTCAGGTTAGAAAAAAACCCACATGAGACTATATAGCCTGGTTCAGAGTGGATTGAAGGTATTTGTGAAAGATGATAGACAATTGAAAGAGTTCTAAAAGGAAGGGGAAAAGTCATGGGGGATAGTAATAGAATATCTATAACAAAAATAAATCATAAATAGAATATATATATATATATATATATTAAATGATATGTTTAATAAAATGTATATATACTCATTTTGAGTGTGGCAAGGCATGGTGAGACAAGTAAAACTCGTCCCAATCCTATCACCTCTTTGGGATGAAGAAAACCCACACAGAATAAGATGAGAAATTTTTGTCATACCTACTTATGTAGGTGTTAAAAAGCATGCCACATGAACGCCAAGTGACATTTTATTGCAAAACATATTTTTTATTGCAAAATGACTTACCAATTGATCACAGCTGCATTAAATTGTATTTTTCTGCCGAGAATTTTTAAAGGTTTTTGTAAGCTTTTTTATGCAAAATTGTTGCATTTGATTTACACGAATTTTTAAAAAAATATTTACATATGATAAAATTATTACTTATATGAACTTTCGTTATTTTGGAAACAATATAGAAACTTCATGGTTTAATTAAATTTCTTTTAAATTCAGGATTCAATTTAAAATTACTCTAAATTTTAGAAGAAACTATGCAATTTAAATTACTCCTAATGCATAGGTGTAAGTTACCGGCTTTTGAAAGGTTTAAGTTGTGTGATATTATACTCGTGTCCCCTCTTCCCAATAAATATGTGTGTGAGTTTAGTCTTAGGATTTTCTCAAAAAAAAAAAAAAAAAAAAAGAAAAAACCTTATGGGCTTCACTATAGTTCAAACACTATTCTAACCGATAATGATAAACTTCGCCTCTACTCAAAGAGCATGAAAAACGACATGTTTCCATGATCTAGCTGAGCTTGCCACGTTACTCTATATGCTTTTAAATAGCTGGCCAGTAATTCAACATCAGAACTTGGATATTTTAAATAATATACGTGAGTTTTTTACTTTTGTTTTTTTCTTTTGAAAAGATATAGTGTAAGCATCAATATGGAGCTTGGTAGCATTGATATGTCATTTTTATAAACAGAATTAAGCTTAAATCTCACTTTCTCAATTATTATTTGTAATTTTTTTTTTTGAGGAAATTATTATTTGTAACTGAATTATAAAAAAACATATATATTTATATTTATATATATTAGATCATTTGAAAAGAAAAACTATATTCAAAACCAACAATAAAATTATGATTTTGAGTGATGCCAAAAATTTAAAAAAAAAAAAAAAAAAAAAAAAAAAAAAAAAAGAGGTGCTCAAATATTTTGACTAAAAAACAACAAAAATTATTACTAAGAGATACCAAATATAATTTTGACTCTGGCGTCATGCTTAGAAAATTATGACTTTGAGAGCCAAGGGTCAACGAGTAGGGGTCCACACGGCGTGCACGCATGCGAAGACACGTGGGGTCCACTTCATTCCGCCCTCTCCTAAGAGTCAGAGCCCTGAAAGTGACTTATTATTGAATATTCTCCTATCCTAATCATTGGCATTTTGGCCTACCCAAACTTACACGTAACTCCCCACACCCCCCCCCCCGCCCCCAATATATATATATATATCAAAAAAAAAAATTTTCCATTTTCTTCAACAAAAAAAAAAAAAAAAAAAAAATTCCAAGATAAATTTAAGATTGTTTGTAATTTAAAAAATAAAATTAAATACTTTTTTTGGGACTTTTTTTTTTTTTTTTTTAATGTTACTCTCAAAGTACAAGAGTTTACTTCCCTCATTATGTTAAAGATATATTTTATTTATCGGCGGCAAAATCATAATATTTTAATCTAGAAGAGTTAGGTTTTAATATAAGATTGAAGACAAAAATAACTAGATAAATGACAAAATTAGGATATTTTAGTCAAGACAAGCTAGGTTTAAATATAAGATTGAAGACAAAATTAACTCCAAAAACTTTAAATGATATAAGTAAATAGCACCTAATTAATTAAACAAAATTTTGATTGACATAAAAAAATAATATAAGTATATTATAATTTATCTTTTTATAACCAATGTTAAAATCGAGCCTTTAGTATAATCATCGTTATACTTAAGATACTTCATAATTTAAGGTGACTATAAATACATTTTTTCTTAGAAGAAGAAAACAAACTCTAAGATTATGAAGATATGTGATTTTAGTTAATGCAAAAAATAATATCTTAGAATGTAAGCAGGATCGTAGATGAATAATAACAAAAAATTCGCACATTGATTAAGGGATGTCATGATTTATAATTTTAAGGCTGCATATGGATACTTATTTTTACTTGAGTACATTAGGATAGTTGAAAAATATTTTTAGACTACTATTTTAAAAAATCAAGGACCTTACTAGATTATAAATTGTGCGTGCTTGTTCTCACATGACCAATAACAAAGATAAATGGACAGAATAAATCATAAGGTTGTTAATAGGAAGTCAGCAATCAAGATTCGAATACTATTTTGCATTTCAAACTAGTGAAAGGATCCCAATATTCTTGTTATTGCGCTTTGAAAATCTTTTCACAAATTCTAGATTATGGGTCTATTTGGAATCCGCTTATTTTGCTGAAACTGAAAATATTTTGCTGAAAATACTCTAAATAAAAATAAAAGTTAGCTGAAATAGTACAGTGAAACCCATGAATAGTATCAAAAAGTGCAGTGAGGCCCATAAATAGTAGCAAAAATAAGTTGAATAGTAAAATAAGCTGGCTTTTTAATTTTTGCCAAACACATACTATGACCTAGAATTTTAGATTATAGTTTCTGTATCTTTAACTTTCTTTTTTTTTTTTTTCTTTTTTTGAGGAAGTTGTATCTTTAACTTTCCAATAAGAAAAATGTAAACTTTACACGTAAATATATCATATTTAATTTAATGAATATGAAACTTGGTTGGAATATTAGTATTAACAAAATTTGCAATAAATTAAATAATTGAAAACAATTATACTGAGTTATTAATCTTTTTTTGAGAAGGGAGTTATTAATCTTAAAGAGGTATTCTTTTGAAAAAGAACTTTCCCGTTGATTTTTTTTTTTTAATTTTGGGTGTATCTCTGAAGTTGAGAGAGAGAGAGAGAGAGAGAGAGAGAGAGAGAGAGAGAGAGAGAGAGAGAGAGAGAGAGAGAGAGAGAGAGAGAGAGAGAGAGAGAGAGAGAGAGAGAGAGCATGTTTTCATTCTTCTTTTGTGACAATGAGTGGGGTTAGTTGACAAGAGAAGGGTCAAAATAGGATACATTCCTATTTCAATAGGACAAAATTGCCTTATACCCTTTTCACCCAAATTATATAGTCTTATACCCCCCTTCCTAAACTAATTAGGGAAATGCCCTTCTTTTCAAGCTCGATTTTCTTAAAATCGAGTTAAGCCCTATAGTGACCTTTTTAAGGACCTATAGTGACGTTTTGTAACTTGATTTCATGAAGATCGAGTTACAAAACGTCACTATAAGTCCTTAAAACGTCACTATAGGTCTTTAAAAACGTCACTATAGGGTTCCAGATTTTTTTTTTTTTTAAACTCGATTTTGAGAAAATCGAGTTACAAAAGAGGGGCATATCCCTAATTAGTTTGGGAAGGGGGGCATAAGGCTATGTAATTTGAGCGAAAAGGGCATAAGGCCATTTTGTCCTATTTCAATATGTATGAACTATGATTATCTTAGTTGCTCAATTACCTTTGATATACTCCTCTTAATTATATCGGTATAATCTTCTTGAAATCATCCAATTGGTTGGAGTTGGACCATATTTGAAAGTCATAACTTGTACCAATTAGAATCTTGAATCATATAGAGTGAACGCAAATTTTGCACTCCTTACATTCGTGACAATGCCCTCTAAGCTCTAATCTATTTCCTTTCATGTGAAGGTAGGACTTTTACAGTTTTACTAACTTGACAACGACCAAAATTGAAAATCAAAGGAAATTAAATTTTTTTTAAAAAAAACACCTTAGTTCTTTAAATTAACGGGACACCGCAAATCTCGCTTTGTAGGGAGGTATCATGTTTACACTTACAATAGTCTCTCTCTCTCTCTCTCTCTCTCATATACGGCATGTCTATATCACCGACGTTTCTATGGCACAAAGGGTATGAAGATTTTTATTAAAGCATTGATGCAATCCACTCCTCAATTTCAATATAAATCTTGTCATCTTCCGTATAGCCACTAGCAAAGTAGGAAACCAAAAATGTGTGTGAATACACGAAACAATCAAGTGGTACCTATGACTGTTAGGATAGGATCAGTGTAAGGGTCTCCGATTCTAAAATTAGATCAAGAATCATAAAATTCTTTTTAAAAAAATAAAAAAGGGTGGAATTCACTAGTAATGATGATATACGTTAAAGAATCATTAAGCAAACAGTCTCCACCGCCTTCATCAATGGCACCGGTGATATACGTACGACATGTTTTCCACTATTCAAGACTTTCGTCGAGTTGTTGTTTTCCATATTTGCAGTTGAGGTAATAGACTTGTTCATTTACTCACAAAACATGTTTTATATGTTGAAGATTACTGTACTTTGATGGAAGAAAGTTATTGTGTTAGGTTCTAAAACTTTAGAATAATTAGCAAACCGCGAGCACAAACTTGTCCATATATTGATTCCTAAATCTCTAGGTTTGATTAGACAATGTTCAAGATGTTACAAGTAAGAGTATAAGAACATTCAAGCTGCAAAAATGAGAATTCAATTTCTGAAGAGTTCAACCGATTGAGAAACAAGTTCGACCGATAGAAATTCGTAGACATGAAATTTCTGCAGAATTCTATTTCAGCCCAAACTCTATTTAAACGTTTAGGGTTTTAGTCCAACACTACTAGGTATAAAAGAAAAACCCTAACTACATTTTCACAGATCTGAGAAAACTTTGGAGGTGCTCTTGTGAGATCTAAAAGGTATTGTGCCTTCTTCTTTAAAAGTCACTACCGGAAATCAATCTCATACCATTAGAACTGGTAAATTCAAAATTGCTGCAACAAGATCAACAACTGCTGATGATCTAAACCTTCAAGGGTGGCCTTGGAGTCACAAACTGGAGAGTTTGTGTTACTAGACCTTTGAGTGGAATCTTAAAGTCACAAACATGGGTGTTTGTGCAAAGCAAATCCAAGAGAGAAGGAGTCTGATGATTCGGAACTGGCACGTGGTCGTGTCAGTAAGTTACTACTGGAGGTAACAATAGATTTTAAGTTAAATCTTTTGTAAAAACTTTAATTCTCTATTAGTAGATTTGATTTACTTTGAGGATATGTAGGTCAAATCCTCCCCAGGTTTTTTACCTTGAAATTGTTGATTTCATTGGTTTACCTAGGTAATCATATCGTTGTCTTATTTATTTTTCCGCATTGCATGATATGATTTTTTGCTATTCAACCTAGATCTGAATAATAAACCTAAGTGTTAACTTGGTTAATTAATTAGGTTAAACAATCTGAGTGTTCAGGGGTCTAAACAAACAAACAAGTGGTATCAAAGCAGGTTCACTCTGATTGGATTAACGTCCTGAGTGAGATCCTTGATCCCTGCTATCATGGATAATCTTAAGTGTCTGTTTGCTGATATTTGTGATGATTTGAATAAAAATGACACTATTGTTTCTATTGATCTTATTGATACTTGTGAAACTCTCCATAAGGAATTATTTAAATCTATGAAAATTGCTAAGAAATTCAAGAAAGAGTTAAAATTGGCTAATCTTGAAAAAGATGAATTGATTGTGAGATTGGATGGATCTAATAAAAAGAAAGAATTTTTGAGAAATCAATTTTCTTCTCCAAATGAAAAGATGAAAAGTTTGGAACAAGAGTTAGCTAAGTCTAAAGCTGAACTAGAGAAATTGTCTTGTGCCAAACTTGCTGTTGTTGACAGATTTGTTTCTGTTCCTATTAAGCCTAAAGGTAAAAATGTTTATGTTTCTCCTTTCAAGAGGAATCATAAAGAAAATGCTTATTTTGCTTGGTTAAACAAAGGTAAAAGTTCTGATGTAGACGCTGAAATTTCTAAACCTAAGTCTAAACCTACTAATAAATTGCTGAAGAAATCTGTTTTTATGCCTACCTGTCATCTTTGTGATATTGTTGGTCATATTAAACCAAATTGTTCTTTGTTGAGGTAAATACCAAAATTTGAAACTAGATCTGTTATTAAAAATATTGATGTTCCTAAATTTATTCATGTTTGTCATTTTTGTGGTGTTACTGGTCACATTCGTCCTAACTCTCACAAATTGAAATTTAAAAATTATATGTTTCAGTTTAGGATATGTGATGATATTTCTCCTACCATAAGTCCTGATAAATTGTTTCATATGTTTTTGAAAAATTTAAGCTTGTTGACTTGTGAAAGGAAATTGCAGGATTTCAGTCTCTCCCAGAAGAATTGTGTAATCCATCAAATACACTCTGTTTCTCATGGTTTTTCACCTACAAAGCCAAAGACGAGTGCTATATGGGTGAGAAAAGACTTACTAAGGTGAGTGTTGTTTATTTGTCCTTGATATAATTCTTTCAATTATTTGTGGACATTTTTTTTTCTTTTTTTTTTTCTGTTTTTTTTTTTTTTCTGTTTTTGGTTGTTTCGTTTTCTTAGGTTGTTTTGATTATTAAAAAAAAAAATCCAAAACATTGAAAATTTTCAAAAAGACAAAAATAATTTATTTTGTGTTTAGTTTTTTTTTTTTTTTTTTTTTTTTTTTTGAGGAATACGTAAATTATGATATCTCTCTCTCGATTTAGAATGTACTTGACATTGTGGAGAAACATAGAAAGTATGTGTTGCATAATTGAGTGCGTGAGCTATTTTTGATTTTGTGTGAGTATATACTAGTTTGTACATGTACTCGGGTTAATTAAGAAATTTGATATTTCTTGTTTGTGTACCCTCTATAACTTAGTTGAGCACTGTCATGCATTGTTGTTGCATTTTATTCATTTAGTATAATGTGTGCTTTTTATTTGTGGTCATAAAAATTTTGAAAATCCAAATAGTTTTTTATTGTTTTTGTATTACACATCACTTATTGTGTAATTGAAGTTGGCCTATGAAATTTGCATTTCATGACTATGTACCTTGTTTAGCTTTGATGAGCTTTATTTTTCTGCACTTTGCTAGTTTGTGCTATGTAGTGCTTATATTATGTGAGTTATTTATGGTTTTTAAACACATGCTCTTGATTTTGAAGTCACATTCTTTTGATTGTAAGGACTAAAAACTCATAGGAGAAAGACATAAATAACCATCTCACCACTGTTACTCGCCAATCATAAACACTTATGTGCAAATTATAAAAGCCATGCTCGGTAAAGTGTAGCACTTGCACAGCAAGATTAAACGAGGTATTAATGGTGAAAAGAATGTGAAAATCAAAAGAGAAATCAAAAGATTATTCAAAAGAAAAAAAAAAAAAAAAGCAAAAAAAAAAAAAATGCATCAAAAGAAAAAGAAAAAAAAAAGATTTTACATGATTGCAAGCATGTTTTATAGGAGATGTGAGAGTTAAATGATGTAACTCTTTAGATGATAGTCACTTTCAAACTAATTTAATTGATGATGTAGAAAATTTGTTTAACTACCATTTACATATCACCTTTTTTGTACTCTGTACACTTACTAGTTGCATACACTACACGCAAATCTTTGCTACACTCTATACATATGATTGTGTGTTGACTAATCTGGCCATCTTTAATTGCATATGATCTAATGTGTAAATGCAAATTTTTTGTTTTGTTTTAGTTGAGAATTTGAAAATAAGATTTTCATGTTTTAGAAGTTTAAATTATGTGATTTTAACTTCTTGATTGGTTTTGATACCTGCATTTAAGAGGCATCATGTTTTTAAAACTAATCTGGATCATGTGGATCTACATTGAGTCATAAAAACTGCTTTCAAGTTGTTTTTCTGCATAAAATTTCCAGATTTTTAAGTTTTAAAAACTTTCACTGTTTCGACCGATCGAAGATCTCCCTCGACTAATAAAAAATGTTCAGGTTTTAAGGCCAAAAGTCTCTGGCTGATTCAATTGATGTCCGATTGATGCTCGACCGATTGAAAATTTCCAGAAATTTTTTTTTTTATTGATGCTCGATTCCTTTCAACCGATCGAAACTAGAAAATTTAAGTTTTTTAAGTTCTTAACTGATCAAACTTTTCATGCATCATTTTGTGATAGGATTCACATGTATTGCATTGTTTTCTTTATCCATCTTGCATTTTTGTAGTCATATCTCTTATTGTTTTCACACATAACATGCATACATTTTGCTAAATTAGATACTCAACTTGATTTAAAAATATATTAATTAATTTTTGAGTTCTGTACATTTTAGTTTATGCTATTTATCTTGATGTGTGAACTGCTAAAAATTGGGAATATTTTTTTTGACATATGGTAGATAATAAATGTGCAAATATTTTCTCTAAAACACGTTGTATGCTGAATTTTTATATCATTGAGATCTATATTATATAGTCTTAACTGATTGTGCCTAAAGTGTTTGCATGTATCTGTTTTGGGGTTACATAGTGTCAAGTTTGCATATATTGAAAAAGAGAGTATTTGTATTCATGTGAATCCTCAGCTTATTTTTTTTGTTTGGTTTGTATCTTTTTAGTTTTCCCCACCTCCTAAATTTTCTCCTAAACTGTTTTTCTCAAAACTTGTTTTTTTTTTTTCCTATTTTTGTAGGGGGGGAAAGCTATTTTTATAACCTATGTTGTTTATAGGGGGAGTTGTTTCTTGATTCTCTATTTTCTCTTGACCTCTATTATGGATGTTTACAGTCTACCTATTGATTGGGTTGTCTTTGTCAATACATGACAAAAAGGGGGAGAAATAGATGAAATTTGGAAAAGGTTTTTAACTATTTTTATTTAGGGGAAGATGAAATTATTTTTGAAAGGGGGAGAAAATAAAAGTTTTTTTTTTTTTTTTATGTATCTAACTTAGGGGGAAAGTTAGTTTCTATGTTTGTTATTTGCTGTTATTGCATATTTGTTATTTATTGTTTATCTATCTTTATTTCCACACATGTGGTGATGTGCTCTTTTGAGTGTTTCAGGAAAGACAGGTACATTCTGATCAAGACCTTCTGCCTCTTCTAGCAACTTTTGGGTTAGAAATCTTAGATTGGAATTTGTGATGTATTTGGGCATTTTATTGTAATTGAGTTGTTCTTGTACTTGAGCATTTCATTTTTTATGTGAGTTTTGTCACGTATTGCCAAATGGAGAGATTGTTAGATTCTAAAACTTTAGAACAATTGGCAAACCGTGAGTATAAACTTGTCTAGATATAGATTCCTATGTCTATAGGTTTAATTAAACAATGCTCAAGGTGTTACAAGTCAGAATACAAGAACATTCAAGCTGCTGAAAGGAGAATTCAATTTCTGAAGAGTTTAACCGATCGAAAAACAGGTTCGACCAATCGAAATTTGCAAACATGAAATTTCTGCAGAATTCTATTTTAGCCCAAACTCTGTTTAAATGTTTAGGGTTTCAGTCCAATACTACTAGGTATAAAAGGAAAACTCTAACTACATTTTCACAGATCTGAGAAGATTTTGGAGGTGCTCTTGTGAGATCTAAAAGGTATTGTGCCTTCCTCTTTAAAAGTCACTACTGGAAATCAATCTCATACCATTAGAATCGGTAGATCTGAAGTTCCTACAACAAAATCAACAATTGCTGATGATCTAAACTTTCAAGGGTGGTCTTGGAGTCACAAACTAGAGAGTTTGTGTTGCTAAACCTTTTAATGGGATCTCATTATCACAAACGTGGGTGTTTGTGCAAAACAAATCCAAGAGAGAAGGAATTCATGGATTCGGAGCTTGCACGTGGTTATGTCAGTAAATTACTACTGGAGGTAGTAATAGATTTAGGATTAAATTTTTTGTAAAAACTTTAATTCTCTATTAGTGGATTTGTTTTACCTTAAGGATAGATAGGTCAGATCCTCCCCAGGTTTTTTACCTTGAAACTATTGGTTTCATTGGTTTTCTTGAGTAATCATATCGTTGTCTTATTTATTTTTCCGCACTGCATGATATGATTTTTTACTGTTTAACCTAGATCTGAATAATAACTGGAATGATAATAAATTTTTAATTAGAATTTAATTTTTTTTTTTTTTTTAAAAGACAGGTCAGAATCTTAAAAAAAAAAAAAAAAAAAAAAAAAATCTTTCACCAATTACCAAAAAAAAAAATGAAAAGAAAAACTCAATCCACACTTTCATAGTAACCAAACGCCTACGCTAAGTAAGAATCTTGAGTTAAAAGACTTTACTGCACTCTCATAATTAGACAACCAAAATCGAAACACATACCTGTATATTAAATAGTTTTTCGGATCTTGGTTTATGTGCTTTCATGTTTGGGACTCCTATGACTTGGTCACTGATGGTTTCTTGTGGTGTCACAGCCCACTGTTGGAGTGGGTCATCAATGTGCGGTGACCTATTAATTGATGGGTAGAGTGAGTCCACAGTTGTTGCCAATCGTCCAATGTCGTGATTTTGATAGCGGCACAGTAACTGAGACAAGGATGGTGATCGAGCGGCGGCATAAAAAGATCGAGATGAGTTTGTGGCAGCGTAATGCGGTGGTTCCTAACAAGATCTCTACATTTAAGACTCGAGATGAGTTTCCAGCATGGATGTTGGTGGTGACACAATGGTTTGGATGTGGGATGGGTTTAGATTTGACATAGGTTTTATTGTGACAACAATTGGGGGTTACAGAACTAAATCACAAGTGCCACCAATCACCAGTTACTTCCATTTTTTTTTTTTTTTGTATTTACAATTTTAGTTTGGATCATGAGAAAATGTAGGAAAGTGAAAGAAAATAAACATTGACTAAAAATTATGGATCTTGTTGGTGTTTCTTCTTTTATTGCAACGTAAGCCTGGGAGATTTTATAGAGTTTATTGGCCTTAATTTTCCAATATTTTTGTTATGTTTGGTTGGTGAGAAAACATGGGAAAATTAAAAAGAAATTATAATTTTTTTGTTTCTATTTCAAATACTTGTTTTTGTGTTGTTTGGTTGAGGATAAAAGATGCGGAAGTGAGAGAAAGTAAATTCTAAATTTTATTAGTTATTTTCCCTTTCTCTGTTTGCAATGAAAGGGAAAGAAATCAGGTTTGTTATGAAAGTGTTTTATTTCCAAAAAAATGTGAACGAAAAGAAAATAAAGCAGAGTTGAGTTTTTTATTTATTTATTGGGGAATGAAAATTTTTCTTTTTTTGATGTGGCTTTTTTACTAGCAATTTTTTTTTTTTCTTATTATAGTCATGTTATCTGTCAGTGTTCCATCGTAGCATTCCATTAGCCCTATCATCAAATTTCGCTTGTAGGTGAGATGTCAATAAGAACCAAAATGAAATATTGTGCAAAAAAAAACCCAAGGAATAAAATGAAAACTATGAACACACAAGGATCATAATGAAAGTTTCCCCCTAAATATAGGGGTGAAATTTTTTTTTTCTTTTAATTTATTACACCCCTAACAAAATGCAATTTTCCCTAAAGTATTTTATTAACTAAGAAAGTTAAGGACATAATAAAGTTTCACAATATTTTCACAATACCATTTTTTTGAGTTTTCGACCTTGATGCAATGACAAATTAATGCATTCCACCAAAAGTGATAGGTTGCAGGTTTAAGTTCGGGAATTAGGGATTCAGCATCTCCAATAAATGTGGGGTAAGGCTTCTTCCTGACTCCACAAGAGTGAGAGTTTTGTGTATTGAGTACGACCTTCATTTTATCTTAATTTATAGTAGGTTGATACCTTAATTTATTGTGAAAATATTATGAAATTTTGTTGTGCTTGTAGTAGAATTCTTATTAATTTTTCATTATACAAATTTTAATGGGGGAATAGATCAATCCTTATGCGTTAATTATAAGCAAAATGCCCTAGCTACCACATCTTTCAATAGTTAGCAAAGTCATCAAACATCTTGTCATGTGTCTTTCATTTTTTGGTTATCGTATAAGTAATATATGTAGCTGTTTCCCTCAAAGTAAATTATATTCTTCTTAAGCAAAGTAGAGAAAATGTCGAACAGAATAGTCAAAAAAAAATTATTAGCCCACAACTAGAAAATCAATCCATTACTTGATCCGTTATGTATAAACTCATAACAAATAGTATTAGAATCAAGCTTGAAGGAGTAATGGTCGTAATAGTTAGAGAATGTAGTGGGTTCTTCAGCTACCAGTCAAATGAAAATATTCAAGAAGATGACAAAGATGTTCACAGCCTTGAGTGCACGCTTTGACCTGCTCACCAAAGTCCAAACAATGGGCTATTGTGCAATGACAAAAACTCAATACTAAAAAACAACAATATTGGAGGTCAAGCAAGTGCAAATAGAGCAATGACTCATGACAACTAGACCATTTCATACCTCCCTTAAATGGTAAAGTTGAACTTCCCTCATTTAACTCGAAAAGAAAACCCCATAAGTTGGAATTATAGAAATTGTTGAGTAATCGGGGAAGAAAAATTACTTACTTCAGCTATTCATCTTATATTATCAGCTAATGATATTACATAAAATAAAAATAAATCTTTGTTGACACGATTATCGGACCTATCATACCAAAAAAAAATTCTATTTATTTCAAAAAGAGTTTTATTAGTTAGGAACAATTTTAACAAATGGCTTTTTAAAGTTAAAATTTCATAAATATAAATAAATATGTTGATATAAATAAGACGCTATAAATATTCTAAAATAAGATATACTCATTACTCAATGAAAACTTTGCATTTGTAACAAATTCATACCAATCCAACAATTATAATTTTGATGTAAAAGTTATATATCAAGACAAGACTAGTTTCTCATAGGGGAGCAATATTATGTATCTTTTTATTATTAGTAGTATTAGATAATTTAGATGAGTATTAATATCTTGTTATAATGTTTGTAGTTTGCTATGCTAAATTCAATTAAGATAGATTATATTAAGAATCTGTTATCATAGATTCAAATAAGATAATCTGGAATAGGGTGAGTTATAATTATTTTTATTGATAGTTTATAAGAACTTGAAGTTTATCTTTATTTAGATGGAAATCAGCCTTGTGTTAACTAAGCTATGAATAATGAATAACAATGAGTAATAAAATAAACCTTACTCTTCTTATTTAATTTCTTTTAACCAAAATTTAAAATAAAATAAGTAAGAAGAGAATGATTTAAAAACTTAACCCATAGCTGGCAAAACTATCAATTACTCGATTTGTTACATTAGCACGTAACAAATCATCCACCATCCCACCTTACACCACCCCAAAACAATGATGACAATGTTAATGGTGAAACTAATAACACCTAAGTAACTCATGTAATCAATAAATAAATAAATAAATAAATAAACAAATATATATATATATATATATATATATAACCGAAACCTCTGCTCTCTCCATAATTTTACACATCAACATTATTAAAAAAGAAAAATATATATTTTCAACTAAAAAAAAAAAGCTAAAATCCTAAAACGTATTGTGTAACGCTTCTACTGCTCATTCAAACTCGAAAATTTCAGCTAAAATTTCTCCCCAACTCTGAAAATCAAACACTGAAAACGCATCTCTTCTCTACTCTTCTCCTTCCCCCAAATCGCAAAATCTCTTCTCTCCCCATCCTCCCATCCCGAGACCAAACAAGCTTCTATGGTTACCGAACCCCAATGGAAAATATTCCGTTAAATCTGCCTACCATCTTGCAACCCAACTCACTAATACCCCAACCACAAACAAATGTTAGCTGGAAAAAGCTGTGGAAGCTTAAAGCCCCTGAAAGGATTAAGAAAACTACCTCCTCAGCTACTTTGCTCATACCGAAGAGGTATAACTCTGTAAGTTTTTGTCTCTGTGTGTGAGTTAGGGTTTTGTTTGGTTTGGGTTTTTGAATTTTTTCACCATATTTGTTGAGGTAAGAATTCCAATTTGCTCTTCAATTGAAAATCTATCTGCCCAGTTATTACTTCCTATATACTGTTCCCTCTCCACATCAATTGTTCATGGAATTTTTTGTGTGGTTATGGGTTATCTGCTTTGGTGTTTTGGGTTGCTGTAGCTAAATGGTTGGCCTTTGGTTTGCCAGCATTAAAAGGGTTTTTTTTTTCCTTTTAGGTTCTAGCGATTTAAGGTGGAAAATTTATTTTTCCATCTCGGTTTTGAACCAAAATTTGGGTTTGGATAGTTTGGGTTGTTGTCTTTGACTTAATTAATGAAGTAGCTACGGTTGTATGGGAAGTTAGGTATTTAGGTTCCTTCCTACTTCGAAGGCCTTGATTTTGGGATTTTGAATTTGATCTTATTATTGATGATAAATTGATAATGTGTGGTCTGTGATAAAATACACACACACACACACACACACACACACACACACACACACACACACACATTAATACCTGATGAATGTCAACTTTGGTGTTAGTTTGCATCTTATTTCTTTTACAAAAAGGCCATCAATTTTGGTTTGTTTACTTCTGTTTACTTCCTACTACTGAGAATGGTCCTCAATCACATGGTAAGGTTGTTTTTGCTCACTTGGTAGTGACTTAAACCTATTTGCTGCTTTACGTATAGAAGGTGTTTTAGAAAAAGCCAAGCCCAAAGTAGTAGTAGAAGTAGGCGAATTGTTAATACATCTACTGAAGTACCAATTAATTCCTCCCTTTTATCCAGAACAATACATACAATCCTTCTCTCATGCTTCCCTTTTGTCTTCATTGAATATCAGGTACGCATATGTGATAAAAAATTTTACATCCCTATAGGTTTCCTCATTATGTGATTTAAATATAAATAAAAAAATAAAAAAAAACTTACATAAATGTCTGCTTCAGTAATAACCAGAAACTTATGGAAAATGACATAACTTATGGGAGCATCCAATGCAATTATTTTTCTAACTTTTGAGTAGGTAAGATATTAGAGTTATGTTCATGTAAAAAATCAACAAACAAATTGATATGGTCAGGTCAATTGACAATAGAGGAATATCTTTCTCAAAATAACATTCTTCCTATACTTAAAGTTATATAATTAATTGAAAACCCTTTTGTACGTGGTCAAGTCAGCAAGTTTCCCAATTCAAAGAGATACAACATGCC
Organism: Quercus tomentella; assembly: GCA_028535165.1. Lineage (NCBI taxonomy): Eukaryota > Viridiplantae > Streptophyta > Magnoliopsida > Fagales > Fagaceae > Quercus > Quercus tomentella. Next base: position 13,110,035 of record JAPQVY010000100.1, on the reverse strand, counting down.
AAAATGCTCAAGTTTTTTAATGTTAGAGCTCAAGCTCTAGGTATGTAGTTTTACAATGTTTTCATCACCATAGAGTAGCCAAGGTGTGGCGAGCCATGCCATTATGTGTTATGTGGAACATGTGTTGTAAAGGAAATAAGAGAAGCGGCATCCGTTTGTTGTCTTTTATTGAGTTTTTCCAACTCTATTTCCCTTTGAATTATTCCCAAAAAAAAACTGTATTTCCCTTTGATTTGTATTCTTTGAAATGGGAGTGTATACATCTTTTAATTTTTCCCCTCTTTTCCTTTTCTAATAAAATTATTTACTTAAAAAAAAACACTAACTTATAAGTTGATACAAAAAATTATTTGCTAAGATGTAGAAGAATGGTAATAATTTGAAATACTTTAGGGGAAGTCTCAAACTTGACCACAAGGGTAGGGTGTTTCTAAATAATGTCAATGGAAGAACCAATGTGGATTCTCTATTTAAGTGTATGGAACTTCCTATTTAAGTGAGTCTCTATTTTAATTTGTTTTAATAGTTGGGAGTTAAATTTAGTTTCAATTGTTTATTATTATTATTATTATTATTTGACTGAAAAGGCAGAAATTGTATTACTATCAAAAAGAAAGTATGAAAAGTATAACATGGGAATGATCCAAGCCAACACAGTGGCTTAGGTTCCAGGAAAAAAAATATATACAGGGAAATAGATAGTGTGAATATTAGAGATTCAACCACAAAGCCCCAAAAGCCCACAGTGTTAAATTAAAATACCCACAGAAAGCCTCTAGTAGTCGTCTAAGAGTGTTGATTGTTTATTGATGGATTGCCTACAATGTGTGTGATTATAGTTGTCAACAACTCTCACACGACTCTATTTCAAAATAAATCCTTTTGAAGCAACCAAAGTTTAGAAGATGGGACTTCTATTCCAAGGAATTGGTGGACGAAGGTACTGCTATTGATGATGCTTCTTTCTACATTTAGATTAATGTTCCATTCCTCAATATATTTCTCTTTCAATATATGTTGTCAATGTTGATCTCAAGGTTAACATCTGTGGTTTTTGGAATAAAATAACTCTAAAAAACCTTTATCTGGTATATGTAATTGTAGGCCATTTTGACATCGGTATAATACTTAGATTAAAGGCATTTTTAATGTCTATATTACTATATATGCATTGTTGTTGTTGTGCAACCCTATCATGGTTTATGAGAGAAATAATGATTGGCTGGCACCCAGTAAAGGTTGATGGGGATCATTTATTTTTATGTACCTTGGTAAAATTATTGATTAAACTAATTAGACACTTCCCCAAAAAAAAAAAAACCTTAACACCTGAAGCAGAGGAATCAGTACTTTTTCATAGAAACCTATTGAACTAGCTCGCAATCGGCTTGATTTTCTTTGTAGGTAGAACAAAAATGCTAGTCCAATAGACATGAATACCAAAAAGAAATACAACATTTACGGGAAGTTTGGATTAGTTGAAGTCTCCCATTAAATGACAAAATATTTGCTGTCCATGAATTGATTCTTACCAAAAACTTATCAATTACAAGGCTGCATTCTTATCGCCTATAGCTTCAAACAATTTGATAAATTGGATTTGGTTTGTTATCTATTTATGCTTTTGACAATATTTGATTTATGAAAATTATGGCTATTTAAGACTTGTAATCTACTTTTTATAATTTAACATAAAAGCCCAGTTTGAAAATTTTAATGCTTTTGTTCTCATACTGATTTTGATTATTTTAGATAATTGTAGTGATTGTAAACACCTTCAGATAAGTAATTATTTGATGAGTTTATAATCAGATCTTTGATAATGAGTAAACCCCAAGGGATACCACAGTCTGTTGGGAACCCTCTTGAAGTGAGGTCAGAAGTTTGATCTCCCCTTCCCCTTGGGTCTAAACCTTACTAATAATCAAAAAAAAAATATATATATATATATATATATATATATATATTGTGACTAAAAAAATCCAGTAGAACCTCATTATGTTTGAAGAATTTGCCTTTTTTATGTAATCTTTACATCTATGAATTCATATTGCAATTGTGATTAAGGCTTATTTGAGTTGACTAATGGTTGCTTTGTTATTTTAGGTGTTGAATTTTTTTATGCATGTTGAGGTTGTTCCATTTTGTTAGGCATCTCCAGCCAAGAGGCTTTAGGCTTTACTTGATGACTTGTGTTGTGTTGGTTATCTTTGTTTTTGTTCTATGTGTTTGTTTAAATTTCTCAATGAATAAATTTGTTTTGCACTATTTTCCTGCATAAAATCTGCATTTTTTTTACAACCAAAATCTGCACTACACTGCACTGTTTCAAACTTTCTGCACTGCACTATTTCTCTTATATTAATGTTATAAATGTTTCTTAAATGTTGGCTGGAAATTGGATTTTTATTGTTTTGCAGATAAGGATTTGGCATTTTGTTATCTAGGTTGTTTTGTAGGACTCCTAATACTACTGAAAGATGAGAACAATCAGGCATTTACCAATCTTCTCCTTTATTCTATACTGTTTCTTGCATATTTATTGGAAAGAATTTGAAATGGGAATGTGATTGCATATTTAAGTTTCTTGGTTATCTCAAAACTTGGTTTTATGTACAAATTTGATATTTAACTTGTATATATATATTGTAACAGCAACTTATCAAGCGAACAAGGTGATGATTCTACAAAGTTTCAAAAAGTTGATGTTGAAAGTAATGTACAACTCACACCAACATTTGTAATCAAGGAAAACAAAAGATGTTGTTCGGTGACTTCTACGAAGCAACAAAGGAAGAAGATACAAAGATTAATTTAAAGTTGTCTTTCAATTTATTTGAAATATTGATTAATTAGTTCTTTAAATTTTTGTTTCATACATTTAATGGATAATTGATGATGTTAAGGATTGGAAGCCTAATTTTAATTAAAATTTAAGTTTGATTTCTATTTTTAATTACGTAATTTAATTTTTCATATCGAGGATAGGAAACTTTGAGACTAAAATCTTAATCTACAATCAAAGATGAAGAGATAAAAAATTATTTACATCTTCATACACAATAGATTTTCCGTGTATCGTATGGGTTAGTGACTAGTATAAGTAATAATCATGGACATATTTTGTAGGTTTGAGCTATTTCTCCTTTAGCTATGTGGAAGCTTCCATAGCAATTTAACTATTTAAGTAACAAAATAAAAAAAAACCCTTAGTCGTTTCTGCTTTCCTCATATTTTTTAACATAAATGGACAAATTTCTATCAATCATCATATAATGTGAAAATGATGTCATATTGCTGTAAGCTTGAGGTGTGAATGCTGACAAATTGAAAGGGGCTTGCTCAACCAGATATATGAGACACAAAGTAGTGATCTGTCCCTAATTTATGAGAGAGAGAGAGAGAAGAGGGGACAAACCCACACGAATGAATGAATGAAGAACAAGAAAGACTATGATGACGTACAAGCTGAGCCTGTGGGGTCTATGAGTCACATTGATGGAAACATAAAACAAATTCACAGCGCATGAGCAGGAGGCGAAAGAAGGCTGCTTCTCTGTTTACATCCATGTGTTATTGTCATTCCAACAACATGCCTCGTCTCCTCTCTGCATGTCTCTTTCTTTTAATTCTTTTTTGAGCAGTAATAGTTACATATTGTGCATATGAAAACATAATACCACATCAACTAAAAACATAATTTTTTTATTTTACAATTATAATTAAAATTATGTTTTCATAACACAATTTACAGAATGTATATACTTGAGTATATAATAGCGAGTGTGTAGAAAAGATTTTATTTTCTTTTTTCTTTTTTTGGGTTTACTCTCTTTATTTAAGTCAACCACAAAAGATGGATTGGAACACGCAAGGCGTACACGCTCTGCTTTCATAATGGGTAGGTTTACTTCTCAAAACACATTCACCAAACACACACATACAGACACAAATGACACAACTAGATTCACTGATTGGCTTTTGGAACTAAAATAAAAAATGAGTCAATCAACACTAGCTTAATCTAATAACTTGGATGTGACAGTCTCCTTCTCTCACACCAACTAGATCAATTGTTTAGGGGCTTAATCCTCATTGATATGTCAGAAATACACTAACCTAGTCTTGATTAGTTTGATGTGATAGAATCTTGCAGTGATCACCTAATAGACCATGTGTGTGCCAAAGTCACAAGTCAATTTTAGTTTAAACATTTAAGAGAAGTCAACTGTCATTATTTCAGCTTGACTCGTGAACTTGCAGAGCATATTGAATGGCCTAGATCCACTGGTTTGACTATTGTGTTAACCAATTGCCCTCTGTGGAAAACAACAACAAATTTTTTTTTTTTTTGGAGGAGATATAATTTGAATGCACGCCCAAGGAACACTTAATTGACTCTTGATTATTATTATTATTTTAGAAATTGGCTAGTAATTGACTCTTGGAATTGTCAATACAGCAAACTGTCCACTATAGAAATAATAATAACCACGTGTTATTTTTATTGCTAGAATTATATGAGTATTATATCTCTAAATTATTAAAAAATGCAATAAGACCAAATAAGTTATTTATGGGCATCGAGTGGAAAAGAAAACCTAGCACGTTAATAAAATTTTCATCTAATCTAAGTACACCTAATAATGCTGTAACTACAGGAAAAATTATTGCAACAATTTGGGAACAAGTATAAAATAGATCCTTGCGTGCAAGGAAAAGGGATTTTACAAATCCAAGGTCGGCCGTAGGCCAAGGCCACTTACACAGTTACACCATATCTTCTGCTCCAAACTAAAGAAGTTCCCAAATGTGGGTCCAATAAGTGATTTGTTTTTTAATTTAAAAAAACATATCCACTTCTAAGAAGGCCCAAAAATTATAGATTAATAGAAATTCACATCAATCACCATTAAATAAATTAGTCATTAATAATGAAATTTTAAATAAAAAATTATAATATAATACATTCACTAAAATATTATTTAGGTAATATTTAAAAATACCCAAAAAAAAAGTTCATTTAAAGGTTTTTCCTTAGACCTCAAACTATATTGAGCCGACCATGTGCAAATCTTCAGGTAGACCTCATTATCTTAATAGTGAGCGTAACTTAAATTTTAGGAATATTGTAACTTAGAACTTCTAACTCAATTATAATTGGTTTTGATCGAAAAAGCCTTTTGCATTTAATAAACACATAGGTTTTTGATTGAGAATACACATTGAGTCTTCTTTTGTAGTTTTTCAATTAATTAGAGTAAGGTTTTTTATAATAATTCAATTGTTTCAAGTATATGAAAATATTTGAACCATAAATTTTTTATAATGGAAACCAAGTAATACCACTGAATTACAAGCACTAAATTACAAGCTCTTGGCAACGTGAGTAAGTTCTTGACACTATATTATTTATATAGTCTCATTTTATTTTATTTTTTGTGTGTGTTATTTATATAGTTTCATTTTTTTTTTTTTTCATTCTCTTCTTCATTAAAACAATACTTAACCCACTCAAGTAAGAACTATATGTGTAGAAAAGAATTTGCTAAATAAAAACAAGTAAAAATATTAATTAGAGCTTACTTATAATATAAACCGAAAAAAAAATGAGGCAAATTATTTATTTGTTGTTATTTTGAAACTGCTTCAATATGTGTATTGATCATAACCATGTTAAAATATGGATTTAAAGTTAAAGCAAGAGAAATTCAAACTTGGTATGATAATAGGATTAACTCTTGTAGCATTTCATAACTTGGTATGAACACCTTACATATATAACAATTCATTGAATTTGTTTAACACGCTGAGATTTTTATCCAGTGAATGCTTTGGGTGCATCGCAGCCTCTCATTATATATATTAGATACACCTTTAAACGTGGGGCTAGTTTTTCATAATGAGCCCATCTATTATGAGAAATTTCGATCTGCACCGAATGATATTTCTTGTGATTAAACAGAATTTCAACCATGCCATATTTTGAGTTGACAAAATTTGTAACGTGCCTATCTACGTAGACTTTCACTTCTGTCTTTCTTTCTTTCTTTCAATCTCTCTTTTGTTTTATTACGTAGACTTTCTAGCATTCCCTCAATTATGTTCTTCAAAGAGTTTTCCTTTGCCGAAAGGTGAAAGCAATTGGCAGATTAAGACAAACCCTATAGACTTAGATCAAGCCCTAGGGGTGCTGACAAAACCATGGTTATCCTTAAATTTTCCAAGTAATTAGAGGACAAATTAGAAACGCAACATACTTCACATAACAAAACAAACAACGCAGAAGAAAAGAGCAATTAAACCTGTTGGTCTGAATTGAAAGTTGTATTGGTAAACTATATTGTTTATAAACTTTTGGCTATTAAAAGCTATGCATTTTCTCTGTTGTTTAGTGTATTTTGCGGGTAATAACTATACTTTATCTTTAGCTAAGCATTTAAAAAGTAAATATTATAATACTGTGGTTCAGCCCACTCATCATATACTCTTTCTTTAAGGGCCAACTAGACCTCCACTTTGGTCATCTGGGCTACACAAAATACGTACAATTACAATAGTCTTCGACAATCTTCTAGCTTTTTAAAAGTTGGCGTTCCAAAGGGACAAGGGTTAATGGAAAGAATTTTTAAAAATTGAAAATAATTCATACATATTATTAAAATAAATGAAGACAAATCCAAATAGTTTCTTATTCTAGTAAGATCCTCAAATGGTTTAGTCACTACTTATATTAAATTAACTTGCTCTTAGTATTTCGAATTATCATCATGATAATAATGTGACATAAAAACAAAAGCTTTAAACGTGTGGTATTAAAGCTAATGTAAAATTTTTCTCTTTGTGAAAACTTGTCCAAATACTTGTTATCCTTACCAACTTCCTCTATACATAGGATAGCTGATCATCACATCCTTCTTTAACTTTTGTGTTTATTAAATTTATATTATTTGTTTATTAAGTGGGATTACCTAGTTGAAAATTCTCTTCTAAATTTTAGATATTTTAGGCTTGTGTTGTGTGCCTTAGATGACCATCTCTCTTGTCATTGACTTTGTTTGAATTTTTCTCAATTGAAAATTTGTTATTGCAATTTCAACCATAAAAGAAAGACCTAAATTTTCAATAGGATGATGATGAGTAAATAAACAATTTGACTAGTGGGCATGTGTCTTGTCATCAAAATGAGTCCTTTACCCCCACTGGTGGGTTGACATGGATCTTGACTCTCTTTGATGAAACATTCCTTTGGTCATCAATGGACCCCAACCTAGTGAGCTAAAGCTTTCACTACCTGATTATAATCCTACAATATTTGAAGACTTTGTTCGAAAGCTATTTTATTTATTGCCTTTCTCGTCTGCTTACGCTTTGTTGAAAATACCCAATTCTATTATTATTTCCCTTTGTCCTCTGACACCAGTACTGTAATGCTCTCTTAAAGTTTCTTTTTCTTTGAGGAATAGCCAGTGAAACCTAACTTTAACACAAAATTTCCACAAAGTATATTATCATATGTTTGATTGCTCCAATGTTTATTTATTTATTTATTTCAATTTTGGCAACAGGTTTATTACTCAATATTATCATTTTATACCACAATGTCATTCTAATGCCTCACCAACTAATGCTATAATTTTTTAAGACCTTATTTTGGGCCATAACTTAAGCCACAAAAGAACCCAAATAACTCAATATTGTTAGTTACTGACTCAAATGCCTTTCTATATATGTGAAGATAATCAAATTAATATCAGCAATCATCAAACCAATCATGAAGAATAGCCATTGATTTTTTTTCATATTTATTTTTTTTCGAAGCATATACATTTAGAATCGAACTTAGAGGATTTTTGTGAGACTAAGCCACGTGGATCAGACTGCATGCCTTCTTGTCTAATAGGCGCACAGCATGACCTCATTTTTGCATCATAAAATGAGTTATGAATTTTTAAAATTTTTAGGAATTACCATGCAAAAGCAATTTGAGTTATTTTAAAGGTTTCATGATGGTAATACGAAGAAGAGGGATTGGATGGACCTACTCCTTACATTCCCTTTCTTCACTTGTCATCATTATAATTGAGGGCCACCTCTTTCTATTCAAACCAGTCTTTGTTTATAAGTAAATAAATAAATAAATATATATATATATATATATATATATACTATATGGATAAAAAAAATTTGAACAAATAAAATATACGCTCCGATTGAAAGAAATTGAAAAAATAAATGGGCTACTCATAGTTCATTCATCCAATGGGCCATTTCAACAAGCTAGCGTGCAATTTCAAAGAAAATAATTACCAAAAAATAGTTATATTACTTAACTGAATGTTGGGATTAATATCTCTCTATAAATTATTCTAGGATGTAAGTCCTTGCATACGTATAAGTATATTTAGGAATAATAGAAAAATTATAGACACAATTGAATTTAAACTTATGATGATGATTATTCTTTATCATTATGTCAAGATGCCAATTATAGATACAATTAATTTATGACAATGGAATTTACTAGTGAAGTTACCTAAAACTCCCATAATCAAAATTAGATACAAATAAAATGTTCTTACTTAAATTTAATATTATCAATTTAAAAAAAAAAATTTGTGAACTCTTGAATAAAAAAAAAAAATCAAAAGATATCATTTGGTAAGTATTCAAGTATCAGATAGTTTCTTGACTTATATATATATATATATATATATATATATATATATATATATATATTTATTTATTTATTTATTTATTTATTTATTTATTTATTTAGTTCTTAATATAAATTTTTATTGTAAGATCAATTGTGTTAACGTTTATTACATTTTTTAAATAAGCTATAAAAATTTAGTTATTATGAAAATCTATTGAAAGATATTTTTTATTTTTGGAGCATGGTAAAAATTTTATTGAACTTTATTCTTGAGTTAAAGATAAGTTTTGGTAAGAGAATTATAGATTAGAAGTAGTTTTGAATTAGGTTGAAAGTAATTTCAAATGGGTTTGAAGCACTTATAAATAGATTGGAACTGTTAAAGATAATATAATGGTTCATTATGTATTGCCCCAAGTGATCTAATTGTGGTGTAAAGCTCATCTACACCAAACCCTAGTCATGGCTTTATAATTGTCTCTCTTTTTCCTTTCACGCTTCCACGTTTCTACAATATTTTTTTTACTTCCCTTCAATTTTAATAAGAACTAATTTTAAATAGGCTCGAAGTAGTTTTAAATGGGGAATGGGTTCTAGCTACCTCAATTGATAAAGTCTCTTACTATCAAACAAAGAAATTGAGTTTGAATTTTGCTTGCACAAAAAATCAATCAATGTCTTGGCTAGACATAAGAACAATCATTATAGAGAGAACATTATTGGTTGAAATCCAATCATAACTATTTAAAAAATTTGGAGGGTCAATTTTCACAAAATTATAATGCATGCAGAATCTAATTGAAATATACTTCATACAAATTAAAGTGTCATTTGGACACCTTGTTATCCAATGTAATTAATGGCTTAAAGGTTATAACTAAATAGACAAAAATGGGCTAAACCCGGAGTCCTAATTTGGTCCAGACCTTGTGATATTTCTAGTTGATGTCAAAGAGTTGAGAACAAGCTCTTTTTTTAATTACAGTTTGTTTTGGACATTTTTATACGTCTATCCAGCTCATGAATGTGTGTAGGCCGAGCTCAAGATGATAGACCAGGGGCAGGAATATATTTATATTTAGACAAATATGGGCTTTAAACTCAAAACCCAAAAATTGTAGAATGGGTTTAAAACCGGTAATAATAATTATTGGATTGATTATTGAGCCGAATATCGATTCATTTCTGGTATTTATGAGTCCATGATCATGTCTTTTTGTAAGTATTCAATCATGAGTTCGAGGCCCATTCTGCAAGCAGCAACAAATGGGCTGTACCTGTTTTATGGCTCCGGATTTTGCCTGCCTCTGTATAAAGCACATTTCGTCTGATATTGAAACTTTTGGGCCTTTAATTATATTGGACATTTGGACCCCAGGCATATGGTGTTATATTTCTTGGTGGGCCCAATTGTTCGGCTTGTTTGAAATTCTCTTGTAAACACGGACGCTAATAAGGCTCCCACAGCTTCGTCTGTGAGCTTCTTATAATTGCTTGGGCCCGTCCCCATCTCTTACTTACCCCCACATTTTCAGTTGAGTGTGGATTGAAAAAAAAAAAAAAAAAATCAGATTTTTTTTTTCGGATATGTTACCATTTTTTTTAGGCAAATTACACTTTTTCATCTTACTTTTTCACCGGATTACAATGTCCTCTTTGATTTTTTTTTTTAAACACATGATTGACCTTTCCTCCAATTTTAAAACATATGTCCCCCATACCATCAATGTTGGTGCTACCTCTAATGAAATTTGCTTGCATGAAATCTTAGACCACACCAAAGATTATATCAATTACAAGGATCCAAAATTTTAATAATACAATATATTGTATCCAAACAATACATTGTAACCGTCTTGAATCCTTGATCACTCCCATCAAAATTTCTTGAGAAAATTTAAAACTTCTCATAAATTTTCTTTTTTTTTTCTTCAATGGAGGAAGTCCAATCCAAAATGCAAACCTAACCTAATTTGACATCCAATTTGTCAACTCAGACACAAACCCAATCGTGATATGCCGAACTAATCTTGATTTGCCACTAAAGATGCTAACCCAGCCCTAACACCCACCCGTCTTTATGCACACAACACGATAGTAGTAGGAGAAGAACTCCCTTGACAACCATGGTTACCATCACTACCATGCACTCATCCACCAACAACAAATTTTTGGATTTAATCTTTATCTTGGCTTATGATAAATTTTAACTTTCTCGAGAACAAGTAAGGGAGGAGTTGATGATGAGAAAAGAGAGCCCAAGGGAATTTTGGTGCTTTCATATGATTAAAATTAACAAAATACCCCTCAATTGTTCATATCTCATGTTTATATGGTGTCTAGTTTTTCCTTCATAGTTAACCGCAAATTAGATGACAGGGGATATTGAAAAAAAGTTTAAAAATTGTGGGATCAATTGTGTTTTTTGAAAGTTTGGGGGACATTATAGTTGAGTAGGATAAAAAAAGTGTAATTTAGCCTCTTTTTTATTTTTTATTTTTTTAAGTTAGTGTTGACGCTCATTTTGGGAAGCCCAGTAGAAAGAAGAAGCCCAACAACATGGGCAGAGAAGAGCTAGTAAGTGGATAGAAAAACCATTAAGCTCAAGTGGCAGGAATAATGGATCACAAGCCCATAAAATAAACAAATGGGCCTTGAGGAAGCAAATGGGCCTAAAGGAGCCCGGAGAGAGAGAAGTAGCAAACCCATGGACAGTGTAATGTAGAAAAGTGAGAATGGGCCACAGCAAGCCCGAAGTAATGCAAGCAAAGAAAGTAAGGGGATTGATGGCAAACCCATGAGCCCCAAGGATGAAGGATAAGGTAATTGGGTCAAGGAAGCCTAAAGGAGTTAGTAAAAGCCCATGGGAATGCGGAGTTAGTAAAAGCCCATGGGAATGCAGAGTTAGAAAAATTGACCCAGGAAAGCAAATGGGCCAAGGATGCCCAAGAGGAAATGAATGGGACACAGGAGCCCTCAAGTAATAAAAAGCCCAATGACCATACTGAGTCATTAAGAGAAGAATAAGCAGCAGGGCCAAAAAAGCCTGGCAGATGTGGGTCAAATGACATTACAGCAGGAATGGCAGAATAGTACAGCATGAAATGGTAGCAAGATTGCAGAAGAGTGGGCTGAAGAAGGAAAAGCCCACAATCAAACAAATCCCAGCCCGTAAGGGGAACAAGCCATAGAGAATGAGGAATCCGAGAGTAGCTCACGCCATAAGAAGTCAAGGATGAGCGGCATAATGTGCAGAGGAGCCTTCAGACCACGGCAAACGCAGTGGGCAAGTTTTGGACACATGCAGAAGTTAAGCACGCACAAGGCCCAGACTTCACCAGCCTGTACCCAGCCAATACCAGAGGTGGTGGGTCATGAGTCAGAGGTAAGAGGGTATGGTCTGGCGGTGGGGAGTGGAGAAAACCTATTCTAGGGTTCTTGCTCAGGCTCTTTTGGGGAAATGTCCTGCTGGGATGACATACTGCCCAAAAGAAGCAAGGATGAGTTGGAACCACTAGGTGTATGTCATGAGGGATGGAGAGAAAGCACCCACACTGTAGTAGGTAAGAGTGCCACAGTAAACAAACGAACAAAATAGTCTTCTTTGTCTGGTGATGAGGAGTGGCACATCCAGCACAGGTAAGTGGTGCTGGCTGAGCGGCTGACAAACCAGTGGTGGTCGACAAGAACACCCAAACCAGACAAAGGTAGTTAAGGGCTAAAATAGTAAAAACCAGTCATGGCAAGCACATATAAAGGACCCTTGCCGTGCACAACAAAGAGGGGGGTTAATAGTAACTTCTAGGAGAAAATCACAACACGAAAACAAATACTGAGAAAAAAAGAGAAAAAGAAAGAGAAAAGGAAAATTAGAAATAAGGAAAGAAAACAAAGAGACAAAATGGCAGGCATACACCAATAAGTCGATCCCCTCTCTCCCTCTGAAAGTCCTGCTCTTTGCCAAAAGAAATTCTTTTAGGCATAAGCCATTCAGGTCCGCTTCCCTCAAAGTGATTAATTTCCACGGCAGGATCTTCCCTGGGAGATTATTCGCATTGAGGAAAACGATTTCCCTCCTTGGTCTTGGTCCTGTAACATAACTTGGCATAACAGATTGATCTTTCTTTTTTCTTTCTTTTGCTAACTCATGCCTTACCTATTTATTTCCATCATTTTCTTTACAAGGCTTTTCTTATCATTGTGATTATCATTTTAGTTGGGGATTATTTATTCACTTTGTCTAAAGGCAAAAGTACTTTCTTTTATTATTATTATCATGTTTGCTTGCCATGACTCATCCGAAGTAGCTCCGCCTGTCATGGGCATATGAATGCAATTCTTGGCAAACGAGGCATAATTTGCACACAAGCCGGACCAAAGGGAGTTGCAGTTGGACCGGTCTCAACTCCTTTACTCAAAACACTTGGGCCTAGTACCACAGGAGGCAGTCCAGCCCAACATTGCAAAAAAGGCCCACTACAATTAGAAGTTTAATACTGGATCATTAGATACAAACAATGCATTTACATCAAATCAAATATTTCAAAAGATTGGCATGATAACTAAATCCAAACTGGCTGAAACAAGCATATTAATTGACAAAATTCACATATATCAAAAATTACAATATACTATGGGTTTAAAAAAATATAAGAAGTTTAATGTGCTTAAAAAAAGTTCAAATACTCAAATAGAATTCATATTATTAACAATCATTTATGACTATGGCCACACTAAATTCCCGTGACTGGGTATCAAATTCAAATGAAACTAGTTTCATGCTAATGTATATTACCTATTAGCTGGGTCTAGAAACACGATAGGCTCATGATGCCCTAAATGAAACTAGTTTCGGTACCAATGACTAACCCTCATTGGGTGGATTTCAGATTTAGAGCATAGTCAGATTGTCTATATATATATATATATATATATATATATATATATATATATATATATATATATATATAATCATTATTTAAACACATATATTTCATTCAAATACATATATAACATCATATATATAGCAATCAAATTAGGGGTGTAATTGGTTTGGTTCGGTTCAGTCGGTGTTGTTTGTGTTTGTCCAACCGAAAATAAACCTATCGGTTTGTAAAAATCCCAACCGAAACCAACCGAAATGGTTGAAAATCAATCAGTTTCAGTTTTATTTTGGTTTCGGTGGGTTTTCGATTTTTGTCTATAATTTTTTTTTTTTAAAATATTGTTTAGGTCAGTTAGGCCTTGAGTTTTTTTTTTTTTTTTTTAAATTTGTTTGGGCTTTTTTTTTTTCAAAAAATTACAGTATTAGGCCTATTTGTTTTTCAGAAACCTATTTTGGCCCTTTTTGGGCCTTTTACACATCCTCTTTGTTATTAGACCTTTTCCATAAACCTTTTTTGGCCCTTTTTGGGCCTTTTACAATTTACACATCCAAACAATGCAAAACAATAAAAGCATTTTACACATAGTGACCAGTAATCAATAGTAAAGTCAAATACCAGGAACAATAAATTATTCATAACCTGCTTTATTACAAATTAATTTTTTGCAACATGCTTAACCTACTTTTGCTCCCAAAAAATTCGTATATAACTTGCTTCTATTATTCATTAAAATACCTGAAATTAATCTTACATAACCTGCTTTTGATAATAATAAAAAATCTTACATAACTGCTTCTATTATTCATTAAAATACAACCACAACAATATATATCACAAATAAAAAATATCATACACATACCCATTCCTTGCAAATGCCAAACACCAAAAACCAATTCTCATCAGATGTGTCAAATGTCAAACAAATTTCGCATTTGCTACAGTATCATTCTATCAATGGCACGGTACGGTCATATGTGCTATTTATTTTTTTTGCATTTTTTAATCAACTTTCTCTCTCTTTTAATGATAAAATATTCCTCTCCTCTCACCCATCATCCTTTGTCTCTCTCTTCTTCTTATCTTGTCTTTCTCTTCTCTCATGTATCACCATCACTCTTTGATCTCTTAGTCTCTAAAGCTTGGGTATGGCTCTCTCTCTCTCTCTCTCTCTCTCTCTCTCTCTCTCGATTTCCTCATAAAAATTCCCTTACGAAAGCTCTTTTCATTTGGTTGGTGTTTTGGGTCGATTGAGGTGATTGGTTAGACTGATTTTGGGTTTCCATTGATCTAGTGTTTGGTCTTTGTTATTTTGGTCCGGTTGATCACTGTGGTTGGTTTGATTGGTTATTGGTTGAATTTGTCTTGGATTGATCAGGTGGTTGGATTTGATCCCTTTTTTTTTTTTTTTTCTCCTGGGATTGGATTGGAGCGTGAGAGAGACAAAGAGACAAAGATATTGGAAACTTGGAGTCCAAAGAGAAAGAAAAATTGAAACAAAAGAAGAGTAGTCATTTGAGGACTCTTTAACTATAGATATAACTATCGTCGCAGTTTCATCCAAAGGATATCTAAAAGAACATGATGAGGATTAAGGAATATAAAAAAGATAAAATTGTCATACACTTTTTAAGGACATTTATGATGCGAAAAATCACCAAGTTGAGGACCTCGTCTCACTGGATGGACGATCCCGTGGTTGGTCGTGTCTCCAGTGCAAACTTGCAAGAAAGCCTGGAAAAGAAGTGTAATACACCGGTGTAGTGTTTGCCAAAAACTCTGATGCTTAAGTCAGAAAGGAAGAAATTGATCCAGAGAGAAAAATGACTTGGAGTGGTTTTTGGGTGATTATTTGTGTGTACCTTTGGAGTATGTTGTCCCTTCCTTTTATAGTTGTTTCTTGTCTTAATGGGTAATGAATCTTAACATTTATGAGTAACTGCTAGTGTGTCATCAATGGAAGCTCTGAAGTACACAGCTCACTTGTTACCGTTGCTCCGTCTGTTACTTTACATCATCAATGTGCACAATAAATTTGTAACGCTCGTTTGGATCATCATTCCAAGTCAATGACGATCCTATGTTACTTTTGACTCATCAGCTGCCCCTTTGTTCGTATTATCATTTTTTAGACGAGATAAGAACATAACTGTCTATCGTTTCATGTCCCGTGTGCAGCGTATTTATTGCAAATTAATGTCTTGCCTGCCATGTGCCACGTGTACAGTCAGGATATCTTCTTCGTGTCAGCAAATCTCAACATTCCCGCACACGTTCTTCCATTTATTTTGCCTTTTTCCTTCATTTTCTTTTCTTTCCATTTTTTGCTTCGCTCTTTCCTTCTTCGTGACATTTCAATTGCCCTGGAGTCTCCTTTTCCATCGAGCCTCCCTCATTCCCTTCTCATTTTCTGGTAAGTCTTTCCCACTCCTCTCTCTGTTTTCATTTTTTAATCGTAGACTATTTTGTGGTTAGGTTGGATTGTCCCCCAATTACTTTTTTCTTTGCTCACTTGAGTAGTTTGTTGGAGTTGTAGGTAGACAACGCCTCGAGGCTGGGCTTTTCGTGGGTAGAAATTGTTCTTTTAGGTTTGTCTTGCGTTTCCTTTTTCCTTTGGTTCATCATTTTGTGTGGTTTGCCCAACCTTTGATAATGTCTAGAGAAGGTGAGGTTAGGTCTAGTGAACTTAAGTCAGGCTTATCCTTGTCTGAGGACCGCAAGGCTCTTGAGGTCACTTCTCCGTCAATTCCCTATAAAGCTTGGGATGTTTGCTGTGTTTTGAAAGGGAGAGATGAGGGTAGGATTAGGAGTAGGTTTCAATTCCCTTTGTCGATCAGGGTTAGGATCCCTAACGACGATGATAGGGCTTGCCGTTCTTACACTAACGAGGTGTGTTTCTACGAGGCTAACTTTGTCAGTGGTCTTTGTTTTCCCATCCATCCCTTTCTTAGGGAACGTTTTAGCCGTTTGTCGCTTGCTCCTGCTCAACTAGTCCCCAACTCGTGGAGGATAGTTATTTGCTGTATGGTGGTGTGGATGTCAGCTAATGACGAAGACACCATTAGGATGGATGAATTTTTGCATTTGTACCGCCTGAGGCGCTTTAGGGATCTTGGTTATTGGGAGTTCAAACCCTAGGATAGGAGCTCAAGGTTGATTATTGATTCCCCGTCTTCTCTTCGAAACTGGAAGACGAACTTTTTCTTCGTCTCTGGCGAGGGCTGGGAGATGGAATCTGGTAAGGATCTGAGTGAAGTTCCCAAGCTGCTTCATAGTTAGGGGACTCCTGTGTCTGGTACGTCCTTTATTCGTACTCGTGTTTGCGTGTCTCTATGCTTGTGTAGTCGTTGCTTTCTAAATCTGTTGTTTGCTATTTTTTGGTGTAGATAAAGTTCGTCCTAAGCTGAAAAAGCAATATCACGCTCGTCTAGAAAAGGTTAAGGAGTACTTGGAGACTGTCAATGATTTTGATGAGATGATCTTCCCTCAATCTTTATTTTTCCATTTTCTTGGTCAAGAACCCTCCAACAAAGTCCGAAAGAACATCAAGACCGTAAAAAAGAGTAAGCATGCTAGTGATGTATCCTTTTTTTTTTTTTAGGGATCATTGCTTCCTTCCTTTTTCAAGAATGACGACCCGGTTTAGCAAGGTAAAGCTCGCCAAAGCCCAGGAGAAGAAAGCCAAGGGTAGTTTGTTAGGTGGCTTTCTGTCAAGGAAACGTCAGAGGGAGAATGAACCATCCAAGGCGATGTTGTGGTGACCTCTTCGGCGGCCAAGTTTCAAGATCGTCGTACAGTTTCGCCTACTTCTTCCTTGGAGTTGATCGTCTCTCCTAGGGGTGGCTTTAAGGCTAAAGCTACGAGCAAGGTCTCGATTGCCGCTTTTTGGGAAGACGCAAGGACTACGACGTAGAAGGCCCATAACGCAATCTACTACGTATAATTCCTGAATAGTACTTCTGAGTATGTTTTATTGATAGAGAGACAAAACATTCCTTCATTTATGTAAAGCAGATAATAATAAAAAAAGAGGAAAATAAAAGTAAACATTGTAAACATTTTGGAATACTTGGGGATTGTTCTTACTGGTAGTATCTCTTTAAGTGTTCATGGACGAGGTAGTTCTTGGCCGTCAAAGGTCTTTAGGTAGTATGATCCTTCTTTGGAGTAGCGAATGACTTGGTAGGGTCCTTCCCATGTTGGGCCTAGCTTCCTTTAGGACTAGTCCTTTGTTGCCTGTAAGACTTTCCTAAGGACAAGATCACCTACGTTGAATCTTCTCACCTTCACCTTCTTGTTGTAGTATTTGGCCATTGCTCCCCTGTACTTTTCCATCCACTTCGCAACTTCGTCTCTCTCCTCATCGATCAAATCCAGATTATTATTGAGTTCTTAGTGGTTCCTCTGCTCTTCGTACGCTTTGACCCGGATGTTCATTAGTCCTACTTCCACTAGTATGATGATTTCAGTTCTAAATATCAATCTAAATGGTGTTTCTCCCGTTGGCACTCTTGTGGTCGTCATGTATGCCCATAGAACTTTAGGCAGCTCTTCTGACCATGCACCCTTTGCCCCCTCAAGCCGAGTTTTGATCATTTTGAACAGGTTTTTGTTCGTCACTTCTGTTTGACCATTAGCTTGAGAGTGTCTTGGAGAAGAGCAGTGGTTTTTGATGCCTAGATCTTGAAAAAAATTTCAAAACTTAGGGTTCTTCCATATAAAGCTAGTGATTTTGGCTTCCGTAATTGTCGCTGTTGGCTCAGCTTCTACCCATTTTGTGAAGTAATCGATTGCGACGATGAGGAACTTGTACTGCTTCCTTCCTTTAGGGAGTGGTTCCATTATTTCGATCCCCCATTGAGCGAAAGGCCATGGAGCGATTATCGGCGTCATTCGCTCACCAGGTCATGTTTGGACATTCACGAAGCGTTGGCACTGGTTGCATGCTTTAACGAGGACAAATGCATCCTTCTGTAATGTTGGCCAATAATAACCTGCTTTGAGTGCTTTTCCCACAAGAGACCTTACTCCCATGTGGTTACCGCAGATTCCTTCATGTATCTCTCGAAGTACATAGTTGGCCTCTTCCTTGTTAGCACAACGAAGATAAGGGAAGGAGTGTCCTCGTCTGTATAGGGTATCTTCAATGCGAGCAGCTCTGATCTGTACCTTTCGTGCTTCATTCCTGTCTTCTAGGAGTTGTCCTTCTTTCAAGTAACGGACAATGGGAGTTATCCATTCAACATGTTCTTGTATCTTCATCACTTGTTCACCATCTGTGCTAGGTTATCCCCTTGTTTCCATGCATAACTCAAGAGATATGCCATGTTCATCTGACGAGGCTAGCCATACTAAGAAATCAACTTCAACATTCTTTGCACGAGGGATTTGCTAGAACTCAACACTGTCGAAATACAGTAGGAGTTCTTTGACGATCTTCAGATACTTCTGCATTCTTTCTTCCTTCGCTTCATAATCTCCTCTTACCTGGCCAATTACAAGTTAGGAATCAGCTTGGACGATGAGGGCCTTGGCTTTAAGCACTCTTGCAAGACTCAATCCTGTTAGAAGTGCTTCATACTCAGCTTCATTGTTGGTTGCTGGGAACTGCAATCTGATTGTGTACTTAAGGATTTCTCTTTCTGGTGATATGTAGGTCACACCTACTCCTCTGGCTTTCTTGGTGGTGGACCCATCTGTCTGAACCCTCCATGTCTTCTTTTGGGGCTCTCCTTCTTCTTAAGGATAAGTGAATTCTGAGGACCTAGGCTTTGATTGCTACTCGAGGCCGATATTCTATGTCGAATTGGCCAAGCTCTATAGCCCATTGGATGAGGCGCCCTGTTGCATCTATTTTGTTCATCGTCTTTCATATCGGTTGGTCTGTCATGACGACAAAGGGATATGCCTAAAAGTAATGGCACAATTTTCTAGAGGCGAGCACTAGAGTGAAGGCAATCTTCTCTAGCCTTGGGTAATTCACTTCAACTCCTTGAAATGCTTGGCTGGTGTAGTACACGGGCCTCTGCACCTCCTTCTCTTCTCTGATCAGTGTCGAGCTTACTGCTGTATTTGATACTGTCAAATAGAGTTGCAGCCTCTCTCTTGTTATTGATGGGCTTAACAATGGCGGTTGTGTTAGGTATTCTTTTAGCTTCGTCAAGGCTTCTTCACATTCGTCAGTCCACTGAAAGGCTTTCTTCAAGACTTTGAAGAAGGGTAGGCATTTGGCTATCACTCGAGAGATGAATCTATTCAACGCCACTACTTTTCCTGTTAAGCTCTGTACTTCTTTTACTGTTTTAAGAGACTTTACCTCCATTATTACCCTTATCTTTTCTGGATTAGTCTCTATGCCCCGTTGAGATACCATGAATCCCAAGAATTTCCCTAATAAGACAGCAAAGACACACTTTGTAGGGTTTAGTTTCATTTTATACTTGCGTAGCGTGTCGAACATTTCCCTTAGGTCGTCCAAGTGGTTCGCTTTGTCATTGCTCTTCACCAACATATCATTTACATACCTTTCCATGTTTCTTCCTATTTGATGAGAGAACATGCGGTTCACTAACCTCTGGTATGTGGCCCCAGCATTCTTCAGTCCGAAAGGCATCACCTTATAACAGTATAACCCTTGGCTAATGATGAATGCAGTCTTCTCTCAATCTTCCTCATCCATCATGATCTGATTGTAGCCGGAGAAAGCGTCCATGAAGCTTAAAAGCTTGTGTCCACCAAGCATGCCTTGTTGAGATCTGTGAAGTCGACACACATCCTCCACTTGTCGTTGTTCTTCTTTACCATTACTACGTTGGCCAGCCATTTAGGGTAGAATACTTCCATTATAAAGCCTGCCTCCAGGAGTTTCTCCACCTCTTCTGCTATTGTCTTATTGCATTTAGGCGCAAATATTCTTCGTCTCTGTTGCACTGGCTTGCACTCTGGATTAACATTGTGACGATGTTGGATGACTCCTCTATCAATTCCTGGCATATCCTCGTGCTTCCAAGCCAAAACGTTCTTGTTTTCTCTTAGGAAGTTCGCTATCTTTGTCCTCTCTGAGGCTGAAAGTGTTGAACTTATCTTCAAAACTTTGGACAGATCTCTAAGGACGACCTCAACCTCTTGTGCCACTTCTGACAGTTCGTGGACTAGTTTAGGTTCGTCTATCATCCATGTGTGGTTCTCCCCTGATGCTAAGGTAGCTCGATAGCACTCTCTTACGAGGACTTAGTCTCCACTGATTTCTCCTATACCATGGGATGTAGGGAACTTCACCTTTAGATAATAAGTCAATGTTGCCGCTCTCAACTTGTTGAGTGTTGGTCGTCCAAGGATGACGTTGTACGTCGATGGGCAATCTACCACGAGGAAATCAATCTCCTTAGAGACTTGTGCTGGATAAGTGCCTGCAATTATGGTTAGCTTAACGATGCCTTTAGGAACAACCCTATCCCTAGTGAAACTTACCAATGGGGAAGTGAACGGCTGAAGCCTTTCTTTATTCAGCTTCATTTTTTGAAAGGCTGGTAGATAGATGATGTCTGTTGAGCTTCCATTGTCTATCAATACTCGATACATGTTGAATTCTTCCATCCTGAGCATTATAACTAGCGGATCGTCATAGGGCTGTCTAACGCCACGAGCGTCCTTCTGGGAAAAGGCAAAGTTCGACTCACTGTTTCTAGGCATTTTTTAAGGTGGGAACCGTGTGTGTATGCTATTCACTTCTCTTGCATATCCTTTTTCAGTGATTTGAAGGATCCTCCCGCTACCAATCCTCTTAAGATCATCCTTATTTCTCCTATGGGTGCTTTGTTGCCCCCTGTCTCTAGCTCCCTTTCCTTCTCATCCCTCTATTGTCTTCTATACGGCTCCGTTCTTCGTACAAACTTCTAAAATTTTTCCTAACGGATTAATGTTTCTACTTGATCCTTCAGATGCCTACATTCGTCAGTGCGATGCCTGCAATACTTACTTTTGTCTCTTAATTCTGCTAGGGCATGAATGGGTCTAGGCCATAGCAGAGAAGATTCGTCCTTTATCTGCATCAACACTTGCTCGATAGGCATCACTAGAGGAGTGAAACTAGTAAACTTAGGTCTTCGATCTAGGAGGTTCTTCTTTTTGTCCAATGCATGCCTAATACCCCGTGTTTCCTTCTTCCTATCAGGGTTGTGACTGGTTCCTTCGTCTCTTTTCCTTTTAACCGTCACTCCTTTAGCTATTACTGTGTCCTCTGCATTCATATATTTCTGGGCCTTGTGAAGTAATTCTGCCACTATTTTCGACGGACTCTTGGTGATTGAGAAGAAGAAATCTCCTGGTAGCAATCCGGCTTTGAAGGTTGTCAGGATCACTTGGTCTTCTGCTTCGTCCACCTGCAGCAACTCTTTGTTGAAGCGTGTCACGTATTGTCTAAGTGATTCCCCCTCTGCCTAGCGTATGTTGAGAAGATGCCCAGTTGGCTTCTTGTGTCGTTGCCCGCCAATGAAATGATGAACAAAACCTTTGATGAGCTAATCGAAGTTCGTAATGGTGCCTGAAGGTAGTTTACCAAACCACACCCTAGCTGCTCCCTTTAGTGTTGTTGGGAAGACCCTACACATTACTTCATCTGGGGTCATTTGTAAAAGCATCAAAGTCTTAAATGACTCAATGTGATCCAAGGGATCTCTTAAGCCGTCAAAGGACTCCAATTGGGGAAGACGAAACTTTGGTGGGAGTAGATAGTTCAACACTTCTGTGGTGAATGGTGAATTCTTCCTTCAGATCATTCCGTCCAAGTTCTCCATGGCTCTATCTTTTACTGCATTCCTGAGTTCGTCCATCTCCCTCCTCATGTTGCGAAGCTCGCTCTCCATTTTGGACGAGTTTTCTTCTAGCGTTCTTGTCCTCCTGTTCACCTAGCTATCTGATCCTTCCTCATTATGGTTTCCTTCGATCCTCCGATGCTCTTCTTCATTCTGGTTTTCCATGATCCACTGTCGTTCCTCATTCTGGGATTCAGTGGCTCTCCTCAACTCTTCATTCTGGCGAGTCACTTCTTCTAAGCTGGCTGTCAAGGCTTGGATTTGCTGTGTAGCTTATTCAGCATCCATCCCGTGCTACGAGGTTCTCTTTTGTCACTTAGGGAAGATGGCTTTGAATGATTAGCGTTCCCACAAACAGCGCCAAACTAATGACGCAAAAAATCACCAAGTTGAGGACCTCGTCTCACTAGATGGACAATCCCATGGTTGGTCATGTCTCCAATGCAAACTTGCAAGAAAGCCTGGAAAAGAAATGTAATACATCGGTGTGGTGTTTGCCAAAAACACTCTGATGCTTAAGTCAAAAAGGAAGAAATTGATCTAGAGAGAAAAATGACTTGGAGTGGTTTTTAGGTGAGTATTTATGTGTACCTTTGGATTATGTTGTCCCTTCCTTTTATAGCTGTTTCCTGTCTTAATGGGTAATGAATCTCAGCATTTATGGGCAACGGCTAGTGTGTCATCAATGGGAGCTCTAAAGTACACAGCTCACTTGTTACCGCTGCTCCGTTCGTTACTTTTTATCATCAATGCGCGCAATAAATGTGTAACGCTTGTTTGGATCATCATTGACTTGGAATGACAATCCTATGTTACTTTTGACTCATTAGACATTAAAGAGGAGAAATTAAAATCCAAAACTATACCTTAGTCATTCATAACTTCTACTGAACAAGTAATTTTCATAATGAATTAATGATAAAGTGAAATAAATGATAAAAGGATAAAGTGAAAAATGGGTATTTTAATTAGATTGTTTATATTATTTTAATGGATTGGTTATATTATTTTCATGTGCCGATCTTAAAATAGAAGATATGATGTATGACATATTGTAAAATAATGTATTAAAATAGATAAAGTAGGTTTTAGTGTGTTAAAATGGCATTTGGTATAACACAGTTGATGCTAATGCTCTTACAAACAAAATTAACGAATAACCAATACATAACCTATACTCATTAAAATACAATTTGTCAACAATACTACCTATCAACAGTATATATCATAGATTCATAAATCCAAAATTTCATACACATATTCATTCCTTACAAACAAGATTAATAAACAACCTTTACAAAAGATTAAAAAAAAACATGTCATAACATGTTCAAGATATTAAGATAGCAAAAACTTTAGAAATAATATAGAGCAAAAAATTGCTCCAGTGCTCAAAATAACTTGTAACTTGTTACAAATACCCATCAAATACAAACAAGATTAAAAAAATAACTTGTACAAGAAAAAATAAAATAAATTGTGCAAATTTCATAAATAATATGTCAATGTCCACATATTATCCATATGTCAATAGCTACATATAGCCAAAGGCTCAAAATAAGCCAAAGACTCAAAATAAATTGGCCTTATGTTGTCAACATATATTGTCTATATGTTATATTTAGCCATAGACTAAAAATAAATTGGCCTTATGTCAATGCCAACATATATTGTCTATATGTTATATTTAGCCATAGACTCAAAATAAATTGCCTAATACCATATACTGTCTATATATGGGTCACTGTCAAAAACTCAAAATAAAAACTCATATCATATATAAGCCACTTTCTACATATGTAACATATCAATATGTCAAGTTAGTCCGCATATCAATATGTTGTTAAAATAAAAATTGACAAAACTTAATATCATTTGGCAAAATAACAACAAAAAGTCCATCTCAAAGTCATCAATACCACCAGTCCAAAAAAAAATCCTCAATCATCAACTTCAATCGGTGTTGGTGTGGGCATGTCTAGTTCCGATGAAAATGTAATATCACTCACAAGTTCTACCAAAAAAAAAAAAATGAAAAACACAAAAAAGTCACTTGTAAAATAAAACAATACATATGCCAAGAATCCAAGACATTCAGGTTTTTTTTTTTTTTTTAATAAAGAAAGAAATAGACATTCAGAATTTTTTTTTAATAAATAAAGAAATAGACATTCATATATTTTTTGAATAAAAATAATAATAAACATATCTCTATCAAGTTTTTCAAACTTTTCAGCATCATTCATGGCAACTCGAAGGCTAATTGGAGCCGATGAAGAACGGAGTCAGTTTTGACCACAAATGAGGGCTTCCACCATAGTTGGAGACAAAGAACTACGAAAAGTATCAAGAACAAGGCCAGCCATACTAATTGTGGATTCTAAGGCCACAATGAATTATGAAATTGCAAGAACATGTCATGCAATTTTTGAAATCACATGGTATCGAGGAGAATTAACCCTCCACCAAGCCAAAATATCAAACTTCTCATCCGAGATATCTTCACAACTCTCTGCTAAGTATTTATCAACCTCTGATTTGTTATCTGAAGAATCAATACCCTTCAAGTGCTTAAATCCCATCATCCTCATTGCCCACACTAGAATCATTTCTCTCCATTGATCCATTGATCCACTTGGTTTTCGACCTTGTGCTTGGGCAGTAGCAGGAATACTACTCAACAAATGATTTTAAGTATAGCAGCATACAAACTCAACAATACATCTTTTACTCTATTTGCCATATCAGTTGTAAAACCCCATAATTATGTTGCTAATTAAATTCTTATACTTAAATTAAAAAGGAGTCCCACAATTAAATGGATTTAATTGATTTAGGCCTAAGATATTTAAATCAGATAATTATTATGGTATAAGAGGCCCAGGTGAGATGGCATAAGTGTATATATATATGGGTCTTGATAAGCTTTAAAACCCTAGCCTTTTATCATTGAGTTATACGTGTCTGTGTGTGTGTGTAAATAGGAGACTTCCCCTCTTTTAGTGGCACACACGATTGAATTTATTTTCATGCTCTGCGGCTGTGCATGAGGTTACAAGTATGATTTTGTTTTGCCGTAAATCTAAAAAGTTGGAATATTCAATGGCTAGCAATTGTTCCCACACTTATAGGAAGACATGGGTCTGTGCATCTATTATTTGCGTACCTGATAGAAAAATTGGTGTTGTTGTTATGGATCTATCTACCATTATATTAATGGGAAAAAGGGTGCTTTGTGGTTATTATATGATCATATACTAAGTTCACCACCAATCTATCATGCGTATACACCCTTGTCATTGTCCAAATACTTTTTAGCTGTATCTTTATGTTTTGTGGCACCAAGGGAGTAAAGGGCCTTTGGGTTGATAAATTAAGATATAACATTTGACTTCTACTATAAGGTTGATCAGATATCCATCATTTGGCTATATTGAAGTTTCATATTACTTGTAATTCTGCCTTTAGCCCTAGGTTCCTCTTCTTAGGATATTTTTCTCAAGGCTAATACAGTTTTTTTTTAAAACATATTAATTTTCTACTTAAAAAAAAAAAAAAGGATTGATCAGATATGAATATAACATGTGGCTTCTAAGGAATAGTAGATTATGTGATGGCTGGACACAGAATGAAATCTTAGAGTCCTATAGAATTGTATTACAATCATGCCAATTAATAGATAGTGAGAATATTTGAAATAGAACAATTGGAACAAAACTAAAAGTGAACTGGACAGTAAGTAAATAAATGGAAAATTTTGGAAATATCAGTGTTGTCTAGGATAAAACTATTTAAGTGTGAAAATAGATTTTTAAGTGGGAAATTCGTGTATTGATGGACCTATTTTTGGAGTTGCTAGGTTCTACTTCTACTGATTTATTCTGACTCAAGGGTGGTTGGTTTCATTTTTTTGCAAATAAGAGGTAAGTGGTATTTACTAATTTGGGAGTTTTCCCAAAACAGTTTTGATTATCAAACTATTCTTATAACAAATAAATATGTTGATATTCTATAAAAATATTGATATCCTATAAATGTTTGATTTGCACATTGTATGGAAACATTGACTATTTGTTATGTGAAAAACTTGTGGGACAACCTAAACTTATTTAAACTTGTATGTGTAGATAAATCTTTGTATTTTCGAGTATTATGACTGGATTATTTGTTGTGAGCATCTTGAATTTGTTTTGAATCCTATGGCAAATCGTGATTAAAAGCTCAATGTTGTATTTAGTCCTTAGTAAGGGATAATCACACTGTAGCTAGTCCTTAACAAGGGACAACCCCAGAAAAGGGGGACAGTGCACAATTGGTAGCTCCTTAGCAAGGGAGTATACCATTAAGGATCCGTAAAGGGAGCTCCT
Source organism: Quercus tomentella (assembly GCA_028535165.1). Classification (NCBI taxonomy): domain Eukaryota; kingdom Viridiplantae; phylum Streptophyta; class Magnoliopsida; order Fagales; family Fagaceae; genus Quercus; species Quercus tomentella. The sequence continues at coordinate 13,083,313 of JAPQVY010000100.1, read as the reverse complement.
TAGCAAAGGAGTGTACCTTTAGGTTCCAAATGAGCCACCCTTAAGAAAGGGGATGAAAAGGAGTTCCAGTCCCACCTAAAAAAAAAAAAAAAAAAGAAGAAGAAGAAGAAGGGGACAACACAACCCTGTCAAGGGGGCATAAACGTTGTCCACGAGAAAAGTCTAGAAAATTGTTTGTATAATGGTGTTGGTAAATCATAATGGCTCACAATATAATGATATTTTTATATGAAATATTTGATGTTAGAATATTGATGGGTTACAAGTTATAACTTTGTTGTATGAATTATTTATTTAAAAGTTTTGTTCTCACACCCCAATGTTAGTGAATTCTACTTATTGAGTTATCTCATCCCCCCCCCCCCCCCTTTTATTCACCCTTACAGATACATTAAAGGGATCATTGGAGTACAGACTCTTGGAAGAAAATAATTACAAATTATATTGTGGAACTAAGAATTTTTTTATTATTTTTATGGTATTAAATATTGTACTAGAAAATTATTTTGAGGATATTTTATCTTTGGTGGGATTAGAGCTCTAACAATTGTGATGAGATTTTAGGTTGGTGGTTGCATTTATTTAATATTTTTTTATGGATTATTTAGATTGAATAAACTTTTATTATTTATGATTTTGGGACGTTACAATTGTGGTATTAGAGCTTAGGATATAATTTTGTAGACATTTGAAACTAGGTTATGATCTTGATTTTTGTCTAAGGATTTGGTACTTAGGTTATGTTTGATGAGAAATTTTAAATAATTTTGGTGATGTTACTTCTTATGTTTAGTAGTAATAATTGCTGCACCATCTATATTTCTTGATTTTTTTGTTAACTAGGTATCATGCCACCCAAAAAGAAGAAAGTAGCTAATTCCACTAGGGAGGAACCTATTGTGAATATGTGAAGGTCAACCAAAGCAAGGGTTGATAATGAGGCTGAAGTCACTCAAAACTTGAGAGATAATGAACGTCCTAGGGTGACACACCTTGATCCTTTGGATGAAGCTGCTACCCAGCTGTTGGACAAGCTGACCCGTGTTGCTAGTAGGGGTGTAGGTAGAGTGGAGGCAAGGGCTAGTTGCTCTTTTGAGACTTTTATGAAGCAAAATCCCCCTTCCTTTTATGGGAAGCCAAATCCTACAGAAGTTGAGAACTAGTTCTTGCGGATGGAGAAGCTGTTAGAAGCTTTGGATTGCACTGATTCTCAAAAGGTGCGGTTTGTAACTTTTAAATTGATTGGAGAAGTTGAGCGTTGGTGGAGATCCACTAAAGCCATTTTGGAGGGAATGGACATAGAGAGAAACCCCATCACTTGGGAGAAATTTAAAGGGGTTTTCTATGATAACTACTTCCCTGAGGTGATTCGAGAACGAAAAGAAAAGGAATTTGTTGATTTGGTGCAAGGAAGTAGGACTGTTGAGTAGTATGCAGCTAAATTATCGAGTTATCTCGCTCTGGACCCCACTTAATCCTTACTGAGATGAAGAAAGCAAGCAGATTTCAAAAGGGGTTGAATGAGAGACTTCAACACCATCTGATTGCATCAGGGGTTGATAATTATGCAGAGTCAGTTAAGAGAGCTATGAGACTAGAGGAAGATTTCAAGAACAATGTTAGGAATGAGAACCCACCTAGAAACACTGGATATTCAGGCTTTCGACAAGGCAATGCTCAAGGTCATTGGAACAAGAAAGGATCTTTTGGGAGGTCTGGGAGTAATTCATCATCAAATAGGCCAGAAAATAAGAATCCACCCCAGAATGCTCAAGGTAGAAGTTCAAATGCTTGCCCTACGTGTGGAAGGTTTCATGGAGATAAACCATGTTTCTTTGAAGGAAAGGCTAGCTATAATTGTGGGAAGATGGGACACTTAGCTCAAACCTATACATCTCCTCAACAAAACTCAATGGCCCAACTTGGAAAGAATGATCAGAGGAGGAAAGCACAAGGGAGAGTGTTTGCAGTCACACCACAAGACGTTCAAGCTTCAGATACTGTGGTTATAGGTATCCTCTCATTATTCTCAAAATTTGCTAAAACTCTATTTGATTCTGGATCTACACACTCTTTTACCTCCTATCGATATGCTAAGTTATGTGATAAGAAACCTGGACTTATGGATTATAACTTGTCTGTGGCCACACCAATGGGTGATTCTTTGGTGTGTAATTCTATGCTTAAGTCTTGTGTCATCCAAATTAAGGATAGGGAAATGTTAGCAGACTTGATTTTGATGGACATGTATGACTATGATATAATTTTGGGAATGGACTAACTGGCGGCTTATCATGCTAGTGTAGATTGTTTTGGAAAAGAGGTGGTGTTTCGGCCTCTCGGAGAACCCAAATTTCTGTTTAAGGCTCTAGGATGCTTGCTTTACCTAGGGTGATATTAGCCCTTCGAGCTAAGCGTCTATTACGGAAAGGATGCCAAGGGTACCTAGCTTATGTGGTGGACACTAGGAAAAAGTTATTGAAATTGGATGATATCCCTATTGTGAGGGAGTTTTCTGATGTCTTTCCTGAAGACCTACCAAGGATACCTATAGATAGGAAGATTGAATTCTCCATTGATTTGCTCCCTGGAATTTCTCCTATATCGAAAGCACCATATCGAATGGCACCAACTGAACTTAAGGAACTCAAGGAATAGTTGCAAGAGCTCCTTGATAAGGGGTTCATCAGACCAAGTGCATCTCCTTGGGGTGCACCAATTTTATTTGTGAAAAAGAAGGATGAGACTATGAGGTTGTGTATTGACTACTGTGAGTTAAACCAGGTTACTGTGAGAAACAAATACCCTCTCCCTCGTATTGATGACCTATTTGATCAATTGCAAGGGGCACAAGTCTTCTCTAAGATTGACCTTCGTTCTGGGTATCACCAGTTAAAAATCAAGAGTGAAGACATATCCAAGACAGCATTCAAGATGAGGTATGGGCACTACGAGTTCTTGGTAATGCCTTCTGGATTGACCAATGCCCCTGCTACATTCATGGACTTGATGAATAGGGTGTTTCATGAGTACTTAGACCGCTTTGTTATTGTTTTTATTGATGACATTCTAATCTTCTCCAAAAGTATGGAAGAACATGAGGAGCACTTGAGAATTGTTTTTCAAATTTTGAGGGAGAATAAGCTATATGCAAAGTTTAAGAAGTGTGAATTTTGGCTTGACCAAGTGGTGTTTCTAGGGCATGTGATATCTGAGGCAGGGATTCTGTGGACCCTAGTAAGGTTGAAGCTATGGTTGATTGGGCAAGACCGACAAATGTGAGTGAGGTTAGAAGCTTTTTAAGCCTTGTTAGCTATTATAGGAGGTTTGTAGAGGGATTTTCCCATATTGCAATCCCATTGACTCAACTAACTCATAAGAATGCCAAGTTTGTGTAGACAGAAGAATGTGAAAAGAGCTTTCAAGAACTTAAGCAAAGGTTGGTCACTGCACCAATACTAACCATCCCTAGCAACTTGGGAGGCTTTGTCATTTATAGTGATGCTTCAAGAAAGGGGCTTGGTTGTGTGTTGATGCAACATGGTAAAGTCATAGCTTATGATTCCTGCCAATTAAAGAGTTATGAACAAAATTATCCCACTTATGATTTGGAGTTAGCTGTAGTGGTATTTGCATTGAAGATTTGGAGACATTAATTGTATGGTGAAATGTGTGAGATTTATACAAACCATAAGAGCTTGAAGTATTTCTTCACTCAGAAAGAATTGAATATGAGAAGAGAAGGTGGCTTGAGTTGATTAAAGATTATGATTGCTCAATCAATTACCATCCAAGGAAGGCTAACGTGGTGGCTGATGCACTTAGTCAAAAGTCTTCCAGTTTCTCAGCTACCTTGTTAACTACTCAAAAGGAGATTATTAACAACTTGGAGAGAATGGGGATTGAAATTGTCATGGGTGATTCCCAAGCTTTTATGGCCAATTTGACAATACAACCCACTTTGATTGAGAAAATTAAGACTTCACAAGTTGATGATGCACAAATTGTAATGGTCATAGGAGAAGTACAAGAAGGGAAGAGACTAGAATTTAATGTGTCTAATGATGGTGTTTTAAGGTTTGGAAATAGACTTTGTGCGTCAAATGATTTTGCATTAAAGAGGGAGATTATGGAAGAAGCCTATCATACCCCATACTCGATGCACCCTGGTAGCACTAAAATGTATCATGACATTCGAGAAACTTATTGGTGGAATAACATGAAGAGATAGATAGCTTAGTTTGTGGAGCAATGCTTGACTTGTCAACAAATTAAGGCATTACACCAGAGACCTTTAGGATTGTTGCAACCACTTTCCATTCCCGAATGGAAGTGGGAGCGTATATGTATGGATTTTGTGACTGGTTTTCCAAGATCTCCTAAGGGACATGAGGCCATTTGGGTAATCGTAGATAGGATGACGAAAACAGCACATTTATTCCGATTAAGATGAATTACTCACTTGATCAGCTAGCACAAATATATATTGATGAGATTGTGAGTCTTCCTGGAGTTCTAGCATCAATTGTGTCTAATCGAGACCCAAGATTCACCTCAAAGTTTTGGGAAAGCCTACATAAAGCTTTGGGTACTAATCTTAGCTTTAGTATAGCCTTCCACCCGTAAACAGATGGACTATCAGAAAGGACTATTCGAACTTTGGAGGATATGTTAAGGGCTTGTGTATTGGATTTCAAAGGAAGTTGGGAAAAATACTTGTCTTCAGTGGAATTTGCCTATAATAATAGTTACCACTCTAGTATTGAGATGGCTCCCTATGAGGCTTTGTATGGTACAAAATGCAGGTCCCCATTGTGTTTGGAAGAGGTTGATGAGAAACAATTGTTGGGACCAGAAATTATTCAGATGACATCTGAGAAAATTGATTTGATTCGTAAAAGATTGCAAACAGCACAAAGTCGACAAAAGAGTTATTATGACAACTCGAGAAGGAAAGTAGAATTTGAAGTTGGGGGATATGGTATTCTTGAAAGTCAATCCAATGAAGGGTGTGATGAGATTTGGGAAGAAGGGGAAGTTGAGTCCTAGATTTTTTGGTCCATTTGAGATCCTAAAACGCATTGGTAAAGTTGCCTACGAGTTGGCCTTACTGTCTACACTTGCAGGAGTGCATGATGTGTTTCATGTTTCCATGCTAAGGAAGTATATCCCGGACCTTTCACATGTTTTGAACTATGAGCCACTCAAGATTAAAGACAAATTAACTTATGAGGAAGTTCCATTTCTAATTCTTGACCGCAAGGATCAAGTGCTACGCACCAAGACCATATCATTGGTTAAGGTCCTTTGGAAGAATCACACAATGGAGGATGCATCTTGGGAGTGAGAAGATGAGATGAATTCAAATTATCCAGAGTTGTTCGTTAACGAAGGTATGTACAATTTCGAGGACGAAACTTTTTTAAGGGAGGAAGGATGTAACTCCCCATAATTATGTTGCTAATTTAATTCTTATATATAAATTAAAAAGGAGGCCCACAATTAAATGGATTTAATTGATTTGGACCTAAGATATTTAAATCAGATAATTATTATGATATAAGAGACCCAAGTGAGATGGCATAAACATATATATATATATGTATAGGAGACTTCCCCTCTTTTAGCGGCACACACGATTGAATTTATTTTCCTGCTCTGAGGCTGTGCTTAAGATTACAATTATGATTTTGTTTTGCCATAAATCTAGAAAGTTGGAATATTCAATGGTTAGCAATTGTTCCCACGCTTATAGGAAGACATGGGTCTATTATTTGTGTACCTGATAGAAAAATAGGTGTTGCTATTATGGATCTAAATCTACCATTATATTATTGGGAAAAAGGGTGCTTTGTGGTTATTATATAATCATATATGGCCTCACTAAGTTCACCACCAATCTGTCATGCGTATACACCCTTGTCATTGTCCAAATACTTGTTCAGCTATATCTTTATGTTTTGCGGCATCAAGGGAGTAATGGGCCATTAGGTTGATAAATTAAGATATAACATATGACTTCTACTATTAGGTTGATCAGATATCCATCATTCGGTTATATTGAAGTTTCATATTACTTGTAATTCTGCCTTTAGCTCCGGGTTTCCTCTTCTTACGATATTTTTCTCAAGGCTAATACAGTTTGTTTTTAAACATATTAATTTTCTACTTTAAAAAAAAAAAAAAAAAAAGTATTGATCAAATATGAATATTAGATTGATTAGATATGAATATAACATGTGGCTCCTAAGGAATAGTAGATTATGTGATGGCTGGACACATAATAAAATCCTAAAGTCCTATAGAGTTATAGTACAATCATGCCAATTAATAGATAGTGAGAATATTTGAAATAGAATAATTGGAACAAAACTGAAAGTGAACTGGATAGTAAGTAAATAAATGGAAAATTTTGGAAATTGGAAATATCAGTGTTGTCCAGGATAAAACTATTTAAGTGTGAAAATAGATTTTTAAGTGGGAAATTCAAGTATTGATGGACCTATTTTTGGTGTTGCTAGGTTCTAATTCTACTGATTTATTGTGACTCAAGGGTGGTTGGTTTCATTTTTTTGCAAATAAGAGGTAAGTGGTATTTACTAATGGGGGTTTTCCCAAAACAGTTTTGATTATCAAACTATTCTTATAACAAAGAAATATTTGATATTCTATAAATATATTGATATCCTATAAATGTTTAATGTGCACATTGTATGGAAACGTTGACTATTTGTTATGTGAAAAACTTTTGGGACAACCTAAACTTATTTAAACTTGTATGTATGGATAAATCTTTTTATTTTCGAGTATTATGATTGGATTATTTGTTGTGAGCATCTTGAATTTGTTTTGAATCCTATGGCAAATCGTGATTAAAAGCTTAGTGTTGTATTTAGTCCTTAGTAAGGAACAATCACACTATAGCTAGTTCTTAGCAAGGGACAGCCTTAGAAAATGGGGACAGTGCACAATTGGTAGCTCCTTAGTAAGGGAATATACCATTAAGGATCCGAAAAGGGAGGTTCTTTACAAGGGAGTGCACCTTTAGGTTCCAAATGAGTCACCCTTAAGAATGGGGATGAAAAGGGAGTTCTAGTCCCACCACACAAAAAAAAAAAAAAAAAAAAAAAAAAAAAAAAAAAAAAAAAAGGGACAGCACAACCTTGTCAACGGGGCATAAACGTTGTCCACGAGAAAAGCCTAGGAAATTGTTTGTATAATGGTGTTGGTAAATCATAATGGCTCACAATATAATGATATTTTTATATGAAATATTTGATTTTAAAATATTGATGGGTTACAAGTTATAACTTTGTTGTATGAAATATTTATTTAAAAGTTTTGTTCCCACACCCCAATGTTAGTGAATTCCACTTATTGAGTTATCTCACCCCCCCTTTTATTCACCCTTACAAATACATTAGAGGGATTATTGGAGTAGAGATTCTTGGAAGACAACTTTTACAAATTATATTGTGGAACTGAGGATTTTATTATTATTTTTATGGTATTAAATATTGTACTAGAGAATTATTTTGAGAATATTTTATCTTTGGTGGGATTAGAGCTCTGACAATTGTGATGAGATTTTAGGTTGCTGATTGCCTTTATTTAATATTTTTTATGGATTATTTAGATTGAATAAACTTTTATTATTTATGATTTTGAGGCGTTACATCAATAGCCTTTTTCTCCTCATACAAAGTAACCAAAATAATATTCAAGATACCGTAACTTGTATCGAGGATCAAGTACTAACCCAATATACAACAAATGATTCAAATTATCAAAGTTTCCTCTGTACTTTTCAAATTTGGACTTCATGTACTCCGCCATTTTTTTCAGCAAATAACCTTATTTTTCATACTTCAAGTCAATTGTGTCATGAATTAACATGAGCTCAAAAAAAAAAAAAAAAAAAGAATTGCTAGTGACATAATTAGCACCCAAAAACCGCAAGGTTGCATCATAGAAAATTTTAAGAAATTTCCCAAAGATCCTAATCTTTTTCCAATCCACATCATCCAATCCCCAAGCAACCTCATGTACATCATTTCCTTCTTCCTTTGCATCCTCTTTGATTGTTCTAAGATAATTTAGATCTTCTTCCTCCAATCTCTCAAAAGCCTTTTGATACTTCTCAGCTTTCCCCAACATCAAATAGGTGTAGTTCCACCTAGTGGGCACATCCAATGCATGCCACTAATATGAAATAAGGAAAATAAATGAGCTACTCATAGTTCATTCATTCAATCGGCCATGTCAACAAGCTAGCATGCAATTTCAAAGAAATTGATTACCAGAAAATAGTTATATTACTAAACTGAATGTTAGATTAATATGTCTCTATAAATTATTCTCGGATGGTCCCTGCATACATATAAGTTAGAAAAATAGAAAAATTATAGATACAATTGATTTAAACTTATGATGGTCCCTGCATACATATAAGTTAGAAAAATAGAAAAATTATAGATACAATTGATTTAAACCTATGACGTCTATACTATGATGATGATTATTTTTACCATTATGTCAAAATTCCAATTATGAATACAATTAATTGAGGACAATAGATTTTACTAGTTAAGTTAATTGAAACTCACATAATCAAAATTAGATACAAATAAAATGTTCCTACCTAAATTTATTATCAATACCTTTTTTTTTTTGAAATTTTTGTGAACTCTTGAATTAAAAAAAATCTAAAGATATCAGTTGGTAAAGTATTCGAATATCAGATAGTTTCTTGACTTATTTATATATATTTTTTGAGTTCTTAATGTAAATTTTTATTGTAAGATCAATTGTGTTTACGTTTATTACATTTTTTAAATAAGTTATAAAAATTTAGTTATTATGAAAATCTATTGAAATTTTTTTTTTTTTTTTTTTTGGGAGCATGGTAAAAATTTTATTGAAGTTTATTCTTGAATTACAGATAAGTTTTGGTAAGAGAATTTTGATTAGATTTTAATAGATTAGGGTGGGGTTTGGATTGGGCGTCTGCGTTTACAAATGTGCGTTTTCTCTTTTTTTTTTTTTTTTTTTTTTTAAGCTGTAGTTATTGACTTTCATAGACAAAATTCACTGTTTATGAACAGTGCATACACTGTTCACGCACTGTGCATGCACTGTTTATACATTTAAAAATATTAAAAATGGGTCCCACAGCACTATTCACACATTTAAAAATTATTTTGCTACAGTATTTTCAGTTTTCAATTTCAGCAACAATAAGTTCAATCCAAACGGACCCTAGGAGTAGTTTTGAATTAGGTTGAAAGTAATTTCAAATGGGTTTGAAGTACTTTTAAATAGATTAGAACTGTTAAAGATAATATAGTGTATTGCCCTAAGTGATCCAATTGTAGTGTAAAGCTCATCTACACCAAATCCTAGTTGTGTTAGTCTCTATATATACCCTACTATGGTTTGGTGTAGATGAGCTTTACACTACAATTGGATCACTTGGATCACCATATACCACTATATATCAAAAATGTATATGTCACAATTTTATAGTTGTTTCTCTTTTTCTTTTCACGCTTCCGTGATCTCTACAATATTTTTTTACTTCCCTTCAATTTTAACAATAACTAATTCTAAGTATGCTTGAAATAGATTTAAATGGAAAATTGGTTCTAGGTACCTCAATCGATAAAGTCTCTTACTATCAAATAAGGGAATTGGGTTTGGATTTTGCTTACATAAAAATCAATCAAAGTCTTAACTAGTCATGAGAACAATCATTATAGAGAGAATACTATTGGTTCAAATCCTACCATAACTTTCTCACAAAAAATAAAAAATAAAAAAATCCTATCATAACTATTTAAAAAATTGGAGGGACAATTTTCACAAAATTATAATGCATGCAGAATCTAATTGAAATATACTTCATACAAATTAATGTGTCATTTGGACACCTTGTTATCCAATGTAATTAATGGCTTAAAGGTTATAGCTAAATAGACCAAATGGGCTAAACCCGGAGTCCTAATAACTTGGTCCTAATAATGGGCTCTTTTTTGAATCACAGTTTGTTATGGACTTTTTTATACGTCTATCCAGCTCCGGTTCATGAATGTGTGTAGGCCGAGTTCAACATGCTAGACTAGGGGTAGGAATATATAATATATTTATGTTTAGACAAATATGGGCTTTAAACTCAAAACCCAAAAATTGTAAAATGGGTTTAAAACTGGTAAAAATTATTATTGGATGGATTATTGAGCCGAATATCGATTATTGACCATGTCTTATTGTAAGTATTCATGAGTTTGGGGCCCATTCTTCAAGCAGCCGCAAATGGGCTATGTCTGTTTTATGGCTCCGGATTTTGCCTGCCTCTGTATAGAGCACATTTCTGCTGATATTGAAACGTTTGGGCCTTTAATTATATTGGACATTTGGCCCCAAGGCATATGGTGTTATATTTCTTGCTGGGCCCAATTGTTCGGCTTGTTTGAAATTCCCTTGTAAACATGGATGCTAATAAGGCTCCCACAGCTTCGTCTGTGGGCTTCTTATAATTGCTTGGGCCCGTCCCCATCTCCTACTTGCCCCCCACATTTTCAGTTGAGTGTGGATGGAAAAAAAAACAAAAACAAAGAGTTTTTTTTTTCAGATATGTTACCATTTTTTTAAGGCAAATTATACTTTTTCATCTTATTTTTTCACCGCGATTACAATGTCCTCTTTGATTTTTTGAAGCACATGATTAACCTTTCCTTCAATTTTAAAACATTGTTTTAATGTCCTCCATGCCATCAATGTTTTTTTTTTTTTTTTGAGGAAATCCATGCCATCAATGTTGGTATTGACATTTGCTTGCACGAAATCTTAGACCACACCCAAGATTATATCAATTACAAGGATCCAAAATTTTAAAAATACAATATATTGTATCCAAACAATACATTGTGACCGTCTTCAATCCTTGATCACTCCCATCAAAATTTCTTGAGAAAATTTAAAACTTCTCATAAAATTTTTTTTTCTTCAATGGAGGAAATCCAATCCAAAATGCAAACCTAACCTAATTCGACACCCAATTTGTCAACTTAGACACAAACCCAATCATGATAGCCAAACTAATTTTGATTCACCACTAAAGATGCTAACCCGGCCCTAACACCCACCCATCTTTATGCACACAACACGGTGGTAGTGGAGGAGTTGATGATAAGAAAAGAGAACCCAGGGGTATTTTAGTGATTTCATATGATTAAAATTAACAAAATACCCCTCAATTGTTCATATCCCATGTGTTTATATGGGTTCTAGTTTTCCTTCATAGTTAACCTTAAATTAGATGACAAGGGATATTGAAATAAAGTATAAAAATTGTGGGATCAATTGTGTTTTTTGAAATTTTGGGGGACATTATAGTTAAGTTGGATAAAAAAAAATGTAATTTAGTCTCTTTTTGTTTTTTTAAGTAAGAAGTTTAATGCTGGATCATTAGATACAAACAATGCATTGTACATAAAAATCAAATATTTCAAAAGATTGGCATAATAACTAAATCCAGACTAGCTGAAACAAGCATATTGATTTACAAAATTCACATATATCAAAAATTACAATATACTATGTGTAAGGACTGAAAATGTGTTGGCCCCAAAACTGGACTGGGTTCAACGTTGACAGTCCACACAATAAATTTGTAGAGAGTGGGCTGAAAAGCTAGGCCTTAACGGGCGGGCAATTGTTAGTCATGGTGATATGGCAGTTGCGCAGAGATGAATATGAGCTTATTCAAGAAGCTTTTCTCTTCGGCGTAGTTTGGGTGACTCCTGCTCTTGGGCTTCAGGGGAGTCCCCCCCCCCCCTTTTCTGGATTGCCTCTCCCTCCTTTTATACTAGCTTCTACTCTCCCTTGAATGTCCATGGGTAGGTTGAGATCCATAGGGTTGATACTTGTCCCATTAGCCCATACCCAAAATGGTTGGGAGTGGTTGTAAAGGCTGAAAAGTATGGCTCTGTCAGGTGCAGAGTACTTAATTGCAGTAATGGCAGTTTTTCCTTTGTTCTTTGTCGTTCTAGTACTTTTCCTGTTCGTTAGAATGACCTAGGGTGTCATCATCAGGACTGAGTCGCTCCCTTTGTCCTCAGCTATGATTTTGGCCGAGGAGGGCCCTTCTTTAGGCTGAGGAGGATCCTTCCTCAGATAGGGCCTTGGGCCCAACGTGGACATTGACATGGGCTTCTCGGTTTTATACCCCCCACAATAGCCCCTCAAAATCCTGCTGTCCTACTCCTCGGACGGAGAGGAGGGTTTTGGTGACGTCGGGTCTATGTCACGGCTTGCCAAGTCTTGTTCTTCAGCAATACCGGAGCCTCTTTGCTTGCCTGAAGCACGTTCCTGGCTGTGAGACATTCCTTTAGTTTTCCATGCTGCGTTCCTGCCATTTCGGTACACGAGGCGCGCCTTCATTAAAGTCTCTTTATGTGGCGGCGCAAATCCAACGGCTGGAGACTGCTTTGGGAATTGAATGGGACTTACCTCGTTTGTAGTTTTTCCTTGGAGATTTGGACGGATTAAATGCCACCAGACTTGCCCCCTATATAAGGAGCACAGTGGGAAGTTATTCCCTTTACTTGTAGACCCTTTAGGTTTTTTCAAATTCCAACCCCTCCAATTGGGCCCAAAGTCCCCATTACCAGTGTGACCGAGCTTTAGGAGGTGAAATGGTTAAGGCCAGAGTGAGTATGAAGGTATCACACCCTCTTCAAAAGCCTTGGGTACCTTCAAGATTAAGAATGGCCCGGTCAGGGCAAGGGAGACAGAGACTCAAGACGTTTTTTCTCTTCAATAAGGCAAGAAAGGAGCCTCTTCTTCCTTTAGCCAAAATCCGAAGCAGGTGCAGGTCGCATCAGATTTTTGGTGCGACAGCACTGAGATTTCCCATTGCCGGTACCATCCGTATTTGCCTAATTACTGCTAATGCAACACTTGCTCGATTGCCGTTAGAGCAGGTATGGGGACTTGGCATTCCCGCTTCTTCCTCTCTTCCATCACTGGTGCCATCCAGACTGGCTTAGTCGCTGCTAGAGCAAAGATGTGGACCAAGTGCCTCTGCTTCTTCTTCTCTTCCATCGCTGGTGCCATCCAGTCTTGCATAGTTGCTGCAAGAGCAAAATTGAAGGATCTATCGTTTCCGTGTGTTCCCTTTTCTTTTTTTTCTTTTTTTTTCTTCTGTAGTTAGCTTCTGGTATAGGCTTGTCTAAGCCCCTTTTTTGTATGTTGTACTACTTCTTTGTCTAATAAAAGGTGAATTTATCTCATTTTGTGTTTTGCCACGTTTCAGATGGTATTCATAGAGTTAACTCGTTTTTAGGCATCCGGTCCGAGGACCGAGGACCATGCAAGACCTTGGTTCTGTCCAAAACTTATGTTTTCTTTTTGAAGTAGTTGGTTTCCCCATAGGTTTGAGTCCGAGGACCATGCAATACCTTGGTTCTATCCAAAACTTATGTTTTCTTTTTGAAGTAGTTGGTTTCCCCATAAGTTTGAATCCGAGGACCATGCTATACCTTGGTTCTGTCCAAAACTTATGTTTTCTTTTTGAAGTAGTTGGTTTCCCCATAGGTTTGAGTCCGAGGACCATGCAATACCTTGGTTCTGTCCAAAACTTATGTTTTCTTTTTGAAGTAGTTGCTTTCTCCATAGGTTTGAGTCCGAGGACCATGCAATACCTTGGTTCTGTCCAAAACTTATGTTTTCTTTTTGAAGTAGTTGGTTTCCCCATAGGTTTGAGTCCGAGGACCATGCAATACCTTGGTTCTGTCCAAAACTTATGTCTTCTTTTTGAAGCAGTTGGTTTCCCCATAGGTTTGAGTCCGAGGACCATGCATTACCTTGGTTCTGTCCAAAACTTATGTTTTCTTTTTGAAGTAGTTGGTTTCCTCATAGATTTGAGTCTGAGGACCATGCTATACCTTGGTTCTATCTAAAACTTATGTTTTCTTTTTGAAGTAGTTGGTTTCCCCATAAGTTTGAGTCCGAGGACCATGCTATACCTTAGTTCTGTCCAAAACTTATGTTTTCTTTTTGAAGTAGTTGGTTTCCCCATAGGTTTGAGTCCGAGGACCATGCAATACCTTGATTCTGTCCAAAACTTATGTTTTCTTTTTGAAGTAGTTGGTTTCCCCATAGGTTTGAGTCCGAGGACCATGCAATACCTTGGTTCTGTCCAAAACTTATGTTTTCTTTTTGAAGTAGTTGGTTTCCCCATAGGTTTGAGTCCGAGGACCATGCTATACCTTGGTTCTGTCCAAAACTTATGTTTTCTTTTTGAAGTAGTTGGTTTCCCCATAGGTTTGAGTCCGAGGACCATGCAATACCTTGGTTCTGTCCAAAACTTATGTTTTCTTTTTGAAGTAGTTGGTTTCTCCATAGGTTTAAGTCCGAGGACCATGCTATACCTTGGTTCTGTCCAAAACTTATGTTTTCTTTTTGAAGTAACTGGTTTCCCCATAGGTTTGAGTCCGAGGACCATGCAATACCTTGGTTCTGTCCAAAACTTATGTTTTCTTTTTGAAGTAGTTGGTTTCCCCATAGGTTTGAGTCCGAGGACCATGCTATACCTTGGTTCTGTCCAAAACTTATGTTTTCTTTTTGAAGTAGTTGGTTTCCCCATAGGTTTGAGTCCGAGGACCATGCAATACCTTGGTTCTGTCCAAAACTTATGTTTTCTTTTTGAAGTAGTTGGTTTCTCCATAGGTTTGAGTCTGAGGATCATGCAATACCTTGGTTCTGTCCAAAACTTATGTTTTCTTTTTGAAGTAGTTGGTTTCCCCATAGGTTTGAGTCCGAGGACCATGCATTACCTTGGTTCTGTCCAAAACTTATGTTTTCTTTTTGAAGTAGTTGGTTTCCTCATAGGTTTGAGTCTGAGGACCATGCTATACCTTGGCTCTGTCTAAAACTTATAGGCATTCGATGAATCGGGCTACTGGACCCGCGAGGGTTAGCCCCTTGGCAAACGTGTGGGGCATAGACTTGATGTTAGAAGCCCCTAGAACTGCCCGTGCCACTGGCACTTCGTAGTGTAGCCCTGAGGGTGAGCCGCGCGTAGCTTGCACCACTGCCAAAATTCTCTCTTTCGAGGGATCCTTGTTGGTAGGGGCTTGATCCTACCATGACTAACCGCCACCTGCACCAACGCACAAGCTTCCCACAGATGGCGCCAATTGTAAGGACTGAAAATGTGTTGGCCCCAAAACTGGACTGGGTTCAACGTTGACGGTCCACACAATAAATTTGTAGAGAATGGGCTGAAAAGCTAGGCCTTAGTGGGCGGGCAATTGTTAGTCATGGTGGTATGATGGTTGCGCAGAGATGAATATAAGCTTATTCAAGAAGCTTTTCTCTTCGGCGTAGTTTGGGTGACTCCTGCTCTTAGGCTTCGGAGGAGTCCCCCCCCCCCCCTTTTCTGGATTGCCTCTCCCTCCTTTTATACTAGTTTCTACTCTCCCTTGAATGTCCATGGGTAGGTTGAGATCCATAGGGTTGATACTTGTCCCATCAGCCCCTACCCAAAGTGGTTGGGAGTGGTTGTAAAGGCTGAAAAACATGGCTCTGTCAGGTGCAGAGTACTTAATTGCAGTAATGGCAGCCTTTCCTTTGTTCTTTTTCATTCTAGTACTTTTCCTGTTCGTTGGAATGACCCAGGGTGTCATCATCAGGACCGAGTCGCTCCCTTTGTCCTCGGCTATGATTTTGGCCGAGGAGGGCCCTTCTTTAGGCCAAGGAGGATCCTTCCTTGGATAGGGCCTTGGGCCCAACATGGACATTGACATGGGCTTCTCGGTTTTATACCCCCCACACTATGGGTTTAAAAAAAAAAAACATAAGAAGTTTCATGTGCTTAAAAATAATTCAAATACTCAAATAGAATTCATATTATTAACAATCTTTTATGACTCTCGTCACACTATATTCCCACGACTGGACATCAAATTCAAATTAAACTAGTTTCGTGCTAATGTATATTACCCATTAACTGAGTTCAGAAACACGATAAACTTGTGATGCCCTAAATGAAACTAGTTTTTGTACCAATAAATAACCCCCATTGGTTGGATATCAAATTTAGAGCATAGTCAGATTGTTTATAATCATTATTCAAACACACATATTTCATTCAAATACATATATAAAAGGACAAAGTTTAACTACAAAATTGGTTGTAACCTTAAGCTACAAACTCACTCAATAAAATAAATATTACTGCTGTAGGGGGTATAAAACCGAGAAGCCCATGTCAATGTCCACGTTGGACCCAAGGCCCTATCCGAGGAAGGATCCTCCTCGGCCTAAAGAAGGGCCCTCCTCGACCAAAATCATAGCCGAGGACAAAGGGAGCGACTCGGTCCTGATGATGACACCCTGGGTCATTCCAATGAACAGGAAAAGTACTAGAACGAAAAAGAACAAAGGAAAGGCTGCCATTACTGCAATTAAGTACTCTGCACCTGACAGAGCCATGTTTTTCAGCATTTACAACCACTCCCAACCACTTTGGGTATGGGCTGATGGGACAAGTATCAACCCTATGGATCTCAACCTACCCATGGACATTCAAGGGAGAGTAGAAGCTAGTATAAAAGGAGGGAGAGGCAATCCAGAAAATAGGGGAGGGGGGGGGGGGGGACTCCCTCGAAGCCCAAGAGCAGGAGTCACCCAAACTACGCCGAAGAGAAAAGCTTCTTGAATAAGCTCATATTCATCTCTGCACAACCGCCATACCACCATGACTAACAATTGCCCGCCCACTAAGGCCTAGCTTTTCAGCCCACTCTCTACAAATTTATTGTGTGGACCGTCAACGTTGAACCCAGTCCAGTTTTGGGGCCAACACATTTTCAATCCTTACAACTGCATATTTTGAAAATCTAACCATTGAATTACACATTCTTTACGCTTTTAATACAAATGTCAAATTTTGTATCAATCGGATATTATTTACAATATAATCTATAAACTTATATTTTATACATAATTTTAAATTACAAAAACTTGCAATTTAAAATTTTATTGATGACATAGCTATTAATCTTTAATTTTCTTGAAATTTTGCAAACATGGAGAACATAAGAAGAAGATGTAATCCAATGGTGGATTTGTCAAAATTCACCTCCAATAAAAAGATATTGAGTGAGTTTGTAGTCTAAGGCTACAACCAATTTTGTAGCTAAATTTTGTTCATCATTTATATAACAATAAAATTAGGGGTGTAATTGGTTCGGTTCAATTTAGTCGGCATTGTTTGTGTTTGTCCAACCGAAACCGACCAAAATGGTTGAAAATCAATCGGTTTTGGTTTTATTTTGGTTTTAGTCAGCTTTTGGTTTTTGTCCATATATATATATATATATATAAATATATATATAGTTTGGGCTAATTGAGCCTTGGGTTTTTTTTTTTTTTTTTTTTTTTTAATTTGTTTGGGATTTTTTATTCAAAAAATTGCAGTATTAGGCCTATTTGTTTTTCAAAAATCTATTTTGGCCCTTTTGGGGCCTTTTACAATTTACACATCCATACAATGCCAAACAATAAAAGCATTTTACACATAGTGACCAGGAACCAATAGTAAAGTCAAATACCAGGAACAATAAATTATTCATAACCTACTTTATTACAAATTAATTTTTCACAACTTGTTTAAACTACTTTTGCTCCCAAAAAAAAAAATCTTATATAACTTGCTTCTATTATTTATTAAAATACCTGAAATTAACCTTACATAACCTGCTTTTGATAATAATAAAAAAAATCTTATATAACTTGCTTCTATTATTCATTAAAATATCTTAAATTAATCTTACATAACCTGCTTTTAATAATTATAAAAAATCTTACATAACCTGCTTCTATTATTCATTAAAATACAACCACAACAACATATATCCCAAATAAAAAAATACCATACACATACCCATTCCTTACAAATGCCAAACACCAAAAACCAACTCTCGACAGATGTGTCAAATGCCAAACAAATTTGGCATTTGCTACACTGCCATTCTATCAATGGCACAGTACGGTCATATGTGCTATTTATTTTTTTGCATTTTTTAATCAACTTTTTCTCTCTTTTAATGATAAAATATTCCTCTCCTCTCACCCATCTCCCTCTGTCTCCCTCTTTTTCTTATCTTGTCTAACTCTTCTCTCATGTCTCACTATCACTCTTTGATCTCTCAGTCTCTAAAGCTTTTGGGTATTGCTCTCTCTTTGCCGATTTCCTCATAAAAATTCCCTCACCGAAGCTCTTTTCATTTGGTCGGTGTTTTGGGTTGATTGACGGTGATGGCTCTCTCTCTCTCTCTCTCTCTCTCTCTCTCTCTCTCTCAATTGGGTTGTGGTCACAGTGAATGTGGTGGTTATTTTGGGTTTCCATTGATCTAGTGTTTGGTGTTTGTTGATTCTGGTCTGGTTGATCACTATGGTTGGTTTAATTGTTTGTTGGTTGAATTTGGCTTGGATTGATTAGGTGGTTGGATTTGATTTTTTTTTTTTTTTTTGGATTGGATTGGAGTGTGAGAGAGACAGAGAGACAAAGATATTAGAAACATGGAGTCCAAAGAGAAAGAAAAAATGAAACAAAAGAAGAATAGTCATTTGAGGACTCATTAATTGTAGATATAGCTATCGTCGTAGCTTCATCCAAAGGATATTTGAAAGAACATGATGAGAATTAAGGAATATAAAAAAGATAAAATTGTCATACACTTTTTATGGATATTAAAGAGGAGAAATTAAAATCCACAACTATACCTTAGTCATTTATAACTTCTACTGAGCAAGTAATTTTCATAATGAATTAATGATAAAGTGAAATAAATGATAAAATGATAAAGTGAAAAATGGGTATTTTTATTAGATTGTTTATATTATTTTAATGGATTGTTTATATTATTTTAATATGTTGATCTTAAAATAGAAGATATAATGTATGACATATTGTAAAATGGTGTATTAAAATGACACTTGGTTGATGCTAGTGCTCTTACAAACAAGATTAATGAATAACCAATACATAACCTATACTTTTTATAAAAAAAAAAAAATACATATACATAACCTATACTTTAAAATACAATATGTCAATAATACAACCTGTCAACAATATATATCATAGATTCATAAATCCAAAATTTCATACACGTATCCATTCCTTACAAACAAGATTAATAAAAAACATTGACAAAATATTAAAAATAGCTTGTCCATATCATGTTCAAGATATAAAGATAGCAAACAATTTAGAAATAATATAGAGCAAAAAATTGGTCTAGTGCTCAAAATAACCTGTAACTACAGGTACCCTTCAAATCTAAACGAGATTAAAAAATAACTTGTATAAGAAAAAATAAAATAACTTGTGCAAATTTCATAAGTAATATGTCAATGTTCACTTTTTTTTTTTAATAAGAATATGTCAATATCCACATATTATCCATACATCAATACCTACATATAGCCAAAGGCTCAAAATAAGCAAAGACTCAAAATAAATTGGTCTTATGTCAATTTTAACATACACTGTCTATATGTTATATTTGGCCAAAAACTTAAAATAAATTGGTCATATGTCATTGCCTATTGCTTAATACCATATACTATTTATATATGGGTCACTGTCAAAAATTTAAAATAAAAACCCATATCTATATATAAGCCATTGTCTACATATGTAACATATCAGTATGTCAATTAAGTCCACATATCAATATGTTGTCAAAATAAAAATCAACAAAACCTAATATCATTTGGCAAAATAACAACAAAAAGTCATTTCCAAAGTCATCAATACTACCAGTCCAAAGAGCACTACTCAATCATCAACTTCAATCAGTGTTGGTGTGAGCATGTCTAGTTTCAATGAAAATGTAATATCACTCACAAGTTCTACAAACAAAAAATGAAAAACACAAAAAGTCACTTGTAAAATAAAACGATACATATGCCAAGAATCCAAGACATTCAATTTTTTTTTTTTTAAATAAAGAAAGAAATAGACATTCAGAATTTTTTTTAATAAATAAAGAAATAGACATTCATATATTTTTTGAATAAAAATAATAATAAAAAACATGACTCTATCAAGTTTTTCAAACTTTTCAACATCATCCATAGCAACTCGAAGGTTAATTAGAGCTGATGAAGAACGGAGTTAGTTTTGACCACAAATGAGGGCTTCCACCATAATTGGAGACAAAGAACTCCGAAAGGTATCAAGAACATGACCAACCGTGCTAAATGCAGATTCTAAGGCCATAATGAATACCGAAATTACAAGAACATGTCGTGCAATTTTTGAAAGCACATGGTATCAAAGAAAATTAACGATCCACCAAGCCAAAATCTCAAACTTTTCATTCGAGACATCTTCACAACTCTCTACTAAATATTTATCAACCTCTAATTTCTTATCTGAAGAATCAATACCCTTCAAGTGCTTAAATCCCATTATCCTCATTGCCCTCACATCCATAACCACAACCATAATAAAATCATCTTTCTCCATTGATCCATTGATCCGCTTGGTTTTTGACCTTATGCTTGTGCAATAGCAGCAGCAACAAAACTACTACTCCCCAATTGATTTTGAGTATAGCGTCATACAAACTCAACAATACATCTTTTACTCTATTTGCCATATCAGTAGCCTTTTTCTCCTCATACAAAGTAACCAAAGTTTTCTATGTACTTTTCAAATTTGGACTTCATGTACTCCGCCATTTTTTTCAACAAATGACCTTATTTTTCATACTTTAAGTCAATTGTGTCATGAATTGACATGAGTTCCAAAAAAAAAAAAAAAAAAAAATTGCTAGTGACATAATTAGCACTTGAAAACTGCAAGGTTGCATCATAGAAAATTTTAAGAAATTTCCCAAAGATCCTAATCTTTTCCCAATCCACATCATCCAATCCTCAAGCAACCTCATGTACATCATTTCCTTCTTCCTTTGCCTCCTCTTTGATTGTCCTAAGATAATTTAGATCTTCTTCCTCCAATCTCTCAAAAGCCTTTTGAGACTTCTCAACCCTCTCCAACATCAAATAGGTGTAGTTTCACCTAGTGGGCACATCCAAGCACAATTGACTTTTAGAGACAACTTTCTCATTCTCCGCACATAACTTAAATTCACTTAGTCTTTATGGAGAGGATCTCACCTATCGCACGAATTTCCTCACTTTCATTATTTTCTCATCCATTTATGTTAACCCCTCATGAACAATTAAGCTCAAGATATAGGTAGTACACCTCAAATGCAAGAATTTATGCTCTAAAATTGTTGTCGTCCTATGCTTAGTCTATTCTTGAATAAAAGCAATGATCCCACTATTAAAGACAGCATTATCAACCATAATGGTTAGAATCTTGTCTATCTCCCAATCAAGCAAATACATCTCAACAACCTTCCCAAGTGTCTCACCCTTGTGATTCTCCACTAAACAAAAGCTAAGAATCCTCGTGTATTTTCCAATCAATATCTATAAAATGGGTAATGAGACACATGTAGTTCAAATTTTGTATGGATATCCATGTATCCGTGGTAAGACAAACCCACTACTCGCTAAGAGCTTCTTTCAACTTCTTTTTCTCATCCAAAAATACCTTAAAGCAAATTTTTCCATTGTTGTGCAGTAAGAGTATTCGCATTGGGCAAGGTAAATGGTATATGTTGAGGAATTTTAGCATCAAAGCAAAAAAAGAAGCTACATCCGGTCTTGCAAAATCTAACTATTGCAAAAAAATTTGCAAGTGTGCTACAATGCGATTCTAAATGTAGAATCACACTGTAGCACAATTGTAAAATAAATAATATTTTTTTATTCACATATCTGACTCTGTCTCTCTCTCTCTCTCTCACTTTATTTTAACATTCTCTGTTTCTCATCTCCTTTCTCTCTCAACAACGGCCTCTCTCTCTCTCTCTCATCACATCTCTCTCTCTCTCACGGCGGGCTATTTTGGTGTGGGTTGTGGGCAGGGGCAGAGTTAGGGAGGGGCCAGGGGGCACCTGACTTTTGAAAATTTCCATTAATAGTGGCAAAAAAATGATAAATAATCCAAAAATATACAAAAGATTGACTTCCTGGCCCCCCCTTAAGATTTTATGGGAAATAAATACTCGATTATTACTCCTAAGTTTCAACTTTTAAAACTGATTCAGAAAACACTTAAGAAAATTTTGAAAATTTTTTTCCAAAAAAATGCAATTTGACCCACGTTTTTAACCCATAGCCTCTCCAAATACAAACAAAGAGATAACTTTAAAATTTTCCATATCAAAAATCCCTTCAAAATCCAAATACACATAAGAAAATCCTTACATACCTCTCATAGCTGATGTTTACTAGAGAAGGTAAAAAAAAAAAATTAAAAAAAAAAAAAAAAAAACCCTTACACCTACGCCTCCTATCATTAGCTCAATTATGTCGATGTTCCTTGCAGTCCGATAAGCTCCAATCAATGACTAGCAATCTGCAAATGAGGATGTGAATCTAGCCTCTGTTGGGCTCCTTTGGTATTTCTTCTGTGTTTGTGTTATATGTTTTACTTTTACACTCTAGTAGTTTCCAACGTCTTCTTTTCTTTGATTAAAAGCATTTGTTTGTTTACAGCTTGCTTGCACTAGTAACTTAGATTATCTTATTTTATTTTATATTAAGTGGTAGATAATTTTGTATTATTTTATTGTATAATTTATATTATTTTAGTGTGTAGTATTGTAAAATAAAAGTTGGGATGTTAGAAGTATTGTAAAATGGTGTGGTATAATTGATAAAATAGCTTTTTGAGATGATAAAATAGGATAGGATAGAATTTTGGAATGTGGATGCTCTAAGGGATTGGATGGAACCTAGGTTGAGCAACATACATAGACCTTCTGGAACCAAGACCCTCCACAAACCTAAAAGACAGCTCATCTATAATAATCATCTCCACCAAAGCTTTCTTACATGCCTCAAAATTATACACATGAGACACAAGTCTCCCACTACTTTCTCCTTCTTCTTTAGGTTTGAATGCTAGGGTTGATTGGTTATTTTCCACATCATTATAAGGATATTTCTTACATTGTGATTGTATGTGGCTGTAATGCCACTCAACTTAGTATCACAAGTATAAGTTGAGCCACAATAGTTACAAGCTGCCCTAGGTTTCTTAGGATCCCCTCCTTCCATCCTAGTGAAATGACCCCAAACAATAGATCTACAATAAATAAAAAATATGGCAACAATAAAAAAATAAGTCAACAACAAAGAAAAATAAATAAATAAAAAAGAGTCTAGTCTACAGCAACAATAAACACATCAATAAGAGAGTAACAACTCAATATCAAAACAATAATAAACAAATACACCAAAATCACAATCAACAATTAACAAATACACCAACATCATAGTTAACAATAAACAAATAAACTAACATCACAGTTAAGCACATGGGGTTATCGATTTTTTCAAAACACTAACATCAATAAGAAAATAACAACTTAGATTCATGGCATATCAGCAACAATAAACAAATACACCAATGATAAATAAATAAAAAAGTAGCTAACTTAAACAAAAGGAAAATATTCTATAAAATATAAACACAGCATCACAACAAGCACATGATGTATAGAGTATTTAAAATTTTAATTTTTAATAAAGAAACCAACCAACACAAGCAACCAAGCACATGGGTTATTGTTTTTTCAAAACCACAACTTTATTCGCATATAAAAATTGAAAAAAATAAACATTTTACGTTGTTATTACTAGGCTATTAGCGTTAATCTCATAAAAATAGCATTGATTCAGTATTAAACAAAACCCAAAAAAAGAAGAAGGAGAGAGGGTTATCGAGATTTTTAAAACCCTAACTTTAATCATATATAAAAAACAAAGCGTGCGTGAGAGAGAGAGAGAGAGAGAGAGAGAGAGAGAGAGAGAGTTGTTGAACGTTAAGTTGATAGTTGATACACACTTATTTAGAGAGAGAATGAAAAGAGAAGAGTCATGTGGTGAGAAACGAAGCTGATGAGCGTGGGGAGGTCGGCCGCAGTGCCAAGATTTGGCTGGGTTAGGGGTGTGAAAGTGATTGAGGGAGGTTGTGAGAGTGCCTGAACGTTAAACGTGGGGTAGGGTTTCTAACTTTTTTTTTCTTCTTTTTAATCTGACTCAATAAGTTTAAGTTATTTAATTTAAGTTTAATTAGTTTAATTTTAGTTAGTTTGATGGGTTGGATTTATTTGCTAGGCTAAATATATTTGGTTCCCCAACCCACACGATAATTCAAGGCTTGACACATTTTATATTATATTATATATATAAAATATAAAATCTATTATAAATTATATTTATTATATATTCAGTTCGATTTTGTTTGAGTTGGTGTATTTGTGAGGGGCACCGAAACCGAAATCGAAAATTTTGGTTTTAAGAAAATGAAACCGAAACTGAACCAAAATTTTGGACTCGATTTGGGTGGGTTTTTTTCTTTTTTACAACCCTAAATCAAATACATTTATGATGTTTCTTTATTCTTTACTATAAATCAATATAATAATACAATTGAAATAAAAATGTAACCATTGTAAATACAGTACTATAAGCAAAAATAAAACCAATTAGAATAAATGCTACTTACCTCAATTAGCACACTACAAAAGAACTTCTTCCTTACCCTTTCTCTAAAATCCTTAGGTATCACCTAAAACAATTTTCAAGTACCATTTACTCAACAATTAAATAATCAAAGAAAAACTTGTAACGGTACCTGGCCAGAAGAGAAGATTCTAAAATATCCAATGATTTTCCACTAGTATCTCACACCCAAAAATCAACATACTCATAGATATATTTTATTTACTTTTCTTCCACCATTAGCTCCCTAGAGATAAAGCCTATAAAATGAACATATGGTCAAAACCAAATTCTTAGTACTATACTCATACTCTGGACCCATCTTCATGTATTTCAAAATCACCATTCTACTTTTCTTTTTTCTTTCTTTTTATGACGTTAGACTTGTGATAACTTTATCACCCTAGACCTTATAGCCTAGACTAGTAGACTATTAGTAGTCACCAATTCCAACAATTACAAGTCCAAGGATTAATACATTGTTCCTTAAAGAAAAGCTTGCACCTAAAGAATCTTGACACACCAAGCACAATAATCTGCAGTTTCTATTACAATTAAATGCAACAGTGGACATTAAAGAGAAGAATTATTTTACCGAGACAGTGAAGAGAGAATTAACACCCAATACCGAAAATTTAAGCCTAAAACCCTTCTTTATTTACATCTTACAACCCAGAGGATATTTAGATAGTCTCATTATTGGCCAAAATACCCATATAAGTTGTTTTAATTTCATATAAAGCTTAGATTCAACGAAGGATGAGGTTTCTTAAGCTCTTACCTCAAATCTGCCACCGGTCTTTCTCTACTTGAATATCCTAATTAGTCATTTCTCTCAAAATATCTGTCGTGTTAGGTTTTAAAAGTTTAGAACAATTGGCAAACTGTGAGCACAAACTTGTTTGAATATAGATTTTAGAGTCTATAGGGTATATTAGACAATGCTCAAGGTGTAGCAAGTCAAAATACAAGAAAAAAGAAGCTGCAGGTTCAGGAATTTGAAACATGCCAGGTTCAACTGAACGAGATTTTGGTTCGACCAATTGAGATGCGTTTTTGCAGAATTTAATTAAGGCCTAACAGCCCTTTAAGCTTATTGAGTGATTAGGGTTTTAGATCTATTCTCCTAGTATTTAAAGGAAACTTTAAGGCACGTTTTAAAGTGGCTTTTTAGAGAAAGAAGAGTGCTTCTTGTGCTTCCTATTGTAGATTTAGGATTTCTATACCCAACGCTCTCTAAAATCTTCTACTGGTGTTATTCCTTGAAGAAATTCAAGATCTGATGTTGTAGAAGTTGCTGCCATCACTAGTCATCAAAGGTGCTAGAGATTTAAACCTTCAAGGGTGGTCTTGGAGTCACAAACGGGAGAGTTTGTGTTGATTATCTAAATCTTTAAGTGGGATCTCAAAGTCTCAAAATGGAGAGTTTGTGTACAACAAATGTAGATAGAAGAGTACGTAGATTTGGAGCTGCGTGTGATCACATAAGTACTACAAGAGGTAGCATTAGATTTAGGGTTAAATCTATTGTATACACTTCTATTCTATTTAGTGAATTTGTTCCCTGAGGATTGTTTAGGTTAAATCATACCCAGGTTTTTTACCTTGAAACTGGATGGTTTCATTGGTTTTCCTAGGTTATCATATCACTTGTCTTCTTTATTTTTCCGCTTTTAGTGATATGATTGTTTGTGTTTAACCTAGATTTGAATAATAAACTTAAGTAACAACTTGATTAATTAATTTAGTGACAACTTGATTAATTAATTAGGTTAAACAATTTGAGTTTATAGGGGTCTAAATATACAAACATGTGGTTATACGCTGACTTAATTAGCTTATAAATAGCTAGGGCTTCAACCTTATTTTCTAAGAACTCCCTTAGTATTATTAATAAAATTGATCCCATAAAAAGGTTTACTTAAATACTCCACTATTAAGTCCCTTTTTTTTCTCAAAAAAAAAGTACATTTTTTTTTTCCTTCGGTTTCACACACACAGAGACTAGTTTTAGGGTGTTGGCTATCAATGTTTTGGAGTTTACTATTACCATGTTAAGTTCTCCAATGACAATCTATAACTTGACCTTGATAAGCTATTTGGGGTCACGTGTTTGTTTGGATGAGGTAATTTTTGTTATCTTATTTAATTTATTGTTTAAAAGTATAAATGTACCTTAAAATGTGCAATGCTTTAAAAAGATGCATATTCCATTTTTAAAAGAAATTTAATTGATGCAAACGAAGTCTCAGAGAAGTTGTATTTCCAAAATACAGCAAATCTAAGGGCCTATTTGGTTTGAAGATAACTCAAAACTTAGTTCTCTTTTCTCATTTTTCATTACTCAGTCTCAGTTTCCATAACTCACATCTATATCTCTACTTTTCCCTTACTCTATCATACTTTCGTTTGGTTCTTGTTCTCAACTTCATATCTCACTTCTTAAACTCAAAATTTTGATAAATTGGTGGAGCCCACACACTGTAGTCAGTCAGACTGGTAACCCTTAACCCGCGTGCTTCTCCTCTCTCCTCTTTCCCATTCATTTTTTGTTCTGTCTCGCCTCCTCACTTCCTCCAACAACCTTGCCAAAGATGAGTATAGCAGTTATACAATACCCAGGAATTTCATATAAAGAATAGCATTGATTTTCAAAAAAAAAATTTACATTCATTTTCAAGCTCTAGTGATGTCAAACACTACTGCATAGCTCAAACATGAAGCACACAATACCCAGATATTTTCAGTAATATGAATCAGGTAGCAGAAACGAAAAATAACTAAAAAAATCCAAACAAAATTTGGTTTAGAATAACAAATTACATAAAGTAAATAGAGAGCACAGAAACTAGAAAATTTGCATAGAGCAACAACTCTTTACTCCACAAAGACCTAAAAAAAAAAAAAAAAAATTCATACAAAAGTGAGGAGAGGACAAGAGAGAGAGGGAGAGCTATAGTTAGCTGATGGGTTTCGGTCTTCATAGCTGCTACTGGGTTTTTGGGTTTTCTTTTAGATGGAGAGATTCTGGTGGTCTTTGGTTGCTGGGTTTCGTTCTTCACAATTGTTGGGTTTCTGGGTTTTCTTTTAGATGGAGAGCTTCAGCTGGGTATTGTTGTTCTTTAGTAGCAGAAGGGAAAAGTAAAGACAGGACAAGAGAGAAAGGAGTAAAAAATTTATGAAAAAATGTTGGTTTGCTGTTGGGAGAAGGAGAAAGGAGAAAGAAGAAAGAGAAAGAGAAAGAGAGAATGCTGTTGAAGAGAGGAGAAAGAAGATAGAGAGAAAGAGAGAGTCGTTGGTGCTGTTGACTTGACATAGACATGTCCTTGATGTGAGTCCCACAAAGATGTATATATTTACAATAATGCCACTGTTACTCCTTTTTCATAACTTGAAAATATCAAAAAGTTGTTTTCAATTTCCATAACTTAAACTCAATTTTTTGATAATTGAGTTAGGAAACTAATCCAAACAAAGCAATTTGCTATGAGGCCCATAAAATTTGGAAAATGAGTGATGAAAACTGAGTATTGGGTGATAAAAACACTTAAACCAAACACCCCCTAAGTAACTACTAAGGAATGAGCATAATTTTTTGGGAGAAAAAGAGTTACTTGAATAAAGTTGTAAGTTTGTAACAACGAAACTTAGAGTTTGTTTAGGATGTGATGAAAAGTTTAGCTTATTTGAGTTTTTAGTTTTTTTTATACTATTCATGGGTCCTATTATACTGTTCAACTAGTTTTTTCGTTTGGATTGAGGGGAAGTAGAAGGGAGTATAGTAGAGTTGGTTGAAAATATGCTAATTTTGGTCAAATCTACTCTACTTTACTCTACTCTACTCCCCTTCCCTCCTCCTCAATCCAAATGGAACCTTTTTTTCAACATTTTCAGACTCTGTTTGGGAGTTCATAAAGAAGGGAATGGAATGTATTTAAGTAAGGGAAATGAATGGAAAAGAATGAAATGGAATGGAGTTAAGTAACCTTGATGGGATGTTTTAAAATAAAGAAATGGAAAGGAATGAAAATGAATGGAATGTAAGTAATCTTGTTTGGGAGCAACATGGAGGGAATTGAATGGAATCATTTTATGACAATATTACTATTAGACCCTTATTTTAAAATGAAAAGCTGAATATACAGGAGTATTTTGGGAGTTTTAGTAAAAAAATCATTAAATCTAATTTCATTCCCTCAAATTCTTCCCAATTTCGGGAGGAATGAAAATTTGAGGTTTTAAAGTAATAGATAGAAATGAGTGTTCTCTTCTACCCATTCTATTCCTTCCTACTTAAACTCCTAAATAAGGGAATGGACATTCCAATCCCTCCATTAAAACTCTCAAATAAAGGAAGGGAAGAATATTCTAAAATGATTCATTTCCATTCCTTCCTCCCAAATGAAACCTCAGGGAAAAGTTTTCGTTTTCAGCTAAATAGACAGGAACTTAGTTTATGATTAACATCTCAAGGCTTTGTTATTTACATGATCGCAATCAAGCCCAAAGACCAGTCGAAAGTGTTGGGTTTGAGGTCTTACGGCCCATCATACTGGGCCGTGTCCAATTAATTTGACCACAAAATCGATCCTCTAGAAAGGAACTATAGAGAGAAAGAGGAGAGAAATCTGTGAAATCCCGATAAGCGATGGATCTTCTTCACAATGCATATTCCACTGCTTCAGATGACGATGACGAAGTCGAAGAAAAACCCGAAACCAAGCATCAAATCCTGCCACTCCCTTCTTCGAAGCGACCCAAACCCGATAACCCGTATTCCACTACCACAACAAGTACCAGTATCAAACCGCATTACATGCCTTTTCGCCCGAGCCCGAGCCCGAGCCCGAACCCGAACCCGAGCCTCCAAACCGAAGCTCCGGTTCCTGGCAGATACGTCTCCAAAAGAGAACGCGCACTCTTCGGTTCGTCTCCTAGGGTTTCCGACCCGAACCCACCTTCCACCACCACATCATCCTCTGCCTCTGGTACTTGCTTCCTACCTTTTTTAGATTAGTGTGATAAATATATCTTAAATCATTGTTAATTGTAGAATATTTTGTGGTTTAGTGTGGACATTACATTACATATGCTCTTTATAGTTTATTATGGTTAATTTGAAAGGATATTATAAATTAATTTCTTTGATTACTTGTGTGAATAGCTATAATTAATTGTTTTGCATTGCAAAATGATAACTTTTATATTAATTAAATGATAATGATCAAGAAATGATACCACAGTGATAAGATTATTTTTTGGTGCTAAATATATTCTATGAAGCTATTTAAAAGCTGAAGGTTAATTTCCTATATCACTGTCATTTTTTTTTTTTGTACCTTTTGATTATTAATAGTACCATTTTCAAGTGAGCAATGCTATCGTGTGAAATGTTTATGGTTGGGCCATGATTCAGGGATAATGGAAGTTTTTGTGAAAATTGCCTGTAACTTCTAAGTTTGCAAGACCTAGACATCCTGGGTTCGATCCCTACTAGGAGTTCACTTGGATTAACTGATACACGGTTCTGGTGGGTGGGGTCCTGTATTCGTGGTTACTCACCATGGGTCGAGGGCCCTGCGTTGGTGAGGTTCAACGTCATCTTATAAACAAAAAAAAGTTACACATTTTCTTTTTTGGAGGACAGGGTATGAATTTTGTTTGTAACTTAATACTAAGTAAAGTAGTAACGTAAAATTTTTGGAAGACCTATTGATTGTTAGTTGGTCATCTCTAAGCATGTGGTCTGAGTTTGAATTCCTGCCAACCCTTTTGGTAACCAAAGTCGTTTTAGTAATTATGATGGTCTTATAGACTAGTCAAGTGCTCAAAGAGTCGAATTTCCAGAACTTAAGCAAAAAATAAAAGCTCCTATAAGCTTCAAGGATAAATGAAGTTCTAAAAATTCATTGTTAAATGAGTGGTTTGAATTTTGTCACACCATCAATAACTTAAATAGATGCCGAAATGGTGTTAATTGTTTGAATACGTTGATGTGGAAAAATTGAAATCACTCATTTAACAATGAATGCCTAGGATTTTAAGAACTCGATGGCAGAGTTACCATAGGAATTTTAGAGGATCACAATCCGTTATACTTTAATCTTTGCTTGCTTTTAAGTTCAAAATTATCAACTTTTTGAATCATGAGCTAAATTACTGCACCTGTCTGCTATTGTCCAATGGTGTAAACTTCAGATTGAGAGAATAACTGAAAGTGTACTGCAACTGTCAGCCATTATGGATTTGGTCATTTCTGTTGACATGGCTTATGGAGTTCTGTCTTTATATAGCATGGTGTTATATGCACAAATCAAGACATGGAACCAAACTTGTACTTATTGGCCTCTTTCATAGTATTTGGGTTAATACTTCTCACATGTCATATTATTTGCTATCACTAACTAATCAAGGTCTATATCATGTGTTTCACTTAAGTATACTAAATATTTATATTGTTTTAGGTGTTTATTGCATTCAGTGTTAAGGGTAAACTTGCATTTAGATGAATTTCTTTATCATTGATGGAAATATGTTACTTTTGCTAGTCTAAGCTGTTTTGTTATTGTTCTCAGTTTTTGGGAGTATTTCAGATTCAAGTATACCACATGATATTATGTCATCATTGAGACATCAAAGAGAGGATTGCACACGGCTAGGCCGAATATCTGAGAGGCTAACTATAGCTCTACGTGGCCATACAAAGGCTGTCAATGCTATACATTGGTCACCAAGTCATGGTAAGTTCTTTTTGTTAACAAGTTGTTGATTTAATACTCGCCCTATTTTGTATTGATATTGTACCCTATAGTTTGAAGTTATCATTATTTGCAGGTAATTTTATCAAGTAATCTGTAATTTTAATTTATTTTGAGTTGAAATGTGTCTACTACAATATTTAATAACAATATTGAGTAATATTTATGCTTATTGTATATATTGCTTGCCTCATTGATCTGTTGAATAGAGTTAGTCTACAGCCCATCTTCTTGCTTCCGCTGGGATGGATCACACAATCTGTATATGGAATGCATGGAGCAGAGATCAGAAGAAAGCACATGTGTTAAGCTTCCACAATGCAGCAGTAAAAGATGTGAGGTGGTCGCAACAAGGATTATCCGTGCTTTCTTGTGGATATGATTGCTCATCAAGGTTAGTTGATATTGAAAAG
The DNA here is from genome assembly GCA_028535165.1 of Quercus tomentella. Lineage (NCBI taxonomy): Eukaryota > Viridiplantae > Streptophyta > Magnoliopsida > Fagales > Fagaceae > Quercus > Quercus tomentella. Next base: position 13,051,476 of record JAPQVY010000100.1, on the reverse strand, counting down.
GGAATAGAGACTCAGGTTTTCAGGGAGGATCAAGTTGTTGGCGTCATAAAGTTCCATCCTGACAACTGCAACCTCTTCCTTTCTGGGGGAGCAAAGGGTCATCTTAGATTATGGGATATTAGAACTAGCAAGGTGGTCCATGAATATATACGAAGTCTAGGCTCGATCCTTGATGTTGAATTTGCCATCAATGGAAAGCAGTTTATCTCTTCTAGTGATGTTTCTAGAAGCAATGTCAGTGAAAATTCTATTATTGTTTGGGATGTCTCGCGACAGGTTCCGCTTTCTAATCAGGTAAGTGTGTCACTCAACATGTTCCTCCTAAACTGTAGGTGGGAGTTTCTTTCTCATCTTGTTGGCATCATTGATTCGCCGTTCCATTGCTTAATGGAAGTGACAGAGGCATTGTCGAGTGGATTATAACTCTTTTATCCCAAAACTGTGTTCATTTATTGCTTACTATATAACCCACTTAACTTAATTTTGGAATTTAACTTATTGAAACTTGTTGAAATATATCTTTTGCCATACTCATAAGTACTGTTATCCATTTAATTAACTTCATATCTTGCTCAGAATATGTCCTTAAAGCCTTGCCAAGCATATCAATTCGTTGGGTATAATCCAGTATGATTCTTTTGTGGATAGGTAACAATTTCTTTTTACGAGTCAATGATTTCAATTGAAAAGAGCAAAGAGGGCGCAATTGTAGTACATGGGAAGTACACATCAGTAGTGCCAAAAAGGGGAAGAAAAAAAAAAAAAAAAATACAATGTATTTAGAAAAATTCATATCAGCTAGAAAGTCTATTCAAAGTTTGAGTTGGTAAAAGATCCAGTATGAAATTTTATCCACCCATGAGTTTATTGCCCTTTTGGGCAATTTTCTTTTATTTGAACTTCTATGTTTTCATTATTCCTGTTCTCAGTCACTGGTAGGATGTGATCTTTATAATGACACTAAAAAATTGCGCGGTGTTTTTGTTTTGTTAATCTCAAAGAAAAATTTGTACTGTAGCAATCGGTGAGTCATTGACTTAAATGAATTGATTTTGATGATATGCTCCATGGTGCTTTTAGTATTGATATTAGTATAGTTTTCATGCTTTTGTTATTTGATAATGGTTTGAATTAATGGAAGCTTTTTAGCAAAACACTTTTTAAATAGAATTCATGCTCATGTCAGAACTGACACTGCTCTTTCTTTCCTTTGAAGAGGCATCTGACATGTTGGCTGCCTAACAAACGCTTTGTTTTTCATTCACAATAGAAATTTGTAATTTTAGCAAGGATTAATCACCAAGGCCATTGGGCATAGTCAGCAAAACATTTTTTTTGCCTACTGAGAGTCTAATGGGCAGACACTTTAGTCCTTGAAATTTATAAAACATTGGTAAGTCCCCTAAATCATTTAATTTGTCACAATCAAGTCCTTTCATCTACATTAATAATGCCAATAGATAGCGTATCACGTTAAATAATTGATATGGTGATGTAGGACAAATTTAGAAAATGTGTACTCATGTGCTTGTAGTGGGTTTAGGCTCATGGAAATTTGTGGATCTAGGCTTCAGATTTGTAGAAGAAAAGGTCAGGCTCAAATTTCACCAGAGTTTGATAAAATGGAGAAATGAGGGCAAGAATACTATTTCTCTTGAAGCAAACAAGTAACTAGAAAATTTTGGACAGCATTTGTGTTTAGGAATCAAAGTTTGGTTTGATTAGTTATTTGATGGTTATTTAGTAGATAAAGTGCTTGAGGTTTTAGGATTTGACAGGTGAGAGGAAGCATTTGATTTGGAGTTGTAAGGAGGAAGGATATAATTCTTTTTATTTTTGATTTGTTCATACTGTGAGTGAAATTTATGGTGTTGAGGGGCTATATGAACACTACCACAAGAAAGAGAAGAAGAAAAGAGAGAAGAAAGGAACAAAGTAGGAGAAGTATCACACTGGGTAACACATGCTTCTCATAACCAAATAATCAACTCTTATTACTCAACTCCTCCAATTCTTTGACTACATTGAGCATAAACATATAGGACTTCTTTCTTGTACTACTAGCATGAGCCCCCTATTTTGACTAGTAAACCATAACCCAATAATGTAATCAAAGACTAACTTACATTCAAAGCAAATAAACATAAAATATGTAGAATCTCATAAACTCAACTAAATTGCCAAAATACACTTAATGTGCAAGAGTTATGGAAATCACAGTTATACCGCAAAATACAAACTACCCTTAACCCTAAGTTATTTATCAAAACAAAACTAACCTTAAGTTGTAAAATAAAAGCCCAAATTAAAAACTATCTCAACCCTAGAATACTTATAACTCGACCCTTAAAACCATGTAACCTTTGCTTCAGTTAGACTTCAATCATTGACCCTATAAAACAATCTTAAATAGACAAAATTTCAAAGTAGCAATAAATTAGTCTTCCATGGCTGCATCACATGGCATAACTTAACGATGATTTGGCAACTGGAAGTTTATAAAGAAGGGCAGGAGAGGAAGAAGGGGAGCGGGTAGAGGCAAGCCTTTTCAGACACTTGAAGGGAACAAAATGGTCTATGTGGATTTCCAGTTATGAAATCATCACTAAGTATTGTCATTTCAGCTATTTAATGGGACACATCATCTCTTGGCACTAGTGAGACAGATGTAAGAACTTGATTGCAGCAAGCCAACAATTTAAATAATTGAAGGGACTTGATTGTGCCTTTTTAAATGTTACAGACCAAATTGGAATCTTCTCAACTTCAGGGATCAAAATAGGTGTTTACCCAAGTCTAGTTGATACAGGACCATGTACAAGTAATTTATATTGCTGTATAAAAGTAGGGATAGTTAAAAGTGTGGGTTGATATAGCACCTAAAATTCTTGTCCTACGAAAAGGCATCGCACATTAGGATTAGTCACAATAGATCCAATCTTTTTTATTATTCCCTCAAGATTTAGTGAAGATACAATCTATCTTATTATTCCACCAAGATTTAGTCAAGATCTAAACTTTTTATTACTTAATACTTCCTAAACCTTTAAATTTCAAACCCCATTCAAGAATCCCCTTAGAACTTATCAAGAATCCTAAATGAGTGATGAATTTCTAAAGATCCTACATCAAATTGGTATGAATACCCACTAAAGATTTTGTCTTGTGCCAATCATACTCTTTTTCTTTCTTTAAAAAAGAAAATTCAATATTTGAAATTCTAGTTTTGGTCCTTTCAGTTGAGTAAAAAGATAGTAATAATTTAGCCTTATATCAACATATTATTCCACTGTGTGAATCTTAGTTTTCACTTTTATTGCTTGGTGAAAGTAAGAGGTCTCTGTTTTCTTTTGGCCACTGATGATATCTATTCCTGATAGGCATACCAAATTTGGGATAAGGTCTGATACACAAAATAGTCGAGATACTGCTGCCATGTATTAATGACAGATTTTGATCCTGGGGATTCTTAGAATGTTGGTTTATGCGTGTACTTTTGATACTGCGTTTAGAATGTTTGTGTTTACAATGCTATATGCATTTTGGATTTGGAGGGTGTCTTAAGATCAAATGAATGTTAATTCCATTCCATTGTTTTTATTAACTGATTAGATATTTTATAAAGCTTCTTCCTTTGCTAGCAGGTTTATGTGGAAGCATACACCTGTCCTTGTGTTAGGCGCCACCCATTTGATCCATTTTTTGTTGCTCAGTCGAATGCAAATTATATTGCAATCTTCTCTTCTAGTCCTCCTTTCAAGCTTGACAAGTACAAAAGGTATGAGAACCATGGTGTCTCTGGATTTCCAATCAAATGCAATTTCAGCTTGGATGGGGAGAAGCTTGCTTCAGGCTCCTCGGATGGTTCTATTTACTTTTACAATTACAGGTCCTCCAAACTTGTAAGAAAAATCAAAGCATATGAGGAGGCATGCATAGATGTTGCTTTTCATCCAATCATGCCTAATGTAATTGCTTCGTGCAGTTGGAACGGAGATGTTTCAATATTTGAATGATTGGCCATTAATGATTGTTTTACAGTTGCTGGAAGGTTGGACCTGCCAAAGTAAAAGGAAGGATGTCAAAGATGAAAAGACAGGCCATAGTATGTCTGGATGTGCACTTGTACAGTGCTAGCAACAATGCTTTGCTTTGCATCTAATCTTTTTGTGTGCAGTGTCCTTTTTGCAGCATATAGTTTATATATGTTTGAAAATGTTACAAGGAACTTTATCATGGTTAGAGAGAATGAGAAGAAGAAAATATGGGAAGGGCCATAGGGCGTGCAGTTTTGGCTACTATTAGCAACTATGCTTGAGTGCTTTGCATCTAATCTTTTGTGGTCTAGGATGTGTTGTATCCCTTTTAAAGCATAAATGTATTCATGTTTGGAAATGCTATAAAGAACTTTATATCTCGCGTAAAAATAATGCGGAGTTCCATCAAACAATTCCTTCCAAATGCAAACACAAAGGACCCATTAACATGTTCAAGATATACAGGAATCAGGTTGACTTTCTAAGAAGCCTGATAGATTTGTGCCTTTCGTTTGAATCAAATATGCTTTTCTGAAGATAAGGTGAATCCAATCTGATTCTCTGGAAGTTGTTGAGGTGTTTAACTTGTCACAATCACACCTATAGTCCCTTGAATGTGATTGCGGTTTCTGATTAAGCATGCTTTCATAAATCGTGGTTAATAAAGAAAACGATAGTCAATAGGTCGCCATCATCAGAAATATCGTCAGGTTGCAAGACGTAGGATTGCACATTGAAACGTCAGGGCTGGTTCACTCAGGTGCTGAAAGTTAGAGCTTGCATGAAAAGTGGTTTATTTTTTTCAACGATGAAAGAGGTTTTATTTTTAATTTTAACCTAAGGGGAAAACATGTATTAGAGACATGTACGCTTCGAAGAACAATGAAATAGCTTCTCAAATTAAAAAAAAAAAAAAAAAAAAAAAAATACAAAAAAGATTGATGTAACACATGTTTTGGCATTTTCAACATAGATGTCCAGGTTCAAATTATTCTTCCATTGTAACTATCAAAGTTATTTATTTATTTTACTAATCAGCCATCCTTTGTTCTTGCCCCCAAAAAATGGTAGTAAAAAAAAAAAACAGACAGCTAGGAGGAGTATAAGGGTATTCATGGACATGAAAGAAAAAAAAAAGGGTCCATTGGGGTAGTGCCCTTTTCATGATGATTGTCCAAAAAGGTGTATAGTGTATGTATATTTTTGACATGCTGAATCTAGGAGTTCACATAGATATATGTATACACTTTTGGGAAAATAAAAAATAAAAAGGGAATGGAGTAGTATTATTAGTTATGTGGCAATTTGGTTGTGGTGCTAACACCAATGTCTAGGTACTTCTAACCAAAACGTACCATCATGGAACAGAGATGTGATTCATTTGAGCAGGTGGTGTGGGGGCATACACAGAGCTGTGCTTATGTTCCTCCTCCACTTTCCTTTGATGAGAAAGCAAAGGAGGAGGGGCCAAAAAGATAGTTAAACAAGACACAATTATGCAATTTCCTTTACATTCTTCATAGGGATCAATTGAAGGGGGGACATGACATTCCACCTCTCTCCCTTTTTAGATGCATATGCAAATGGGACCAAACCCCCTTACCAAAGCTCCTATCCTTCAACAACACCTCACAAACACAAGAGTCATATAATTATTCTAAACAAAGAAAATTTTTTAAAACAAGGTTTATATATATCTTCATTTTTCCACAGCACTATCCAACAAGTTCTTCCAAAAATTCGTGGACCACAATTCCCTCTTAAATTTGTTTTTATTGGAAAATTATGGCTATCCCTAATCTTATTCAACGCAAAGGAACACTGTTTTGCAGCCTATCTACTAATGTACATTATTTATTTTTTTCAACTTCTATATGAATATGTTCCCCACCTTAACTGGTCTCAAGCACCCCCTCCCTCCTCTTATGTCTATATCTCTTCCTTTTTGTCACACCTATATTATCAAAAAAATTAATGAAAAAGCTCAAAAAGGAAGAGCAAAGAAAGATGAAGCTTGTTGAATGCAAGCTCAAGTATGCCCCTACTCCATATGACTGCAATCATCATTTAAAAGAGAAAAGAGGGAAAGAGGCTTTTTTTTTTTCTTTGCGTACCTGTGGTCAAGCGGGTGCTCGCACCATTAGGTCCCACTAGATAGCCCATTTAGCGACATGAAACGATGGGCTGAAAGGTTTTACCTAAGCAAATTGACCTCTAGCTAGGATGGGACATTAACTCCCTAGTCTATATCACTTTGATGCATTTGCTTTTGATTAGGAAACCAAAAACAACAATTATAAGGAATCTAAGGTCACACTTAGCGATGGAGAGTCCTTTGCTTTGGAATCACAAATCCCCCCTAATCACCTTAATTATCTTTCAAACAGTAATGCTAGCACAAAACAATGTTTACTATCTTTCTCCACACAATTACTAATGACTATGACAAATTACAATTGAAACAACATTATTTTTACATGTACTTATTATGTACATTACTTTTATTAGCATCAATCACATAATGTTACCTTAACACTAGTGAAATAATTGGTGAAAATTATTGTTTCCTTAAACTTATTGATTGTTTTGGTTGATTGTTGTAATTTTCTTCAATTTCTTTTATCATTCTTTTTATCTTTCTCAATTATAGATTAATGTTTTTCCTCCCCTACAAAACTAGGCCATAATCAAAATGCTTGAGCCTAGGCACAAAGGGTTATCACTTGTCTTCCAATCCAGGCCAAGAAAAGTAGCCGACAAACTCATTTTATATATTGGTACTAGCATGTGATTTGTGGCCTCAACCAAAGTCACCCATTTGGCCTCAATGCCTCCAGAATTTAAATAAATTTGGCCAGGCACCAATCATGATTTTGTTAAATGTCGTTTTTTCCTAATTAGGAAGCATTCCTTATTAGGTCTTCTGCGTAGGCCATATAGCCATTAATCTAGTGCTGGCACTTCATTATTTTTTAATGTATTCTAGAATATAAATCCCTTTTACTAAGTTTTATTTTTGCTCCACATACCTGGCAAACATGATTATAATCTTAGCCTCAAATAAGATTTCCTAATGGTAATCATATCTTAAAAAGCCATGGGCAAAATGTTTGATCTATGTCACCAGTTGACGCCAAGGTCTAGAAAGCTGAGTACAGCTAGAACCCAGTTGAATTAGATTCTTTAGGATTTGTTTGCTTTTGATTTTGTACAAACAAGATTTCATTTCATCTTTCTGAATTCTGAGGACTTCTTTTTTCTTAAACACTGTTAATTTCAATAGTAATATGCTTATGCACTTGCATGGACCACTTCTAGTCAACTATAAATCTTAATGTGCGTTTGGATACCACTTATTTTGCTTAAAACTGAAAACTGAAAACAATAAAAAAAAATATTTTAGTTACTATTTATTAATGAATTTACTGTTCATTAGCCTGATTACACTGTTCATGTCTCATGAACAGTGTACCAAGCGCTGGTCCAAAAAAAAAAAAAAAGGCTAAAAACCAATAAACGCAGATCTGGGAAGCGCAAAACGCACTTCCCAAACGCACCCTTAGTCTAAGGACACTATTAGCTCTAATATATGTTATACATAACATGAGTACTAAAATTTCAAAGTCGAATCTTTATATTTGTATTTTGGAAATATCTTCATAGTTATTGAATGTGTACTTTCACAATATTCTCTCTTTTGCAAACAAACTTAAATGCCTCAAGATAAGGTCTTTGAAATATATACTTGGTTTATTGAGTTTAATATTTAAGCATGTAATAAAAGTTGAGTTTTACTAACGAATGACCTTATGACATATATTGTTAATGAACTATTTTTTAAAGTCCCTCAAAAAAAAAAAAAAACTATTTTTTTTAAAAATTTATGAGAAAGTGAAAAAGTAATTAACTTTATTTTACAGGTTTTTCAATTTTCGATAAATTTTTTTCTAAAATGAATAATTAATATGTGTCCTAAAGACATACATTAACTAGACTTATAAAAGTTTTATGAGACTAGTACGGATGGAAAGCAACTCTTTCCCTTCTATGATTCAAATTTTTACATGTAAAGTTTTTTCCATTGTGTCCACTTCAAATTTAATACAAGTTATAATTAGCAACTTGCTACAATTTCGGAGTATGAGTCATATATATGAAAAAAAATCTAATACCGTAAACTATTACACAATTTCTTTGCAACAATTATGATGTGATAATGTGGTGAAAAAAAATAATGGGTCATATATAAGTGATAGTCAACTACTCATAATGCTAAGTTAAAATTGTGGTAAAATGTTATGCAATAATTTGCGATCCTAGAAGCACTCCTTACATACATGCACTTACATGCAAAATTCTTGAGAATTACTGACAGAAACATCATTCTATTGCTAGGACTACAATGACAAAGAAGAATCATATCCTTTTGGCATGTCAAAATATCATTTGAGCAAAGGGCACATGTAACTTTTACGCCAAGCCAAGGGTAATTTGATCCTGATCGAGTCTAGCTAGTCCTTATGTGAGTATTTGAAGTAACAGAATTATAGGTAGAACTTCCATTGTTGGTGAAATGCACATGGACATGAATGATTTTGGATTCTGTTACTAGTTCAGATTTTAAGTTACAGACGCATGAACAGTGTCCCCTAATTTTTGGGGCACTTGACCGACAAGAGTGCACTAACTGTTTGCAGATAAAGACCCCCATAATCACCATCGATCCATGGAGGGGATTAAGCACCCTCTTTTTTTCTTTTCTTTTTTGATGAATATTCTTCTTTTTTGTTTTTGTTTTTGTGTTTTGAAAATGAAATTGAAGCACCAATGTTCGACTAATAGGTAAATGACAATGCATGAAAATGAAAGAAAACAAGATAAAAAGAGCCATGGAAAGCACATCCAAAAGGCCAAAGTTATCGGCAACATTTTTATGGTTTTAACACAAATGGATAAAGTCATGGATAAGGACTTCACTAGTCCATGAGACCCTCATGAGAGTGCATCATATCTGATTGAACTAGGCCTAAAAGGGTGTCTAATTCTGCAGTAACTTTGTGCTAGTGGATTTTTTTTACTGTTCTATTGGAGGGTGAAAATTTTGACAGCTGAGCTTTGCTTTTGTAGTAATGCTGTACTGTGTTATCTATTTGGTGCATGAAGTGGAGGACATGGAATCATACTTATAATTATCCACATAAAGCTAGGTAAACTTTTACTTTAGATTTTTCTTTTTCTTTTCTTTTCTTTTTTCTCTTTTAAAAAAAATACTCTCTCTTCTAAGCCTGCATGGACACGTCCATGATATATATATATATATAGTACGAGCCAATTACTTGCCTCTTGCATATATATAGAGTTATACACTGTCAATTCAATTCTATCTTTTTACATATGATGATCATGATGATCTTGATCATGTCGGAAAAATGAGCTATATTTCATGTGCAATGGGTAATGTTAGGCCATAAAAGCAGAAGAAGAATAAGCAACAGCAAACACATATATCCAAGAGGATAGTCTTCATAGGCAAACAATGTTTATGGTCCAAATTTCCATATGTACTGAATTGTACACTTAGCTATATCAAGAAATGTGCCACTGAATTTCAAGTCCTTCATGATGTGAAGCTTTGCCCCAATAATAATAATGTCAATGACCTAAGAATAATTGGCCCAAACCCTCAAATCAAAATGCATACATAATTAATTTCTTTATTATTGCTGCATTAAGTTTAAATTTCTATATAAGATAATTTCTAGGACTTACTTGCATGAGAAGCAAACAGAACTACAGAAGTAGCTTAGACCCACTAGTAGGGCCAATTAGGCTCAAAATGTCAATGGGGAGGGCCATAGAGATACATTGGATAGAATTTGATAGACATAATAAGCATAGCAAGCAATTGCCCCTTGTAGACTTCTTAGCCATATTTTTCCTGTTTTCAACATGTTTCATTACATTCATGATTTTGTTACTTGATTACTTTTTCACCTTAAGAAGATAAAAAGATTCCAACAATAATGCAGCAAGGTAGGGCTGCTAAACTCATAGATGTTCATGTTCAGGGACCTGAGTCCATCATTACAAGAATTGGAAGCTGAGCCTCCTTACTGTGGGCAATGTTTAAAGCAAAACCTAGCATGTATAACCATGATTTTGTACCAAGTTGGAAGGTTAAAAACTTTCAAAGCACAAGATTCAAAGCCCTTTCTTCGGAGTGTCAAAAAAGGACCACTACTACCTTAACCTTGACTCTTGCGTTATACATATGAAAGTAAAAAAGTTGCATGTGATTAGCAAATAGTTTACAATTTATACATTGATATGAATCTTTGAATCTTTTATATAGTGAATTAAACTTGAGTCAGACCCACGTACTTTAGGTAATCATGGTAATTACCCCAAATGTCACGTTAGAATTGGATCCATTCCTGCCTTAACGATCCAGTGATGATTTTTTTTTAATTATTTATTTTTTATGGATAGTTGAAATGTCTCTCTATGTTAGTACTGTTTGTGACAATTTTCTCCATGTTACACCCAAATGGCAACATGATATTAGGGACCACATTATAGGTTTCATAAAGTTAATCATGTCTTAAAAAGCTGGTTTGGCCAAAATGTAGAAATTCAATGTGCTCTAGCCTGGAATTTTGTTATAAAATCACTTTGATTTTCATTTAATTTCTAGCTTCACCTCGTGCTGCAAGATCTCATTCACACATTCACTGCCCCCACACGATGATACTATTATTGACTGAATTACTACATATGCAATTAGAGAGTGACTTCAAGATATAGTTTGTACTAATCTATATGCATATTTCTCAAAATTACAGCATATTCAAAAGTATATGCTGGTAATGTAAATAATGACTCTAGGGTGTCATTTAGAAGCTATTGAACCTTGAGTTTCACTCTAATAACTTCAACCTTTGATCATGTCCATATAAGAAGGTTATCAATACCTGTCATAGTTAGTAAGCTTCATGCCTCTACGTAATATCGTCCCTGTCATTTTCTAATTAAGTAGTCATTGAAAAACATGTCCATGTCCTATATTATATAAATTTCATTAGCAAAACATATTACATACGTGCCATATTCACCAAAAAATATATATTTATATTTTATATCTACGTACCCTAGCTAGTTTTTGGAGATTTGATTCATTATGATTGTAACTCACATCAATATGCACACCTTTTTTTTTTCTTCTTATTTTTGCTGGATATGCACACATTTTTTTCATTATATTATAGTAGAAACAACATAATTAAAATTAAGTCTGATTAAAAAAATCATAGCCACAATGATTATATCTAAAAATATTGAAAAATCATTCTTTTTTTCCTTTTCTAAATAAAAAAAGAGGTTTTCAGTGTGAAGTCATTCTTGTCGGATTCTAAGAGATTGTTTGGATGAATTTTTTTCATCACTCAATTTCCGTCACTCAATTTCCATCACTCATCACTCATCACTCATCACTCATAACTCATCACTCATCACTTAATTTTTCACACCCGTTTGGCACCATCACTCACTTTCCATCACTCAATATTTTTCACACTATTTGTGGGTCCCATAACTGTCACTCGGTGCAGCCTTTTTTTTTTTTTTTTTTTTTTTTTTTTTTTTTTTTTCAGTACCCAAACTCACCGAACCCAGTAAAAAAAAGAAAAAAAAAACTGAACTCAGAAAAACCCAGCCAAAAAAAGAACCCAGTGAAAGAACAAAAAAAGAAAAAAAAGAAAAAAAAAGAAAGAACTGAACCCAGAAAAACCCAGCCAAAAAAAGAACCTAGTGAAAAAACAAAAAAAAGAAAAAGAAAAAAAGAAGAGAAAGAACTGAACCCAGTGAAGAACATGAAGAAGCCACTAGTGTGAAAGGAAAAAGAAAAAAAAGAACATGAAGAACGCATGCACCGAACCTAGTGAAGAAAGAAAGAAGAAGAGAAAAAAAAAAAAAAAAAAAAAAAAAAAAGATGGTCAAAAGTTGTGGCTGTGACTGACAGTGGGTCCCTCCATGTAGTGTTATTTATGGAAATGTCATTGAGTTATGAGTTACGGAAACTGAAAACAGTTAAAATGTGTTTTCAGTTTCCATAACTCATAACTCAAAAATCAGAGAATTAAGTGATGGAAACAGAGTTATCGTGCGCCAAACGGATATTGAGCTATGGATCCCATCATTTTTGAATTATGAGTTATGGAAACTGAGAATTGAGTTACGGAAATAGGCCATCCAAACAGTCTCTAAATTTCTAAGTCTATTTATATAGGTTCTAGCCACATTCATAGTTTCATACTTCCAAAAAAATATAGGTGCGTGCAGTATTCCTCTTAAAGGACATTTCTAGTCAGAATCAACCACTAGTGGTTGGCTGCAGCCCTACAATAAACACATTTACTGCAATTATATATACATTTGTCAAACATAAGTAACTTAATTAATAAAAAATTTCTAAAAAGCATCTAATAGAGTCATGCATGTACTCAATTTTCTCCAAACATCTATACCTATCTTTAGCTTTAATCACCATATACTACTACATATATAGTTCTAGGACAAAACTTAGGTACAATACCTTAGGTCCTGTTCCTTTAGTTCTCATTTTAAGATTCAACCATGTAATTATTTAATTAAAAAATACATTTTCATCTCATAAGAAAAAATACATATGGTAGAATCTTAAAAGGGGAACCTAAGGAACAATACCTAAGTACTGTACCTAAGTCTTGCTCATAGTTCTATATATCACTTTCAGCCATATCTTAATTTATCATTCAATTTTACTATAGGGTTTTCGGTTTGCACATGACTAACCCATCTTATTATAAGCTTAGCTAATTAATTATCATCTTGATTCTTGATGTTATCAGTCACAGAGTTCTGTCTTTCTAAGTTTGCATCATATTCCCTTCTTGTTATATTACTATTCTTGTACCAACAAGGGTTAACTGGCATCTTATCTTTTATGAACTTATTAGCTGGCATCTTTATTACCTTATCTCATTTTGATTCCCTCTGCCAAGATAATTAAATTTTGGTGATTTTAATTACTATCATAGATTGTGACATACATTTATTTAACCACAAGAGAAACACATCCAACAATTATAATTTCAATCAAATATTCTTTACCTCACCAAAGAAAGGGTACCCAATCTTCAATATTTGGGCTCCAAATCAAAATATTTCATCCATCACGTGAACCCCTTAATTACAATGAACATGCATTGCCATAAAAATAATGAATAATATATAGTTTTAACGAGAAAAGTGCATGACTTCATGCTTGAATCATACGATGTATCCAATAATTAAAGGACCTATCTGACTTATGTGCAGTTTTTACTTCAAAAAAACCCTTCTATTCACTTGCAGATTTCCTATTGTTTATTTGATTAAAAAAAAGAAAAATAGAAACTTGGGTAATGGGGGACAGGGGAGAAGAGCAAGAATTTTAGGATTTTTAACATGCACGTTTCCTTTATTTATTTTATTTTTTAACAAGTTTAGTACTATATTTGATTATTAATATACACATTCTTACCGCCATTTCCCTCGAGATGTTAAATAAAGATGTAAAAAAAAAAAAGTATATGGGATAAAAGGTCAACGGTCAAAGATTTGCATTACTGTCTGTGTCTCCCATAGTCCCTTCACACACACATATACATACACATACACCCACATTCTCTCACCCTTCACTCACACAACATTCCCAAAATCCCTCACTCACACCAAGCACAATGCGTCCCACTTGGGTGCTGGCCTACCTGCTGCCTTGGTGCACCCGCCTTCCCCCAATTTCTCCTCCCACCAAGCAAGAGGGTCCCACAATTCTATTTATTTATTTTAAAAAAATTATAGCTTCCTAGCCATCTGATCATATTACTTTACTAGTCGGAGAGTTTGACCGGTCAATTCGGCTGGGTATACAACACGTGCCGTCCCTCAGGTTAAGGGTCTTATGAGGGGAGAGTTAAGAGTAAAAAGAGGTGAACGAGTGGCGAGTGTCACGTGTCAAGTTTGACATATGCTTAGGTGAAGGATTATGTGATAATATGACAGTGACGTCAACTTGAATACCTTTAATCCAACAACTTCTCTTCAATTAAGGCCAAGGGTTAAAAAATTGGTGTGAAAAAAACCTTTTTACTGTGGTTGATTTGGCTGATGCATTGAAGTAGCACATTAGGTTCTATACAATAATTTATTTTATTTTCTTGATCATTTTTCTTTGTAAATCGTTTTAACTGTTTTTTCACTGCAATTATGGCCAAAAAATGATATAATGATTAATCATTTTGTTTTAAAACATATTTTATTTAGCGATGGAATATAAAGTCAAGGGTAAATTGGTTGGCTCAAATGTAATAGCACCAACTCTTGTTCAATGTGGAGGGAGATCACTTCAATAAAAGTAATGGGAAGTGAAAATGACTCATTTGGTACACAACTCTTTTGTCCAAAAATATATTAGAATATATATATATATATATATATATATATATATATGGCTGTCACATTGAAGAAATTGGTCAATTGTGTTCGGTTATGCATAAGTATCAAATGGTTTGCTTATATCTTTGTTGACATTTTGGTGGCGTGTGTTGTGTACAATTTGTCTTCTGACCCAAAACAACATACGGATATGTTAGGTAACGATTACAAGGACAGGAAGTGACTGCTGGTGCTGCATCCACTGCAATATTGTTTTCTTGGCGTGATTTTTCTGAATAGGCAATTGAAACAAAGGCAATTGAAACAAACATACTTTATGTACAGGGTCAGAAAATATTTCTTTCTTTTTTTCCTTTTTTTTTCTTTAATGAATAGAAAAGATTTCTTTATTATTAAAGGTTTCTGTAAAAAAAAAAAAAAATGCAATTGAGGGGTGCCAAAAAATTATGATCTAACCTTTATTAATGTACCTTGTCAATATACAATTTGCATGTACATAAATGCCAAAAAATTATTTGAATTGGCACAGCCACCAAATTTGTAGAATCAATGTTCAGATTGTATTATTGCTGCACAAAAAGATCCCTTTTAATCAACACTACTTGCCAAGTTTGTAGCTAAAGTATTGCACTTGATCTCATTGACTTTCAAATTAGGCATTTTAGAATTGATTAAAGTTAATAATATACGTTTTCTATAGGATCACAGAGTCCCAAAGCTATAGCTTTGTTCCGACCTATTTAGTACCTTTAACCTTTTAGCCATTGAAGAGCCAAACCAAAGTTCTGAAAAGTGCATTTATTTTTGGAGGGATGGGAATAAAATTACACACTTAATACAACTTGTCAAACTCAATGTGTACCCAACTTAAATGTTTACACAAATTGAGAAAATATTGGCCCCAATTATGCTTTCATTTAAGCTGGCACTCTATACCAATAATTTTTTTTTTTTTTTTTTTTTTTTTTTTGGAAATAGCTAGATAGAGAAAATCAAAACCACAATTAGAACAATTTTCTGTTAATGGTCTATTTTATCTTCCACTTCTTGAGTCATGGTTAGGTTAACCATACTAAAAATTTCAAACCCTCTTTCTCTTTCTTTCTTCACATCCACAAATGGCAATGAGTAATCAAATTTTGCAGCTCTTTTCTACCAAACCCATTAAACCGATCCTGCAGAGACTCTCTTTTCTTCTTCTCTTATTTTTGTACACTGATGTACATACACACAGACAATATCATACGGACATGATTGTGTATCCGAGACAAGACTGAAAGACTTGAATTTGATCAAAAGAAATGCGAGGAGCAGCAGCAGAAATGTAAGAAAATGTTGCAAGTAGTAAATAAAACACATGACTATTGTACTTGTTGCAGCTACAGCCGACTTTTTGCCGAGGAAATGGCACCAATAATCTACACTCCTCCTCCGACCAAATAAAACTGCGTGCAGCCATAGGCAACTGAACTGCCATTCGTACACGTGTCATCTTAATAAGTTAGGCAGCCAGCTCTGGCGCTGTCCCATTTAGATACTTTAACAAGAAACCTGTAAGATAAGGATTATTGAGAAATGTTAACAAGTACCGACCAGTATTTATTAAGATTTTTTTTTATAAAAAAGTCAGAAAAAATACCAAGCAATACCTATAAAGCTGAAAAAATAAGATAAAATTGTAAAAAATTTCAAAAAAGTTGTTATCAAGGTGCCTATCATCACAATCCACGATTATTACATTGCCATTATTACACATATTTATTGTACACACATTTTTAGACGAGCTTCAAACACAATTTCAGTTAATATTAAGAAATTAAAATATAATTTTACTATTTCATAATTTTAATTGAAATAGTATTTTTTAAACATGATTTCATAGGAAATGTGTATTTAGTCCATATAAGAAATCATACCATTTTTACCATACATAATTATACAGTATTTCTCTTACTTTTTTTTATTTTATTTTTTTGAGAGTAATGACCGTGATAGGGATACAAATCTGCTTATTGGGCTATTCGAAGTGAAAATCCTCCTGCTTTGAACAACCAAAATATAAACAATATATGGAAGGTAAATATTCATGACTGATTAAAATTGCACTTATGGAGAATTGCTACTAATATACTTCCAAGTTCCAACAAAGCTGAACTTATCCAGGTGTGTATCAAATATTGATGTAAAATTGTCCATTGTGTAATTCTGAACATGAATCTTCTCTTCATTTGTTTACTAGTTGCCAAGTAACTCAAATTTTGTGGTTTGGGTGTGATTGGGGTCTAAAAATGTTGAACATTCAATTCTTTGACCCACAGCAATTTGTTAATTTTATTGTCAACCCCCCAAAGATTTGATGGTAGAGAAAACCCAACAAGAGAAGTTCACCCTTTATGCAGCCTTGATATTAGAATTTGTGTGGCAGTTGAGGAACAAAGCAGTGCATGAGGGAATCAAACCAAGGAAAGAAGAATTGAAAAGAGTTGTTCAAAGAAAATTTCAGGAGCATTGGAAGCTTGTGTCCAACAAATCCAATAGATCACCACCTCCCCCTTCAGCTAGTATCCATCGGGCGAAGCCTGAGAAAAATGCAATTAAGATCAACTATGATGCGGCAGTGGGTGTTGAAGATTCAGCTGTTGCATTGATAGCTAGGGATTGGAGAGGGAATTTGGTGTTTTCGATTTCTTATAAAGTGAACACCTCCCTGTCCAAGCGAATGCAGAAGCGTTACGATGGGCAGCTTCCATTACTGTGAAATACAATCTTGTTAATGTAGTTTTTGAAAGTGACTGCCAAACTGGTATTCAAGGCCTCTCTACCTCTTGTGCTTCTATTTCTTGACATATTACTAATATTTTGTTAGAAACTAAGGCCTTAGTGTATTTTGTTCATTCATTTTATTTTAGTTGGGTTCTTACTTCT
Source organism: Quercus tomentella (assembly GCA_028535165.1). Lineage (NCBI taxonomy): Eukaryota > Viridiplantae > Streptophyta > Magnoliopsida > Fagales > Fagaceae > Quercus > Quercus tomentella. The sequence goes on along the minus strand of JAPQVY010000100.1, from coordinate 13,034,041 downwards.
TAGAAAGGCCAACAAAACTGCTCATGAACTTGGAGTAATAGAGTAGTTGGATTTTTTGGTTCTAACTCCGCTCCTCTGGTAGTTGTGAATGTTTTGTTGGAGGATGCTCTCTCTGTTTCTTAGTTTGTTCTTTTAATAAAAGTCTTTGTTTAGCCAAAAAAAAAAAAAAAAAAAAGTGATAGGGATACAAATCACAAATGATAGACCATAAAGTGATAAAACTTAGGAAAACCATTAGACCATAAAGTGATAAAACTTAAGAAAACCATTGTCTCTTAAACTTGTTGCTTTTTAAAATATCAAGATAGATTGAATTGAGAGGACAATGAGAAAATGTCTCGTGCATGGTGATATGTATTATTTCTTTTCTTTATAACTTGTGGGTTAAATACATTGTGGTGGAATCCAAAAATGTTGTGAGATAAACGCTACATAGAATAAAATTTAGGCATTGTTTTTAAAGAGTTGTAGCATAAGTTTTTTTTTTTTTTTTTTTTAATTTATTTGGGAGGAGGAAGTCTATAGTTAAGGGAGGTAGAATTTGAAATTTGGACATTTATGTTAGAAAAACTAGACAATAATAATTGAGCTATGAGACTTTTGGCAAGTTGTAAGTTTTTCAAGTGAATTCAACTACATTGTTGTATTGACTAATATTTACAATGTTTTTACAAAAAAAAAAAAAAAAAAAATCAACTATGTACTTCATTAATCTCAAATAGGTTGTTTTTTTTACTAAGAAATAGAAAAACTAGTTTTAAACTAATTAATTTAAGTGTATGTGTGTAAAACTTATTTCTAGAGATTTGAATTCAAGCCTTTGCCACTCCACCAAACCTACAAAAACTTGTACTTTTTTAGTAATCATCATGCTAAGAATGAATAATATTAATTTCAAATAGCTAATTTGTTAACTTAAGGTAAAACATTATTAAATAAAAATAATAATAAACTAAATTTCAGGCAACTTACATACATCATACACTAGATTTGTTTCTCATAATAAAAAAAAAAAAAAATTTACACTAGATTTATGAGATCATTATTTGAGGGAGAGAGCAATGCAACGCCGTTTTTTGGTTACCGGAAAATGCAAGTAAACTTTAACAAAAATAAGCAAGGAAATGGGCTGCCGGTATTTTGTAGGACACCCATGGTACAAGCAGCATGACACCGGTGTACTCTCTGGCGTTTTTACCGGATTTTGCCGGTCAAAAACTTCTCTCGTTTATAACGCCTTGAAAGTTGAAACACCTTGAGAAGGTGGATTCTAAATGGTTTCCCGTTTTCCCTTGTACGACAAGCACAACATGAGCATTTGAAGCACCACCCATCACCACCGTCCCTTTAAAGAGAAAGACAATTTTAAAATGGTTTTTTATATAAAAACCTTTGGCGTGCAAAAGTCAAAATTTAACTTAAAAGGATTTAATTAAAATTTTAAGCACACAAAAAAAAAAAAAAAAAAAAAGGTGGTAGTGTAACATTTGGGTTCATGGAACTTTGAGTACAACAAAAGAGAATTGGTCAATTGGGTATGGGACTAAAAGATCAAAGGACCTAAAGTACTTCTAATTCTTGATGCAAAGTCACTTCAAAGTAGAATTTTTGCGTGTTTGTTTGCTTTTAGAGTTGGTGCCTTTTCATCCATTGTTTAAATTTGACTAGTGAATGCATGGAAGTTCCGTGGTTCTATGTGTCATGTAAGCATCATGATAAATAGAAAAAACAAAATGATAATAAACTACAGCATTTTACATATATGCCCTTCAATATGTACTATTCGTTTACTTCGATAGAGCCATCTTAATATCTTTCTCTATATAAACCCACTTTCTCTCTTTCTTTTTCCCCCACTCACACAAAACCATCTTCACCTGTATAACAAACTCTGTCTCTCTGTCTCTCTGTCTCTCTCTCTCTCTCACAGCCCAAAACTTCATAGCTACCTGCCTCTCTAACACGCTTTGAAAAAAAAAGAGAGAGAGAACAAACACCATGCCTGAGGCTCCAAAGATCTCATTGAAACCCACAGACTACAATCTTGTAGAGAAAAACAAGAAGACACTTCAGTTCATTGAAGATGTCACTGCTAACGCTGATGAAGTTCAAGAACGTGTTCTTGGTGAAATACTCACACGCAATGCTAATGTGGAGTACTTGATGAAACATGGTCTCAAAGGTCACAATGACCGTGAGACCTTCAAGAAAGTCATTCCTGTCAGCACCTACGAGGATATCCAACGGGAAATCAATCGTATAGCCAATGGTGACACTTCCAAAATCCTCTGCTCAGAGCCCATTTCTGAGTTCTTGACAAGGTATATGTATATATCATATATGTTACGAGTTATTATTTTTGTTTCTTGCTTAATTTTAACAGTTTTGACTTTTTTGTATGGTTTGGCTTAATGGGTTTGTTTTAGTTTTTCATGGATTTTGTGAATGGACCAGAAAAAAAAAAATTGGTTTTTTATGCTGGCCTATAAAAAACGAAAGGCTTTTTAGGATGGTTGGCTAACTGTGTGTGTTGGTTTTGGTTTTTGTAGCTCGGGGACATCAGGTGGAGAGAGAAAATTGATGCCCACAATAGAAGAAGAGCTAGAGAGGAGGTCACTGCTCTATAGCCTATTGATGCCTGTGATGAGCCAATTTGTTCCTGGCCTAGACAAAGGCAAAGGAATGTACTTTTTGTTCATAAAATCTGAGGCTAAGACACCTGGAGGCCTTTTGGCTCGCCCTGTTCTCACTAGCTATTACAAAAGTTCCCACTTCAAAGAAAGGCCCTATGACCCTTACACAAACTACACTAGCCCAAATGAAACCATCCTTTGCCCTGACTCTTACCAAAGCATGTATTCACAACTTCTTTGTGGCCTTTACCAAAACAAAGAAGTCTTAAGGGTCGGCGCAGTTTTTGCCTCTGGCTTCATTCGCGCAATCCGGTTCCTTGAAAAGCATTGGACCCTTCTTTGCAATGATATTCGAAGTGGAACTATGAACCCCCAAATTACTGACCCTTTTGTTAGAGAGGCTGTCATGAAGATCCTCAAACCTGATCCTATGTTGGCAGATTTCATTGAAGCCGAGTGTAGCAAAGATTCTTGGCGAGGAATTATAACTAGGTTGTGGCCCAACACTAAGTATGTGGATGTTATTGTGACTGGGACCATGTCACAGTACATTCCAATTCTTGATTACTATAGCAATAACCTCCCACTTGTGTGTACCATGTATGCTTCCTCTGAATGCTACTTTGGTGTAAACCTTAATCCTCTTTGCAAGCCTAGTGAAGTTTCCTACACCCTCATTCCCACCATGTGCTATTTTGAATTCCTTCCTGTCCACAGAAACAATGGGGTCACCAACTCTCCCAACGTACCCAAATCTCTTACTGAAAAAGAACAGAAAGAATTGGTAGATCTAGTTGATGTCAAGCTTGGCCACGAATATGAGCTTGTTGTTACAACTTATTCTGGTAAATTTTTTTAATTTTTAAATTTTTTTTTTTTTAACGTGGTTATAAAATTTGTAACATATGGCACTTGATTTTGCTTAACATATATTTGATATTGCAGGACTATATCGCTATAGAGTTGGTGATGTGCTCCGAGTGGCTGGATTCAAAAACAAGGCACCTCAGTTCAACTTCATATGCAGGAAAAATGTGGTCCTCAGCATTGATGCTGACAAGACTGATGAAGTTGAGCTTCAAAATGCGGTGAAAAACGCTGTGAACCATTTAATGCCGTTTGATGCAACTATTTCTGAATATACTAGCTATGCTGACACCAAGACCATCCCAGGCCACTATGTGCTTTTTTGGGAGCTTAGCCTTAATGGGTCAACCCCAATTCCACCATCAGTGTTTGAAGATTGTTGCTTGACCATTGAAGAGTCCCTCAACAGTGTTTACCGCCAAGGCCGTGTTTCTGACAAGTCAATTGGGCCCCTTGAGATCAAGATTGTTGAGCCCGGAACCTTTGATAAGCTCATGGACTTTGCGATTAGCTTAGGGGCTTCTATTAATCAATACAAGACCCCTAGGTGTGTTAAATTTGCACCCATTGTTGAGCTCATGAACTCGAGGGTCGTTTCAAGCTACTTTAGTCCCAAATGTCCCAAATGGGTCCCAGGACACAAAAAATGGAATAATGGAGATTAAAGGGAATGAGGGACTGTGGCCAAGACCAAGACCAAGACCAAGTAGTTAAATTTAGAACTGTTTTTGTGATGTTTTAGGGAAAAAGTTAATTTATCCTTTTTTAGGTTAATCCCATGTTTTTATGTTACCCTCCTCTTCTTTTTTTCTTTGAATATTTTAGTCTTTGTCTAGTATGCATAGAGACTCTGAATTAGCCTGTGTACAAAAACAGTTCCTGGTTCAAGGAAAGCTTTTCTTCTTTTTTTCTTTTGAATTAATTAGTAGTATCTTTTTATTCCAGTTGTTCAGCTATTGTTTCTTGCAATAATCATCACGTTTCATGGGAATTTGATTCTTAATTCTTGGAATGAATCATGACCACCGAAGTTTCATGGGTTATCTAAACTTACTAAAACGGCAGCAAGAGAGCCAGCTCCTCAGTACTCCTATCTTTTTCTATAATTTTCAAGAAAAGGACACCAACTTTTCCAACAGTAATTGAGTTAATCTAAGAATATATCACAGTCCCATAAAGATAAATTAATCCATTTGTTTAGTGAGTTGTCCACAAGACAAAAACTCTCTCTCTCTCTCTGCAATTAAACTATATTACTATATTATGAAATAGAAGCATCTTTTTCTTTTGGTCGGAACATAGCTTTCCCCTTGTATGTTAATGTCAAGTGACCAATAAAATAAAGTCTAACCATGTTGCAAATAGAAAAAAGATGAAGACCAATTTATCAAACTATATCAACATTTATCAACATATGGGGATTCTATTTATTGATCAAGCATTTGAATTTAATAAAGCTATTCCCTTTTCATTGGAACAAAACATGCAGCCTTGCACGTGCTTGGTTGGTCCAGAAATTAGGGCTTATTAGTCTTATTAGAGATGGCTATTGATAAAATTATGAGATGGCTATAAATAAAATTAGAGCCCTTCAAGAAAATAAAAGGGATGTGGTGGGATCATATTATAGAGTATAGACACTATTTGAGGTCTATGACCATTTCCAAGCGTAATTTAAAAAATTGAAATATGTCTGCACTCTCATGCACCAGATATTGGGATTCCCTTTTTAAAAAATTCTTTAGGTCAAAATCTAGATTTTATATTCAACCTTGACCAAGTATGCTGCAATGTTTAAGCCAAATTGCTTGTACAATAATACAATAAGTCTTAGGATACAAAGTTTGGTATAAAGTGATATTCTTCCAATCATAGTTATTCTCCTATCCTCCTGCTATGTTCTTAAAATTAAAAATAAATAAATAAACTTATTATTTCCCTCAATAGTTGTAAAATATATTAAGACCAATTTATTAAAATATACCAACGAATTTTTCTAAATTGCATATATCTTAAAACAAAAATCCTTTACTATAGACATAAGTCATTACTTCTTTCACAATTTGTTGAGATAGCAAGTTTTAAGTAGTAAAAAAGGGAAATTATAATTTTCTATCCTAAATTATCACCCAATTACACTTCATCCCTAAACTATCGAAATGCATGATCAACCCCCTAATTTCAAAAATACATTATACTTAACCTCATGTTGTTTGTTTTATTATTAACTCTAACAAAAGTTAGTATTGAAAGACAAATTTACCCCTTAGTCATCTTTTTTGTAGAGGGATAAATTGGTCTTTTAATACTAAATTCTATCAAAATTAACATCAAAGCAAACGGTAAGGGACATTGAAATAGAATTATAACTTTATGACGTTAATGTGTATTTTGATAGTTCAGGGGTTTAAGTGTAATCGGTGATGATAGTTTAGGGTGAAAAATTGTAATTTGTCTTAGTAAAAAATCTAAGGTTAAGAACATATTAATTTATCACCAAATATATATATATTATGATGGTATGTTGTGATTAGTGATAATTGACAATAAAAGTAATTTTAAAAGTGACTCAATATTGTTCTAAAATGTAAAAAAAATTTGTTACCCACTTACCCTCACGCTAAAATGACTTTAAGGTAGTGTTTGATTATGGTAAAAATTGGGTGGTTAGAAAATTGGGAGAAAAGTGGCATTTCCCCTTATTTGGGAAAGGCAAAAAATTGAAGGAAAAATGAGTGGTAGTGTTTTCCACTCAGATCCACTAAAATTAAATCTCTCTAAATTGGAGTAAAAATAGAGGATAAAGTTATCTTTGACGTAAAATGACGCTAATGTCATTCTTTATAATATTAGCTACCTACCACTTTTTTTGTATTTTTCTCTTTATCTATTTTACTTATAAAGGTATAATAGTAAATTTGACTTTTTCATTCTCCCATTCAAACATATAATTAAAAATTTTATAATAAAAAAAAATGGACAAATTACTCTCACTTTTCCATCTTCCAAATCAAACCGAACGTATAAACTATAATATAAATCCACCCATGTATATTCAGGGGAAAAAAAAAAAAAAAGTATTTCTAGGACGGTAGGACCTCAGCCAAAATCTCAGTTCCGGCGATGAAATCAATACTAAGCGTAGGCTGGAATGAGCACAAGCTGAAGCTGTCAAAAGACAAGAACTGGCGATTCAGGCCAAGAAAGTTTTGTATTGAAGTGGAAGGACAGATAAGGTAGAGTCAGAATGCTGTTTCCCTGTATCCCTTTGTATCAGAAAACAAACAAAAGCAGTTTTTGATTTCAGAAAATGTTTTCAACTCTCTGCCAGACAAATAAGTCTACAGTACGTAGTGCCTCCCAAGACAATCCCAGAAAAAAACAGAGACAATTTTTTCAGGTTGCAGATAGAAAGAACAAAAAACAAAAACCAAAATTAACTTTGAAAGCGCTTATGCTTGAAGATAAGGTCCCTTTTTTTTTTGGTTGTGTGTTCCTGTATCACGTCATATGTGATATGTCTTTGTCTTCTGATTTTTCGATACGCATCCAAAGGGACACAATATCAATATATGTTCACGCCTATTCCACGCCACACAGATGCAGTCAGAGATGAATTTGGTCATTGATCATGTAGGACCACATATTTTTACCATACATGTTTTTGGTAATTTTACAAAAGGAAAAGAAAAAATTACATTGGACTTGAAATCCCAGTGGATGCTGGCCTTAGTCTTGCCCTGCTCTCCCGCTATTGGACACACAAACGGTTTAATTTAGTGGTGTTATTTCACATAAAGTTTCATGGGACCAATGGACCATCCAGCCTAGTATACAGTTAAATGCTCTTGCAAAAGAAATGTTGAAAATAAATAAATAAAATAGCAGAGTCAAAACTATAAAGATTTGGTTAATTTATGGGACATCTAGGTAGAAAGCTCAATAGAATTAAAAGACATGTCATAGATTTAAAGACTTCAAATTTTGTTCATCACACTATTGATCAAGAAGATTTTTGGAATGTATCATGAAAATAGAGTGAAATAGTCTTACATCAAAAGACTAGTACACTACTAGTGTGAAAGGAAAAAATTGAAGATACCATTTTGGTGATCCCCAATAGTTTCATGGTGTTAAGAAAAAAATCTGGCAGACATAAACTGGATATTGTCAAGAGTACAACTGGAATCCTTTTTCACAACATGATTGAAAGTTATGTTTAAAGTTCAATGGTTAAAAAGATGGTGGAATTGAGTGACAAAAACCATCTAATCTAGCTGTCTTCTCAAAGTGTGAGAGCCTGTGAGGTTCAGGCCAGTGTAGCATTTACGTCCAATCTCACCACTTACGAATATTAAGTATTAACTTACTCTGTTCAGATACTATCATTTCAATAGCATAATGCTTCTTGATTGTCTGACATTGATGATAAGGGAGATATTTGGATGGGTTTGTAATCAGTAGACATTTGAAAGCAACTTCAACTATGAACTTTCGTGGTTGCTAGAGTTGAAATGGTAGTTTAATAAGCCCCCCCACCCCCCAATCTCTCATAAAATTGTTTATGTACTTATAACTTCGGTGCTATATTCTCAACCATTTGACAATGCTTACAAGAAATTGAAGTTGGGGTTTTATGAGAAGCAACTTATAAATTAAAAGAGGAGGATAGAAGTTCATAAGGGCCTATTTGGTTGGTAAGATTTTTTTTTTTTTTTTTTTTTTTTTTTTTTTTTTTTTTTTTTTTTTTTTTTTGTTGTTGAGAATTTAAGATTCTTGTGAGTTTATATTCATGGTCATGACTACTTGAATTTTTGAGAAATTAAATCTTAGTACTTGGTAGGTTCTAAGAAACTCATTGTAGAAATCTTGGACTTTAATATAAGTTTCATGGGATTTTTTAAAAGAAAAAAGGTTTAATGGTGGGTAAACAATTCACTTGGTCATTATGGTAGGTCATACCTACTATAGAATGTTAACTAGTTTTAGGAGTGATTTGTTACAATTCTATGCAGGAGGCAGGTGATTAAAATTCTTAACATCTAGGTAAGATTTTAGAATCACATGAATTGTGGGAATTGAGATATCCTTACAATTTTCAAACTCCCATAATATTTGTTAACAGAACACTCATAATTCTAGTATCTTCTAAGAATTTTGAATTCTCACTTTAAATTCATGCCAACTAAACAAAACCTTAATAATGAATTCCTAAATTCATCTTAAAATTAGTATTATGATTCTTAGAGTACGTTGTCAAGGGTTTGGTAATTCAGTGGCATTACTTGTTCCTTTTTATAAGGTAAACCCAAGGTTTGAATATTCTATTCCGATTGTTGTAACTATCGAATTATCTAAAAATAAAATAGAGATAATATCAGCATTATGATTTTGTTTTACATTATTGAACATGATTTATCTGTATGAGGAAATTGCTATACAATTTTCCGAACCATGGCAAAGGAGTGCTTTTAAATTAATAGTTCATTAGGAAAGTTAGGAGCTAATTAGCTAAGTTCTTTTAGTTGAAAATGATAATTTTAGAGAACAAACACAACTTTTTTCTTCTTCTTAACATAAAATTATATTTTGCTGTGAACAATATTCTTTCAAATGTATGGTAAAGAAAAGAGTCACCGTAGTATAATGACAAACTAAATTTTCCTTGTGTTAGAATGAAGAATTTTCAAAATGATGTAATTTAAAATGGGGAAATTTCAATCATATTAATTTACTTTTTGATTATTTGGATAAATTTAATGTATAATATATGTAGATAAAAAAAAAAATCGTAGTCTTTTTTCTTCTAATATTGCCATATAAATTTTTGAGACTTCACAATTTACATTGCACCAATTACTGACCAATATCTAAAAATTAAAAATTTAAGCATTACAGTAGTTGCAACAATGGTGATAATGATTGTATCCTTATTTTGGTGGTGACGGTGGTGACAATGGTAGTGGTAAAATGGTAATGCCAACGATTAGTGGTGGTGCTCACAACAACTGTGGGTAGTGGTGATGGTAATGATGCTAGCAATAGTTATAGTAATGACGACGGTGGTGGTGATGGTGGTAATAGTGGCAATGACAGTATTGATAGTGGTAGTGACAACAATAGCGGTAATGATAATGATGATATTAGTGATAATGATGGTGGCAATATGAAAAGTAGTAATGATAGGTGTAGTGGGTAAAAATAGATCTTAACACAATTTATTTATTCCCAGGTAAACCACAACAAAACCCAAAAATGGGGTATGAGTTAGAAACTTATCGAATTAAAATGGGTTTCTATTCTTATAACCCTTACCTTATTTTTTTATTCAGTGGTCGGATAGGTTAATGAGTTTGGGTCTAATTTTACTGGGTCTAAAATTTTTAAATATTTTTAAACACCAAATCTTATTAAATTTTTACAATTCCCAAAGTTTTACCATTTATGTTTGAAAATCTCTAACCCACCCGTATATCTTACAATGCAATGGGTGAATAGATCAAGTTGGGTTAACACAAAATTGGGCACCTAAAATACTATTTAATTAAATTTAACAATTAGTATTCACTTTACACTAAATTTACCGTATTTATAATACAATATATACATTATCAAAAACTATTGTTCAAAGCACTAAGAAAATACTAAAAATCCAATGTAATGTTTTAGATTATTTCATATCACTTAACTTCAAGTCTTCAAGTTCTAACCATCCAAAAAAATAATGAAACAAAAAACTTCCTAAAGTATTATATAAACCCTAGTTTTATTAAATAAAATTAATAATAAAGATATTTTAGACCTGATTATTTCGGGTACTTAAGGTGTTAGATGCAAAACCTTTTCAAAAAGTTTAGACCTGATTTTTTCCTAAACCCATTTAAAAATTTCAAAGATCCCTTACTGTTATTATTGTCGAAAGTGATAAGCAAATGTTGGAATTATAAAAAAATAAAAAAATCGACTCTATTGTGATAGATTTCCAATCAGTCGTTTGAAACCCGTTATGCGTAACCATCGTGCACATGTTTGAACTATTAGGGAGATAAACACATTGGAGAGTTTCCTTAAATAATTAATATAACATATAAAGATACAATTTAACCCAAAAGGCCTAAGCCCACATATAGGAGCTTGGGCTCGGGTAAGCGGGAACGACCCATGTAACCAAGGCCCAAGGCTGGCCCAAGTAACAAAGGCTATCCTAGGAAATAGAAACTGGCCCAATACTATAGGGATAGGCCCAGCCCAATGACAAGTGTGCAAGGGTTCAAAGATTGATGTTTGGGGAAGTCTTATTGTGTCCGGGACAGGTTAGGCCCAATATTGACTAACAAGCCAAGGGGAGGCTGATGAGGGGACAGACAAATTTAGGTTAGTCCCCAAGTACTGTTAGTGCCTTTGGGAAGTTCGCTGCCAAACGCTATTTGGCGTTTGGAACAAGTTTCAAGAAAATCCTCAGAAAGAATGATTTTTCCTTGGGATTTTAGGCAAAAATGGGATTACGTGGGAAATGATGAAAAAGTAATTATTTGAACCCCCACTAAGAAGAGACTATAAAAGGGGAGGGAAGACGAATAGTGAAGGGGTTCGAAAGGGAAAAAAGGGAGAGATAAAGGGAAGGTGAGGGCAAGTTAAAAGAGAGGGAGAAGAAAAACCAGATGGTAGGTGAGGACTGGGCTAGAATCACGTAAGTAAAAGAGGTTGGGCTGTCAAGGTAGCGTTTGAGGAAACTATCTGTAGGAGTGCAAGGAAACCTAACAACAAGTAAATTGGGAGCCCAAGTCCTTTGTCCCTGAAAGCATCACTCTCAGGTTTGGGCACCACACCACACAAACGATCTTGGGAAAAGACCCAACAAATGAGTGTTGCTAATGATGCTAAATAACAATGTGACACGAGATTCCCATGGATATGGATGTAGGGGGTTTCCATGGTTGTACTTGTAAGGTTGACACGTGGTTCCTATGGATGGCACATGGGAGGCCCATGATGACGCATTGATGACGAAAAAGGCCCATAAGGCAAGGGAGAGTATGTAGGACTCATTCAAGGCTCACAAAGAGGTCTTGAAGTCCATAGAGAGGCAGAGATTCACATGTGATAGGGAGATTGTTAGGTATACACGTGTAAGTAAAGTCTCACATTAAATAATGATGAGAAGAATGAGTGGTTAATATAACATAATTGAGCACATACCCATCAGGCTTAGACCTTTTAAGTTAAGTGTGTTTCTATAGGTTATATTAACTACTCAAGAAAACTCCCTAATGTGTTTATATTCCTAACAAGAACCCTAATCGGTTAAGCGTGAGCATGACTAGAATTGAATTGATCACATGTTTTATAGTTAGTTAGGGAAGTTGGTTGTTTTTAGCACATGTGTGAATTATCTTAATAAACTCGATTGGTTTAGTTGTTTGATGTTAGTTGGTATAGATTGATTAACATGTACTAATTGTAATTCCAAACCTCTAGCATGTACTATTGTAATTCCACACCTTTAGCACATGCTAAATTGGCCAACCATTAGTGATCAAGTAAGAAAACTGAAGCATTTTTTTTTCTCTTTTCCCTTTAAAGTTCTATCTCTCACTCTTAGTCCTCTTTTAGTCTTGTTTCTCTTGGAGGTTGAACCGACTTAAGGTAGTCTTCATTACTTGCACATCCATCCCTAGCTCTGATACCAAGTTAATACATTCAATTTGTACACACACCTCTCATTCTTTGTCTACCTCTCCTACCTATCTTGATTCTTGATTGGAATTAGGGTAAGGAAAAAGATTAATGTTGAGTCTACAAAATGGAAAGCTAAGAATGGTTTTCTTTAAAGGAAACAAAACCTCCAAAATATTAATAAAAACTAATAAAACCTCTAATAAAAACCACTGCGCACCCTTGGTATGGTTGTCACTCCACAAGTATAAGTGCTTGTGGGGTGTGGAGAGCAAGCAAGGGCTAAGATTCAAGTCTTTAGGAAGGAGTTTCACACACATATACACTTAGATTATATTAGAGTAGAAATTCTATCTTGTATAATAATAATAATAATAATAATAAATAACGGCTTAAAATTAAATGATCCCTATTCTAAACTAATAACTATTTTGGCCAAGTGATAAGACTTGTTATTTAAATGTAAACATATATTATGAACCTAGCTACTGCCAATACCATCTTATCTTCTACAGTAATATCAATATACATAATAGACACTTTTTGACATAAAAAGGATAGTTACATACGTATATTTTAGTTAAAAATTTAAATACATTCATAAGTTTTTGTTTTTTTTCCCCTATTTATAAAAACTTGGTAACGAATTGTGCTCATGCTCACCAAATGGCAGGCAGCATGTTTTCAAAATTTCTCCTTTCTGTCATCATGAAGAAAGTGATTGGGCAACCGGCAAGCATATATTCTACCATGTTTTGCACTTTAGGCCGTAAAACTTTATTGGCATTGTTTTGCCATGATTATTTCTCTAAAAATCAACTAGTTCTTTTTCTTTTCTTTTCTTTTCTTTTCTCTTCTTAAATTGAAAAGTTATTAGGCAAAAAAATAAAACCAAAAATTGAAGAGTGACTGTAGGATAATTTACAAGAGTTTTGTCCCTTCAGAGACAATTAATAAAATTGGAGCTATAGAGTGAATTTGTGAGATTTTATATCATAGGATAAAGTCCATAACGTTTTGTGCTGATTGGAATTGTATTATCAGTTACTGCATTGTATAGACTTAGGCCGTTTTGTTAGAGTACCGTTGGTCAGAGTTTAGTCTCAATAGGCCGTTAGTACACTACCCAACTCCCTATGTTCTAACTTAACAACTAATTCTTCTCAAAAAAAAAAAAAAGTTACTGCATTGTATCTATAAATTTAAAATAAACACTCCTTTCCACGGTGAATATAAAATTAAGGTTTTTCTTAAGGGGGAATTATAACTTATTTATATGTGGTTTGGCTAAAATTTATTTACTAACATGTGGTTTGAAATTTGACACTTTACCCACCTAAGGTTAGCTAAGTTAGAGTTTCGTAACCCATTTCTGTTAAAAATAGAGCTAAATATGTAATTTTGCTCAACTTTTATATTTCTTTCCTCCAAAAACACAAAAAACACAAAAATATAATATCAAATAAGATAAAAAAGAATCCAGCAGAATACTTATATCATGATATTTCAAATTACAAGTAGGCAACTTAAATTTCGGTCAAATCTCAAGTGGGAAAAGTGTTAAATTTCAAACCACATACAGGCAACTTAAATTTTAGTCAAACCACAAGTGAGTAAGTTCTAATTTACCATTTTCTTAAATTAAAAAAAAAAAAAAGAAGAAGAAGACAAAAGGTCAATTCAAATCTTCATAAAAATGTCTTTTTATAAAATAGAAAAACAAATAGAAATATTTAAAGTGTGTTTTCTTTTCTCCCTCATAGTTTGCAGTGAAACTTAAGGCTGGAAAGATATTATTTTACTTCAAATGTGTTTGGATGAGAAATTTTGATAAGAATGACTATGAGAAAGAATAAAAAGTGTATTTGAAGTAATGAGTAAAAATTTTTTAAGAAAGAATAAAAAATTATATTAAAAAAAAAACGCTATAAAATTTGTAAAAAAGTGTATTTGAAAAAATATATAGTTAATTTTTTTTTTTTAAAAAAAACCTTTGCCCTTTTAACTTGGTGAGAAAATACCTACGTGGTTGGAGATGCTTAGTATAAATAATTACTAAAAAAATAATGGAAGCTCAATTAACGTAGTGTTTTCAATCTTCTTTTTTTTTTAAGGAGAAAATAATGTTTTCAATTTAAATATATATATATATATATATATATAGATAGTTTCAACTTATATTATCCACTTCTGAATTGAAAAACACTTAATCTAAATATCTAGAATTTAAATTTTACAACTTTAGTTATGAAATTATTTGAAAAAAAAAAAAAAAAAAAAAAAAAAAAAAAAAAAAAAAAAGTGGGTTCGAGGATAGGAGTTGGGTAACGAAGGGAGGAAGGAGACATATCGACGTAAGCATGGGATGGGATAGGTGTAGGGTCCGTGCACGGTTCCCTAGAAGCGTGGAATCCGGTAAAAGAAATATTTCTTCAAGGGGGACCGCGCCTAGGATCTTGACACGTGGCAAGCACCAGCGTTGACCTGACGTGTTCTCTAAGGGGTCACTCACACCTCACTTTCTTTTAATACAACCAAAAAAACAAGAGAGAAAGGGAGTGCATGGGACCCCTTTGGATTTCGCCAATCACACCACAGAGATCCACGTGGGGCTGTCGTTTTTAACTTTTGTTTTGGTCGGCCCCAACTTATAACACTGTTTATTTTTGACCCCACTTCTGATGGATATGCTTTTTTTTTTGTTAGTTGGATTAAACTCTACTGTGAAAATTTAAATTATTAAATTTAGTAGGATGGGATCGAATCCCACATTATATTTTGTGTTTTTTTTTTTTTTTTTTTTTTCATATGTACATTTTTTGAAAAATGATACATTACAACAAATTTTAAGTGATGAGTTATTAATGACAATTATTAGTAGGTAAAAAATTATTTAATGTTGGGTTCAAATTAAAATGAATAATAATTTCTCATATTTTTATATTTAGGAGTTTATAAAACAGAAATACAAATAAAATAATTATAAATTTATTATTCACTATTAAATATTAATTCTCAAATATATGCTTGGAAGGAATATTTTATCCATTCTTTTCTCATCTCCTAATTGAATTATGGTTAAAGGAATGACTCAAATGTTGTAATGTTATTAGTATTTTAAAAGATAATGATTTTTTTTTTTTTTTGGTAACCGTTTAAGATATTCAGGATGTGTTAAAATTTGAACTATTGTTAAGACTCTTGTACCTCAATTGATATCCTTTGATATATATAAGGTTTAAATCTTTTTTTTTTTATTGTTATAAGTATTGAACTTAAAAAACACACGGAATTGTTCATTTAATTATAAAATTATTTGAATTTTAAGAATTTTACGATTAAGTGATCCTATAAACTATAAAGTAACTTTTTTTCAAATTATCAATATTTAAAAATATTGATTAACATTATTTATTATCAATTAAAGATAAATATGTTAAGTGAAAATCAACCATTTATTTAACCATAATTTTTATATATAAAAAAAAAATTACTAAGAGCCTTGTAGTTTACTTAGTATATATAAAGTTCAAATTCCTCATCTCTCAACCATGTAATTATCAAAAAAATTATTCAAATAAAAAAAAAAAAAAAAAAAAAAAAAGATCCAAGGGGAATTCAGGTGCTGCCAAAACTCGCAGTAGTAGGTGGTCTAGGCATAATAGGTTTTTTTTCATGTGGAGAAAGTAATGTAATAACAACGACCTTTTCTTTTTTTCCAAATTTCAATTGCTATCATGGATGGAGTTGAGTGGGGGAGACCATCACTCATGGGATTCTGATCTCCATATTACCTCAATCATTAGGTTACAATTTTTTTGTCCCAAATTATTAATAGGCCTGTAAAACTAGCTAAAGTGCTCAAGGCTCAAGCTCGACTATAAATAAATAAATATATATATATATATATATATAAAATTTACTCGATAGTAGTAGTACTTTCTCAGTACATTACTGTACTATATTTAAATAATAAACAACTTACTGCACTTTGGAGAAACAAAAGCTGCTTATGCTTTGTTGGCACTTCTCTGTCCAAAGGATTTGTGGGTCAAATATGTCTTATTCAAAACTAATTCCTCATCGTTGTAAGGGAAAAGCTGTGAAAAACGCCCTAGGTTATAAGGTTATTATAAATCTTTCATATATCAAATTGCTGCTCTAGATTTTGATTTCATTTTTGTTCCTAGATATAGTAATATGTTTGGCTAGATTTTGGAGATAGAATAGATAAACAACATAATATTTTAGATAGTGTTCAAATGGACTCACCACAAAACAAAAACACATAAAAATGATGTAAAAAAGTCAGTGAAGATATTAGTATCATCAAGATAGAATGCTCCTTTGAGATGGTTCTTCTTAGATATTTTTTAACAAGTTATTCTAAATTTTACGAACCAATATTAAACTTAAACAATTAATGACTTACGTATTCTTAATTATAAGCCTGCTCAAATGGATGAAAAGATGCATAGTAGGCTTGATGTTCATGCACCTCATGAAGTACTTTTCTCAAAAGTATTGTTCTACTCTATCCCCATAATTTGTCCACTTGTACTTTTTTCTTGTTTTTTCATTACTTTTTTAATGTAAAATTTTCTACAATCTTTGTATTTTTAAGTACAATAATATTTTTATTAGTTTATTCTTAAGCAAAATAAGCTATAACACACAGAACCAAATATATATGTTCAATATATATATATATATATATTTCATAAAAAGTTTCTATGAACTTTTTTTCCCCACTATGAGAGTAGGAGTGACATTTGCTGCTTCGATCGTCATTGCAATAATTTGGTGGTGGAAAGCTACATCTATGACATTTTATACGATGATTAATTGGTTCACGTGTAAGTAAAACAATAATAAAACAAAAAAACAGAAACATAATGAGAGAGGTTGGTTTCATTGAGGGGAGAGGATTCCCAAGCATCTAAACAGCGATGATGAAAACACAGTTTTGAGTGTGATTGAAAGATATATGAATGAATGAATAGGGATCAGATGGAAAGTTTTGAGACTATTACTTGACAAAAAAATATTAGCAATGCTTTTCGCGACAATTAGTCCAACAATGACAGAGATAGCGAGCACTTATAACTGCATTGAGCTTGATGACAAATCAAAAGTGAAAATTTATATTTGAGGAAGAAAAAAAAAAATCGATGGATAATGAAAGTTGTGACAATAATTAACCATAAAATGATTGATAGATGATTCACTGTTCAGTGTTCAGCATGCAGTCAGACTCGTTGCAAGGAAAGTTAGCTGAAAAAGTGAAAGAATGACATGAGAATTACGATTTTTGAGAGTAAGATGATAGATATATAGCTATAAGATTAGATGAAACCAAGAGAATTTTCTTTTTCTTTTTTTTTTTTTGGATGAAAACATTTTCTGCAAAAATAACTAAGTATTTTGTTATTATTAATATATTATTCCCTTTGGTCATTACTAAAATATTCTTACGGACAATATGCTTTTAATTCCCTTTGTTGTACTGCAATATTCTTTGGGACAATACATATTTACCTTCGGAAATTCATAGATAAGAGAGGGTCATGAAAATTAAAGGAAAGAAAACAAACAAAAGAATTACATTTGTGGACATATTTCATACAAAGAAAATAATAATAATAATAATTTCTTTTATTATTTAATTTATTTTTTTGCCCTCTCATCTGGGTGTTTTCTTAATCATCATACATGATAAGTGCTAGACAGTTCAGTCCACCATTATCCAAGTTGAGTCAAAAAGTTGAGAATTCAAACAAAAAGAAGTCCCCGTAGTGGGTAACATGTGTATATATTAACAAAATATATATCATACTACATTATTAGAATATTAATATGAAGAGCCAATACTTTTAGAAAAGATATATTATATATATATATATATATATATATATATATATATATAGGTGCAGTATTGTTGGGCCAAAACACACGTGAAAATGTAGGGTTGAGCACGCACGATGAAGGTGACTTGGGTGGTTAAAACGGCACAACTCCAATGGACACGTCCGACAGTGGACACAAAACACGTGTGCATCCTAAAAGAATGTTGACTTTGACTGGCCCACCCACACGTGAGGGATATAATCTATGTTTCCTACATGGGCCCTTATCGTGGGTTTTGGTCGGCCCAGTTTGGGCCCAAATACTTGTCATCCACAGTGGTCTTAAAGTCTTGTAACTATATCGTGGGTTATATAGCCTTCTTCCATAAAGATCAACTCCAAACCGATTCGAATGAATTGAAAGAGATTCACTATGTGGTAACTTATAAGCTTTATTCATATATATTATTTAAACAAGTTACATGATTTATGAAAAAGTCATGTAAGTAAAATCATATATAGACAGTCTTTACATCACCACATAAGGACAGAGTTTGATTACAAACTTGGTTGTAGTCAATGGTTACAAACTACTACTAAAAAATATTAACATGATTACATATTTTAAAATTTAAGCCATTAGATTGTATATTCTTTATGTTACATATCAATTAGATGTTATCTATTGTTCAATTCATAAACTTTTAAAAAAAATATATAATTTTAAACTACAAAAACTTGAAATTTAAACATTTAATTGATGACATACTTATTTATCTTTAATCTTTTTGAAATTTTGTAAGCACGAAAGATATAAGAAGAAAATATTATCAAATGATGGATTTGTTAAAATTCATATCCAATAATAAAAAATACTGAGTGGAGTTGTAGCCAAACTCTGTCTGTTACATAATATATTGGAGCAAGATAACTCCCAACCTTATTGGAACTAAACTTTGTCCTATAACCTTAGCTTTAAAAAAAAAAAAAATTATACTCCAACCCGGTTGGGAAGAAACTTTTTTCAACCTACCACGTGGCAATTGATAAAACCATCCACATATACTTTTAGTCACATAAAATATTTAATGAATTATATGACTTATTTAAATAATACACAATGATGGTTTTATGAATTACCACTAATTTAAATACACTTATTTAAATATATCTTTTTTTTAAAAAATTATGGATATAGTCAAAATTGAACTTATGGTCATTGCCCTATAATGATTGTTTTTTATTATCAAGACAAAATATCAATTAATTTTTTATATAAATGAAATTTAAATGCATATTCCTTTATTTGCCGACGACCTACTTTACGTGTTGGGTTAACTAGAAGTCTAGAACTAGAAGCCACGAGAAACCATGCTTCTTGTACTCATTCTAAGAGTTAAATCTCACTTGCATATAATTGGTTCCAATAATTGCAGGAGATTTAACTATTATGGCAGAAAAGAAACAAAGACGCAACTATTATGATAGGAAAGTGGTTTAAATTTGTAGCTGTGGATGTTGGACTTGTGTCATAACAAAGAACAAACAAGTATATTGAAACTACTTAATCAATGTCAGATTTTTATACAATTTGAATGAAGTATCTATGTCAAACAAATAGTTATGTCAAACAAATAGCGTTATGACAAGATTCATATACCGACATTAAGTCTCTTACATAATCTGCTTCAACATTAGTTTAAAAGATCACACAACACAATCATGCCATGACAAAACACCTAACTTATCCAAATATTATTGGTTAATGACAAACCCAATCATAATTAGGTTCATTTGTGGCGTGTTGTTATAGCAAGTTGTAGCATAACCTTGGAATTTTATGGGTCCTAAAAATTAAATATATACACACACCTTTTCTTTTCCTATACATATTGGTTTAGATTTTTTAATGTGTTTATAGAGAACATGCTTTTTTATATATTAGCATAGGGCTAAGATTCTTCACTAAATGACTACAATGTCATAGTATTATTAGTAGTAATGGTATCTTTCTTTCTTTTCATTTCTTTAAAACTCTTTTTAATATTATCTTGTTGAGGACTGTTGAGCAGTTTATGTCTTGTGTCCTCCTAACACCTAGCACTGTTGAATTCAAATAACACCTGATAATTACATGAAAGCTATAGAACAAAAAAGAATAGGGGTTAACAAATAAGAAGGAAGTTGATGTTGAAAATAGATAAGTGAAAAGATATTACAGAATATTAATTTGAAAAGGGACACTTAGACAATATGGATAAAGAAATAGTCACCTAAACACAACCATTGGTTAGTCATGGATCATTCCAACCCCATGTTATCTTTTTTGATCACACAAGCTTTTAAAACAAAGTCTTAAAACCAAGTTTCATCACTGATTACTACTTAAAACATTCTTAAATACATAAAGAAAAGGATGTTCCTTTTGTTTTCAAATTAATATTGCACTCTCATAGTCACCCAAAAGAAAGAGCAAAAAAACTAAGGAAAAAAAAAAAGTGTCATAGTCTAGGATGGTGACCTCAAGCATTACATTCATGAAACACTTTGTTTAGCACCGAGACACTTTTTTTATACATATAAAAAAAAAAATAAATAAATAAAAATTTCCTTCCCTTTCTAGTTTCTTCTGCTTCTTTTACCCTTATGTCTAACTTGTTTAGGGGTATTGATCTTTTCAATATGGGGTCTGCGCATGATGCAGGTTGTATTGAAGCCTTGGACCACTCTAATCATGTGTTAGCTTTTGAAATGCAACGTGCTTGGGTTTTTAGTTTCTATGCTCTATTAAATGTGAGTGAAATGCTTGGATTCTTTAGTGCATGATTGGAGTATTAAAGCATAATTACTGGTTAATAATTGTTATCTAGTTTGGACCATCAGGAGTAGTATATATGTGCATATCTAGTGTAAAATCACTCTAAAATTGAGTCAGGTTCTATTCATTGTAGCCTTTGGACCACTTAAAATAGTAGGCTAACTCCTGAATCACATTGTGTTTGGGCTTTTCCTTTCTTCAACTTTCATTAGTTGGACAATGCTTATGCATGCTTCTTTTGTATATTAGATTACTGCTAAGATTCCGCAATACTTGCCTGCTTCAAAGTATGATTGATGGTTAATGAAAGTTGACATGCTTATGCATGCTTCTTTTGTATATTAGAGTACTGCTAAGATTCCACAATATTTGCCTGCTTCAAATTAAGTATGATTGATGGTTAATAATTGTCATTATTCGTTCAGTTAGGGCTGTTGAGGAGCATATATATGTCTTCCTAATATCAAAAACAATGCAAAATTAACTGACTCTTGTTTTCTTAGCCAATGGCTACATCCTCAAAGCTATTAAACAAGTAAATAATAAATTGATTTGTGTTGATGATGAGGTTTTAAAGGGGAAGAAAACATAATAATATGGTTAGGCAGAGTGTTGTAGACAAGTTTGATAAAGAGGTAGCTACGAGAACCACTCTTTTAGAGAGCTAATTATATTGTTGTTTACTTCTTCTTGTTCTCATTCTATGAATGGACCACATGGCTGCTAGAAAATGGTGGTAATTCAAACTTTAGGTAACACTCTCCTGTATGATTACTGCCGAAAAGACTTAAAGGAACCCAATTTAAAGTAGGAGCCAATTCTTTTCTATAACACACTAATTTTTGTTTTTGAAATTATCAGTCTCATCTGGGGATGTAACGCTTTTGCTTCAAAGAAGAATCTATTTAGAGACATGAGAGTTTGTCTTCTTATTAACTTTTGTCTTATCTTGTTCTTTTCTCCTTTTTCTTCTTCAAATGGGGATTGGTTTCATTATTTTTCTATACTCTGTCCATTATGCTTTGGATCACACATGCATGATGATTTTTAGAAAATATTTTACAAAGCAAATGGAAGATCTTGTAATCCTTGTTTTAAAAATAAAAAATAATAAGTGAACGGTCCCAAAAGGAGAGGAAAAATTATACTCTTCTATGATATTTTTTCTAACATAAAAACAGTCTTATTTGGTGAGGTTGTTTTTTACCTGAAAAAGGGCTATATATGTTTTTTTTTTTTTTTTTTTTTTTGATGGGAGGGCTATATATGTTTAAATGTGAGATTTTCTGCCTTTGTTTTTTTCAAGGTTTTTCTTTGCTTTTTACTATTCTTTTCATCATAGTTTCCAATGTGCTTGTAAAGAGATGTAGTATTGAAGTGTAACATTAAAAACAATGGGCATCAATAATTAATAATTAGCAACCTATACTCTTTCTCTCCACACCAATGGGTTCTAGCCAGTAAGAAAGCTGAATCCAGACATCTTATTTCACGTTCGATTCCCCAAGAATATCGTGAGCATTGATGTCACAAAAAAAGTACTTGTATACATTATGAACATTTGATATAACAAAGCACTTCGAGCGTTATAGGCTTATAGTCCTTTTTTCTTGCATGATTAATTCCAAAGTACCAAATTCTATAGTGTGGACAAAGGAAGAAAAGGGGAAAAGGAAGAAAAAGGAGAGGGGTGGTAGGGCATTTTTTCGTACAATTTCAACAAAATGTCTTGGTTAGCACAAGAGACAAAAATTACATAATAAGAGAGAGATAGAGAGGAGTTGCTTGATTTGAACAGAATCGCCGTACTTATATTATTATAATTATTTTTTTTTAATATGATTCTTTAATTGTCTTTGCTAGGATAGATTCGAATTTCGACCTACCATCACATTACCCCACCTCATTTCACATACAACCAATTTTATTGCACTTTTGTCACAATGGAGAAAAAGGAGGCCCTCCCTTCATGTTGATAAAATTATCATTTGCTTAAAAATAGAGAAAAAGAAAAGGCAGTAAAGTAGAACATGAAGTGAACAGCTTTGGCATGGGTAATGTGCATTCACCAAAAAAGTTGTTTATTTGTTATTGGATTTCTCCTTGCTCGACAGCCTCCCTAAATTCCATCCCACCCCCATTACCACCTGACCCAATGGACCACTGGTAATAATAATGCATGACTCCAACTTTGCATTATGTGCACAAGAAAGATACATAGCTCCTCCCCACCCACCACTCCACCCCTTTAGCAAATATCTATGAGAAAGAATGATTTGGTTTAAGTTAAAGAGAACGAAAAATGAGAAAGAATTATTTGATTCAAGTTGAGAGAATGAAAAAATGACAATTAAAAAAAACATAAAATAATACTAAAAAAAAATTACATGTTTATTAAAATGGTGTGGTCAAAATCATAATTCTCTACCCCAGGCCCAATTCAGCCCATTTTCTATCACAAAATTGTGGCAAGGGGATCTCCTTAAAATTCTGACAGGGGTCCAAGTCCATACCAGACTAAAATAGTGTTCAATTCGTGTTATTAGACCATCCATTATCCATATGAACATAACATGTGAGAATATAGAAAACTGGTTCCAATGAAACCCGAAAAATGTGCAGATCGACGAACCAGGCCCAACCAACTAAGAATAAACTCAGATGACTAAGACAAACCCACCCCAAATTCTATCCAAGCACGTTGTAGAATGAGATTTTAGTAACCCAACACAATAGTAAGAAAAGTAACTCAAGCCCAATTTAAATATAGAGACTAGAGAGTTTAATCTGAGCAGGAGCTAAAATCACCAGTCTCCCCTGGAAAATAAATTCTCTGACCGCCCAATATGATTATTGAACAATTTCTAGTGTCTAGCATTCCAGAAGAACCAGTAAATATAGGGGATTCAACAAGTTTTCAGGAAAATAATGTCAATTGTTAATCTTCCTTTGTTGTCCATTCATATCCTAAAACGTACTCCAACAAGCCCATGTCTCTCACTTCACCATTCATTCATAGAAAAGGAGGGAGAATAGACTCTCAAACCTTGCAAAGACATCAATTATATTCAGGGATCGATTTCTTGGTAAGGTAAAAATACAAATAATAATAAATTTAGATAGTGCAAGTTTACAACACTGGCTTTGGGAAGCAAGACAAGAAAATATTTCTCTAGATTCTAGAGGGGAAAGAAAAAGTATTTTAGGAGATTTCAAACAAGCATTGGCTGCAATGAGGAATCTTCAACTAGCTATGAAGTTTCTTTTTAATTTCAGGAATGACTCTCAAATGTAAAAGAACCAACATACCCTGAATGCAGATTAATAATTTTAGTTAAAAGAGTAACATTCCATAGATGTAACTATGTATTGCTCATGTACTTATGGATGCGAAGAGGAGAAATAAAACTTATACAAGTTAACGGCATTATGCATGACACGGTTCAAAATCATTGCTTTCTGATTTCAAAGAATTTGACAACACATACCATAATCTGGAATGGAATTCTGTAAATATTTCCACCAGAAATTAATTTTCAACAAAAAAGATAAACAAGCAATCCTCACAAAAATATTTGCATTGAAAACCAACGCTGAGTCAAATTACACTTACAGGGGCATTTAAACATCACAAGGAAAGATAACATGAATCTGAAATTGTAGTGCCTGGCCATGTGGCTTTGGGAAGCAAGACAAGAAAATATTTCTCTAGATTCTAGAGGGGAAAGAAAAAGTATTTTAGGAGATTTCAAACAAGCATTGGCTGCAATGAGGAATCTTCAACTAGCTATGAAGTTTCTTTTTAATTTCAGGAATGACTCTCAAATGTAAAAGAACCAACATACCCTGAATGCAGATTAATAATTTTAGTTAAAAGAGTAACATTCCATAGATGTAACTATGTATTGCTCATGTACTTATGGATGCGAAGAGGAGAAATAAAACTTATACAAGTTAATGGCATTATGCATGACACGGTTCAAAATCATTGCTTTCTGATTTCAAAGAATTTGACAACACATACCATAATCTGGAATGGAATTCTGTAAATATTTCCACCAGAAATTAATTTTCAACAAAAAAGATAAACAAGCAATCCTCACAAAAATATTTGCATTGAAAACCAACGCTGAGTCAAATTACACTTACAGGGGCATTTAAACATCACAAGGAAAGATAACATGAATCTGAAATTGTAGTGCCTGGCCATGTGGCTTTGGGAAGCAAGACAAGAAAATATTTCTCTAGATTCTAGAGGGGAAAGAAAAAGTATTTTAGGAGATTTCAAACAAGCATTGGCTGCAATGAGGAATCTTCAACTAGCTATGAAGTTTCTTTTTAATTTCAGGAATGACTCTCAAATGTAAAAGAACCAACATACCCTGAATGCAGATTAATAATTTTAGTTAAAAGAGTAACATTCCATAGATGTAACTATGTATTGCTCATGTACTTATGGATGTGAAGAGGAGAAATAAAACTTATACAAGTTAACGGCATTATGCATGACACGGTTCAAAATCATTGCTTTCTGATTTCAAAGAATTTGACAACACATACCATAATCTGGAATGGAATTCTGTAAATATTTCCACCAGAAATTAATTTTCAACAAAAAAGATAAACAAGCAATCCTCACAAAAATATTTGCATTGAAAACCATCGCTGAGTCAAGTTACACTTACAGGGGCATTTAAACATCACAAGGAAAGATAACATGAATCTGAAATTGTAGTGCCTGGCCATGTGAGTAAAATTTCTGTGGTAGCACTGCTCAAATTGCTGAATCTTTGTAATAGGCTAGTTCCTTCTGTAATGACAAAGTAAAAGGTATTAGTACCAGTCTACCAGAGTAAGTGCTGTTAGCAGACAAAAGAGGTATATTTCAAAATGGAGAGAGACATTCATAATAATAGAAGTAATTCACACAAAAACATCAGATTTAAAGAGGTGCAGGTTCTTATAACTCAAGCCAAGAGTTCAGTCCAGCTCTGCACCACGACAAATTCAAAAACCGTGAAGGAATCAAGAAAGTCAGTATGGTCTATGTGCATCCTCCCTAAACCAGCGGGCTAGAAGTAATAACAAATGACACAGACCACATCACCCATCAGGCCACTTATTATAAGACACGCATTCCCAAAATGAGCAAAGCAATCCAAGTGGATAACCAGAAATAAGGTAGAGGAAGCACCAATTTGCATCTGGTTTAATTGCCTATACAAACTTTATCAAGTTAAAGAACATAGATAATGCAGCCATTCAAGTGATGTGCTATTGTGTGGAAAGCCATGAGCACAGCAGTTAAATTTTGTGGATGGTTTAGGATTTAAGGAAAATAAACTCAGCCATTCAGTGTCACAGGCTTCACTCATGCAGATTAAGAAGGTAAATTTTTATTATCCATTTTGAGCTGAAATCAAACAACCATCTTAAAATGGCTTGATTTACTCAATCAAAGCTTAAGGAGGTTAAAAAAATATAAAAAAGGATAACAGAACCAGTGACTATTTAACAAAAACTTTTATTTAAGAAAAAAAAAACCACCTTTTACATATCCGACTATTTGAGAGCTATGAAGCACAAGTGCTTCCTATGGCCCCTATATTTTAGGCACCAAAGTTTCTATAAATATGATACGTGCTATTATCCTTTTCAACATTTGAAACCAATCAATGGCAAATGCAGAAAGAGATCCAGGCATGGAAAATTAATTTATTACTATTTCACAAATTCATCTATTCAAGACTAAGCCCTATAGCCTCAATGTCTCCTCTACTTTCCAAAATAAATAACATATGGACACTATAGAGGGACATCACAAACCTCTTACATATGCAAGTTAAATTTAAATCAGACTACATACATTCCAACTCTGATCAAGCAACTCAGTGGCAGAAATAAAATTAGAGAGTGATATATTTTACAAAAATATTTTATATAGACAATTCAAAGAACTATTTTAAAAACCTAAGACCAAGTACTTAAATTCTACAAAATAAAATAGATTCCACCTAATGCGATAGATAACATGGGTTGACGGATTGCAAATGGATTTTCATATTGGTGTGTAATATAACTTGTCTCACCCTCCTTAAAAGTTACTATGGCTTTTGAGTGGAGTTGTGATGTACCTTTGTGTTAGAACCCTTTTCCCTCTCCCTTTTGTATGTGTGTGTGTGTGTTTGTTTCTCAAAAAAAAAAAAGATTTATTTTATGAGTCCCATATGTGAAATCCAATTAAAGTAAAAGTCGTATAGTTTTAAGGGCCTAGTTATAGTTAAAACAGTTTTTAAATTGGGTTATTACTTTACAAGTTATGTTTAAATTTGTATTCAAGGGCAGAACTGTAGTTTATGCAATGCAATTCCTGTGAAGTAATGGTATTTTGGTAATTTATTTGAATATAGAAATATCTAGGAGATTCTAAACATCCTAGGCTTATTTCCTTTATTTCCAAGTTAATCTTTTGTTGACCTTATTAAGATTTTAGTCTTCTACTCAAAGTAGGGATCCTAATGCTACCAAGACAAGAAAGAGGCCTACATATTCAAGGGTACTCAAAGAATAAAGAGGATTGAATAATAGGAATTCAGTATTTTGGTTGTGAAAGGCATGTGTGCCTTAGTGCGATCTTCACACCTTTCTCATTTCTTTTCTCTTTCTCATGGTACTATTCACGGGAACTGTTCATACAGCTTGTGAACACCCATAATTTTCTCTGTTTCCCTTCTTTCTAACAGCTTCAAACCAAGTCATTCCTCATACCTATCTAAACCTAAAACTCCATGTACTTTCTCTATCAAATAGCCATCAAATGGCTCATCAAACTACCATTTTATTCCTAAAAACTACCACTGTCCATAATTTTCTAGCAACTTGTTTACTTCAATAATTCTTGTCCTTTTTCCCCATCTTATCAAACCCTAGATTCACAAATTCTCTTAACTTTAAACCCACCACAAGCATATTTAGATAGGTGTCCCCAATTTTTCATACATCAAAGATGCTATGGTTACCAACCCACATTGCATAAAAGCGTATGTACTAAATTCTGTATACATTTCTTAAGAGATATAAGGCAACTTCATTTAATATGCCTCTATTTAAAAGACGTATGTAGAAAATCTTAGGAACATGGAGCAATACTTTTTCTCCTTTTTTTTTTTCTTTATAAATAATAAGGAAGAATCTCATGCACTCTTGGTGAAAACATGGAATAGTCCTAAAGAAATAGGGAAAATAAATGAGAATTACAATCGAAAAGAACAAAAATTAATAAAATCCATAATAGAGTGGATCTCGCTATGGCCCAGAACACAACCATTTGAACAATGATATCATTAAAGACGGTGTTAATCTAACAACTAAGAGTTTTGCCTCTTCCAAAGTTTGCTGGTTCCTCTCCCCCCATACTGTCCAAAATTAGACACAAAGTAGTTAAATTCCAAACAAAATGAGGAACGTTTGTCAGGAACGGAATGAGGCAATAAAGGCAAACAATATATAGTCACCTTGCCTTAGATTGATGGTGCAACCATAGCGTGGTTGGAGAAGAAATATCCTCTTTGAAAGCCTAAGATTAAGCCAAAGCCCAAGAGTAAGTGTCCATGGTAGCTAAATGGGGTTTTATATTTTATATTATATTTTATTTGGTTATTCTGGATTCAATGGTATTTTCATAATTCTACAATTGTTGGGTATGGGAATAGCTCTAGGCCTTGGTTTTCTTTTATTAAGAAGTAAGTCTTATTTAGTTCATGGGCCTTTATGTGGGAGCTTTAATTCAATTCAATTAAGATTTGGTTTACTAATCAAAGTAGAAGACCTACTTTCACTAGGAGACGTTTAAGGTCTATACAAGTGACTTATTATACTCAAACAATAGGAGTTTGATTTATAAAATATTGAGTGTTTTGAGTATTGAGGCATGTTGGCCTTAGTGTTCCTTTCCTCTCTCTCTTCTTTCTTTTCTTGCGGTACTTTTCATGGTATTGGTCATGGACACTATTCAAAGATATGAAAAAAATTCTATTTTCGCATCTTTTTCTTCACTCTTTGACCATAAATCAAATCTTTTTTGTTTAGAACCCTTAACCCTTATTTTAAGAGGTTCTAAACCCAAAATTCACAAACTTCCCCAATTTTTCCTATTTCAATTTGGTATCAAAGCCAAAAATCCTACCACATGTTCTTTGCTAAAAATTTCTTCCGCCAACTACTTGACAAAATTTCTCATCCAAAATAATTGTGACTAACAATTAGAGTCTCTGTTTAAGTCTTCTTATCAAGACAAAAGAAGACTTTTAACTAGTTGCGTGAGAAAGGGAATTCAATGGAAGGAAAGCTTAAAGAAATTATCAATTATGAAAGGAACTTTGGATAGACTATCAGCCATCATTCTTGGTAAATTTTTGTTGAACCCACCATGATCAAGACCCCAAATCCTATAAATCAAGTCCAAGTTCAGCCCCAATATTTCCCTCAACTTCAACACCTTTGTCCTCCATAAATTCTTATGGACCAAGCACAAACCAGATGCCACCATAGCAAACACAATCCAATTCTGTGTTCACACATCAAAGTTCTGGTTTTATGGAAGGGAATCAGCCTTATCATCTCAAGGCGAGCCTAGATTGGCTGATGCAAATGGTGGTGATAGACTAGAAGTTAATGATTTGTTTGGAGAGGGCAATCCAAAGGTGTTCTTTGATTGGTTGCATAGTGTGTGTGTGTGTGTTAACAATTTTATTGAAAGCAAGACAAGCCCAAGTACACCAGGGGTGTACAGTGGGAACAATACAATCAGTCTCTTACAATGCTCAAACATATCAAAAAGATTAAAACACAAAAAAAAGATTGAAGAGCCATACTCCAATCAGGCAAAGTATGAAAGAAAAGGGACTTAATCTCAAGGATAGACCATTCACATTCCCACCAAAGACACCGAATAATATAATGTGGCAAATCTTCCAAATAGTGATATTACGATGCCGGCCAAAATTACCCTGTCAAGATGCTAACAAATCTAGAACCCTGCATATCTCATTGAACTCCAAACAAACAAAACACCATGGACCACAACTTATGCGCTATAGGATAGCGAAGAAGAAGATGATCCAGGGACTCCCCCACTCCATTTACACATATAGCACGAACCTAAAACAATACTGCTTCTCTTCCATAGATTATCTATAGACAATCTTTCCTAAGACAAGTCCATAAAAAGGGACCTTTGATCTCCACACAATTTTCCAAGGAAACAACATGACATTAGACGAAGATGAAAGCTAAGCTTTCTCAATTAGTATAGCTTAAGTGAACAACAAAAACTCTTATTCACAAAGGCTAAACTCAAAGAGATAGCAAGAATACAGTGGGAAGAGTATCAAAAAGCTCACTATTAGCCATTCAATCTTGGGAGAACATTCAAAATGCTATGACTCGTTACTCTGTACCACATAATTACAAGCAACGAGCTCACTTGCAATTTACACAAATGGGGCGAGGGGGTTATTCCATTGAAGAGCACACCAACAACTACTATAGCTTGGCTAAGAGGTCCGGTTTTCCATGAAATTAAGATGTGATGATTACTAATGTATAGGAGTTATTCCATTGAAGAGTACACCAACAACTTCTAATGTAAAGGAGTTGTTCCACACTACCATCGCAGAACAACATGGTATCATTAGTGAATAGTGAATGCAAGATTATTTGTATCCTTTCTAACTTTAAACCAAGTGATTTCCCAATTCTCCTCAGCATTCTACATAATACCCCCATGAACTATATAAAAGGCAAAGGCAAAGGCAAAGGCAAAGGCAAAGGCAAAGGTAAAGGAGGATTACCTTGCTGTTGATTGATGGCACAAGTATAGCGTGGTTGGAGAAGAAATATCCACTTTGGAAGCCTAAGGTTAAGGCAATGCCCAATAATAAGTGTCCATGATAGTTAACTAAGGTTTTATATTTTATTTTATGTTTTATTTGGTTATTCCAAAGTCAAGGGTATTTTAGTAATTCTACAATTGTCGGGTATGGGCCATGGGTTGGTTTTCTTTTATGAATAAGTATCATATACAACTTATGGGTCTTTATGTGTGGGCTTTAGTTCAATTTAATTAGGGTTTGGTTTACTAGTCAAAGTAGAAGTCCTACTCCTAGGAGAAGTTAAGGCCTATATTAAGTTTCATATTGTACTCAAACAAGGGGAGTTTGATCAATAAAATGTTGAGTGTTTTGAGTATTAAGGTAAGTTGGCCTTAGTGCTCTCTTTCTTGCCATTCTTTTCTTGTCTTTTCTTTTTCTTCTCTCTTTCTTGCAGTATTGTTCATGGACATTGTTTGCAGATGTGAAAAAAAATTCTATTTCTGTTTTTCTTCTTGTTTCAACCGTAAATCAAACTTTTTTTTGTTTTGAACCCAAATCCTTCTTCTAGGAGGTTCTAAACCCAAAATCCATAAATCTTTCTAAACCTTAACCCATCACAACCACATGTAACTAATTGCCTAATTTTCCCCTCATCATAGACCCTCGAACTAGTTGAAAAAACCTATTGGGGAGCTATTTACCATCATTGGAAAACCATATTATAGTCACACAAAAGTGAATCCGTCATTTCTACCTATCACCAAAACCTATTCTCTCCATCAAATAGAGTGGAGTATTCCATTTTGCTTGATCATAATGTCTCCTTCCACCACCCACCAATAGTGTTAAAAAAATGTTGTTGTAAAGCCATCAAGTCCAAAGACTTTATCTCCCCTCATCTCCCTGAAAGCCTTTATTACTTCTTCCTTCCCAAATTCCCTCCCAAAGAATGACTTATCTTCCTTTTCAATCGATCAAAAATCTAACATGCCGACTGATGGTCTATAATCCTCCAATTCTTCATACAAAGATTCATAGAATTATACAATCTGGTTTCTTACCGCTGCTTCCTCCTTGTAAGTAAACCTGTCCACCTCTAAGCTCTCAATGCGGTTTGTTCACATATGTAGCTATGTGAGTCGCCAATTTATGGAAGAACCTAGTGTTATTGTAACCTTCTTTTAAATATATTGTCCCTCTATCTCCTTCAAACTTCCTCCAAACTTTCCACCCTCCCCACTTCTGGTTTTAAATTTTCCCTAGCTCCCTTCCTCCTGTGACAACCCGTTTTCTTCTTTCTCATCTATGCTTAGTATGTCCCATATCCCCAGATTACCATTTGCTCCATTCCTTCAAATCTTCTTTTCGGATTTTAAGTTTCCTTGCTAGAGTGTAGCTAAGGAGACCATTAAAAGTGCATCCATTCCACCAATTCTGAACTCTTGTCCACAAACCCATCCACTCGCAAAAATATTTAAAAATTTAAAAGCACACTGACCTCACATCATAACCCCTACCCCTACAAGAATAGGGCTATGCTTGAAAACTGGTTGTCGCATTTGCCTTTGAACAACATCCATGAAATGCTCTTCCCACTCCAGTGAAACCAATGCAAGGTAAACATGGGACATGGATGGTGGATCATAATTATTTACCAAGTAAATGTGCCTGCCTCAAGTGTCAACAAAATTTTGTTCTGTTATGAATTTGGAAAACTTCCGACATTGCAGAACCATTACAACAATACAAACTAGTATTTCGCTAAGAAATCTAAGCACATTAAAAGTCACCTACCACACACCATGTCATTCCCCACTTCTACTTGACTTCTCTCAACTCCTCCCATAAGTTTTTTTTGATAAGTAAAAGTTTATTGATCTCAAAAAATGGAACACCCTAGTACACAGGGAGTGTACAAGGGTTCAAACAATCAAGAACAAAAATTACAAGAATCTAAGAAATCAAGAAAGGAAGGAAAGGATTGGTTCCGCAAAGCAGCCAACCAATCCATTAATGTTCTAAAGAAAAATTGCTTCAAATCTGATATGGATCTCTCCTTATCTTCAAAGCAACGACTATTTCTCTCCCTCCAAAGGCACCACAATAAGCAATGGGGAACCATAAGCCATATATACCCATTTCGATGACGGCCAAAACTGCCTTGCCAACATGCTAGAAGCCCCACTACATATTGCGGCATAACCCAACTCACTCCAAACAACCCGAACACCATAGCCCACATATCCATTGCAACTGGACAATGAAGAAAAAGATGATCAACTGATTCCCCATTACACTTGCACATGTAGCACCAGTCTAATATCCAAACCTTCCTTCTTCGTAAATTGTCAATCGTTAAGCATTTCCCTAAAGCAACAGTCCAAACAAAGAAAGCTACTCGAGAAGGAATCTTTTGCTTCCAAATGCTTTTCCAAGGAAAACAATAGTCATTAGGGCCCATTGAGAGATTGTAATAATCCCTAACTGTGAAGCCCTTCTCTCTAACAGATTTCCAGCACATTTTATCCTCACCAAGCCCTCTAACCGACACACCATATATGGTATCCATGAAACTGGCCAATGCCTCTAGTTCCCGAGCATGCACACCCCTAAAGAAACTTACATCCCAAAACAGGATTCCGTTATCAAACTTCATAACCTCAGCCACACTAACCTCTTGATCTCGGCAGAATCTAAACAATTCAGGATAGCTGACTGCAAGAGAAATTTCACCACACCAACGGTCTTGCCAAAATTTCACCCTAGACCCATCCCCAATCTCATATAGAATGTGTCGAGAGAAAGTAGGCCATCCCCGACTAATATTTTTCCACAAGCCAACACCATATGGACCGTTAGTAGGCCTAGTACACCAACTACCCCATTCACAACCATATTTCACAGCTATCACTTGCCTCCAAAGAGCAGCCCTCTCCATCCCAAATCTCCATAGCCACTTCCCAAGTAGAGCTTCATTAAAACGTCTTACCTTTCTTATCCCTAAACCACCCGAAGCAATGGGAGTGCAAACAGTAGCCCATTTGACCAAATGGAATTTTGGTTCATCACCAATGCCACCCCATAAAAAATCCCTCTGAAGTTTCTCAATTCTATTAGCTACAGAAGCAGGAATAGGAAATAAAGATAGGAAATATGTGGGTAAGTTAGATAGAGTGCTTTTAATTAAAGTGACTCTACCTCCCTTGGATAAGTACAAACGTTTCCATCCTGCTAATCTCCGTTCTATCTTCTCCAGAATTGGGTTCCAAATTGATTTATCCTTACATTTAGCTCCCAAAGGAAGACCTAAATATTTCATTGGAAGGGTACCTTGTTTACAACCAAGGACATTCAACAATAAGTCAAGATTATGCACCATACCAATAGGAACCAGCTCCGACTTGCCCAAATTTATCTTCAGACCAGAAACCGCCTCAAACCAAATGAGAATCATACAGAGAAACAAAACCTGATCCAAATCAGCATCACAAAAAATTAAAGTGTCGTCCGCAAAGAGCAAATGGGACACCTCCAAAGATCTTCCCTCTAAACGACCCACATCAAAACCTGACATGTGACCATCATGGACAGCCTTATCCAACATTCTCCCAAGGGCTTCCATCACCAAGACAAACAACAAAGGGGACAATGGGTCACCTTGTCTCAACCCCCTGGAGCTCTCAAAAAACCCACAAGGAGTGCCATTTATCAATATAGAGAATCGAACAGTAGATATACAAAAGAAAATCCATTGCCTCCATTTAGCAGAGAACCCACTCCGTTCTAGTAACTGCATAAGAAAACCCCAGTTGACATGATCAAAAGCCTTCTCAACATCTAATTCCATTCTCTATTATCATTCGGGCTATAAACCCCATTGCATGCCAATATAAAACTACCATCTATATTTTTCAGTAAGAAAGACAACAAAATTCTACCAACCTAAATGTCAATTCTTTCCACTATTCATTTGTCCCAAATCAACAAGACTCCCCTTGCATGAATTATATCAAGTACCACCTAATCAACAGAAAGGCTTCTAATAATATTGAGATCCATGCTGTTAATTATGGTTTCCTGACAACAAAACAAATCATATTTCTAATCTTTTAACATGTTCTTCATCCCATTTGTTTATTATGGTCATTCAACCCTCTAAGATTCTAGGACATCTTAAATAACATCATTTGATGTAAGTTAATAACCTTGGCACTGAGGCACCCTCCTCTCTCTTGCAGCTCCCTACTCTTCTCTCATTATAATTAACAATGGATACCATATTTCTAAGCTCCTGGATACCCCTTGATTCTGGATTCACTGTATGACAAGAACTTTCCATCCCTGTTGGCCTCCTACAATATCCTCAACGGCACAAAACAGGGCCATTGATTATTCCTCAAACCCGTCAAATTGAAAAACCCAAGTACTTGTTAACACCTCTCAACTTCCTCCCCACCCATTCTGAAGCTTATGGCACACTAGCAGTAGGTTTTGTTGCATACATGTAATCGGGTCCATTCGACTTAACAATACAGTAAGGGGCTTACCTCCTCCCTTCTGGCATTAAGTATCAATACAATGTCAGGATTAGAATCAGGCTCCCATTTTGCAGATTTTCTACCCACAAAACCTGGACTGCATTTGCGGTCAAACTCATCTTGATTGAAGCTTCCTTGTGATTTGGGTTCATTGCATTTGGTTTTGCTGCCAAAAATTCATCCTTGACTTGACCTTCCTCCAACAACTCATAGATCAGAGACAATATCATCGCCCCTCAACTTATTTCCTTTTCACTAATGCCTCCTACAACTGGATGATCTTCCATCAATTGGTCTTCAAGAAGCTAGGTAGAAGAAGATCCGAGTTTGTTTGAAAACGTTGTACCTTCTTCATTCAATAACCGAATGATGTCCTATGGAGCTTGTGCTAGCTCTATTTCTTCAGCCTTGATTCTCATGGTCCAAGCTTCTCCTCATTACTAAATGATACTTTACGTTTTAGATCTGAGTTTATTTTAATCCCAATTTTAGGCTTGAACCCATGCTTGTCAACCCACCGAGCCGCCATTTACTTAGGTCAGCCCAGCAAACTTGCATATTTCTTGTAGGTTCAACTGTGATATGCAACATTTCTTTAGAAGTATCAGTTTGAAAATTGAAATTTCAAGAAGGCCACATGTTAATGGTATAGCCTTGATGTGGACTATTTTCCCTACTAGGCTTTGACATTGAATTACCTCCCTCTGTGCTTCTTAGAATAACATGCTTTGTTTCCTTACCTGAGTAGGTTCTGGGTGATAATCATGTATAGCAATTAATCTTCAATGCACAGAACACCACTGTGAAGGGCCTCAAAAATTGGCACCCTTTTCACCAGCGTGGCATGAAAATCCCTCTTCCCCATTTTTACGTGTTACCTATAGATAGCCCTTCAGTACAGTGTCAAAACTTTCCCACTCATTCCTTCCAGAACCTGAATAACTCCTTTAATCCTTTTCACGACTTGCATGATATTCACAAATTTCCACAAACCACCCTCCCTTGTTCATCCTACAAATCATCTTGGTTGCACAATAGTCATCCTGACAAACTTAAAGGTCTTGCTCACATTCCTCCAATCCCTTACCTCTTCCATGCAACTTGTAAGACATTTTATGCTCCCCAATCCCATACAATCAGGCCCTCAACATCCGCTACTCCTACTGCTCATGTCTCCCAACATTAAAATCGAGAGAGTGAATGCTTTTGATTCAATTTTAAACAATCCATCTCCCTTATTGCTATTAGGTAGTTCTGTGTTGATAGGGGTTTATGAATCTCCCCATGGGTTTTCTGGCTTTCCCAAAGCATAGGAGTTTGTGAGAGATGAGGTATCGGTATTAGGTAGGCAGAAATAATGGGTTATAGATGATCGGCTGTACATGATATGGGATAATCTATTGATGATATAAATTTGGAAAATTGGGTGTAGGTTGATTGGGTCAATTCCATAACTTATGCAGTGGTTGAGGAGAGGGACGTTGAATAGGTTTACTCAACTAAAGGTATTGAGGTTGGTTTTGAGTTTAGTTTGCTGGTGTGGGTGTTTATTGTAGATGATGGCAGAGGGTTGTAGTTTGCAGCAGAAAGTTATTCACTTTCAGATTATCTTCTCTCGATAATATATTAGTGTGACACTTTGGGTTTGCAACTTTGATTGATTCTCCTACTATCAAGTGCTGCTTAAGTCAAGCACCCTCTACAAATTACCACAATCTCAACCATTAACCAAGAACTAAACAAGTAGGCACAGCAACCACACTCAATACTTAGCCACCTCTAATTAGTAACAAACCTATTCCTCTGGGATAAGACAATTTCCTTGGTTCATCCCCCAGCCACTTTGTATAGTTCCTTCTCTCACATTGGCTTCTCTCTTTTCTTTGGAAAAAAAAAAAAAAAAAACGTGTAAGGAGCTAGGTATTGAGGCAACAATATTTCTCAAATACAGTGGGATTAAATTGGGATGACAATATAGGCTTTCCATGTTTAGGGAATCAAAATATATAATACAAACGTGTTGAAAAGGGGTTGCACACACGGAGATGCTAGGTACAAATTTTTGTTAAGGAAATCAAAATACATGCCACAAATATGCATCAGAATTATTCAGAAAGTGTTTAGTAAATTGAACCATTTGTGGGTTTATTCTCTTAAACCTATTTTCAGCTTTTGTAGTTCAGGTTTTAGATTAAAAAAATAATTAATATAACAAAAATGCATCTATAAAAAATAATTGCACATCACATATCTATATCATATTGCATTGTAGTTTGACGTAATAGAGCTAGGGCTTTTTCTTTTTATAAGTAAAGACTTATTATTTTAAGACATTAAAACTAATAAGACTTTACTTTAAGAAAAATGACATACCAATTCAGTAATAAAGAGTAGGACTTCGGATAGAATAGAATGACAGAAATGAATACATGTAATCTGACTAATCTGTTGAAGATCTATAACTGAGCCTAAATTTTTAAGATTAAGGTTTGGTTGTTGTTCTTCTTGTCATCTTATTATTTTTATAAGGAATCATAAATAATAAGAAGCAAAAAAAATATATTGTTTTCATCCTTAAAGTTCACATGAAGTTAGGTTTTCGTCCCTAAAATGTCAAAATTTTTTTTTTTTTTTTTTCCTTTTTTTGATAAGTAAAAGAAAATTTATTGCAAGAGACTACTTCATGTATAATTGACATAAAGAAGTCTAATAATTACAGATAAGCAAAATAATGTACATAAAGACAACGACTTTATAAATTTTGAGATGGAATTGGTAGTGGTGAATCCCCAAACGTGAGACCAATCAAATAAAGAACTAGTAAATAGAGCTCATAAATGAGTCCCTATAGTTTCCGCATCCTCAAACATAAAATTTCGTTCCCGCCATATTGTCCACATCAAACATAATGAAACTATGTTCCAGATATCCGACAAGTGCTTGACAACCCAATTTCTCCACCCAAACAAAAGATCAATAACCTTTTTCCTGTATCACCCATTGAACGCCAAGTGATCTAAAGGCAAAACTCCACAAATCAAACACAACAGTACAATGTAACAAAAGATGATCCACTAACTCCCCGGTGCACCAATATGTACAACACTACCCAACAAGCGTATAATCTCACTTCAAGAGATTATCACACAAGTATTTTCCCCGAAATTATAGTCAACACTACCCAACAGTAAACTATATTTCTTCTCAACCTCCACTGCAATTGGTCCCCACCTTCTCTAAGTGGGAGATTTGAATAAAGAAGATACACTACCGATTCAAACATCCAATCATTAAAGTCTCAGTGAAAACATTCCAACCCCTCCCATCCCCTTCATTCTGTCTTACCAAAATGGATTCCACTGACATATCTCTAGCTAACGAACAATTATAACAAGACTGGAAATGCCTCCCTCAAAGGCAGATCTCCAAACCAACTGTCATGCCAAAAATGGACCCTGCTACCAGTACCTACTTAAAAGTGAAAGTATTGCAGGAACCCATCCCACCCCTAGTGCTCTTACATAAACACCATCCATGAGCTCTTCAAACAGATTTTGTACTCCAACCACCCCAATCCTCACTGAATTTCACAGATACAACATTCTGCCAAAGACATGTTTCCTCCATTTTGAAATGTTATAACCATTTCCCTAGCAGAGCTTGATTAAAGGTGACTAACTACCTAACTCTCATTCATCAAGGTGCAGCCTAGTAGTTGGAGGCTTAAAATGAGTTGTAAACTCAGACATCCTAGGTTTGATCCCAACTAGGAGTTCCCTTAGATTACCTAATACACAATTCTGGCCAATGGGGTCGTGTATTTGTGGTTTACTCTCCAAGGGTGGGTCCAAAGAGCCCTACCTTGGTGAGGCTCCATGTCATAAAAAATATTAAAAAAAAAAAAAAAAAAAAAAAAAACCTACTTAACTCCCAAACCCCCATTAGCAATCGGAGTACACACCGTGTCCCATCCCACCAAATTGTCACCCATAACACCCCACAAAAAATTCCATTGTAATCTCTCAATCCTAATTACCACACTAGTAGGAATGGTGAATGAGGAACTATTGAAAACATTACATGATATCCTTCTGTCCACATTTGTTAACTTTCTATCCTACATGTCTAACAAAATGCCTAGGTGGCATTATTTAATCTAACATTCACCAATAAATAATAAAATAGAGCATTGCTTTATATGACATGGACCAAAACATTAAAAAGAATTTTAAATCTCTAAATATATCAATTTCCTTTCCTTTCCTACATTTACTCAACAACCAAACATAAGCTTCCAAAAAATCAAAACTCAAACACTAGAACCATGGCCGAACCTCATCAACCAAACCAAAGGCATGTAAGTATCAAATAAGGGTACCACACTAGTCAAAATTGCTAAGGTACTATATTTCTAATCAATGTGGAAGAAGAGAGAGCTACAAGCTTTTGAATAGCGCATGGGAGCTACAGATCATAGCTTTCCATCTTAATTTAGCTATAATCTTAACTTAGCTCTCTCTCTAAATGTTAGACTTCAAAAAATTATGAAAGCTCATCAGAAAAGCAGATTTGATCATAGCCATTTTCTTGGTATAATATAGCTTCGGCTTACAGATTGAGAAGCAGCTAGCAAGGACTTCAAACCTGGGTTGTTAATCTGTTTCACTAAGCTTTAAACCCTCTTTTTTTTGGGATAGGGAAATATTTACAAATTTTCTTTTGTTTCTTTAATAAATTTAAAAAATAAACCATACGGAATTTTTAATGCACATGCAACTTAAAGATTTTAATTTTTTTAATGTGTTTGTCCATGTCATATCAAGTAATGTTTTTTATTTATTTAGTGCTCCATGTCAGATTAAGTAACGTCGCATAGGCATTCTGTTAGGCACGTAGGATAGAAAGTTAACAAAATCGCATAGAAGGACATAGAGTTTAATGTTTTCAATAATATTTTGGGACAAAAAAAACTTTTAATAGGTTAGGGACCAAAACTGAACTTCATATAAACTTCAAGGACGAAAACAATATTTTTGCCATGAAATAACCACAGCCATGCCATATAGCTCCTCAGCATGAAGGAAACGTGGCTTTGTAATTTGTGAAATATTTATTATCTTCTCAAAAATACTCCATATTTAGTGTCAAACTTCCAATATGAAATATACGACAAAATGAATTAAATGCATTTGCATCTAAGGTGGAAAATGTATAAAACTAGCATCCAAGAAATGGTCCTAGTTTATTTCATTTCCTTATAAGAATAACACACACATGCGCGCGCGCGCACACACACACACATATATATAGAGAAAGAGAGAGAGAGAGTTTTATTTATTTAGTACTCTATGTCAAATTAAGTAATGTCACATAGGCATTGTGTTAAACGTGTAGGATAGAAAGTTAATTGAAGTAGACAAAAGGACATAAAGTCTAATGTTTTCAATAGTTTAGGGACAAAAAATAAATTGTTGATAGTTTGGGGACAAAAACAAAAATTCATATGAACTTCAATGACCGAAACAATATTTTTGCCAAGAAATAACTATAACCATTGCATAAAGCTCCTCAGTGCATGAAGGAAACGTGGCTTTATAATTTGAAAAATATTTATTATCTTCTCATAAATTCTCTATATTTAATGTAAAACTTCAATAATGTGTTATCAAAATGAATTAAATGAATTAAATGAATTTATTGCACCATTAATATACATTTAAAGTGGAAAATGTAAAAAAAAAAAAAAAAAAAAAGTAGCAAGAACACCATAAATATATAAAGTGAAATCCAACGGTGGGATTTTCAAAATATGAATTCTATAGCAAGTTATTAAGTGGTGTAACATTGCTTAGCGTCACACCAGATATAACTTGAGCCCAACTCATATATATATAGTGAGAGAGAGAGAGAGAGAGAGAGAGAGAGAGAGAGGTATCAATAAAGTATATCATAATTTTAATGATTTTAGAGCTACATGAAATAAACTTATCAAAAAAAAAAGTGCATGAGATAATTTGATGAAAAAAAAAAAAATGAAACACCATATATGATAACATTAACCCATTTGAAATGCTAAAAATATTGTCATTTCCATATTCTTTCTTTAATACACTATTAATTATGTTCTAATACATTGTTATTAAAAGATAAATTAAAAATGAAAAAAAAAAAAAAAAAAAAAAGAGTTAAAACAGCATACCTTTTTTTTAACCAAGAATGGCATTAAAATCATTGCAAGACACTGCAATGGTAGGTTGGTAGCTGTCAAGCAATACAAACACATGTCGAAAAGAGGTTGCAGTG
Organism: Quercus tomentella; assembly: GCA_028535165.1. NCBI lineage: Eukaryota > Viridiplantae > Streptophyta > Magnoliopsida > Fagales > Fagaceae > Quercus > Quercus tomentella. Next base: position 12,992,488 of record JAPQVY010000100.1, on the reverse strand, counting down.
TTGCACACGTCTCTTTTCTGTGACTGACTTATCTTTTGATATCTATATATGATCTCAGTCTCTCAACTTCCATGCATCTCCATTGCTCTCCCTTTCATGTTAATTCAACCCTTGATGATGAACTAGCATCTCCTATTTATTCCATTACTCCCCTGCAACAATCGCTAGAGGTAAGAATGGTTTAAGGTTGCCTTTCATGCTTTATTATTCCTTTAGCTTCAATAATCATCTCTCTACCGAATATCATGTCAATGGAATCTCCAAGGATTAGTTCATACTAGCAAATAATCAAAGTCACTCATTTTAAAGAAAAACTAATGGGTAAGCTTGATTTGGTTACCACCCAAACTTTGCTATCTAGATTGTTTGGAACTTTGCAGCAGAAGAAAAGAATATGATAATAATCACCAATGTTCAAGAATAAATATAATTTTATGGGTAAGCGGTAAGCCTTAAATTGTTAACTACTCCATTATGTTTCCAAGATAAATGATACTTACTTACTTTCCCATGAACTTCCCAGCTTTTGATTTTTTTTGGATATTCTATCTCATAATTTTTTTTTTTTTTTGGAATTATTTTCCCTTTATGAAGCACATAATAGATCATTCATATCAGAAATTTTTTTACATTCTTTGAACTTTACTTTTGTTCCATTTCAAATACAACATCCTACTCCAGAAAGCAATTTCCATTATATTACTGATTAGGAAACTTGTTTGGACTTTAATATTTTTTCAATGCTCACCATCTAAGTACATGATTGATTGCCATGATCTGACTATTGAAACGAATTGACAAAAGTTTCCATAAGATTTTTTTCTTTTCTTTTCTTTTTGCATGTAATTAAAAATTTTCATGGAGGTTAAAAATTAAAACCCCTTATGAACATGAACCAGTTTTAAGCAAGGAGTCAGGCACAAAGGATAACATAAGGGAACACACCATCACATGTGCTCTTCTGATATAATGTATAGTTTATTGATTCTTGTGCCTCAACTTCATTGATTCACTAACTTGTCCATGAAATTAAACTCCAATCTAGCCTAGTTAACTGATTGATGATAAATAGCTCACCAAGTATATAGGCAAGCAACAAGTTTTCTTCCTTTAGATTTAGATATTCAAAGTCATACCTCCCTGATATGCTAACATTTTTTTACACAGCTCTCAATCAAAGATCAGTTCTCATAAATGAAGAAAATTAGAGGCAGCAATAACAGTAACAACAAAGGCAAAAATGAAGGTAGGCAAAGTAGAAAAGAGAACAAATCTGAAGGAATTGATTACATAAGCCACTTACCAGAAGCAATTATACTTCATATCCTCTCATTCCTGCCTTTAAAGGAGTTGGTTGCAGTAAGCTTTTTATCAAGACTCTGGAAAAGCATGGTACTGGCCCTCATCTCAATGGTACCATCAAACTTAAATCTTGATGAAATTAAGATGATGGGAAAATATGTATGTAGGAGAGAAATCTGCTATCCCAAATATGGCGATGGTCATACCCCCGATAGTGCTCATCAATGCCTATGCTATTCAGTACGAGCAGCAAGGAGGAAATTCGAGGAGTTTGTGGACCGAACTCTCCTGCTTCACACTGGATGCACTATTGAGAAATTACGATTATCTATCTGTTATGACCAAAACATGCCACTAAAAGACTCTACTGATACTTATGATGCACACAGTGAATACACCAAAAGAATTGACAAGTGGGTTCAATTTGCTTTTAGAAATAACATCAAAAATTTGGAATTAGACTTTTCCAAAGGGAAAATGTTTGAGCCCACAGGCTGGGATAAAATATATGACATGCCTCATGGCAATTTTGCACCCAAAAACTTGAAAACTTTTATTCTCAACTACTGCAAGCTAAGACCATCTATTTTTGTAGTTTTTGGTTCTCTTCAAAGGTTATCTTTTAAGCAGGTGAAAATTTTTGGCTGCTCAATACTGACAATAGGAGAGCTTGTAGCCAAATGTCCCACTCTAGAAGACTTAAGCCTGGAATACTGTATTATTCCTAATGACTTTATGGTAAGTGACCAAGACATGAAGATCAAAAGATTGTCACTGATCAACTGTAAAACAGATGAGTGGCCCATGTTTCCTATAGAAATATCAGCTCCAGACTTACTGATGCTAACTATGGTAGGAGTATACCTTATGAACTCAACTGTTCGAAAAGCATTGCATCTAGCCGATGTTGTAATCGACATTAAACAGAAATATGGAGACCAAATACAAGGAGATGCTCTAGGTATACTGCTGACTAGTCTAAAACATTGCCAAACTCTTACATTGAGCACTTGGTGCATTCAGGTACTAATCTGTGCTCTTTGTTATGTATTTTTACATATTTAATTTTGGTATATCTTCTATGATGAAATTTCCTGTTCTTGTCTGTAAGGTTCTCCCTACTGGTGAAAATTTGCTACAGCAATTGCCAATTCAACTCCTAAATCTTAGGCACTTAAAAATTGTAGTGGGCTTAACAAAACAAGAATATCCTGGAATAGCTTGCCTATTAAGGAGTTGTCCCAACATGGAGAGATTGACTCTAGATATGTGTAGACCTATGAATGTTGTTTGGGTGGGCATTACTAAACTCTCCTGTTTGTTTTGGAATTTTCTGTTGGAAAATTCTTAATCTAAGGCTTTTATATGTTATTCATTTAACCATACAGAATGCACTCCAAGATTTCATTCCAAACATATTTGACTTTGAAGAGCACAGCTATTGGCAATCACAAAATCTGCCATACCAGTGCCTGCAACACAGTCTCAAGAAAGTCGAGGTGAATGGGTTTGTTGGAAGAAGCAATGAGATGAAGATGATTCAGTTTTTACTGGAAAATGCAAGAGTACTTGAAAAGATGGTCATCTCCTTCATTGGAAGGAACGCTTTTGCAGCAAGCACCCAGCAACAACAAAATAATTATATGCAACTTCAGAACAATTCACTTCAGCTGTTAAATTTCCCAAGGGCATCTTCTCAAGCTCAAATAGAAATTTTTGGAAACCCTTACAACAACACCATGTGATATTTTCTAGAATTCTCTTTGACCTTGTCCATTGTCCTGAAGTATATCATCATCAAGCAATTCTTCAACATGAAGAATATGACTGTCCTATTTTCAGTCTTTGAAAGGCTTTAGGTGCCATATGCAGAGTTGTCTGTGTTTCTGTGTGTCAAATCTGATATAAACTTCTTCTTTGCACAACTGGAAATCAATTAATATTCTCTAGTCTATTTTATATTGATTCTAGCCAAGAGGTAATCCATAAGAAATCACTTTCAATATCTTGGCCTATCATCCACTGGCAAGAAAGATCTCATCTGAAGGGAAATGGGTGTATTATATTTGTGTCCCCGAAGGGCTGGTATGCCTCCAAAAACAAACAAACAAAAATAGATTATACTGAAAATTTAAGATTTTGAGACATATGAGCGTTAACACAAGAAAAAATTATCCATGAAATACATTCATAAAAAGTCAGAGGTGCCACCAATCAAAGATAGAATAAGGGAAACTCTTGGTTCCTTCTTTTGCAATTATAACTAGTGAATGAATAGGATTGGAGGCTTTGTGAGAAAGACACAAGGATGCATAACATCAAGTCTATTTGTACATAGACTTGTGAGGAGAAGAAGAATGCTGACAATAATAAGAATAAGTAGAAGTTGAACCATGAGGCTTCATTGAATTAAAAGAATAAATAGTGATAAGTATTTCTTCACATTTATCCCCCTATATGTGAACTAGAGCTCTTTATAGGCATTGAACCCAACAATCAAATTTCATCTCAACAAATAATAATAATAATTTATATCAAATGCTAAAAAAGACAAGATAAACCCATTTGAAATAACAATCAAATGCAATGATATATTAGTATTTAAAAGTACCACCATCAATCAAATTTTATAACAATCTGTGACAACAAAAACGAAATTAAATTCCTAGAGTTAAACCAATTACACAACCTAATAAAAAAAACAAAAAAAAAAAAACATACAGCAATTTGGAAAGTTCATCATACGCAATCACTACAAAACATGTCTCACAAATGAACTAGCCAACAATGAAACAGTGTATCAAAAGAAACAATGTGTAAGTAATTACAAGAACCCATTTGAAGATTAACACAATCCTTGAACAATTAAATTCAAAAGCAAAATTTTGGGAATGTTAAAATTCAAAAATAAATAAATAAAAGAAACAACGTTTGCAATAGAATTTAAGGAAGTTAAAAGACATAGTTACCAGTAACGATTAGTGTTTTTGATAATTCCGGAAGATAACGAGAGAGGCCTGGCATAGAATAGTCCCATGAATTCAAAACCAGAGAGAGAGAGAGAGAGAGAGAGAAACTAATAAACATTGCAAATACAAAAACAAAAAACAAAAAATATATAATAACATTGCTAGCATTAAAGCGGCGTCGTTTATGTTCAGGCCCTGCCAGTGTGTCAAAGTTGGGCCGGTGCAATCCAAGACTGGCCTATACTGGACTTTCTTGGATTAAGCTGATGGGCTGATAATTGGGCTTAATTGATAGTAAGAGTACTCTAAGAGATTTTTTTTTTTTTTTTTTTTTTTTTTTTTTTTTTAATTCCAATGAAAAAGCTTACAATTTTATAAGCAAATACTTTTACTCTAAATATTGGGGTTTCTATTCTGTTATGCCTCTCGTTTTAAATTTAGTTACTACTTAAGAATTTACACACTTATTGATTGATTTTTCCTCGGCTAAGAATTTGCATAAAACCAACCAATTTTTTTGTTTCTCATAACAAAAATTAAAAACACCAACCAATTTGATGAGCCGACCCAATGCAACTCAATGCCCGAGTTTTTTTTTTCCTGGGTTGAAGGCTTGGGTTGGGTTCTAAATTTTATTTATTTATTTTTTAATATTAGGTTCATGTTTAGTTTATTTTTGTATTTTGATTTAATTTCAGTTTGTTAATTTGATTCTTTTAGTATCTTGAGAAATATTTTTATAAAGTTTGACCATCAACGCCAATTGTGTAGATTTTATTCATTTTTTGAATAATGAACTTAAATAGGTGAAATTTCCCATTATCATTTATTAGGCCAGGCCAAACAAAATGATCCATTACTCAACTTGACAACCAAACAACTCAACCTAACCCAATCCTCATGGATTGGATTGGGTTGGTTTTTTAAGCTACCATGAGTTATGTTTGCAAATTTTTTAACTCAGAGTTGGATTGGGTTGAAAAATACTCATAACCCAACCCAACTCATACATACCTCTATCCTCACCCTTCACTATACTCTTATTTTTATAAAACAATAAAATAACGCTTAAGCATAAGTTTTTAAAGATAAACTTAAAATTCATTTTAATTATAGTTTGATATAATTAGTGAATTTGGTAGCACAAAGTTGGACTATGTTTATGTATGTGTATATATAATCTAGGAAAATTTCTCATCAAAAAAAAGAAAAAAGAAAAGAAATCTAGGAAAAGGTTTTTATTGAAGGAATTTTTATGCAACCCACTAGGTGTTGATTAAAAAAACAATCCAATTGTACTTATAGTCACATTACATTTTTAATGAATCATATAACTTACTTAAATAAAACAAATAGATGGTTTTTTTAACTGCCACGTAGTGGATTGCATACAAATTCTTGCAATTCAGGTTGCATAAAAACCTTGCTCTATAAGAGAGAGAGAGAGAGAGAGTTTTATCAATTAAATTATTGCTCATTTTGAGAAGATCTGTCGTCTAGGACTCTCGTTGAGATTATTATGAGCTAACGTCAAATCAAAAAACAAAGTCACCAACAAAGAAACACAGTATAATCATCATTGACTATAATTATTTTTATCTTTTTAACAGATACAAAATCTTGACTATCCCATAAGTTAATTAAAACAAATTGATCAAGGCAATTGTTCAAAACAAGCAACATAAATGCACTCATTTTCGGCAAGTTAAACTAACCTTTACACTTTGTTTGTTTTATTGGAAAACATTCTGTAAAAATAATTTTTCACATTTTCCAGTATTTGGTAGCATATAAAAAATTGGTCAACGAAAAACTATTTTTAATTAATGAAAAACTCTAATAAAAATAAGGCTAATTTTCTATAAGTTGTTTTCCAAAAAAAAAAAAAAAAAAGGAAAAAAAAATCTCTTTCTCTCGCGTCACATAAATCCTATAAATAGTATCTTCTTTTGTCTGTAGATACATTATGTAGAGTATTTGATTTTTCATAGGTTGTGTTCAACTCTCTGGTATTTATTTGATTTTTATTTGTACATGTTGGATGTGTATGGGCTAGCATTGCAGATACATTATGTAGAGTATGTTTTGAGTAATATTTGATGTTATACTGTATTAATATTTGGTTGTTGACAACTATTACAATTGTTTTTTATAAAACTTTTTTCATTAATAAAAATATACTTGAAACTACAAATGAATTTATCCCATCAAATCAAACTAATTTTTAGCAAAAATTGAATAATATTATTAAAGTATTTAACAAGACAATATCACAACAAAAACAAAAATATCATAATACAAAATGAATGATTCAATAATATATAAATTTGTTTATAATAAAAACAAAAGAAAATGTTAAACTTGGTACCTTATTTCCAACCTGGCTAGAGAGAGAGAGAGAGAGAGAAAAGAGGCAGAAAGCCTTGTTGGATAAAATAAAATAAGCTAATGATATGTTTGTTTAAATAGTAGGGTTTTAGGGTATGAAAATTTTACAATTTAACCCTTATCAGTACAGGGCGGGGCGGAGCAGGTTGGGTCTAAAAAGTCTAAACTCATCCCCACTCCACCCCACCCCACCCTATGGTGTGGGGCTAAAATCTCACCCCATCCCTGCCCCACCACCTTTGCGGGGCAGGGAAAGCTTGCGTGGGGAGAAGCGGGAAGAGGCGGATCAAGCGGGGCGGGGCAAAATTAGCATCCCTAACGTAACCTCATATTTACTCATCCATGTATCTTGCTTTAGTAACACATCCCTGTGGGATTAAACTATTCTCTTGTTACTAAAATTTTGTTAATGATTTTAGTGGGAAGTAGAAATAGTTTATCGAAACAACATATTTACCATATGGAGTTACTAGAAAAATTGAAGATTTGTGGTTGAATTGAGTAGAAAATTAGTTTTCCAGCAAAAAGAGTAGACAATTAAATAGTGTAAATTTTTATTGATAGTGTGCCAAGAAAAGGGAGAAAAAGAGTAAAAATTTATCCGTTAAAGAGTTAAATATGGTGACGTTTCTAAAAATGTCACAATAGACCTATAACGATGGTGATATTGTGGCATTTTTAAATGTCGCAAAAAAAAGGTGGATGTAGACCATTTGTGTCTACATAGACGTTTTTTTAGTTTTTTTGCAACGTTTTACAAATGCCGCCTAAACTCAAATTTCTTATAGTGTGAGGTCATTACCAAACACTAGAAAATGAGATAGTTTTTCAAAAAATGCTCTCTGAAAAATTATTTATTTTCCAAAAAATGTTAATACTGAACCAAATAGAGCGTCAAAGTGAAATTTCCCATAATAAGAAGTTTGTTTCAACCTCCTTTATTATTCAACACTTTTTTTGGAAAATAATCATCTTCTTTTTCTTTTTTTCTTATTCAATATCAAGTCATATAAAAATAAAAATAAAAAAACTTTAAAAGATAAATATAACATTCAAATTTAAAAGAAAATCATATTTATCCACCCTTATATCTTTTTCTTTTTTATGAACGCCCTTATCTATTTCCCCAATTTCAAACCAAAAAAAAAAGTCTCTGGCTCAGATTTCTGGAATGTAAATAACATGTTAAACTGAAATCCTGAAAAGGGAAGTTAGGTAATAAATTTTAGCAAAATAATACGGGATTCTTGATAAACTAACAAAACATGTTGTGCAAACTCAATTTTTTTAATAATGCTCTTTTTTATTTTTTATTTTTTATTTTTATTTTAGGTTTAGTGAAATAATGTTTAAAAGGGAGATAAAGATAGTTTCCTAATTTTTAGGATTTTGATAAAAGTTTGAAAGCTTAAAACTAAGGAACTCTTTTAAAAATAATAAATTATTATTTTAACTAGATTGTGTTTTTAAATTTAAAATTATTGAACTAAAAGATTTACTCTTTTAACCGGATTGTGTTTCTATTGTGGTTTTCACACACAAAATTAACCAGATTGTGTTTTTAAATTTAAAATTATTGAATTAAAAGATAGGGGTATTTTAGAAATTTTAAGAATTTGTGTGAAGGTATTTTAATACGCAAAATGCAAAAAAAAAAAAAAAAAAAAAAAAAATCATATTATTAATATGATTGTATTTTTAACCAGATTGTATTTTTAAATTTAAAATTATTGAACTAAAAAATATGGATACTTTAGAGATTTTAAAAATTTGTGTGAGGATATTTTAGTACGTAAAATGTTGAAAATCAAACTAAAAAATCATATTATTAATAGTATAGATATATAATCTAGCCTGCAGAAAAGGAACTTAACCCATAATTTTAGAAGTAAATTCACTGAGAACCTTTAAAAATTCCTATTTTGTAAATAAAACTTAAAAGAGATTTTTCTGAAAAATGAAACATCAAAATTGCCTCCATGCAGGATCGAACTACAGACCTTCAGTTTACAAGACTGACGCTCTACCACTGAGCTATAGAGGCTCACATACTATCATGTTATGAAATACATACTTTTACCTTTTGTTGAGTTGTTAATGAATACATGTACAGGTACAGCATTGATAAAAAATGACAACCATTGATTGTTGAATTAGAAGGTCTGATCATGCCAGGCAAATGATGTTGGTCAAAAGAGTAGCAAAAGTTAAGAAGATTCTGACTTTGAATGTACCAATCACTGGTTATCTTTGAGTGAAAGCGACTAGGGTCTAGGGTCATGATATATGTACGGGATACAAACATAAAGATACCTTGTTTTCCTTCATGCCATTTTCGTCAATGCTGATTTACACTGTTTTCACCATGTGCACCTTTTTATGAGGTCTCGTTGCAATCAGTATCTCCAACTCATATTTTTAACCCTAGGGGATTGCAGTCTAGCTAGAAAGTAGAAACTTCATTATTCAAATTGAAAGCTTGATACCTCACGGGGATGAAATTTCCTGGAAAATGTTGTCCCCACATATATAGCTTTGCTTCAACAACAAAAAAAGTGAGGAAAATGAACATATATAAATACTTCTTCTTTTTTCTATTGAAAAGTAGGATTTGAAAAATGGATCAATTTTAGCTCCAAAAAATAAAATTTGAAAAGGAGAACAAAGGAAACATACATTATACATGTTAACGTGTCAATTACCATGTTCGTTATTATTTTTGTGGAGTGCTTTGAATTGATGTCTTTTACCTGAGTACCACCATTTTAAGTAACCATATTTTTTTTATGTTTTTGTCTCCATTTTAGATTCCATGCTAGCGTAGGGAAAAACTTCCAATCTTTTCAACTTTTAACATGTCTAATAATTATAGCAATTTTCTCTTTCAGAGTTAATTTTTTTTGTCCCCAACCAAGTGATATTTAATAAATTACATTAAAAAAAACATAATCAATGACAATAATGATATTGGCTTGTAATGGGTCAGGATGGGGCATAACTATCCCTTCATTAATGAGGTGAGTGAGGCCCATGGCATTCCTTACACTTTCCAGAGTCTAAAAACTCTCGGTATGCCCCCACTGAAATTTATATATATTTTACAGATCACACTGTCTTAAAAATCCCATATATATAAATTATGTTAAGAATCAATCAATTCAGTCCCATACGACCATACCTAACCCCAATTTTCTCCCATAAATGGAAAAAGATCTGTGGGATAAATTGGGCCATTTCTCATTATGTTCTGATAAGTGCTATACCTGCCGCTGCATCATTTTGCTTTGACTTTTACCCAAAAAGAAGAGCATATTCCTCATCACTCAGTCAGTCACTTTAAAGTTTTAAGTGTAGGGCATGCAAATAAATTGGCTTTGTCAAACACAAAGCTCTATAATAGATCCTCAAGGATTCCATGTAAAAAAGGGAAAAAAAAATTAATATTTTTTTCTCTCAATACATATAAATAATAGTTTTAAACAAATTAAAAAGCCTGCCATTTTAACGAACAAACAATAGCCATACAGAGAGACAGGTTAAGCAGAAAAGACCCTGATTTTCATAATCTCATTGAAATAAAGACTGTGCCACTGCCACATAGGAGTTTTTTGGCAATGAGTTACAGTAAACGACACATTAATGAAGCATCATTGGAGGTATAATAATGATTGACCTGTGAACTCCTTTATGTTGGTCCTCGTGGTAGTGGCTTGATTAAGGTGTCTCTTTTTCAGGTATATACTCTCTTTTCGAGCATCTAACCTAATACTATCATTTTAATATTTTTTAATTGCAGACTGAGTCTTCGATTCATTTTTTATAGTAATTTCCCCCAACTCAAATATTGCCAATCATTTTAGCTCACTTTTTTTATATTTTGGTGCATAGGATGCTTCCAAACCCCAGCTAATATTGAGCCTTTGAGCTATTCATGACCACCTTTAGAGATAATAATATTTTAGAACCCAAGCCAATTTATTTGAGCATTGGCATCAAATCCGGAAAAACTTATGCTTTCTCCACAATTTAGCAAACCAAAACCCAATATCATACACCCATTAGACTTTTAGGTACTTGGAAAATTTTGTGAAAGCTAGTACGTAGTCTAATACAAACCAAGCGAACCACTATAGTTAAATACCCAATATTTTTGAAAAAAAAAAAAAATCTCATTTCCAACTATCACATAAGCATCCTCACTCACCACCAACTTTGTAAAGTCATTGGTAAATTTTATAATGGCCTAAATGTAAAAACACCTGGGAGTTTGGGTTAGTTGTGAAAACACATTAATTGTAGTTGCAATTCTTCATTGTAATTCTTTGAGGTTTTAATATTTGTTAAATTGACCTCTATTACTAACTTTTGTTAGCTCTTGTGGAAAGAAAAATCATGTAACTAATTTTTTTTTTTTTTGAGAGAGTTTCAACCTATGGCGTTCGCTCCTGATGATAGCTCTTTATCATCAGACCAAGACACCAATCAGTTTTTGGTGTATGCGGGGATTGAACTCCAAATCTCTTATACAACCATCAGAGATTTTACCAGTTGAGCTAACTGAAACCCACAAAAAATCATGTGACTATTATGTGAGTAGTGACACGAATTAATCGGTAAGTCTTCTTAATATGATCACATGATGGTCTCGTGATTTTTCCAAAAGTTAGTCCAAGAAGTTAATTTGGCGGATATGAAAACTTCATGGAGTTATAATGAAGAATTAAAACATCAGGAGGTGTTTTTGCAACTAACTCAAACCCTAAAGGGTGTCTTTACATTTTAGCCTTCTATGAGTTCTATCAAAGCTAGTGTCCAAGCAAGCACTATAACTCAATATCCTCCAATTTCAACAATTTTTTATTCTCGTCTCTAACAGTCACACAATCATCCTCATTATCAAGAAGTTAAATATATAAAATCGCAACCACCACATATGATGGCTCAAACTCCAACTCCCCTTTTAGATACCAAAATCATTCAAACCCCAAGATAATCCACATATCATGTACCACCACAATGGCTATGGCAAATCAGACATTGGTTGCAACAATGGAGGTTGTGTCAAAGATAAAGAACGTTGAATCAAAGACACCAACAATGTGCACCCCGCGAGACTCGTCACCCATGGTTCTTGTAATGAAGTTGCAGCCACGATGGAGTCCATACTGCCAAAAACTCTTCAGTCTTCGTCCATGGTCACTCCAAATTAAGAAATTGGCATTCCTAAAGGTGTGAGATGATAGAGAGCTTAAGAAGAAAGAAATATATATAAATATATATATATATATATATATATATATATATATTAATAGACAAAATTCAGAGAAAATTCAATTAGAATTTGAATTAGAATCCAATTTTGAGCCATGTGTCTAAATTTATGTGGGGACCATATCATAATTATCCACTTAAGTTTGTGCCATGTGTCCAATTAATATTTTTAATCTTTGTGCCAAGTGAGTTAATTAATGCAAAATGCTGAGAATCTAATGTGACATTTGGTACGAGGGAATTCACATTACTCCTGGCATCTAGATTACTAGGAATATGATGCCTTGCAATCTGAATGCCTATGAATGTAACTATTTCTATATTTAGTTTAATTGAAAATCTAATAAGATTCCTAGAAATGTGAGATTATAATGTTTTGTTTATTTCTAGGAATATTAACTGAATTATTTATTTTTCTCATTCTATCCTTAAATTTGTAAATCCAATATAAGTCTTTTTTTTTTTTTTTAATCTTCCTCTAAATAAATAATGAAAAACAAATATAAACTATATATTTTGACAAATTCATTAAAACTATAGTCTAACATTTCAAAATGATAAGTGCAATACAAAAATAATTATTTAAATTCTCAAATGCTTTATTCTTAATAATAATTTTTAAAAGAGCTTAATCCATAGCAAAACAACCTGACAACGTTTAGGTCTATAAGACCATAAAGTAGCAATAAAAAAAAAAGTTGTTCATCAATAATGAAACAAATGCGATCTATTACTTATTCAATGTATTCACCCCTGCATCTATGAGCACTTGAATAACATAGTCATACCTAAACAAAACAAAACGAAGATCTAAGATACAAATAGATACATTAACAAATTTCCATGAAAATAGATCCATTAATAATTTGTTGAGTAACACACACACAATAATAAAAGTAAATACCTGGCAATAATAGGGGGTCCCATTCAAACTTTTTTTTTTTCACATGTGAAACCTAAATAGAACTTTATTAATGAATATATCAATAGAGTTGTCTATTTTGTTTATGTTATTTTAGCGGGAAGAGATTATGTTGTTTTGGTGGGAAGAGATAAAGACAAAGGAAAAAATATTGATGATTTGTTTTATATTTTATCTCAATTGCTTAAATGATAAGGAAAAAGGGTTAAAATTGTCAATTTATAAAAAATACAATTTTCTTTAAACTTTAGAATCTGGATACCCACATATTTTAAAGGGAATCCACATTCCTACTGAAAGGGGGTTAAAAGGGAAATCTAGATTCTCCTAGCATCTGATTCCCTAGTGTGATTTGCAACCAAACATGAGAATTTTTAAACATTCTTGAGAATCCTAAAACATTATCCCATATCAAACGCCACATAATATTAATGAACTATAATTTTTTTTAACTATTCACATATTCTCAATAAAAATCACCATACAATAAAGATTACCACACATTCTATCGTATTAAAAATTAGAAAAAAATTTATCATAAGTAGTATTAAATTTGGATGAGAATTTTAATATATGACTAATTACGTTTACTTTTTTAAAAAATGATTTAACTAATTATTTATATTTTTATGATAAAAATTGTGTTTAATTTTAAATGTATCCACACGTATACATGTGTTACATGCTTTTTTTTTTTAAAATCACTAATTATTTATATTGTTATAATAAAAATTGTGTTTGATTTTAAATGCATTCATGTATTTGCATGGGTTACATGCTAATTGAAAATAAAAGGTGGGAAGGTGCATACTTAAAAAAATAAAAGAATAATACTCCCTCCGTCCCACTTTGTTTGTCCTGTTTGAAAAGTCAAATATTTTAAGGGAACATCATTTATTGTCTTGTTTACCTTATAAAAATGTATAAGTTTACAAAACTACATTTAAATAAATTTATCAACTTTTTTTAAAAAGAGTTATTTTTAATGAGGCTTAGGGGTATAATAGGAACATTAGTAAACTAATAACTTTTATTTTTAGAAATAGGACAATATTTTGGGACATCCCAAAATGGAATAGAGGACAAACAAAGTGGGACGGAGGGAGTAATATTTAAATAGAATAAAAGAAAAATAAAAGGCTTTATTTATACATGATGAATATGAAAAGTTGGCTAACTAATTTATTTATTTTAATGTGAGTTTTTAACCACAATTTAATAAAATTATGTGCAAGACTGGTGCAAATGATCTCAACAACTTAAAATTATGTTCTACATTCATTGCGGGGATTATGATTCTATTTTTTTTTTCTTTGGCTCTTTTTTTTTTTTTTTGGAGGGAATCTTTGGCTCTTAATTAAGAAGAAATTCTACAATTGCAAAAGACAAAATAAGAATAAGATCAATCATATATATATGAATATTACCCTATCACTCACAGACAGTTCAAGTGAATGAATCGCAACCTGTAAATGACAGTGAACACTACCACTTCCTTTTCACTTTTATTCCACCTTTTAGGACCAAGCCTCTTCGATCATAATTAAAACTTAAAAAATCAAATATGCCCCATGAGTCCATCACAACTTTCAGTACCACAAATTGTAGTGATAGAGACAAATTACCCACCGACCACCGTATATAAACTTGTAAGGCACTTTGGTTCGGATTTTTCGCCTACATATTTATTATACCATAAAATTGTTAATACGTAAAAAACCATAGCGGAATATCTAGCTACTAGCTAGATTATATACTTATTAAAGACTGAAGTGAAAGGTGGAAGAAGAAAAAAAAAATTCATGCTCGAGTCTTAGCAACGTTCAACAGATCAAGTGATCAAGATATTGTTCAAATCTAAAGAATGAAAAATAAAAGATGAGATGAAGTTTTGCTAACAATGCTAATTAAGTATTACTGTATACTTTTTATTATTATTATTCTCTGGTATTAAAAAAGAATCCATTTCAACAAAGATTTATGCAAATATCGCAAATCTATATATCATACATTTATAATATACTGTTATATTAAGCCACTTCTCATCACTTGAAAATTGAAGTTGTCACTTATCAATTGTTTTTTTCTTCTTGGAAAAGACCTTTATATATATATATATATATATATCCACTTTATTTAAGTTTGCAGAAAAAGTAATAAATTTAATTTTCAATTTGTAACCAAATTGTAAACAACCTTTCACTCTCTCCTACCTACCCAAACTACTATTTAAAAAATTGAAGCAAAAACATCCACAACCTATCAATTTTTCTCAAACATAAATTAACATCCTCTCTATCCCGGTTTTTTTTTTTTTTTTTTGGCTTATAAAAAAGGGTAGCTCTGTACCAATTACTCAAACTTGTAGATTACCATTCCCTTTATCCTTAATGAAGAAGGGGAGGAACAAATATATTTATAATCTTTTCTCCCCCTCTTTCCCAAATTCTTTACACTCTCACTGTCAAACAACAATATTTACCACTAATAAACAGTAAGAATACCAAAAAAAAAAAAAAAAAAAAAAGGAAAGAAGGAAATTAGTCCTTTCTATAATTTTTATGCATGATGAAAATATTTTTTAATCAAAGGGAATATTTATTTATTTCTTCAGCAAAATAATTTATGTATAGCTCAAAATTGCTAGAATTTGGAATATGCTACACATAGAGGGTAAAACTTAGGAATAATTTTGTAGGTCAATGCAATAAAAAAATGCATGAATTTAATTGAATTTAATTAAAAAACCTAAGATACAACAATTAAAGAACTGTACTCAAGGTTTGTCTTCCACGTAACTCTATGATACATAAAAGGATACTTTTGGTCAGGATAATGAAAGGTCAATCTGTGGCTATCACTTGATTTGTACATTGATTCACTTTTTTCGGTATAATGACGAATTGGTGTTTGTCAATCTCTAGATAAAAGGTGCCTGCAGTAAAAAAATTTAATAGCATGAGAGCACCCACACTAGATGTGGGATATGTGCCAAATGCTAAATATTTGACACATATCCCACACCAAACCCAATTTTAGCCCATTTAGTAGATGTGGGATATTGTTTTTTTTTTTTGCAACATTGAACAGTACCATGTCAAATTTGCCACGGTACGGAAGATATGTGGTATATTATTTGTTGTTTGTTTATTGTGTTGATGAGTAGTAAATATTATTTTAATGTGTAGTAAATATTATTTTAATGTGTAATAAATATTATTTTAATGTATAGAATTGAATTATAAAACATCTGATAAATGAGATGTTGTAAAATGATGTGGTAAAATAATAAAGTAGGCATTTGATGTGGTAAAATGGCATAATTTTTGGAACATTTGCTATGGATGCTCTGAGAAATCATGTCATCATGTTAATGGTCGTATGTTGATATCCTAATTCCAAGCATGTAAGTGTAAATTATTGATTGTCTCAAAAGTTTAAATTGTTGAGATAAGATAAATTTAATCATTTAACAAATACTTCTAAAAACAGTAGATAATGAAATACTTATACACACAACTCTCGTGTTGATAAATTACACCAAGAAATAGAGTAACAAATGATCAACTAGTATTGATATGTATGAAAGTGGGTACAATTCTCTGTATGATTCATTATAAGAAAAGAATACAATGAATTCCTTTAATTCAAGCTTCAATACACTCTATAATCCAAGGAGTATGAAGCTTGATCTTGAATCGGTTATTGATATCTTCCAACTAGATGTACATGTGTAGATGAAAGTGTTGGATTCAATGTTGAGGATCATTGGCTTGATCTCTGCTACAATTTATGACTCAAGGGCTATGAGCTTGAGCTAAAATCGTTTCATGCTATCTTCCAACTCAAAGTGTATATGGAATTAATCCATTCTTATTTAACTTGACTTTGACTTAATAGTGAAGATCACTAAAAATTATAACATGGAGTTGGCCTAAGCAGAGGCTCAATAAGAACTAACTAGATGAAGAATTACCATAAGTCATTATTTAAGAATTTGTAGTGAATATCAATAAATATTACTCAAATGAAAATGTGAAAAATTAAATAACAAATAAATTGATGTACTTGTCAGCCAATTTTGAATATAATAAATTTTCTCAAAAAAAATTTTGAATATAATAAATGGAAAATAAATAAATCGGATAAAAAGAATTTTTTGCTATTTCAAAAAACTGATCATTTGTGTAAGAAATACAAACTTTTTTATAAAAAAAAATTTACAAACTACTGATGTGGGAAATGATTATTGGTATATGAAAAAATTGTGTTAATGGTAGGCGTAAATGAAAATTAATAAGAAGTTGGTCATATCAACAATCAATAAAAATGTTATAAAATAATATGTGGTTGTAACATTACTAAAAAAAAAAAAAGATTGCAATCAATTAAGTGCCAAGAAAAAAAATCAAAGAGTACCGTTAATGATTAGATTAAAGTGTAGGATAGTTGCAAAAAAATCTATATTCGACTTAACCAAAAAAAAAAAAAAAAAAAAAATCTATATTCTATAGTATTACAATCTTTTTTGGGCCATTCTAATGATTTTTCTGGTACATCCATCATGGAGGAGGTCACGATTCTCACGAACAAGTCACGCGCGGGGACTTCAGCAAAAAAAAAAAAATGTCACGCGCGGGGACCTGCAGAACACACGCGTGGGCCATTTCAACCGGCAACCTGGTATTACAGGAGCCCACAAACTCAGCTAGATTTTTCGAGAAGTTAAATAAAACTAACCGTATGCCTATATGGAATTATTATTTATTAGTATAAAAGAAAAAAAAAATCATATATGGAAAAACCGGATCGAGATCCCATGCAATGTGGGATAGTTTTGAAGGATTTAGATTGGAAGTTGTTTTGATAATTTTGAATTGAATTAAAAAAAAATTAAAAGAGTAAAAAAGTTAAAAACGTTGTGAGAGACCATTAAAGGTAATTTAGTGATAAGAAATTCTTATGGCTAATTTTCTTGTGAATTTAAAGTTGTGGGGCAAAATATTAGCAAGTACCATTATTGCACGGATAGTTTCACGCCATTTATGTGTATATCTTAAGTGGGATAAGAATAACGACCACATTTACAAGTTCTATTAGTATCAATAAGTCTAGAGACTTACCAAAATCAACAACAAATTTCACATATGTATGAGGTGACAAGTTGTTGATGGTAAATAATAAAAAAGTCTTATTAAATATTGACCTGAGACCATTTGTTAATAGATCATTTTAAGAAAGTTTAAATATCATTTTCATGAAAAATATAAAAAATTGCCAAAAAAGTTAGTTATGTTTTTTTTTTTCTCATAAAAAGTTTCTAAAAATAGTTTATAAACCTATACACTTAAGACATTCATTAACTCTTCCTATAATAAAATAGTATCAGTGTAACCTAGGGCCAACTCAAGGCCTAGGCCCCCATTTGTACAATTTTTTTTGAAGGGTTTTAAGGCCCCTAATTGCATAAGAAAAAAAGTTCCCAAAATTGTATAAAAATCTCTTTAAAATTGTAAAATGAAGATTTTTTTTTTTTTTGAAAAAAAAAATGGCGAATTTTGCATTTTCCCCCACCTTCAAGAAGACCCCCAAAATATTGAGACAATAGAAATTTAACTCAATTAAAATTAAAATTTATTTCCCCTAAAAATATTATTATTAATATGTCGAATAATCATTGACAAAATTTTCCTAACAACTTCTGAAAAGGACGTAAATAAAATATAATACAAAAACTTAAATAGCAATTTTACATCTCAAAAAATAAGAACAATTTTAATTAAAAAAAGTATATAAAATAGAAAGTGAAACAAATAGTATTTAATTGATATTTAGTATTGTAAAAACCCATTAATAAATAATAATCTACCAACTCAATTTCTGTGAAATTTAATATTAAAAAAGTAAAAATTGTTGTGCATATATCATCGCAGATTTGTATTGCACGCAATGTCAATCCCCAAAAACTAGTGTGAAGTAGGCGATCACTCCTTGGTCCACGTGTATTGAATGATATAGCATCTTAGCTGCTAGCACCTACTAAAGGTCCCCTATTTGTAACGTAATCATTATCTCTGGAAACTTTTTTTGGTCCAAGCACTGTCACTGCGTGATACTACAGTGGCATAAAGGAAAATATAATACTTTCATTGCCCTCTTTTGTCAAAAGGTATGGAAACTTCGTAATTTTCTCCCCGGGTATTAAGCTCAGATCACTGACATGATTCCTATGCCTCGCTCATGCACTGGTTAGCCAATCTGTGTCCCAACACATACAAAAAATAAAGTGCAAACATCTTAGCACAACTATGCAGTGTGAATCTACTTTTTTTCACCACCCCATGCGTAGCTTAATGGTAGGAATTTTTTTGTAACTCATTACACATACGTGTCTCAAAATAGTGAATTTAAGTTGAGAAAAGTGCCACTAATGCTTAGATAGTCTCACGCCATGCATGATGGGATTTAAATAAGCGCGGAAATGACTAAAGGCGTGAACTTTTTTTTTTATTTTTTTAATTATAAAAAAAAAAGGATTTACCTTTTTCACTATCCATTTAGTTAAAAATTGATGTGAAGGGTCAAGGGGCCTTCTGGGTTCTGACTTTTTGACTGTAGATGCAACCGTTACTTTGTGTGACACTCCGTTGTCCTTACTATGAATTATGGATTTACTAAAATACCCTTTTCACTGTTAAACCTTGGTTAATTTGATGATTTTGTCTTGGGGGTAATAAATGTTTTGGATGGTGTAACAACTAACAACTTAGGCTTGCATATTAATTAACCTAGCTGTCCATATCTGTGATGAAATGTGACCAATGTGGATGTACATTGATTGAGCTGTTTGGACCACTTTGGAGTTTAGAATGAGATATTCTTATTCATGACTTATTTGCTTGTTCATAGGGTAGAGTATAAACTATAAATAGTAGCAAAATTGATAAGCCAAATAAAGTACAGAAAAATATGCAATTGTATCCTCTCCAATTATTGTGGTCATTGGCTTTGAGAGGTTAGGTGATGAGTGCACATTCATCAAGTAACTATGGAAATTCTCTACTATTTAATGAAATTGTGAGAATCATCAAATCGAAGTACATAGGATTTGAGTCATTTGACTGCAGAATTGACTAGATGAGGATGCAAGAGAATTTATGAGGAACGGATAATAATCTTTTTGAAAGAAAAAAAAAAAAAAAAAGGGAATAAGTAAAACTAATCCCAAAGTAATTTTACCAAATATAAGATAGAAATTTTATTCTAATCTAATCTAAGTATATATGTGTAAAACTCTCGCTTAAAAATTTGAACCCTAACTTTGTCCCATATACCTAACAAATACTTATACTTGTGAAGAAACTATCACACCAAAAGTATACAGTGGTTCTAATATGAATTTCTAGTACTAGCACGGTACCCGCATAAATTGGTGTTAATCATAATAAATAAATAAATTATTTAAGGCTTAGAGGACAAATAAATGAGAGATTAAGCAAGGTACCAAAATATATATTTATTTTGGGTAAAAAAGTACCAAAATGTTACTCCCATATAAAGTATAAACAACCAAGATCCAATTAAGGTTCTTTAGGTGATACAATACAAAAATAATTAAAACCCTAATGACAAAACCCAATTGGCCCCACTTAGTCACCAAACAAGGGCAGAACAGTAATTCAACATCGCCCAAACACATCCTTTTTTAAACAGTCTTTCCACTTTCCAACCTCCCTCCAGCTCTCTCTCAAAAACCACTCCTTAAACCTCATTTTTCTCTCTTTCTCTCTCTCTCTCTCTCTCTCTTTTCTTTGTTCTAAATTCTAATCAACCATGGCCAACTTCTTTAACACCCACTTCTCAGTCTTTCTATGTACCTTTATGATCTTTTTCTCTCTACCTATCTCTCTCTCTTACACCTCCTCCATCCATGACCTTCTTCGCTCCAAAGGCTTACCACCTGGTCTACTTCCTAAGGAGGTTAAGTCCTACACACTCTTAGACAATGGTACACTAGAAGTGTTTCTAGATGGGCCATGTCTCACCAAGTTTGAGAATAGGGTCTACTTTGACAGTGTTGTGAGGGCAAATCTTAGCTATGGAAGTCTCATAGGTGTTGTTGGTTTGTCCCAAGAAGAGCTTTTTCTATGGCTACCTGTGAAAGATATCATTGTTGATGATCCCAAATCAGGGCTTATACTGTTTGACATAGGGGTTGCTCACAAGCAACTCTCTTTGTCACTCTTTGAAGATCCACCTAGTTGTAAACCACAAGGTAATTGCTTTCTGGGTCTTGGATCAAATTTGCTTAATTAATTTTCTTTAATTATAATAATACTTTGTTGTTTTTTAATTGAATATTGTCTGTTTGGTTGGGTCATGGCCGTGTGTCTTTTTCTGGCTTTTGTTTTTGCTTTGGAGTTTGTAACAACTGTAGCAGTTTGATTTGATGTGGGTTTCTGTTTTTTATTTGTGTACGAAACAGTTTTTTGGATTTTAATGCCTGTGATTTCTGATAATTCCAGTTACATATTATTCATGGTTTTGTTTCAGAAACTGATCGCCTTATTTATATTTATTATGTCCCTTGTTTTATTATTTCCTCTTGTTTTCTGTATTATAAACACCCAGAAAATAATTAAAAGAAAAAAACAAGTGGGTGAAATTTCCCAACCTCACAAAAGGGAAAACAAATAGAAAAACAATTTGAAGGAAATTTCCTATTAAAATACAAGTTAAACACTTTTTTTTTATCCAGCAAAGAGAACCAGTGCAAATGGCAGAAGTTATATATATATAAACATCAATTCTTGATTAGAAATATAAATTGAAGAGTGTTTGATTAATTGCTGAATCTTTTTTTTTTTTTTTTTTTTTAATTTTTAAAATTTAATCTACATGGGTTTTATGATCTTTGATGCTAATAAGTGATAACTATTATGTGGCTGTGCAGGTGGTTTGGAGAATCATGTGAGGAGGGAGAAAGGTTTTGAGGCTTTGAGATAGAGAGATTTCAACTGTCTCAAAGTCTGTCGTTTTCAATTTTATGTAATAATTAATAGTCTTCTAATTATAGTTATATTTGTAGGTGGCTTTAGATTAGAGGCTGAGCAGTAGTTTGTAAAGATGTGAAGTCCTGGAATCAAGTGTCCCAACCGAATTAGAAGAGAGTTCTAAATTCTAATCTTCAAACTTTTGTTTATTCCTTTTTTTTAAATTCTTTATAAAGATAAAGATTTAGATGACTATCAAAGTAAAGAATCTAATCTTGTTATCTCCATCATTATCTCTTGGGTTTTCAAGCTCCTTAAAAAACGACGAAATATTAATCTTGAAACTGTCAACAATATTTAAAATCAATTTTCATTAGTGAAAACAAATATTTCATTTTTTATTTTGCAAGGTTTTTCATTTTTTATTTTTTAAATTTACAAACATGGAGAATTGAAGTTAAGAGTATTCTTTATATTCCCTAAACTGGGGCCTTTCTAAAAAAATAAATTATTGTGAATTTATGAAAATACACATGGTTGAATTTATTTGGACCAAAAAATGGTCCAAATAAATTCAACCATGTGTTTTTATTACCTCTAAACTTTTTCTTTTTTGCTGACATAAGATAAAAATTCTACTTTAATTTAATCTAAGTGTATATGTGTATAAAATTTCTGAACCCTAACTTTTACCATCTACACCCACAAACACTTATACTTGATTATCTTTTTATCCAAACACATAATCAAAGAAACTCCACATTGTTATTAATTTATCATTTTCTTTTTGTTTTATGCTTCTATTTTTACTTTTCTATTTTATTCTGAAAGTTGTTTGAATCTTTATAGCCTTATACAGTCTTATAAAACTAGGTATATGTAGATGTTCAAATCAATAAAAAAAATAAAAAAAAAGCCTCTCTTCACGGGCGAGCTTTGTGCTATATTGTACAGCAAATTACAAAACCACTTTCTTTCTCAAACTTATGGTCAGATTATATTCTTGATTTTTTTCAAAAATATTCCTTGGTAATATCATCTTTTCATTTACGTCCCTAGGGACCTTTTTTTTATATATATAATAATTAGGCGGGAAATGTGGGCCAGTCACGGGTGGGGTCACAGTGTATTGTTGTTGTTATGTGGGGTCACAGGCACCTTGCTAGAGGGGATGGACCCTATATGGCTTTCACTTTGTCCCTTTTCTTTAGCTCTTTTATTGTGCCGTGAAACTGTCAAAGACTTTTCCCACTGAAAACACAAGTTATTCTGTTTATCCTCATTTGGTTAGAACTATGATTGAGAGGGATTGGGTCTGTGCTTTAGTTTGGGAATTTTTCCCCTTAACCCTCTGTTCATAAATTAAATGAAAACATTTGCCATAAAAATAGAAATATAGAGAAAAATACCAATTTGGCTGCAAGTGTCCCACGGTCTATTTTAACAATTTATAGTTTATAGATTTTTTTTTAGGATACAATATAATTTTAATTTATGATGTCCACTCTATAATAATTGCTCGCTCTTATCATTAGGTTAATATATCAATCAGTTTTTTCGTATAAGTAGGATTTAGTTGAGCTAACTAGAATCCTGATCAATAAGTTTTTTTGTATAGGCAGGGTTCAAACTCGGATTTCTTATTCAACGATAAAAAACTTTATCAACTGAGCTAACTAGTAGAACCCATGTAAAAAGTATTTTTTAGTGAACGGTTACAATGAAATTCCAATTTGTTTACAATTATTAACCATTGTAGATTATAGCTGTTGCTTGGTAATATTGAAAGGAATTGTTGAGTAGTATTTTTTTTTTGGTATGTTGTGGCCGCAACATGAAGAGTTTCATTACGTTGTCTGATTTTTGTTATTGTTCAGCTTGAGTGAGCTAGTTGGCAACTTGGCTGTAAAGTCGAAATTTGCTATTAGTTTTCTCGCCAAGTTACATCTACAATCACATTCTTCATTAGAAAACACTTTTATTGACCACATACAAAGATTAACAATTAATTAAAAAAAAAAATAGTTGTCATTATATCATACGGCGTTGCATGCAGCCTGCCAACAAAATAATAGACCAAAACATCGTCTGGAGTCTGGACATGACAGCAAAATTTAACTGGGACACAACTGTTTTACACTGTTTTCAATTTGAGAGCAGAAAAAGTCTTTAAAGGGTATTGGCCAAACTGTGGATTGTAGTACTCTCTCGTGGTATATATTAGCCACACTGTAGATTGCAGTCGTTAGATAAAATAAAATAATAATAAATAAGGAAACAAGTAGGGGAGGAAAAAGCCATTGACAAAACTCCATGGTTTTCACCTCTCTTGGAAGTTGCAATAACTACAAAAATTAACAGAATGCTACTGGTTACATTTTAAAATCATATCAAAAGATCATAATGGGGCTAATAGTTTTGGTCAATATAGGCCAATTAGTCTTAGTAATTTCATTTGTAAAATCATATTAAAGATTTTGACATCAGAAACCGTTAAAACTTTTTTTTTTCAAAAGAAGAAATAAGGGAAATGAATACTATGTTTTCCTTAAATATTAATTTTTTTTTTTCAAAATTTTCCTTATGCTTTTAAATGTTTCATTTTAATCCTTATATATATATTTTTAATATTGTTTCAAAAAAGCCCTTGACATTAACTAAGTAATTGAAAATGTTGATGTGGCAAAGTTTTGTATTTATAAATCATTCTTAATTGACAGGGCATTGATCATGTGGGTAAAAAAATAATTTTAAATGATTTAAACAGCAATAATTTTAAGCAATTTTATATATTAGACCCTACATGGTGCGAAATTAAATTCCACATAAACATGTAGGAAATTGCAAAAAATAAACAAATAAAATGAAATAAGACCATTCATTCGACCACATTTTCCTTATTACCAATCTAAAATCCTTAACCCTATTGTTCTCTCTAACTTTCTTGCTACCCAAACAACCAAACAAACCCTTCTCTCTAAACGTCGGCCAACGACAATCCAAACTCAAATCACTCACAACCACAAATTAAACACAACAAAATCCCCCCCCCCATTGCCAAACTTGATCTTTGTACGCAAGAGTGACAAGACAGTGGTGATAAGAGTGCTTTAGGTGGCCAACTTGGACTATGCGGAATGTTGAGGACCTTGATGGGGTTGGGGTAGTAACAAAACTCTTAAGACTCCATTCTCATTCAATTATCAATCATATTGATTACAATTACATTAGGCTTGTCTATTTATAGTTTGACAATAATGTATGTCATTGGTTGGCTTAACAAACATAAGCTCCAAGCATTTAATTGGCTATTTGAGTACTTAACCAGGCTCCTTGCTTATCTTTAACTACCTTTGTTAGAAAAAGTTAAAGCTTAGAATTTATAAGAAAATATAAAAACACATTACAATTATCAAAATGCACCGCATCACTTGGATTAAACCCACCATTTTGATGCCCTTGATGGCGTATGAGTAGCATTGGATTCATACTATGTTGGTGATAACTGATAACAAAGCTGGCCATGAAGGTTTCAATAGGAGGTATTGGGATAGGAATCTTAGGAGAGTGAAAAATCATATGGCTCTTGCTAGTGTTCCAAAAGAAGAATGCTATTGAACTATAGTAGTGCCAGTCTATATAGTGATGGACTTGGCTTTTGCTTTGGAGGTAGCATTTAGATGTGTGGTTTTTTATATTTTAGCCTTTTGGGAACTTTTGAGGGATGAGAATTGAAAATACTAGAGTAGTATTTTGGGTTTTTGTTGGTTATGGATTTTGTGTAGTGTCTCTATTGATGTCTAGAAAATGCTGGCAAGAAAGAATAACTGGGGATTTTAGATTTCTTCCCCAGCTATTCTCTCAATCTAACCCAAATCACCCAAGTTCATGTGAGTATCACATGATCTTATTTAACTGATATACCTTTATTTTTTTCTTAATCAGTTTTAATTTTAATGATAGTTTTTGCTGTATAGACTCAACATCATCTATTTAACCCAGGTCATTCCTATATCATTTAAAAAGTAGTGTTATACAAAACGTGTGAAAAGTGAAAACAACATTTTTAGTTACTCAATTAACGGTAAGGACTCTTGAAATATGAGTAAAATTTTGAGTCAAATGTGTAATTAAACCATTTAAAAAATATATACAAATAATAAATAAAAATAAAAAACCCCGTGATAGGAATCTTTCGTCTAAATTGTCTAATCGTTATTATTGTCAACTTGAATTCTATTGGCCTGTATACATCAATATCACTACCATCCATTTAAATATCATAAGTCCACCATTGAACTTATTCAAGTACTGCATTATAAAATTTTTTTAAAAAAAATATTCAAGTACTTCTCCAAAAGCTTTCCATTCAATACTCTTTCGTATTATTACCAGACTTGTTAGTTTATGTGGTCGATCCAAGGGGGTCAGGTCGAACATAGGAAGGACCATTTAGATATTTTATTTGACAACGAAAAATTTTATTAATTAAATTTATTTAAAACCGCTGTAGTTTGTAGGTGCTTAGGTGGGATCTATTAATTAGAAAATTTCCCATCATTTGCATATTTTTTTCCTTTGATTAATTATTTGGCATCTGGTGTTGGTAAGTTGCTTTGTCCTTTGGTGTTCATTGGCTTGCGAAAGGTCACGTTCCTATGTCAGTTTCTAATAATGATAGTCAAGTTGCAAGGTTGGACGTGAAAATAATTAATATATACTTCTCGAATAATCAAAGATGGGTTTGTTGTCTTGAGCTGTTGGATTATATTGGGATTACAGCCTTACACTAATTATATGTGTACTTTGTTCTGTATTTAGTGGCTTTTCCTGTGCTTAAACTGTGATTATGATATTGATTGGGGTTTTTTTTTACGTTACTGAAAATGGTTTCACACTTCATCTACCCAACATCATCGTAGGACCACAAGTAACGTTTTGTTACAATCAGTACACTAGGGATCGATACTGATGGTTCAACAACTGTAAATTGTATATTAGTTAAATTGAATTGATTAACTTGGGCAACAAGTAGTGTTTAAGAACTTGGAAAAAGTTTGGACAAAATGGCCTTATGCCTTTTTCACCCAAATTATATAGCCTTATACCCCCCTTCCCAAACTAATTAGGAAAAATGCCCCTCTTTTGTAACTCGATTTTCTCAAAATCAAGTTAAAAAAAAATTAATTTTGGAGCCCTATAGTGACGTTTTAAGGACCTATAGTGACGTTTTGTAACTCGATCTCCATGAAATCGAGTTATAGGAAATTTTATTGCCTATAACTGGATTTCATGGAGTTCGAGTTACAAAACGCCACTATAGGTTCTTAAAAACGTCACTATAGGTCCTTAAAAACGTCACTATAGGGCTTAAATTGATTTTGAGAAAGTCGAGTTTAAAAAGAGGGGCATTTCCTTAATTAGTTTGAAAAGGGGGGCATAAAGCTATATAATTTGGGTGAAAAGGGCATAAGGCAATTTTGTCCGAAAAAGTTTATATGGGTTAGACTTAGAGACCCTTCTTTGGACCTTACAGTTTCGATCGGTTTGATCTTTGGCCGATTGATATATGTATATTATTTGAAGATAAATAGTGCTAGTAACGCATCATCAAACATGACATGCTTATTTTCATTTGGCCTTTGCTTACGAGATATTTCAATGATTATTTGTTAAATGAATTATTTATATTGATATCTAACCTTAAACTTTATAACGATGACCACGTTTGGTGGTGCTTATTCAAAAGGATGTTCTTGGCCTTTTTATGTGCAATGGTGTATGAGCTAGATGAATAAAGGAAATTGGAAATTTTGATGGAGGCAAAATTTTTTTTAATCCATTTAAATGCATTCAATTTTGGACGTGGCTACCATTTTTTAGTTTTTGGTTAGCCTTTACTAATTCATCAAGTAATCCTCTATTTGATAATTAAAATAACATTATGAGAGCTATTATTAATAATTTCAAATGGTGGATATAAGCCCAAGGATGAGACCAATAGCACACTAGTGGGGCTGTAATTATGGGGTTTCACTCTAAGTTAGAGAGAGTACAGTTCACCCCTTAGCCAAATGTGTTATTTATTTATAAAGTTTAAGGCTCAGTTGTTTGTATTGATATGGAGGACACATGATTGTTGTACTTGAGCACATATAGCCTTATTTAATTACATACATGTGTGTGTGTGTGTCTATATATATATATGTGTGTGTGTGTGTGTGTGTGTGTGTGAGCTTGATTGGATATTAATGTGTTTAATTCCAATATATGTTTGTAATATTTCTTTGGTTGAAGTATCTGTTGCATGTCTTAGTTGATATGCTTAAGTTGTCTAATGTTTTGGAATGTACAACAGTCTGTTATGAGTGCTTATTAAGTAAGCAAGAATGAGGCATTAGAGATATTCATTCATTATAAGAATGAAATTGAGAAATAACTCAATGAATGTAGTAAGTTCTTGGTTATCGTAGAAATTGGGGAAGCTATTATTTCCATCAATTATTTGTTCATTGAGATGCCTTAATAGAAACCACTAAAACACCTTGTGAATTATGGAAAGAGTAATCGCTTTTCTATAAATTTTTTAAATGTGGGGGTGTTTGATGAAGGTTGTGGTTCCTATTCCTAAATGATAAAGAACCATTGATTGTGTTTTCATTGGTTATGGTCATAACAGTAGTGCATAGTGCTCTCTAATTAATGAATCTATTATTTTTATATACATGACAATTAATTAGAATATATTTCAAGTGTTAAACTTTCTTAAAAAAAGTTTGAGTCTACGTTTAGTATCTTTCATGATCAAGAGTTGATGGAAGAGATGTTGAGCCTAAGCGTAGTACAAGGACAAACGTCATGGTTGTTTGGTCCAAATTTTCTAATATATATATTAGAAGATGAACTTAAAGCTTCAAAGAAGCGATATCCAGAGGTGCCTTCTTGGAAAAGAGATTGTCAATAGTGCAATAAATTCATCTTTGAAATCTATGCATAGTAATTGGTGGATCTACCACCTAAGAGTTTGAGAGTTGATGGAATTATTGACTATTACAATGCGAGACTTGTTTTAGAAGGCTACAAATAAAAGGAAGATGTGAGTTTTCTTGATACACAATAAACCAAAGGGGTTTATGGTTCTTGTACAAGGAAACAAAGTGCTTAAACTTGTTAAATCTTTGTATAGATTGAAGCAAGTTTCAATCCAATGACATGAAAATTTTGACAATGAGATGATGTCAAATGAGTTTAGATTTAATGCAACTAGTGTGTGATGTGAAATATATCACAAGAGGCTATGTTGTTGTGGGATATGCTTATGTAAGTGTTGTAGATGTGATACTAGAAATAAATTTTCTAATACATCTGATGGACTTATCTTATCTCAATCACATGAGAGATGTGAAGATAGTCTAGTGAGAACACCTTATATTAAGAGCATATGTATTTTTGGGAAGTCAATAAATCTAAACAGATGTGCATTGTTGGATACTCATGCCTCCTATTTGTATATATTAGTAGGGCACAGGGTTATGGTAGGTCTCAACATATTTGTTGGAGACATAATACCATGAGGCAGTTGCTCTCAAATGGAAGTATTTCCAGATAATAAAACGGATCCGTAATCAATTTTTGAGTGGAGAGCAAATAAACTGCGTGTTCATCGAGGGGAATGAGGTTAAAGCCTATTACCTAAAAGTCTCCGGGATGGTAACCCAATCTAGCTAATTAGAGATCCCAAGATCTAGGTTCAAAGGGACAACTCAATCGTGGAAACTATATTTATCACTATGGAGATAACATCTTCCTTCCATTCCTATGATGAAATAGTGATACCTGTAAGCGATGTTCAGGATAAATTTTGCTTTTAATGATTCTTATATCTTGTAATTCCAAGTAGGGTATAGCAGGATACTTTTAATAAGAGTCACTTATATGAGTGTGAAGTGGGTCACTTCCATGAGAGTTTCTAAACTGAATTCTCTAAAGCACTTCATGAATTTACCAGGATATGTTCAGGGCCGAAATGAACACAACTATAAGAATCGAAAAATGTCTGAAAAGGAGCTGTGTGAATTCTATTGTCTTGGTATATATAAACGGCTGAACAATTCAAGACATCATGTTCACTGGTTAGCTAGTATATCTGATAGTCTTTCACAAAGGAAAGTTCAAAGCCACAAGCTACTTCTCCCGATACAGTAACTTTTCTTCTACTCTCTCTATGTCTGCATCATCATTTGCATTGTATTTTGTCAATTTCTATTCATGTGGGGGATTGTTGGAAAAATAGTATGGAGTGAATAAAAAATTGATGTTTTCTATATTCACTTGAAGATATTATTATAAATGATGAAAATCCTTGAGTCCCATATTGGAAATGATAGAGAATATGAGTTTGAGTTGGATATTGGGTTGGGCTTTAGGCATGTGTGGACTAGGCCCACTTATCCAATTAATAATAATATTTTATTATTTTATTTTTGAGTTAGTAAGTCTGTATACAACAGTTATCTCTGAAACAGTGTTTCAGTTTTAAGTTACGTATAATTTCATTGTCCCTCATTCATGAAAAAGAACTTTTTCTGAGAAAAACTCTCGAAGTGAGAATATTTTTGTGCGTTCATTTTGTGTCAAAGAGAAAGAAAGAGACATTGAGTAGTTCGCAGAGCACGACCTTGTGTGCTTCGTTTTCGTGCTGTAGATCATTTTATCCTAGGAGGCAGACGTCCGTGAGTCTCAAAGCACCACAGTGATTATGTGAGGGGCGAAATTTGGTTTAAGGAGATTGTGTTAAACACAAGACTTAATCTGATTCATTCATTTTTCATGCATTTGGTCTGTGAGTTTTTAATTATATTGTAGATTTCTTTTATATATATGTTGTATATTTTTATTGTTTTGCCTATTACTTCTTTTGTGTTAATATTGCTTATAATTAGATATGTGTGTTATTCCCTTTTGCTTAATCACAAAAGTAAATTGTTGAAATATATCATTTGAGAAGAATATACTTGATAAGGGACCACATTATTTTTTGATAATTTGATAAATAGATAGTGCAAGAAAGGAGAAGTGGTGATCGAACCACAGATATAGAGTATCACAAAAAATATCATTATCGTTAAGTTTTCACTTAAATTCCAATTAGAAACCACGTTTATGAACCTAAGGTGTGAGGACACTAATATGTGCAAGGGGCTTACTCTTTTACTCCTCCATTATTGCCTTGTTTATGAAGTTAAAGTCTTGTGAAATCTCTTTTCATCTTTTTTTTTTTAATTTTCTTTTTGAATCCCCATAAGAGTTAGTTTTAGACTAGTACTAATTATTTTATTTTTAAAATCATTGTCATTATTGTTATGATTATCGTATATTATATATATTTTTTAACCCATGCTTAGTTTGTTTGGGTGGAAAATGTTTTTTAAAAAATCTTAAACTTTGCATGGATCTAGCCTTTTGTCCCTAAACTTTAAAAAATGATTTTTTCAATAGTTTAGAGATGAAACTAGAATCCAAAAATTAACTTTTTATATTAATTTAGAGATAAAAAATGAAAATTTTGAAGTGTAGGAACAAAAAACGAAATTCATGTAGAATTTAGGGACAAAAACAATATTTTAGCCTATAATTAAAGTGGAAGCTCAAAAAATCATTAAGCTTTTCCATTATAATTTTGTGCCAACTCCCAAGTGTCCCAAGTAAATTTTAATTTCATTATAATTTTGTGTCATGTATTCGTTGAATTAAAAATCACTCCAAGCCCATTAATAACTACTTCGAAGTTCCAACCTGGCAACTCCCCTTTTCAATAGATTTTTTTTATAGGGGTAAAAACTAATTTTAATCTTATTTTAAGGAATATAAGCAAAAGTCTTTGTATTATAATAACGAAAATTTCGTTAACTAAAATCTAGAATATAAAGAGATCCATAATACATAATGAAAGGTTTGTCATAAAAAAAATAAATAGAACAACAAAATACATTCATAAAAAAATAAATAGAACAACAAAATACATTCTTTTCTCTTAATAAAATGGAGCAACCTGAGTCATTTGCATCTATCAAACTAAAATTAGAGAATAGGGTTTATTAAAATTTTGATAAGTGATTTTTCATCATATGTCATTATCGTTGGACTATTACTTAAATTCAAAGTGGAAACCATGCTAATAAACTTGAGGTGTGAGGTCATTTACTCCTCCATTATTGGCTTGTTTATGAAGTCAACGGGTTGTGAAATCGCTTTTCATTTTCATTTTCTTTTTTAGTCCCCATAAGAGTTAGTTTGAGGCCACTACTATTGATTTTATTTTATTTTTAAAACTCTTTTAATTATTTTTATCGTATATTATATTTTCTGGACCCATGCTTAGTTTCTTTTAGTGGAAAATGTTTTCTAGAAACCTTAAACTTTGCATGGATCTTGCTTTTTGTCCCTAAACTTTTTAAAAAGATTTCTTTCAATTGTTTAGGGACGAAACTAGGAACGAAGAAAAAAAAAAACTTTTTATAATAGTTTATAGAAACAAAATGAAAATTTTGAAGTTTAGGAACAAAAGAACGAAATTCATGTAGAATTTAGAATTGAAAACAATATTTTAGCCTATAATAAAAGTGGAAGCATAAAAAACCATTAAGCTCATCCATTATAATTTTGTTCCAACTCCTAATTGTTCCAAGTAATTTTGTGTCTATGTGTTCAATCAATTTAAAATCACTCCAAGCCCATTAATAACTATTTTCAACTAGGCAATCCCCTTTTCACTCCATAAAAATAAGTGTTTGTGGAGTGTGAGGGACAATTGGACAAGGGCCGATGTTTAAGCCTCCAGGAGGGAGTTTTATACATATATATTGATATACACTTAGATTAAGTTAGAGTAAAATTTCTATCTTGTATCGAATATATATATTTATATATATATATTACTCCATAAAGGGGGAAAGACACCAAGCTGAAGGCGGAAGCACAATAATAATATATATGTAGAATGTAAAGATAATGTAAAAGCAAAGTAGAACCAGCCAAGTAGGTGGCAAAGCCAACCAAGTAGGCGATATAGCAGTTATAATCAAAGTAATTTAAAACAATAGTAAGGCGGTAGAACCAGCCAAGTAGTGTATATATGAAAGCAATAAAAATTTAGAACCGTCCAAGATGACGGTAGCAACAAGTAGTATAATGAACAGAAAACAGAAAATACTTGTTATTGAATTGAAAGTAGAACAAACACTTACAGTAGTAGTAGTTACAAGATCTCAACAGTTACAGGTTTACAGTTACAAAGCTTGTTCTAGTTCTAGATACAAGATTGTAAGGTAGTAGGAAATAGTGGTAGTAGAAGCAAGAAATTTTCTTTCTAAGAAGGCTTCTAAGGGAAGAAGTTCTAAGGGAAGAAAATTCTAAAGTAAAAACTTGTTTGAATATAAAGGACAACCCCCCTTAAATAAGTAAATTCTTAGTGAACAGTAAAAGTAAACCGTGAATAGTAAAAGTTAATTGTAAAAGTTTGCCGAAAGCAATCTTGGTGTGACTAAAAGTCTCAAGAAACATGGAGAATCTTCTTTTCAAAACATCATCATCAGAGGTGGAAAACAATAGTGGAATTTTACCAGTAAGTAAACATTATAGCATTTTTGGCCGTTGTGCAGGCCAGACAAATAAGAGAATCAATCATTAATCAATCTTTTGCTAAATCATCAGCATCTTCTTCATCATGACCAAACCACTCCTGATTGTAGGGGTAGTAAAGGTCTTTTGTAACAGAGGCTTCAGAGTCAGCTTCTTTCCGTTCATCTTCTGAATCAACAGCTTCTTTTTCTTTTGAAATCATCTTGATGAGAGCATATAGAGCATCAGGGTCCTTGCGGATTTCATCCAAAGGAGAACCCTTCTTTTTAGGCTTAACAGGAGCTTTAACAGTTTTAGCAGATGTGGAAGCAGGTGCATCAGCCAGTTCAGCTTTTTTCACTAGGGTAGTGATTCTTAATGTTGGAGAAGCACTTGGGGAAGAGAAATCTTTGGTAACATTGTTAATGATGGATCGAGTATGGGGAAACCTATCCCACCACTTAGCATACCAGCAACGAGTGAGAGTGTCACCCTCCTTAACATACTGCCATTTCAGAATCCATGGAACTTTATATTTCTTAATAAAATAGAGTAAAGGAGGAAATTTAGCACCAGAGGAATCAACTTTGAACACACTTTTGAAATATGTAAGAGAATTCATTAATGGCTCGGGAAATATTTCAACAATTGAACCAAATTGGGCTCACCAGCGAATGAACCAAAGGGGGAAATCAGAATTAAAATCTTTATCAAAATTAACAAACCATGAATGAGTCATGTTATCATTTTGGTGAAGCATAAATCTGAACCAGGTAGTGAGATAATCATGATATGAATAAGGAATAGGAGATTTTGGTAACCTTCTTGTGGCGGCAAGGTCGGGGCCCCACATTTCTTCAGAAATAATATAATTCAGGAAAACACTGTGATAAATTATCTTGGTAGTGTTGATCTTATCAGTGATGGCTTTAATAGTGATTGAGTTTTTATGGCGCAAAATATCAGAGTAATATTGCACAGTTTTGTCACCATGTTCAGGGATCCAATTGAATCTTGGGGGAAAGTAACTAGTAGCAAGTGAAAAGGGATCAGTGATGGAAGTCCTATTTGGCTCAATAGAAAACAAGTTCTGAACATATTTCTTTTTAACATACAGTGAAGTATTGGATACCTTGGGATAAATAGTTTTAACAAGCTGGTTAACAGTAGTTAGAGCATAAGGATCATAGGATGAGGCTAAAACAAAAGAATAATTAGGCTTGCGAATAGTACCTAGGGGAGTGAAACGGTTAACAATGTCCAAAGAGGAAACAGATTCTTTTTTAACAATCGAATTAGTAGTGGCAAGTGTCTTGTCTTTTGACAGTCTACTTACCATTGTGACACTGCAAAAATTCACTGGTAAGGAAATCAGGGATGGCATTTTGAGATCCTTTAATATATTCAATATCAAAATCAAAAACACTTAACATAGCTTGCCATCTAGTAAAAATATGTTTTGAAGCAATATTTTCAACATCTTTTTAAATAACATATTTAGCACTTTTGCAATCAATACGTAACAAAAACTTTTGGTTTAACAAATCGCTTTGAAATTTTCAAATGCATAGTACTATAAATAAAATCTCTTTTTTAATAGTACTATAATTTAACTGTGCATTATTCCAGATTCCAGAATAGAAACGGACAATTTGCTCAGGTGACTCTGGAGAAACTCTTTGTTTCAGAATACCACCATAACCAATGTCGGAAGATCGGTTTCAACAATTTTGAAAGCATTAATAGTAGGAATACCAAGACAAGGCAATGTCTTAACATGAGATTTGATTTGTTTAACAAGGGAAGTATGAACATCAGACCAAGGAGGAGGATTGCTCTTTAACCGATCAAACAGGGGCTTACATTGTTCCTCATATCCTTGTAGAAATCTGCAACATAATTTAATGACCCAAGGAATCTTTGGAGTTGTGTTTTATCAGTGATAACATCAGGAAATTTATCAGCAAATTGAATGGCTCTATCAATAGGACGAATCTGTCCTTTAGAGATGTCATAGCCAAGGAAACAAACTTTTGTTTGAAACAATTTGATTTTCTTAGCAGAGACAACAAGGCCATTTCTTTTTATAGTATCTAGAAACGAATACAAATGTTTCCAGTGTTCAACAATAGAGCTGGAGTAGACAAGAACATCATCAATATAAACAATGGTGAAATGACTGAAGGAGTTAAAAATATCATTCATGATGTTTTGAAACTCACTAGGGGCATTCTTAAGACCAAATTGCATAACATTTCACTCATAATGTCCAAAAGGAGTGGTAAAAGCAGTTTTGTACCTATCATTTTCACTAATCTGGATTTGGCAGAACCTAGATTTCATGTCAAACTTGGAAAACACCACAGCTTCACTCAACCTATGGACCAAGTCATTCTTATTGGGAATAGGATACCTAATCCACTCCAAAACCTTATTCAAGGGTTTGTAATTAATTACCAATCGAGGGGTTCCTCTCTCAATCTCAGCATTTTTCTGGACATAAAAAGCAGAACAAGACCAAGTAGACTTACTATTCCTAATCAATTTTTTCTCTAACAAATCATGGATTTCTTTTTTGCAAAATTCAACAGTTTCAGCATTATTTGAATAGGACGAGCTTTAGTGGGAATGTTTTTTTCATCAAAATCTTTAACATATGGCAAGTCAACAATATGTTTCTTCCTATGCCAGAAAGCATTAGGAACATTAAAGCAAACATCATGCACCAGCATTTTCTGAAAATTATCAATTTTTGATTGTAGCAGTTTATCAGAAATTTATTCAGCAATTTTCTTGTATCTAACTTCTTGTTGAAGGAAGTTAAGATGTTTGATTTTAGCATGAAACAAATTTAAAGTTTCAGTATCAATGTCAAGCTTTGAAGCAAATTTGAATTTTACTTTCTGTCCAAAATATGATTAGTAGTAATTCCATCATGTTCAACAAGAAAATGATACAAGGCATTTATAAATAGCAGACCAAGAATCACTTTATCAGTCATATTTTTAACAAGGACAGAAGGAATCTTGAAACAGACATTATCATGACAAACATGAGCATTATTTAATTCATATCTAATCTTCATTTGACTACCATTAGTAGAAACCAATCTTTTAGTTGATTTTTCAAAATATTTTGAAGGAATCAATCCTTCT
The DNA here is from genome assembly GCA_028535165.1 of Quercus tomentella. Taxonomy (NCBI): domain Eukaryota; kingdom Viridiplantae; phylum Streptophyta; class Magnoliopsida; order Fagales; family Fagaceae; genus Quercus; species Quercus tomentella. The sequence goes on along the minus strand of JAPQVY010000100.1, from coordinate 12,955,869 downwards.
TGGATACAATTCATATCCGCACCAGAATCAATCATAGCAATAACAGTGAAATGATAATTGTGAGAAACAACAATTTTAACTTTTGTAAACCATTTTGGAGGAAGCAATTTATTAACAAGACTAAGTTGAGAATTATCAACACTACCTTTATCAGAAAGAAGAGTCCGTTGACTGGATTTATCTCCATCTTTGTGCTCGTCTTGTTCATTATCAGATTTATTGAGATTTTTATCAATTTTTAACATTATCAATTCTTGTTTTAGATTACTGTTATCACTTTTAATGTTTTTAAATTCATGTTTTAATTCATTTATCTCTTGTTTAACAATATTAATTTCATGTTGAAGATCATTAACAGTTAAATCTTTGGATTTCTTTTTATTAAATCTTTCCAAAGTTTCTTCAAAGCTTATAGTTGATTTTAGTTTTTTACCAGTTTCATCTTTTATCAAATTTTTCTTAAACTTATCCAAATATTCTTTTTGTAATTCAGGATTTTGAATTTGATTTATCAATTGAATTATTAATTTTTCATCTTCTTCACTCTTAGTGAGAGTATTAACAGATTTAATAACATTACAACAAGAATCTCTACAACCAATTTTAATATTAGGTGAATCAGAAGAATCATCACCAGATTGATAGCAAGAATCAGATAAAGAAGAAAAATCATCTTCCAAAGAATCAGACGAGTTGTTTGGTTCAAGGATTCTGAATAATTCTTCTTGCTCTTTAAATATTTAACATGTTAAACTCGTTTTTTAACTTACCAGGTTTTTACTTACAATCTTTACTAAAGTGTCCAGGTTTACCACTGTTAAAACATTTACCTTCATTTGATCTTTGTTTATCATATCTTTTAGAAACATTTTTCTTCTTAGTATAGAAATCATTAGGTTTAACAAAGTTATTTTTGTATTTTTTATATTTTTTATGGTTTTTATCATATTTTTTACTTTTTTGCCTGGAAGGAGCAATTGGAGGCAAACCATATTGTTCACAGAAATTTCTCATTTCATATTTAGCTTTTCTTTTATTTTTTAATTGGTGTTTTAACAATTTTTCATCATTACACATTGATACCAAGTTTTTTAATAGTACTGAAAATATCACCATAGGTTAAATTATCATAATCAATAGAATCATTTTTACCCATTAACTCTTGTTTTACCTTATGAGCAAAGATAGGAGGCAAACCGTCAATAAACTTTTCTTTCCAATAAGGCTTGTGGCAATCTTTTCGGAGCATCACTCTAGAAGTAAAAACATCTTGATACCATCTGTAGGACAACTCACATTATTTAAATAATCAGAAACACGAGATGAAATATTGGATGGAGTACCAACAAAATGTTTGAGAATAGTATAGATCAGGGTATCAACACCGTCAGGAATACCTCGACCAATACTTTCATCAAAAATAGGCAAACCTTCATCATTCTTTTTAACAGCATGTTTAATAGACTCTCTGGATTCTTTAGTGATATATGAATCCCACCATCCACGAAGAGTACCAGAAAAACCAGTAACAAATAAATTAACAATTTCAGGTTGATCAAGATCATGGTTATTTTGATAAGCAATACCAATCATAGACATATGACTCATTTTATTAATGATTTCTTGTTCAGACAAACCATCAATATTCCATTCATAAAGCTTATCAGCAGAAATAGAAAACTATGTTTGAAAAGATCTTTCTTCAAACTACATATCAGGAGGAGTAGGTTTTGAATACCAACTTTTAGTAAAAGATATGGGTTTGGAATTTCCAACAAATCTTTTAATTTTTGGTAAATCATCATCAAAAATCTTTTTTGCAGAAACAGAAGAAACAGTATCAGAGTCTGTATTTTCTTCAGAAACAATTTCATTTTTAGAAATAGTTAGAGCAGCCGGAGTACTTGTAGAAGTACCTTCAGTTTTAACTTTTAAATCAGAAAGCATTTTTTCAACAATTTCAAGAGTCTTGGACTGAGAAGTTTTAAACATAACTTTTTCTCTTTGACTGGGTAAATCAATCAAAGGTTTTTCAGTTTTGACAGACTTTTCAAGAGAAACAGTTTTTTCAACTATTTTTTCTTCAATGTGGTCAAGTTGACCAGTAATATGCAAAGATTCATTAGTAAAATTGTTTTTTTTTTTTCAATAAGACTAACAATGAGAGTTTGATCATCAGCAATTTTGAAAGGAGAGGCCTTGACTTCATCCTTCTTAGTAGTTATCAAAATTGTTTCAAGAGGAGAATGAGTAGACTTAACAATGGTTTTATTTTCTTTAACAAAATTTGATTTTTTTATCACATTTAAATGTTGTATTGAAACTTCATCTTTTGAAACATAATGGTTTTCAAGAAAATCAAAAAACAAAATATGCTTTTTCAATTGATTCATCTTTTCTAACCATTTTCTTTTAACACGGTATTTTTCAGACTGAGCAAAATTATTTTGGAAATATTTTCTTTTATTTCTGTTTTTAGCAAGCATAAACTCATTGTATAAAGAAACCATATCAACTTCAAAGCTTTCATCCAAAACAGTCAAAACTCTTAATTGATTTTGGTAAACAAGATTTTCAATAGGAGGAAAATCAGAATCAGAAGGACAAACAGATTTAGTGTCATCTTCTTCTTCATTAGTAGTTTTACTATATGGAGAGGAAGTTTCAGGTTTAGTAGAATAGTAAACAGAGCTAATTTGAGATTTATCACTTGAAACACCTTTTAGCTTTAAATCAGAGGGTTTTTCAAAATTCTTTTGCAAAAAATCATTGATCTCTTGATTTCTTTTTGAAATACTTTCAGATCCAGCAAAGGAATGTCTTCCTTCGTTGATCCTCAAAGGTGGATTATTTTGAAAACTTATTTTGACAGTACCATCAAGATATTGTTGAATATGAGTGAGATCAAGTTCATCAAAAACAGGTTTAGCAGGAGGGGATTCTTGTTCCAACAACCAATCAGTAGGAAGCTTAACATCTTGCCATTGAATCATTTTTGGGACTTGAATTTTAGCATCAGGGGTTGAACATTGGATTAACATGGTTTTACCAGAAGGTTCTCTAGAAATCTTAGCACCAGGGTTTATTTGAGTACCCAACAATCTATAATAAATGCGATAAATCAAAGCAAAAGGCTTACTACCTTCTTCCATGTAATAACCAGATGAAGCAATATTCAAAGTCAAAGCTTTAATAATATTAGGATCATCCAAAGCAAGAGTGAGATCAGGATAACAGTTAGAATAAACAGGACCATCATACATAGAAGCAGTAATCATACCAAGAATGCTATCTTTAAAGTTCTTAAATCTAGCATCTCTTAAACACATAAGAACATAAGCATTAATACCCTTTCGGGTGAGTGGTTTCATAGCAACTTGAACCATACCAATATGCAAATAACTGAATTTTTTAGTAGCAAGGAAATCACTAATATTTCTTTTAGAAAACAAACAGCATTTTTCATGAACTTTAGAAATAGAGAATATTTGTTCAACAGTTCTAGCTTTGTAAGCAGAATGAAAAGCACTCTCAACAAAACTAGTTTTATAAATAGTTTTAGTATCAACTTTAGGAATATTCCATCTTTGGAAATCAGGAAGTAACTCATTTTCTTCAATAGTGTGACCTTCTTCATTTACAATATCAGGAGGACAACTAGTCCTGGAGCTGACAGAGGAGTTGGATCTCCACAACCTATCCATACTATCCTAGGTTCAACACTTAGTTATCATGTTTTTCTCACAACCGTTGCATTTCGTAACACATACCCTAACCAACCTTATACCTCTCATGCCCTACACGCCCTCTCTTGGCTCAAACGGGCCTTACAGTTCGGTTCTAGGAATTCTTTACGACTAGGGTGGTGCCAACGACGGTAAGAAGGGAACACAATAAAGGAGTATCAAAGTTTCGGGTAGACACAGATAGAGAGATAGAGAACACAACCACACTATCACCAGCCAGAAAAGAGTGGCTCTGATACCAGCTTGGTGTCTTTCCCCCTTTATGATTATTATTGTGCTTCCGCCTTCAGCTTGGTGTCTTTCCCCTTTTATGGTATCAGAGCCACTCTTTTCTAGCCGGTGATAGTGTGGTTGTGTTCTCTGTCTCTCTGTCTATGTCTACCCGAAACTTTGATACTCCTTTATTGTGTTCCCTTCTTACCGTTGTTGGCGCCACCCTAGTCATAAAGAATTCCTAGAACCGAACTGTAAGGCCCGTTTGAGCCAAGAGAGGGCGGGTAGGGCATGAGAGGTATAAGGTTGGTAACTGAGTGTTGAACCTAGGATAGTATGGATAAGTTGTGGAGATCCAACTCCTCTGTTAGCTCCAAGACTAGTTGTCCTCCTGATATTGTAAATGAAGAAGATCACAGTATTGAAGAAAATGAGTTACTTCCTGATTTCTAGAGATAGAATATTCCTAAAGTTGATACTAAAACTGTTTATAAAACTAGTTTTGTTGAGAGTGCTTTTCATTCTGCTTACAAAGCTAGAACTATTGAACAAATATTCTCTATTTCTAAAGTTCATGAAAAATGCTGCTTGTTTTTTAAAAGAAATATTAGTGAATTCCTTGCTGCTAAAAAATTCAGTTATTTGCATATTGGTATGGTTCAAGTTGCTATTAAACCCCCAACATTGTGGGGTTTAGGGCGTTTTCCTTGCATAAGCAACTTGGAGATGGGAGCCCCGGGTAATCACCCCCTTTATGGTATCAGAGCCTGATTAGACTACCGATCCTCTCACTCTGTAATAGATACACGGTAAAGAGAGGCTCTCCAGCGGCAGGTGCGGGTATCGAAAAGTGCTAGGCCCGTATGCTCTGGTAGGTACGCGGTGTCGTCGAAGTCGAGACCACAGGAACTGCGTGTGTCCTGCCCGATGCCTTGCCGTTGAAAGCAGGGCCCGACATCGTGGGGTTTAGGGCGTTTTCCAAGCATAAGCAACTTGGAGATGGGAGCCCCGGGTAACCGCCCCCTTTTTAAATATTGCTCCTTCCAGGCAAAAAAGTAAAAAACATGATAAAAGCCATAAAAAATATAAAATATACAAAAACAACTTTGTTATATATATATATATATATATATATATATATATTTAGGAGTAATATATATATATATACACATATATATTTTAAAGAATATAATAAATGTAAGCAAAAGTCTCTTATTACAATAACGGAAATTTCGTTAACAATTAAAATCAAGAATATAAAGAGGTCAATAATACATAGTGCAAGATTTGCCATAAAAATATATATATCAACAAAATACATTCTTTCCTCTTACTAAAGTGGAGCAACCTGAGTCATTTGCATAGTTCATCAAATTAAAATTAGAGAATTAGATCTATCAAAATTTTGATAAGTGAGTTTTCGTAATATGTTATGTTTTTTGTTTTTTTGTTTTTTTTTTTCAAATAGGTTTGACGTTTGAGTATATGCAAGTGATTATAAATTAATATATTAATGCATATGCCACTATCACGATTGCACTACAAACTTGAAAATTAGTTCTCAATATGATATTGTGTGATTGTGGGTTCCAATTAGCCCAATTGTGTGATTGTGATGTTGTGAGTTCTAGTTAGCTTAACTGGTAAAGTCTTTGATAGTTGAATAAGAGATATGAGGTTCAATTCCCGCCTACACCAAAAACTAATTGGTATCTTGGTCTAATGATAAAGAGTTATCATTAGGAGCAGATGCCATACATTGAAACTCTCAATAAAAATAAAAAAAATAAAAAATTAAAAAAAAAGTTCTCAATATGATATTGTGTGATTGCGGTGCAACTGTGCAAGTGCAACGGATGGCTAGTATCGAGCAATATGTTGGAATTGTAGGGGTAGTATGCTGGTGCTCAGGGACGTAGTTAGGATTTGAGTTAGGGGTTGTACTACAACCCCATAACTCATAATAATTTTCTCAAAAAGAAAAAAAATTATCTATTTTGTACTAGATCGGCTATAGTATAAAAAGAAAATTATTATGAAATTTCAAAAAAAAAATTTTTTTTTGGAGAAAGTTATGAAATTTTAATTAGTATTAACAAATTGTCAACAAAGACAAATACACAATTATTAACTATACCATTTATCTATTTTGTATCATTTGTGGCTAAAATTAATTCAATTTATATAAACATATTATAATAATAATAATAAAAATCACCCACGAACATAATTGGGTCCCGCCTCATGTATTTATTGCTATACTTATAATGGTTGCAGGAACGTAGATGAAATTTCTTATCCAAACTATAATTTTGGACCCATTTGATCAACTAGTTTTTTTTTTTTTTTTTTTTTAATTGCAGAGAAAATATCTTTCAATGTATTGACTCACTGCACAACACATGGGTCATTATTGAAAGAGAGAAAGATAGAGGCATAAAGTTCTCTGCCCCTCTCTCGTCTCTATTTAGGACAGTATATAAGGGAATTGAGAAAGTGAAAAAATTGATTTCTTGCTCAAATGAGAGAGATGGAAATATCAGATTTAGAGGCTGGAGCGCAGCTTTGCCATATGTGTTGTGCTAGAAGTGTGCTCAATCTGCCATCAAGTTGTGCTGCAATTTAGCATCTCTCTCATTTAGGGTTTTTTTTTTTTTTTTTTTTTTTTTCCTTGTTGGGAATTTGATGGAAGGATTGAAAATTTAAATTCACTGAATAGTTTTGTTTCAAAAAATTTTAAGGGCTAGGCTTTTTTATTTTGGTAAAATTGGTAGATTAGGCTAAATTTTGTAACTTCCCTATTGTTGATTTTGTTATGGGGCTTATTTTTTGGGTTTGCTATTTTTAAGGGGGCAAGTGTAATTTTATTGAACCAAATTGGTAAATTATTACCTACATATATATATACACTAATAATTTTTTTCCAAATTTTCGAGGGGGCCATTCCTCCTAAAGCCAAAGAATTGCTCTATCCATGCTGGTGCTAGTGCAGGAAGAAACCTAACATGAATTTGTGTCGTTGGACATGACTTAGTGATTTCTAAGGCTTTATGGTATTTATGAGATTTTGGGGTTCGAAATCTCTAGCCAACATTTGGGGGTTACTCCGAGAGATTCCTCCCAAATTAACTTGTTTTGTGTGGGATGATGAGACTATACACACCTAAGGTGATACACAAGGGCTCGAAGAGTTTTGAATGCCCGTGTTTCTTAAAGAAAATAAAAATAAAGGATAAATTAAACTCTTCCACCCTAACCTATCACCCAGAATCACACTTAACCACCTGAATTATTGAAATGTACAATTGATCTCCCAAAGTTATAACTATGTTTCAATATCCCCCTTGCTGTCTATTTTAATTTGGTGTTGAGTATGCTAGAATTTCACATTGAAATGCCAACCCCTCTCTCCAAAACAAATGGTAGAGGGGTAAATTGGCATTTCAATGCTAAATTCCGTCAAATTTAACAATAAAACAAACAACTAGGAGTTAAGTGTAACAAATCTTTAAAATGGGGATGTCATTCGTGTGTTTTGATAGTTCGGGGGTTTTGTGTGTTTGTGTGTATGTGTATAGTATTGAGTTCAAGTTACACATGATGTAACATAGCTTACACCACCTAATAACCTTTTATAAAAATAATTTTCCAAAAATCTCACTATTAAATAACTTAAATTACATGCTATTTGTATTCTTAACATGCATGCCAAGTTTCATACTAATAAGATTTTATTACTTTCCGATCTAAAAGCCTATTTTTTATTCACAATTTTAAATACGAAATCTTGAAATTTTAATATTTGATCCATAACAATGTCAGATTATTTTAAAATTTTGCAAGAACATACAATATAAGAAAATCTTAACTGTGAATTTGTTGAAATTTGCATCTAATAAAAAAAAATTAAGTGAGGTAAAATAAATTAAAATTATACCAAATATGCACACGCTAAAATAAAAAAAAAAGTTCATAAAGCAAAAGGAGGGATACAAAACAACGGCCTCCATTACACAAGGTTTTCAGACTCGGACCGTTCATTGAACCATAAAAGGGAGAGGTTCAAGGTTTTTGAGGTCGAACCGTGGTCGAACCGTGATGACGTTATAATTAATTTAATAATTAATTAAAGCCTAAATATAGATATTAAATTTATAAAAATAGCAAAATTGACTAATATATCTATATATGTGAGGGAAATTTAATGATTTTCAAGCATATATTTAATAATTAAATAAGAAAGTTAATAAAATAAAATAATAACCATGAAAGCATTAAAATTTATGATTAATTTTTGAAGTAAAGTTGAATAACTTTGAAGGATTATAATTATAATTTTTTTTTTATTCCTTGTAAGAGATGGATAATTTAATTAAGTAGAATAAAATTGTGTTAAGTTGTTTTTATTAAAAAAAAAAAAAAAATTGCTAAGGGGTTGGACTGCACAGTTCTTGCCACTGGTTCGTACGGTCCAACCCCGGTTTTAAGGGTTCACGGAATTGCCACATATGCCCGGTTCTTTATGCTTAAAAAATCGATTTTCATCCCGGTTTCCGGTTTTCACGGTCCGACCTTCCGGTCCGGTCCGGTTCTGAGAACTATGCCATTACACACACAATCAGGAAAGACGCGGAGGCCCACACAGATTACATTTACTTCTCGTTAGACCCATTACATGAGGATGAGCTACCCTTCACACTGTCTATTGAAGTATTGATCCATCCGAAGTCTACCTCCTGATTATAATATTGGTTTAGAATTAGGTGTTTTAAATCCAATTTTGGGTCAAATTTTTCAAGGCACGTGAACAATCTTGCAGAATTGTTCTTTGGATACCCCCAAAAATGCTACATTCTTTTGTCCTTGACTTTGTGGGAAACTTTGGTGGATGTCGCTAAGATCAAGCAGTATATTGGCTGTGAAATAGACACAAATGGTGCTAAGTGCTAACATTGATACCAATGGACCATATCTCAATGAATTATTGGGTACTTCAACCAACTTGTATGCTAAATGATGGTAGCAAAAGACAGAATAACCCCAAATTTATAAAACTCGAACCCATGAAAGTACCACTAGGCACTAGCTCCTTTCTGCATACTACTACTCTTGGATTTTTGTCGTCATTCATCACTAAAGTAAATAATACACTTTCAAAATCATTTTTATTCAACCATGAATAAAAATTTTAAAAAATCCCAGAACATGCCTTGTAGCTAAAAGAAAAAGTTTCAAGGCCAGTAATTCTCACTGCTGGCTCCTCTAATCTAAATCATTACCATCAGAGAAAGTCCTGCTCATTTCAAGATATTTGAGTGCTCCCAAATACAATGACAAAAGCATAAAATTGTCACCAGAAGTTTAATCAATAATATAGACCAATTGCCATAAATGAAAAGCAAATAGCAGAACCATAAACAACTGACTATATAGGCAAGGAAATTATTTGGCAATACCGATTGAACCTCACTACTTTTTCTTTGATAAGATTTAAAAGCAAACTAATTGCAAAATCTTACGCAGATTTAACACTCAATATAATGATGGTTTGAGCCAAAACCCATCAATTTCGAATGTTTGATATAGGGACCTACAAATAAGAACTAATCAAAGCTATTTTTGTACCTAAAGCTATTTTATCGAACATATTAGCCTTATCTTATCAACTCAATATAATGTTGTTTCCTATTGTTAACAATGGTATCGAAAAAAAAATAATAATAATAAAGGATTCATTCCACTATAATTAAAAATTCATGAGAAACAATGAAATGCCGGAATTCAATTACAAGACTAAAGAAAATAACAGGGTGAAGTAAACTTTGTATTTGAAGCTCCATGTACCCCCCGCAGCAGCAGCTTCAGTAGCATTGGCGTAATCCTCAAGTTCCCAAACAGAAAAACAGTAGCGACGAGGATCAAATTTCCCGTTGCCGGAAAAAGCTGGGTGATCACGATCATGAGTACGTTGGATTATCCAAAGACGCCCACGGAACACTGCGAAGAAGATGAGATCTTTAGGTGAAAAGTCCTGCTCTACAGGTAGATCGATATAACGAAGGTGGCCAATATCGTTGAATGGATCGTAGACAAGAAAGCCTTTGATGAAATCCTTATTTGTATCCACCAAATACAGCATCCCATTGCATGGAAAAACACCAGCATCCTTAGACATTGAATTGAAAGGATTCAATTCCCGTGGTGACTCAACAAACAAGTTGCACCATTCACCGGTTTCGGAAGAAAAGATCTCCATATGTAACTGAGTAGTAGTAGTTTTTTTAAGGACAATGAATGCGTACCACCTTATATCTGTAATTTTCAATACTACTCTCCTGCTGGCATATAATTAAGGAGTGCAAAACAACTCTCTCTCTCTTCAACTGATCATAGTTCTTCTTTGGAATCCGAGGAATTGGAAGCCATTGTTTTGTAAGCGGATTACAGATGAAGAAGTCCAACGACGAGTCATCATTGCGTGCTGCCAGCAATAAGTCGTTGGTGGAGGCGTAGATGTGAAGATGATGTTTTGGGAAGGGAAGAAATTTGAGCAGATTCACGAATGCTCCCCTACAATAAATATAGGGTGTAGGAATCAGGGCGAGTTGCTTGTTAGACGCCATCTCTAACACAATAGTAATGGACTCGTCGGCCTCGGATTGGCTGTAGTGAAGAAGGAAGCGGCGAGCAAAGTAAGGACTATAAGAGAACTCCAGTGCTTGGAGACGGACTTGCATTGGACAGCCCATTGGGTAGGGAGTCGAGAAAGGATCTCGACCAACAGTGTATCAGGGAGTCTTTTCATCTCTTCTTCTTGCGGAACCAAAGCAAGGGCTGTGCCTGTGCTTACAACGTACAACTACTGTGTCTCTTTTTTGTGGGTTGATTGGCCTTGGGGGTTCTTATATTCAAAACTAATAGGACTCATGTTTCATTTAGGAATTTTAACAAACACTTACAGAACACACACGGGACCGAAGCCTTTAAATCAGATGACAGGACAGCTAGTAAGGTAATAGATCCCTAACCTCTGTTTATGAAAGAGATGATGGAGAAAGACGTAATAAGAAATTTGGACCGACTTTTTGGCTTTCAATAATGGTTTGGTTCGAATAGAACAATCCCACAAAGATGGGAATTCGGAACTCCTTCAACCCCTGGGCAAACACAACTCATCAACATCTTGAAAGAAGCCGTTGCCAAAACCATCAACTCTCACTAAAAGCATGGTTTCAGAAAATAGAACAGACTTTTTTTTTTTTTTAAGCGATTACAGGAAGAGAGATAAAAGAGAAAAACAAAGCAATATGATGATGCAAAAAAAATCAGTAGGCCAAATGTTCCGGGCTTCAATGATTTAGTAACTGCTTGAAAGGCCTGAAAGGAAAATACACGATCAAAGGTGACAGGGGCAGATCGGCCAAGAATCCTCTGATGCTTAAGTTAGTTTCTCTCTTAAATTCTGGAGTTCCAACTTTTTGGGAGTTGTCTAAAAACTTACATTCGTTTTATGTGAATGAGTGTTTATATAGTGTGCTCTTGAAGCAGTTATTTGTCTCGTAACCTCCCCCATATTTGATGAGGTCAAAGGGTTTAAGGTTAACTTCCACAACCGCTATAGGAGTTAGAATATTTTATTTTTTTCTATAACTATCGTTGAAAGTTAAGTATTTAGTAGGAAGTTATAGTCGATAAACCAGGATCTTACTCATGCCTCAAAATAATAACATGTGGTTCAATTTACTAGTTCTTGTAGATAAATCTCAATGGAATTTTCCAAGTGTCGGGGGTCGTCCAGGCGCTTTCCTCATGGACGACCTATATGCCTTTGGACAACCGTTTTGCTAGGTACAACCATTCTTGTCTTTTTGGTTTGGACGATCCTCATGGACGAATTGGAGTTGGTTCAATTTTCAGTTCACCATCACAATATAATAAAATTTATTAAAAATAAAAAGTGAAAACGTTTTGACTTTATTCTCACTTCGGTTCTTACTTTTTAATTTTATTGTATTTAGATCCTAGAATAAAAAAAATGAGTTTCATTTTAGTCCTTAACGTCATTTCACTAATGAAAAATAACGTACATGGCAAACAGAGTACACAATTTGCACACAAAACACCTACATAGCTATTAAAATAAAAAAATTGCTACGTCCAGAATATTTTCACAATAAAGACTAATGTTACAGCCATAAATTATTTTACAACATTTTTACAACATTTTTACAAATTGTTGATGTGGCTAATTTCTTATTAGTTGTTATCTAGGCCTACCACTAACATTACTTTTTCATTTGCCAATAACTATCCACCACATTAGCAGTTTGTAAAATAATTTGTATCTCTAACATTACTCTTCACAACAAATCGTAGGTGGTTAGTTGTTATTGGTTCAAATTTGAACCTACCACTGAGATTAATTTTTTGGCCCAACAATAATAACTAGTAACGACTTGCCACTTAAGATTTGTTATGAAAATGTTGTAGACATAACATTTATCTTAATAATACAATTTGCTGTTTGGAATTTAAATAATGTCAGCATCAGCATTTTAAATATTAAAAAAAATCCATTTCATTATTTTTATTTTCTTTAATTATTTTAAAATAAAATAAAATTTTGGTTATTATTTAATTATTTAAATAAGAATTAAATAATTAAAATAAAATTTTCTTTTCTTTTCTTTTCATTATTTTGTTGGGATATTTTTGTTGGAAGATCTTGTTTGTTTATGTTCTTTGTGTTCTTCCCCAAAACTGTTTACGTTCTTCCTCACTTCCCTAGAATTGTTCATGTTCTTTATCAAATAACCAGTTGCCTAGAAAATTTAAAAAATCAATATTTTTGTTTCTCTTGCATTTTCTTAGCAACCAAACATGAAAAACACACATAACAATCTTCAAATTGAGGCCAAAACCCAGCAATCACCAAAACACCAAAAAATCTCTATTGGACCCAACCGACCAAACACCAAAACAGCAAAACACACCACGACCCACTTCAACAACAAACCAACCCACCCCACAACCCACCACTGGACCTAACCAACCATTGCTTCACAACCACTGACCACCACCACCAATCTTTGTTTCATAAGGAAAATTGGAGAGAGATAAAGGTCAGAGTACTAGGGGTGTAATCGGTTCTGGTCGATCGGTGTTGAAGGCAGTTTTTGCACCAAACCGAGAATTTTGGTTTTAACATATTGAGCACCGAAACCGACTTGTAAGGAAGGAACGCCAAACCGACCAACTGCATTCGGTTTCAGTTCCGTTTGGTTGGGTTTTGGTGTTTGGTATGTGAAAAACAAAAGCAAGAAAAAAAAAGAAAAGAAGTTTTTTTTTTTTGGCATCAAACAGAGACATTATTGAAAGACAAAATTAGTACAACAACTAACAAGAAAAGCAAGACCAACATAGACTTTGTTTTCAACACAAAATACAGAGCAACACAGGAAAAACATAAAACACAAATTAAGATTAAGCTACCATCTACAACAAAAGGTAGCAACTACAAAGTGTCTTTAAAACAAACATCACGCTATATTTTTTTAGAAACCAAACAAATCAAAGAAAAAAAACCTACTTCCCTTTACTTTCCCACATTTTCTCAACACCTAAACACCAAGCAAACAAAAAAAAAATTATACTCAAAATCATGTATATACTTAGAGAACATACCAAAATAAGAAAAAACCTATTTCCCTTTGCTTTCCTACATTTTCTCAGCAACCAAACACCAAGCACCAAGCAAACACAAGAAACATATACTCAAAATCAAGAAGATTGTGTTTTCTATATTTTCTTTTTTGGGTTAAACGTTTTTAGGATTCTTGAACTTTGTTTCTGAGAGACTAAAAGAAATGGAGAAGAAGAAAGTTGTGGGGAGAACAGCTGTAGCTTGAAGTGAGAGAGAACAGATAAAACTTAGGGTTAGTAGGGTTATATACAAACCCAAAACGACGAAGTTTTGTTATAATAAGGAGAGAATAAATAAAACTGCATTTACTATGGGTTGAACTTGAGTTAAAAATTTTGTTATAATAAGGAGAGAATAAATAAAACTGCATTTACTCTGGGTTGAACTTGAGTTAAAAATGTCAACGCGCGTGTCCTTGCCACTATGCTTCCAAGAACTACCTTGATATAACCAATGTTATTAATTTTGTTCTGTTCCGGCCGGAACGGCCGGAATTTCTCGTGCCGGTGTGCAATTCGGAATGGTACTACCACCCATTCCACCTCAGGTCAAATTTCGGCCTGTTTCGGGGTGTTTCGGCCGTTCCGGTCAATTCCGGCCAATTTTGGGTGGAATGGGAATTTTGGCCGGTATTGGTTTTGCTTAAAAAATTAAAAAAAAAAAAAAAAAAAAAAAAAAAAAATCTATCCTGCAACTACATTGTTTTACATCTCAAATCAAATGTTCACAGATCCATTCAAACATGTAAAGCTTCTATTTTGACAAGATCTAAAGCTTTAAATTCATAAGAAAATAATCATAACCCAAAAAGAAATTAAGAAGAGAGAAGGAAATTAACAACAATGGCAGTGTCCAACCTTCATCTGCATGCTCTATCTTTTCTTTTCCCTTTTCATTTTTGGCTTTATTTTCTTTCTGCACTACATTTTTTCGCTTGCTAGTCTTCACGTTTCATCAAACCTTCAGAGTGCTAAGAGCTTGAGACTTTTTTCTTTGTTAAGCTGAATGCTAAAAAACTAAGACTTGTTATTTCTGAACAATATGGTTTGGTAAAATTTTGAATGGCTCCTACTTCCAAGATATAATTGTCTTTCAGTGAATCTGAAAATTATTATTTCATTTAATTTTTGAAGGGTGTGATGGACTGATGGGTTATTACTTATTAGTATCTACTTGCCTATTGAAGTACATTGGATATAGAGTGTAGGCGTGGAGTTTTCTTTACCACACAATGTGAGAGAATTAATTTATTATAATAATAAGTATGAAAAAAAAATTATACTGTATATATATATTTTTAATTTTTTTTAAAACCCAAAACACCTTGAAACGGTACGCTGGAATTGGCTGGTACCAAAATATTCCGTTCCACTGGACAAACCGAAATAGGATCCGAAACGGAATCAATAACATTGGATATAACTTGTATATATTAATATTTAATATATTTCAGTTAGGTTTTGGTTGGGTCGGTGTTTTTGTGCGGGACACCGAAACCAAAATATTTCGGTTTCAAGATATTCAAATCGAAATTGAATTGAAAAATTGGACTCAGTTTGGTCAGTTTTGCCTCGTTTTGTCAGTTTTTTGCACACCTTTAGGTTAGATGGAGAGAGAGAGAGAGACCCATTGATTTGTAAGAAGAGACACCGATTTGAGAGATAGAGAGTTTAAGGTGAGAGATTGAGAAGAAGAGAGAGAGAGAGAGAGAGAGAGAGAGAGAGAGAGAGAGAGAGAGAGAGAGAGACAAAAGAAAGAAGAAGAAAAGAGAGAGAATCAGGAAGAAAGAAGAAAGAAGAAAAGAAAGAATTAAAAGAAACAAGCACACGCACCAACGCAAAGAGAGAAAAAGGAGTGGGAGTTCTTCCAAATTTTTTTTTAATTCTTTTCTTTTCTTTCTTTTTTTTAAATAAGAAGGTTAGAAAAAAATTTATTATTTTATTCGATGAGGCTTTTTTTAATTAAATTGCCGACGTGGCATTTTAAAATGCCAGACACGTCAGCATTTACTATGCTAATAGTACACTCCGTCTATCATGAAGACTATTTCCGTTAGTGAGATGACGGTATGGACTAAAATGAAATGTGTTTTTTATTTATTTTAGGGACTAAATATGGTAAAATTAAAAAGTAGGGACCAAAATAGGAATAAGATCAAAATGTAGGGACCAAAAAAGTATTTCTGCCAAAAACAAATACTATGTTCATACCTTTCTAATTGAGTTTTGAGTGATTGTCTTCCTTTGAAATTAATGAGAATATAAGAATAGATGTGCATGATTTGACTTATTTTTTTAGAATTTGAAGAAAGAAAGAGAAGATGATAAAGATGAAAAAACAAGTAGAATGAAGAACAAAGGAAGAAAAAAAAACGCAGTGAGTTTGGAGATGGAATTTTGAATTTTGAGTTTTAAATTTAGATAACTGTTTTAGCTTTCTTAATGGGTTTTGGTGGATTTTTAATTTTTACTTTTATAAACATTTTGGTGAAATTTTTAATTTGATAACTCTTTTCTTTTGTGATTTATGCTTTTTTTAATATTTGGATAACATTTGGATAACTACTTGGTAAGGGGTTAAGTTAAAACGTCTATGTCTCTATTTACTATGATTATTTATTTTTATTTTTAATTTTTCCTAGATGTCTAACGTGAGAGAGAGAGTTTATCAAAAAATATATATATATTACTACATAAGCTTCCCTGGAGGTTTATTGTTATCATATCCATTCCTCAAAGACTTTACTTTGTTTTTTTTTTAGGATAAAATATTATTTTGGTCTTAAATTTTAACAAAATTTTTAAAATGCCAATACTTTACCGTTTTCACAAATGCATCAATTTCACAAATGCAAAATATTATTGAACAAATGCGTAAAAGTAAAAAGATCTTTAGAGTACATGTGAAGCTCATGTAATAAGTTTTGAGTCCTAGATGTTTATGTTGAATACACCAAAAGATATCAACACTTGGATTTTTTACCCTAAAGATATGCTTTTATTTGTAAACAATTTAGAAGTGAATAATGCGGGCATCATTTTTCAGTAAAGAATGTTAAGTTTAAAACATCAAGATTTATATTTACCCAAAAAAAAAAAAAAAAAAAAAATCAAGATTTAGAAGGATAACTCTAAAGTTCAAACATATCATATACAACAAATCCCAAAACATAATCAGTTAAGGACTACTATTTTTCTTGTAAGAGGATTAATAAAGTGACTTAAAAGTGATTTTAAAAATAAAAATAAAAATAAAAATAAAAAACTTTTAATAGAGATGAGTAACCAATTAATGTAAAGCCACCTTAAAGTATTCTTTTAAAAATAGTTTTATGTTAACTTGAACTAAAATTTGTACATTAAGTCAATGCAATGTGAAGTATCACTCAATACAACAACTAAGATAATAGATCTAAACAGACTGTGTGAATAGATAATCCCAAGAGAAACAGGGAAACTTGAAATGATACAAAGTAACCCAAAAGCTGAATAGCATCACAAAAAGATTAGGGGCCTTAAGCAAATGAATGCATATGACATGGTTGAGTGGGGTTTCATTGAGAAAGTAATGGAGCAATTGGGTTTTCATGAAAGATGGGTCAGCCTTATAATGCATTGCATTACAACTGAAACTTATTCTGTCCTGATTAATGGAGTAGCACATGGATGCATTGTCTCATCAAGGGGGCTCCGGCAAGGAGATCCCCTATCATCTTACTTGTTCCTTCTTTGTGCAGATGATTTCTCATCTCTTATAAATGATGCGGCTAGAAACAATAAGCTTAGTGGCGTCACCATAAGTAGGGGCTGCCCTATGGTCACCCATATTTTCTTCGTCGACGACAATCTTCTTTTCTGCAAAGCAAGCATACAAGAGTGTCAGGAGCTAAGGGCAATCCTCGATCTCTATGAAGTAGCTTCTGGACAAAAAATCAATGCAGATAAGTCCTCAATTTTCTTTAGCCATAACACTCCACCTGAGCTTAAAAATGAGTTGCTGGAAGTAATGGGACCGATGCAAGACTCAAAACATAACAAGTACCTTGGGTTGCCTTCTATCATTGGTAAATCCAAAACGGCGATCTTTGTAGATGTAAAGGAGAGAGTTGCTAAGAAATTGTTTGGTTGGAAAGAAAAATTGCTTTCTATGGGTGGAAGAGAAGTTCTCATATAGGCAGTAGCTCAAGCCATACCAACCTGCACGATGAGTTGTTTCTTACTTCCTAAGAGTCTTTGTGATGATATTGAAGGAATGATGAGAAGGTTTTGGTGGGGGCCAAGAGATCAAGAATCAAAAATAGCATGGGTTAGTTGGCAGAAGCTATGCAAGTCTAAGCTAGAGGGAGGCATGAGTTTTAGGAACCTTCAAGCATTCAACCTTGCTATGCTAGCAAAGCAAGGTTAGAGGCTGCTCTCTAATCCTCAATCTCTAATTGTTCAAATTTACAAAGCAAGATACTACCCTCATGGTGATGTGCTCAATTCAAAGCTTGGATGCAACCTATCGTATGCTTGGCGTAGCATTTTTCAAGCCTTGGAAGTAATAAGAAAAGGCACCCGATGGAGAGTGGGAAATGGGCGACTAATCCACATATGGGAAGACAAATCGCTTCTCACCCCCTCAATCTACATGGTGATAACTCCCCGTAGGCCCTTCAATGATTTTCCAATGGTCTCAGCATTAATAGACTCTAAAACTAGAAGATGGAAATCTGATGTAATTAGAACTGTCTTCCTTCCTTTCGAGGCAGACACAATCTTAAATATTCTATCGAGCTATAACTTACAAGAAGATAAGCTCATATGGATTGGCAACAGGAAAGGGGAGTTCACGGTTAAGAGTGCCTATTATGTTGCTCTTAGTTTGGTGGAAGCCGATGACAGAGGAGAATGCTCATCTGGAGACTCAAGAACCCCCCCCCCCCCCCCTATGGAGAAAATTGTGGCATTTAAAGATTCCAACAAAAATCAGAATCTTCGCGTGGTAAGCTTGCATGAATAGACTCCCAACCAGATTGAATCTTAATAAAAGAGGGGTAAACATTAATCCCAAGTGCCCAATCTGTGAGAAAGAAACAGAAACCATCATCCATATATTCCTTCAATGTGATGTAGCTAAACAAGTCTGGAACAAGTGGGAAGGATGTCCTATAAACCTGACAGCAAGTCATTTTGACTTCATTGATATTGCCATGCAATTTCTGAATATCGGAGCTACAAATGAGCTTAAAACTTTCTTTGTAACTTCTTGGGCGATATGGTATAATCGGAATCAAAAAGTTTTTGAGGATGTATGCCTTTCCCCTGACCAGGTATGGTGTTCTGCTAACACAATCAAATCAGTCTATAGAGAAGCTGATGCTTTATGCAGTCAGTCCCAGAGTTATGAAGCAAGCAAATGGGAAGCTCCTCCCACGGGTGTATACAAAGTTAATATGGATGGAGCTGCATCAGGTGATGGTCGATCCTCAGGGGTAGGAGTAGCGATAAGAAATAGCAAGGGAGAGTCTATAGCAGCACTCTGTAAGCCCCTTTCAAGGCAATTTTCAAGTCTGGAAACAGAAGTCCTTGCTATTGAACATGGAATTCTTCTTGCACAGGAAATGGAGCTCTCCCACGTAATCCTTAAGTCAGATGCCCTCACAGTGGTCCAAGACATTCAAGCAAAGGAATTCAATAGCAGCTTAGGCCATTTATTTCAAGGCATTTGCTCCCTTCTTGAGTCTTTTAGCAGCTGGAAGATCTGTCACTTGAAAAGGGAATACAACAAAGTAGCTCATACCCTTACTCAGTATGCGAAATGTAATGGTGTTGATCAAGTCTGGAAAAGATGTAGCCCTCCGATGGTTCAGCATCTTATCCAACTTGATTGTTCTTAGAGCATTGTAATTCCTTCGTGCTTTGTTGTACACCTTTTCAGTTTCAATGAAGATCTTTTCTCATCAAAAAAAAAAAAAAAAACTTGTCATCCATTGTCATATCATTCTTATTAGGGCTATCTCATTATTCTTATTAGGGCGATTCTTGACACTATGCCCTTGATGCCGATAAAGCAATCATATCTGCAAGCATCACATAACATAAAAAATCACCACTATAAGTTGATTTTATGCCATAACAAAACATTTTCCATCTCCAATAAAACTTCAATTCCATATATATTCAATACACTCCACTACTTATTGCTATAAAGGGAAAAAAATCATGAGCATTCCAACTATATTTTAAAAAAGAAATACATTATGGTAGATAAGTTACTGTTTTTAAAACAGTAATATTTATTGTGGTTAGTAACTTGTGATAGACAAAACAATGGGTTCAGATTCCACCGTTTCACTATCGCCTTTCACAAAGCACACGCTTCGTGTAAATGATTCCACACACATAAGTAACGGTTCCATTTATTTACTCCTCATTATCCATAGCTCAGAAAGAGCCCGATGAATAGAGGAAGAGTAATTCTACTGGCGAATGTGAGCAACCACAAAGCAACAATGTTTTCGCAGTAGCTAGTGGTTGTTGTCTTCCTCAAATTTTCTCCTCCATAGGAGGAATGTAGTTGGCTTGGGAGGTTAATTATTCTCTCTCTCTCTCTCTCTCTCTCTCTCATAGTAATTAGGGATTTCAGATTTGTAGAAGTAGGGACTTCAGATTTGTAGAAGTTGGGTTTGTAGTTTATACCAAAAGGCATGGCCAATGTGTAAACCATTTTATCTGTGGGTTGTTGGGTTAATTTAGTTTTTGAGGGGTTAGTTTTAATTCTTGGGGGAGGGGGGGGGGGGGGGGCGGGGGGTGTGGATTCTTTTTTTCTTGACTCTATGGGAAACTTTGGTGGATGTCACTAAGATCAAGCAATATATATATTTTTTGAGAATACGATCAAGCAATATATTGGATGTGAAGAGAAGTAATTTGTATCAAATGATACCATATCAGTGATATTAAAATCCAATAAGTGTGAGACATGCATATCAGCAAAAAATAACATTTAAGTGCTCCCAAATACAATGACAAAAGCATAAAATTGGCATCTCTAGATTAACCAATTTCAATAAATGAAAAGCACATAGCAGAACCATAAACAACTGAGTATACAGGCAAGGAAATCATTTAGCAATACCGATCGAACCTCACTTTTTCTTTAATAAGATTTAAGAGCTCACTAATTGCAAAATCTAACGCAGATTTATACACTCAATATATTGATGGTTTGAGCCAAAACTCATCAAATTCGAATGCTCTGATACAGGGACCTACAAATAAGAACTAATCAAAGTTATTTTTGTACCTAAAGCTATTTTATCTAATGTATTAGCCTTATCTTATCAACTTAATATAATATTGTTTCCTATTGTTAACATTGGTATCCAAAAAAATAATAAAAATAATGGATTCCACAGTAATTCAAAATTCATGAGAAACAATGCAATATAATATGCTGGAATTCAAAAAAAAAAACATTCACTATAGGCATAACACATGACATTGGAATAACATGTTAAACTTCATTCCAACTCCAATGGGCGTCGAGGAATTGGTGTTGGCCACGATTGGTACCCAAGTAGGAATATAGGAGGACGAACATTTGAGAATTCCTCCTCAACTGGCCGTAGTTTGCCGATCTCTTTGAGCACCTTAGTGTGCATGTTGTACCATAAAATGTCCTTTCCGATTTGAAAGAGGACAAGTTCAGCATCATTTGTGTGGAAGGCCAGGAAATTACAAACGGGGCGGCCGACGCGAGGACATTGTGAAACCATGTCGAAGAATTTAATTTTGCATTTCAAGCACCATGTACCCGCATTGGCGTAATCCTCAAGTTCCCAAACAGAAAAACAGTAAAGACGAGGACGAATCCAGTTGTAAAAAGGCGTGTGACTACTTTGGATTATCCGAAGACGCCCACGGAACACTCCGAAGAAGACGAGGTCTGTAGGCGAAAAGTTCATCTCTACGGGTGGATCGATATAACGAAGGTGGCCAATGTCGTTGAATGGATCGTAGACAAGAAAGCCTTTGACGAATTCCTGATCTGCATCCACCCAATGCAGCATCCCATTGCATGGAAAAACACCAGCCTGCCTAGAAATTGAATTGCAGGGACTCAATACCCGTGGTGACTCAACAAACAAGTTGCACCATTCACCAGTTTCGGAAGAAAAGATCTCCATCTTTATCTGAGTAGTAGTAGTTTCGAAAGGACAATGAATGCGTACCACTTTATATCTGTTGCTATATGGATAATTCTCCTGCTGACATATAATTAGGCCGACCAAAATATCTCTCTCTCCCCCCAACCGGTAGTCCTGAGAGAAGATTGGAGGAATTGCGAGCCATTGTCTTGTAAGGGGATTACAGATGATGAACTGCAACGACAAGTCCAAGCGCAATGGAATAAAGTTGCGTACCAGTAATAAGTCGTTGAAGGAGGCGTAGATGGAAAGATGATGTTCTGGGAAGGGAAGAAATTTGAGAAAATTGAAGAATATTACTGGTGATTTATCAGTCACGAAGGCTTGTACGTAACAAGCGATAGTTAACACGATAAGAAGGCCCTCGGAATCGCTGTGGCAGTGGCGGTGGTGAACAAAGTAAGGATGGGAAATAAGAGAATTCCAGTGCTTGGAGACACACTTGCATTGGAAAGCCCTTTGGCGACCGAGTCGACAAAGGATGTCCATCAGCAGGACATCAGGGAGTTTCTTTATCCCTTCTTCTTCTTCTTCTTCCGATTCTACTTCTGTTGTTCTTCTTCTTCTTTTGCGGCTACATGGAAGAAGAGACGTCGTCTGTGACACCAAATCTTCTTCTTGCGGAACCAAAGCAAGGGCTGTGCTTGACTGCACCGCCATAGGATAGAAACCTATACAACAACTACGCTCTCTGTCTCTCTTGGAAGGAAGTTGATTTAAATTTATTACTGTGCTTGTGAGCTCTAGTTTCCCTTGAATTTATAAGGCTGGCCTGCCTTATAATCCTTGTACGTGTCGGTTTGTGGGTTATATATATACTATTTAAGAAATCAGTGAGGAAATATGGAAGAGAGAAAGAGATACTATAGGAACTTGTGTGAATTTAGGCAGGGTTGTTATATTTTGAGTGCATAGGCGGTAAACTTGTACCTGTGGTTTTATGAGTCCAAATTGAAGTAGGAAACCTAGTACGAAGAAGATTCTCTAGAGTCCAGAATTTTTTTTTTTTTTTTTTTTTTTTGAGAATCAAAATCCTCCAAATTGGTTATGTCCTACTATAAAGGAGGACATAGTGTAAGTGTGTAAATCTTATAAAAAAGCTAGTTTTTTTTTTTTTTTTTGAATTTAGTATCATAATGTTTAAAAGTGAGATAAAGATAGTGTCTTGATTTTTAGGATTTTTTTTTTTAAAATTAGCTTGATGTGAATAAAAAAAAAAAAGTTAAACTATTGTATTTGAAATTGAAACTCTTGATTTTTTTTTTTTTCTAAAAATATACTATATATATATATATAAATAAATAACTAGGTGTATTTTTTTTGGATTTGGCTTACTTTTCGTACTTTTTTAACTGAACACGTCATTTTGTTTTAAATATACAAGGGCAAGTAATAGTGAATTTTAATCTCGACATTTTATTTAGTTAGTGGGTGATATGGTAGTCTCTTATTAAAACAAAAGGAGATTCCTTTTAAAAAAGTACTAGATGTAAGCCAAACTTAAAAAAAAAAAAAAAAAAAAAAAAAAAAAAAAAAAGAAGAAATAGGTAAGGTAACATTAATTTTTAGGATCTTTCTCTACATGAGAGTTATAAAAGTTTGAAAAATTGAATTTAAAATAAAAGGTAGTAAAATGGAGAAGAGAAAGAAAAAAGCCTAAAACTTAGGAACTTTTTTATTAATGGTAAATTGCTCTTTTAAGTTTTAACCGATTTTTGTTTTTTAATTTAAAATTAGGATAAATTGCAAATTACACCCCTAAAGTTTGGGGGTGTTTGAATTTTGCACTTTGAAATTTTAGATTTTAGATTTTACTCCCTAAAGTTTGGAGGTATTTAAATTTTACACCTTGACGTTTCAGAATTTGAATTTTACCCCATAAAGTTTAGAGGTATTTGGATATTACACCCTATATTCTGAAACTTTAGAGTGTAAAATTCAAACACCCCTAAATTTTAGAGAGTAAAATTCAAAAAGCCCTAAAATTTAGGTAGTAGTGCTTTAACGAATATGTTATGCCCACGATAATAGCCTTGTCAAGGTTCTGATGGTACACAAGGTATTATTTATTGTTGTCACATGAAGTGGAGTTGTTGAGTCCACACCAAAGACCCCACTTTTTCTATATATAAAAAGAGTCGATTCCTATAGCTATAGTGTTTTTGTTTTATTCAACTCTCATTGTTTATTGGCCTTTTTTTTCTCGTCAGTTGAACTTTTTTGTTTTAATTTTTTTATAGATATTTTTTTAGAATACTAAGTATTTTAAGAGACACACCATTTTTGATATACACCACTATCAGTTTTTTAAAATTTTGTAAAGATATGAATTGTTAGTTACTTGGTTTATATATAATAAGTTAGTAACACAACAAATTGTTACAATATTTTCACAATTATTGAGGTGTTAATTATTTATAAGTCAAAATAAAATATCATATTGGAACCAACTCAACTAAAAATAAAGGTATTGTGGGAAAAAAAAAAAAAGTGATACATCAACAACATTTTTCATAACACTTTATATATATAAAAAGAGTGAATAGTAAAAGTTATAGTAGTTTTTGTTTGTTTAATTTTCATTGTTTTGCTGGCCGCTTTTTTTTTTTTTTGTGTGAATGGGTAAAGCTACATTAGATTTGCTATATTATTTTTGGTTTGTCCAATTTGTACCATTTCACATTATAATAAAATATTAACACAACAAATTGGCACAATATTTTTCCACAATTGTTGACGTGTTAATTCTTTATAGGTCGAAATAAAGTAATAAATTATTATACTAGAATCAATCACAACTAAAAATAAAGATATTGTGAAAAAAGAAGTTCTACATCGATAATATTTTTCACAACACTTTCATAACAAAGCATAGGTGGTAAATTTTTATTAGCTGTAATTTAAACTTACTAATGAAACTACTTTTTTGTCTACCAATAATAACCTGCAACAACCTGTTATTTATGATTTGTTGTGAAAATGTTGTGGACGTAGCATTTCTTTTGTGAAAATATTAAGACATCTTGTTGTCGTTACAATATTTTCAAAACTGCTGAGCTGTCAATTCTTTACAAGTCAAAATAAAATATAACAAAATTATAAAGGTATTGTAGACATCAAAATTTTATGATGCATTCACAACCGTCTAATTGATCATGATCAAATATTTGTGATCAAATTAATTTCCAATAGATGATGTATCAACGATGGACAATCAACAAATAAAATCAAGCCACATGTCAAGTCTTTGAGTCACCACCACTCACACAAAAAATGACACGTGTCCAAGCCACACGATAGCATCAAATGAAGAAAGCCACGTGGCAACGTCAGAAGAAAAGACTCACATGAAATGTTCTTATTAAATGCAAGACCAAAATTAAAGTCAAATTTGAATTTAAATTCAAAATTTGTAATTAACTCCGAATAAATGCTAAGAGAAAAATTCCAAATTAAAGACCATTGAGTTTTCTATAAATAGAAGCTTTTCATATGAGAAAAGGGAGACAGAAATTTAGAGAGAAAAACCCTACTGATATTCTGTAAAAATAAAGAGTCATCTCTAAGTCCAAAAGAGCATCATTGCTCCCTCAAAAATCAAGCTCATTCCTACTTCTTCAAATCAAAGTAAGGATTTTCCTTCAATTTAAATCAAGATCAAGCCAACGGCCCTTGCTTCAAATCAAGTACGTTCAACTACTCATTCAACTTGGAGACATTAAGGCACAATTCAAGATCAAGCTTCACAGCCCTTCGGATTGTAAAGTTTCTTAGAGATCGAATTAGAGGAGTTTATTGTATTCTTTCATTATAAAGAGTCACATAGAGGATTGTACTCACATATATACAAATCAATATAAATTGATAATTTGTTACACTATTTCATGATCCTGTGATTTATCATTTATGAATTTTGTGTGTACAGGTATTATGAAAATGTTATGATATTCTATTGTGTTTATAGAAATTTTTTGTTGGTTTAGTCAACTTTATTGAACTAAATTTCATTGTTTCATGATGATGCCAAAAAATCAACAATAAGTCATACGGTCCTTACGTGCTCGAAACAATACCTGCACAACAAAAAGAGAAGACCTCATAGAGAGCACCAGTGTGGTGCCGTCCAAGTACCCTCCGAAGGTCAAGTTAGAACTTCTCACAACTCTAGAGTGCTAGAGTTGGGGGGAATTATGCGTACCTTGGTTAGTGAGGGTCTTGGAGCTTTTATAGTAGTAGAGGGTTGACATCTCTTCCTTAGTTTGGAAGTCTTTTCCTTATAGGAGTCCTCATAAGTGTATTTTGCGGAATCCTTTCCTTGTAGGAGACTAACACTGGCCGTGGGGCATAAGATGTTTCCTTATACATGCATACGTGGAGGCCAAGCCAAGATTATGCCAGAACACTGGCTGTAGACTTCCTACTATTACTTGTTAGTGGGCACAAAACAAACCGACAGGTTTGTTTGGATCGTCGCTCTGTGCCTTGACATCAATGAGTATATTTACAATTTTATCCTTATCATTTCACATACAATTTTCTTGAGTTAACTTTTTGTATTTTTTTTTCTTTACGCACCATTTTAAGTAAGTACACATAGTTTTATACACACACACACACACACACACACACAAAAAAAAAAAAAAAAAAAAAAAAAAAAAAAAAAACACAAAAACACAAAACACAAAAACAAAACAAAACAAAAACAAAAACAAAAACTTAGGATAGAAACACTTTTCATTGTTTAGGTTTGGGGTAGTTTACAATTTCTCCTTAAACTTTAAAATCAAGTAATTTTTTCCTTAATATTTTGGAAAATAGCAAATCTGTCATATTGTTATTCTCTCAGTTAAACCCTAATGAAAACTTATGATTCTTAAAATATTTATTGTGTAATGTCTAAAATACTCCCACTAAATTTTTACATCCCAAAAGTTTTCTTCTCGTATTTTGAATTTTAGATGGTAATAATTCTTGGAAAGTTGGAATGATGATATAAAGTGTTTTATTTGTTATCTAAAGAACATTGATTTTCTAGAATTAAAATTTTGAAACTTATAATTTATCTAATGGAAAATTCAATGACACATGCTTTTTGTTATCTTTTTTTTTCTTAGCAAAACTCAATTGTTTATTATTGGAAGATGATGATATTCGTTACCATTCTTAGAAGTTTTTAGTGAGTAGATATATTACTTTTAGCAAATAGGTACTAAAAAACTATTATAGTAAGATAGATATTTATATGTTAAATAGCTACCCTAACTTTGTGGTTGATCAAAATTCTTATATGAATAAGATTAACTTTTTATGACATAATTATCAAAATTCTTTAAATTAATGTCTCTTTTGATTAATGTAAATCTCTATGTACCTTAAAAATCAAATGATTTATATCTTTGTTTTGTAAGATAAATAAAATATAGAATTAACCTTAATCACTACTCTTTTTCCATGGCAAGCAAATGCTGCCCTAACTAATATTCATTAAAAAAACTAATGAAAGTAAAATGAGAGGCTGGTAAAAATAGAACTTACAGTAGCAGCATGTCTTTCATTGAAGTATTTACACAATTTGAAAAATATGATAATAATTTTGACCTTTTCACGTTCAACTTGGCTCAAACTAGTTTACACTTTACAACCCTCTATCTTCCATTTCCACACCTAAAAGAATAAAGAGGGCTTATATCAAGAGTCCTATAGTTCAACGGCTTAATATTTCTTATTTTTTAATAAAAATTAATATATAAAAGATATTATTATGATCTCGTGGGCGATAACTTATAAATATATTTCCTTTGACACCTATCACCCGACTATCATTTCTCATCTTTTCCAATTCCAAATCTCTTAGAGAGAGAGAGAGAGAGAGAGAGAGAGTTTTGAGCTTTCATAGGAATTCTCTAGGATTTATGTTTCCAAAATCCATGGGAGGCAAAGGGGCCTTGAGATTGGTGGCCAAGGTTGCTGGAATCAGAGTCGTACAAAAATATACTTAAAAGCTTGAGATTTTAGATTGTGTATTTGTCACACAAAAAAAGATTATTTAATTTTGTAAATAAGTTCATAAAATATCAAATTATTTGTGATTCATTGATAATATAACAGTCCATGTTGTAGTAAGAATTATATATAACTAGCTTGTAATCCTATGTATATGCATAGTTATACTTAAAATATATACATTAAGA
Source organism: Quercus tomentella (assembly GCA_028535165.1). Lineage (NCBI taxonomy): Eukaryota > Viridiplantae > Streptophyta > Magnoliopsida > Fagales > Fagaceae > Quercus > Quercus tomentella. The sequence goes on along the minus strand of JAPQVY010000100.1, from coordinate 12,927,825 downwards.
TGCATAGTGTAATTCTTATATATATAATTTAAATATTATTGATATTCATTCTTATAATTTTTTTAAGCTCTTTAAAAAAGTATTGTAAGAATATTATTAGGTAGAAAATGTAAGTTGTCCATTTTAAAAAAAAAAAAAAAAATTATGTTCATTAATTTTAAACTCTTTGATTTTTGTACACAATAATATTTATGATGTGATCCCACATTTAACTCCAAAATTAAGAAATAAAACTCTCTGAAAATAAATAATTTAGGACACATGACGCAAAATTGTACTTCAATTATAGAATCTAATTAGATTTTCTATAAACTTTACCTATATATATATATATATATAGAGAGAGAGAGAGAGAGAGAGAGATTTTAAACAATACAATTGTAGGGATATTGGGCCCAAGAGCTTATTATCTATATATATAATGGGCCTAAGGCCTAAGCTGAGGACTAGAGGTCATCCGAGGAGGGTAAACACTGTCAAGGGAGCCCACATTAGTAAATGAAGAAGTCAATTTTGATCATAACGGCCCAAGAGATTGGGCCGAGGATGAATGCCTCCTCGTCTAACCAAGGTTGAGATCCGTAAATGTGGTTTGCCGTTCGAGGGAATGTTCCAGGAAGTTTCGTTGGCACGGATAAGCATTGTAGAAACAAAGGACAGAGGGAAATCCTAAAATATCTAAGGAGAAAGCTGCTACCACCACATTAAATGCTCTACAACTAACTCTCTGACCGCATTAATGTGAAGATGATACCTGAACAGTGGTTTTGAGCCTTACAACTACTACCTAAAGACCTCAGGAAGAGGTTGATGGGACAAGGATGAAACACCCACCATCAGGTCTGCACGTGGAGGGTAGAGATGAAAAGGGAAAAAAGTATAAAAGAAGGTGGGAGCAATGAGAGTGGGGGGTTGGAAAAATCAAGAGTGGAACACTATAGCAATCAGGAACTAAATCTGTAATCAAACTTGTGTGAAATATATAAGAACCGATCTCCTTAGATTGTGCCGAGGACGATTTTCTCTAGAAAAGTCAATCTATCTTTCTGTTCTTGTCATTTTATTTTACTGTCCAACTCATTTTAGCTCAATTTTCCAACCCACTCTCTACAAATTCATTGTTTTGGACTTTTTGGGCCTAAGTCCTTCTATCTGTTGGGCTAGGAACTCAAATCTGGTCCTTACATTTGGCGCCGTCGATGGGAATTCTAGTGTTATAGTGGGTCTGATTTCCAACTATGGTAGGTGATAAGGATAAAAGAGTGGCCAAATAAAGGATATGGGTGACGGTACCTATTGGGTCTTCAGCCTTTGTTTAACAACTGACGGCGCGACGAAGTGAAGAGTTCCATAGGCCGACGAGATAGTAAAGCTGAAGGTCATCCTGAAGCTGACGGTATGAAGACCGAAGGCACAACATAGACTAACGGCACTAGTCAAAGAATGCTTACTAAACACGTTCGCGTGTATAAGTAAATGACTTGCTCTCCACGTTTCGTGAAACCTAAAAGGGATTCCTATATGGAAAGGATCCGGCGAATTACACCCAAGGAGACTCCTATAAGGAAAAGACTTCTACTCCAAGGAAAAAGGGGTCATGCCCTACTACTATAAAAACCAAGCACCCTCACGAATCAAGGTACGTATAATTTACCCTTTCTAGCACTCTAGAGCAGTGAGAATATTTCTGACTTAACCTTCGGAGGGTATTTGGCCGGTACCACACCGGTGCTCTCTGCTAGGTTCTTCATTCTTGTTGTGCAGGTGCTATTTGGAGCGCGCGAGGACCGTGTGACTTACTGGTGGTATTTTCAGCATCATCAGTTGGCGCCGTATGTGGGAAGACGTGTAATGTAAAGTCATAATACTGCTTCCCGAACAAAGGTTGCATGGTGCTTACCCGCTCAATGGCAACCACTAACGACATTCAAGAAGAGGAACCACCCACGACCGCCCTCGAGAAGCAAGTCAAGACTCTCGCCGCGGCTGTGGAACGCCTCACCAAACAAAATCGTGACCTGGAAGAGCAACTGCGCCAGAAAAACGCAGCACCAGACAACCAAGGAGCTGATCAAGAAGGAACCAGCGCTGACAGAAGAAACCAAGAGGGACCCCAGGCTAGTAACGCCCCGAGCAAACAGGAGCGACAGAACGTGAGCCTCCCTTCCCTCGCTGATACGGCCCCGCCACCTATCATCGTAGAAATGCAGGCGATGAAAGAACAAATGGAGGTTATGATGAACGCTCTCAAGGGGCGGGTGTCTAGTGATCTTGACGACCTTGTCAACCGAACTGACTCGCCATTCACAGCCCCCGCCAACTCCTTCCCCCTGCCGAGTGAGTTCCGCATGCCACAGATAGACAGTTATGACGGGGTCAGGGACCCCCTGGACCACCTAGAGACATTCAAGACCCTGATGCACCTTCAAGGAGTAGCAGACGCGATCATGTGTAGGGCCTTCCCCATAACGCTGAAGGGCGCAGCAAGAATTTGGTTCAGCCGATTGACACCAAACTCCATCAGCACCTTCAAAGAACTTAGCGCTCAGTTTACCGCGCACTTCATCGGAGGCCATCGGTACAAAAAGTCTACGGCTTGCTTGATGACTATCAAGTAGCGAGAGGAAGAAACTCTAAGAGCCTACATATCCCGCTTCAATAAGGAGGCACTCTCGATCGACGAAGCCGACGATAAGATACTTGTCGCAGCGTTCACGAATGGGCTGAAAAAGGGTAAGTTTTTGTTCTCCCTATATAAAAACGACCCAAAGACCATGTCGGAAGTACTTTACCGGGCCACAAAGTATATGAACGCCGAAGATGCGTTGTTGGCACGAGATGAGAGGCCAAAGAAAAGAGAGAGGCAGGAAGACACTCGGCAGGACCAAGGCCGAAAGAAGGCAAGAACAGGAGACCGAAGGGATGAGAGGCGCCTTAAGCCCCTGGGGGGAAGATTCACGAGCTTCACTCCGTTGACAGCCCCGATAGATCAAGTCCTTATGCAAATCAAGGACGAGGAGGCTCTGACGTTCCCGGGAAAGCTAAAGAGTGATCCCAACAAGCGTTCCAGGGATAAGTATTGCCGTTTCCACCGCGACCATGGTCACGATACGGCTAATTGCTATGACCTCAAGCAGCAAATTAAGGCCCTTATCAGACAAGGAAAACTGCAGAAGTTCGTTAGCAAGGAGAAAACGGATCCACCCGTACAAGACCAACACCCCCGACGGGATAATGAGCGACTGAGGCCCCCGATAGGGGACATAAGGATGATCGTAGGAGGAACGGCAGTCGTCGGGTCGTCCAAGAAGGCTCGCAAGGCCTACCTTCGTATGGTACAAAATGTTCAGCTGACGGGAGTCGTGCCGAAGATAGCACGAAGAGAAGGCCCCATAATTGGGTTCTCAGAGGAGGACGCACGACGCCTTCACCATCCACATGACGATGCGCTCATCGTCAGCTTACGGGTAGAAGACTACAACATGCACCAGGTGTTGGTTGACAACGGCAATTCAGCAGATATTTTATACTACCCGACGTTCCAGCAGATGAGGATCGACAGGGAGCGATTGATTCCGACAAACGCCCCGCTCATAGGCTTCGGAGGGAGCCGGGTATTCCCCCTGGGCGCGGTCACATTGTCCGTCATAGTAGGCGATTACCCTCAGCAGATAGCCAAGGACGTGACGTTCTTGGTGGTCGATTGCTCGTCTGTCTACAACGCTATCCTTGAACGGCCCACGCTCAATTCATGGAAGGCGGTAACTTCAACCTACCACCTGATGATCAAGTTCCCTACTGACTACGGAGTAGGGGAGCTGCGCGGAAGTCAGATGGCCGCGCGCGAATGCTACATAGCCATGATGGAAATGGAGGATCAGGTTCAGGCTTTAAGTATAGAAGAGCACCGGACGATAACGGAGCCAGTAGAGAAGCTAGAAGAGATACCACTTGACAATTCCGATCCTGGCAAAACGACCAAAATTGGAACACTCGCGAACCCCACAATCCGTCAGGAGCTCATAACCTTCCTCAGAGGCAATCGAGACGTATTCGCTTGGAGTCATGAAGATATGCAAAGAATAAACCCTTCGGTCATGGTGCACAGGTTGAATGTATCACCCGCCTTTCCATCTGTCCGACAGAAGAAGAGAGTGTTCGCCCCCAAACGAGATCGAACCATAGTAGAAGAAGTCCGAAAGCTACAGGAAGCAAGCTTCATTAGGGAAGTATACTATCCCGATTAGCTGGCGAACGTAGTAATGGTCAAAAAAGCTAGCGGGAAGTGGCGGATGTGTGTGGACTTCACCGACCTTAACAAAGCCTGCCCCAAAGATAGCTATCCCCTCCCAAGGGTCGACGTCCTAGTAGACTCAATGGCCCTACACCAGTTGCTGAGCTTTATGGACGCCTTCTCGGGGTACAACCAGATCCGAATGCACGAAGCTGATCAGGAAAAAATTTCGTTCGTGACCAGCCAAGGGCTCTTCTGTTACAAAGTGATGCCCTTTGGCCTGAAGAACGTAGGCGCAACATACCAACAACTTATGAACAAAATGTTTGCACAACAGATTGGGAGGAATGTCCAGGTCTACGTTGACGATATGCTAGTAAAAAGCCGGAGGGAGGAAGACCATCTGGAAGATCTCAAAGAAACATTCAACACCCTTCGCTCCTACAACATGAAGCTCAATCCAGGAAAATGTGCCTTTGGAGTGACGGCGGGAAAATTCCTAGGATTTATGGTGTCCCAAAGGGGAATCGAGGCAAACCCGGACAAGATCCGGGCTATTATGGAGATGGCGCCACCAAGAAATGTGAAGGAGGTGCAAAGCCTCAACGGAAAAATAACGGCACTAAACAGGTTCGTGTCAAGGGCGACGGACAAGTGTTTGCCCTTCTTTCGAACACTGAAGAGATCGTTCAAGTGGACCTCCGAATGCCAGCAAGCGTTCGAAGAGTTGAAAGCTTATCTCTCCTCCCCACCACTACTAAGCCCGTCACAGCCAGGAGAAGAGCTTTTTCTCTATCTAGCCGTCTCCCCCGCAGCCGTTAGTGCTGCCTTAATCAGAGAAGAAGAGAAAGTACAAAAGCCCGTATACTATGCAAGCCGAGCGCTCCGCGGTGCTGAAGAAAGATACCCGCCCATGGAAAAACTTGCCTTTGCATTAGTGACGGTGCCTCGCAAGCTCAAACCGTACTTTCAAGCACATACGGTGAACGTCCTGACTGACAAGCCGTTACGACGGGCAATGAGCAATCCTGAGGCTGTGGGTCGATTGGCGTTATGGGCCATAAAACTGAGCGAATTTGATATCCAGTACCGCCCACGGACCGCCATCAAGGGACAGATCGTTGCAGATTTCATAGCTGAATTCACTCATGACGAAGACAAAGGGGCAGAAGAGTCCCCTCATTGGAGCATATATACGGACGGGTCGTCCAACAGACAAGCCGGAGGGGCCGGTATCGTGCTACTATCGCCCGAAGGAGACACCATTGAATGTATGGTCCGTCTCGACTTCCCTACTACCAACAATGAATAAGAATATGAGGCGTTGATAGCAGGACTGGACCTCGCCAAAGCTGTAGGAGCCGCAAGGGTAGTCATCTACTGCGACTCTCAGGTCATTACTAACCAAATAAATGGAGACTACAAATGCAAGGGCGAAAGGATGAAAAGGTCCCTTGATCAAGTAAGGGTGAGAGTGGACGACCTAGAAGCTAAGATCGTCCAAATTCCCAAAGGAGAAAACGAGCGAGCCGATCGCCTCGCAAAGGCCACTTCAACAAAACATATGGTCATCCCTGGTAATGTATTCTCTTTTGTTTAGCTTTCTCCGCTAATAGACCCCAGCAACGTGCAAGAAATAGGCTCTAATAGTAGCTGGACCGCGCCGTTAGTGTCATACTTGAAAGACGGAGTATTGCCAGACGGAAAGGAGGCTGCAAGAAAACTGAAGGTCCAGGCGGCAAGGTTCGTCCTAATAAAAGACGTCCTGTACAAAAGAGGCTTATCTCGACCATATCTGAGATGCTTGGGTACGGAAGAGGCAGACTACGTCATGAGAGAGGTACATGAAGGAATCTGCGGAAACCATTCAGGGTCTAGATCATTGGTACACAAGCTTGTGCGAGCGGGGTACTATTGGCCCACCATGCAGAAGGACGCCGAAGCCTATGTCAGGGCCTATGACAAATGCCAAAGGTTCAGCAATATTATCAGACAACCAACCAAAGAGCTGGCCCCGATAATGGCCCCATGGCCGTTCGCACAATGGGGGTTAGATATTATGGGACCATTCCCTACAGCAGTACGACAGCTGAAGTTCCTGGTGGTGGGCATTGACTATTTCACAAAATGGGTGGAAGCTGAAGCTTTGGCGATAATTACAGAGAAGAACGTGCGCAACTTTGTCTGGAGATGCATCATATGCAGGTTTGGCATTCCTAGAGTCTTTGTCTCGGACAACGGGAGGCAATTCGACAACGACCCCTTCCGGGATTTTTGCTCACAGCTATGAATAAAGAACCACTACTCCTCCCCCGCCCACCCTCAAGCTAATGGCCAGGTCGAAGTCACGAATCGATCCTTGCTCAAGATTATCAAGACTCGACTCGAGGGGGCAAAGGGTATATGGCCCGAAGAATTACCAAGCATACTATGGGCATACAGAACGACGGCAAGGATGCCCATAGGAGAGACACCGTTCCGACTGACATACGGAGGCGAAGCAGTCATCCCGGCCGAAGTTGGGCTCACGAGCTACAGGATGCACAACTATGATGAGAACAAAAACGACGAGACTATACGACTACAGCTCGACCTAGTGGACGAGATCAGAGCAGCAACAGAACAAAGGCTCGCTAGGTACCAGAACCGCATGGCCAAACACTACAACTCTCGGGTTCGACACAGAGACTTCCAAGTTGGAGACCTTGTTCTTAGAAAGGTCATGGGCGCCGCCAGGGACCCTACCCAAGGGAAACTCGGCCCCAATTGGGAAGGACCTTACCGAGTTACGTCGTGGCAGAGGAAAGACACTTACCACCTGGAGACGTTGGAAGGACAGAAACTGCCACACCCATGGAACACCGAGCACCTACGAAAGTATTACCAGTAGGAGCAGCAATGTGAAGACCAACCCTTTTTACTTACATTCTAGCAAATTCTAGTCTTACTCCTCAGATTTATTATTTACTTTAGTTTTTTGCAACAATACCTATTTTTTGTTTTAAGCCCAAAAGGTAGGATTCAGTTTTAGAATTACTTTTATTTACAAATGCATGGCAATAAAAGGAGTTTATTCAAAATTGCTGAAGTATCTATTTTTATCTATGGTTCAAAGTCCACAGAAGTGGGCAACTAAGTTCACAAAAGTGAACAACCAAAACGACCATGTCCATAACACACGAACTAAAAAGCTGACGGTCCCATAGATGAAGCTATCATCATGTGGACGAGGTCCTGAAACCAACAGACCTACAAAGATGACAGTCATCAAGGCTAAGGCTAAAAAGCTGACGGTCCCATAGATGAAGCTATCATCATGTGGACGAGGTCCTGAAACCAACGGACCTACAAAGATGACAGTCATCAAGACTAAGGCTAAAAAGCTGACGGTCCCATAGATGAAGCCATCATCATGTGGACGAGGTCCTGAAACCAACGGACCTACAAAGATGACAGTCATCAAGACTAAGGCTAAAAAACTGACGGTCCCATAAATGAAGCCATCATCATATGGACAAGGTCTAAAAACCAACGGGCCTACAAAGGTGAAAAGTTCATCAAACCCATAACAAGCTAAAACCAAAAAACTAACGGTCTCACTAAACTTATTGGGCCGGTATAAAGCCAACAGACTTACACTAAGCCTGTAAGGTGGCTAAAAATTAGGAAATTGACGACCATAAAAAACAGTGCAACTAACGGGCAAAGCTGACGGAACCAATACTTGGACGATGCCACTAAGTTGACGGACCTTGGAAAAAGGCCAAAAATCCAACAGGAAACCCGTAAAACAGACGAGGTAAGAAGAAAAAACGTTAGTCATACCGACGGAATCTTCCAACAGTTCAAAAACTGACGGGTTCCCAAACAGACGGGAATGTTTACCAAGACTTCGTATGGCGCAATCATTGGTTAAGAGATATGAAAGCAACGGAAATAAACATAAGCACAGCTGTATATAAACAAAAGCCCAAGAAAACCAAAAGGGCACTTAAACAATTGTTTGCCAAGTAATTGAAATACAAGGTTGAAGTACAAATAAAAAACTAAGGAACAGGAGCGTCAACAAAGTTCCCATCAGCTTGTTGATCTTCAACATTTACAATTACAGTTGGGGTATTGGAAGCAGGAGGGGAAGGGTTTGCAGCAGGTTGGGCCAGGACAACAATACCGTCGGACTCAGGAGTTGGAGTAGGCTGAGAGGAGCCATCACCTTCATCATCCATTGTAATTCTGGATAGGTCCAACTCTGGGAATGCTGACGCAACCTGCTTAAGGCAATCGTCAAAACCAGTGCCATAATACTCGGCGCAAGAATCAATAAACGACTGCGTAGCTTTAAAGTTTCGAACCGCGTCAGCCCCAGCCGTCTACAGCCTTTGGCCTAGATCCGTCACCTCCTCGTTGAGCTTATCATTCTGACGGTCAGCCTCTTCCAGCTTCTCCCTGACTTCCTTCAGCTCTTGATTCAGTGTACGGACGGCTTCCTTGTACTGCCCTTGTTGATCCATCAGATTTGCATTATGCTTCCGAACCCGAGTGACGACTCCCTCCTTCGCAACGCAACGGTCTTGAAGGGCCGTAACACGCACCAAGGCCTAAGAAAAGAACACAGCCGTCAGTCAAAGTTCATCAAAGCAAAATGAAACCATTTCGACAAAAGGTAGCAAGCATACCCTAGTGAGATCAAAAAGGGCTGACGCCCCTAAATCCTCTGTCCCCAACTGGTCACAAGGCTCTATGTCCGCCGGCTTTATGAAGGACTTAACCTCCCCGATGGCATAATCCTTTTGGGTCAGGAGGTGGCAGGGGCCCTCATTGACGGGACCTAGGGAGGTCATTACCCCTTTGCCCGCACCATGGCTTGGCTTGGGAGGTGATTTTTCCTTTGCAGCACCATCTCCAGGAGTGACGGCGGCCTTTTTAGCCGAACGGCCATCACTCCCGTCGGGCTTCCTCTTTGCCTGTTTTGTGAAGGCCTTAGGGGTTAACGACGTCTCCCCCCCTGCCTCCTTTGCCTTCTTCTCCGCTTTCTGACGGGCCGCGGCAGCCCTTATCCTCTATTTGGCAGATTCCATCTCTACAATACAAAGAAGTCGTTAGAATAAGAGACGGAGGAGTAAACTGATGAAACCAATAAAAAATCTACTCACGTCGACGTGAAAATTCCTCCAACTTTCAAGCTTCAGCTAACGGTTCTGGACCCCCACAGTACAAATGAATTGTGTCAAGGGTAATCAAATCCCTACACTTACGTTCCTCCAAAGGGATGTCTAGAACCCGACGGATGAACTCCTCCTGTTCGTCGGTTATTTAGGGACGGGTATAAGCTGAAGGAAAAAGAGAAGGAATGTTAGTAGCGTCACTTCAAAAAGCTAAAGGAACATAGTTGACGGGATTAACCTAAATCCCTGACAAAAGCCCAAGTGTTGTCAAAACAACCGTGGAGCATCGTCACCCATTCCTCCTGACGGCAAACCCAATCCGTCCCTTCAACAAAAAAATACCTACTTTTCCAGTTCCTATTGGAATCTGGCATATTTGATACCAGCCTCAAACTTTTCTCCTAGGCATTAAAATGGTATGTCCCCTTAGACGAGGTGATATGATGGGGCTTGTAGCAGTAAAAGAATTCGTCTAAGGTAAGCTGACGGTTTCCACCATTTAGACGACCCCACAATATCTCAGCTCCTATGAAAGTCCTCTAGGCATTTGGGGCAATTTGAGTGACGGACAGGCCCAGGAAGTCAGCTAGCTGACGGTGTAGGGCCGTCAACGGTAATCTCAGACCCGCAGCAAACATGGCATCATACATGCCCACGTCAGCTGTTCTCCCTGAGTAACAACTCTCATCCTCCTCAAGGAGACGGATCGGGATATGGTCTGGGATTTGGTAACGAGTGCCCAACTCCCTAAAAACCTTATCACTCATCCCAGGTAAAAATTTGTTGACAGCCCAATTCTCGGGGAGAATGAAAGGACGGTTATCTCTAGGACCCTCTGAATTTCCTTCACTTAGTCCCTCATCACCGTCACTATCACCTCCGTCGCTATCATCGCCGTCAACATTTATATCACCCCCCTCACCTTCATCCTCTCCTCTTCTCTCTTCTACTTCATCCTTATCTCCCTCAGTGTAACTCTCATCACCGTCAGGAGATCGGGCCAACGTCTCTCTCTCTCTGACAAAGGCGAGAAGTCCTCTGACTCATCGTCGGAACCAAAGGTCTCGCCGTAGCCCGCTCCTTCGCGGATTGACGACTCCTCACACGAGACGTCACTTGACATCTGACTACCTACAAGTGACGAGTCCAATCTAAGTACCTAGGCTGACGTCCTCACAAATGAAATAGACAAAAATGAAAAAGGAGAGGAGATGGAACTTACTGGTAAGTTGACCTTCTGGAGAAGTAACTGCTTTAAGGATAGTGACGAATAAGTTTACGGAAGCAAAAGTTGCGCTGACGAAAATAAGGGCGACGGTCTCTCTCTCTCAAAGATCAACAAGAATGAAATAGAGGAAAATGGGGAGAAGGTGCTACTTATATATGGGATAGAAGGGCGCGGAAGACGAAGCGACGCCCTCGTCAGAAGTGAAACCAATAAGAACATGCCACCTGTCCAAAGCATTAAGTGTGCGGCAGCTCGAGGAAACCTTTGTACACAATTTTCCCACCTCTTTAAAAATAATGCTATTGACAAAAGCATGTACTCTATAACCCGTCAGTATAAAAAGTGACGGAGACATGGAGTAGGGGGCAACTGATAAGGATAAAAGAGTGGCCAAATAAAGGATATGGGTGGCAGTACCTATTGGGTCGTCAGCATTTGTTTAACGACTGACGACGCGACGAAGTGAAGAGTTCCATAGGCCGACAAGATAGTAAAGCTGAAGGTCATCCTGAAGCTGACGATATGAAGACCGAAGGCACAACATAGACTGACGGCACTAGTCAAAGAATGCTTGCTAAACACGTTCGCGTGTATAAGTAAATGACTTGCTCTCCACGTTTCGTGAAACCTAAAAGGGATTCCTATATGGAAAGGATCCCGCGAATTACGCCCAAGGAGACTCTTATAAGGAAAAGACTTCTACTCCAAGGAAAAAGGGGTCATGCCCTACTACTATAAAAACCAAGCACCCTCACGAATCAAGGTACGCATAATTTACCCTCTCTAGCACTCTAGAGCAGTGAGAATATTTCTGACTTAACCTTCGGAGGGTATTTGGCCGGTACCACACCGGTGCTCTCTGCTAGGTTCTTCATTCTTGTTGTGCAGGTGCTATTTGGAGCACGCGAGGACCGTGTGACTTACTGGTGGTATTTTCGGCATCATCAGTAGGGTTAGGTCCACACCAGACAGAATCAAGAGGGTCTCAACGCGAAGATCATTTTGTCAACCTCGAGTGAAGAAGGGACCGGGAGGGGAATATGCATACTACCCGCACTAGTGGGAGTCATTCTAGGGGTGGTAGCCATCTCTTTCAGGAGAAAAATACTAGAGTCATGCAATAGGAGATTGATCATTTAAAAAGGAAGTTGTGCCACGAACGGAGAAGGCGAACTCCCTCCATTGCCAATACCACCAAAAGCAGGGGCATACCACTAGGAGCAGGGGCATACCACCAGGAGCGGGGGCATACCATCGAGGACTGCAGAACCCTATGGAATCATCTCGAGCAACTGGTCAGAGAGGAAAGGTTACAACAGTTTCTATACCAGCCCAACGGGCAGGGTAACCAATTAAGGCTAGGGGCTCAGGGGAATGCTTCTTCAAGAGCCCCTTTGGGTACCATTAACGTCATCTTTGCTGCCCTTGGAAGAATCAGCTCGTAACCCTCCAGGGTGATGTCTGTGACTCAGCCTCTCGCCGAGGATGTTGATCTTGTGCCGAAAAGGGCTAGAGTGGAGGTTCGACCGGCATTAAGCTTTTCAGATGAGGACAAGATTGGAACCACACAGCCACATGATGATGTTTTAGTGATCACACTCAGGATAGGAGGGTATGACGTGAAGAGAGTGATGGTGGACCAGGGCAGTGGTGCAGAGATTATGTACCCTGACTTATACAAGGGATTGAAATTGAAGCCTGAGGATTTGACAGCATACGATTCACTTTTGGTAAGTTTTGATGGAAAAGTTGTTATTCCAAAGGGTCAGATTAGACTACCCGTACAAGCGGGATCAGAAGTGGTGGATGTGAACTTCATTGTGGTCGACGCCTACTCTCCCTACACGGCCATTGTGGGAAGACCCTAGCTTCATGCCCTAGAGGCCGTTTCCTCCACTCTGCATTTGAAGGTGAAATATCCGTCCGGGGACCAGATCGAAAAGCTTGTTGGGAGTCAATCCATTGCTAGGCAATCCCTTGTGGCCGCCAATTTGCATCAGCTTGGGGTTGAGTCCTTGGCCTCGACTGAGGGGGGCTTATAGCAATCAAAGACCCTGGTCTTACCTATCAATGGGCCAGGCGAGGAGGTGAAGTGTGAGGATTTGGAAAAAATTGTTGTGAGGGATGACCCGGAAAAGTTTTTTCAGGTTGGAGCTCAGCTACCTCCTCAGGAGAAGGAAAAGCTGATAGAATTTCTCAAGAGGAATATCGATGTATTCGCATGGAATGCTTACGAGACTCTAAGGGTGGATCCGAGCTTCATCTGCCATCATTTGAATGTCAATCCATTCGTCACCCCAAAAAGAAACCTCTTCGATGCTCATCTAGGGATCATTCTAACACTATCAAAGACAAGGTGATGAAACTTAAACAGGCTAGGGTTATCAAAGAAGTGTTCTACCTTGAATGGCTGGCCAACACTATGGTTGTGAAGAAGAAAAATGAAAAGTGGCGGGTATGCGTGGACTTCATAGATCTAAACAAGGCCTGCCCAAAAGATCTTTTCCCCATACCTCGAATAGACTGGCTAGTGGATGCCACTGTAGGTCATCCTTGGATGAGCTTTTTGGACGCCTTTCAAGACTACCACCAGATACCTTTAGCCTTGGAAGATTAGGAAAAAATAGCTTTTGTTATTTCTATTGGAAACTACCATTACAAGGTGATGCCTTTTGGGTTGAAAAATACAGGATCTACCTATCAGAGGATGATGACTAGGATGTTTGAACCACAACTGGGCAAGAATATTGAAGTATATATAGACGACATGGTGGTCAAAAGTAAGTTGGAATCTGAGCACATTAACGACCTCGAGAATATCTTTGAGATCTTGAGAAGGCATAAGCTACGACTCAATGCTTCTAAGTGCTCTTTTGGGGTCAGATCAGGGAAGTTTTTGGGGTACATGGTTACGCAACACGGAATTGAAGTTAACCTTGACCAGATTAAAGCAATTAACAATCTGCAACCACCTTGGAATCCTAAAGAGGTCCAGAAGCTAACAAGGATGACTGTTGCCCTAAACTGATTCATCTCTCAGTCAGCAGACAGGTGTAGACCTTTCTTTCAACTGTTGAACAAATGGAAGGGATTTGAATGGACTGAGGAGTGTGTTTTAACCTTCCAACAGCTGAAGGAGTATCTATCTCGGCCACCCATTATATCTAGGCCCGGGACGAACGAGGTCTTGTTTGCCTACGTCGTAGTGGCCTCCCATGCAGTAAGTTTGGTACTGGTACGAGTTGACAATGGTGTACAGAGGCCAGTTTATTATGTGAGCAAATCACTACATGAGGCCGAAGTACGTTACCTACCACTAAAGAATGCCATTTTGGCAGTGATGCATGCCACACATAAGCTCCCCCACTACTTCCAATCCCACACGGTTATTATCTTAACCCAGCTCCCACTTAGATCTCTACTTCGGAGCTCTGATTATACTAGAAGGATTGCCTAGTGGGGTACGATCCTAGGGGCCTTTGATATCAAATACATGCCTCGCACCTTTGTTAAAGGCCAGGTCCTCGCAGATTTGGTAGCTGAGTGTTGAAACCCCATTAGAAGAGAAAACGGAGAGGCAGCACATGGATGAAAAATCGGTTAGTGCATTCTTTGTATAGAAACCCCCGTCTTGGAAAGTATACATTGACGGTACAACGAACCACAGAGGATCTGGAATGGGGCTAGTTCTAATATCTCCAGAGAGAATCATAATTGAGAAATCCTTGAGATTGGGCTTCTCGGCCACAAACAATGAGGCTGAGTATGAAGCTCTGTTGGCCGGGATGACCATGGTTTAAAAGATGGGTGGAAAAGCAATGGAAATATTCTCTGATTCAAGGCTGGTTGTAGACCAACTTCAAGGAGAGTTAGAAACCAGAGATCTTAGAATACAAGAGTACTTGAGCCAGATCAGACATTTACAGTCAAGATTTGAATCTTTTAACTTATCACAAATCTCTAGAAGTAGAAATACACATTTTGACTCTTTTGCCACACTGGCAACCTCCTCAGCACAAAGTTTACCTCGGGTGATTCTTGTGGAAGACTTGTGTAAGCCTACTGAGGTAGGGAGCAATGTGGTTCACATTCATCAAATTAGGGTAGGACGTAGCTGGATGGATTCCATAGTGTTGTTCCTTAAGGAGGATGTCCTACCCGAGGATAAGGCAGAGGTAGACAAGGTGCGAAGAAAGGCTCCTCGGTTTTGGCTGTTTGAGGACCAAAAATTGTATAAGAGATCTTTTTCTAGCCCATATCTGTTATGCATACACCCCGAAGCGGTTAAACTACTCCTAGAAGAATTACATGAAGGAATTTGTGGAAGCCACACAGGAGGCAAATCGTTGTCTCATAGGGCCCTTACTCAAGGCTACTGGTGGCCAAATATGCAGAAGGAAGCACAGGAATATGTGAAGAAGTGTGACCAGTGTCAAAGATTTGCACCAAATATTTATCAACTGGGTGGAGTCCTTAATCCTCTGTCCAACCTTTGGCCTTTTGCTTAATGGGGCTTGGACATTGTAGGCCTTTTCCCTAAGGCAGTAGGGAATAAGAGGTATTTGTTGGTCGGTACGGATTACTTCACCAAATGGGTTGAACTTGAACCATTAGCAAATATCAGGGATGTGGATGCCAAGAGATTTGTTTGGAAAAATATTGTAACTCGGTTCGGAATCCCTCGCACCCTAATCTCGAACAACGGTCTTCAATTTGACAACAAGGCCTTCAGGAGATACTACTGTGACTTGGGCATAACAAATAGATATTCCATCCCGGCTTATCCACAGGGGAATGGACAGGCTGAAGCTATCAATAAGGTCATAGTGAGTGGACTTAAAAAGAGGCTGGACGATGCAAAGGAAAAATTGGTGGAAGAGTTGCCACACATTCTTTGGACATACAGAATTACCCCTCGTAGGTCCACTGGGGAGACCCCTTTTTCAATGACTTATGGAGCCAATGCCGTTATTTCTCTAGAGATTGGATTCCCAACACTGAGAACGAGTTCTTTCACTCTGAGCAGCAATGATGAACTGCTAGAAAAAACCTAGACTTAATTGAAGAGCGGAGAGAAAATGCCATGGTCCAATTAGTCTAATATCAACACAAGCTCAAGTAAGGATATGATGCCAATGTGAAGTTAAGGCCACTGTTGCCTGGAGACTTAGTATTAAGAAAAGTTTTGGGTATTGCAAAGAACCCAACATGGGGAAAATCGGGGCCCAACTGGGAAGGGCCATATCGGATCACATTAATGGTTGCAATAGGTGCATACTATCTTGAAGATCTAGAGGAAAAGGCTGTACCATGCCCCTGAAATGTAAATAACCTCAAAAGATATTATTATTAATGAAAGTCTTCTTTGTCACATTCTCGTGTGTTACATTATCTGTTGAGCTTCATATTATTGTCTTTCTAAGTATCAAACAGAACCTTAGTCATGTTTGGATCCTCAGACCACATACCATGGGTAAATTGATATCTTTTAATTATTTTCCTAAGTGTTAAACAGAACCTTAGCTATGTCTGATTCCTCGGACCATCTGCTTTTGGTAAATTAATACTTCCTATTATTTTCTTAAGTGTTAAGCAGAACTTTAGGTATGTCTGGTTCCTCAAACTATCTGCTTTTGGTAAATTAATACTTCCTATTATTTTTCTAAGTGTTAAACGGAATCTTAATTATGTCTGGTTCCTCGGACCATCTGCTTTGGGTAAATTAATACTTTCTATTATTTTCTTAAGTGTAAAACAGAACCTTAACTATGTCTGGTTCCTCGAACCATCTGCTTTGGGTAAATTTATACTTCCTATTATTTTCTTAAGTGTTAAACAGAACCTTAACTATGTCTGGTTCCTCAGACCATCTGTTTTGGGTAAATTAATACTTCCTATTATTCTCCTAAGCGTTAAACAGAACCTTAGCTATGTCTGATTCCTCGGACCATCTGTTTTGGGTAAATTAATACTTCATATTATTCTCCTAAGTGTTAAACAGAACCTTAACTATGTTTGGTTCCTCGAACTATCTGCTTTGGGTAAATTAATACTTCCTATTATTTTCCTAAGTGTTAAACAAAACCTTAGCTATGTCTAGTTCCTTGGACCATCTGCTTTGGGTAAATTAATACTTCCTGTCATTTTCCTAAGTGTTAAACAGAATCTTAGCTATGTCTGATTCCTCGGACCATCTACTTTGGGTAAATTAATACTTCCTATTATTTTTCTAAGTATTAAACAAAACCTTAGCTATGTCTGGTTCCTTGGACCACCTACTTTGGATAAATTAATACTTAATGACATTTTTCTAAATATCAAACAGAACATTGGTCATGCCTGGATCCTTGAACCACATACCTTGGGTAAATTGATATCTTTTAATTATTTTTCCAAGTGTTAAACAGAACCTTAGCTATGTTTGGTTCCTTGGACCACCTGCTTTGGGTAAATTAATACTTCTTGTCATTTTACCAAGTGTCAGGGCAAGGCCTTATTTATTTCAGACTCCTTGGACTAAATACTTAAGGTAGATCAGTGCTTCTTATTAATTATTTAAATGTCAAAAATGATCAGCCACCCTAAACAGTAAAGATTTTCACTATGATAGCGGGTTCAAATGGATGCCCATGAGCATCACTTAAAGCATTTACAAGCATACCTGTATTTGTTTGAGATTTGGTTGTCCCTCTAATCCTTTAAACTTGATAATGATTAGGGAACAAAGTAAGTTTAAATCTGTATGTAGGCTACATTACTGTGTATGCCTTTAAGGTTAAATTTATGCTTTGCCGAGATGGTGGACTTGGTGGATTTCACTTGTTTTGCTGCTGACCATATGAGATGGGATGACTTTTCTGTTACTTATGCAAATTAATGAAAAGGGTTTTTACCTCATTACTACGTTTATTAAGTGCTAGATAAGACAGAAATTATATCAACACCAGAATGGGAATCATAGGAAGAAAGAAAATATACATAACTTTCATTAATCAAAGCCTTAAAGCAAGGTAGATTAAGTACAAAATAAGTAACTTCATTACAAATTTTGAGAACCAAAACAGAAGTTGCAAATAAAACAAAAGAAAGGGGAAAAAAAAAGGCTTACACTAAAACCTACTTCTTTTTTATTACAAGTTTTTCCTTGGGAGGGCCTTTGATAGGCTGAGTAGATGCAGCCTCAGAGGCCTCGGGGCCCTTGCTTGCAAGATCAGCTTTGGCAGGTAGGGGCAGAGAAGCCAGGACAATTTCCATCGTTTTAGGAGCTTCTTTCTCAGTAGGAGGGTCTTGGGTGAGGGTTAGGGGCTTCATGACATCAAGGGCCACTCCCTGATTTGCGTTCTTTTCTTTTTCTGTGGCCCCAGGCTGCTCAACCTCTTAGAATGGTTGGTAGAGGAGGTTGGAACGTCGGCTGTGCTGTCCTTGCCCACCTCTGCCACCTTGGGCTCGATATCAGTCCTTGGACCAGAAGGGACAGACACTCGGATGGCAGGGGGTAATATATATTCTCTGCCTTCCTAAGCATAGATGAAGCCTCAACCCTAGCCTAGTTGAGGGCTTCATACCATACTTGGGAGCAGTAAGTTCTGTATACCCCCGGGACCTCAACCCTAAGGGCTTCCTCAGTCTCCGCCACTCCGGCGTCGTATCCTTCTTGCTCGGCCTGATCCCGAGCCCTCTCTACTCATTGCTTTGCCTTTTTGACCTCCTCCAATTTCTTCTTAAGCGCAACGACTTGTGCTTTGAAGGTAGCCAGTTGATCCTCGGCATTGCGGAGGAGCACCCGTTGGCCCTCGGCTTGCCTCTCAGTGCTATTAAGGGCGGCTGCGACGCTTTTCCTCTCCCTCTCCTCCTCAAGTAGTTTACTCTTAAGCTCCTGAATTCTCTTTTCAGCTACATTAAAGGCATCCACGGCAACGTTACACCTTCCTTCCTCTTCCTTCATCTGTCAGTGGCAGTCGTTGGTTATCTCCTCCACTCGAAAGGAGGCTTGAATAGCCTACCGAGGAAAGAAACATGAATTAGAAACAGAAGGAGAGAAAAGTAGCAAAAAGAAGAAAAGAAGAAGAAGGGGTAAAGTAGAATACGTACCATCGCGAGGTACCTCTTCAAGCTGAGGAAAACCTCGTGCCTTCTCATGGACCGGAGCTCGGCCATGTCACCGAGGAGTAGTAGAGCCTGCTCCACCGGGTCGGCTACATAGCCAGCTGTCCCTCCTTGAAAATCCTTGATGGAGGCACTGGCTAGCAGTGGAGCCCCATCCAACATTGGGGTAGGGGTCCAAGCTGGAAGGGCAACCTGAGGATCACTCCTCCTCTCAGAACCCTTTTGCCCCAATTTTGCTTGCTTGGCTGCTCTTTAGGCCTCGTCCTCTAGGGATGGGTGGGTTTTTCCAACTTCCACCACCTCCTTGCCCTCTGCCTCCATTTTTCTTTTCAGGTCAGCAGGCTTAAGTCTGAAAGGCAAGGCAGGCGGGGGGGGGGGGGGGGGAGGCTTATTCTGAGCTGCCTTCCCAAGTGCGTCCCTCCTTAGTTGGGACTCTATCAGGTCTAACAGAGTGGACCTGGGCTTACATTGAATCCCCATCTCGTCGAGTATCAGTATGAATGGATGGCCGAGGTCAATAAATGGGTGACTGAGGTCGAAGGTTGAAGTTTCTAGGGACAAAGCTTGATTGAAGACTTCAAACTCATCCTCGAAATCAGTCACTTCAACTACTTCTTCCTTTTCTTCTTCTTCTGTGTGGGCAAGGCGACCTTTGGGATGCCCTCTAGTATCGGACCGGTGGCAAGTGTGCCCTCTGGGATCGGACCAGTGAGAAGGAACCCTAGAGCAGCTACACTGATCCTTTGTAGACGTGGGTCCTTTGCTTTAATAACACACTTAGGCGCCTGAAAACTCTTGGATATTGGAGTATAATCCAATATCAAGTAGGCTGCCCTAAATTGGCCGTCAGAGTGGACAAAGACCTTGGCCTTTAGGATCTTGTCCAAACTCGCCTAGTTTACAAGGTTGAAGTTGGGCGCAGCAGCGTGTGGACCTGCAAAGCCATCAACAAAGACAGAAAAACATCATTAGCAAAATGCAAATCAAAGGAAATTTTAGGTAAACAAAAGTTAAAGAAAAAGAGAAGGGGATAACTTTGAATTTGTGAATTTAAACCTAGAACCCCACCTAGTTTCCCCTCCCTCGTTGGACAAGGAAGGCCATCGTGCCACTCCCCTGATAGGATCAAAAGTTCTTTTTCAGGCCTTTATTGGAGTCAGGAAGGCATTAGATGAGCCTAACCTCAGGATACCTAGATTTTAGATAGTACGCCTGCCCGATTAGGTGGTGGAGGTTGTAAACCCAGTTTATATAGTGGTGGGTAAGGTTTAATCTCATTCTCTCATTTAGGGCATCTACACAGCCTAATATTCTAAACATGTTGGGGGCACACTAGGTGGGAGCTAACCTGTGGGCCCTAAGATAATCCCTAGTGACCGTGCCCGTAGGGACTCTCATCCCCCCCCCCTCAACGAAGGCGATCATTGGGATTACTACCTCTCCCTTTCGTCTTTCTTCAAACCACTACCCCTCCTTACAATATCTAATGCCTACTTCTGGAGGGATCCTATATTGAGCTCTGAAGCTCTCTAAACCCTCCTCAGAGTCTACCAAACTTTTGAATCTACCCATTCTTAAGAGAGAGATGGAGGTATTGAAAAGATAATTAGAAGGAAGTGAAGCCGAGGAGGAAAGAACGCAAAGAAAAGAAGAGTGTATGGAAAAATAAAGAGTAAAAGTTCAGGAAGACTTATAGAAAGATTAAAAGTGTCCTCGGATAGGCTTTTGGCATTTGTAAGGGCACGGATGAGTTGGAAAAATTTGCAAGTTCAAAGTATGTGCACTAAAACGGAATGAATGCTAAAGTGAGATGAATGGTTGATTTGAGAGGTATTTATATCTAGGAGGGAGTTAGAAGCGAGAAAATTCCCGCTTGGTACCCAACAAAAACATCAGCCGTTGGATTTGCATCATGCTGTAGAACGTGGGGGACAAGGAGCCGTAAAAATTTAATGAAGACGCGTCTCGAGTGCCAAAGATCCAGAAGCATGCCTTGGGCAGTTAAAAAGGCATCTTCACAGGCAGAGGTGGGATGTAAAGAGCACAGGTCAACTACAGTGACATCGAAATCCTTCTTTCTTCCTGAGGAGCCAGAAAGAAGAATCTCAAGGGGCTATTGTAGGGGTATTGGGCCTAGGAGCTCATTATCTATATATATAATGGGCCTAAGGCCCAAGCCGAGGACTAGAGGTCGTCCGAGGAGGGTAAACACTGTCAAGGGAGCCCATACTAGTAAATGAAGAAGTTAGTTTTAATCATAACAGCCTAAGAGATTGGGCTGAGGATGAATGCCTCCTCGGCTAACCAAGGTCGAGATCCGTAGAGGTGGTCTGCTGTCCGGGGGAATATTCCAGGAAGTTCCGTTGACACGGATAAGCATTGCAGAAATAAAGGACAGAGGGGAGTCCTAAAATATCTAAGGAGAAAGCTACTACCACCGCATTAAATGCTTTGCAACTAACTCTCTGGCCGCATTAATGTGGATGTGATACCTAAACAGTGGTTTTGAGCCTTACAGTTACTATCTAAAGACTTCAGGAAGAGGCTGATAGGACAAGGATGAAGCACCCACCATCAGGTTTGCATGTGGAGGGTAGAGATGAAAAGGGAAAAGAGTATAAAAGAAGGTGGGAGCAATGAGAGTGGGGGATCGAAAAAATCAAGAGTGGAACATTGTAGCAATCAGGAACTAAATCTGTAATCAAACTTATGTGAAATATATAAGAACCGATCTCCTCGGATTGTGCCAATGACGATTTTCTCCAGAAAAGCCAATCTATCTTTCTATTCTTGTCATTTTATTTTACTGTCCAACTCATTTTAGCCCAGTTTTCCAACCCACTCTCTACAAATTCATTTGTTTTGGGCTTTTTGGGCCTAAATCCTTCCATCTTTTGGGTTAGGAACTCAAATTTGGTCCTTACAATAATGTTCATGAATCTAATTTTTTATAAGTTTACAAACGAAAAAAGTCATTCTATCTAATTAAATCAAATAAAGTATTTTCAACTATAATTTAGTACAAATATTACCATAGATTTGAGAAAAGTGTGAAAATTTTAGTTGTAGTGTTTACTATATATGTGAAAAAAAAAATTATCTTTTTAAATTTTATTTTTAGATAGGATAGAATTTAAACTCTATGGCGTCAGCTTTATGGTGATCATTTTTTATCATCAGAGTAAGACACTAATTGGTTTTTTATGTATACATGGTTTCAATCACAAATCTCTTATTCAATAATAAAAGACTTTACCAATTAAGTTAGTTGAATCCAAATGTGAAAATAATATGCTAATCAAATAGTTCGTGAGCAAACTCTAACTTCTTTAATAAAAAAAATGAATCAAACTTGAATAGATAGTGATGCTTGAACTTGACTTGTGTTTGAAAAAAAGAAAAAAACAATCTTGAGCTTTTAATATTTGATTCGACTTAACTAGTTTACATCCCTTGACTTTTGGCTTCATATTCACATATACAAAATTGACGAGGGCTTATTGACCATGGGTCAAGTCATAATCTAGACATAACAACATCTTTTACTCTTATCTAGGGTTCAAATTCCACCTTTGCCATTATTTACCTAATAACACAATAAGTCTACAAACACAAAAAATTCACAACTGCTAAGATGACAAATTGTTATAGGTAAGTACAAAATTGGTTTCACCACCCAAATGAAAACCTACAAATACATACCAACTCAACTGATTCTCTAACAGATTAAAAAAAAAAAAAAATCCACAACAACCCAAAAAATAACTCCACCACCACCCACAATCACTTGAAACCCACAACCGAAAACCAAAAAAAAAAAAAAAAAAGGCCCAAACTTACATGCAATCGTGAGGCCAAACTCCACGGCAATGGCCGATCTCAATGGCAACGGTCTAGGCGGAGAAAAAAGAAGAAAGAGAGAGTGACCAAAAAAGAAAAAGAAAAAAGAGAGAGACAGAGAGACGCAGAGAAAGCGATAGGGAAAAAAAAAAAAAAAGGTCCGGTTAATATGTGGGCACACATTAACAAATCTATTTTTGGAAAAGTTTTATTATAAATTGAAAAAGTTGTCAAAACTTTTTCAATTTTCAATAAATTTTTTTCAAAATTGGTTTATTATTGTGTACCCTTAAGACACACATTAGTAAAATCCAAAAAGAAAAAACAGAGAGATGAAGGGGGTGTTTAGTGAGTGTTTCCAAACAACAATTTTCAGTTTTTAAACAACACTTCACGTATTTTCACACACTTTTTTCACTCACATGTATTTTCATAAAAATTTTTAAATAATAATTTTTAGTTTTTAAATACATGTACTAAACGGGCCCCAAAGCTTCCGTAGAAAGAAGAAAAAAAGGAAGAAAAGAGGAAAAGAGAGTGAAGAGGCGAGGAAGTGGCCTAGAAAGAAAGAAGAAAAAGAAAAAGAAAAAGAAAGAGAGAGAAGAGAGAAAGTCATAAAGGATGAAAGAGAATCAAGATTTTCCGAAGCTTTTTTTATTTTTATTTTTTGAGAATCAAGATTTTCCAAAGCTTAAGCCAACTGTATTTGGGTCGTTCCAGTTATTTCGCCACTGACACATATATCCACAAAAATAGAATTATCATTTTAAAAAAAAGAAAAATATTAATAAAAAGATATTATTATGTTGCCGTGGTCCATATCCTATAAAAACCTTTCCTTTTCTAACTCTCGTTCGACTCATCATTTCTCATCCAATTCCATTTCTCATTTCTCAGATAGAGAGAGAGAGAGAGAGAGAGATAGCGTGCTTTGAGCTTTAACGGAAATTCTCTAGGGTTAGGGTTTCCAAATCAATGGGAGGAGGAGGAGTCATGAGAGCGGCGGCCAAGGTTGCCGGAGTCGGAGTCGTCAGCCACGGCCTCCGCGGCATGCCGTCCGTGCCGCCATCAGAGCAGTCTGTGCGCAACGCCTCGCGCCCTGTTTCCGCAATCTTGTCGGCGAAGTCCGCATCCGGTGACGCGGCGGCGCCGATTCAGATGCCGGTGCCGGCGGCCTGGGACGACTGGGAGTTCGCCGACGGTGAGGAGGCTCTGGTGATGGAGGCAGGGGAGCCGATGCCGAGGCTCGTCTTCGGTGGCGTGCCGAGCTTTGAGGAGGCCAAGGAGGCTACCACTGAATTGAAAGACGCACTGGATAAGTATATATTACTTCGATTCAAACCTTTTTATTTTTCATCGATTTTTTGAGTTTCTGAATTTTATTTTATTTTATTTTTGATCTTTCGTCGAATCTTTGGGTTTAGATTATTATGTTGCTATGCGTGTAATTTAGTGAATGGATTACTTTGTGTTTGGTTACTTAGCAAAACATTGGAAAGATATTTTTTTTTCCTGAATTGAAAGTCATTTTCTTTTTTTAAAGAATTGAATTGAAATGTCATTAAATCATGGGAAATTTTTTTTTTTGAAGCTTGAAGCATTAAATTTCATGGTTTCAAGTAAAAAAAAGAAGAAAATATTAGTTTCTTTTTCCTCAAGAAAACTGAGTAACTGAGTATGACGAAGGCAATTGCTGACTGTCATGCTCATAATTGGAATCACATGGGCAGAGCAGTTACATGTGTAATTGGGGTTTAAAAATGTGTTAACGCAATTCCTTTCGATATTGGGTATCTTGGACTATCTTATTGCTGATGTGCTGCTATGTTCGATTCCTATATTGTATAATGAAATGTGTTTGCGCTATTCTTTTAATTTTATATGCATTTGTGTGTGGAAATGTGTTTGTAATATATTGTATAGTGTGTAATTTTTTTTTTTTTTTTAATTAGTGTAATTTTTTTTGAATTAAAATTGTTGCTTTTAAAAAAAAAAAAAAAAATTTCTGTTTGTTTGGATTATTGTCCCTTCAAATTTTATTCTATCAACTACTTTTTTTGTTATCCGAAGTAGCATAGTTACATTTAGGGTGTGTGTTGGTTAGGTTGGGTTTAGGTATTTTTTTCAATCCAACCTAACCTTTACGAGTTGCAAAATCTCAAGCCAAACCCAACATGTAGGGTTCGGGTTGGGTTGAGTCATTGGGTTAAGGCCATTTTGTCAAATATTAAAAAAATAGGGTTTGCATTCAACTATTTAAGTCCACTATTCAATAAATGATTACAATTTGCACTACTGAACATAATACTAATGGATAGGGAAATTTTAGGACAAATTGTAGTGTTGGGCTGTGTTATCTCAGTCGGGTCAGGTTTGGTGGGTTGAATGCACACTGCCTACTCACATCAAAGCGTAGGCTCTCTATTTGAAAGATGCAATTTTGAGAATACATGCACTCATCTGTAACATTTTGTATTCTCCAGCATCTATTTTCTTTGCATTTTGGAGATAGTTCACGTGAGGTGGTTTCTTTCAAGACATGTTATGGAATTGGCTGTGAGGTTCACGTGTATTTTAGAGCCTAAACCACCAGGTTGTGTTGGTCATGTATCTCTTTGGGTTTTCCTGGGAATCTCTTCAATTGCATTTAGAATTACTGTGAGGATTTCCAGTATGGATTCAATAGTCTTAAATTTAATTTAAACATATTAAATGACGATACGTTATGGGCATTCCCGTACTTGGTTACATTATTTACCAATGTCCCATTACTCACTGAAAGACATCCTTTTTTTGGAGGATTGTTTCTGTAATGTCATGTAGTACTGTAAGAGAATTGTTTTCAAAGTAATTAGATTTGGGACGAATCTAGAAGTGTTTACTTGCTAATTTTGGTCTACATAAAAGTCAGTTAAGCTTGAGTTGTTTCAATCTCCTAGGAAGGAGACACAGTTTCGAGTGGGTTGAGATGACTAGGCGACATGATCTTTGAGTAGTCCTAAAATAAAATAGTAAATGATGATGTCTCAAAGATTTAGGGATGGATATTTCTGAGTTAATGAATTTTTTAGTGTTCTTGAAATTTGAACAGAAATGGATTAAATTGAGTTTTAAAGTTACTGTTGTTTTTTGGTGGGAGAACTGGTTGGGGGGTGTTAACTGTGTGCACCATATTGAATAATATTATTTTTCAGGGTATATCTGTCATCGCCAAAATCCAATGGATCTGGTGATATTTTTTCTGCAAATCGTGTTCCTGGTTTGTCTCTACTCTCAAGCCCTGAGTTAGAGACTAAATCTTGTGTCATCTCTGAGGATACACCAACTGCTCTTGCGCCAAACCATGTCCTTCAGGCATTTAAGTTACTCAATGGAAGCCCTCAAGCTCAGGTAATGATTGACTTCCCCCTCCCATATAATAATTCATGGAATGCTTAAGGCTCATCTGAATCCTATTTTTTTGGAGGGTTCAGTGCAAACAACAATTGATAATTAAACCTAAAAGGCTTCTTCAGATTTTTCGCTCTCTTATATTATGTTCTATCAGAGCTAAATATATGTTCATTGACTGTCTCAGCTAAGTTTAATATTTTCAAGGTTTCACCTACCTGGATATCTAAGATGACTGACCAATATATTCCTTCTGTTATTATATTTCTGTTTTTGTTTCATCCCCAGAATGTTGTTGCCTCAATTGCTTGTGACCCAAATGTCTGGAATGCCATGATGGATAATCATGTGCTTAAGGATTTCTTCCAGTCACACCAGAGAAGTAAGTGTTGTTTAATATATTAGTTTTATTTTTGGCCAATTAGTCAATTTACTTAAGCATGTTTTTTAAGTAGGTCTCATGTACCAGATATAGTTGCTAACCTAGAGAAATCAGTTGTAGGTGATGAGTTCAATGATGTGCAATCGGCTAAGAAGTTTGAAGAATCATCTGTTGAAAATGAAACTGGAAACTCAGAGGGTGGGTTTATGAATATTATGGAGAACATTAAGCTTAAAGTTCAAGAGATGGTGAGCAATGTGTCCAACTACTTCCAAAATATCTTTGGACATTCAGCAGCAGAGAGTACTTCTGAAGACAATGGAAATACCAGCAAAACCTTCATGGATAGGACCCTAGGAGCATCCTTCATGGGGTTGGCAGTGCTGGTTATTATGGTGGTGGTGTTGAAGCGTGTCTAGACCCCTTTTAGCTGAACCTCCCTGTGAATTTGTCGAACTCACGAAGTCAAGACGGTTTTTTTTTTTCCTCCTTGCCTGCATGTCATAAATACATGAATAAGAATGAAATATGATGCCGAAATTATTAGTTGGTCACTTCAAATTCAATATATGGGTGGATGGTCGGTTGATAGTAGTCAAATTGCTTATTTTGCAGAATCTATGTACAGTTTATGAAGGGAGCTTTTGAACTTTTGTCATATTGTGTTGGATTAGGTTCTTTTATTTTGGCAATCAGAAGTAACAAATTCTATAGTCATTGCATTTATGCAAACTCTCACTCTCTGTGAAAGTGATCATATGTTGAAGGGTTGAGGAGTAGGGATGGGCAAACACCGTACCCAACCCACCTGTCTGACTTGAGTGGACATAGCAAGTTTCAGCTGATTACGAAATTTGAGATGGTTGGTACCAACAAAATCCGATCAGATTCGGTCAAGTGTTGGGGTTTCTGACATGGAGATCAGGCAAACCAGACTTTACTGGATCAATTGACAACCCATGCTATAGTTGTTGGTAGCGGTTTGAGGCTCCTTAAATACTTCTTGATTGGGTTGGTCAGTGGGTTAACACGAAATATAAGCCCGACCAACCTCTCTGACCTTCCATATGAGGGGTTCTTTCAAACTGCTTTAAAAAAAATAAATAAATAAAATTATGGCTAATACCCCATTTACGAAGCTTGTCTTTTCGAGTGTGCTCTTTATGTCAAAAGTAGAAATTACTTGGTGTTAGAGAAAGAAAGATATTTCCATGGCCTTGCAACTTGCAAGGGTTCCAAGAAATGGTCCGGGCTTGGTTATTAATTGTAGGTGTTGTGATATCTTTATGTAAGGATTGTAGGTCTTATGTAGGGATTGAAGGTTTTATGGTGTAGGGCACTTTTATTTTAGGAGAAATAATCAAGCACTTAGATCAAGGTGTAGGTGCACGTTGTTAGGTGCCAAAAATATTATCACAAAATTTACCATCCCAAAATAGCAATCACACTCAAGAACACACATTAGATAAAAAAAGGGGACAAACTCCAAATAATTTTATTATTATCAAATCAATTATAATAAATCTCATGTATGTCTCATGGCTAAAAAAAATCTCACTGTTTTTCTTTTATTCTAACACTATTTTTCTCTACAAGCAACACCACTTTGCACTCTCTTCTCTATATTCTTCTCCGCACACATCTCTCTTTCTTGGTTGTTCTCTTATAACCAAATGGCTGAATAGCCTCAATTAAATCTCTTCAGCCTTTTTTTCATCTCTTTATGCATATCTTCTCTCACATACCTAGTACCACCTTTTGTGCATAAAGTACATTGACTTTAGAGGCTTGAAAGAGATGTCCAACCACTTCATTTAATGAAGAATCTAATTAAGTATGGGTTGAACCACAATGATGTCATGCACCCAACAATCTCCCCTCTAGCCCATTAAGGGAAGAGATCTTCACCAACTCTTCAGTTAGTATTCATGACGGTCAAGCCAACACTAAGTTCAACCTTCTTCATTATCTTCACTAACATTGAAAATTTTATTAAAGTCAATACATTTCATTTTCAAAGAATTTATTTCACATTGGATATCCATAAACCAATTTTTTGGCTTCCCCTTATCAAAAGCCCAAATATTCTCAAAATTAACTGCTTGATGTTCTCCAGCACACTTCCTTTCATGAGGTTCAACAATCTGTAGTGGAGGATATTGCTCCCCTTGCTCAAGACCTCCAAGATCTTTCACTTTATCATTATCCCTAGCATCATGATATTCTTCATCAAATATCACTTCCTCATTTGAAGTACTATTAGGTAAAGAGAATTTTACTCTCTTAGTACCAACACCATTAATTTCAACTCTTACCTATAAAGTTTTCTCAAAATCTTTTTGGTACATGTGTTTGAAAACATGTGTGGAAATATGTGTGGGTGAAAAAGTGTGTGAAATACGTATAATGTTATTTAAAAACTGAAAATGTGTGTTTGAGTGGGTGTATCAAACACCCCCTTAATTTTTTAAAATCCAGTCAAGAATTTATTGAAAACAAACTAATGAATATCACGAATTACAAAAGGGGCTACAACTTGAGGAGCGTTTTCTAACCAAACCTGAAACTCCTCCAAAATCTTTGCCTTATGGGCAACCATGTTGCCACTGCGTTTTTCGTGGCTAAAACTAGACTGACGAGAGAGAGAGAGAGAGAGAGAGAGATCAAATGTTGACATGACCAAATTTCTTTCGGTTTTTGTTTTTTGCAAAGTATTTGTTGCTTTCCATGCTTGCTGCGTGCCACGAATACAATACAATATAGAACTTTTGTTTTTGCATAATTAATAGTCATATACATAATTGGAGGGAGTCTTCCTGGATATAAATCTGAAGAAAGATGGGCCCAAGCCCATTTGGTTTTGGAGCGTGATATTGCAAAGGCGAATTTGCTTGATCTCTGGCTGAAACATTGAAGTAGACAACTTCCCATTGACAACCCTCCTAGGAAAAGGAATGGTGCAAGGCTGCAAGTAGATGATTTTACAAACTCGACTACGATGTTTTGTTGCCAGTGTTGTTGTTGGGCAATGACAAGGCATGGTTAGCTTCCTGGAATGGGTAATAAGTGTTAAAAAGGTATGATGAAGCATATAGAAAGTGTGTAAACCTGATTGGCTAAGCAAGAGAAAGTTTAAAGTCCCGAGTGGGAATTGGTGCCTATCGTTGAAGACGTGAGAGAACATTCTATATGTTTTGGTGATTGTGATTTGTGAGTTTAACTGGGCTCGAAAAGTGCGCAACAAAGGCTGCACACGTACCAGCCCAATGGGCCCTAAGCGAGATATACACAAAAGGGTAGTTAGTAATCATAAATTAATACAAGACCTTCGTTTGAAGACAAGAGCCTATGACAACAGTGATAAAATATAGCATTAGTTTGTGATAAGGTTTCAGTCACAATTTATGTGAATTTTTTATTAAAATCTTTTTAAAAGTTTGCTATTTTAATAATTTTTTTTTTTTTAGAAGTATGATTTATTTTAAAACCTCATCAAATTATATAATTACCCAGGTCAAGGTAACTACTTGACGCATCACAGAAGAAGAGTATTGAAACTTTCTCCATGAAAAAAAAAAAAGAAAAAAAAAAGATACCAGTTTACAAATTCTAAGAACCAATTTTTATTAAGCAGTATGGCATAGTAACGCTATTTTTTTCGGCATCATAGAGCAACACTTGTAACTTCACTATCTACCTTCCACGCCCATTAAGAAATGAAAGTTTTTTTTTTCACTATTGTTCGACTGGCAAGTCAGATACACTTGTCCTACAATACAATGTCAATAATAATACAATATCAATAATAATCACTACATATAGAGAGCCCTTTAATAAAAGTGGTAAATTCATCAATAGCATCAAGAATAATGTCGTTTTCGACGTATTTGTAGTACTTGGGCAAAGACAATTACATCAAATTTTAGTTATGTTACAATTAACCAAGATTGTTGCATCGCCAGAGTGTATTTCCTATAAAAATATTCCTCATCTGGAGAAAAACTATAATCTTTATCTTCTCAGGAGAAGCAAAGGCAGATTATTACTACCATTATTATTGAGGCTAACAAAATTGAATAGTATTATCCATTTCGATGAGGGGTTTGTGATAGAGCACTTTTCAACATCAAACCACCCCGTGACAAAGGCTTCTCCATGCCTTTACAAACCTTGTTATCATCCTGTATAAAATTGGCCTCACGATCTGCTAATGTACATGATGTCCTCCTTCGATATTTGCATCTGCCCCCTGTCTCTTTTGCTGTTTATCTGTGTCCGGTCAGGTTGGCCTCGCTGAAAAGAACACAAAATATACCCTACTTTTAAGTGGCTTGTAACATAATATCAGATATCAACATTGTTGTCACACAAGCACTTCTTTTTCCTGTGTCTGTATGTGGGTACTCACCTTCTTCAAGACAAATGCCAAGTATAAATAAGCTACTTCCCATTCATCTGGTGAGAGTGTACCTGCATATCACAAAAGCAATAACAACAACTATTAAAGCTAGGGCGACAGAAAAATGATAGTAATGAGTAAAGATGAAATATTACATCAAAGATTTTTTTCTCTACTTTTTTCTTCTTTTTTGTGGGGGAGACAAGGGGAGATAGGTTTGATACCAAAGCACAAAAGGCAAGGTTAGATGATCCTCAACCAACATAAAAGTTGGGTTCTAGAATTACTGAGTACTGACTAGTTTTCTACCCAGAGAAGGGAAATAGTACAGGCCAACAAAAAAAAAAAATACACTTACTCTTATCTTGGTTACCATCACCCAAGGCACCAAGCCTCCGCATGAGATCCACGTATTCTGGTTTTTTCAAATACTCATGCACAAATTCATGTGAATTCTTTGCAAAAACTAGCTCCAAATCATACTGAAAAAGCCAAAAACAAATATGGTCATAAAATGTGAACTGTTTTAAGCGTGTAAGTTGTAAAGCAGAAAAAACTTTACAATAAAGTTTACATGAAAGTAACAATTGAGTTTGGCAGCTGCATCAGAAAAAAATTGCAACCAGTAAACAAAGTTATACCTCTTCTGCCAATGATTTGAAGACATGAAAGGGGACAACCCATTCAGGGCAATCAACAGCATCCTGCAACAAAGAATTTAAATTTAAAATACTATTCTCTGCATGGAATCTAATTCCATAGGTGCACATAAATTGAGCTAATTGACCCAAAAATAATAACAATTAGCAATCAGGTGAAAACATTCCAGAGTTACTGCAAAAATTCAACTCATTGAGAATAAAATATTATATTACTTAATTAAATAATAAACTGGCTGCTATGCACACACACATACTCAGGCGCACATTCTTTCACAGTAATGCACTGTGCTACATAGCCTGCATTTCCTTGACATGAAAGCCCGCCATCAAATTTAGAGAAACATGAACAATCACCAACAAAAGAAATAGTAACAAACAGACTTGACAATTAACAATACCTCTAGGTGAAACTTGTACTTAATACCAAAGGGGCTGGAAGATTTGAATTTCTGCACCATATAATGAAGCTTTTGTCAAACTAAGAGTAATCTCCAGTAATTGAATAACAAAAATTGATATTCAAGGTTTTTAGGAAGTTATATCATTTGAGTTTTTCAATAAATGTTTCTTCATTGCTTACTAATAAAAGTTTACCTTTTCAGAAAATTCTTCATCAAAACGTATCCAGTAGACACTATTGCCAAAGACCAATCCTTCAGCTGCATATCCAAGTGAAAATAGCAACTTCAATCAAAACTTACAAAACTGGTCCACCATACCACTTAATCATAATGCTTATATATAGAAAAATATCAAAAGCTTCACAATACTAAATTATCTGCTCTAGTTTAGAACTGGTTAATGATGGGTTAAGAAGGTATAAAAATAAATCAAAGAATTTTTTTGTGATTTGATACTTCTAATACTATCCAAGTCACAACAGGTCTATTCATCTATCACCGAGCCCCTCCATTATTCCTTTCTTTTCTACTTATCCTCTGTATCCACCACCATCAATCTTATCCAGCTTGATGCTTCACTTTGTGGTCAATGAAAGGAATAATGAAATTCTTAGACTCAAAATTTTAGTTTCCTTCACATTCCTGTTACAAGAAGAAAAGGTATACATGATGAGGTGCAAGATAAAACCTTCTCTAAGTTTTTTAATAATCACATTGGCGTCTGGCATTGTTCCAATCAAGGTGCCTCCTGGACGAAGTAAAGCTGATATGTTTGCCAAGGCTCGTCGTGCACGTGCCTCCGTAGACCAGGAGTAATGCAAGGCAAACTGAAAAATATAGTATATTTTTAAGGTTAAGAAACTGCTAAGTTAAGCCTTGAGAAAACTAAAATTAAATCTATATAAATGATTTGTCTGATATACTAGAAAAATAGCACAAAAAATTTTGTGATTTGTTTAATGCACCAAAAAACTATTGAGATTTTATGTACATCATATAACCATCATTTACTACATAACTTTAAACATTCAACATTGTGAAAAGGGGCTGCTCCTGAAATATTTGATTTTACTTGAGAGGTTAAGAGTCTCCAACATTAATCATTCAATGAAATATGATGTGTGAGTGTGTGTGTATGAAATATGATACCTTTAAAACACAGTTGGTAGACTAGAATATCACTCACCTGGGAACTGCAAACATCAAAGGGAGCATCATCTGCAAGAACATTGTCCAAACGAGCCTGAGAACATAACATGGAACACAAATCAAAGTTATTTCAGCTGCTGTCTTAACAAAGTACATAAAAACTTCTAGTGAAGCAGCCAGCCAAAATTTCAGTTGCTCAAAAGCAAATTCAGTGTTGATGTCACTTATCCATGGAATCATGACAATCAGTAGTGTTCATGTCCAGATATGACACTTGACACAATCCTCACTTGATCAAGTGCAATACTAGATAAGCTCAATTAGAAAGCAGACATGTGGATATATAAGGAAATTCATTTAACTAGCTACAGAACTGCAATTACCTCATAACAGTCTCCACATATGAGGCGGGCAGGAAATGTGAATTTTTTTCGACGCTGATGATGGTCAGCATCACCATTATAGCGTGTACGACAATCTTCTATCTGCACAATGCTTAAAACAATGTTAAGATGGTTGATGTCAACATGTGTAGCAACAGAAATACTCGAATAAAAGAAGTCGCCTCACACATCTAACAAACTAACTACCATGATGATTTGCTAGACAGTCTCACCCAACCACAATCCGGCACTAAGCATAACTGAACCCATTAATGTCAATATGTCCACACAGAAAAAGTGGACCAATGAACAGTAAAATGGTGATATGAAGTACTTACTGAGCCTTCTGCTATATCAACACCAACATAATACCCAACTTTTGCCTTATCCCATTTGATGAGATCACCACCCTGGTGAACATTAAAGAAAAACAAGAAATTGCTTAATGTTTACTTTTTTTATAGTAGGGAAGTAAAACACAAATGCAATAGAATAAAGAACCTATAATACCTTGCCACAAGCAAGGTCAAGAACAGCATCTCCTCGTCGAGCATAGAGTTGAATTAGAACACTTTTAATCTGTTTATCAAAATAAGGAATGACAACAAATAAAAACAATGCATACTCATAAAAATCTCAAGCTCATAGCATGTTACATGAATTGACAAGACATACCCAATTGTTGAGTTTCTTCAAATGGATGATTGGACTAGCTTCTCTTTCTTCCAGAGTCTGATTTGTCCTTGCACTGTAATGCTCGGCCACTTTCCGAGCAAAAATCTTGGTGCTTTCATCCTCTAAAAATTGTGAATCACCTAACACCACAAAGCAAAACACTTAAAAAGCTAAAATAAGAACTTAATACTCAATTAAGCTTTTATGAAACTGCAAGCAAGGGCAGGAAGAACTCGAAGTTTCTTTCTTTAATTCTTCATTGTTTGGAAAGAGAGAAGCAAAACAGCTTACACTAGACAAACTCTGATACAAAGGTTGGTGTAATTCATGTAACTTTTTTATTAACTGCATTCATTTAATTGGATTTGTCTTCTTAACCAAATAACGCATAACACCAAAAACCCAAATTTCAATTTCTTCTTTTGATTGCTGTCTCAACTACCAAACAATTAATATAGATTACAACCCATGTTCCAGAATTAACACATTAAAGAAGCAATTACCAAATATTCCAAAACCCAGAAATCAATATCAGGAAACAAACTAAAAAAAGTTCCAATTTCTAGTTTCTCTGCCTTTTCCAGCACTTTCCCACCAACCAAACAAAGGGCCAAAGCACCTTAAACCACAAAAACCCAGATCCAAAAAAGCTCCCAAATCAATAGCATCAAAATCAAAACCCAGGGAAAGCACAAAAATTAACCTTCAGGGTTATGCTTCAATCTGGACTGAGGTGGCCCAACAGAGCCTGAAGGAGATTCTGGGTACCCTCGTTTCATGACCAAAAGAACACAAAAGAAAAAGAGAAAAAAGAAAACAAAGCTTTTTGTGTTGCCGATTGAAAACAAGTTCTGGGTACTTTTTTTTTTTTTTTTGGGTGTGTGTGCGCGTGTGTGTGTGAGATATAGGAATGGAATGTGGGTTTGGTCCAAAATAACAAGTAATTGGTTATTGTTTGAGGAAACAAAGAAAACAAAAACTGAAGAAGGTTTTGTTGATTGATGATCAGACTTAAGTGCGACAAAAGGGCACAAGTAAGTAAGTAAAGCCGGAAAAGAGGCTCAGAGAATGTGAGAGAGAGAGAGAGAGAGAGAGAGATATTTTATATATGTTGGGTTGGGTTGGGTCTTAGTCTTAGATCTCGTCGGATGTGGGCCCCTTAAACGAGCCCACCATTTTTTCTCACTAAAGTGGGCTCGGCTCACCTCTAGGCTCTAGCGGTCTAGTCCCCTATAGGCTCCAGCTTCTTCTCTGTGCGGAGATTATGGACGGTGGTGTTTCATGAAGTTTAAAATTTAAAATAAAAAAAAATCTAAAAATAAAAAAAATCTAAAAATCCTACCAAAATGGTTAAAAATATACCCTTGTGAAAGGAAAATTGACGTTAGAATGAGGTGGTAGCCTGGTAGGCAATATGGGACTTGGCTTGAACTTTTAAGATAGTGATATATATGATTATCCTAATGAGTTCAATTCACTAAAAGCATTAGACTCAAGTTTTGTCTTGAGATGTGTTATGAAATAATGAATTTTTTGTTGTTGTTGTTGTTGTGATCCTAGAAGAACTTTTTTGCAGTGATTAAATTAACATATTTTTACTAGTTTCTATATGAGCTTATCACTGAGAAAATTAACAACTTATCACATAAAAGAGTTGTGAAATATATTTTGTAAAATTGTTGCGACTTTAAATGTATTGTTGAATAAAATGATGCATAAAACATATCATACAATCTAAGTAGAAAAGAAGGGTATAATGCAAACAAATTCTCTGAACTTGGTCAATATCAAACTAACATTCCTAATCTTCTATTTTGAAATAAGAAGTCATGAACTTTGACAAATATCTAAATTGATCATTTTGTCTAAATTTTTGTTTCATCTATTGGGAAAAAAAAAACACAAGACAAAATATTTAATTAAAGTATATTCTAAAATGAATTTTTTAATAAAAATGAAATGAGGTTAGGTGAAAAATTGGATAGGAAGATCAACTTGAGAATCTCTCAAAGTTCAAGGACTTCCATTTTAAAATAGAAGATCAGAGAGTCAGTTTCATTTTGATATAAACTTTAGGAAATATTTTTGCATTTTACCAAAAATTAAAAAATAACATGTCAAAGCTATACAACATTTTGGGTAAATTGTACTTTCCTCCTCAATTATTGGGCCCACTTCAATCTCTGTCTAAACTTTAAATTGAGCAATGTCCCCCTTGGTTTATTGTTAACGTGAAATTAACCCCTTAGAGCACTCATTGCAGAGGAGAGATAATGCTATATTGCTAAAATTTAGCTCCACAAACACAAAAATCATGTTGCAATAGTGGAGGCAAAAGCTAAAATTTTAGATGATTTGCTACAATGCACATCTATATATAGATGTGCACTGTAGCTGAGAGCAAAAAAAAAAAAAAAAAATATATATATATATATATTTTATTCGGCCGGTTGATTAAAATAATACACCTTCCCTTTTTTTTTTTCATTCTTTCATGCCTCTCTCTCTCTCAATTACTCTCATCTCTCAAGCTCACTCTCTCAACTCCGGTCTCACTGTCTCAACTCCGATCACCGATCCACGAAGCTCGACTTAAGCTCACTCTCTCAACTCCGATCACCGACCCACGAAGCTCGCCGCCGATCGGAGTGCCTGACTGGGAAACCCATGGAGCTCGCCGCTGATCAGAGTGCTTGCTTGTGGATATTGGTTCTTTCACGCCGCTAATGGCTGTATCACGGCGCCGATCTGAGATTTGGGGCTTTTTTTTTTTTTTTTCCTGCTGTGGACTAGTGGTGGTGGTGGTGGTGTTGCTGGTGGTTGTGGCTGTGGCTGTGGTTGTGAGGAAAAAGATTGGAGATTTGGGTTTTTTTTTTTTTTTTTTCCCTACTGTGAACTGGTGGTGGTGTTGATGGTGGTTGTGGTTGTGGTTGTGGTTGAATCTGATGGTGGGATATATTATTTTATTGTAGTGATTATATTATTTTATTGTGATGTTTATATTATTTTATTGTGTTAAAAGCTAAAATAGATCCACTGTTGTAGCATGGGTGTAGGTAAAATAGATAAAGTGACTTTTTGTGTAGCTAAATAGCTAAAATTTTACATCTAGTGCTGTGGATACTCTTACTATAATATTTTATCTTAAATTCAAACAAAAGTAACAAAACCTGTTTAATTTTTTGTTTCAAAAAAGATATTACATTGAATTTTTTCTTGAAGAAACTCTACCTTGATTGTTATATCAAAATGCATAAACCATGTCTAAGAAAGAAAAACATTAAAATAAAATAAAACATGTCTAAGGAAGAAAAACAATACAAAATACATAAACCATGTCTAATAAAGAAAAAAAATTAAATTATTTATTTCCTTGTTGTTCAAAAAAAATTATTTATTTCCTTTTCTGTGTAAGATCTACTTATTTTACTGAAACTGAAAACTTTTTACTGAAATAACTGTAGATAAAAGTAAAAATTAGTTAAAATAGTACAATGAGACTCATGAATAGTACCAAAAAGTGCAGTAGGCTCATAAATAATAACAAAAATAAGCTGAATAGTAAAATAAATTTACTTTTTAAGCTGGAGCAAAATGCACACTAAAAGTTACATGAAATTTATAATTAAAAAAAAGAAAAAAGACACGAGGTTTGTTTGGTAGAGTTTCTTACCAACTTTTTTGTCTTATTTATTTTGTAATGTAAAATTTAAGCCTTTTTTTTAATATATTATTGTACCTTTGTCAAGCTTATTTTTAAGACCTATTAAGCATCAACATCAGCGGAGTTAAAAATTTAGCATTTAATATCTCAAAAAGTTACTTTATCTATTTTAACATATAATTAATAATCTATTCATTTTTTATTAATTTCTTTCCCACTTCCTCTCTCTTCCTCAATGCCACCAAACCCAAAAAGTTATAAAGTAATTTTTTTTTTTTTTTTTTTACCACCTTGCTACAATGAACTGCTAGTCTTGGTGGTTCACTATAGCAAGAAGGCAAAATATTTTGCCTTTGGCTCCACCAATGTTCGCACTTAAATTAGATTTGAGCTATTTTACCACCACAAATGGTGATGTTCAAAGTGAATAAAATAAGCTTTCTTAAGTGAAGATCACATATAGAGTTTTCACCTCTAATTTCTTTATGATGTATGTAGGCATGTGCATCAACAAACATAATCTACCTCCAACGACATACATACATACATACATATATACATACATCTATATATATATTTATATATATATAAGCTACGAGTTAATTTGGGTAGCAGGTTCATCTCTCTTTAGTTTTTATCTCATAACAAATAAGAGTTTTCATTGTTAATACTATGCTTAACACATATTTGTAAGCATTTATTGTGATATAGATAGAATACATTGTTGGTCACCCCAACGTTGCTATCTACATTAACAGAGTGATCATAGACTACAAAGAGAAGAAATCGTGTAAAATTGTGTCCAAATACAAATAAGGGTCCTAGTATTTATAGGAAAACTCAAACCCCTTTGGAATTGAACAAATCCATCAACCCCAATAGTTAAACCCTTTCTCAAATATGGATTCCTTTCGATTAAAACAAATACTGAATATGTGAAGTAACACTATCCAACAAAATGAGTTCTTTTTTAGCAATCCACCAAAATGAGTTATTATATGTGTACGTGTGCATTATATTATAACAATAAAACGACGACGTTTCCCTTTGTCTTTGAGTCTCTCTCAATCCCTGTCATTTTCATTTTCAATTTCCCAAACCAAAGAGATTTCAATTCCCAGATTCCCTTACGGATAACATCAGTTATTATTATTCAGATCCAGGCCTTGGCCTTGGAAATTGATAATCAGTGCAAAATCTTGGGATTTAAAAATCAAAGGAGTATTTTACTTTCTCATTTATTTAGATTTCAGTGTTTGGCTGGCAATGACATATTTCTCACTCACAGTCACAGCTCACCCAGCCCTTCCTCTCTGCCTCTGAAACTTCCGATCCAACCAGGTACGAATTCCGTACATACCTTTAAACCGTACACACTTACATTATACATACGTACATATCTGTATTTATACGTATGCGTAGATCGATTATGTATGGCTATGCTATAGTTATACCGCATCTTATGTCTGTGTGTAATAAGCAAACGGTACCGTTTTTTGTTTGCCCGATATATTGTAAACGATAGTCGTTGAGTTGCTTTGCCAGTTGCCACTCTACATTTTCATCTCGTCTATACGACTGACCGACCCGTAATTTCCAATATGTTTTCATAACATTTTTATAACAAATTTTAGATGGCAAGTTGTTACTGGTTAGTTGTTATTGCTGAGCTAAAAAGTAATTTCAGTGATAATGTTAGTGGTGAGTTTAATTTAGAACCAATAACAATTTATCACGTGAAGGTATTGTGAAAATATTATTGACTTAACACTTTCTTCAAAAAAAAAAAAAAAAAAAAAAGGCTTAAGAGTAAAAGGAAACTAGTTTATTAACTTCCTCCAACCTACCATGTGGAAATTGAAGAAACCATTCTTATGTAGTTTTAGTTACATAACTATTGTAATGAGTGACGCGACTTGTTTAAATAATATATATGAATAATTGTATAATTCGCCATGTAATGGTTTGTCATTTTTTGTTCTTTAGAGAACATCGATTAATGCATTATCTTTCATTTAAACTCAAAGCGAGAAAATTTATTTACCTTTCAAATAAGGTGAAGGGTAAGTTAGGAAAGTGATAAAAATATTGTGTAAACCGTAAATTGACATTTCAAATATGACTATGTTTTACATCTCAAAATGGAATAAAGTACCAATAATATGGGATGAGGGAGTAGTAGTTTTGTTATAAGTTCTCATTACAATGTGAACATGTGAATTATGATCTTTTTAATCTTAAAAGTTCATACTTGATGATTCAAAAAAAGGAAAAAAGTTCATACTCGTATATCTTTTTTCCTTTTCGGTGTCATTGTTGATATGGAATTTTGCTCGTTAAGTTACTATGTTCAGCTTGATTTTCAACTGTTCCTTTCAGGTGGGAAGCCACCATTTTAGATTTTTTTTTGGGCTGACAAGTTGGGTAATGTGCTGAAAATTCTGTTTATTTGTATGGAAGATGTCAATGATGTTATTAATAATCCTTTTCAATGATTTATAAGGTGATGTTGTTCATGCATCAAAATGATATTAGTGGGTTGTTTTGCAATAAATTGAATTGGTACCAGGATAGATAAAAAGGAATGCTTCACTAATATGTGTCTTCAACGAATTTTTCTCTTTTCCTTTCATTGAATTTTCCTTTTGTACCTTTTAATGCATGGTACAACTCGTGTGTCATATGGTATGTGAGAACAATAACTTAAATCTGATTGTTTAGATCACCATTTACTCTGAGGATACTTCTAAACCATTTTACAGAATCTTTTGGAATTCTTGTAAGGTTGTTCTTGTAATCCACATAATAGAGTCCAAAGCGTACTGAAAATCCCAAGTTCCATTCCCAGTTGTCAAGCAAGGACCAGACAAAATATCCATGTATATTGCAGTCATCTTGCCTGCATTGGTTAATTTTCTGTTAGGTGGAGTGTATAGTATCAAAAGTAATCAAACTAATGGACATAATTATAAAACTGCAGGGACCCAATGAAGATACTTTGAGCAATCAATCTAGGGAGTTGATAATATTACCTTATAGCAGCAGACAGGTTTGAGAGATAGTCTTGGTGGAATCTTATCCTCTTATCATCCTGTAAAGCCTTGTCTAAAGCTATAGAAGGTTTATTTGGATCATCCATACCTGTTGTAATGAATTTAAATTATGTGATCTTACATGAAAGTGCAGGTTTAGCTTTTTGATATGA
This sequence comes from Quercus tomentella, assembly GCA_028535165.1. NCBI lineage: Eukaryota > Viridiplantae > Streptophyta > Magnoliopsida > Fagales > Fagaceae > Quercus > Quercus tomentella. The sequence continues at coordinate 12,886,942 of JAPQVY010000100.1, read as the reverse complement.
AACCACTCACCATTTTCTGTTATAATAACTGGAGGGTTCCCATACTTATCTTTCACATAATTTGCCAACTTTCGGATGCCCCATGGAACTATGCGTATCCAACGGGAAGCTGCCTGGAGGAGTTAAATATCATAAGCTAACTCTGATTAAAACCTATATTAGAATCCTAGGCTTAAAGACTCATAGGCACATACTCTTTCTCCAATGGCAACTCCACCTCGGTATGCTACAATAGAGGACATGTGTAGATTGTTAGTCAAAATTGTGATATACACACACAGAGACACAAATGTTAGATGTAGGAGATTGTGACTTGACATCTTACGGGTTGTAATGACAGCAGCATCAGCTATAGCATCCTTCAATATCAATTTTCTAATCTGAGCCCTGTCGTTCCGGGCATACAATGTGGTATAGTGATTTATGCCAAGAAAGTCCAAGGATCCCAGCAGGAATTTTGAGGTTGCAGGTGAAATCTCTGGTAATCTCTTACCAACAAACTTCTTCATTGAAAGAGGGTACTCACCAAGCAGAAGTGGATCAAGGAACCTGATTCACTTTGATTTGTTGCATTTAATTATTTATGAAAGTTGATATCTTCTCAAATGTTGTGAAGTTGAATTTTTACATAAGAAATTACCATCCAAGCCCAAAATCTATTGATCTGTATGCTGCATCTCTATCCTCATCAGTATCAGATATGGGTTCATACCATTTGGCATCTAATGCTATTCCTATTTGGCCTCCTTGTCCTTCCTGGATGATCCATTTCAACAAAAAATAAAGATAAAAATACAAATAAATATATTTTTCCTCCGATTTCTTTTCACACTTGGAATACAAGAGTCTGTTAGAAGGATCATGTATGCAAATTAGAGCACCTTAAAATGCAGCTGGTAACTATGATAAGCAGCAGCATGAGACAACAGGATGTTGTGAGCGACAATGTATGGTTCAGTGGATGATTTTCCCTTCTTACAGAACAGACGACCAAGAATTGAACATCTCCCAGGAGCTTGAATACCTAAGTCGTAACCTTGGATTGAGAAACCACGAGGTTCATTGAAGGTGATCCAGAGCTTTACTCTATCTCCAAAAACTTTGAAGCAGGTGAAGGCGTAATATTCAAAGTCTTTTCTGTAAGTTAATATAGGCTATTGAGAAGATTGATTGGTATTTTAATAATTTTTTATATGATTTTGTATTACTTACACTATCTGTTTGTTCAACCATCCTTCATATTTATCTTCAAGTGTCTGCGGAAGATCCCAGTGATATAGAGTTACATAAGGCTGGATTCCTGATTGAATGAACATCCTAACCTTAGAGAACATTGTGCCCAAAAAAAGAAGAAGGAAAAAAAAATTGTAACTGATGTTTCTTTAGTGACCTTTTTCCAGTAAAGCATCTATGAGGCAGTTGTAGTAGTTTATTCCTTCTGCATTAGGTTCTCCTGTTCCATCTGTTAAAGGTTATTTTAAAAGTAATTAGTGGTTAACAGATGGTAATGAAATATAGATAAAAGTAACTTTTTTTGGCAGAATCATTTCTTACTTGGAAAGATTCTTGACCATGATATTGAGAATCTATAAGCATCCATTCCCAAATCCTTCATCAAGTCTACATCACTCTGTAAGATATGATTTTTTATCTAACTTCGGTTAGAAGCAGACAAACTATAGTCTTATATTGACATAGAATATTTTAAAACTCATGCCAATTGTCTGCTATGATACTTCATAATTTTCAAAACTTGCTAATACATCATCTTCGTCATCATCAGCACCTTCTCAATATTCTTACTTAATCTCATATGATTGTTATGAATTGATTAAATTAGTTATTCTTGTCTAAATGATTCCTTCCCCAATTATGGCCATGTACTGTCACTATAAATTTTGAGTGTCAGTTTTGGTTAGCAAGGGAGTTTCGTTAGTCCTATATTGACTGAAAGTATTTTATGCATTTTGGCAATTGTTTAAATAAGAGAAGTACATTTATGCCAATTGTCTTCTTTGGATTCTTATCCTTACATTATTAAAGTTGGTGATACATCATTGTCAGCATCATGGCCCATCATCTCAATTATCTTATTTTCTAAAAGCCTCAAGATTGTTAGAATTTTGTATTAGGAATTCTTATCCAATTTTCTTTCTCAACTTATAGACATCTAAAAAATTGCTCTCGTGTAAAATGAACAAGTTTGTTTTTAATTATAATAGAATGATGTTGTATGCGCAAGGAAAGTGGAGAAACAGTAGATCATCTCCTACTTCATCGTTTGGTGGCAAGAATAAGATAGCTCTGGTCATTATTCTTTTCTTTTTTGGGGGGTTAAATGGATGATGCCAAAGACCATTGTTGTTTTGTGCTCTTGCTGGCTAAGGAAGCATAGTTGGGCTACAAATGGTAAAATCTGGAAAGCTATTTGGCTTTTGTTATGTGGATTATTTGGGAAGAAAGGAATAACCAAACCTTTGAAGGGGTTGATCATTCAGTGATTTCACTCAAATCTTTATTCTTGACAAGTTTGTATGATTGATGAAAAGTATTAGCTAGTATTCATTCTTCTCTTTTGCTGAAGTTGTTGATCTTTCAAACTTCATATTGTAATTTTTCTTTTTGGAATTGCTCTATTATGCATCCTGTGTACTGGAGTAATCTTCTTTTCTTAGTAAATGGATTCTCTACTTTTCAAATATGAAGTAGTTTGTTTTAACTCATGTATGATTAAAGTTGAAATTCTCTCCAAAAAAAAAAAAGTTCCTTTCCTATACAAGGATAAAATTAAGTTAGGGAAAGGAAGAAAAATTTGGACTCATCTACTTGTGCTTTTACGATAATTATGCATTTGAAGTCCACAAATGTATCTTTGCAATTTACCTTAAAACGGTGATACTGATCAACAGCCATGTCTGCATTGCTGAAATCTAAAATTCTTCCTGTTGTAATACAAAATTGTGACAGTGCAAGAGTCAAGAGTCAAGATCATAATTATCTCTTATGTACATTTACTTTTCTAGTACATACAAATTTGCCTTCCAAATTTCAAGACTTACCTGGTTCCCTTGAAAAAGTATCCCATATGCTAGCTCCCTTATTTCCTTCATTCACAGCCCCTTCAAACTACCACACAGGAAATCATCTGATTGTTAAGCTGCTCTTCAGAATTTGAAAATAAAACAACTGTATATATGCTGTGAAACTAAATTAATAACCAAAGAAAATAAAAAGTACCTGGAAAGCAGAAGAAGCAGTTCCAAAAACGAACCCAGCTGGAAAATCATCTCTGCTAATTGGTTCTGAGTTCACAAAGTGATGGGTTAGAAGAAAGAAAATTAGAGTGACAACCATGGTTGAAAGGTTTTAGACAGCATAAGGAGATGTTTTTGATGAGGATTCAGAAAGAATTGCAGGGTATTATATGGAGGAAAGAATGTTAGTTATCTTAGTTTTAAAGGTGTGAAGAATAAGGTCGAAGAAGAAATGCACAAAAGTGACGGTGGGAACAATTGTACAGGAAGTTTCTTGGATAGGTTGGGTTGGCTTGAGAAGGTAAGCTTAAAATATTTTCTTTGCACTTTGTGTGCACGTTATGCAACATATACAGGCAAAATTCAGCTACTCACCGGTCACCACAGAGATAAGGAAAGGGAAGAAGTAGTAGGATGGATTGGAGTCAGGAGATGACACATGTTACACTACTTAATACACAGGGAATTCTGATTCTTGATAGAGAGGATGAGTATTGAAAGGAAAACTCACATGATAAGCATAATAATGGGTTTTCCCTTTTAGTGTTACTTTACAAAAGAAAATTTTGTGTGGGATCTGAAAAGGGCATATGCGGAAGTCCAAACAAAGAAGAAATTGTTTTAGATTTTTGGCACCATCCACGTCAACTGTAGGTTTTTTTTTTGGCTAGAAATTTCTAGGTTTTTAGTTGGTAAGGAGAGGACTATATATTTTCTCCTATTATCTTTCTTTTCTTCTTTTTTTTTTTTTCTTTTTTTTTTCTTTTTTGTTAAAAGGAAATTATCATAAAATTATGAAACAAAGGAAGTCTCATGGCAGAGCTTGTTTAAGTACAAACCAGAGAAGTTAGCCTCTATTAGGTCAATCAAGTCCACAGACAGACTATTAAAAAAAATAAAATCAAAGTCTTAACAAGCTCAAATTCTTGCTAATTTGTCGGCACACCTATTTGTCTCTCTAAAACAGTGCTTGAAGTGAATCTAGGAAGCTAATTGCCTGCAGTCATCCACGATGGCATGAGCCATAGAGTTAGAATAGTTCAAACTGGCTAAAATATCCACAACAACTTTAGCATCTATTTTTACTTCAACAAAATAAAAATAATGGTTAGTGCAAAGAATAAGACCATCCTGAAGGGCCTAAAACTCAACTAAAAAACTCATAGTTTTGCCAATTTTTCTAGAGAA